>CM062291.1:240945146-242311624 GCA_031216915.1 Pictodentalium vernedei
AGTACATAGAGTACTCCCTGTACTACCGCACCAAACATCCAAGCATACCTCACAAGACTAAGTGTTGTAGTCACGTACTACACATGAAAACCGTAGAGCCGTATAACGCCTTAGGTGGATTAATATTACGAAGAGCTAACTGTAGACCAACGTCCTATACTATCACGCCAATCCACTAAGTAAAACACTGCATGTGCTAACATTACGTACTACCTATATCAACCACACGATTGGATAAAGCATTCGATTGATTAGTAGTTCTAATGACTAATAGTAGACCAACATGGGTACAGGCAGCCAATATTATACTGCCATACTAGTGCAGTACAAGAAACCCGATACACCCTGACCCGAACAACCTAACGTCTTATTGGACAGTGGACATCTATGACCAGTTAACGTTTCTTGGAAGTTGCGTTCTCTCGATTCCGTCCCGACGTCCGTGGCAACGCCAACCGTCTCGCGGGGAAAGGTTTCAAGAAAATACTCACATTTCCCATCAGTCTCCATTACATAATCATACTGTATACCCAAAACAATGTATTTACTCAACAATACATACACATAAAAATAATAGCAACCCTCGTGTCCGTCTGCGACGCTCTGAATTATTCCCTCAACAATCATGATGTTGTTACATTAACACTTCCCGTTCCCAACCAGTGGCGTAGCCATAGTGAGAGGGCTGACGGTTTGTCTCGCCGTAAACTATTATTTTAAATGATGTATTTAAAGAAAGTTTGTTGTTAATTTTTTCATAATTTGACTTTGACGCATTACTTTTACAGATCATTCACTGTAATAAACAATATAAGGCAAACCAAAGAATGGTTTCGGTGCGATGAACGTACACCTGGGACACCGTAGGAAGTTATGTTCTCTCAACCCTCTTTGACTGTATAGTACTTTCATGCTACAACATATCCGCATGCATAAGAGAAGATCAATTTAGCATCGCCGATGGCTCTTCTCTTTCTGGGGTTTGATGGTGTTAGACCGACTGTGTGATGGTAGGGGATACCGCCGAATTCCTTTGCGCTTCTCAGCACCTCTCTGGACTCTTCTATATTCGCCCCATATTCCTAGACTTCTTCGATCGTGCTGTCTCCAAGCGCCGGCTTTGAGATCTCGTCTTTTTCATTTTTTGTAAAATAAACACAAGAGATCTTTGTGATTAAATTATCATCATGTTGTCAATTATTGCAGCAGATTGGCGATAAAAATTGTGAGGCAGGAGTGTGGTTGTTTTCCCAAAAGTCATTTAAAATGACTAACAGCATTGGGGATATCAAGCAGGAGCGTCCGAAGCACAAATAAGTGTCTGTGTGTGTGTGTGTGTGTGTGTGTTGGGGGGGGGGGGGGGGGGGGGAGGGGGGTAAATTTCGAGAGGGCACCTTTGGTACATTAGGCGAGCATACGTTGTAGAATAATATATAATGGGTCGGTGGGGAATATAGAATGCACTTATAATTCGGTCAGTGATGCGGGTAATTATTTCAGTTCAAAAATCAATCGAAATGCAAAATTGTCGACAGCTTTGCCACTCCGAACAATCTTCGAAAAGTGCAATTGGGAGGGCACTTTTGTTCCCAGCGTCCTAACCGAGGGATGTGGGCGGTGAGCACTCATACCCAATACCTCCCTTCGGCCCTAATGGCTCAACTTTCAACTCTTACCTAGAAAGAAATGCTGAAATGGATATCTAAAGGGTTATTCTCGTGGACTCTATCTGACAGATGTTGGCAATTATTGCTGGTGTGATAAGTCCATCTATGATAAGTATAAATGCCCGACAATCATCAAAATTCGGAATGATGGAAAGTTTTCCTTTGACACAGAACATTTTTCAATTAGGTCATGCATATTACACTGCTCACAAAGACCTCATAATTTACTGCTGAGTCTCGAGGACTTTATGAAGCCCCAATCTCGTGCAGTTTATTAGTCCAACCAAAGGGGCTTACCAGAAGATTTGCTTTACCGGAAGGATTTAGGGTTCATTACAAATCGCGAATTGTTAGCAGCAATATTGGAAGTGCAATAAGAGATATACGGGAAATATTAACCCTTTATCCAATGTAACAGCTAAAAACCCGACCAGCACAATTCACAAAATTTTCCTTTAAAATTGTATTATTTTGTCAACTTGTTCCTCAAATAAGTAGCTTGCGACCTTCGCTGGAAGGAGCTCGCTGAGCACGTTCCAATGAGGGTGTCATAAGTTATACTTTTGAGGCTAAAAATTAAAATGTTTAGTAATATATGTAGGATTTGGGATTTTGTTTGTTTGGGGAGGGGTGCTATGTCTATATCCATTCGTATTGGGAGACGGGTTAAAAAATGATCTATCATAGTCGATAACTTGCCCGGTGCGATTGAAAACATCGCCATTTTGAATGTTTCAATACAGGTAGTATACGCAAGTTGCACAACTTAAATGTCTGGTCTATTAAAAATGAACCATTCGGCAAAAAACCCCAAATGTTACCTATTAACAACGATACTTAACAAACAAAATTACTGTAATAGCGTAGCCGTAGTGAGAGGCCGACGTTTTGCTTCACCCGAAACTATTATTTTAAATGAATGTATTTAAAGAAAGTTTGTTGTAAATGTTTTCATAATTTGGGTTTGATGCATTGCTTTTACAGATCATTCATTGTAATAAATAACTTAAGGCAAACGGAAGAATGGTTTCGGTGCGACTAAGGTGCACCAAAGACACCGTGGGAAGTTTATTTCCTTTCAACCCCCTTTGACTGTTTAACACTTTCGTACAACAACATATCCTCATGCATTAGGGAAGTCCGATTTAGCATTATCGGTGGCTCTTCTTTTTCTGGGGAATTGTGGTGTTAGACCGACTGTGTGGTAGTAGGGGATACCGCCGAATTCCTTTGCTCATGCGCGCTTCTCGGTACCTCACGACACTCTTCCATATTCGTCCCATATTCCCAGACTTCTTCGATCGAGCTGTCTCCAAGCGCAGGACGTACCATCGCTTTGTTTGAGGGCTCTTCTTTTTCATATTTTTGTGTTATTATTGCAGTAGATTGGCGATAAAAATTGTGAGGCAGGAGTGTGGTCGTTTTCCCAAAAAGAATTTGGAATGATACCCATCGGCGATACCCAGCAGGAGCGGCCTTAGCGCAAATGGGAGTATGTGTGTGAGAGGGGAGGGGAGGGGAGGGGAGGGGAGGGGGGCGCTTAAATTTCGAGACGGCACGTTTTGATTAGGCGAGCATGCATTGTAGGAGGATATGTAACGGATCGGTTCGGATTTTAAATACAATAAAAAATCGATTAGTAATTCGGGTAATTATTTCAGTTCAAAAATCAATCGAACGGTAAAATTGTCGACAGCTTTGTCACTCTCTTGCAGTTTATTACTTCAACAACAGTTTGAATGACTTTCAAACGTTCCGGCTTACCCTTCACGGAAGAGCCTTACCGGAAGGTTTGCTTTACCACAAGGGTTTCGGATTCATTACAAATCGCGAACTTTTAGCAGCATTATTGGTAGTGCAGTAAGAGATATACGGGAAATATTAACCCTTTATTCAATGTAATAGCTAAAAAGCCAACCAGTCCAATTCACAAAAATCGCCTTTAAAATTTTGTTATTTTTTCAACTTGTTCCTCAAATAAGTAACTTGCGGCCTTCACTGGAAGGAGCTTGCTGAGCACGTTCCAATGAGGGTGTCAAAAGCTATGCTTTTGAGCCTAAAAATTAAAATCGTTAGTAATTCATGAACGATTTGAGGTTTTCTTTATTTTGGAGGGGGGGGGGGGGGGGGTGCTAATATCTTTATCCATTCATATTGGGTGACGGGTTAGAAATTGGTCTATCACAATCGATAACTTGCCCGGTGCGGTTGAAAACATCGCCATTTTGAATGTTCCAATATCGGAAGTATACGTAAGTTGCACAACTTAATTGACTGCTCTATAAAAAGGACAATTCGGTAAACAAACCAAATGTTACCTATTAACAACGATACTTAACAAAGAAAATTAACCCCTTAATGTAAATATTTACTTAGATCGCCATTAAAATTATTTATTAGTTATATTTTCATTTTGTGCCGCGAAATCTAACGAATGACGACATCTCATTGATCTTCGGAACAGAAACTGGAGGTTTTAGTTATTTGTGATTTTTTTAGCATGTATCGTTTTATAGTCATGTTACATGGGGGCACGATGACGCCGTGTACTAAGGCGTACTGCACGTCGATGATGCGCATGTCTTCAACCAATCTAACCCTACCCGTGCTGTAGTGCGGAGTTACGATGTTAGGGAGCTGGCAGCTGCTCGTCGTTGCTCGGTGTTCTCTCCGGGTACTCCGGCTTCCTCCACCCGAAAAACTGCCACGGCCATGATTAGCCATTGTGCATACGTATGTGACCTTAAACACCAATAAATAAATAAATAAATAAATAAATATAGTCATGTTACGGCAATTGTTAACTGGTTGAGGGCTAGATTATTTTTGGTGGTCTGAATTTATCACTCAAAGTTTGTTTTATTACAAATCATTGGAGAGTGACCACGGGCACTCTCCAATAATTTGTTATAGAACACATTTAAATAAACAAAATATTATTTTCATTTGACTGAATGTGAAACATGAGCAAGGAAAACATCGACCTTTGCTCTGGTGTCTTCATTTTGTTGAAAGCCCTGATAGAAGCTTCTAGCTCTCAATCAGTTTAAGAAGACTGAGTTGATGAAGTTCTTCAAGGCCAAATTCTTGTTGTGCCTTCTTTTTTATGGACCCGACATAAGGTACATAGCACAGATGAGGATGAGATGCTTACGGGCTAATTGCAAGAGATACGTAAAATAAAACAAACTCATGCTTTCGTATTTCTTTCATTAAATTTTAATTTGTTCTCCACATAAATTTTGTGGTCGCCTCATCAAATCAGGATTTCCTCTCAAAAAGGTTTATGTGCGAATCTGAAATAAATTTCTCTTCCCTTTTTATCTTTTCCTTTGACGCAGACATCTCCGTTAAGCTTGAACCCAGCTGGACAGTTCTTCTTGCAGGCCGCACCATATGCCTTAAATCCGCTTGAACACTTTCTATAGCACATTCCTTTGATTAACTCGTGATTCGGTTTACATTTTCCCATTACGGATGCAACTACAAATACACCAAACACATTTTGTGTACATGAAAACGATAAACAGATACAAAAATAAGACATAACTTCATTGGTTTCAACTTTCTTTTCACCTTTGTTTTTCTTTGGGTTATGTTGTAGGATAATGGTGGAGGGGTGCTCTATAGCCCTGTGACCGGGATATTTGGCTCGCCCTATCTCAATACCCAGAAGGAGAAAACAAATGTTGCCATTTGAAGAGATTTGAAAAACAATCTCAGTATCTACACAGTTTAGACATGATAGGCCGAAAAATGTTAGAAATCATTAACCTGTCATATTGAATATTTTGACATCTGAATAATTTTGAATTCCCCATAATATACAACAGTTATAAACACAGTACTACAGCAACAGGCTATTACTAATCCGATAAACATTTTAGTAATCCATTTATACAGACTGACTAAACCAGTTATAATATTACTAATCCGATCAAGCGGATGTCCATATAATATACAACAGCTGCAAACTCTTTACTATAAGAACTGGTTATTACTAATCCGATAACAGATTAGTAATCCATTTAAAAAGATTAACTAACCCATTTAGACAGCTTACTAATCCGATCAAGCGGTTTTCCACATAATATACAGAACGGTACTACAGCAACTGGTTATTAATAATCTGATAGCAGATTATTAATCCATTTAAAAAGATTGACTAACCCATTTAGACAGCTTACTAATCCGATCAAGCGGTTTTCCACATAATATACAGCACGGTATTACAGCAACTGGTTATTAATAATCTGATAGCAGATTATTAATCCATTTAAAAAGATTAACTAACCCATTTAGACAGATTACTAATCCGATCAAACAGATTTGTAATACAATTTCATGTGCCTTTTCCACGTTTCCATCATTAATGTTAAGACATCATTCTAATTTGAAAAGAAATTTCTGCCATTCGTCAAATGACTGTCACTATCCAGAACTGTCTTAACTGTTTTCATGTTGACTGTAGATATTTTTGCCCGGAGCAGGAAATCTCTTGTCACTACACTTTGGGCAACATTTGTGCATTTTCCATCCATTTTCTCAATAAACTGAATCAACTTTTTGAAAAATAATGCCTTGAGTTCAATAGTTTTGGCTTTTTCAACACACATACTAGATTTAGAAAAATATTAAGTTTTCAGGGATATATAGAGTATATCTACGCTGTTTAGTAAATATCGGGAATTATCTCATGAGAGTGTACCTGAAGTTTTCATTTTCACGAGCGCTTGTGTAGATTTTCTTTTTATTATATGCTTCGTGACATTGTACTGCGCAATATTCAGCCCAATTCAACTGCAAACAGCTTCAAGACAATAACAAAAAGCTGGCGATAGTTCCTTCAAGGTGACGTCATGCGCCGAAGCGTAACGTCATTTAGGAAGCAACTGAAAAAATTCATGGAGTGGACTTGAAAGTATTATTTTTCACTCACGCAAAAGATTGCGAAAAATAAAACTTTCAGGTCCACGCTCATGAGATTATTCCCGACACTGACTAAAATAGAGTAGATTTTCTATTCTATTACATGCTACGAGACATTTTATTGCACAATGTTCAGACCAATTCGACCCCAAATGCATACGTTTCAAAACAATAACAAAGATCAACTGATCGTTCCTTCAAGGTGACGTCATGCGACGAAGCGTGACGTCATTTAGGATGCTACTGTGGAATATTTCCCGATATCTCGAGTCGATAGATAGCTAGAAATATATTTTAGATAATTTGCGATAATTCACAGACTAGCATATAATAAAATAAATAATTTATTACTAGTTTCATCGAGTACATAATGATCATGAAATTATGTTTGTAAACATGAAAATAACGATAGCCTATTACTTTTTATTATGTTATAAACATAGTGACGGTTGTTCGTCTCAGGCTTTAATTTTTTTCTGATGGGGCTAATCTACCATAACACACTGAACAACGGTCACCAAGTTTTATATTATACTGAATGTCCTTTGAAAGGAAAATTTCTTTCAGAGTTATAAATAAATCAATAACAAATAGGCAGACTAAGACACTGATTCAGTTCACATACGTCAAATGTTTCAAATTCAGTTGATTTCCCCTTTGTGCCCAAAAACTCCCTGAACGACTTTACACTTCTGTCAACACTTCTCTAAGTTGATGAATTGTCCTTTGACCTTAAAAGTGCCTCGATATTTCCATCGGTAATATTTGCGAAAGGCATTGTTTGTTGTTGTCGTCTGATTTGAGGCGAGAGAAAAACTTCGGAAATCTTCGGAAACAGAGTGTGTTATTTTCTCCCATTCGGCAATTTTCGGATTTAGCGTGTGATATTACAAAATCACCGCGTCATAACGCGTGTTATTACAAACAATAACAACCGTCGCGATGGACTATCACACGTTGTCAAGAATGGGTGGAGTCAACAGGCATGATCATCCAAATTAGCAAATTGTATCTGTCCAATCAGACGTCGTTTTTTGTCTAGTTTTATTCATGAAGTATAATAAATATTTTTATCATTTGTTGGTTTTTTTTGGTAACTAATATACTGAAAGGACTTAAAAAGGTACACAGTGCTAAATATACATAACCTTTCCTTTCCTTCGTTGCCAAGAAGACATCACTGTTAATAGGCGGGGTACCAACCCTAATTTGCTTTTTAATTTTTACGGTATCC
Source organism: Pictodentalium vernedei (assembly GCA_031216915.1). Taxonomy (NCBI): domain Eukaryota; kingdom Metazoa; phylum Mollusca; class Scaphopoda; order Dentaliida; family Dentaliidae; genus Pictodentalium; species Pictodentalium vernedei. The sequence goes on from CM062291.1 coordinate 240,952,977, forward strand.
AATTGGTCAAAACCAACTGACAGCGATCAGTGTCAGGGTCACGATGATCTAACTTCAAATATTGGGTAAACTGCGTGGAATAACACAACAAAAACTTTTAAAATAGCTAATAAGTTTAGAACACTCCATCATTACATGACCAGTTGTGGAAGGTATTTGTCAAGGAACAAAGGGTCAGAAAGTTATTTTCATTTCGAAATGTTTTCACTCGATAATCTGATTGTTTAGATATCCCAGGTAAACAAATCTAAATGTGGAACTTGGAATTTCCAGGCAATCTCGACTCCGGTGCATTCGACCAATGATGACGTGATTTATTTAGACGGGTTCCTTCTCTGTTTACGTTGGAAACGAAATCGAACGTGTTTTGTATCACCACATGTGCGATACAACTTTATTTTTATCGTACAGGCAGAACAGTGGAAATCCATTTTTTACATTAATAGGTGTGTGATAAATTAAATTATCGCACTTTGAGTGCAACAAGGTGCCATATGCAATGCAGAGGCATTGTATATGGCACCTTGTTGCACTCAAAAGTACAATACAAGTTTAATTTGTTCTCACCTACATCTTGGAAAACCAAAATGAAAACACAACAAAGGTTGAATGGAAATATTAATATATTAAGCTGGTGGATTTGGTCGATAAGATAGATAAATGATTAACATTAGTATTTTGAACGTGTGGTTTTTTCAAAGGCTAATATTACAAACAGATTATTACAATAATTTCTGAAATTGTCTTCGATGTTTTGGCTTGATAGCAAAAATAAAGTAGGTTTCTTAATCAAGTGTTGGGTGGCGTTGCCCCCTGGGGAGTGGGGGTGGAGGGGGTGGGGGCGGGTCTAATTTGTGTAAGAATTGATATTTAATCTTACTAATAGACGTCATACCTGATTAGAATTACTGCATATAGGTATCGCGGAACTAAATATTAAAATTAGAGTGAACCGCCTTAAAATGTTGCACTCGGAAATGATGCAATCTCTAAAAATAAACAGCCTTGGGAAAATCCATTGTTTCAATAAACGTTTGAAACATTCTATTGACATCTTGCATTATTCTTGAATATTCCTGATAAAAAAGAGGGTGATTTGATGACTTTTTGACCTAAAAAATACAATTCACTTTTTGTGTGTTTTTGTAGGGAATTTCCTGAAAAATATGTGCACGTGACCGGTACTTCCCTTTGTGTCAGTTTTTCTCTCTTATTTGTTGCATGACCCCCTGTTTTCAGATCAGAAAAAAGTTGTCTGAAGGGCTATACTTGACAGAGATATTTGAATGCCAAAATTAAAGTGATGCGATCATATTTTTTCCGCCTGAACGTAATAATGGTCGCCTATGGGAAAATATTTAGTTCTGTGATACCAAAAGGAAATATGTTTTTTGGCTTCCAAACCAGAATCAATTATTATTTTGGGGGGATTATTTCACATTTAAATATTTATTTGGGGATCACATACCTTACCAAACTATTTTATTGTTTTGAAAAGTTACATTTTTGTCACAGTCAGCAATAAAAGCTATGTATTTCCAAAACTAAGGCTGTTCATGCAAGCAAATTCACATCTTGAGCAAGTGTATTCACCAGGAGCACACTATAATCTCTGGCAGCTGCTAACTAACAGCCTATCTTACCCTATTAACATATTTATTTAAACCATGGTTTCCCTCATATTACTATGGACAGGGGGGATTCCAAATCTTCCAACCCCTCCCAAATCACCATTCAAACACAGAAAGAAAACCTACACTGCCCTTCTATTCACTAGTATTTAGAAGTTTTTCTCTTCTATATTATGCTCTTCAAAATGTTGGAAAACAATTCCTTCATTGAAAGAGTATCCAGGAACACAAATTTGAGGAGGGGGTGGGGCTACAGTGGAAAATAACGTAATAAAATTACAAAAGTGAGTGAATGGCATTTGTGCATAGCTACCAATATAGTTGTCTAGTACTAGTGCTGTCATGTTCCCACGATCCAGCATAAATTTACAGTGACAGTTGTGAAATATTGCTCTTTCCCTGAACCAAGTCCTCCCTCCCACACATATTTAACCCTTCTGCTGATGATAAACATTTGGAAAAACTGAACATCATGTTTTTAGAGACTGAAGTTAGTATCACACACTTTCAGTTTCTTATGATTTACTTTGAGGCTTCAGCACTCATGGTCCACCGAGTTATTTTTCAATTTAATAACCTTGCCTGGCTCTTCCACTATATTTTTCATTGTTTGTCATCCAGTACTCTCATGTAGACCTCCTACATGTGTGACTGCAATGACTGCAAGCCTGTCTGTCTGTCTGTCTGTCTGTCTGTCTGTCTGTCTGTCTGTCTGTCTGTCTGTCTGTCTGTCTGCCTGCCTGCCTGCCTGCCTGCCTGCCTGCCTGCCTGCCTGTCTGTCTGTCTGTCTGTCTGTCTGTCTGTCTGTCTGTCTGTCTGTCTGTCTGTCTGTCTGTCTGTCTGTCTGTCTGTCTGTCTGTCTGTCTGTCTGTCTGTCTGTCTGTCTGTCTGTCAGTCTGTCTGTCTCTTCATCAGACATGGTGTTTCTTTGCTTTTCATTTGCTGACTAACTTTCACACATCTCCCCCCCCCCCCCCCCCCCCCCCCCCCACACACACACACACAAATATATTAAACATCAAATACCACTATATTCTTGAAGCAAATTTCTGATTCATCCTCTTTGGAAAGATGTTTTCAACAATTTCATGCTTTTTGCCAGAATGGGTGTCTGTGGGGATTAAAACAAAGGTTATGAAAGAGCACTTATGGGAACTTGAGGCATAAGCATAGCACTATGGAATCAATATTTGATGGTTTTAGGCATCTTACCAGTGTTTTGAGATATCACAGTAGCACGTACTGGCCATTCTTTTGAAACAAAACACTGTTTTATGTTTTGTCAGTGCCATACCAATGACTCTATGTGCCTTTACTGAGAAAACTGAGGCCTTTCCTTTACAAAAATTGCAAAATATTCACCAAACACAATGTGAAATGTCTTCAGAAGTCAGACTGTGATTTAAAAACTATTACAGATGGGAAAGTTCATATCACAGTAGGTTTGTTTTGGGTCAATATCAATTAAATTATGAATTATATCATAGATTTTGATGAAAAGGGGCACACCCAGGGGTCCTATTCAGGGCAAAATTTTACTACATCAGATGGCAGAATAAAATTTGACATCAGTTGTTAGGATAAACTGGTAGAGTCCTTTCATATTGGTGAAATGTATAGCTGCATCCCCAATTTTGGAAACAAAATTGACATTCATATTGTTCCATGGGGGTTGGGGCACTGTTTTGCTGGCAGTATGGTTAAATGAGACAAATTTTTTCTAAAAATATTTTGTGCTCATGCAGATTTTAGTTTTATTTTGGGATCAGGGTAGTTTTTTAAAGAAAGCTGTAAATTCTCATCCTTCTCAGTTAATTTATAAAGTAACAGGATAGAAAAATCTTTTGGAGGCAATACCAGTTTTCAAGCCCACTTGACAAAGTTTGGACACTTTTCCTTAAAAGAGCAAATTTCCCATGTTTTTGACTCAGCCAAAGCCAAAAGTTGAATTCTAATGCAGAAAATGCTCTTTTAACCCATACAAGTGGTAAAATGTCTCTTTGGTGGGGTTAGGGATGATTATAGGTATCGCGGAACTAAATATTAAAATTAGAGTGAATCGCCTTAAAATGTTGCACTCGGAAATGATGCAATCTCTAAAAATAAACAGCCTTGGGAAAATCCATTGTTTCAATAAACGTTTTAAACATTCTACTGACATCTTGCATTATTCTTGAATATTCCTGATAAAAAAGAGGGTGATTTGATGACTTTTGGACCTAAAAAATACAATTTACTTTTTGTGTGTTTTTGTAGGGAATTCCCTGAAAAATATGTGCACGTGACCCGTACTTCCCTTTGTGTCAGTTTTTCTCTCTTATTTGTTGCATGACCCCCTGTTTTCAGATCAGAAAAAGTTGTCTGAAGGGCTATACTTGACAGAGATGAATGCCGAAATTAAAGTGATGCGATCATATTTTTCCGCCTGAACGTTATAATGGTCGCATATGGAAAAATATTTAGTTCTCTGATACCATAAGGGATTTTAGAGAGAAGAAATAAAAATTAATTGTTGTTATTTAGAGGTGAGTAGATTTTAACAATTTTTCCATGTTTGTTATTTTGGGGGTAGGGGGAGCCTTTTCCATATAAATCTGTCTTCCATTAACCTATCCAACTCAGATTTCTACAAATTGTAGCTAATATGATTACCTTGCAATAAATATATAAACATGTTATGATTATTTCTTTGTAACACAATGAAAATATAACTTCTTTGGCTTTGTTTGAAATATTTTCGCTAAAAAACAAGAAAAAATGCATATTTTTGCAAAAAATCATACCAAATTCTGAAAATAAAATTATTTTTGCCACTTCAATCTAAGATATGGTTTATTGCGACTGTGTAAAACAAACAATAAAACGTTACCTCATCAATAATTATTATTTTTTGAATTTTTCAAAAAACATCAATTTTCAGGTTTTTCAGTAAGGGGAGATAAATTTAAGTGCGGTTTTCTCCCTTATTGCTAGGGTGAGAAAAGTATACCCTGATTTTTTTATACTTCAGGTGATATATAATAGAAAAATGCAGAGTAATATTCTGGGCCCTAAAATGCACACAGGGCCCACTCTAGCCACTGGACTGTTACACGTAATCCAGATTACACGCGTGGTGTATCTAGAAAAATCCTCAATGTAAGAAATGTATGGGGTAACGCTGAATATAAACACAGGAAAGGTCTATAAATACAGCATTGGTGGGACAGAAACCGCCCTCTTTCCTTCTTTTTTTTTGTTTTCAAATGACTGAATGTGGTCAACTAAAATAATATTCGTAAAACAAGCTGTCACTGTTTCTATTGAATAAATGTTGGTCGCCTGTCTTACATTTTACTGTTTTGTAAATGGACCGGTGAATCTTTGCTGTGTGGTTACATATGTTTGACACCTGAATATCTCTACATTGTTGATCAAGTCCCCAAAACACCATCTTTCAGACCTTAATTTTTAACCCTTTTCCTAACACGAAAGGCAGACGACACTTGCAAATAAAATTCTTGAATAGCTATTTTTTTCATTTTTGCGTCAAAAACATAGCTTATGACCCCTCATTGGAACGAGCTCAATGAGCTCGTTCCAATGAAGGGTCATAAGCTATATTTTTGAGACAAAAAACATGAAAAAATAATTAAAATTGAATGGTGACTTTTGTGAATAGCGCTGGCCGGTTTTGGCCGTTACGTTGGGTAAAGGGTTAAATTCGAAAATTTGTTACGGCTTCAGAAATCGATGGAAGCTTAATTGATTCTCTGTTACTGTTACTCTACTTACCAAGACAACCGACGAGTAAAACTATCAACAGACGATTCATTATGTTTGTTTATCTTCTTCAGTGAAAATATTGCTCGTGTGATCTGAAAATACAAAAATATGAGTAAATGAATAGAATGTTTCGGGGGTAAAATTTCGACGAGAATCCGTTCACGTAAAGATTCGCACAACGAAGTCACTGAGAATCGATGTAGATTCTCGCTGCACCTCTGCTAGGATACGCGTGAAAAAAGTTGAATCGATTTAACCCTTTACCTAACATATTGGCAGCAAAATATCCAACACAGGGCTAACATGACACTTTGTCAATAAATTTGTACAAATATGGCTGTCATTGGAACCGGCTCATTGAGCCGATTCCCATGACATCCATATATGTAAGATTTTATTGATAAATATTGTTTTGTTTAAAAATGTTTTTTAGCAAATTTAGTTTATATGTTAAAAATTAAATAGTTGTGTTAGGAAAAGTGCTAACATGTGTTATCAGTATACAACAGGGGTTCAACCAAGGTGGCCTAATGGGATCCCGTGACATCCATAGCAACCATTTTCGCGACAATTCAAACGGATTCTCCCAAATTTAGATGAAATATAAACCCTGCGTTCTTTGTTTTAGTTAAACTCACTCGACACACTCATGTCGCAAAATCAAAATTTTAAGCCGCAATTTATCCCCGTAATGCAAGCAAGAATTTAACCACTTCATTATTGGTTGGCAGAGCTCTTTTATAGCACGTAAGCTACATGTCTTCATTAACGTTCATTGGTCGCGTATAGGAAAGTGTCTCAACTATCGCTATGTTAGAGGGGGTGGGATGCGGATGCTACTATAATTACAAAATGCTCAAAAAAAAAAAAGAAAAATTCCAGATTTTCAATTTTGCGACGCCTCGCGATCATCGACTGATTTTTAACCCTTTACGTAACATGAAAAGTAGACGACACTTGCAAACAAAATACTTGAATAATTAATTGTTTTCATTTTTCGTCGCAAAAGCATAGGTTATAACCCATCAATGGAACGAGCTCGATGTGCTCGTTCCAAAGAGGGGTCATAAACAATGTTTTTGATGCAAAGAATGAAAAAATAATGAACATTAATTAGCACCCTTTGTGAATACACTGCAAAAAATATAGGTTCTCTTTGAACCAAAACTGGTTCTAATCTTGTCCCTGAGATGGAACCAGTTCTGTTTAAACAGTATTTATTTCAAATCAAATAAATTTATAAAGATTAACATTAAATATCAACAGAATTAAAAATAAATTGAGGGGGCTTTCAGCCGTAAGTTTAGAGCTTATACGAGGTTGTCTCAAATCATTTTTAAGCAAAGGAGATATGAACAATTGGTATATCGAACCAGTTTTGGTTCTATAAGAACCAAAACTGGTTCGATATGCCAGCTGTTCATATCTCCTTTGTTTCAAAATGTTTGGCGACTGCGTTGAATAAGGTCCAAGTGTACTGCTGAATCTACTTCAGTTCATGCAATATTCTGTTAAAATTGAATGCTAATCTTGGTAAATTTATTTGATTTGAAATAAATACTGTTTAAACAGAACTGGTTCCATCTCAGGGACAAGATTAGAACCAGTTTTGGTTCTAAAGAGAACCCATATTTTTTGCAGTGTAGGTTTCGACATTTACGTCGGATAATAGGTTAAAGAAAATGCTTTATGAGAAATGAGTATGTGGATGATGTGCACATTTTCCGCGGCAAGAAAATCTGTATATTTACAACATAATTTCGTGCTTATTGACACAAACAAGTGCCGAGATTGGAAAGTTGATACCGTGTAACTCGTTTTCTTGCTAAATACACACCATGTCAACAAACATCATCGATGGGAAGAGTTACCGCGTTGATTGACTTGATGCCATCTTTTGTGTGTGTGTGGGGGGGGGGGGCAGGATGGGGGGGGGGGGGCATACTGATTTGCGACCTTTTTCACTGACGTTCCAACAATCAGTTGTATAGAATTTAATGTAGAGAGTATGTTGCACATTGATGGGAGGTCAAAGCCTAATAGTTTCACCTCACTCTGTTACTTATTCATACATGTTCCTGTCATTGAAACTGGGAAAGGGGGATATGCTTCACGGAAACATACGGGCTTACCTTGGGTGTTTTAAAATAGTATTTATGTCTGAATTAGTTTATTACTTAGAAAGTAATGTGCCACTTCATTCTCCTCAATCTCATTCATATTCAATATATATTATTACCTTTACGTTTATGAACCTTTGAATCGGAGTCGAGCTCTTGTTTCTAAGACCATATTTCTACAAGTCGAGTTTGAACTTTAGAAATCAGAACAAGACTTTGATACAGCATGTTGTACATAAACATAACCGTGATCATAGATGTATCTTAAAATTCCTGACTGCGGTGTCAATAACTTTAACTGGCCTTATAATTTCAGATTTCATTTTCACACTCAAGAGAACGCTGGTATTATCGCCAGAAACTGCATCTGGTTGCCTTAAACTGTTCCAATCCCCAGATACATTTAATGGGTGCATTAAGACTGTGCAGTGTAAACGATGTGATGTTTCAGCTTGATACACAATCGTAAAAATAATGCGTTTTAATAATTTAATAAGTATACTTTTGAGAAGCGTTTTGTCCCAATTCATTTATAGAACTGCACACGGTCTCTTGCAAACCCCTTCCGAAAGCATGTAATGTTTATAAATAGTAACACAAACAAATAGTAACTAAGAACGCGATTGTATAGTGCAGTTGCAGAATACAGATTTCGTTTCAGAGGCCAACGAAACACGGCGTATTCGGGTAATTACGGAATAAATAATACTAATTATAAGATAAAGATATTTGACCCTTCAACTGGGAATGCAAACATTTTGACGTAAAACGAAAACTGGCAGCGTAAAGAGTGTGTCACACAGAGGCAAACAAATAGACAGAGGGATCAATGATAATTGAACCCTGAAGACTTATCGGGCAGAAAAATTAAGTAATTACTGACAACCCGACCCCATTAAATTTCAACGAGAATTTCCATTTTTTGCTGCATATTCTATTATGTATTACCTTTCACAAGTTTTTAAGTGTTTCATTGGTGTTAAAATGTCATAAGTAAGCTGTGTATAAACGATACTGTCTGACGAAATCCATGTATGGACGACAGTCAGAGTGATTTCCTCTTTGTTTTTCATTTTTCAAGATGCTGAAAGGCCGTGACGACCACCGTTGCACAATAAATAAGTGAAATTTCTATCATTTCTTATTAACCCTTTAACCAACGAATCGCCTACACCCGCCCCGTAATATGCAAAATCAGCAGCTGAAAAAATATTATATTTCGAAACATTTCAACAAAACCACATCATGTGACCCCTCTTTGGAACGAGCTCGTCGAGCTCGTTCCAAAGATGGGTCACATGATATGGGTTTGTTGACATTTTTTGAAAAAAAATAAAAAATTATATTTAAAATAATAAATTTTGAAATCGTCTGCGTTGGGTGAAGGGTCAATTGCTAGTTGAGTGTGGGGGAAAAGTATTCGAAAGGATATATTCGTTACACACTAAGTGACATAATATGGTGCATATGGTGCATAGGTTAACACCAAAGTGAGTAACTATTACTTAGAGGTTTGTACTTGGTTAGTTTTATATCGGACGAGATATCAGCTCGAGCTAACTTCATACCAGCAATAAATCTTAAGTTTCCTCTTCTCGTAGTTCAACTATCCGAATATTGCGGCTTCCCAAAGTGGAAACCCCGTCACTCAGATAGCTGAACTCTCTCCTCTCTCAGTTCGACGAATCTCAGCTTAAGGCTCTGAATCTTAGTTTGTGTTGAATGTTGTGAATGTACTTCTCTTTTCATCCACCTAATCTTTGATTATTGCCATCATTTAGTCCTCGCCATATAAAGACTACTCCATTTTGCTTGGGCATCCAATTTTACTGATGAATTGTTTTCGACGAATAACTGTGAACGATTTCGTGATAATTATAAACAACATGGCGGATCCAAGTAACACATCAAGGGAACAACTCTGGCTTGGTTCATATCGGCCGAGATCGGCGTCAAATCAGCCAAGTTTGAAGTCATATCATCTGCGTTCGATAATGGTCAATTATGGGAAAGAAAATCGTATCTAAATAATAATAATAATAATAATAATAATAATAATAATAATAATAATAATAATATAATAATAATAAAAAATACGCTACAATGACGTGCAAGCAGCAGCAGGTGCTGGCACGATAACTTTTCCGGTAACAGTTTTTACTTCTTAATGTGTAATGGAACGAATTACAAAAAGAAGAGTAGAAATTTTTAGAACGAACCGTATTCCTGTCTTCAGCTCCTTCATCTCTGAGTTTAGAAAAAAGTAAAAAATATGTTAAGTTCGGTTGCAACCAACAGCAGATCCTTTCACCGAAATGTTTACCAAAACAGTTTTGACTGCTTAATATGTAATGGTACGACATACTAATAAATAGTACTCGTAATTCTGATCAAAACACATTCATTTTTACATGTTTAATTCTTTAATTCCTGTTTTTACAATAATGGCACTATCCAATTTCAAGCGGATGAAATGTTTTGGCAACTTGACATTCTTATGATAGAATAAATAATATTTCAACTTGCAGCCCTACGGCTGCAGTTTAACCCTCGACCAACTGATATCAAAACTAGGAGATTTCACGTTTTCAAACAATGCAATGCAACTAAAAATCTTTTAACCAATTTAATCTTGTTTGACAGAGCTCATTGAGCTCTGTCAAGCACGATTAAATTGGTTAAATTGCTATTGTCCTATGGGAAAAATCTGCGGCTTGAAGTTTTAATATTTCGATATTAATGTGCAAAGAGTGAAATAAGACTATTGGCTACTTTTCATGAGTGCTAATACACAACCTTCAGGTGGAACGAAGCTGAAACAATTTTATCAGTTAAAACAACAAAAATGGTCGATGATCGCAACCAAAGACGTTTTTTATTATATGATTCTGATAAAAATATAAGGAAATACTGAAAACGTACACGTCGTATCTTCCGTCTTGATCGACACAAGACAAAGGATTACGATATTGTAAAATCGCACTGTAGGAGCAATTGGCGGATCACAGTGAAAATAGTATCAACGAAAACGAAGTAAACTCGGTAAAATGTATGAAAGTGTTAGAGGTTAACTATTTAATGGTGAAAAGTTGTTGTTATTGTCATTTGTAGTATTACATTAACAGCAATCAACGTTTTCGGTAGCATTCAGTGAAAAGGGAGAGAATTATTTTGTTTCGATGATGGCTAATTTCGTCCCTGCAAGCGGTTCGTTGTCTATCTGCCGATCGTTTTAAACTGAAATGTTTGTCGCTTTCGAAGTAATTACTTTGCATGAGTTTGGGATGAAAACATAAACACATACGGTCACTCGTTGACAATTTATATTTCACCTGCTGGTCACTCAAAAAATAACTGTGGTATATACTCAAAAACTATAGGCATCATCAATATGCATAAACGTTACAGTAGTAATTCTGGCAGCTGGCTACCAGCAAGTCAGAAAATAAGCAGACATTGTCTGTAAAATGAGGTGCCCAGAGGGCGAATTTAGCGATGCTACCCTGCACAACAGGGTAGCATTACAAAATTTACTCTCAGTGAACCTCAATCTGAATCAGGGCCTCAAAACTAAACAGAAGAGATACTCAGATAATAAATTGGTCCACTGTGTGGGATAGCATCATCAAATTCACCCTCTGGGGACCTCATTTTGCAAATGTCAGACTGCTTATTTTCAGGTCTGGCTACCAGATTTTTTATCATAATTTAAACGTTATTTTTTATTATATTGGAGGAATTCCTGTTAGTACAGAAGGATAACGAAAAGGACATTTCGTGCGAGTTAGACAAAACATGTTTCAACACTTCTATAACCAAAAAGAGAATTATAAATTAGCTCTCCTTTAATGATAAAACCAGTTCCTTGACCTTCATCCTCTACGACTCTGAATATCAAGGACGGTACTGAGTTTATCATCAAATAAAAACGATAGTTTTACAGCTATTTCTAAAACCGTTTTTGTATCTCTGACGATCTCATCGGAAAAAAATTATTTCCTGACATGAGTGAAGAAGGAAAAATTCTGCAAGGTTTTGTTTTTTAAAATTTCATCTGTAATAATAACCTTCTACTTTTTCGTGGTATACAAATATTATTAATGGAAGCACTTACCTGTATGTGAAGACCTGGAAATTCGGGATGCCGTTCTGGTTGCGTGGAGGCACTTATGTACAGCCAAATATTGGCGACAGCTTGTGAAAACACATGACTTCGCAAAATGGCTGTGCATATGTGCTTAAAAGAGATTCAGTTGATTCCTGGTGATGTTTACTGGTAAATGAACAGCGTGATTCTGTCTGTCAAAATTATGACTACGTATCTGTTTGTTATTGGACCGAACTAAATCAACCTTACGTTTTATTCAGTGGACTTCATTTCAGACAAAAGAATAGAATAATAAAAGCAAATAACTGCAGTTCATGATCTCTACAGTAAACCTTTTACTTAACTCCTGACTTTCTGGTATTGTATAATGAATTTGTCTTTGGTCAAATTATTTTGCCAAGGAAAGACTAAAAATTTCAGCAATTATATCTCCTTGGACAGATCTCAGTGCGCTCAGTCAAAAAAGAATTAATTGCAAAAATTCCAAACGGCATTATGAAAAAACGTTGTAGCTATAAACTTTGGTATTTCGTCATCAGTGGGTAAAGGGTAAACTAAGTTCGTGGTGACACCAAAAATAACACTATTCTCCTATCGATCTGTTTCCAAGGAGATGTAATTAGGAAAATTTTCATTTGCCTTGTGGGAAAACTTTGCTGCTGAAATCTCTGGTATTTTGACTTCAGTGAGCAAAGGGTAAACAAAATTCGTGGCCACAACAGCACTATCTCTGTTGTTGTATTTTATTTTCGAAAAGAGATCATGAACCCTCAGCGTGAAGAGTTTGTTGTTTACATAAATATGAAAACCAAGGGAGCCTATGCCAGAATCTCAAAGGCGGGTGGAAGCTGACCCTATTCGCGACGAAAACAGACTAATGTGGAGCAGAGAAGCCGTTCATGTGACACAAAAAGCAAGCCCGGGATCTTCGAGGAAAGGGATTCACTGCGTTTCTGCCGAGTGGAGAGTGTTGACAGCAGGGGTCATCTGCAATTGACATCTACAAGGACAACATACATCAAAATCAGTTTTAAAGATTCAACGAAGAGATAAAATGCATCGATTTTATTTTAAGTCGTTGGAACGGTGGTCGCATGGACCTTAACCAAAAGATAGTTCTAATGCACCCATCGCCTAGGGAATCCAATGCGGACACCTAGGGCTGCACGGTATATCGATAAACCGATATATACCGGTATTCAAACTAATATCGATTGAATACATTAATTATAAAAATATCGGTTTATCGTCATTATATATTTACTCACAATTTAATTTTCAAGATGTCTTGAGTTTTTTAACAGTAGCCCCGAATGAATAATATTATTCCTTTACCCAAGGAATCGTCTGCATGTGCTCACGTAATAAACAATTTAAGCAGTTGAAAAAATAATTTTCAAAAATTTCAACAAAACTATATCATGTGACCCCTCATTGGAACGAGCTCGTTGAGCTCGTTCCAATGAGGGGACACATGATATTGTTTTGAAGAAATTTTTGGGGAAAATCTGATAAACTAATTTTTAAAATAATAAATTTTGAAATCGTCTGCGTTGGGTAAATGTTTTTCGAACCGCGTCATCAAAGCGTGCTAATTCCTTCCGACTGTGATGCCTCAAGTCTCGATTAATGTGGTACTAATGTTCATATCTCTGAACAGTTTTCGATTTTCCGGTATACCGCGGTATTTTTTGAATACCGATATCGGTATTCAGTTTTGAATATCGTGCAGCCCTACGGACATCACAGCTACCGACAGAACCCATCAGAGGAATGCAAATCGACTGCAAATCGTCGGGGGGGAGGGGAGCACTGATCAAGCGTAATTACTCAAAACTACTATCTTTTTATGAGTCACAGATATAATTACTTGAGTCTGTATCATTAACTTTGCTGGAAAACTGTGAGGATTTACCTCGTTTTCAATCCACCGAGACAGAAACATAACAGAGTGAAAAAATGATCTCCTGAATATTTAAAGTTGTTGCAACAGCCGGATTCTCGAACTTCTACCGAGAGAGATTTCAAATGTATCCATCGCTTAGCGAAACTGCATCAACTGCGCATGTTGCACGATATGCCCCAAGAGGGCAGTGAAAGTAGACCATAAATCCCCAGGGCAAGCGCAATGATTTTACTCCTTAACGGCCTTTGGCCACTCTCTAAAGAAGAGGAACAAAACAATTTCACGTGGACTGAAAATGTTTGTTTTGAACTGAATTTGAGAACATCGACAGAATATGAAGACTTTTAATTGTAGTACCGACGCTTTTCTGCAGAGCCAAAATTTGGGCTTCCAGCACTAAACCATTTATTATAATTTATAAAGACAAGACATTATTACTGCATTTTAACCCTTTACCTAACATGAAAAGCAGACGACACTTGCAAAAAAAAATTCTTGAATAACTAATTTTTTTCATTTTTTGTCTCAAAAACATAGGTTATGACCCATCGTTGGAACGAGCACGACAAGCTCGTTCCAACGAGGGGTCATGACCTATGTTTTTGAGACAAAAACTGAAAATAATAATGAAAATTAATTGGGGATTTTTGAGAATAGCGCTGGCCGATTTAAACCGTTACTTTGGGTAAAGGGTTAAATACATTTTCAGTTTAACGCTTTACTTAACGAATCCCCCGCATCCGCCAGCGCAATTTGTAAATTAAGGAGTTGAAAAAATATATTTTTAAAAATATTTCAACAAAACTAGATTGTTAAAATGCATTTAACATGCGTTGGACATTCATTTGGCATTCACTGAAGTTCGTTTGACGTTAGACGTTTGATTTTCGTTTGACTTTCGCATCTAGTCAGTCTCACGAGGTCAACATTCGAGGTGAATTTATTTATATATTTATTTGTGTACAATGGTTAATCGTGACCGCAACATGGAGGTAAAGTCAAGTCCAGCCACTCGTTTATACCCTCGAGGTTAATGTCAAACACCGAACCTGAAATTGACTGCGGGAGAATGTAAAACGCCGCTCACCTCTCGTTTGTCAATCGAAAACGTTATCATTCAATCAACGTTCAAGGAGTTTGTGACTCTGATTTAAAATTCCGAAATATTGTTGCTAAGTGGCCTGGCTCAACGCACGATGCGTTCATTTTTACGACTTCACAGTTATGTCTTCATCTCGAAAGACGAGATATTCCTGTCGGATGGTTGGTGGGTGACAGTGGGTATCCATTACGACCAGACTTATTGACCCCTCTTCACAATCCAAGGACAACAGCGGAAAGGAAATATAACCGAGCTTTATTAACAACAAGGAGCACTGTTGAACGGGCGTTTGGTGTTTTGAAAATGCGTTTTCGATGTATCGACACATCAAGAGGAGCTCTTTTGTTTACACCAGAGAGAGTGTGTAGGATCGTTGTTGCCGTAGCTGTACTGCATAATATGTGCATCGAAAACCGACTGCCTGTTCCAGACGAAGAAATTCCTATAGACGAGGATATGGAAGTGACGTATGAGGGCGGTGGGGTTTCGCCCAGTGGAGTTCAGACCAGAAATCGACTTATTGAGGGACGATTCGCATGAGCATTAGTAAATGAACATCTTATGTATTGATTCTATAAAATAATATTTCATTCACTTTTTTATTGTGACTCTTCATCTACAGACTTCTCGTAAGATTGACAAATACTGTCTCTAACCACCCCAACCAACTTTGCAACCTCCCCTACAAGTGTCCTTTGAAGCCCCAACCTTTCCCTCTCAACTTCCAGTCGCTCTTCCTCCACTCGCAGTCTCTTCCTTTGGATTTCTAACATCTGTTCCTGTAAATCGACACCACTACGTCTTTTGCGTTTTTCGGGCTGTTTATCTTCTTCTTCTTCTTCTTCTTCTTCTTCTTCTTCTTCTTCTTCTCTTCTTCTTCTTCTTCAGGTTCCTCAGTAGTTCCTGGAAGAAATATAATAATTCACTAATCCCTAGGCACGACTATCATATAAATGTTCATCTGACAATACTTGACAGTGCTCACCCGTAAACACCCCACAGAAAAAGTTTATCTGTCTACTCCTTGTCACTTGTTTAATTACATAACATTCAAAAGAAATATTCTGTAGTGTGTGTACAACCGAACATCGTCAAATACCCGACAATGTTCATTTGTAAACACACCACAGAAAAAAAGAAGTTCCTGGTAAGGCCCCTCCCCCATTCTTTGCGATAAATCTGCGCCAATGCTGGACTTTTGAAAGTGTTCAGTCAGCCCCCCCCCTCCCCCCCCCCCGAGTGCATACACCTGTATGCGCATAACAATCTATTTATGTGTAAATGACAGGATGTCGTGCAACGACGCGCACCCTCCAAATCTCTAAAAATCTTTAACGATTTAACTCCAGACAGTAGTAGTAGTAGTAGTAGTAGTAGTAAGTAGTAGTAGTAGTAGTAGTAGTAGTAGTACTGTGGTAGGGCCAAGTGATAGTATTAATAATGGCAGCAGTAGTACTTTCATAATACATGTGCTTTCCAAACTGTTAGTTAGTTGGCTTTTTTGTTGCTACAAGCATTTCCAGACGTACCCCCACCCCATCCCCTTGCGTGTCTACGCCACTAATCGTTCATGCTCCCCACCCCCACCAATTTATCGAAATCAGTCAATTTAGATAAAGTAGTGGAAAATATCACTGCGTTTTCAATAGTGTTTCAGGACTTAAATAAAAAAAATAAACTTTGCATAATTTTTAATTTTTCAGGCCCCAGTGCGAGCCTTTTAGTGCATCTATACATACCTGGTTGAGAACTGGAACTTTCCCCAGTGTCTATTCCGCCAGTAATTCCTCTTATCCGCGTGTTCCCTAAAACACCAAGTACTCTATTCTCTGTGTCAGTAACGGATGCCGTTGCTGGTGCTCCTCCTCCAGTGCCACTAATATCTTTGCGTGTTGACGCAACCTTCTTTTTTGTCGTGCTGCATAATTTTTCCACTTTTTTTACCTCTTCTACCGTCCTTGTCACTCCCGATTGGCTGGTGGAATTAATGTCCCTCGTAATATCCTGCCACAGTTTGTTTTTTCGCGAAATGGTAATAGTACTGCTAAATTTTTGGAATAGGATGTCTTTGTTTTTTGTTACCCCCTCTGTCAAAACCTCTAACTCAACAGCGCTGAAATTAGGTTGACGTTTTGCCATGGTTGTTATTAAAAGTTCACACGTAACCTCTTTCTTATACAGAGTAGTTAACGTTATGTCTGTAATTTTCCAGAAAAAGAAATCTGCACGAGTATTTTCAACTGTCCATCCCATTCAATCACAAATACGTGATGCGAAAAGCGAAGCGAATTCCATGGACTGTGGTTATTTTATATTTTAACACTCCTCCTCGCGGTAAAGGGCCTTGCCCAATGGCATAACAAAGTGGTTTCCCTTATGAATACTTCAGGGCCAAAATAACAAATCAGCTTGTCAGAAGGGCGTGTAGACACACAGTTTCCAATTCGTATGTCGATCAAAATTTCATTTTCCAAAAGCGCAACGATTTTAAATAAACTTTTACATGTAAGACTAAGGGAGCTTGGGACTAACAGTTTTTCAACCATGAGATTTGGCTGAATTTAAAATGACATGGAGTGAAGAATTCGGTTCAAATTGAAACCAAGTTGCCAGAAATAATCTTGAGTCATCCCACTTGTCAATCTTTGAGGAAAGACCGAAGCGTTAAACATGTTTTTGTCCAACAGAAGACGAATTGCGTTAAATACAGTGAAATGCAGTATCAAGTATTAAGAAATGCAATATATTCTCTAATGATGTCTCATTTTTTTCAAAATCTGGAATAATCCTTACTGATGTTTCGGATCACTTTGGGATTTTTTATGTCGAAATTTCACATTCCAAACCTGTTAGATCAAAACAGATCTTGACCAGAAAAATAAATTTCTATTCTATCGAACGCTTCAAGTCGTTGTTATCCCAATGTGATTTTAGTCCGGTTCTGGAAACAAACTGCCCAAATGATGCTTACGAAAAATTCCTCGATATTTATTTGAATGCCTATGAGACATCATTCCCTCCCCAAGGCCATCAACAAAATAAGAAATATATAAAACAGCAGCCCTGGATGACAAAAGGTCTTCTAGTCTCTGCCAACAATAAGAACAAATTTCTTAACAAAAAATTAAAAGCTCCCACTGAGGCGAATGTCAAAAATTATAAAAATTACTGTCGGTTATTTAACAAAATTAAGAAACAATGCAAAGCCCTATATTATGAAAACGTACTTTTAGAAAATAAGAATAGCATGAGAAAGACGTGGCAAATCCTAAATAACGCATTGAATAAGAATAAAAACCAACGAACCGTACCATCATTTTTTAATCTTGGTGATACAAAGATATATGCACCAAATTAAATTGCACAAGAATTCAATAAGCTTTTCGCCAACATTGGAATTCAGACGTCAAATCAAATATCCAAACCCAGTAAATCATTTGCCGAGTTCTTGAATTCTTCTTTTATGGGAAACTTCTTTATAAGCCCTACATCGTCTACCGAAATCTCAAATATTGTAAATACAATGAAACCTAAAGTAAGTCAGGACTGTGAAAATATCACGACCAGTATTCTGAAACATTCAATAAATTTTGTCGCTACTCCACTTGCGCACATTATGAATAATTCATTCAGTCAGGGAATAGTACCAGACAGAATGAAAATTGCTAAGGTTACTCCAGTCTTCAAAGCAGGTGATGAGAATAATTTTACAAATTACAGGCCAATCAGTATTTTGCCTGTTTTTTCTAAGGTTCTAGAAAAGCTAATGTCTATAAGACTTGTAAACTTCTTAGATAAATTCGAAATTCTCTATCACCACCAATATGGCTTCAGGAAGCACCATAGCACTCTGCACCCTGTTATGCATCTATTACAATATGTAGCCGAAGAAAATAATAAAAATAGTAAAGAAAGTACACTCGCTCTATTTGTGGATCTTTCGACACCATCAGCCATGAAATACTACTTAAAAAATTAGAATACTATGGTATAAGAGGGAATGCGAATAACTGGTTTAAGAGTTACTTACAAAATAGGAATCAGTATGTCTCTTTTGGTGACAATAAATCTGATCTATCTAGACTAAGATGCGGAGTACCACAAGGCTCGATACTAGGACCTATTCTTTTCCTCATATACGTAAATGACATCTGCAATTCAACGAAACTAAATCTTTTATCCTTTGCAGATGATACTTCCAAATACAAGGCTGCAACAGAGTTAAACAAGCTTGTGTCAGAATTTAATGAGGAACTTCAAAAAATATTTGACTGGTGCGCATCCAATCACTTAGTCTTGAACCCAAAGAAAACTAATTATATTGTCCTTAATCCATGCCAAAAAAAGAATGTAACACTCCAGAATATTAAAATAAATAATCATATTATTAATACCGGTGAGCGTGCTGACAAGGATAAATCTATAAAGTTTCTTGGCATATCTATTGATGAAAAATTATCTTATAACGCCCACATATCTCAGATCTCCTCGAAAGTCGCTCTTGCGAATTATGCCCTCAATAGAGTGAAAAAAATTCTTCCTCACAAAGTAATGAAAACCCTATACTTTACACTCATACAAAGTCTTTTTATCTATGGAATTCCCTTATGGGGTGCCTCAAAAGCCTGTAAACGTCTTTATAAATTACAAAAGCGATCAATACGAATCATAAACAACAAGAAGTACAATGCTCACACTGACCCTCTTTTTATTAATGATAAAATATTAAAAATAAAGGATTTCTATACCTTACATGTTTCCTTATTTATGTTCGATTGGCTAAATGGAAACCTACCAAAGTCCTTTGCTGACTTCTTTTCTACTATAAATAATGACTATATGAAACACGCCAAGCAGGACTCATACGTAGCCGTAGAACTAGAACCAAAGCGCTCGACAACCTGCCTGTCTTTGCTTTTCCGAAACTGTGGAATGGGTTAGATATATCAATCCGAAAAATAAGAAATAGGAAAGAGTTGAAGACAAACCTTATAACAAAAATTCTTTCCACTTATTCAGAGAATACTTCCTTTTCTAATCCCTACAGCCCGTACTGTGTTATTTAGTACACCCCCGAACCTTAAAAACACCCAGAATGCAACCTATTTGCTTTCTTTTCTCAGTTTATGCCCACAAGTAATAATATTAACTTTCCAGGAATATTATAGTATTACACAAGTAAAAACAATACAAGGTGCCACTAAGTCTTCATTCTGTGCATGACTTGTCTTCAGTGGGGATTTTTGTCTGGTATTCTCATCCTTTCCGGTCTCCTGATTTGGTCTCTACTGTTCCAAAACTTTAAAGCTGTTATTCTCATAAAAATCAACCGAGGTTCGGATCAGTTAACCGATAAAATTTTTGGGACCATTTCAAGAGTACCGTGCTGTAATTGATACCGTCCACCCAACATGCTCTTGTGCAAATGTCGCGGAGCAACCCTGTGTGTTGGAGCTAAAACAGAAATTACAATGTTGACTTTTGCATCATTTTCTTCTTCGAGTTTCTTCCGTCATTCTGTAGTTTTCTCTTTTCTGTCAGAGGGAAAGGCGGGAAGACAGCCAATCTGGTTATGCCTTTCCCTGCCGGTATACAAAAATTGTTATATCACATTATCTATGTACATCTGAAATAATATTATTGTATACGAGAACCTTGTTATGATGTAACCATACGTTTATATTTATCATTCTGTATTTTTGTATATTGGTAAATAAACATATCATATCATCATATCATTATCATGTGCATTTAATTGTTTTTACACTTATGCATTGCTTTCCCCTTTTACATTGTCATATATACCGTAAGCAGTAATTGTTCATGATGACTTAACTCTCATTCTAAGTGGCGAACATCTTTGGTCTTTTCACATTTTACGATCAAATCTGTACTGCACGGGAAGTAACCAGTTTAGCTGACAAGGAGACTTAGCCAAAGTCAAAAGTCAGACTTAAGACCCTTTCATGAGACGCATTTGTGAAACGAAACATGATTGGCTTAGACTGGTGTTAAGTCTGAGTCAATGACACCGACTTAAGACTGACTTAAGCCTTTTTTGATGAAACTGGCCCCTGGTTTACATTTTTAATTTTGTCATTCGTTCAAGGTGAAGTTCCATAAAAATGAAAATAGCGAAAGTGCTACACAGGAGGTAATTCACACGACATTGGAAACTACAGACCTATAAATACTAACTGGTTGAGTGCTAGAAGTTCCAACCAGGGCTTTAAAAATGAGGGTACCAGAGGTAAAGCCTACATTTTTCTTGCTCATTTTTAATATTCGAAAGCAAATAATATTTTAGATTTGGTTTATCACAAATTATTGGGCACCCTTCAATGATTTGTAATAAAACAAATTTTGGATGACCAAATTCAGACCACCAAATAAATGTAGCCCTCAACCACTTAACTTTGTCAGTTTTTGTCATTGTTCTGGGAAAATAATTGGCTATAAACTCTCCGCTTTTCTGAATGACTTCAGTATTCTTTACAAGCACCTTTTTATTGGGATATAGTAAAATAAAATATTTTAGTGCCCTGCGAATTTCAAATTTGAGGTCGAGTAGAAATATAATTTTTCGCGTTACGAGGCACAGAGAAAAAAAATCTGTCTTCACGCCAGTAAATAGTGGGTTGAATGACTGTGCGTTGTTTGTCGCACTGCGAGTTGTCAAATTCTCGTGCTGTTGAGATTGTTTGCATCGCTGTAACTGATCGTGGTTCGATCTGAATTATTCTTTCCAGTCAGCGCTTTCACGTCAGTCAGACGACACAATTTTTAATTTTCATGGTTTGTTTTCATGTTTCTCCGAAGTAACGTCAGAGCTGTTTTCTTAACATGTATGTAAGGTCAAACTTATGTTCTTCAACCATAAAAGACGAAGTCCGCCATTTTTTGCCCGGAGACAAACAGATAGCATTCTGTCAGGACACAGATTTCCAGTCAGCTAAAAAAAAAATTGCTGATCTGTTTTTTTCTGGGACGCTTCCTTGTCTGCGAAGGGTATTTGACTGGTTTGTTTATGAAGTATATTGCTGTGTTTTTTGTGTAAACATGGTTGATGTATTGTTCTACAGGCTAAAAAAATTGTCGATTTAGAAATAAAATGCTGTCTGGGCTACTGATAGCGTCTGGCTTCCGACATTTATAATTATTTCTCAATTGTTGTCGTAGCGGGGTGGAGGGAAGACTCTAGGTTTGAAGCAGCAAAGGATTTCGAATCGAATTGAATCTCGAAAAGAATCTGATCGCAACTCAAACTGCCAGGGCTGTGGAGAGGTCGTGGAGACAGGGAAGTAATCGCGGGCCCCGCAACATTGGGGGGCCGAATTAGCCCAGGAGTCCGGGATTCTTGGGTTAGGTCTCTCTCCAGTCCAAACATGGTCTGAAAGACTGTGTGTTAATTTTTTGGTTTGGTCCTTTCAAATGTCGACGTCTGTAATTTTGGACTGCATGGTTCTTGAAGTAATACTTTTATTAAATCAACCTGACGTAATAAAGCCATCACTTTAAGAATGGTACAGTCAAAAGCTATAACTCTTGGTCACAGGATACTCACTGATGAACTTGGAAATTTAAAATATGCTGCTAAAACATCAGTTTGACGGCTTAAAAATAACGTGAATTTTGTATCCAAAAAGCTTCCTGAAGTCTCCATTTAATAATGGATTTCAAAAATTTCTTGGTGGAACCCTACCCCTCCATCATACCTTGTGGCTTCGGCACTCACGGTACATGCCTTCAGTATCCGGACACTTCTTGATGTGGTTTGTATTAAACATTTTAAACATTTTTACCTGCTAAATCCATGAGTTATTTATTTATTTATTTATTTATTTATTTATTTATTTATTTATTTATTTATTTATTTATTTATTTATTTATTTATTTTTTACGGTTGTGTCGGTGTCAGTTTTGCGGGTGGAGGAAGCGGGCATACCCGGAGAGAATCACCTAGCAACGGCGAGCAACGGCGAGCAGCTGCCAGCTCCCCACCATCGTAACTCCGCACTGCAGAACAGGCAGGGTTAGATTGGTTGAAGACGTACATCATCGACGTGTAGTGGCCTTAGTACACGGAGTCATCGTGCCCCTATGTGGAGAGTCGGGGTTAAGTGAAGAACACATGTCAGTCGTTGGGGTGTAGTAGCTGTGGTATAGGGGAGCACGATGGCTCAGTGGAAGACTGTTGGACTTCTATGCTGGAGGTCCAGAGTTCGATCCCTGTCCGGGACGACCCGCGTTGCCTCCTTGGGCAAGGCACTTTATCCCGGTTGCATGCACGGAGGCACGATGACGCCGTGTACTAAGGCGCACTGCACGTCGATGGTGCACATATCTTTAACCGCTGTAACCCTGCTTGAACTGAGCTTGAACAGAGTTAGAATGTGGTGGATCTGACAGTTGCTCGTCGTTGCTCGGTGGTTCTCTCCGGGTACTCCGGCCTTCTTCACCCGAAAAACTGTCACAGTCACGATTAGGCATTGTGCATAAGTATGTGACTTTAAACACCAATAAATACATGTAAATAAATAAATTGCTGTGGCATAGGTTGATATTAGAGTAGAAGCTAACAGAGCAAACGGCATTAATTTGGTAGCAAATGATTGTTTTACATGATCCGAATAGCTGACCACACTAGATTTGCAAAAACAGACAAAAAATGTTGAATTGTTTTACTTTGAAGACAGCGCTTATGGACTATATTTGAACGAATCAGACGACACAAAAATAAAAACGTGAGCAAATTTGAATCGCGATTTTTGTTATCCCTTAGAAGCCGGGAATCGTTTTTTCTTGCCTGTGATATAATACTGCAGGTAATCTGGCTGTGACGGTTCGGCTATCTTTGGGCTGGGGGAGAATTAAACACTGAGCAGGTGCTTCTAGTCAAGTGTTGTCTGCCTGAATAGGCAGACGACACTTGAGTAGAAGCACCTGCTTTACTGTAAGTTTTTCGCGGTGTATCATGTTCAATAAATTCATTCTGATTCCCCGGCTTTTAAGAGTTAATATAGCGCTGACAAGATATGGCAATGCGTAAGTTGGTGATTTTTGAAAGAATGGATGGAAAGGAGTTTTTCACCAAGGTGCCTATTTGAGCTGGGTCTTCCAGTAATCTGTTGCAGAACCATATTTGATGAGAATAAGTACACAGAACATTAATCGACTCTCCTCTCTCCGTACAGGCCACTGTGATGCATCCGACAAGTCCACGAGTTCCAAGTCTGTCAGAGGTGTTTATGTTTATACTTAGTCAATATTTAAATTATTTCTTGGGGTGGTTTCGCAATTACAGTACGTGGAGAGTGAACCACTAAGAGAGTTACCATTAAAACACCCGTGGAGTGAAGTTTCCACTCAGACAATGACAGTCGGACCCTATGGTAATGCATGAAAAGGACAAGCACAGTTTTAGCCAAGGGATCTCCGAGTTCAACCCGGAGGTTCATTGGCTGAAACTTTGTTTGTCGTTCTAATGCTTTTTCCCAGACAAGCAATTTGTGTCTAAGTGGAGACACCACCCCACAAGTGATTTAGTAACAAACCACTATCCATGTACTGTATCTTCTCTCCACTCCAAATGATCTCTGTATGAACGCTTAGCCTTTTTCATTACGTGACGGCTGTAACCGGTGTGGACTGCTCACATAAAATACATTTCATACTTCTGTTCTCATTTTTTGTATCGAAAATATAGATTATGACCCATCATTGGAACGGGTTCTTTCCAATGTGTGTGTGTGTGTGTGGGGGGGGGGGGGGGGGGGGGGGGGCATTTGGTATGTTTTTGGAAACTCTTATAGCTATTCACGAATTTTGGTGTGTTTTTGTGTTCGTTTTATTTTGTTCTTGCATTTGATTTTTGCAGGTATCGTCTTCTATTCGTGTTGGGTAAAGAGATAAAATACAGTACGTGGGGAGTGGATTGTAACTAAATCACCCGCAGAGTGGAGTTATCACCCAAGCTATAATTTTTAAATTGTCTACATATCGACAAAAAGACACAAGCAATGTTTCAGCCAATGGACCTTCGGGTTTAACCCGGAGGTCCATTGGCTGAAACTTTGCTTTTACTGGTTATGCTTTGCAACAAATTTGCAATTATTGCTTGGTGGAATTTCCACTCTGCAGGTGATTTAGTGATAATACCCTCTCCACGTAAATTATAAACCTGTCCCTCCCCATCCCCGCTTGAGAACCTATCCCGACTTGCCTTTCTGTAAAGATAGGGCTGATGCTCCCACTAGTAGAGTGATTTACATGAGAATACCAAGCCCCACTGAAAGCGCCATTTACACAACATTTTACTGATAAAATCTTAATGCGCAGCACCAGAAATCAAAGGTAAACAAACGGAAAGAAGGATACAGGAAAACAAACGGAAAGAAACAAGTGTTGTACAAAAAAAATGTAACAGGACAAGATGAAACGGAAAAGGGGAGACAGATAAACAAAAAATAATCATATTACATATAGCTTGGGTGGGATTTTCAATTAAATGACTGATTTCATTTGTTCAGGTATTCAAACCCAATAATTTATTTCTATAAATGTGCAGGAAAATGGTCTGAAAGATCATTTTCATTCAAATATTTGGAAATACATATTTAGATTTGGATTTGAATTTTCATGGAAATTAATGGAAATAAATTAGTATATAGGTTTTCTAATCCAATAATTTATTTCCATAAAATTGCTTAAAATATTTTGGTACATCATATTCAAATAAAAAATAAAAATAAGACATTTTTCATGGGGGTAGGGGATGGGGTATCTTCTGTAGGGTGGAGTATGGGGTTGGTTATTAAGAATTTGAACAGGCAATGTGGTGTTTCTTGTTGTATGTTACTTCGTTTTCTGTTTCTTCCTTTTCTCATTCTTTCTTTCCAGTTTCTTTCCTACATGCGTAAGCAAACTGTGCATGTTTACGAACCTCCCATTTTTCGTGTTGGATGATCTGACATAATGTTATTTTTCAAATTTCCATGTTACATGACTTTCGCATGCCATGTCCTTTGGGACTTAAAATTAAAACGTAATAATTTGTCTGATGAAATCCCCTACATTGCAACTAAAAATCAATGCAAAATGTTGCACATATATCAGTGTGTGGAACTAAATGACACCGACTCGGCGCTGAGATTCACAAAAGCTGTTTTTCAACCATTAAATGACACACAGCAAGAATAAATGTCAGTCTCGTGTGATTTATTTTAAATTTGCTGCACATGTGCTTGGACAAAAATTGTGTATGAAGATTATATCACACAAATAAATTCTTCATAGAAATTGAGCTGCTGAACATTTTGTAGAGAGCCCAGAAACTAGAATAGATCGAATTATAACTACAACAGCATGGGTATAGCGAACAAGTTATTGAAGGGTGACCGCCCAGCCCAATAATGTTTTCAGACGGGACACTTTCGACACGGATGGGGTATTCAATATCAATTCGGTGTTGCTACAGTACATGGAGAGAGAATTACCAGTAAAACATTCGTGGAGTGGAGTTTCCACCCAGACAATAACAATCTATATATTGTAATACATGAGAAGTACAAGCGCAGTTTAAGCCAGTTGACCTCCGGGCTGTAACTTTGCTTGTCCTTCTTATGCTTTGTTTTTCCAGTCAGGGTGTTTTTATCCGAGTGGAAACTTTACCCCACGAGTCATTTAGTGATAATCCACTTTCCATGTACTGTAATAATGATAATGTACTTTCCCATTGAACTAGACTTGACACTTGGACTGATACCACACAGTCATTCATACAAATTAAGGTCTGTGGTGACCGATTCGGGCTATTGTAGACCCAGCATTACCAGTTTGAAGTACGCCACGTGTTCAGTAAACAAGAAGTTGCGTCACGATTACTTCAGCTATATTTTATACCATGATACCTATTCTACTATATATAAAAAGCCTATGACATATATTTTAGCCTTACACACCAACCGTGGTGAACACGTGCGTCTGTGGGGAACATGCCAGCAATTGGATTTCAATAGTTAAAATTTACACCTACAGTGGAACTACATCCAAAATGACCTTAGGTGACCTCGACCTGAATGCAAACTCGTCTAAATTTATCGCTCGTCGCCTCGCGAAGAGGGATATGAAAGCGGCAATTATTCATTACGTTCTCAAATGAGTTGACCTCATAAGATATCAAAAATTAATAAACACGCGTTGTCTTGTGTTAATAAGTATTCATAACTCGAAATAGTATGTTATTAAAATGAAAAATGCCCCGTGATTTGCGTGTTTCTTTTTCCATTTCGTTTCGGCGATAAAATTGACAGCGGAAGTACCATACACTGGTGCTCATGTAAACAAAACCAGATTCGCACGTATGGAGCATTGTTTAGAAGTTAATACTGAATATTGTATTTAGCATTTAAACTCTTAATCTGACGACCATGGTATAAATAAAATATTACAAAAGTAGCTTGGTGTACCAAATGTTAACCACTCGTGGTGAAGTGGTGTTAACCGCTCGCCAAAGACTCGCGGTTAACACCACTTCATCACTCGCGGAGAACATTCAGTACACCAAGTTACTATGGGTATATTCTATATTTCTTCACGCATGGATTTCCAAGAATTCTTGAGTTTATTAACGACAATCCCGACTGACTAATATTCAATCTGTATCACCGAGGCTTGCCTTCGGCGAATGTTTTATCAATCGAGACTTGAATTTTTTCTTCATAAGTCGGGAAGCCATCACAGTCGAGACAAATCAGGTTTAACCCTTAATGGGGATTCAAACGCTATTGTCTATGGTCTAACAAAATCGGGAAAACAGACACACACCCTCTCAAATTACCCTCACACACAATTACATATCCACCACCCTCAACACAAACACCCTCATACAAAAACATATACATATGCGCCCTCACACTCCCTCCACCCACAGTGAACATACACGATTAACGTTACATACACGCAGATTCCCCCCCCCCCCCCCCCCCCCTCTTGTCTATCTGATACAGTACGATCTAGGGTATGTTATGTTCCACGGAGAACAACCATCAAGGTTGGGACCTTATAGTTTTGTCATTTGCCCCATCGTCCTTTTATTCACTCTTCATAGCTCGCCAGCCAATAGTTTTAATTGTTTGGGTTCCCCTTTGTTAAGAGATAGGATTATTTATTTATTTACTGGTGTTTAAGGTCATATACTTACGCACAATAGCTAATCATGACCGTGACAGTTTTAACGGGTGGAGGAAGCCGGAGTACCCGGAGAGAACCACCGAGCAACGACGAGCAGCTGTCAGCTCCCCAACATCGTAACTCCGCATTGCAGCACAGGCAGGGTTAGATTGGTTGAAGACATGCGTACCATCGACGTGCAGTACGCCTTAGTACACGGTGTCATCGTGCCCCCATGTGGACAATCGGGGTTACGTGCCTTGCCCAAGGACACAACGCGGGAGTCCAAATTGATCGCTCAGACGGTCACCCATGCGAGGATTAACCGGGCAAGACGTTGCTTAACTTCGGTGATCGGACGAGAACCGGTTAACGCAACGCCACCGCGCCCCCAGAGATAGGATTAGGGCATGTGGGGTGGTATTTAGGACTGACGAAAGACTTTTTGCGAGCTATTCAGCTGGACGCTGGCGTCTCAATGGACAGTGTAAAAGACAATAATGGTAGATTTTACCCTGTAAGAAGCTAATCATTTTAACGCGAACAAACTTGCAAAATAACGTTGAATTCATTCAAAAAGCATCAGGACATCGTGCCTAGCAACTGTTTGTTCCCCACCGTCGCCTGCCTATTCTGACATACCACAACCGACCGGAGACCACTGCTCCAGTTGTACAACGTTTTTCTTGCACCATTATCTGATCATTAATCTCATAAACGTTTGCAAAAAAAAACGTCGAACGCGACCAGACTCAACTTGAGTTTAACATTTCCTTTTTGTGCAAGGGGCGTTTTTTTCTCATAGTGGCATGTTAATAAAATTGAAGAATATAAAATATTAAGTCCATTTCAATCTCTGTTTGCTCTACAGTACTGCCCTTCACGAATATTTACTGCACATTTGGTTGTGCGGTTGACGAAAGTAATGATGTGAGGGTGGCATTTTATGCCGTTAACAGACACTTTGATAAGGTCCAGCATAAGGGTCTAATGTACAAACTTAATAAAATTGTGGTTACAGTAAAACTTCACGACTTCTTTAACCTTTTGAACTCGAGTGGTATCTTCCATGCCAGTTCAATGGCAGCAATTAGAGGAGTCCATATTCATTATTTGGGGTAGACCAATCAATATTTTCAACGTGCAGCCTTGGGGCTGCATGTTGAAAATATTGATTGGTCTACCCCACAAATTTACTGAACAGCCATCCTATATAATGCTGTTATTACATATCGCGTTCCTGTCTGAAAAGCGGACGCTAAGGTTTAAAGGGTTAAGTCATACATTGGTCAACTTAGATGACCCCTTAACCTGCTACGTCAGGGGTACCCAAAGGATCCAATCCCGACTCTCTATTGTTTCTCATTTATATTTCTCATTTATATTAACGATATTAATTTAGGTCTGAGGGGCTGTATTCGTCTTTTTGCCGATGACGCAACCGTATATTTAATAGCTGAAAACCCTAACCAGCCTGCCGATAAACGGAAAAATGCTATTGGTAGAATCGAACAATGGGTGTATACGTGGTTGGTAGAATTAATAAAACTCAAAGTATGACCATTTCATGCCGAAAAGACTCCCGCACGATATCCGGCTCTCATAATGGCCGATATCCTTATCGAAGAAGTGGCAGAACATAAGCATGGTGGTGTTATCCCCAAACCGAATTGTTCGTGGGATAATCACATGCAGTACGTGAAGAGTGAATTACTACTAAAACACTCGTGGAGTGGCATTTTCATCAAGATAATAACAGTCGGTTCCTGTGGTAATGCATGAAAAAGGCAAGCAAAGTTTTTGCCAAGGGACCTCCGGGTTAAACCCGGACGTCCCTTGGCTGAAACTTTGCTCGTCATTCTAATACGTAGGGAATTTTTGTCTGAATGGAGATACCACCCCACCAGTGATTTAGTAACAATCTTCTTCCCATGTTCTGCAGAACAAATCTCCACAAAAGCATGGTCGTGACTAGATCTGATGAGAAAAAAACCCAAATTTATTCCGGACCGTAAAATACTGAAGAAGATTTCTCATTCGTTAGACCTGAAATGGAATGGGTACACTTGTTTTTGGAAAACTGCAGTGAGAAAAATCTGACAAATATTGAAAACGTTCAAATTGCTAGAGTTCGTATTGTTACAGGCGCCACATTTAACCATTTGAAACCGAGGGGCCGTTTTTTTCCGTCCAGGAACATGATACGTCATAACGTCATTAAATAGGATGGCTGTTCAGTAAATATGTTTGGTAGACCAATCAATAGTTTCAACGTGCAGCCCCGAGGTTTACCTCAAATAATGAATATGGACTCTTCTAATTGCTGCCATTGAACTGGCATGGAGATACCACCCGCGTTGAAAGGGTTAATGTGAGTAAAACGATCCAAGTAAGAAGAGAAAAAAATAAACTAATAACAGTTATTCAGAAATGCACAACAGCTCTCTTCCATATATTTCCTGTTCAATTATGTCCCTTATTTCGAATACTTGACCTACGTACCGCAAATAACCTCAGATTTCCCTTTCTGTCGAACCAGATGTTACCAAAATCCTTTATCCTACCCACAACGAAATTATGAAACGAACTTCCCACGAACATCAGGAACATTTTTTCCCACCCTTGATATAATTTTCCAATGAAGGTTAATAGCGAAAATCACACAATTTTCGAAGCTGTTCATAAGCACATTCCCTGCTTTTGGAGGATCAGTTAGAGCCCTTTGGCTGAACATGTACTTCTACCCAAAATGTAAAGTAAAATCCAAGAGTATAACCCTAAGTATTTGATTACTTCAATACACATTACTGTATAAACCCTTTATCCAACGTAACGGCAAAAACCGGCCAGCGCTATTCTCAAAAATCGGCAGTTAATTTTCATTATTATTTCATTTTTTTCTCAAAAACATAGGTTATGACCCCTCATTGGAACGAGCTCGTCGAGCTCGTTCCAATGAGGGGTCATAACCTATGTTTTTGAGACAAAAAATGAAAAAAATTAAATGTTCAAGAATTTTTTTTTGCAAGTGTCGTCTGCTTTTCATGTTAAGTAAAGGGTTAAGTGATTCTCGCCGTACTATGTTTGTTAGCTGATCGATGGGTTTCCGTGTGTTCACTCCTATTACTGCTTGGGCATGTCACACTATTGACACGTCATCCTGATCAGGCGGAGGTCATTGTTCACGCATAAATATTATTTTGCTGTCTTCGGTACTAACTCTCACTTGAGGTGTTGATAAATTCGAAGCAAACTAGTATTACCAAACTATCGTTAGTTTGGACCACCAATGACTGTCGGAACGCAACAAAGTACTTCTCACGTTTGGGAATATAAAAGCTTTTCTTCTGGTGATGTTTGATCAGTTGTACCAGACATAGTCGACATCATTCCAGTGTCTAAAATGTAAACATGGGCAAATTTCTGTTGAAAATGTTTCGCAATGTCCAATAACTGCAAAAGTCCCGTGTACTACACAATGGACACAAACCTCCAATAGACATCCTTTCTGTAGCATATGTATTTCATTTCAGTCTAACGATCTTGCACGTATGGCACCGTAATATTAGTTATTTTAGTACCAGTTGACACTTACTTAGTTCATGAAACAAAACAAAGAACTCGCACAAAATATTTTTGGTGATATGAATTTATTTATTTATTTATTTATTTATTTATTAATTAGGGTTTAACGACACTGTAACAACCATGGTCATATCGTGTCGGTGACAGTTTTACGGGTGGAGGAAGCCGGAGTACCCGAAGAGAACCAAAGTGCAACAACGAGCAGCTGTCAGCTCCCCAACATCGTAACTCCGCTCTGTAGCACAGGCAGGGTTAGATTGGTTGAATACATGCTCACCATCGACGTGCAATACGCCTTAGTTCACGGCGTCATCGTGTCCTTGGGCACGGCACTTCACCCCGACTGTGGACAGCAGGGGTGAAGTGCCTTATCCAAGTACACAACGCGGGAGTCCGAATCGATCGCTCAGACGGTCACCCATCCGAGGACTAACCGAGCCCGACGTTGCTTAACTTCGGTAATCTGGCGAGAACCCGTTACCGCAACGCTACAGCACCCCCAGTGATATCAAGTACAAATGGTTTGGAGTAAACTTGTCGCATCCTATTCGGTTTCTTTTAAGAAATTATCCCACACTCAATATTTATGTTAGCTATTTTTCACTCAGAAAAATATTTCGAAATAAATATTGTTTAAACAAATATAATGCGAACGAGACACACCTGTTCTCATTGAGTCAAACTTATTTGCCAATATCTTCGACCTCTGAAAATCGGAAAATACAGTCGATCTCACCAATGGGGTTGAAACCGGTGGGATTATTATGATCCCCGATGAGCCTGGAGGTGGCATGGGGAAATCTCACCCGAGGGGGAAGATATTTGAATCAGACCCGAGGCTTGCCGAGGGTCTGGCTCAAATATTTTGCCCCGAGGGTGAGATTTCCCCATTCCCACCTTCAGACTCATCGAGGATGATCTTTCTCCCCCCCCCCCCCCCACCCCCGCAACAAGAGGATTACGTCATTATAGATAATCGACGGTCACGTGCTGACATACCCAATTTATCAAGTCGTAGTCCTTTCGAAAAACGAACAATTTCATCGGAAAGATCGTACAAAAGTTAGGTATATACCATAGGTATATACTAAAAAATTGATTTGTAATGATGTCCGTTAAGGGGTTAATGGATTTGCGCGTGTCCTAATGTAAAGGGCATTTTGAGATTATTGATCGATCGATAAATTTGCGCAGTGATATTATTAAATCTGCAGAGAAACATGGGGTTGAAACAAATCAACATTGCTGATTTTTAATGGCACGTGGATTACATGCAGGAAATCGTGAAGCCATTTTGTTTATTTACAATTGTGCAGACGATGATGAAATAGTTCCGGCGACCTAATAAAATATGCAAATGAGTATGTCACGTGGGGTGGGTGGGATAGAAATATCCCGCCCTGCTGTCTCACCGGGACGCGGATATGTTTCACGTATAGTGGGGGGAGAAAAAGAGGTGCCCTCTCCCCAAAAAACCCAAAACTTTGATAGTAAATAAAATATGTTTAAACGAAACCAATAATAGCAACTACTTGCTATGTTAGTATATGGTGTTATCAGTCTCAAATAAAATAGCCTTAAATGAAATAAATATTGAAAAACGACAATGTTAAAAAAACAATAATATTTCAAGGGGTGTCTTGCGATGTCTGACCATGTGATCCCAACGAATATCATCTCGGTATATAGTTGTTTGTAGATTCAACACGCCACGAAGTCTGATCGGGAGCGGCACTAATGTAAATATTGGGCTGAGGCAAAACCTAACAAATGTCTGAAAATCAGATTTAAACCACCCGTAGAATAAGGGATTTAACCACTCGGCAGAGCCTCGTGGTTAAACCCTTATTCTACGAGTGATTTAAATCTGATTACCGGCCCTAGTACCTATTTGTTTTATTTATACCATGCTCTTGATAAACAATCGACTTTGTCACTTAAAATGAAGAAAAGGCGATACTTTCTATCGCAAATACATGGGTTTGTTTTGTTTACATCTGCGCCGGTGTGCAGTACTTCAGGCTGCACGTGAAAGCTTGACTGACAGCTAGACCATCGTCAAAGTTGATTGAATTTACCTTGCTTTTTCAGTCAAATTATTAGTAACAATTCTTAAATTATATTTTAAATATTTAATTGTAGGTATTTTAAACTTAATAAGTCATTGCACGTAGTAGATAGTGCCTAGTGCCGCAAAACGTCGTATGTTTGAATGAAACATCGCTAAGTGTGGATGTATCGAAGTCGGCAAATTGGGTCATGTCAAAGGTTAAGTTGGATGTAGTTCCTACTAAAAGAGTAAATTTTTGTAATAGAATTCCCATTGAAAACGTTTTAACCGCAGTCGAAGCTTTACACCGATAGTGGGGTTAAAAGTTAACATACGGGCTTTTCACAGGTAGTAACATTGATGAGCATGGTTTAAAGAAGATTTACTACCACTACTACAGTTTAAAAATTCTCGTTAAAAAACGGTGAAATTACAGGCAACGTGCTGTCAGAACTTCTGTAAAAATCTCAAATTTCATGTCGAATCGAATCCCGAATCGAATCTCACGCCACTTCACATTGTAAATATTGCATCTTTTTGAAACCGTACAAGTCTCCACCAGAGTCGGACTGCCCGTTTGGTTCATCGTGAAAATTCCCGATGGGCCCCCATTAGGTTCCCCCTTGGAGCCCTCAAAATTGATGCATCCCAACACCACGTGAAACTTCGGGAAAATGACCAAAAGTCGAAATAGAACTCAGACAGACTGCCGGTATAGCGAACTATTCTCTATGTGGACTGCCATTGGCAGTCCACATAGAGGACAGATCGATATTGGCCTACCAGCACTCTTGTCTGTCACTGATCGCTCCGATGAAAGGAAACAGCGTTCCTTCAATTTCAAAAACCATTTTTTTTCCGATTCGACCGAACTATGGTCTTCCCGATGGGTCCTCCTCCAATTTTTGTTGAATGACCGATGAAGATGATACAAAATGCCATCGAAATATCCTCTCTATGGACTGCCACTGATCGCTCGGGTGCAAGGTAGCCGTGT
This sequence comes from Pictodentalium vernedei, assembly GCA_031216915.1. Lineage (NCBI taxonomy): Eukaryota > Metazoa > Mollusca > Scaphopoda > Dentaliida > Dentaliidae > Pictodentalium > Pictodentalium vernedei. The sequence continues at coordinate 240,987,411 of CM062291.1, forward strand.
TTGTTCAGCTCGCAAATTTTCTCCACACCTGGGGCCTCCTTTGTGCATTCCCCGGTAACTTTTCTTGGCGCAGTCTCCACTCAAGAGTTGCATTCAACGACGAACGTCTTTTTCGGCAAGTCAATCAAAAGACGATTATTCCAGGAACGAAATCAAAGTATTTTCGGAACCGGAACTTTCTTGAACTCTTCCTCGAACCTCAGGTCTCCTGCCTCCTGCACAGGAGACCTGGTGACAGAAGAAGAGTTCAAGAGATAAGATTTTCAGAACGTCTGGACAATTCGAAAATTTCCGAATCAGCGCGACTCGATCCGAATCATCGAGAGGATTTCGAATCGAATCGATTTTCGAAGCTTATTTATAAAAGATGAATACGCATATCTGTTGAAAAAATGTTAAACACTTAATGTGCATGCAGAAAATCTGATCCTGTGTTTTTTATTTATTTATTTATTTATTGATGTTTAAGGTCACATATTTATGCACAATGGCTAATCATGACCGTGACAGTTTTACGGGTGGAGGAAGCCGGAGTACCCGGAGAGAACCACCGAGCAACGACGAGCAGCTGCCAGCTCCCCAACATCGTAACTCCGCACTGCAACACAGGCAGGGTTAGATTGGTTGAAGACATGCGTACCATTGACGTGCAGTACACGGCGTCATCGTGCCCCCACGCGGGCAATGGAGATGAAGTGTCTTGCCCAAGGACACAACGCGGTTGCCGCAGGTGGGATTCGAACCGAGGACCTCTCGGCTTGCAGTCTGCACCTCTACCAACTGAGCCACCGCGCCCCCCCCCCCCCCCCTGTGTTTTTTATTTTATATTCTTCTCTTACATCAGTGCCAGAGGCAAATACATTTATTAACATATATTTGTCATAATGCAGTTCATGAGATTTGTTAAATATCCATTATGCTAATAGCCTCTTCCTTTTGATATTACGTCTATACCATTACTTTAGGTTTGAATCAAAGACAGTTCTGACGACATGAAATGTGAAGTGTTTGGAAAGTTCTTTGAAAAGAGACGTTGATATGCGCTTGTGTCAAAAACATTTTATGATTGAGGGAAAACAACAGGGTTACATTCTCTCTTCATCAGCAGTAAATAAATAAATGAAATAATGGTAAACACTACTTAAGCCGCTGATACCACAGGCAATCGACGTATTATCAGATTTTGTCAATTTCAATAAAATATATATTTTATTATCAATACTAAAAAAAGTAAAGGCTTGACACTTCTCAGATTGAAATTTTCAAAAATCTGTAAAATAGCGAATACCTTATCGATCCCGCTCAAATAAAGGACACAATGTCGTGTAATTCGCGGAGCCACTGCGATTTCGAGGCCAAGGTTAACGAAAGATGACTTTTATTCGCAACGTTTTCACTTCTTATCGAGTGAATCGAGATTGATTCTTATTGACAACTGGGGTTATCCAGTAAGCGAGCAACGAATTCCACACCGTACGTTCATTGGTCAACACATTATTTTTCATTTTAAATATAATTCATAGTAAACATTAAGAACGTGCTCTGTGTCAACTGAAGTTCATTCGAAGATGTCGCTTTCAAAAATCGAAAATGCTGCTGAAAAAGGCTACAATATATAATTACTGGACAGGCTGGCGTGGGAAAAACATTTCACCTGAATAAAATCAACATTGGACAAACATATATGAACAAAAAGGTATATACACTCCGCACAACTGGTATGGCAAGCACCAATTTGCCTCGTGGTTCAGTGACTATGCACAGATTTTTTGGTTTGGCGGACGGCCGATTTTCTGACGAATGTTTGGTAAAGGAAATCAATTATCATGATATAAATGAGATTTTGGTAAAGGAAATCAATAATCATGATATAAATGAGAGGCTTTCGTCTGCAGATGTTAGAATTATTGACCAAATATATATGCTTTCCATAAAACATTTTTCAACAAATCGACACAATCTGTAAGGAGATAAGAGGGAATCACCGAAATATTTTCGGAGGCATCTAGATGATTTTATGTGGAGATTTCTTTCAACTGCGACTGGTACCTAATGTAAATTTTAAAGACCCAGGAGACTTTATAATATCTGTAGAAGTTAGATATCATATGTTTAAACTTGCTGACCACTGTGCATCAACAATCTAAAGACAGGTGAACAATTCAATATGAAACATCCTGCAAAGGACTTATTGAAATTATCTAAACACCGAAGGAATGTTTTTTCTCACAGGGTCTATGTCTCAAGATTTTTTAATTAAAAAAAACCCAAGAAAACAGCAAAGTTTCAGCTAATGGACCCCACCCCTTGCTTCTATCAAGAGGTCTGCAGATTGAAACTTTGCTTCAATTTGGACAATAGATCTAGGATGCACTGACACTGATCAACAGTCTGATGGGCCTACACAATGTAGATGTTTTATATGCATGTGTGTGCGAGGTGGTGATTGGGGGGGGGGGGGGGTATTAGTAATTGGTAATCACTAAGGTAACCAGACAAAATCTCAACGGACAAAATATGCATAGAAAAAATACCCCTGAGCAAAATGTCCATGGACATAATGTTCATAAAACATATAATTAAACAATATTTGATATTTTAAATTAATTTCAGTTTCATTTTCAAAGATGCATTCACTTTACAATAATTTGAAAAAAATAAAAACATAAAATTGAAAATTTAAGTTCAAATCTAAAACGTTTTTCAGAGTAATATGAAGTTTAGCCATTTATTCTGAAAATAAGTGGCAATCACATAACTGAGGTTTCAGTAAGGATAAATTTTTAAAAAAATTTGGCTGGCGAATTTTGTTTATTTGTATGGGACCAAATAAGTCAACCATCAAAAAGGTTTAGTATTGAATAAATTGGTAAGAGATCAGATAACCACAGGCCCTATGTCCCGAGATGACATACCTTTGGAAAAAGATGTGAGCACAGATAACCACAAGCCCTATGTCCCGAGATGACATACCTTTGGGAAAAGATGTGCCCCCCCCCCCCCCCGCCGCCAGCTAGATCAACCACTGTAATATGCACGTGCAGTATCAACTGAAATAAGTCGTAGGATAACTACAAGAAACATTTGATCCCATTTTCCTATGTTGATAATTCCAGCCCTTGATCTCATTGCTTGAGAATGATGTCAAAGGATGTGCTAATCATCAGAGAAAAAATGTTACTCAAATTCTGTTGCAACTTATTTCAGCTGGTACTGTATGTATGATCTCTCCACACTGTTCTGGTTTCTGATAATCTCTCTCCAAGAGTTGTAGAAGTATCACTGTCAGAATTCGGTACGGGTGGAGGGTGGGTTAAGGGAGAAAACTTCTAGCTGCCCTCCTCCAAATGTTCACTTCCCACGTAAACTACATTTATTTATGACGTATGATAGTAAACTGTGGAAATAGAAACTCGGTGAATTTCTCATTCGAGGTATCAGATTAGCACGAGGATTTTTTTGTAGTTTGTATTTGGATGACACCGCGCCCCACCCCTCCCCTCTTCGCAAACCTCCGGTGAAAATATTAATTTCATGACTAGTAATGTTAATTGTAAGTATATGTGTATAACATGTTACCATGACACCATCAATGGTGCTTTTGTAGGTTCAGACATCGTTTTTCGATCTATTGCAATTGTTTTTCACTGAGGTTCAGTTGTAGCCGTCTTGTATCGAGTAATACACAAACAGACTTTCGAATTTCCCGCAGTTGTGGCTAAAAGGAGACGGCCAATGAACGGGTGGCGTGGCATTCCATTACTCGGTTACCGGATAACCCCGTTTTTAAAAAGAATCAATCACGATAAAAGTGAAAAAAATTGTGAATAAAAGTTAACTTTCGTCAGTCTTGGTCTCGAAATCGCAGTGGCTCTGAGAATTACACGACATTTGTCGTTTATTTGAGCGAGAAGGATGAAGTATTCGCTATTTTACAGATTGTTGAAAATTTCGATATGGGAAGTGTCATACCTTTACTTTTTTTTAGTATTGATAATATAATATATATTTTATTAAAATTGATAAAATTTGATAATACGCCGAGTGCCTGTGGATGATACTACATTAGTAGTATATAAGGGACGGATCGTCCCACATTACCCGGACTTTTGCCGGTGCAGCTAGTGTTAAATTCCCATAGGAACTGGACTTTTGCCGGTGCAACTTTTGCCGGTGCAAACGTTCGGCTGCTTGAAGCAAGATCCGACAAGTGGTGTAGCTCCTGCATATATAGTATGCTATAGCATAGTGATATGTGTTAAACACAGGGCTATGGGTATATAGCATGGGTAAGTGATGGAAAATGGAAGGGGAAGGAGAGTTTTCTTGAAAGTTTTCCCCGCGAAACAGTTGACGTTGCTATTGGCGTCGTGACGTCATGATGCCCACGCGACGTCATAGAGATGTTGACCATTGTTGTTGCCCACTATACATTCTGAGATAACGTTGTTCGGATCGGGGGTGTCGGACTTCTCGTATGGGGTGGCGGTGATATGGTAGTAGCGGTATATATCCATGTAGGCTCCCTGTTAGCCTTTGGTAGGCCATCTACTAATCGAACTTCATATTATCCTATGTCTGTTATAACTAGGTCAAGCTGTATTGGGGGGGGGGGGGGGGGGGGTAATGCATGGTCACCTAGTGGGAGATTTTTCTTGGGTGTTTGAATTGGGCAGTATAGGATGAATGGTCTGTTGGTCCATTACCACCTTAGTTCTATTAAGCTACCGAATCCTTTGTATTATCCTATGGCTAGTATTGGTAGTTCGTAAGGCTAGGTCAGGCAGTATCATAATCGTTTGTTTAGAACTGGGGCATAGGATGCATGGTATATACTCCTGCAGGTCTCCTCTTTATTATTAACCAACCGATTGCTTTGTATTATTCTGTGACTGGTATAGGTAGTACTTTATGGCAGGTCAATTGGTATTGTAGGGGTGGGGGTGGGGGTAATATCTGGTAGTATAGAACGGCAGTATAGTATGGACGATGTATACCTCTGTGCCCCCCCCCCCCGAAAGCCATTGGTAATACTAATCGACCTAACGCTTTATGTGACTGACCCAGGTAGTATGTAAGACCAGACGTTATTGTGGGGTGGGTGGGTGTAATGCATGCTAGCCTAGTGTGGCAGTATAAGATGTCCGCTATGTACCTCTACGGGTCCCATATTAACCCATAGTACTATTAATCCACCTAATGCTTCATGTTATCCTATGACTGGTATAGATAGTATGTAATGCTCGGCAGAGTGGTATTGTGGGTAGGGGTAATGCCTGGTAGTTTAGAACGGTAGTATAGTATGGGCGGTATATACCCCTGTAGGCTCCCTGTTAGTGCTTGGTACTATTAAGAGGTATACATCGACCATACTATACTGCTGTTCTTTACTACCAGGAATTACCCCCTACCCCACCCCACAATACCACTTGACATTCCATAACGTACTACCTATACCAGTTATAGAATAATACAAAGCAATCGGTTGGTTAATAATACCGTTGACTAACAGGGGACCTACAGTGGTATATTCCATGCATCCTATGCCCTAGTTCTAAACAAACGATTATAATACTGCCTGACCTAGCATTACGAACTACCAATACCAGCCATATGATAATACAAAGGATTCGGTAGCTTAATAGAACTAAGGTGGTAACGGACCAACAGACCATTCATCCTATACTGCCCAATTTAAACAACCAAGACCTACCTCCCACCAGGTGATCATGCATTACACCACCACCACCCTCACCCCCAATACTGCTTGACCTAGCTATAGCAGACATAGGATAATATGAAGTTCGATTAGTAGTTGGCCTACCAAAGGCTAACAGGGGACCTACATGGATATATACCGCTACTACCACATCACCGCCACCACATACGAGAAGTCCGACACCCCCGATCCGAACAACGCTATCTCAGAATGTATAGTGGACAACAACAGTGGTCAACATGTTCTTCAAAATCATAAAATTCACTTTTTTTCTTGAAAAAAATTATATGTACCTTTTCTATGCACTTTACTCGTTATTGTGATATATAATTTGTCTTTCCTTACTTCACTTATCTGTTTCTGGGGCATTGGGAAAAATGTCAACAAATTGACCAAAGTAAGGTTGGACGACCCCTTATTACTGCCTTGAAGAGCCCGGATTCGAATAATCAGAATGCGGAAAATGTGTCAAGTTACTTGAACTGAAACGTTGAACAACATCTCAACTTCTGTGTGGACGAAGTTGAGGGTACCACACTCCTACTAGATTCGCTGGTTCTAGATTCACTTTCTGTTGAAATGCAGAAAAACCGGCCCAGGAACCTTATTATCTGGCGGCCAGTATCCAGAATGTACTTGAATGAGGTTTGAGTTGCACCAGGAGTGAAAATAGGTAAATACCACCATGGTTGAGGGTGCCTCCATAAGAGCTCCTCAAATTTGACAAATATTTTTTGTCGTGTCAATGTACCTGCCCAGGGCAATTAGCATGTGTACATTCAAGCAAATTTAAGCCTTTGTACACTGATGTTGAAATACGTTTATCTCAAGTAGAATTGTTTCCTATTAATGCGGATTAATGGCTAAAATGCAGGGGTATGTAACCTGTTCAATCTTGTTTGGCAGAACGAATGTACTCGCTCGGACAATACTGAACTGCTTATCTTCCTAGAAGCAGTAAAGGAAACATTTGCTAGGTGAACTTTTTATACTTCGACATCTTTGTGTAGGGGATTAATGTGACAAAGTTGGTGAAACAACTACTCGTTTGTTGTGTATTAGGTTTAACAACACCTTCGCCAGCCAGGGTCACAACGTGTCATCAGACAATTTTACAGGTGCCGGAGTACCTGCAGATGTCAACAGTCGCAAATCATGTACTTTCTTAAAACTTGAAAGACTAGATTTGATATCTGGTTTTGTGTTTATATTTTTTTAATTTATTTATTCTTCTTTTCCAGGAAAATGGTGTTACAGACATACATGTATTATACATTGTCAGCAAGCAAGGGAAAGACATCCGATATACATCATCATCATCATCATCATCATCATCATCATCATCATCGTAATTATCATCATCATCATCATCATTACCAGCATAATTTGTCAAAAGTATGAACTTGTCACATTTAAGGTGCGAATATTTATCGTACCCTTGATAGTAAAAGTGGGGTGGGGGTGGGTGGGGGTCGTCATTTGAGCGATCATTGACGATTTGTCGGGGGTCTTCCAGGAAAAATTTGAATATTTGAATTTTTTTACGGAAGAATCACATTCTCGTTCTTTTTTCGCAGTAACTTTCATTACTCTGATAGCCAGATAATCAGGACGATTCACCCTCTCAGTTTAATGAGAAGAACGTGGAAATGTTGCTCTGGTGAGATATGTTCAAGTTACAAACCAAAACAAATGCGCGTGCAACTTACCAAGTATGCAACTTCCTGACTTCATTTTGTGTATTTATATCCGACCTATATATATATATTATATAGTTTGAAAAGCGAGAAACTTACGCTAACTAAAATGGGCTTAACGTGCAGCCAACAAGCTGCCTGGACACAGCGAGCACTCCTTCGTCTTGCTTGCTGTACAGTGTGTTGGATATTCGTCAAGATTAAGAAATTGAAGGTCTTGCAGATGTGTGGGTACGGCATCCATCTCTGAAAAAGTACCAGTGTAACGGCGTTCCCCCGCGTTCCCTCGGGAAAGCATCACTGGGCTGCATCTATAAAAAAACAAACAATTGACACAGTTGACACAAATACATAGCAACGAGAAGAAAGTATGAAGTTTTGATTTCATACAGCCACCTATCAAACTCCTTCGAATAAGTGAACCACGAAAATCGTAAAGATGCCACACACTTCGAAAAAGTAAACTTTTATACCACGAACGTCAAACATAAATACATCACATACCGAAGTCTTAAATACGCTACTGCGTCCAGTTGCCATGACACATTATCTCTCAACTGTGGACAACCAGATACTTAGTCGATAGGCGAATCTGTTCACTGAAATGCACGTCTCCAAATGTGCAGCATATATGTTGTCGTGTAATTTTATCATCTTTAATATTGTTTATTATTCTGTATATGTTTACTGTGAGATAGAGAATCAATCAATCAGTCAATCAGCATGCAACTTACCAATATATATATATATATATATATATATATATATATATATATATATATATATATATATATATATATATATATATATATATATATATATATATATATATATATATATATATATAATAGTTTTGAACGCGAGTAACGAGTAACTTACCGATAACTAAAATGGATTGGGTTTTAGGCAGCTAGCAAGAAAAGGAGTGTTCGCTATGTTGAACATAGCAGCACACCTTCGTCTTCCAAGCTGCACACGTCAAGATCAAGTAATTGTAGGTCTTGCAAATGAGGGGGATCGGCGTCCACTCTAAGAAAAAAAAGCAGGAAAACGGAGTTCCCCCAGGAATGCAACATTGGTCAACACAGTCGGCACAAACCCGGTTTACACCCCCGCACCAAACAATCGGTCATCCTCGCGACGCCCCGAGGAGAGGGTGGAGTTGGAATAGATAATCGAGGTCAAGTAAGAGTGTTACGACTCAGTATTGTGATGATGTGTTTGACAACTGGAATTTTCATGTGGAGTACGTTTCGATTTTCAGTTACTCTTGCAATGATGATGATGAAACACGCACCTGCTTTACTGTGGTAAACAGTTTTTTGTCACTGGTTAAATAGGTCCCGGTAATCAACACCTAGGATGGATGCCCTCAAAAGTGAGAGCATGGGCTGCAGGGGGCGTGTACAAAATGTTACACATTGTATACTAGCAGACAGATACATATGGGAATTTGGAATTGCTAATCAAATGCAGATGGAAGTCATAACATTGGCACAACTGGTCCAGGAATTGTGGGTTGAGACCAGTAAGAATAGAGCCTGGGATAGGCAGTAGCAACAAGTGACCGAGAAGGATTGGATGTAACATTGTTCCGTTTGAAAGGTTCTTCTACTCTTCCAGAGTACCCCAGAACCATACAACAGAAGTAAAACCATGTTCAGAACAGGTCAGAAAGGCTAAAAAATAATAACAATAACCTAAAACTGTTCCAACTGACAGGCTCTTTCACTCTGCAGGAGTATGCTCCGGAGAAAACGTTCAGAGTTGTATAGACTGAAACAATAACATAACTCATACAAAAATGCCGGGTCCATTCGGGTAATTAGTCAAACTCTAGTTCAATCGAACACATCCCCAAAACACACCATTCTATATTAGAAGCTGTTCAGGCTCATAGCTACCGCGAGATGACGGTCTCCATTGCTAGAAACCGAGGGTTCCGAAGTTTAGAGGAAATTATTAATTTGTTTATGGTACACAGATTTCCTCCTCTTGAATAGGACACACACCCCAAACGCACCCTTCTTCTATTAAAGGATTTTGTGTCACATAGCAACCACGTGCCACGAAGATGGCAGTCTCCAATATGCAGAATGGACAACGGAAACACGTGTCACCTTGACAACACTGACACCACTTATCACTATGGTAATGACGACACAACATTGACGCTCACACGAGCTACCATGACAACCTCACATGATGTCCGACTTCGCAATAAGTAAGTTTTATTGTATAAACGATTGGTTAACCCTTTGATACTTTTGTACGTGTAAAGTCTCAAAGGGTTAAACTTCAGTTTATACTTATGTTGCGGGCATTATGTAGTCACAGATGCAGAAAGTAGCCATAAACAGGGTCGGGAAGAGGCTGGGGGCCCGGGGTAGTAACCCCAATGCCCGGAACTGTGGAGGACCGGCCTTGGCCCAGAAGTCCAGAATTCTTGGGTCAGGCCTGGGCAACAGTTTCAAAGCCAATTTTCCGCTGAGTACCCTTTCCAAAGTTAGTACCATTGTAACGTTATCAACATTTTAGTTCTACACAACAGAACTAGTGGGTCTAACTTTTAACCCTTTACCCAACGTAACGGCCAAAACCGGCCAGCGCTATTCTCAAAAATCGCCTATTAATTTTAATTATTTTTTCATTTTTTGTCTCAAAAACATAGGTTATGACCCCTCATTGGAACGAGCTCGTCGAGCTCGTTCCAATGAGGGGTCATAACCTATGTTTTTGAGACAAAAAAATGAAAAAAAATAGTTATTCAAGAATTGTTTTTGCAAGTGTCGTCTGCTTTTCATGTTAGGTAAAGGGTTAACGCAATTCACCTAAGAACCTCTAATTCTATAGTAGCGTAGAACTGAATGTTAAGAATGGGACTGTATCGCGAATGAAACTCTGCACTTGACCAACGGTTGTAATTTTGGACTGTATGATTCTTAAGGTAATAACTTCATCAAATCAAAGTAATGCAGTTATCACTTCAAGAATTGTGCAGTCAAAAGCTATAACTTTAGGTCACTGCATACTCACTGATGAACTTGCAAATTTGAAACATTCTGCTAAAAAACGTCATTTTAATACCCCAAAAATAACGCGATTTATCATACCAGAAGTATCGATTTAATAACTGATTTAAAAAAAAAACAAACCTATCATCGGTCGTGCCTTCGGCACTCGCGACAGATGCCTTCCACATCTGCATCAATAGCCCAACACTTTCGAAAGGCGGCCCGTCACAGAATTAACCCTGGGTACCGACTTATTTCCTCTCCCCGGCCTTGGTCACAAACACAATAAATAAATAAATCACGAACAGTGGTGATCTTCAAACTATGAACAATCCTCGATTTACTGTCATGTTTTGACGTTTGTTGCTATTTGTGATATTTCTTTCATTCACGACACTTTGTTAAAGGGTTGCGCCCAAACAAGCATCATAATATCTCCTTGATTGAACTAATAACTGGTAGTTTAATGACGAAGGTGTGACAGACAAATATCATTTACATAATTTCGGTTTAATAACTGCAAGAAAAATATCACGAATATGGTTTGAACAACACAAAAAGGTTTTATTTAAACCATCACAAACATTCTCAAGTAAGTCAGGCATAGTGTTTTGAAAATCACAAGTTGATGAGCAACATGTATTGCATGCATTCCATCCTTCGATCTGTTTATTTAACTCTTCACCTAACATGAAAAACAGACGACACTTGAAAACAAAATTCTTGAATAACTATTTTTTTCATTTTTTGTCTCAAAGAAATAGGTTATGACCCCTCTTTGGAACGAGCTCGTTCCAATGACGGGACATAATCTATGTTTTTGAGACAAAAATGAAAAAAGTAATGAAAATTAATTGGCGATTTTTGTGAATAGCGCTGGCCAGTTTTGGCCGTTACGTTGGGTAAAGGGTTAAAGACTTTTATACACAAGAAAACAGGTCTGTCAAATAAAATGTTCCGGGAATGAATATGATCTGCCCATCCGAGAGTCCGTATCGTCCGGAAATATTAAGGTGATATGTGCGCTAGATGGGTGGCCACAAATTTTTGTGTAACATTCTTGCCCAGGAACAGGATCAAATTGATCGCAACCCAGTTTGTACTCTCATTCAGAGTGTAAAAAAATGGAGAATAGCGTGCATGCAGGTCAAAGGTGGACACACCTTATAGTGAATTGTAAAGACGTGATTTTTGGATACTAGTGCACATAACAGGTGATACCATGGACACACTTCAAAGAAGCTGTCTGAAGTTAAAGAAAGTAACGTGCAGCACAGTTACTGGAAGATGTGGCTGCAACCACTTTTTCACCGATAACAATGAATGCACCACGTCAGTTCTGACCCGTGTTAGTACTGGTACACATACAGTAGTCTATATAATAGACAAGTAATGAAAGCCTATTTTGCCCTGACCGATACCCCCTTCCCAGTTCACTTGTGAATTCGTTCATTGAACCAAGATTCATCAACACAGTTTTCTTGTACAGCTATCCACAAGGTATTAAACTTCATGTTTATCATAAATTAATAATCAAATCATCATACTACGGCTTCTTTATTTGATAAAAAACCTCTCCGTTCGACTTTTTTGCCCGCGACACGACGCCATTGGAACAACAATGATGGCGTGACATTTCGTTGCTGGGTTGTACAAAAGTTAACCCGGAAAGCGAAACTACGCACTGCATTGTTCTTGTGCTGCAGACGACAGAACAGAAGAATGGATGTGGGCCATAATGTAAGAATCTTCCCTGGAAAACGATTGTTGCACCCCTGGCCTCGAGTTCCATTTATTGTCAAGGCACAACCAACTTGTCCGAACTTCAATAAAAAAACGGTGGTTAATTCAAGACAGCGCTACCTTGTTGTCAGAAGTTGAAAATGCAGGAAGCTTTGAAAGGAATATGTATTGGCGGGCGGAAAGGGTATTAGATTTAGGCTATAGGCCTATATGACAGACAGGGAGGGGTGAAAGTGATCTCATGGCCTGTGTAAAAAAGGAAATTCTATTGCATCTATTTTTTACAATGCCATTTAGGAATCGTGACACTGACAACATTTAAATTTAATGCTGAACAACATTAATCATAATAGTGTAGGCTATTAGGCCCACTACATGCTGGTTGAAACGTGGAGCGGGGGGGGGGGGGGGGGCGTGGGGGGGGGGGGTGAATGGGTTGGGAGCGGCGAGGCTTGTTGTAGGCACATATTATTCAGACGAAACACTTGGCTGATTAAGATATCTCAGGGTCTCGACAAAATCTTTCCCGGAAACATTTTTTTGAAAAAATGTAAAACCTTTCTAGAAAACCCACTGCGGGCATTTGTGCGTGCGTTTGGGAGTCGGTGGGGAGGCAAGGCCAGTGATGCTTTTGGGGGAACGCCGTTCCCCTCGGTCCCTTCTACTTGCTGCTGCAAACGTTCTTCCTCCTCAATTGCCGAACTTGAACTGGCTACATCAACAATTAGATGCTACTTGATGATGAGTGAAACGTAAAACTAGAAGCTGGTGAATGGGAGGGGGGGGGGGGGTTGTAGGCACAGACTTTCAGATGCGGCGCTTGGTGGATGAAGATCAACAGCCCTCTGCCTTATTAACGGCCCTCGACTCTCGGGCCGGTAATGAACCCTCGGGCTTTTATTCATTCCTCTCGGGCCGGTAATAAACCGCAAGGCCCTCCAAACTGATGGCATTGTTATATTATTGGAAGATATCTTCAGAATCTGTAGTTTATGTTAACTTGGCTGCTCGCAGTTACTGGCTTTCGTGTCTCTAGATTCATGGATAAACCTATTGTGACTTTTCCCCAATTAAAACAAAAATTATACACATCTGGCCAAACCATGGTCGGCCCGGGTATTTCCAGACCCCTGCTCGCGGGAACCCCAGGAAGTGAAGCAGTGCCTGTTCACTGCGGTAAACAGGCTCTGTTTTACTGGTTAAATGGGACCCAGTCACCAATGCTTGGGAGGTGCAAACCCTCTCTAAAACGGGCAACATGGCTTATTAACGCTCACCCCTGGTGTTGAGTTGATACTCATGTTGTGGGCATGATTAGCCATTGTGCAAAAATATGTGACCTTAAACACCAATAAATAAATAAATTGTCTAGACCCCCGGGGTGGGGGTTTATATGCCTACATCGGGGGAATGTTGGGCGCCACCCCTAGATTGGGGCGCATTTCCAAAGTCAAATAACCTGAGAGAACGAAATAAGCAACACTAATGAGGTGTATAAATGGGGTAGACTTTATTTATTTATTTAAATTTTCCCTTTGAACTAAAATAACATCAGCTGCACATTTTCTGCACACGCAGATACTGCTGCCAACATGTCCAACTTCTAAGTACTTCCTTTTTCTTATCATAAATAGCATAAAACATACGACTGCAGTCTAAAAATTCACCGACTATCACTGTAAAGCAGATGACAAGAACTTGACCCGTTTCAATATTCCGCAATCATTTTTAGACGGTATTTTTAGACATTAGAAACGTTACGTCATCATTGTTGTTCCAATGGCGTCGAGTGGCGGGCAAAAAAGTCGAACGGAGAGGTTTTTTATCAAATAAAGAAGCCGTAGTATGATGATTTGATTATTAATTTATGATAAACATGAAGTTAAATTCCTTGTGGATAGCTGTACAAGAAAACTGTGTTGATGAATCTTGGTTCAATGAACGAATTCACAAATGAACTGGGAAGGGCGTATCGGTCAGGGCAAAATAGGCTTTCATTACTTGTCTATTATATAGACTACTGTATGTGTAACACGGGGTCAGGACTGACGTGGTGCATTCATTGTTATCGGTGAAAAAAGTGGTTGCAGCCACAACTTCCAGTCACTGTGCGTGCAGTAAACAATTCGAAGAGTTCATTCACGATTATCAAATGTATGCATGCAATTTGTGTGTTGTGCATTATCGGTGAAACGTTCCAGAGGCCATTACTATAAAATCTTTACAGTTGTATTTTCTAGAACTTTATTTTCTAGTTATGGCTTTATATGGGATGAAATGAAACATTAGCATTTTCAAAGATGTGGCAATTTGCCAGTTGGCAAATTGTCATAACTTTTAAAATGCTTATGATTCATTTTAGTCAGTTATATTAATAGGTAGAAAATACAATTCCAGAAAATATTAATTGTAAACGTTCTAAAGTATTGGTTCCAGGACTGTAAAAGTCGGAGGGAAACCTGAATGAGTAAAATAATTTTTACAAAATTTACGGCAGGGATGTGGAGACAGTGTGTGTGTGTGGAGGGGGTGGGGATTTCTAACTGGAGTTATTATTTCGCCTCCTGAGTACAACAAGTTGCCATCTGCAATGCTTTAGCATTGCAGATGACGCCTTGTTGTACTAAGGAAACGATCTCCAATTCTGGAACCCAAAGATCACGGTTATATATTTCGGACACAAGGGAAGAGTTTCCATTCGGAAAGCTTCAGCTTAAATTATCACTGCTGATGGCGCGAGTACAGTTGGAAATTTAGCCGGGGCATATTACCGAACCAAGCTCATCTTTCCACGTCCCTGACCTGTAGACACAGGACTACTCAAAACTACTGCAAAAGTAACTACGGTTCAGAGAAATATAATTTGTCCATGCTTTCTGCCGAATTGTTTAACATGACATCAGAAATTATCCCATTCCATTGCATTCCAAATGTCCATTACAATTTACAACTCCCCTTTGTTTCTCGGTTACAATACAGTGTTTTCGTGCAAACAGCGCCTCTAGTGGTTGACATCCAACCTTTAATGGAGGATAAAAATTCCTGGAATTATCCGATTGGTGGAAAATGAACCGAGCTTGTAAGTGTGAATAAAATTTTTAAAGTGCATGTTTTGGAAAAGATATAAAATATTGGTGACTATTGTCTTCTGAAATGTGTGAGAGAAGATTAAAATTGGGTGGGCGTAGGTAAAAATATGTCTATTTTATTCAGTGCGAAACTGGACGGGAGTATAGGAAGCTCCAAATTTAAAGGCAAAATTCACATGGCGACCTATATTTTTTCAGTATCTTTTTTTCATGAGATGATAAACTAAACGGATAGATGGTTGTTTTTGCCCAAATCAGCTTGATGAGATGGGAAGAGGAGGAAAGATTAGTACTGTCGTCAATGGAAAAAAAACACTGTATTGTAACCTCTCTGCGGTGTCTATTCGGGTGGCTTGGAAAACTTATTTCCCTTGATGTGCTGCTGACATTCCTGTACCAGTTGCCGCTTTAAATAAAGTAGTTATCTCCCATGCTGTGCTTTGTTCTCAATAATATCGCATTCATAATGTTTTTGCCCTCTTTTCATGTCATTGTTTTGCACTGCCTCTTACAAATAATATTACTATAATGTTGACAGCGGTAGTATTTATACTGTTCAATAATTGTGCTTGTTGCGATTATAGGGTTTAGCAGTTACGTGGCTGCCCACATATACTTTCCACTAAAAATTTGCAGTTGTATATTACCTGCACTCTAAAATCAGTTGGTTTAAAAATTAACTCAAATGAACTGGGTAAAGTGAATATGAACTCAATTGGGCACTCCTTTCACTGCCTTTCCCAATTTCCCCCTTGACCTCAGCTTAATCAGCAATGACCCCCCCAAAGGTGGCATCAATACTCTTCAAATCCTGGCTTCTCTTTATCAAGCAGGCAAGCAGGCCACCCAAAGACCCTTTTCCTTTGCCCCCCCCCCCCCCCCCCCCCCACATCCTCGCCAATTTCGGTTACAATGCGCCATGACCTTTTCTGTTTCTGTTACTGTAGCTTGCCCCACTTCTAAGTCAGAGATCTCCACTAAATAGTTCTCTATCAGCTACCTGACTAGCTCGGTCCACCCTGTCTTTGCATTAAAATCCCAAACATTCTGGAACATTAGTTTGCACAATCGGCTGTCTGGGAGATTTGCCAAATAGTTAAGATAACAGAGTTTCATTAAGTACAACCGTTTTGCTCAGAAGTATCACTTTCGTACCATTTGGTACGTCCGCCATTTCCCGAATGGTTTTCCCCATAAAAACCTTATTGGAATTGTTTCACCCTAAAACATTCTTTTGCTATTGAATTCGTTTCCCCTTCACAGTTTGTTCATGTGTGCAGTTTCGGTAGATGCATCTTCCCGTGGTGTTTATATTTACGTCCAAATATACTCGCAGTCACCTGTCTCTCCCACACTAAGAAGCTTGCTGCTACCATCTCCTATCTCCATTGGAGGGCTCGTAGTATACCAGACGGCGGTTATTAGCAGATATTCAGTATAATAATATGCACTCATTCCATTGTAATTGTACAAAGCTGATCAAACATTAAATATCAATCACCTTTAATTGCTACCTGGTTAGAAAGTTTAGTTTAGACTGTTTTTTAGAATAAACTTCCGCTGTTATACCTTATAGTATAATCGCCGTGGACTGGTCTTAATCCACACATGAGCAGTGATGCCCATGCCTGCGTTTACCAGGTTATAAAATCATCATCAGCAAAATTTTAATTAATGTAGCACCGGGTGGTACCCAGTGCTTCATTGATTAATATTTTGATGATTATTTCCATAATTAGTGTTTGGAATCTAATATTATTGCGTCCGTGGAGATATTGCCCACTCGTGGAAAGTGATCAGTCCAGTGTGTCCGTACTGTACATACACTGGATTCATTGTTAATATGGCCCACAATAAGTGCTCAATAGCTTCTATCAATATCCCAGCCTCCACTCTCTGAGATCCAAACGCACAGCACTCCATTGTAAAATAGCCTTCGCATTCATTATTGATCAGAAGATGTCAAAAAGGCAATACCGCTCGGTTCTCACGTACACGACAGAACTACAAAATATTCAGAACAACTGCCCAGGTGCCTGGGTATCATTCACGTCTTCGGGGACTTATCGACTTGGGTATCATCCCCCTTCAATTCGGCCCAAATTTTAACAGTTAGAAATTTTAACTTCAACCCCCCCCCCCCCCCCCCACCAAACAACAACAACAACAACAGTTGGGAATTGCATGTCCCATGATATTAGATTTCGTGGCATTTTGTCTGTGGCAGTATCAGTTTCTAACAGGCATTTAATGGTTTGAGGACCACACTTGAAGGGATTTTTTAAGTGAAGTCAGTATTTCGTCGTTTGAGTGCAAACAGGTTCAAGTTGCTATGCCAAAGCACTTTGTTTCACTCAAGAAGTAATTTTCAGCCTTAGACCTCAAAGGCCATGATCGTATATTTCCAGGGCCGATGAGAGGACATTCGGGCCCCTGGGTTAATTCTGTGACGAGCCCCCTTTCAAAAGTGTCGGGATACTGATGCCGATGCTGAAGCCATCTGTCACGAGTGCAAATGCACGATCGATGATATGAGGAGGAGGTCTCCCCCAAGAAAATGTTGAAATCAGTTATTAAATGGAGACTTCTGATGGTTTTGGGGATAAAAATCATTTTTTAGCAGCATATTTCAAATTTCCAAGTTCATCAGTGAATCTCTAGGGACCTTGCGTTATAGCTGTTGACTGCACAATTCTTGAAGTGATAACTTTATTACGTTAATTTGATTTAATAAAGTTATTACTTCAAGAATCATGCAGTCCAAATTTCCAACCGTTGGTCAAGTGCAGAGCTCCATTCACGATGCAGCCCGACTTCTTAACTGTCGGCACAGGAGTGAGAACATCGCAGGGGGAGCTAGTCCAAACATGGCCTGAAAGCACGTATTTTAATTTTTTGGTTTGGTACGTCCTTTGAAAGGAGGTACCGAACCAACCAAAAACTAAACAGTCTTCCAGGCAAGGTTTTGACTGGGAGGGGAGAGGCAGGGGGCAGGCCTAACCCAAGACTCCTAGACTCTTCGGCCAAACCCGGGACCCCCAAAGTTCCAGGCCCCAGGGTTTCTACACCGGGCCCACACCCTCTCCTCATCCCTGTACATTTCAAACAAAAGAAGAAAGTCTGCAACTGGATTTCTTCAGCCGTTATAATTTAACAGGGAGCAGTTGCAAAATTCTCACTCTAGAAGGGGGGGGGGGGGTACATATGGTTTTATCCAAAGTTAGATCTTCGGGAGGGGGAGGGGGGGGGGCTACAATTGGAAATCCAAAGCGGCACACTCGCCGAACCAAGTCCCTCTAATCACGTTCCTGTTCATGTGCATTATTTATTTATTTATTTATTTATTTATTTATTTATTTATTTATTTATTTATTTATTCATTTATTGGTGTTTAACGGAATTTTTAAGCATCTGGGCTATATCATGACAGAACAAAAGTGTAAAGACAAGTTTTTCCAATCGTTTACTTTTATGTTATCCACTTATTGGGGGCTTGCACCCCAGTTTGCATTGGTTACCAGGTCTTATTTTACCAGTGGAGGAAAACAAATCTACCTCTGTAGACAAGCAGACCTTCTCTTACCGGGTGACCCACGTGGATGTCCACGTGTAGTATCAAGCATTCAGAATATTATATCCCTTGCCTTACATTAATTGTTTGGCCACAAAAAGGAAATTGTTTACGTGGAATGGATGTGGGCAACCGACCCCACTACTCTCTTTCCAGGCTACAGTTCTGATACAAAGAATACATATATATTTAATGTCAATACTATTGAGTGGTACATCGCAATTTATGGTACGTTGTAATCTCCCGGTCTAGACATATTCCCATCAGTTGTCCTTTGTTGATACCAATGCCTCTCTTGCCGTCGGTTGCCTCCGGCGCAGTGAATTCCAGGTTTTGCTGCTGGACAAAGACAAACATTAATTAAACTTGATTCAATATACAGGATCGAACATGTGATCATAATTATAAGTAAATGATAGCAATAGGGACTGAAATTGCAAGTGTTTTCACCACTTTTGCAATAATTTATTGCAATCTGAGTTGAAAGACAAGTGTATTCTAACCACGAGAACAATAAATTCAATAGCAGTTGAATTACCAGCATGCAGTCTATGCATCATCCACTGATGCACTCTAAACCCAGCTGAGTTAAACATGTACCCAAAGTAACGGCCAAAACCGGCCAGCGCTATTCACAAAAATCGCCAACTAATTTTCAATATTTTTTTCATTTTTTGTCTCAAAAACATAGGTTATGACCCCTATTCCAATAAGGGGTCATAACCTATGTTCTTGAGACAAAAAATGAAAAGAATTAATTATATAAGAATTTTATTGCAAGTGTCGTCTGCTTTTCATGTTAGGTAAAGGGTTAAACATGTACCTGGGATAGAAGGGAAACACTTGCAAAATTATACTTAGCTAAAATTCCAAACGCCCAAATCTTCTGGTAGAGAGGGGGGGGGGGGGGGGGTGGCCGATCGAGTAGTATCCCCTCTTCCATAAATAAATTGACTCTATATTAATTTGAAGCGTACTCGGTCGCTGTGAGAGTAAAACACTCCGAAAGTTAAAATTAGCTGAAAAACTGACAGTATGAACATTCTGATGAAAAGTGGCACTGGCTGTTAGGTAGTATTCCCCGAGAAATAAATAAATTGCTTCTGAATAAAACTTCAAATGTGTACTTTGGATAGACAGGTGAAAGTTTGCAAAGTTAAATTTAATTGAAATGTCGAGTACATCAGCTTTTTGATGGTGGGGATGGCATGCTGATCCATTTGCAAGTTCCATCCCACAGATAAAATAAATTACCTGTATACAAAACAGGAAATGTACCCTGAAAAAAGGGTAAAAACTTGCAAAGTTATATTGAACTAAAATGCCGACAGCACGGACATTCTTAAGGAAGAGGTGCAGGGCTGGTTGATCGAGTGGTATCCACAAAATAAATTGCTATTATATGACTGAAATGCCGGCAGCACGAAGACTCTGGTGCTGGCATAGGGCTGACTTGCCCGATGAAAGTCCGCCGTCTCCTCTCCTTTCTGGTGAATACATTGCCTCTATTTTAAACAGGAAATTAACTTCGCTAGAAAAGAAAGACATGAACAAAGTTACATTTAACTAAAATATACACACCATTGCCATTCTGAAGCAAAAAGGCTCGGGTGTTTCGGTAACATGCTCTTCGTCGTGTTTAAATAGCACATTTATTCTGTAGTTGTAGTGTACAAACATTGCAATGCATTGCCATGAATTCTTGAGCAGAAAAAACAAGGTAGTAAAATTTATTACATTTAGCCATTTGAACCCAAAAGGCCGCTTTTCCGACCCAGGATCGTGATGTGACCTAAATTCATAAAGTCGATAGTTGGTCTGTACATTTGTGTGGTAGCCCAATCAAGATTTTCAACGTGCAGCAGCCCTAGGGCTGCACGTTGAAAATCTTCATTGGCCTTTCCCTTACAATGAATATACAATCTACCAGTTGGTGGCTCTGATATTGCACGGGATATATCATCATTGTACAATTTATTTATTTATTGGGGTTTAACGACACTTTCGACAGCCAGGGTCACCCCGTGTCGGACAGTTTTACGGGTAGAGGAAGCCGAAGTATCCGGAGAAAACCAAAACAACTGTCAAACGCCCCAACGTACTAACTCAGCACATGCAGGGTAAGCATTGGTTGAAAACAAGTGTATCATCGACTTGAAGTACGTCTTAGTACAGAGTGCCACCATACCCTGACGTGGGCAATCGGGTTTAAGTGCCTTGCCCAATGACAAAACGCAGTTACCCCTGGCGGAGATCGAACCGTGGACCTTTCGGTTTGAAGTTCAATGCGGTAACCACTGAGCCACTGCGCCCCCCCCCCCCCCCATCATTGTCCAAGGGTTAAGTTACCTTTTATAGTATGACCACTGAGTTGTTGCTCTTTTTAATTAATAGTTGTCCGCCTTGATACAATTTAGTTCCCATATACTTCCGTTGGTTGCTGAAGGGTTAACAGCTTGAATACTTGGCGTCGAAGTGAAAGGCTCACGCCGATACAATGTCAAGTTCAACGTGACATTATCGGCTTCGGCAGATCGGTCCACGATAGTTCACATCTGTGAACGTTTGATTCCAGGTATCGATAGAGTAGTTGTGTTTACAAAAGTACTGGAAATACAAACCTGACTGTTAAGGCTTTTTTCGGATAGAAAGCGATTAATGCGTTGCACAGGATGCGATAAAACGATATTAATATCAATTTTTTCTTTTCTGTTTGGAATTAGAATGTAGTGTAATTTCTCTAGTTTTTACCATCCTGTGGAACAAAGACAGGTTTATAAATTGCAGGCCCGAAGGCAGGGTCTCAAAATCTTCCGACATGGTGGGGCGAGAGGTAAAATTTTCATGTAACCTCTCCGAATGAGAAGTCACATGATATGGATTTTTTTCAAATTTAATTTTTTTTAATTATTCAAATAAATTTTGATATCACGTAAGTTGGGTAAAGGGTTAAAGTGGTCAACATTTTTACAAATTAGCGGCTTTCAGAGAAAATGTTGGTATTCGAGTGACATGTATTTTTCCGACGGACAAAACAATTTTCCAGCATACATAGTCATGTTGGGGGGGGGGGGGGGGGGATGAACCCCCACCCCCTCCCTTACCGACACCGCACTAGCATGGGGCCTTA
This sequence comes from Pictodentalium vernedei, assembly GCA_031216915.1. Lineage (NCBI taxonomy): Eukaryota > Metazoa > Mollusca > Scaphopoda > Dentaliida > Dentaliidae > Pictodentalium > Pictodentalium vernedei. The sequence continues at coordinate 241,009,374 of CM062291.1, forward strand.
TAAACTGAATTCAAAGTGAAACATAAAACGACAGAAAATAATTTTGAAGCAATAAAACGTTCCTTCAAAATTATAATCAATGATTTTATTTATATTCCAATTTACACATTGGTCCCAGGGTATTACTTGAGGTTGCTTGTTGTTTTGATCCAGTAAATAGCGATCATCTGTGTTATAACTTTGGGAAGTATAGGGATGCAACACTCCCCCCCCCCCCACCCACCCACCCCAACCCTATCCCAATAATTTTTCAGTCGGGACATTTGGTTCTGATTGGCGTCTTGGGGATCGATTTCTTCATGTCCCTTTTTCGAGACTATAATTGATACTTCAACTGATGTCATAAATACTATCGGCCATACATTTGGAGGCCTGTAGTGCCTGATTTCGGCTGTTCGTAGCTCAGCATGACCATATTGGAGAACGGTACGTGGTAATGAAGATAAGAATTTTGGGAAGACTAGGTACCACGACTACTATGTTATTTATCCACAATTAATTTAATCCTATACCCAACGCAGTCGATATAAAAACTAATTATTTTAAATGATTTTTTTCACATTTTTCAAAAAATGTCAACAAAACCATATCATGTGACCCCTCATTGAAACGAGCTCGATGCGATGAGCTCGTTCCAATGAGGAGTCACACGATAAGGGTTGGCTGAAATTATGTGAAAAATAATTGATTTTCAACTACTAATTTGTATATTACGCGGGCGGATGCGACCGATTCGTTAGGTAAAGAGTTTAAAAAATTCTGAGTTTGAAACTATATTCCCCACTGACTAATATTCCAACTGCATCATCAAGTGTTTTGGGCATAATCAGATGTGTTGTTTTCACTCCAAAACAATACTTCTTGTCAGTGGTGACGCCAGAATTTCCCCGACGCAGGGGTTTGGGGTATTCTCGACAAGCACCTAATACGAGTTGGTGGAAGGGATATATCCCCTTGGCGTCACCAACCCTGGCGCCACCACTGTCCCTTGTAGGTACGAAGTGGCAAAGGTCACAAGACGATAGAAGGTGAAAATTACTAGTGATGCTAACCGTAGTAGACCGCCATTGGTCGGGTCCAAATATAGCGGTGCGATACGATCCGGTACCTGGGTATCTGGGTATGCGGTCCGGTTTTTATCCAACTGAACCGGTCTAGGCCAGTCCACTGCAGCGCTTACTTTTTTTAACCAGTATTATTTATTTATTTATTGGAATTTAAGGTCACATACTTATGCACAATGGCTAATCGTGACCATTTTAACCAGTATAGTGCATTTTGACGCCTTCCGTGTGTGTATTCGATGGTGGGGTTGACTTCCGATTTCTAGTGGCATGTTCACCAAAACGACACTAATAGTAACCATAAGGCGACACGAGCTTGATTAACCCTTTGAACTCTAGTGGCATCTTCCATTCCAGATCAATGGCAGCACTTAGAAGAGTCCATATTCATTATTTGGGGTAGACGAATCAGTATTTTCAACGTGCAGCCCGAGGCTGCACGTTGAAAATACAGATTCGTCTACCCCACAATATTTACTGAACAACCATCCTATATAACGTTATGACGTGTTATGTTCCTCTCGGAAAAGTGGCCGCTAGGGTTCAAAGGATTAATTTTGAACTATTGTTCAGTGACTTTCATAGAAACTGTGGTTCCGTAGCTCCGTAACCTCTCACCAAATTAAGTTCGGCGACCACGTTTCTGTGGGAAGTCATTTTTGTGCTGTGGAAAGGAAAAGATGAATAGCAATTTTGGTTTGAGCGCAGGATGCATTTGCGAAGAAAGCAGTGATACAACGGGACTTAAAAGTCATGCTAGAATCAGAATTAATTTTCGCATTTTCGCGGGGGAGGGGTAGGAAAACATTTGCAGACACTGTAACTTTTTTCCAGTTTTACAATTTTTTTTCGGGGTTATCTGAACAACCCACCCCCACTAAATACATGCTTCTGCATCATCCTTCCCACCATACTGCACCATAACCAATTTTATCACACAGTATTGAGTGATTGACCTTGTACAGTAGGACAGGTCTTGAAAGAACCCATTGCGTTCTCCATTCATAAAAACAGTGGAACTTCTCTTGAGAGACCACCTTTTTGAGGAACCACCTCTTTTGTGCTAGAGCGTGTTTTATGTGGACAACACAGGACAACATACCATTTCGGCCAGACAAACGTGGTCTTTCAAGACAGGTGCAAAAGTGTTGGTCTCTCAAGAGAGGTTCCACGGTATGTGTATGCAAAAAGCAATGAGTTTAGTCATTTATGTATTTGTTTATTTTTTTGGCGAAGGTTTGGGTGGGGCACGGCTGGGTTGGGGAGGGGATTTATTACGTCCAGCCCTAGAAGGTCTGGTACATGATTTTGTTGACACCTGTGTTCTCAGATGTGTTTGAAATAAATTAGCAGTTCAGTCAGGTTCAATGTTTAGTAGTTTTTGTGTTACATACTTCCTACAATGGCAATAAGAGTCATTGTTGTTTTCGTAATAGGTCCGGATACATCGTTGTACAAAATTGTTCCTGCAGCTGAAATCTGTAACTGTTCCTGACTTCACATAAATGTCTTTTCTCCTCATCTAAGACAGCCGATCTCACCAGGGTGAACATATTAGAAATTTAATCAAACGGAACACCCTCAAACGGAAACAATGAAAATCTTCTTTGATTCTCGCAAAATGCCCCCTTGATTCTTGTCATAGATTCTAAAAGTGCCCTTAAAGGCCTGGCGATCTATTTATACATTGTCCCCTCATGACAAGATAATACTTTGACAAGCAGAGGAGTTTGATGAAGTCATAGTTGCCTATACAGGCAGCCAAGACTTCACTAGAAACCAAAACCACGGTGGTTTAACTTACAACAGCATCACTACAAAAACCTGTATGTTGCAACACGTGTTCTACCTGCACATGTAAGACAAGAAGCTCACCAAAATTAGAACTTAGCCCCCTAAGGTTCAAACTGGAGTAAATTATATTATTCAAAAAGAAGGGGATATTTGATAAAAGTGAGATATATGAAGAAATATATTTATATTTTCATAAAAAAAGACAGTTGAGGCATTGCGCTGTGACATCTGGTGAATGATTTCAGCAATAGTTGGGTGTCTGACAAGCTCACATTCCACGCACTGAACTGTAGAAGACATGGACGGTCAGTTAGAGAATTTACCACATTCAGTCCAAGACCTCAATACCTTGTAAAATCCTACGTGGTTCGCGAGACAAGAGCGGATCCGATGTAACATACTCCTCACCAAACGTTCAATATCAGCTCGACTGATGTTATTCCATTCTTCCTGCAATGCAGCGGCGAGTTCCTGGACATTGGTAGGGGGCTGTTGGCGTTGTCGTGGGCGCCTGCCAAGCATATCCCAGACGTGCTCGATTGGTGAAAGGTCTGGACTTAGTGCTGGGCAAGGCGATGTTCTGCTACTCCTGGAGGAAATCTGTAGCGACATGGGTCCTGCGTGTTCTTTCATTGTCATCTTGGAAAATGAATCGACGGTCGTGACGTCGCGCAAATGGCACCACATGAGCTGCGAACATGTTGTCACAGTAGTACTGCCCTGTGACACGCCCTTCGATGACATGGAATGCTGTTCTGTTTGTCATGGTTGTGCCTCCCCGCACTATAACCGATCTACCACCAAAACGATCGTGCTGCCTAACGGTTACGTCATGGTATCGTTCGTTCCGCTGCCGCCGCCACACTCTGTTTCGCCTGTCGTGGAAGTCGAGAGTGAACCTCGACTTATCGGAAAACAAGACGTCCATCGACGATTGTCCCAGCGCTGTCTTGCTCCACACCAATTACGCCTTGCTGCGATGTGACGTTCAGTCAAACGTGGAATTATTCGAGGTCGTCGAGCGTACAAATTCCAGCTGTGTTGGCGATTTCGGTTAGTCTGAACACTGACTCGCACATCTGTCGCTCGGTGCAGTTGCTGTCCAATTTCTGAGGCACTTTGATGGCGATTACGTGATGCTGTTGTTCGTATGAAACGATCCTGGTTAGCAGTTGTCGCCCTTGGACGACCTGGCCGACGTCTGTCAGCATCATTGCCTGTTTGACGATAGCGTGACCGCAACCTGCTAATCACCGATTGAGTAACGTTGAGAATTTGAGCCACTGCAGTCTGTCTGTTGTCAGCTTCCAACATGCCAACGGCACGTTAACGTTCGTCGCGGGTCAGTCTTCGCATGCCTCAAAAGTTACGTTTCTACCAGAAACTATTGATGAATAAGTTTATACTAAGAAAAGAACGATGAGACCTCTGAAAAAGCCCGTCCAGTACAAATGAAAATTTCAAAACGTACTCCACAGACATTAACGCTGCGCTCGAGCGAAAAACCTGCACGAAGTTTTCGTGGGCCGGTGACATTCATGATCCACACTAAACTTGGTAACATATTGATGTGTCCAATCACGCGTGTCCAATAACTTTTTCCGAAATTATCAACATCAGTTTGGATATCCCCTACATTTTTTGAATAGTGTATATGTACACATATGAGGTGTGCTTTTAACTGCGGAATATGTACTTGTTGCACCCACATTGAACGTGGCAGCCGTAACTTATTCCCACTTCCTTATTCGGCATTCGTTATTAACCGATTTTCGGTTGATAACGAATGTCGAATAAGGAACTGGGAATAAATAACGGTTGTCACGTCCCTGCACTAACAAGGGCATAACACGCTCCAGTACTTTCAAATTATAAATTACTGAAGAGCTAAAAATTGATTCTCCCATCCGAAGTTTGAAGAAATCAAAACCAATTCTCGGAAATCGTGACAAATTTTAACTCTTTAAGCCCGAAAGACCGCTCTTCGGGTCTATGATGGTTATACGACCTGAGTTCATAAGGAAGATAGTTTCTCAGTAAACTTATGTGGTAGACCAATAACGATTTTCAACGCTGCAAGTTGGAAATACTGATTGGTCTTTTCCCAGGTAAGGAATATGGACTATGCCAATTTGATGGCTTAGAACTGGCTTGGAATACACCATGGGGATCTAAAGGATTAAGGCCTGTACAGGGTCGAATATAATATACAAATAATTTGAATTCAATTGCTGCCACACCAGATGGTGTTGTGACTAGGTATCCCGTGATACCTAAAATGGTGTTGCATTACTATCGATAGCGCATGCAGTGCGGATGTTCATTCTGATAAGAACGACTGACTGGTCCAACACATGCAGGCTTCTCAATGCAAATGTCATTACATTATCTGTCTTATCAAGCGTAGCGTAGAGATTATATCGTTCTGCAAATATATTAAAGTGAACAGTTGCTTGCAGAAATAATTCAGAAATAATTCACCATGCTTCTAATTAATCCATCCAGTGACGTTGTCTCCACTCTTTCACTGCCGTCGCATTTATTTTCCTTACGTTTTTACTCAACATGTGACGGAATGTCACTCTACGGCTGCCGTCGCACGACCGCTGACGTATTATCACTTTACTATGTCGCCTTCCCTCTAACAAGTGACGGAATGTCACTCTTCCACTGCCGCCGTACGGCCACTAGCTTATTGGCACTTTACTGTGTCGCCTTCCCTCTAAGAAGTGAAGGAATTACACTCTTCCACTGCTGTCGCACGGCCACTAGCTTATTGCCACTTTACTGGACGCTTTTCACTCAAGCAGTCGCCACCAATGAGGTTAAACTCTCGCCTACGTTTATCTCAGAGTAATGTTCATACATGCAAGCTTACTCTGCCTACGTATGTCTTGCCTGCTACAACAGGTAAGCCGTCTTCCTAAATACTAATAGCACTTTCTATTTCTGATTCCACACTCAGATATGGCCACCGACTTGGTCCGCGACTGCTCATATTCTAATTATGAGCTTTGTGGCCCCCTACATTACAACTTGCCAATACTTTCGCACAGATGCGGCACTTCCTCTAACCTATAGCATGGCACAGTTTTTCACACCTTCAGACTGGAATGAATTTTTCGAGAAACCCTCATCAATTCTCAGTTTAATTGCTTCTCTTGAACTTAATCGCTTAGATCTATCTTAATTTAATATTCGCTTTAAAGTTCCTTTGAAAGACTCGCATTTCGGTATATTTTGACATTCGGTGACAGGCTAGATGCGTAATATGGATGTGTGTCCAGAACATGTGCGATGTACTGTTTTTACAACAATCACCTATTAACCGGCCATAATTACTCAGATAATGACTGCAGGAGAGCACTGGCTTCCACTGCGTTTAGTCTCTTACCACATATCCCATTATAGCGTTAAATAGAAACGCGGTAATGGACATAAAATTTCATGCTTAACTAGCAGCGTTTGAATTATTGTTGGTCTGTTAAAATGATAAATCGGTTTTCGGGGTCTGTCATATATCTGTCTTTATGCTTTACATTTAGCCCGAATGAGAAAGATTATCGAAAATATATACACTTTTAAACAAAAAATGGCAACTTTAAGCTATCACCTTAACAAACACATGAAAAACACCCCGCACACTTGTGAAATATTACTTAGGTGCAATAGAGATAAGCGCGATTGTTCTTGTGTGTGTGTGTGTGGGGGGGGGGGGGGGGTGGTAAAACAATAATCGTCGTGACTTATGCTTAAAATGGCTAATTACCTTGTCATATTGGATAGTTAGAAGCGTGGCCGTAACTAACAAGTATTTTGGGGAGGTGTAGAACATCGGTGTCCGACGGCTCAGTCATATCGCCCAGTTATTTGGAACATACCTAATTGCTTTTATCAAAGACTTATACCCTACAAATATAATTTTTATTGATAAAATACTTACATGGCAGGGAATTTATTAGAGTTTAATGATAGTGCTTCCATTTTCGGACCAGCTAGGCAGAGGTACACGACCATCGGGGTGCTTTCAACAGGTCATGGTCATAGAGATCATTTGTTATTAGTTACTCTCTCCCTGGATATGAAATTCTACTGAGATATTAAGTCGGGCATGTATTGCACTATCTTATCTACACGCTAAAATCAGCTGGGTTACAAAATCAACCCAAAATCAACTGGGTTGAGTGCATATGGACCCAATTGTGTTCATATGCACTCAACGCAGTTGATTTGAGTTGATTTTTAACCCAACTGATTTTAGAGTGTTGTTATATTTTTGTCTGGCAGCAAGAGATTTTGACCAACTAAGTGCTCCAAAAGGTGTATATATTTTCCACAGGCAAGCAAGGACTTTTGCACAGTTTGGTATTTCATAATTTCTTGCCCAACCTCTGCCCGGCGAAACCCATGATCGGAAGATTTCTTCTTATTTTTTTGGAGGGTCATACACCCATCTCCACCACAGAAGTTACGCCCCTGGTTAGAAGCAGTTCTGATTCAAACTACAGGAGGGAGAGATTGCATAATAACCTTTCAGCCGGCGTATTTTTCCTATACCTTGTCTATATGATTATCTTTGCTGAGAACTACCGTTCAACACTACCAGGTCTGAAGCGAGGATCTCAAACATTTTCGAAATAGTGAAGCGAAAGTTATATTTTTATCTGAAGATATTCCTCGGCCGTTGACAAGCGCGAAATTGAAACCTCACTTAATATACTTCTCTAAAACAATAATAAACGAAATTAGTTCTTTAACCCTCTGCCCAACATAACGGTCAAAACCGGACAGGGCTATTTACAAAAATCACCATTCAGTTTCATTATATTTTCATTTTTGTCGAACAACTTAGCTTATGACACCTCATTGGAACGAGCTCGTTCCAATGAGTGGTCATAAGCTATGTTTTTGACGCAAAAATGAAAACAAAATAGTTATTCAATAATTTTGTTAGAAAGTGTCGTCTGCCTTTCGTGTTAGATAAAGGGTTAATTTAATAACTCTATGAATATGCTATTTTTTAAGAATCTCGGCGGCAAAACGTTAAAATTAAATTTCACTTCCTATTGTGTGTACCAGAAATGTATTAACATTCATGGACTCAAAGACAGAAGTAAACAGAAGTAAAAATCCTCAAGAGGGGAACCTGTCGTTATGGACGAACATTTCTGTCCAAGAGATAATATAAAACATTTACATTTGTATTTTGTAGAATTTTATTTTCTGGGTTTTAATATAACTGACTAAAATGAATCATTAGCGTTTTAACCCTTTACCTAACATGAAAAGCAGACGACACATGTAAACAAAATTCTTGAATAACTAATTTTGTTTCATTTTTTGTCTCAAAAACATAGGTTATGACCCCTCATTGGAACGAGCTCGACGAGCTCGTTCCAATGAGAGGTTATAACCTATGTTTTTGAAACAAAAAATGAAAAAATAATGAAAATAATTGTCGTTCTTTGTGAATAGCGCTGGCCGGTTTTGGACGTTAAGTTGGGTAAAGGGTTAAAAGATATTGCAATTTCCAACTGGCAAATTGCCACATCTTTGAAAATGCTAATGTTTATTTCAACCCATTTAAACTTATAACTAAAAAATACAATTCTATACAATTGTAAAAGTTTTATAGTATTGCCCCCATGTGGTGGAATTCAGACACTGCGTAACAAATTACCTTCCTTCAGAGAACATGGTGGCGTTCTGCAGCGTTTTTCCCATCCGTGTATTTGCATTTTGTCATAATTATTACATTTTGCAACTTTCTTTTGTTACAAAGTGCGTTGTAAAATTCATGCCGCCGTGCAACAAATTTTCCGGCAAACAACAACAAAAAATTAAATGTACTTGGGGAGGGAGGCGGGGTTGGTCCATCGGCCATATGTTTTATGTGAGACAAAATCGTCCGTCCATACACGAGCCGCCCTCCAGCTCCTCTCTTAGAAATGGAGCCATAGCATACCAACTCCTCGCCCCCGGTTCATTGTAGATATTTTTGGCCTGGGATGTACAGAGGTATACAATACTATGTAAAATCGTAAAATCATGTTTGGGGTGTGAGCAAGGTACATAAATTACATACAAACAAACTGCCCCCTAGACCCCTCCCAATAGGCGAATCCTGGGTCGGTTTGCAGAGTGCATATTGAATTTCTTTGACGCTTGAAAGAATCCACTGGTGGTTATAAATACATATTGCTTGTCGTAGATTCATTTTCCAAATTTCCAGAAGCGTTTGGTATGAAATGTATTGACGCTGCGGAAGTGGTATAAATATTTTAGTCCGAAATTATATGTAGACAAGGTCCACCGAAAGTTTTGATGTCAGATAGAGGTCAAACTTGAGGAGGGTGACAACCGTTACTTATTCCCAGTTCCTTACTCTACATTCGTTATCAACCAATTGTATCGGTCTGTGAAAAACCGAATTCGACTTTTTCAAAAAAACGCGGAGTGTACTCTAACGCAAACCAGTCAGTTTGGTCGAGTATTCTACCTTGAGTAATGTTTGCTTATCGTACCACACCTTGCACAGAATCTACACAGTGCAGTCCTTATCAGGTCTTGTTTGGTCAAGAATGTACATTATATTTGTAGAGTATAAGTCTTTGATAAAATTACATACAAACAAACTGCCCACTAGACCCTTCCTAGTAGGCGAATCCTGGGTCTGTTTGACAACGAGCTGATCTCAATAACAATTTCGGTTCAGATCCCCGAAAACATTATTAGAGTCCACAGTCAAAAATTTTGAAAACATAAGGAAAATCGCACGACAAAACATAGGAGATGCCCAGACAAAATACAAATTACAACACGATAATATGCCCAAATCCCTCATATTTGCTTAGGAGATAATAATACACCGAAACTTGTCAGAAAGTCCGTGGTTCATTCTGCATTTCGAAAGCCAATAAAAGGCTGACGTACATTATTCAGCGATGTTCAGATGCCCTGCAACATAAATCACTAGTGCGTGTGGACAGACTGAGACCCTGTACTAATCCTAAGAATCGCCCAACGAATATTACAGATTCAAGTCCGAACCCAATCTCAAATGACATCTCAGAGCAGTAACTCTTCTCTAGACGGTTACAGAGATAACGAGAACAAATATACACCTGGAAATTAATTAAGCACCCCCTATTTTTTCGCAGTGGTGTTAATAACACTGTCATTACTTTCATGAAAGAAAGACAACACAATGATGAAAATATGCAGTATTTTAATGGCACTAATTACACATATCTGTCACTTATGCTTTTGATGGAAAAATGTTCTCTCGACAAATATGGTGCTGGAACGATCCATGATAAAACAATGACGGTAATTACTATCAAAAATGTAACTAGTGATCTCATGAACACAAGAGCAGTGTCTGGCGTCAGTAGCGAGTGTATCCACCACGTTGCCGGATAACAGCCTGAACCCTCCTCCTACTGCTACCAGGGAGCTTTCTGATACGATCCAGAGGCAACTGCTGCCAGTCCTCGTGCAATGCAGCTTGCACACCGTCCAAATTCTGTACAGACGGATCCCTTGCTTGCAAACGATGTTCAAGAAAGTCACAGATGTGTTCCAAGGGATTCAAATCGGGGCTCACTGCAGGCCAAGGTAGTGTTGTAATAGAGTTGTTTTGAAGGAATGCTCTCACACTATGGAAACGATGTGGCCTTGCATTGTAGTCCATCAATACAGGACGAGTAGCCAACGGGTGGTTGTCAAAATGAGGCACGACAACCGGATTGAGAATGTTCCGATGTACTGTTGACCATTGAGATTCACCATATCAAGTTTACAATCATGAAAGAGGCATCCCAAGATCATTACTGAGCCTCCACCAAACGAAACAGTAGGTCTGATGTTCCTGGCCACGTAAGCAGTGTTTCTATGTCTCCACACTCTCAAGCGACTATCTGTGCCGTGAAGCAGGAACCTACTCTCATCGAACCAATGAACTCTCCTCCACATCCTGAGATTCCAATATTATCGTGCCATGCACCACTCCAAACGTCGTCTTTGATGCTTATCGGAAAGAGCAGGACGCTTGATTACCTTTCTGAATCTCATACCTGTTGCTTTGAGGCGTTTTCGGGCAGTTCTGATGCACAAACGACTGTTGTGGAGCCAAAGGCGTTTCAAAACCCCTCTTGAAACAAAGGGTTTACGCCTAACGAGGCGTGCCAGACTCCGATCTCCCAAGGAGTGTTTTTTGGGGGTTATTCGGGCATTGGTCGTTCCTTAACATCGTTGGTTTGGTGATGTTTTCTGACAAGTCTGCTGATGACAGAATGACTATAGCCATGTTGCCTTCCAATAGCTTTGAATGACATGCCTGTTGCATGCATGCCAACGATTTGCCATTTTAGTTCAACTTCTCCTGCCATGTCAACATTTATTGATAAAAGAAGTGACAAATTTTCTTGTTTTATACCCAGATATTGCATGTGGATGATGGTGGTTTTTGTTACATTCGTGGGAAGCATGTTTTACGTGGCTGAGGGTGTGTGTTTGGGGTACGCTATCAACAAGACACATTATGTTTCAATAGATGAAATGTACTGCACGACATAGCAATCATTAAGACATAATAATCAGTAATAGCAACTTCACTGTCATGAAACATTAAGTTCCATGTGTATATGATATAAACCTTAAAACACAGGTGCTAAATAAAGGTTACACAGAACATGTCGTGGACAGGATAGTAGCTAGCAGACTTATCAATGGCGAGAAACATTACAAAATTTGCCGGAGAGGATACAAAGGAACTACCTGGGAACCCAGAGACAATATTCCTGTAGAAATAATTAAAGAGTTCAATATTACCCGATGTACAGATTTTTCTGATTTTTGTCGACGAATAACAGTAAACATTCGAATGTAAACATGCTGTTTGCGCCTAGTAACGCATCAAGGGGGAAACTCAAGCTTGGTTCATATCGGTCGAGATCGGCGTCATGTCAGACGAGTTTGAAGCCATACCAGCTGAGATTGATAATGAGCAATTCCGGGAAAGAAAATCATATCTTATAAATAATGTGTTTTGTTCTTCTGCGGCCAGTAATGCTCACGTCTGCAAGTTGACAAACTACACAATCGGGTAAGACTATGAATGATTAAGGTTTCAGATTGTCCCTCTGGGTACTGGCTGTAACCAACATCACTTACAGTTTCTCTGATCAGTAACGTGATGCTCTACACTAAAAATCGCATTAACCCTTTACCTAACGTAACGGCCAAAACCGGCAAGCGCGATTCAGAAAAATCGCCAATTAATTTTCATAATTTTTTCATTTTTTGTCTCAAAAACATAGGTTATGACCCCTCGTTGGAACGAGCTCGACGAGCTCGTTCCAACGAGGGGTCATAACCTATGTTTTTGAGACAAAAAATGAAAAAAATTAGTTATTCAAGAATTATTTTTGCAAGTGTCGTCTGCTTTTCAGGTTAAATAAAGGGTTAACACATTTACTACACACAACACGAATTATAAAAAATAAAAACTTGCACAATACCAGTTCGCATCTTCGTAAGCTTACTAGTCGAAAGAAATTATGTGATATCGGTCATCAATTCAACATCACTCTGTGGTGCTTAGATGGATGTGACAACCATTACTTATACCCAGTTCCTTATCCGACAGTTGATAAAGAATAACGAATGAGGATCTGAAAATAAGTAACAGTTGTCACGTCCGCGGTGCTTAGTGGAATGCGCATTTCAATTCAAGGCCTCATTTCTTTCTTTTATCTCAAAATTTCAAGATATCGGATGTTTCTTCTTCAATAGAAGGGCCATATCTGTTTGGCGATGCTTGACCACTTCAAAAACTCTTACAACCCAAAGGTTAATTCATTTCTGGGGCAAAACTCCGTTGCACCACTTCCCATGGTAAAGCAATGAAGTAGGGAAACCCATTGTCCAGCGAAGGAAACTAGAATTACAATGGTGGTCTCCAAATTAACCATCCACAGAGAGTGTTATGTCAATCAAAAGAATGCTGTGAACAAGTTGATAAATGTTATCGGTACATTATTACATCTCAAGACACACCTTGCTCTACCCAATTGCACCCCAAAGAAGAACTTGCCCATTAATTTTCAGCCTTCTTCACAGATAAAACTGATAACTTCATATCAACGCCAATGGAGGTAGTAGGTCACAAAAAGAGTGGAGGAACTCCACAGACTCTGTCAATTATCACAGGAGTGACCCATCTCGACTCGTTTAGACTGCTCTCTCCCGACGACCCCACACGGCTTATCATGAAAATAGTGTCCCTTGGATGTCATTCCAACAAAATTGCTGCAATTTTGTTTGCCAACACAAAATTAGGAATGGCGAACAATTCATTAGTTCTGTCTTTCCTTTGACTATCAAACATGCAGTGAATTATCACTCCTCTTCTTGGGAAGCTCGGACTCGACACAGAAATATCGTCCAGTTTCGAATCTTTCGTTCCTTTCTAAATTCATAGAGCGTGTTATTGCTCTCCAAATCCGCGAACACTTGTCGCAATGTGGCATGGCCGAAGAACTACAATCCGCGTACATACCGCAATGCAATGCGGCAACCGTTGTCCTTCGCCTTCAAAATGTCTCCATGGATCAAACACAGGTCTCTTGCTTCGTCTTACTTGACTTAGTTCGACTTTCGACACCATTTTCCTCGCCATGCTCCTTGGTCGACTTGAAAACAGAACAGGCATACCGGGACTGCTTTGGACTGGTTTCGATCATATCTTGATGGTCGGACTCAAAGTGTAACTGTCAATGGTTCAGTTTCAAAAGATGTGTTTCTTAGGCGGGATACACCCCAGAGCTCTGCCCTTGGCCCATTCTCTATGTTATTTATGTCCGTCCTCTGGGTGACATTATCCACAAATATGGCCTTAATTTTCATTGTTACGCCAGTGACACCCAGCTATATATATACACTTCAAACATAACCTTGAACATCAGTCCACAGAATAAATTCAGAAATGTGTAGCTGATATCAAGGTCTGCATGACTGCAAACTTCCTAAAAACAAAATTCGAAATAAATCAGACATCATTTACATTGGACTATTCTAACAACTCGTCCCCGGAGTTCCAATGTATTCTATGTGCCAGTAGGCACATAGAACACATTGGAACTCAAGGGACGAACTGTCAAAACTCACAAAGCTCCATCTTAATTTTGAAAGCAATATATTTCAGGGACTACCTCGATTCGCAACCTGGAATATTTCGTGGACGAAAATCTGTCGGCAGACCAGAAGGTAAGTAATATATGCAAGACGTCCAATTATCACCTTAGAAATATCGGCAGGGTGCGAGGTGCAATAAACGAGGGAACAACAAAGTGGTTTGTTCATGCATTCGTGACAAGTCGCATGGATTATTGCAATTCGTTGCTTTTGTTTGTAGGCAAAATTTGTTCAATAGACTGCAGGCCTTGCAACACTGTGTCGCAGGAATTGTTACTCACAATAAGGAATTCTGCCACATCACTTCTGTTTTGCGAGATCTTCACTAGTTGCCTGTTAGGGAGAGAAATGAATTTAAAATTTGTAAAATTCATCTTAAAATCATCTTTTCGGGCGAAGCTTAGATACTAAGTCTGGTGCTCAGCGTAGAAAATATGCCGGACAATTTTTGGGGAAAAATGCTTTATGATGGACCAGACATAACATGCATTCAGGTAAAAATGAGCTAGTATCAACTAATATTCTGTTCACATCAAGGGCTCCACTTATTCACTCAAATGCTACAAGGATATTTAAGAATATTTTCTGTTGTTTACTCGTTGTCATTGCTTAGGCCAGCATTCTACTTTCATGGACACTGAGCTGTTCTGGTCGAGTTTTTAAGATTTCTGAAGCCTCATTTTGAAAACAGGGAATGAAACTAACCTTTCTGGGTAACAAAAAATTGTAGCAAGTACCTGGAATCACTGGTGGAGTCAAATTAATCAACGAACTATATTTTTTTCCATACCTATTATGATGTTTGTCAAAGCAATTCGTAATTTCAAGGGAAAGCGGGGGTGGGTATCTGAAAGGGCAGCAGAAAAATTGCCCAAGATGCTGGGTGGGTGTAAAAAATGGCTAAACCGACAAATGGGACATGACATCTGCAGTTTTTCTACTGGCCACCCCCCTCCCCACCCCCCCCCCCCCCCCCCCCACACACACACGATGTAGAACTCAAAAATGAAAATATAGCTTTTGGAGGATATTTTAATTTAACGCCATTTTCGACGTTTTTATGTGACTTTATGTTTTTCCACACCCCTACAGCTAAAACTGCAACTATAATCCGACTTCAGATGCCGGAGATATGACGTAAAACAACGTCGGGGCACACCCTCCCCCTCCCCACCCCTCATTGTGTGAGCACCCCTGGCCCCAAAACTGAAACACATACCACATTAATATTTTTCATACTCCTGCAGCAATAGGTGAAGTGACGCTTCGTTGCATTTGAATTCACATTGTCGATCAACATTTAAACCTCAGTCAAACCCCCCCCCCCCCCCCCCCACTCCTCCCCGACGGTCCGAAAACGTCAAAATTAAATTTCAGGACACAAAGTTGAAATTCTACACCATTCTAGTACTCTCGGTACAAACTATTATTTTTTTTTTAAATCTGACGTCAGATATCGGAGGTGTGATGTAAACAACGTTGGGGCTACACCCTTGTATTTTATGAGCACCGTGCCACAAGAATTCTATCACATATCGCTACAATATTTTGCATAGTCCAACAGGAATACTCGAAGTGTTATGTCATTGCTTTAGCAACACGAAACCCGCATTTTTTTTATGTCGAATAGGAAAAGACAGCCTGCGCATGCGCGTGAGTGCCCAACGGGTACACGTGCGTTTTTTTAAAGTTCCAAACGGCATAACTGTGTTCTGCAGTGGTCATAGAATAAAATTTGGAGTGGCTGCTACCAGAAATTTGGTCACCGCTTACTCTAGACGGACAGAACTGTATTCCAAGGGCCAGATAAGCACATGTTGAAAGCAATTCGAAGCCTCGGCAGTACAGTTAACGGGTGGTTTGGTGCGTTAAAAGGCAACAGACACCTTCCTCTTGACGTGAGCCGAACCGTCGTTGGCCGTGCTTCGTTGGATGACTTCTGGAAATTAGCTTATGATTTCAGAATAATCTAGTTATTATTATTATTATTATTATTATTATTATTATTATTATTATTATTATTATTATTATTATTATTACTCCTCAAATATCAATATAAACCTTCAGAAACAGATAACGCTATCACTCAATGACTGTCTGACAAATGGTATGTCAAAAGTTTACTTCCGACGTTATACAATGCTGCAAATAAAATGGCCATTGGTTGACATAGAAAGGAAGTCCAGTGTGTAGCAGCGTAGAAATGTTGGCAGAGTCGCAAAAGACAGATGATACGGATGAACCAAGGACAATAGATACGCCAGAATCACATATTTATATATATTCCCTCATTCCTTTGTAAAGTCTGTCAAGGACTTAAGAGGTATCAGTACAGAATTGCCTTATTTTTGTAAATAGTTTGGGTTAAAATTTGATGTGTTCGTAAAACGGTAGAAAGTATCCAATATTGTGAAGTTTATAAACACCAAGATACGCGAAGGCTTAATCGGTTTATGTTAATTTATCTTTTAAAGGTGTAGCGATAATTAGCAATAGTGCAGTTGCGTATATGGTCCACATGAGTTTATTTATTAATTAATTAATTTATTTATTTATTTATTAGGTTTAACGACACTTTCGACAGCTAGGGTCACCCTGTGTAGGACAGTTTTAGGAGTGGAGGAAGCCGGAGTACCCAGAGAGAACCGCAGGGGCGAGCAACCACCAGCCTCCCCAAAGTACTAACTCCATACAAGCAGAGTCTCACTGGTTGAAGAGAAGACTTAGTGCACCATCGACGTGCAGTACGCCTCAGTACAATGCGCCACCGTGCCCCCGCATGGGCAATCGAAAATAAGTACCTTACCCAAGGACACAACGTAGTTATCCTTGGCGGGGATTGAACCCTGGACCTTTCGGTTAGAAATCCAATACCGTAACCACTGCCTACCGCTCTCCCTCACATGCGTTTAAATCAAGTAATTGGTACACACCAGCTAAGACAAATTGGCCATTATCTGATACACCCGATTTCATTTTATAACTAGATAATATCATCTGTAAAACAATATGCGCTTTGTAATAATCAGAATAGAATCGTATTCTAATTAACCCTTTGAACCTTAGTGGTATCTTCCATGTCAGTTCAATGGCAGCTATTAGAAGAGTCCTTTTTCATTATTTGTGGTAGACCAATCAGTATTTTCAACGTGCAGCCTCGGGCTGCACATAGAAAATACTGATTGGTCTGCCCTAAAATATTTACTGAACAGCCATCCTATATAATGACGTTATGACGTACCATGTTCCTGGCTGATAAAGCGACCGCTGGGGTTCAAAGGGTTAAAAGAGACAGTTATTTTCTTTGGGATAGAAATTCAAGAATCGCTAGGCGCCCATAAACGAAGTCCAATTTAAAGCGCATCAAATCTAGCTGTGTACAACTGAATTGTGGCAGTGAAACTAGCGACGAGAGCGTACCATGAGCAAAAGTTTTTGCAAAGGAAGTCCAGGTGACTGTGGGTTTAACCCCGTGGAAGAAGAAGAGGCGAAAACGTACCTATTCACTAGGTACAAAACCGCTTGGAGACGGAGACCGAAGCCAAAGATGTATGCCTGACCCGCTGGACACGGCTAAGATGTGGGTTAAAACGATGCCCCTTGTAGTGCGAACTGTAATTATGTATAAACTTTATATACTCTGGGACTGATGAATTTGTAAGTAGATGTACCGTATATTCCACTATGTATGTAAATAAATTATCTTTTCAGTGCTTTATCGTCGATCAACTTTAAATAATAAAAACCGCTGGCCTCCTCAGGAACACGAGCAGTTCCCAACATATAGGGCGTTGATAAGGTGGCGAGACATACGTTCGAACCGGTGTCCAGATGACAGACTTTGGGTGTCGACTGTGTCTCTCGCGAATACGAGGTATATTAACCTCCTTCCTTATTCTGCGACAAAGTCTTATTCTCAAGTGCTTTTTTCATCTTAATTTCCAACTGCCCTCCACTTGTACCAGATCCCTGCATCATACATCAAGTCATGGAGAAATGCCTAGTTTTGCGACAAGTTCATAGTCATTTCTAGGCTGTGAAAGATGTGCATTACTTCTCACCCTATTGATGTACGACTACTATGCTATTACCCAAGTTCGTAATTCATGTTGAAATTGTTCTCCACTGTTACAACCCACTTTGTAATTCAATTCAATTCAATCTTCATTTCACAGCATACAAATACAAATGAGAGAGAGAGTAAAGTTACAAAATTTTTGAATGATGTATAAATGTATACTGTAATAATATAATTATTGCAAAGTGCAACTACATGGACGGTAAAAACCTTGCAAAATGTAATAATTATTACAAAATTCAACTACATGGACGGAAAAGCGTTGCAAAATGTAAAAAACTTTTTCAAACGAGCAATGCGAAACTAATTCATGTTATTATACAAATATGTATATCTATGATTTTATGACTGTCTTAGGGTACATTATGTGCACTCTACGCCCCCTCCCCCCCCCCCCACCCCCATCCGACTAGTGTTGTGACGATTTGACATTTTTAACCAGTTAGCCATCAGAGTTGACCGGGTCATAAACGCTTAACCACAAAAGCAAATCACCACCAAACCTCGTAGGTCCGCGATTTATAGAAGTATCACTCTTCAAGATATAGGGTGTGTGAATCGCGGACCAATATGTACAACATGTATGACGTCTGGTGGACAGCCGGGGTCATATCGTGTCCGGCAGTTTAACGGGTGGAGGAAGCCGAAGTTCCTGGATAGAACCACCGAACAGCGGCGAGTAACTGCTAGCCTCTCCAACGAACGAATCTGATTTAGCATTGGTTCAAGGCGTGGGTACCATCGACATGTCGTGCCTCCTAGCTCACTTTGCCACCGTGTTCCCACATAAGCAATTTAGATTAAGTGTCTTGCTCAAGAACACAACGTGAGTGACACGGACGCAGCTCGAACCTTCGGACCCTCGATCTCACGATCGACAACGTAATCGATGTGCCACCGCGCACCCCTTTCACTCGCTGAAATGAATAAAGAAATTTTGAGTGAACCAGCTGAACTGTTTGGGTGGACAACGCGATGACAAATTTATGGGTATAAGTGCTTTCAACTTAGATACCATGGTCCGATTACTTACCACTCACGATCTATACTAGCCAGAACACCTAAGCTAATGTGTGCATGAATAAAGTCATGAAAATGTTCTTGGTAATCGCCAGCTTATGTGCTTCTTGGGAAACAAGGCGTATTTGGGCGTGTATGTGGTGGGGGGGGGGGGGGGGGGGGGGGGGTTACGCGCACTGAAGGCGCACAGGGCCGTCTATATGGGCACGAGTCCAACTAACATCCTGAATTACTTATTTAATGCTGTTCATGCAAACACGTAGGTCTGGACAGGTGGGAACAAGAGAACAGGCAGCCAAGACACACAGAGCCACCCACCCACCCAGGGGGCAGACAAAGAAAGAGAGAGAAGGTCACGAAGCGAACTACAGGCGTCCTCTACTCGCATCTCCGGCTACGGTGTCCAGCCCCTAGACCCCTCATGCGACATAATGCGGATTCGTGAAGGAATTGACATTGTCATCAGAACAGTCGCTCACTTGGCGTATTTCCGTCCATTCCTTTGATATTGGACGTTTTGAATCCCTGGGCCTGGCCCACTGAGCCAGCAAACGCTGCTAGCCTATCCCAAGGACAACCGTACTCATCTAGGACTGGGGTTACTCAGTGACACAGCCCTCTTGCTGGGTCCAAATAACACCCAGTCACTCATCTCCGTGGACAACAACAGCGCGCTCACTTTGCCGTCGCCCACGTCACAGCTACTCTAACAGTTTCTCGCTATTGATGCCTATTTTTCCAATTCACATACACCCTGCATTAAACATCCACACCCAGCATGCGATGCAAGCGACGCACACTGTACATAGCCATGCGACTGGAGGTGGCCATTGAACCTATAGTTGTTGTGTCGGCGACAGGACATTTCGGCTCCCGGGATCCGGGAGGTGCGAGGGTCCGGGAGTGGGTGAGGATAGGTTGGGTGCATAACATACCACCAGCGTGCCAGGCATGCAAAGGATGGGAAGAATATCTTTGGGTCATAAGTCGGACACCTTAACGTTTCTCCTGGCGACAGGCAGAAAGGTGATTCTCAACTTACAGCCTGGGCCCGAAGTCCCAGGTGCACTTGGCAGCACATTTGAACCCCCTCCCCCCCCCCCCCCCCGGTGGGTTCTATCAAGTTTTGGTATCGTTTTATGAGATCCCTCGCGCTTAGGCAGGAAAGGGTATTTTCTTCAAGGTTTGTGAGGCGCTCATGGAGTGTTTCAAGGCCCGATTTTCTGAGTTGAGTGGTACTGGAGTCAGGCCGAGGGCTTCTACCCGATTCACTTGCTGCGCTTAATTCGTATAACACATTATGTGTGTGACTACCGAAGTATAATTGAAAAGGGGCCCGAGGAAGGCCATGAAGAGCCTCAGGATGGACCCCTCTATTACCCCCTCTCCCCTCCTTCCCAGTTAGAACCGTTGAGGGTTTCTAGCAGGCGCATGTGGTCTATTGCTTTGCTCGTTATTTTGTCACAAAACGTTTTGAGGGTAGGTTCTTGTTAATGATGATGCCCAGAAAGTAGACTTCCTGGCAATGATTGATCCTCTTCCCACCGAGTTCAACCGTTACGTTGATTGGTTGATCTTCTGTTGTGCGGTTTCGTGCGATTAAACTGGGAGCTATGGAATGACTACAATTTACTTCATATCGCGGCAACGTGTGCCTCGCAAAGAAACCGATAACATCTGATTGGATTGACGTTTTCCGACAGAAACCGGCCTGTGTGCTTTCGGAATTAAGCCGTCGCAAGTCTCTGACAAGGAGTCACTGATTTTCCACCTTCTGTCTTTCAAGTCCTGACTTCACTTCAGAACACTGAGAAAAGGTTACAAAGGCTCACGGTAGCAGAATATTAGCCCACGTGCATTGAGCATTAACCATCCCAGACGATTTAACCCTTTACCTAACATGAAAAGCAGACGACACTTGCAAAAATAATTCTTGAATAACTAATTTTTTTCATTTTTTGTCTCAAAAACATAGGTTATGACCCCTCGTTGGAACGAGCTCGACGAGCTCGTTCCAACGAGGGGTCATAACCTATGTTTTTGAGACAAAAAATGAAAAAATAATGAAAATTAATTGGCGATGTTTGAGAATAGCGCTGGCCGGTTTTGGCCGTTACGTTGGGTAAAGGGTTAATGAGGTCGCGTGCACAATCGTCGTGCAGTAAACAGTAGTACACAATGGTCCCGTATCCCCACTACTTGGTATTGCGTCTTGCCCAAGGTCTTGGCCTTCTGCATATATGTAACTACCAATGCGGGGACTGGCGATCACCAGTGATCAGCTCCTCGTATGAGGATGTGGGGAGGGGGGGGGGGGTGAGAAGAGAGCTCAGTGAGGGTTGTCCTCATAGCCCTCTAATCCTCATCTCGCTCCCAACGATCACTAGAGATCGCCATAGGCGATCGCCAGGCATCCCTTGTGATAGCCCTTAGTGACCACCAGTGATCATCTCCTCGTATGAGGACGTGAGGAGTGTGAGGAGAGGCCTGGGTTTATTTATTTATTTATTTATTTATTTATTTATTTATTTATTTATTTATTTATTATTGGAGTGGGATGGGGGAAAGGGGTCCATAAGACAATACAAAGCGCTACGAACAAACACTTGACACATATAAGGAAATTCTCACAAAACACATTGGCAGCATTTGGTTAAGAAATACAGGTACTATTTTCTATTAATAATTGAATAATACAATGAATTAGTTTCATTGCTCTGCTTGAAAATATTTTTTTTGCATTTTGCATCATTTTTCCAGTCCATGTAGTTGCATTTTGTAATAATTATTACATTTTGCAATGTTTTTCCAGTCCATGTAGTTGCATTTTGTAATAATTCAAACTTCTACGAAACTCGCTCAAATAAGCGTAGAAATGCACATAATATACCGTAAGACAGTCGTAGAATCATAGAGATACAAATTTATTTTAATATTTGTATAATAACATGAATTAGTTTCTTTTTGACCGTTTGAAAAAAAAGTTTATTACATTTTGCAAGTGCGTTGCAACACTCCACCAACATTATATAATTTCCTCAGTTGTTCTCTATGATTAAATATGTTATACATTCACTATGTGAGCCCATCATTTCCACAAGTGAGTCTCATCAACTGATAAACAGAGTTCGGACGTACAGGGTCGCTCTCTGAGTTATGGCCCCCTACCATGCTCATGGCGTCGAGGTTCGAGATATGTGTGACCGGTGGGGATCCTTGAGTTCATGGTACGAAAAAGTGGGCGCTTTACCCCGGTAAGTTGATCCGACTAAAAACGTAGATCATCTGAGTAGAGTAAAGTTTCCAGATATGAAGTTGTTTACAAGTTAGTTTGGAGCGCGGTGGCTCAGTGGTAGACTGTTGGACTTCTGTGCTAGACGCTAGGTCCAGGACGACCCGCGTTGTGTCCTTAGGCAAGGCTCTTTGTCCCGGTTGTCTATATCTATACTAAGGCGCACTGCACGTCGCTGTAACCCAACTTGAGGGAGATTGCACAGAGTTGGAATGTTGAGGAGCTGACAGCTGCTCGTCGATGCTCGGTGGTTCTCTCCGGGTACTCCGGCTTCCTCCACCCGTAAAACTGCAAGGGCCACGATTAGCCATTGTGTATAAGTATTTGAACTTAAACACCAATAAATAAATTACAAGTTAGTTTCCACCAATTGCAGATGGGTACGTGTAGAAAGGTATTATCATGCCATCATTAATACAGATTGGAGACGAATAGTACCTTATCATTCTGCATCTATTAATATCAATGTAATAGATCTGTTCACGCGTCAACTCGTGAATAATACTGTCAACAACATCTTGCAACGAAGTTCCGTATAAAATACCCCTTGATTCGCAGCTTGCAACTCAAGTTTCCAGTCGTTCAGCGAATCAGGTGAGTGAAAATTTATACTATCCAAACTCCTTTTGTAAACAGTCGCAGTTGGCCAACACAGAATATGTCCTGAAGTCTAGTGAGAAAGAACAGTACTTTAATATATTTGGCGCTTACTAGAATAAGAACATGGGACGTTAATATCCAATTATCAATAACATGAGGCCCTAGAATGACGATGGTCGAGGATGAGTAGGTCCTTATGTTAAAGAAGGAATATCTTTCAGAGTTAGAAGTGATACCTCTATTTATTCCTAGTGTTTTCGAATCTCTGTTTATTGAAATCAAAGATAAACACAATTTCCAAATTATCGGTGTTATTTAAAGACCCAACACGCCACCAAAAGCAGATGTATACACAGAACGACACGCGTGTCGGTCTGTGTTTATTACAAGCCTACACGTCTATAAAACAATTATTATAAGGACACTCAACAATTCATTTGATAATTATCACCAAAAAGAACACATTTTGTCGCCAACTAAACTTGCGAGGGGAACCCGTGTTACACTTTCGTCCTCTGAGTTCCAATGTGTTCTATGTGCCTTCTGGCCTACAATGGAACTCAGGGGACGACTTTTAGCTATCGCTAGGGATTGAAATTGTAATTGCGGTACACGATTTGTAGAAAATTACAGTGACATTTCCCTTCTTTATAAAAATAGTACGTCAACGATTTCCGTTCCACACATGTTCTGAAGAGATTTTTATTTTCCGCACGGTTTAGTGTTGCTGTAGATAGGGATTTTAACCCTTTACCTAACGTGAAAAGCAGACGGCACTTGAAAAAAAAATTCTTGAATAACTAATTTTTTTCATTTTTTGTCTCAAAAACATAGGTTATGACCCCTCATTGGAACGAGCTCGACGAGCTCGTTCCAATGGGGGGTCATAACCTATGTTTTTCAGACAAAAAATGAAAAAAATAATGAAAATTAATTGGCGATTTTTTAGAATAGCGCTGGCCGGTTTTGGCCGTTACGTTGGGTAAAGGGTTCAAGAACAGGCGTATAATAATAATCGTTTCCTATCAAAACTTAATGAATTAACTGATACTCTGAATGACGAAAATAAAAAATGTTTATATTATGGCTGATCTTAATCTAGACCTTCAAATAAACTATATATGATCCAAGAGGTGGCACACACGTTCCTCTATTGTTGGGTAGTGAATGAATGAATAGTAGCCTGACCGGTTTCGTCCGATATCCGACACAAGAGAGATACAACCCTTGCTATACACTTCTCACAAACAGATCATAACATACATGATCTACACTTCTGCATCATACAAATCCTACATTCGGACCCCGACTCCATACGAACGACAGGGCACAGGAAAGAAGCTGAAATAAACTGGATATATCGCCTACGAACATTACTTCCATTTGGGCTGAACAGGAAAGATTTTTAATTTTTCTTTATTCTTAATCTAGACCTTCTAAAAACAAGCACGCACCCCAAGACGGAAGAATAGGTCGATCTCTTGTTCAGTCAGGAATTCTTACCTTACATCACAAAGCCAGCTAGAATAACCAGTCATTCCTCCACTCTGATAGATCATATCTTCTCTAATAGTTTTCCACAAAGAGCCTTTTCTGGAATAATGAAATCTGATGTTTCGGATCAATTTGGGTTTTTTTTATATTGAACCTAAAAGTTAAGTGGTCCGCCAAACTTTATTTTGGCAAGAACTATAAATCCAGAGTATTGCTGAATTCAAAATACTTCTATCAGAAAGTGATTTTTCTCCCGTGTTGCAAGTAAATTGTCCCAACATATCTTATGAAACCGCCCTAACCATCTACCCGGAAGCCCATGAAAAAGCATTCCCCTTCAAATGCGTTCTCCTAAACAAAAACATTATCAGAAAGCAACATTGGATGACACAGGGGACTTGTCATATCTTCTAACAATAAACAAAACTTCTACCACAAAAAAAATAAAAGTGCTTATTGAACAGAATATTCAAAACTCTAAAACCTATTGCAGGATATTCATTAAGGTGCGAAACCCAATGCAAAGCAATCTATTACCGGTGTGACTGGAATGGAAGTCCGTAGGAAAATTAGTCCCTCTGGACTATTATTCCGCGGCATTATAGTCCTAGGTCTATCATTTCTAGGAATAGTAGTCCGCCGGTCTACTATTCCTAGAAATGTTAGACCTAGGACTATAATTCCGCGGAATAATAGTCCAGAGGGACTAACGTTCCTACGGACTTCCATTCCTGTCACACCGGGATATCCTAAACGAAAACAAAAGTAACACGCAAAAACATGGCAACTTTTAAACGAAGCCACCAATATGGGAAAATGCGAAGCTAAATGGCCCTCGTTTTTCATTCACGATAATACAGAGATAAACTAAGCCCGCGCAATGGCAAAATAATTCAACGCTTTCTTTGTGAACTCCGGAGAAAAACAATATCCGAAAAGAGTACGAAACCAAATAATTCTTACTTAGACTACATGATCAGTGACGTTCCAAATAATTTTTATATAACACCCACTAACTCAACACAAGTTCGTCACGTCATAAATAAAATGAAGCCAAAATTGTGAAAAGATTGTAACGATATCACAATATGTCTTCTAAAACAGTAAATGAAATAGTTCACTCTCTCGCACTTATTAATACTTCCTTCGTTACTATTATAGTACTGGAAGGGATGAAAATTGTGAAGGCGATATCTATTTTTAAAGCACGTGACGAGCACAGCTTTACTAATTACAGATCTATTAGTATACGTCCTGTATTCTCACAAATAATGGAAAAGTTCATGGAGGTGAGACTGGTAAACTTTCTAATTTACTATTTTATACTCTCACAAATACGGGTTCCTAAAGCACCAAAGTACAATTCACCAAATTTTCAGCTCATAAAAAGCACAGAAATAGAAAACATTAAACAGGACAAGAACAGTACCTTAG
This sequence comes from Pictodentalium vernedei, assembly GCA_031216915.1. Classification (NCBI taxonomy): domain Eukaryota; kingdom Metazoa; phylum Mollusca; class Scaphopoda; order Dentaliida; family Dentaliidae; genus Pictodentalium; species Pictodentalium vernedei. Next base: position 241,035,346 of record CM062291.1, read on the forward strand.
CTTTGTTCTTGGACCTATCTAAGACATTTAACAACATAAATCGTGAAATACTATAAGAAAAATTGGAAAAGTATGACATACATGGTCTCACTTACAGATGGTTTGGAAGCTACCTGTCTAACAGATCGCAGCATTTTCGGTATGGAGAACATAAATTGGACCTTGCCAATCAGTTCTGTGGTCTTCCACAGGGATCAATTCTAGGACCTGTCCTCTTCCTTCTATATATCAACGATATTATTAACTAGGGCTGCACGGTATATCGATAAACCGATATATACCGGTATTCAAACCAATATCGATTGAATACCGGTGTAATTACAAAAATGTAGGTTTATCGTCATTATTTATTTACCCTCAATTTAATTTTCAAGATGTCTTGAGTTGTTTAAAATTCCTTGTCCGGTATTGTCCAAAACATTAGTCAACTACACTCAGATCCAAGCTCTCAAGCAATAATTCTATTTCTGTTAGGAATTGACGCTGTTATGGGTTATCTGTTTATCCCATGTTTCATGGAGTTTTCGAGCAAACTACCGTTGATGTAATTTGGGGTCCTTTTGCCCACAAATATATACAGATATTCATTCATGCACCGGTTATGGATATTCCAATCAGTAAATATTTAATTCAGCATACAAATATCAAAATATTAACACAATTTGTGGAACAACGCGGCGTAATCATGAAACTACAGCTGCTGTGAGCCTTCGTTCAAAAATATTTGGAAAACAAACTTGTTTAATAGTATCGGTAAAGTCATTAAACTGTCGGTTGAGAAACATTTCTTTGATTCAAAGAAAATGACTGCTGATACATTTTTTTCAATTCAATTGTCTGGAACATTTCAGCTGGTCGGAAAAGCGAACCATAGGTGATTGAATCAAAACATTAACGGTGGACTACTTAATGGACAGATTGGTTCCAGCCCACAAGAGCGAAGAAATCCTTACATAACTGGACTGATGGCTCGAGAATACTTAACCCTTTGAATACTGATGGTATATTCCATACCAGTTAATACCCGGGGGGGGGGGGGGGGCACGGTGGTGCTGTGTACTAAGGCATACTGCACATCGACTGTACACTTGTCTTCAACCAATGCTAACCCTACTTGAGTGGAGTTAGTATGTTGGTGAGTATAAATAAATAAATAAATAAATAAATAAATAAATAAATAAATAAATAAATAAATAAATAAATAGTTCAGATCCCTCATCTAGTAGAGTCTATATTCGTTACTTGGGAGGAGGTGGGGGGACTAATCAATATCGTCTGCGTGCAGCCCTAGGGCTGCATGTTGAAAATCTTGATTGATCTACCATGCAAATACACTGAGCAACTATCTGCTCTACGAATTCAGGTAGTATCACAATCCTGGATCGGAAAAGCGGTCTTTCGTGTTCAAGGGGTCAAGCAAATATGTTCGCCATTGTGAAATTTAAATCTCCCGTTTCCTGGATCGCGGTGGCCCACGGGACAGAGCCGTAGATTTTAAATCGAAGGGTCGATGGTTCTGGACACGCGCCACCCGTGTTGTGTCCTTGGGCAATACACTTAATCTCGATCACTCAAGTGAGGGCACAGTGACGCTGTGTACTAAAGTGCACTCGATGGTGTAGTTGCCTTCAATCACTGCCAACTCTGCTTGTGCAAGATTTGAAAGTTGAAGATTCTGGCAATTGCTCGCCGTTGGTTCTCTCTGGGTACTCCGGCCCCCACACCCATAAAACTGTCCGATACGGTGTGATCCTGGCTGTTTAACAACAAACAAACAAAACAATCCAAGTTTCCGCCTGCCGTTATCACCTGAAAAAATGAAAACTTCAAGCTTTTGAGTATGCCTCCATTTTGATTTGTCAGTTTGGCTTAAAATAGCTTTCTTTGCGTGTGTGTGTGTTGTGTGTGTGTGTGTGATTATTAGTCTGTGTGAAACACACAAACTATTGTTTTTGTATGGTTTCTTCTTCTTCTTCTTCTTCTTCTTCTTCTTCTTCTTCTTCTTCTTCTTCTCCTGTCTTCTGTCTTCTAAGCACTTCCTTGTCCACACGATAATTCGAAAACGAATTGTCCTATCGCATTGCTATTTGGCTTACTGACAGATAGTTACACGTTCTCGGCACCCCATGTTTTTCAGGTCGCTAGAGCTCTTGAGTATGGCCCAGTCGGCAATGGGGTTTTCACAGCCTCTAATTTCCTGTAACAGTAAATTATCATCAAGCAATACTATGTTATATCTATTCACATTGGAGACAATGTAAACACAATCAGATTACAGAAGTGCGGTTAGCTATCAAACATTAAACGTTATCTTGCTACATTAATCAGATGTCAGTTCTTCAAAACAAATTGAGAGAAAGTCTTTGCGTTGCAAGGCAATAAAGTGTAAATTATTCAGTTCATTGCTTTTAACCCTCTGAAGACTTCAATGTGGGTTCCAAAGATTTTATGTCATGCAGTGTGGAAATGGTAACCCTCCCCATACTTACATTACTGCTCTAAACATCATGCAGATAAGTAGCAGAGAAAACAATGTCCATTCCTGATTCCTTAATCGAACCCTTTGAATGTTGTGCACATATATGATTTTTCTGGTCTCTTGGAAACATTTATCTGATTTCTGTATGAATATCTTTAAATACTATTAACGAAAACCTATTTCTGATTTCTTTAAAAATATTTCACCCACCCCCCCCCCCACCCCACACCCCCTCCAAAAAAAAAATAAGCCTTCATAAATTCTCTTTCTGTTTTGTTCATTTCTGATGCTTTAACCCCTTTCACACAGACTTGAATTTACTGGATGCAGTAAATTCTGTTTCTTTAGTATTTTCTTTTTTTATTTTTATGTTTTCTTTTAATTCCAAGTTGTTGTCCAAGAAAATGGGCGAAAAGGGTTATGTCTCCCCATCCTCCTCCAGAGGTACCTTGTACACTCCTCTAGTCCCACTAGTGTTTTGTCAAAATTGTTGTTTCGCCTTCTTGCCTTTCATTATGAATCGCAACTCTCTTTTAAATACATTATACTATTTTTAAATTTAGTATTTCTCCTATATTTTTTGCTGGGAAAGGGTTGGGTGGTGGCCAGGGTTTGGTGGATTGTTGTTTTATTTTCGTATCGTCGTATGATTTTTGTGTGGTAACAAACGCTGTATAGGAATTCTTAACCCTTCCAAATAGTTATGCATAAATATTTACGTTAACCCTTTACCCATCGCACAGGATAAACAAAATTTGTCATTTTAATTATATTTTCAATTTTTTTCAAAAAATTCCAACAAAACCATATCATGTAACCCTCATTGGAACGAGCACAACTAGCTCGTTCCAATGAGTGTCACACGCTGTAATTTTGTTGAAAATTTTGAGAAATTAATTTTTTAACTGCTCAATTTGTAAAGTACGCAGGAGGGTGCGGTTGATTCGTAAGGTAAAAGTGTTCAGGAAAAGTAGGCATCCAACATAATTAGGTGACATAATAAGCAATAAATGATAGGAGTGGGGGATCAGGCATTAGTGAAACCTGCAGGCTCACAGTGCTGTAGGAACACATATTAAGTACCCAACGTCCTTTAAAAATACAAAATAACGGCACAGGGAGGAATTTCACGGGATATAGGGTTTCGGAAAGCGTGCTATGAGGCTATGTCTCGTGCGCTCACATCAACGGATTTTTATTCTTGTTGAGGAAGGGTAAGTTTAGCGGAAGGTTATACCAGGAGTACAAATTCCACATAGCAGCGTCAAGCAGATGTTCGACATTTCAACGCATTAACAGGACGCGAACAAAGATTGGGTCTGGGTCGCACTTCCGAAGACAGACTGTACCACTGCCTTTCCACTGGACCAAGATCAACAATACAACCCAGGACTTAGTGACACCCGTCAGTGCTGAACTCGATGATGACCCAAAGTCACAAGTATGACACGGTAAGCGATGTGCCATTCAAGAAATCTTAAATTAATATTTTGCTGTTAGGTTTCGTGCTAAACTGTCAACTCTTGCCCTAGTAGAACTGGGAAATGCCAATCCCAAAACGATTTTCTTGAAAGGTTCATGTGTGATGCTTTCAAACATAGCTTATGAGCTCACATTGGAAAGGGCTTTTATTTCTCCAATATCCCACTCACCATCATTATCACGTCAGTTTTAAAAAAAAACAAATTCACATCATACTGCATTGCCTGTCTCAATAATACACAAGTCACGCAGTAAAGGTCAAGTGAATTTATTATTTTTCATCTGCCGAAAGGCGCTTAATATTTCGGTAGCTTTTATTTCGTCATTATTCATTGGGATGCTTACGTCCAAATTATTATGTGACTGATACTTACTTTTGTCAGAAACTGATTTGCAGAATAGATTATTGAAAAAAAAATCGACTGTTATATCGGGATCGAGCTCGTTTCCAGTGGATTCTTTCTTTCTGATATCATTTATTATTTTCCAGACTTGTCTTCAACTAATGCTAACCCTGCTTGTGTGGAGTTAGTACGTTGTGGAGTTTGGCAGTTGCTCTACGTTGCTCGGTGGTTGTCTCAGGGTAATCCGGCTTCCTCCACTCGTAAAACTGTGCGACATGAAGTGACGCTGGCTGTCGAATGTGTCATTAAGCCCCAGCAATTAATAATAGTAATAAATATCGCTTTCCAGTAAGCTTCAGTGTCAAATGACTCAAAACTGTCTAACTGCTCACACGAGTTTTTGAAAAATAATTTGAATTTATATTTCGTGGCGCTTTTGTCAGCCTTTCTTGCAATGAAGTAACTGACAATCAGGCTCTTATTTTGCGGACTTTCCCCCTAAAGCCTGGGCAATGTCTTTTATTGTTTGTTTGTGATGTCGACATTCAGCGTCAAACCAATTACGCTTTGTTTTTTTCCTTCCTTCGTCACATGAGACACATTTTGACGCAACTGTATTGAAACATCCTTCAATACGGGTTATCTTTTCAGCTGCTTCCTCATTACTTCTCGTGTTCAAAACAAAATATTTTGTTCAAAACTGTTGAAGCTTGAAGCTGAATGGCTGTATTAAGGTTCATGTAGAATATTAAGGTCTTTTTCCTCACTATCCGATGTCCACTTGCGTTCTGATTTACATGTAGTATACCTGTACACTCTAAAATCGGTTGAATTATTTATTTTTTTTATTTTTTTATTTATTTATTAGTTATTTGAGTTTAACGACACTTTCGACAGCCAGGCACACCTCGTGTCGGACAGTTTTACGGGTGGAGGAAACCGGAGAACCCGGAGAGTACCACCGAGCAGCGGCGAGCAACTGTCAGACTCCTCAACGTACTAACTTCACACAAGCACGGTAGTGTGCAGCGACACTGCGCCCCCAAGTGGGCAATCGGGATTAAGTGCCTTGCCCCAGAACACCAGGCAGTTACCTCTGTCGGGGATCGAACCATAAACCTTCTGGTTTGAAGTCCAATGCCGTAAACACTGATCCACCGCGCTTCCGAATCAACTGGGTTACAAATTAACTGAAATCAACTGGTTTGAGTGAATATGAACCCACATGGGGATACAGATATATATAAAAATTACGAATAATGGTAGATTGAATATTTTTCGATCAAATTCTACCCACAAATCTAAATCCTCAATTTGACGAGTTTTCTTTAGAAAGGAATCATATTTTGAGAGATCATAAAATCCAATACCATCGTTTTTTGTTACTAGCATTGTGGCGGCAAAAGTCTATGCAAGAAAACTCAGGGAATTCAAATTCAAATTTGACAAGATGCCAAGTTTCCGTGATGGTTGCAAATTCGTTCCTTGTTAACCCTTTACCTAACATGAAAAGCAGACGACACATGGAAACAAAATTATTGAAAATCTATTTTTTACATTTTTTGCGCCAAAAACATAGCTTAGGATCCCTCATTGGAACGGGCTCAACGGGCTCGTTCCAATGAGGGGCCCTACGCTATGGTTTTGAGTAAAAAAAATAATTAAAATTGAATGGCACTTTTTTGTGAATAAGGCTGGCCGATTTTGGCCGTTACTTCGATAAAGGGTTAACATCTGTTTGAATTCAGAGTATTGGCATTACAGCCAATAACGATTTGTTTCATTTTGTGGGTGTAACTTAGTGTTTAGTGCTATGAAGTGTGAGCGTCATGCACCATCAGTAGTGTGATCACCGAGAGCCGGGCAGAACATGTACAAAGAGAATATGAGATAAGTTCTAATTCCAAACGGCATCATTAAGATAAGCCAGAGATTTCCATAAGCCGGACCTCCAGTGTAGCAAAAATTGAAAAGCCCGCGTCATCTTCTCAACTATCATTCGAGAGGAGTACCAAGCCAAAAAGTAAGCAGACTGTCATCTGCAAAATGAGCTCCCCAGAGGGTGAATTTTAGTGATGCTAAAAGAAACAGGTTCCCAGATGATAAATTGGCCCACTGTATGGGATAGCATCATCAAATTCACCCTCTGGGAACCTCAAACTGCAAATGTCAAACTGCTTATTTTCAGGCCTGATGAGTAAGGATATCACATTTTTGTTCTCAAACGATACGTACCTGGATGATAGTTATTCGTTTAAACCTTGGATAAGGTTAACACCCCAACTAACACTAATACACATAAAAGTGTTAACAAAAGTTCACCCTTCTAGAATGAACATGAGTGTGGCGGGAAGTCACAAAAACTGGTTGATATATCCTCATTTGTGGTAGGAAATATGAAAAGAATTGCCATCCGAGGTGCCACCCATGGAAAGAGTTTCCAATTCCACTTTTGTCTGGTATTTAGCGAGACAAAGTGGAAAATCAAGTTTTCGGAATCTTTGATGTTCAGAAACCTTTTTTCTGTCCATTATATCAACAGTGTACACATCATGACATATAAAACAGGTACTGTCCTCTCCATTATTATCAAAGCCTAGGAGATGAGATTTACTATTTTCTTTTCCTGGGAAGAATAAAAACTTAAAACTCACGGTGAAACACATTCTCCGAACAAAGAACCAAAGTGGACACTTACTTACTCTTGTTATGAGTGATTCTGTTGGGTCAATCACAATCACGGAATATCTTTGAAAAAGAGGCTTTTAATTAGCTTGCCATAAAAAGCCAACGTAATGACCAAAAGCGGCCAGCGCTATTTGCAAATTTTCATTCCATTTTCGTTTTTTTTCATTCTTTGTCTCAGAAATATACCTTATGACCCTCAATGGAACGCGCTTTTTGCGCGCGTTGCAATGAGGGTCATCAGCTATTTTTTAACACAAGAATTTTGTTCCATGTACAAACAAAAAGTAGATAACCGAAATATCTTTTCAAGAAGCCATTGCGAGGACATAACTGATTATTTCAACTTAATACAGGTTGTTAACCCTTTATCTAACATGAAAAGCAGACGACACTTGCAAAAATAATTCTTGAATAACTAATTTGTTTCATTTTTTGTCTCAAAAATATAGGTTATGACCCCTCGTTGGAACGAGCTCGACGAGACAAAAAATGAAAAATATAATGCAAATTACTTGGCGATTTTTGAGAATATCGCTGGCCGGTTTTGGTCGTTGCGTTGCGTAAAGGGTTAATGAAGCGACATGCTTTACCGAATCGCCCGCTTCCCTGATTGACCTAATAACACCTGATCTAATTCGCTACCATTGTCCAATTCTAGTGAAATTGTATTTACAAAGCCACATCCTCTAAGTTTTAAGGGGCGTGTATGCTTGAATCATCAAGGGAATTACGAGGAATTAAACATGGCCTTTATTGACGAACAATGGGACACAGTCTTTGATAATCCATGTTTAGATGCCGCAGTCTCTGATTTCACTGCTCATCTCATGGAAACAGCATCTAAATGCATTCCAAACTCACTACGTCAAGGACAAATAAGCCTGAATGAATGCACAACGAGATGCGCCTACTGATAAGACAGAGGAAACGATTATATCGAGTAGCGAAGCGTTCTGGTCTACACTGTGCCTGGGTGAATTATAAGCACAAGCGGAATGAAGTTGTATCAGCTGTTACGAAGGCCAAAGCCTTCAGAACACATTGGGTAGCTCTAGTACCCCTTCGACACGGTGGTGGAAAACCCTAAAAACGATCACTGGTAACAATGTTTCAGGGATGCCGACTATTCACCATTTGAACAATATGTACTCTACTAACGAAGAAAAAGACGAAGTATTTAATGAGTATTTTTGTTCCATCTCTACAGTTGATGACTGTAATGCCTCATTGCCATACTCTTTACCCCGTGTTCCACAAACGATTAACAGTATATGCCTTCACATTAGCTTAATTTACGAAGCAATCAAACCTTACAAAACATTCAAGGCATCGGGACCCGATTTAATAAGTACACGTCTCCTAAAGAAATGCAGTCGTTCCCTGCGCGAACCACTTTCGATTCTCTTCAATAGCTTGCTGAATTATTCATATTTTCCTTCTATTTGGAAAAATGCCAACGTCATACCCGCCTTAAAAAGGTGCCCTCAAACATACATTCCAGTTACACTGATTAGCTGCGTTGGTAAGGAGTTTGAAAAAGACATTTTTAAACGACTTTGGAAGTATTAAGTTGAACATAACATTCTGAGCCAGTTTCAGTCAGGTTTCACACAGGGCGATTCAACGGTCCTTCAACTAACGGATATTTATGAGTTCTGTCATGCTCTTGATAAAGGCAAAGAAATTCTTGCTGTGTTCTGTGACGTCAGTAAAGCATTCGTCAAGGTATGACATGTCTGCTTATTCACAACCTCTAGAGAATCGGTATTTCAGATCTACTCCTCTTCTTGAAATCCCACATTTTTGTCAGATATCAACGAGTCTTGATAGCCTCAAAGAATCCTCTCAGAGACCTAATAACGCTGATGTTATCCAATGGTCAATCCTAGGTCCACACTGTTTCTTATCCACATTAACGACATCACCGACAACTTACTTAGTGCAGACGACACATCCCTATATCTTATAGAGGAGACCCCGGATCAGGCTTCAGTCTTGATCAAAGGTGATTTGGCAGCAATTAGACATTGGACTAAAACATCGTTGATTGAGTTCAATACTCAAAAACCGAAACTATGCTCATATCACATAAAACTAACCAATCGACACACCCACCCTTATTCCTGAGTTAATGATCACAGCACAGGCACTTAGGATTAATCTTGAATAGTAATTGTATATGGAATACCCACATTGAACACTCTTAAGCGTGGACAGTTATGCTAAGAGTACAGAAGTTTCGATCGCAAGATCTTAGAGAAGATATACTTTGCATTCATTAGTCCCCTTTTATATGCTGATTGTGTTTGGGATAACTGTTCAACAAATAACATCGCGGACTGAGAGAAAATCTAATTAGCTGCAGCAAGAATAATTACTGGCGCCACCACCAGAGCCAGCAATTCCTCACATTATACTGAAACATGCTGGGACACTCTCCGAGAATGACGCCAGAAACATAAGCTTCTCCAATTCTTTAAAAAGGTATTATCAGCTTACACGTCCATGCATTTCCAGCAAGGTACCACCCATTACATCGTCCATCAGTCATGGCCATTGTCTTCGATCAAATCTAAATCATCGTGTTTCGTTATGTCCCACAAATCTGTAACAGGCTTTCGTCGGTCGCCCCATCCGTTACTAACCAGTGGAATAAGCATACCTATTCCAGTGAGATATAACTCCTCTATTAAACATTTTAACAGTTTCCTAAATAATGACAGCCGACGTCCACCGTCATTTTATACTGGAGACAAATTGCGACCATCTCCAGTATACCGTTGTAGATTAAGGTTACGTTGTAGTCGTATTAACGCCCACTTAAACAATAATCATCTCTCGTCCTCTCCCTTCCGTCAGTGTGGTGAGCAAGAAACAAGTGAACACTTCTTGTTGCATTGTCTAATGTATTCTGGTGCTCATAATTCCACCATTAATGTTCTTTCGCTCACCACCGATCTCTTTCGGTTGGGAAGATTGACAACTCAGAAAACTCCCAAGTTTTCAGAGCAGTACACGGCTGCATCTTACAGAGTGGGTCCCTCAACTAAACTCAAACGGTTCTATAATCGACTAATGCTTGATTAATTTTAATCATTGCTTCTGTAAGGCATTAAGTGATGTCCCAGGTCTTATCTCCATGGCCTATCAGACCAGACAACAGATGCGGTGGGTGCTATTCTTCTTTAACGCGTGCCATATACTGTGGCCTATACTTTTGGAAAAGTCGATGTAAAACTCTAGCTAGTACGCTCTCTTGGTGCGGCGTTAAGGTGCCTTCGCGGATCACAATTACTGCCATCTCAATGTTGCGTCAAGGATATGTGTTACGTGGAATCTAGGCTGTTTCCAGAGGGGTTAAACCGTAGTTGATGAAACCAGTTAACAAACAATTGACATGCAGACTGCTCTCGAACAGGTTGTATTTGTTTCCATGGAAATACTTTTGGTTCAACAATTTTTCCATCCAGGTATATTATTCTCTCTCTCTCTCTCTCTCTCTCTCTCTCTCTCTCTCTCTCTCTCTCCTCACTCTCTCCTGTTCCATCGTCCATATTTATCTCGTATTTATGCTCAGGTTTAAACAATATTACTTGCAACGTATGACCAAATCATTCAGTTACTGAGGTACTTTGTTTATTTAGGGAGGCGGCTCAAAATAAGCTCTGAGCTTCCTACCCAATCATGTCTTTTTATCTGAAGTTTCCTTCACTTATCTTGGTAATATTACATACTTTGTTATTCAGCATAATGTACAGTTACTTTGATTTTGTGGTTCAACTTACAATGTAGTATGTACAAAACCAGTCTTGCTGAATAAATAATGTTTAAACTACAAAGTAAATATCGTCGCACATAACAGTACAGTGAAGTACACATCCCAGTGTACATATTTATTACGTAGGCCATATAGATTAACCAGCAAACGGTCATAACTAGTGACCAAGGATTATATGTTACAGGACCTTTACTTCCAGGGTATGACGTCGTGAGAGGCGAAGTGAGATTAATATTGATCGCACTGAGCCTCACTTGACGCCATACCCGGCCCGTAAATGTCCTGTAACGTATTTTTCATGCCACCAAACGAATTAAATAATAAATTAAAAGATCCGAATCGCTTCATTTTTTTTTAATATTTATCAAGAAACTGTCTTTTATTTGCACGAAAATAGGTGAAAACTTGAGGTGGGAAAATTAATTCGAAAACAATATGGCGCCCAGCAGAAGGGCGGGGGGCTTGAATGGTCACTGGCAGTGTATGGACTCAATCTAACAGCCGGTTCCCTATTGAATAACCTAATATCGCATAGTCTACTGATGCTATTAGAGCACTTTGGTTGGTTGGTCAAATTGAACAGGCGGCATGATAACGATGAATATACAGACACCAGTCGTCAACAGCGACACACCGCATTAATTCAACCGACACCAGTGGTATATCAAGTGTCACTGTGAACCATTTTGTTTTTATCGCAAACATGGATGTCCGCTTTCAGCTAATTTGGCACTTTAGAGAGTTTGTTTTCAGCCTAAAGCGCCGGAAAGCAGACTGAATTGAAAATAAGCACAAAAATGTCGAGGTAATAAATCAATATTTTTCTTGGCGACCACTGAGATGTTCGATTACTCCCCTTGCATTGCATCACTAGCCACAACTGGTCTGATTTTGTTAACAAGTCAATGCCGATGGAATTTTTTTACAAAAACATGAAACGATTTTAAAACACTTCGTAGGCTAGCATAATAAATACGTTATGGGGCGTTTATTTGGCGGATACGGTGTCACGTGAGACTGAGCGAGAACAATATTAGGCTCGGCTAAACACTGGTCTAATATTGTTCTTAAGTCGCCTTCTGTGACACAGTATCCGCCAACTGAATGTCCCGTAACTTATAATATAGGCCTACTAAACAATAGTGACTGTACTTATGAAATTTGTGAAAAACACCTTCTTTATATTTTATTTCAGGTTGTTAAATTTCTATTTGTTCAAACTCCAAACTGTACAGAATGAATCGCATCTCAGTTCTTCTTGTTGCGTGCTTGGGTAAGTCAGTTAATTTTTTTTTTTTTTTTTTATTTATTTCAAACATGATTTTCATCTTATGCTGAACTGTAGGACACAAAGCTTCGCCCTTCGAGCATTTCCAGTTAACCCTTTACCCAACGTAGCGGCCAAAACCGGCCAGCGCTATTCACAAAAATCGCCAATTAATTTTCATTATTTTTATCATTTTTTGTCTCAAAAACATCGGTTATGACCCCTCTTTGGAACGAGCTCGTTCCAAAGAGGGGTCATAACCTATGTTTTTGAGACAAAAAATGAAACTAAATAAGTTATTCAAGAATTTTTTTGGCAAGTTTCATCTGCTTTTCATGTTAGGTAAAGGGTTAAAGGCCATTTTTTGTAGCCGTTTTGTACCAGGAATGGTATTCAGTTCCTTTCGTATCTCTCTTTCGGTAAACTACTGCACTCTAAATCAGTTGAGTTAAAAGTCAATCCAAACCATCTGGGTTGGGTGAATATGAACCCAGTTGAGGTTCATACTCACTCAATCCAGTTGATTTGAGTTAATTTTTAACTCAATTGATTTTAGAGCGTGATCTGTTGTTATCACTGTTATCCTCAAGCTCTCGGGGGCGCAGTGGCGTTGTGGTAACTGGATCTCGTCCGATCACCGAAGTTAAGCAACGTCGAGCCCGGTTAGTCCTTGGATGGGTGACCGCCTGAGCGATCGATTCGGTCTCCCGCTTTCTGTCCTCAGGCAAGGCACTTAATCCCGATTGTCCACATGGGGGCACGATGACGCCGTGCACTAAGGCGTACTGCACGTCGATGGTGCGCCTGTCTTTAACCAATCTAACCATGCCTGTGCTGCAGCGCGGAGTTACGATGTTGGGGAGCTGGCAGCTGATCGTCGTTGCTCGGTGGTTCTCTCCGGGTACTCCGGCTTCCTCCACCCGTAAAACTGTCACCGACACGATGTGACCCTGGCCGTTAAAGTGTCGTTAAACCCTACTAAATAAATAAAATAAATAAATCCCCAAGCTCCCAACTACCCCATTTTTATTGCATGTAACCACAATCAAATGGTATTGGACTAAAAGAGAGCTGGAGTACAGAAATGAGAAGTAGCAGTGTTGACGAGCTCGAAATTGATTAAGATGGATCAATGTACGAGCTGGTTCTGGTACATAATAGAATCGAACGCATGAGAGATACTGTACCGGTGGAAATTGGTTGCAGGATAACAGACATAAAATACGCGCTTTCCTCCACTGACTATACAAGCCTCCAACAGTAATTTGAGAGCTTCCCCAGAATATTTGCCAGGTGCTTGTAAAGTCAATAATTGTAAAAGAAAACACATAATGACTCTTGCATTCTTCTTTCCTCTTTCAAAAAAATAAGGCAATGAGTGGAAAAACAATGAAAAAACTGCATGACACCGGAGAGCGAGGGAGAGGAGGAGAGAGAGAGGAGAGGGAGAGAAAGGAAGATAGATAGCGAGAGAGAGAGAGAGAGAGAGAGACAGACAGACAGACAGAGAGAGAGGGGGGGGGTGCAAGAAAACGACCCCCCCCCCCCTCTCCCCTCTCTGAATAGATGCTTTCTGTTGGTTACTTATTAGTGCAAGGGAGAGAACTCTTAAGTTCAATCTGACCACAATCGTTTTTTCAAGGGCACACTACAACGAACGAACTATTTTCGATCACGAACAGACCAACTAAAATTAATATCACTTGAGCCGCTAACATCACCGTAGTCAAGACGATTTTTTTTCACATGAGTTTACTTGACTGAATTCAGTGTATGTGCCTATCGGAACCCCCTAATGTGCAGCTAGAGACCGAGGGCTTTTGAAGTTTAGACTCGGAGTCGGTGTCCAGGGAAGTGGCTGGAAGGTCTTAGTTCGAAGCGTGGCCGCTCTGAATTTCAAACGGTACCCCACCCCGGCTGCCGAATATACAACAAAATTGGCAAAGGCTTTTACAACACTCACCCACCCACCCACACCCTTCCATCCCATTGAGTAAGAATTTTCCAATTATTGCCTGTGAATTTCCAATTGTGGAAAAATACGAATGCACCCTCCCCCCCCCCCCCCCCCCCCAACACGTGTGTGAAATATAGAAGCTTTGGGATCTAGAGTTGGGATTCATCTCTTGAGTACAACAAGCCGAGAGCTGCAATGCCTTAGCAGTGCGGCTGACGCCTTATTGCAATTAAGGGGCAAAATATTGACTCTGAAAAATGCTGTGTGGTTCAAAAATCACAAAATATGTATCAGAAACAATCATAGTCGCATTTAAAATGCCACCAAATCTTCTACAATAGGACATGAGAGAACTGCTGGCGGTTTGAGAGTTAAATTTAATTTTATAATTATTGAAAATGCTGGCCGGAATTGGGGAGTGGCGAGACACCTCTACCCCCACTCCCACTCCAGCCCTGCCTCCACGCCCCTGTAGGCATCGGAATTTATGGTGTCATATACTTGATATCAGGTCGCCGGTATTGACATGATGCCAGTACCAATATCGAGCGATATTTTCGGTATTGGCCCACTGCCAAATGCAGGTCACCCTGGAACAAATGTGAATGATCCGAGTTCTCAGACTCAACAGTAACTGTCAACTCATGTCATGATGATACTATATAGACGGTTTAACCCTTTACTCATCAAAGAAAGCAGAAGGCACTTGCAAACAAAATCCTTGAATAACCAACTTTTTTCATTTTTTGCGTCAAATACATAACTTGTTACCTCTCATTGCAACGAGCTCAATCAACTCGGTCCAGTGAAGGGATCATAAGCTATGTTTTTGTGACAAAAAATGAAAAACTAATGAAAATTTAATGGTGATTTTTATGAATAGCGCTGGCCCTTTTTGACGGTACGTTGGTTAAAGGGTTAACGGGTAATGAATGTATTATCTATCAAAATCTTAGAAACAACACAATCGCCACATATCATTTGATGCAATAAAAACGGCGAGAAAAGATACCCCCAACCCCACTCCACCTTGAGATATTTTATCAAATCTTTTTATTATATCTAACGACCGGTGGCGAGACTGAGTATTTTTGGGATCATCAAGCCCACGTGATCTCCTCTCTTATTTTGGGTTTTCTCCTTACCTAATGTACACGATATCAAAATTTATTTTAATTATTCTTTTTCAAAATTAAAAAAAAATCAATAAAACCGTATCATGTTATATCTTATTAGAACAATCTCAGCGACCTCGTTCCAAGAAGGGGGACACATGATATGGATTTGTTGAAATTGTTTGAGATTTTTTTTTATCAACTATTCGATTTGCATATTACACACTAAAAACTAAAGTGTTAAAACTGACACTTTCAAGGTGTTAAACCCATTCTAACTCTTAGGGTTTGATTTTAACACTCAAAGTACAATGCTTTAAGCACTTAGACATTACAATCGTCAGACATCTGAAACTTGAATGGATGGCACTTCCCATGTGTCTAGCATTGGTGGTTCTTCCAGAATCGTCCATAATTTGATTTGCGCTTGGTGGGTACATAACTAAAAGGACATAACGCAGATGACGCGGATCAGGCTCGAGAGTTCGAGCCTGATCCGCATCATCTGCGTTGTTTCCTTTTAATTGTCGCGACATTACACTTGTCAAGTGGTATTATTGTAACACCTGTCAAGTTCTGGGATATCTACACTTGAACTAAGTGCTAGTTCAGCACTCAGTAAGTGTTAAATACAGCACTTCAAGTGTAGTTTTTAACACTTTAGTTTTTAGCGTGTATACGCGTTCTGATAGGTCCATTCGTTGGGTACAGGGTTAATGATCAGTTGTCTGAACTATTTTATCACGGCGGAAGTGAGTTTCCAATTACCGAAATTCGGTATATTGAAAATCCCTCATTACGGTATATTATAAGTTACTGAAC
Organism: Pictodentalium vernedei; assembly: GCA_031216915.1. Lineage (NCBI taxonomy): Eukaryota > Metazoa > Mollusca > Scaphopoda > Dentaliida > Dentaliidae > Pictodentalium > Pictodentalium vernedei. The sequence continues at coordinate 241,051,278 of CM062291.1, forward strand.
GTTTAGTCGATGGGTGCGGGGTCACATGCTCGAAGTGAGAACAATATTAGGCGATGCTTTAGCCGAGCCTAATATTGTTCTCACTGAGTCCCATTTGACACCGTATCCATCAACTAAACGTCCCGCAATGTATTTATTATGCCAGCATACGAAGTGTTTGCAAATCGTTTCATGTTCTCGTTAAGTTTTCCTATTGTCATTTATTTGCTTACAAAAGTAGACGAATAGTAATGCTCTGCAAGGAGTGCAATCCAAAATCTCATTGATCGCCCATAAAAATACTAATTTATTACCCCCGACATTTTGTGGACGCATTTACAAAGCTGCCTGCTTTCTGACGCTTGGAATTGAACATAAACTTTCTAAAGTGCCAGTTAGCCGAATGTAGGATGCTCTTTGTGATAAATATACATTATTACCACTTTAGCGTGCGTTCTCTAGCATATTAACACAATTTTACCTTTTTGGTAAAAGTGCATAAAGGAAAGACTCAAACCGGAAGTTGTGTGTTCACGTGGTTAACAGCCCGTTTTCGGCTAAATGTTTCGTTAACAGCCCAGCCCCGGTTAGAGTTTATGTAATCTGTTATACCAAACGCGCCACTGGTTCCAAGATGATAAAACGCGCTTAACTGCAATAAATGTTAAAAAACACGTGAAATTTGTGTGCTTTCCCCATTACGTCGACGATGAACCATTCAAATTGCAAGGTGAGTGTAATTAATTCATTACGGTAGATTTTTGTTAGTAGATTTCGGGAAAAGGCCAATTTTTCCTGTCATATTTTGGTGCAAACAAAAATATTTAAATGAAGCTATGTGACTGACAACGTGACGTTTTGTTTATCTAGAAACAGACGACACATGTGTTTTGGTTAAATGTCATTGATGTCACAATCAAGTGAACTTGAAGAATCTTTGGATTTAACCATTTTAGAGTGGTACTAATAGTAATAACAAGATTTTGTTGGGCGTCCCTGTTTATTAATGGCCCTCCAGGAATGATTAACAGCCCTCGGGCCGTTAACAGCCCTCGACTGCGTCTCGGATTGTTAATGGCCCCTCTGGCTGTTAATCATTCCTGTCGGGCCGTTAATAAACCGTAACGCCCTCCAAAATCGTGTTATTGGTATATTATCATGACCACGTGTATGTCATGTGATGTGCATCATATTCGAGGTCGTGTTTACAATCGGATCGCAACGATCCCGTTACCTAAAGCCCGTTCCCTCCGTTTTTCAGTTAAATTGGGTTGGAATTAGTCAAAATTATGAATTTCATATTTTAATGCGTAATAACAATGCATATATGTGATAGTGCGGTGTTTACCAGAAGCTGACTCGGTCTGATACGGAATCGGAACAGTGGGCTTATACAAGCGTTTTTTTTTTTTAGTCGTTTTTTCCGAGTCTTTCGGTGCAAATTAAGCTGATTGTTAGATAAATAGAGAGTAATCGCTTGACTGGACTGGTTATGTGAAATAATTCATTTGAGGTGCATGAGGGATGTTGTACAAACACGAGTGCACGAATGCGCATGAGTGTTTTACAATATAGTCCCTCGCCTCGAATGAATTATTTCACGTAACCAGTCCAGTGAAGTGATTACTCTGTTTATTACTTTTCATTATTAACGATAATTATATTATTTAACCCTTTACCTAACGAAACGGCAAAAAAAAAAAACGGCCAGCGCTATTCTCAAAAATCGCCAATAAATGTTCAGTTTTTTTTCATTTTTGTCTCTAAAACATAGGTTATGACCCCTCATTGTAACGAGTTCGTCGAGCCCGTTCCAATGAGGGGTCATAAACACTATGTTTTTGAGACAACCAATGAAAATAATAGTTATTCAAGAATTTTTTTTGCTTCTATCCGGCTTACGCAATATACCATCATGCCCTGACGTGATACCGATAGTGTACGTATATTCGGTACACCGCCCAGGTCTAGTCGCAGCGTCCAAAAGTTACAATGTTCAAATGTCGTACGTTAATTTGTTGACCATCCAAATATCCTGTCACTAGTCCAGGTAGTTTTGTGCTCGAACGTTGTGTTTACAGATCTTGTGACATCGATTCTTTTGACATCCATTATTTATTTCCAGTTGCATCTGCAATGAGCGCTTGTCACCCTGAGCAGGAACTGATTGAAGGTCTATGCTACAGAAAATGTAGTGAGGGCTATACTTCTGATGGACCTACGTGTTACAGTAATTGCGAGGATGGCTGGCATCCGAACGGCGGTGTGTGCAGCAAAATGGGTCAGGAAAACAAGCCAAGACTACAGATGGTAAGATTCGGCCGTCCACAGATTTAAAAAAAAATCTGCAAGCATGATAATCTTTTTTGATGAATAAAAACCCGACAGAAAAATGGAACATATTGTGTTTCGTATCACCCTACCCCCACACATACATCACATCTTTTACTAGTATCTTTGAAGTCTCTTGAATGGATACCTGCAATGAGTGGTCGGCAGTGGCGTAGGAACCGAGGGGTAGGGGTGGGGGTGGGGGGGGGGGTCTTAAAGGGAGGATATTTACTCCCCCCCAAAAAAATTTTTCCAAAACTTTGTAGATCATATCCAGTATCTACACGAAAATAACCACATACATCTGCGTATTCCACATCATACAGGCGCACATAAAAACTGTACGATCTACACCATTTGCAGTGCATAGAAAAGTTGGTAGCCGATGTCACTGACTGATTTGACGCTCAACAGGTTAACATCTTTCTCTCTGACATACATCCTCCTTTAACCCTTTACCCAACGTAACGGCCAAAACCGGCCAACGCTATTCTCAAAAATCGCCAATTAATTTTCATGATTTTTTTCATTTTTTGTCTCCAAAACATAGGTTATGACCCCTTATTGGAACGAGCTCGTTCCAATGAGGGGTCATAACCTATGATTTGGAGACAAAAAATTAAAAATATTAGTTATTCAAGAATATTTTTGCAAGCGTCGTCTGCTTTTCATGTTAGGTAAAGGGATAAACACAAAAAAATAACAGCAACGATACCTTGATTTTTCACTTGAGAAGCGAGGAAACGAGCTCTCAGTAGTTCATATTTCACAAATTTTCCTGGTATCCCCCTCCCGCACTCTCCTCGGGTTTGGCTACGCAGAGCGGGCCGCCAAAGGCGAGCGTGCTGTCTCCTACAAGCTCCCGTTTACAATACCCCCACCCCCAATATTATAAGCTTCCTACGACCCGTGTGGTCGGTAACTGTTAATGTTGCAATTTTCGAAACGAGTCCGAAGGCTCAGTCCAGATTTACATTTAGTTGAAGAGTTTTCGACATTTCACGTTAAACCGGGGAAAAATGTTGGAGGTCCTGTTTATCACTTGATTAGCTCTTTACCCAACATAACGGCAAAACCCGGCCAGTGCTATTCACAAATTACCATCCTATTCTTTAGTCTCAAACACATAGCTTATGACCCCCCCCCCCCCCCCCCCACACACACACACACACACACCTCAATGGAGCTCAACGGGCTATGTTTTTGGCGAAAAAATGAAAAAAATAGTTAGGCTAAAGAAAATGAATCTTTTGATTCTCAGGCAACGGCGCATTCGTATTTTCGTACCGCTTTCGTCATATTTATTTTGGAGGCAAAATTCAGAATGTATAAAACTATCATAGGTTGTGATTTTAGAGGTATCACATCGCGATTTGCGATGCAACGTGTCGTATACATTGATAAAGTATTGTTATTCTCTTCGCGAAATGCGACACGATTCTCATATACATGTATGTACAAAATAAATATTTGTTTAACTGGTTGAGATCTAGATTAGTTTTAGAGGTCGAAATTTGTTCATCAAAAATTGTTTTATTCCAAATTATTCGAGAGTGCCAACAGGTACTCTTCAATAATTTATAACAGAACATAGTTGTATAAACAAACTATTTATTTACGTTTGACTGAATACGAAACGTGGGTAAGGAAAATATTGGCTTTTGCACTGGTACCCTCATTTTTTGAAAGGTCTGATTCTGGCTTCTAGCACTCAACCAGTTAAAAACTCCTTATTGTTTTTAATCTCCATTTTAGTTGTTCTATATTGATTTTGTGTTGTATGATCACTGTTATAAAAAAAAAAATATAAGTGAAATCAACAAGGAAGCTCTAGTATTTAATATTTGGCTCTCACAACTTAATTTTAGGTATCGGCGACCATTTCATCAGGAATATAAAATAAAAATTAAAACCGCCCTCCCTCATTCGGTTTAAAAAAAATGCCTGAGAATCAATTGTTTAATTTTGTTTGGCCTTATTTAAGAATTTTGTTTGCAAGAGTCGTCTACCTTTCGTGTTAGGTAAAGGGTTAAAAACTGAAAAAGATGTGTAAATGGATGGAAAAAGAACGAGCGTTGCCAGTAAGGCATAGAATTTATATAAAACGTTTGTCGAAAAACAATGCGTTGTTTGGTAGCGCGCCAAAAATAGTCCCAAATGTCATGGGAATTTTGAAGCATTTGATATACAGAGCCTTTTGATTATCTAAATTTCGAATCGATTTTCGAATCGGTCTTCCGTTTCGATTCCATTTGTTACCGAATCGCAAACATTCGATCGAATTGAATCGGCCGTGATGAACAACAATCGTGCCAAATGCTTCACACAATATTCCACCTCGCAGAATTCCCACTGCAGTTATGACATCATTATTTTTGCAGTATATTTAGCCCGAAATAACATTGTGAACATGGAATATCTCGGAGACGTTACAACCGTTAATCATTCCCAGATCCGTATTCGATATTCGTTATCAACCGATATTATCGGTTGATAACGAATGCTGAATGAGGAAGTGGAAATAAGTAACGGTTGTCACGTCCATGAATATCCCTGTTTTCGCATGCATGATGCAATCTTAGTTGTCAAAAAAGCCATGAATTTCCAGTTTCTTCGTGACTCGCACGATGTTATCTATAATAGAATACCCCCCCCCCCCCCCCCCCACACACACAAACACCCACCCTTAAGTGCAACAAAGCGCAAATTGCAATGTTAAAGCATTTACAATAAGTAAACGACATGCAAATGTCCCGACAATGCCCAGATTAAGAAAGAGAGAATGAATTATTATTGAAGAAACCGCTCCTATCGGGTAGATTTCTGAACGCTGAACGTGTCATCGCATTCGCCACATAAAGAAGTGAAAACAGGAACTAGCAATCGTTATCATTCAGTCGATTCCATTCGAAAAATGAATCGATTCGCGAATCTGTTGCCCAATTCGATTCAATTATCGATTGGAAGTCAAATTTCCTATTCACATGGCCCTACAGATAATAAAAAATAAAATGTAAAATGCAGTCTAGCGGGGGAGCTTCTATCTTGGCCGCTCGAATGGGGCTATTTTATGTTTTCCTGGGGCGAAGGTCGAGGACTTGAGGGATTGGGTGGATGGAATTGTGGCGGGGGTCAGGTTCTTGTAACGAGCGCTTCCGTGCAAAGGATATAGTAAACATGAGGGTATATTTGTATAATAAAAATTGAGGTTATGTCAGATATTTTGTCCAAATGGCGGCGTTTAGGGGAAATGTTTGCACTCGGACGACCAACGATTTTTGACGGACAATAAAAATTTCGAAACGTCGAATATGATGCTGATCGGATAGAGCTGGACTCTTGATGACCCTTCTGGACCCCATACCCAGTGCTTTGAGACGGTTTTGGGCAGTTACGTTGCACAAACGCCTGTTGGGGAGCCAAAGGCGTTTCAAAACCCCACTTGAAGCAAAGGGTTCACGCCTAACGAGGCGTGCCAGATTCCGATCTTCCCGAGGAGAGATCTTTTGGGGTTGACCATGCCTTGGTCGGTCCTTAGCATCGTTGGTTTGTAGATGTTTTCGGACAAGTCTGCTGATGACAGAATGACTATAGCCAAGTTGCCTTCCAATAGCTTTGAATGACATGCCTGTTGCCATCTTAGTGTCTCTGACAGTCTCCTCTTTACCATGTCAACATTTACTGATAAAATAAGTGACAAATGGTTTTGTTTTATACCCTGATATGACATGGATGATAGAGTTTTTTTGAGAAATTCGTGGGAAGCATGCCCCACGTCGACGAGGGGACGTGTTTGGTGTACGCTATCAACTAGAAACATCATATTTCACTAGATGAAACGTACTGCAAGACATAGCAATTATTAAAACGTAGTAATCAGTTACAGCAACTTCCTGTCATGAAACATTTCAGGCAGTGATTAATTAAGTTCCAAGTGTATAGATTTTTACCTTCTACAACGCTCCTGCAAGTTTTATAGATAGATCTTACCTTCTATATGTTACTGCAAGGTTTGTTGGCTTATAACCCTTTACCTAACATGAAAAGAGCAGACGACACATGCAAAAAAAAAATTCTTGAATAACTAATTTTTTTCATTTTTTGTCTCAAAAACATAGGTTATGACCCCTCATTGGAACGAGCTCGACGAGCTCGTTCCAATGAGGGGTCATAACCTATGTTTTTGAGACAAAAAATTTAAAAAAAATAATGAAAATTAATTGGCGATTTTTTGAGAATAGCGCTGGTCGGTTTTGGCCGTTACGTTAGGTAAAGGGTCATATTGTCAGTTGGAATAGAGATATCGTCGCATGAGTGGGATATAGAACATTCTGGCACTCAGAGCGACGATATGACTGTTTAGAGTAATCTTCCCCTTGTTTTATTGATTACTCATCTTTCAGATGTGACGCACGATATCCGAAATAGAATGTAAAAGTTCTATTATGTTTTGCCATCACAGTTGCTGGTATACTAGAAAGATGTCAGTAAGAAATATTACAACACCATTTATATAGACACGCAATCACAAGCTGCAGTATCAAAAGCGGTAAAAATTCGACCATAAAAGATCGTGTCCCTTCATCAGCACCGAACGCGTGTTCTGATTGGCAAAAAGAAGCCGAAACAAAGAGCAATGACTCCGGACATTCTGAAAACATGTCGTTAATAAGAGCCCTTGCTCCTGTTAACCGTTTGTTGCATAAGAAACGTACATGTGCTAAGAATTCCCTTTCACCCCCGACTAGCTCACTGCGACTGGCGAAACTCCTATTAGAACTGTTAAGGCCACACAAAATAAATTAATTGATTTTCAAAAACATAGGTTATGACCCTTCGCTGGAACGAGCTCGTCGAGCTCGTTCCAATGAGGGGTCATAACCTATGTTTTCGAGACAAAAAAAGTAGGTATTCAAGAATTTTTTGGGGGAAGTGTCGTCTGCTTTGCATATTAGGTAAAGGGTTAACATTAAAAATGTTCACTATTATTAATTCCACAAGCGCCGGTGAATTCCTCAGCTTCAAGTCAGAGCCTAGACTGCAAAGTCACTCCAGTGAAACACACAAATTATCACAATGTCACCCATGAAGGATGAGAAAATCGCCTTTACTGCATCGGCCTATTTATCTTCTCGCTACTTGGTAGCATGTAGGCCTACGCCTTGTTCGCACCGATCGATAGACTACAAATTACTTCTGAATTTGATGATCAGTGCGGGTCTTGTGTCTTATCGTTTAAGGCAACATTTGGGATAGTTTATGGTATTTATTGAAACATGCATTATTTCCATGGTAAGAGGAGGGACAAATCTGACGGACTATTTCAGTGGTAACGCGCACCTGTCAGACTATTTCAGTGGCACTGGCAAACACAAGTTATTTCCCCCCCCAAACTTGTAATTCTGCAATGAACGATGCGTCTAGTTTGTCTTAACATACATTCCAAGTTGATAGAAATTGCACGATCCAGATTATAAACAATCCACCATGCAAAACAAAACAAACAAAAAAACAAGACCAAAAAATAAAAAAAATAAGAAGATGAATCGCAAATAGGCGCGTAGCCAGGATACCAAAGTTAGGGGGCCACAGTAATATTTTTGGAGGGCTAGTCCAGCGATCTGAACGTAGCGGCTACCCCCCTACGTATGGGGTTAGCCGCTAGGTTCAGATCTCAGGACTACTAGGGGGCGGGCATACACAATCGGATGCGCAATATAATCCGAGTCACGTAGCGACGAGACGGGGGCGAGCACATGAGGGGACACTCCCTCTTGCGGGGGAAAAATTTTGAAATTCGTGACAAACCCCCCCCCCCCCCCCCCCCCCCCCCCGCAATTTCCTTGACTCTGAGTAAGTTTGTGTTCATAATTTATAAGATGTGAAAGGCATCAATACTTAGGCCACATCACCTGGGGAAGAGGGCATGACTGAAACCCCCCCCCTCCCCATGTCAATGCTACTGATCACAAAAGATAGAAAGTTAAGGGGACGTCCAACCTAACTTTGGTCAAATTTCATGTAATTTTCTTTCAAGTCTAAAAAAGTCCCAAAATGAATAACCCCAATAAATTATATACCAAAATGCTTGGAATGAAACAGAGAAACTGAAATTTGCCGTGGAACTGCTGCCATGTGTAAATAACACCACCTGAAAGTCTGCTGTGGCAAAAGTAAGAGAACAAAATTTTTACAATAAAATACCTTAAAATAAAATAACAGCTGTATTCTATAAACATTGAAGTACATACTCGAAAAAATCTTTTCCTAATTCATGAAAGTAATAAAGATTGAGACCAAATGTTATAAGTGGAGTGCTCACTGATTGAAGGCAGACATTTTCTTTTGTTTATGTTTTGATTTGGGAAGTTCAACAAAGGTCAACTTGAAGGAGTCCAGCAGAAGAAGTATGGAAGGACAAAAGAGTGCCTCCCAATATAAAGATGTATGTGTTACTGTGGTGATTTGGAAAGAAACTATGATATTCTCCTATGTAGAATGCACTGCAAAGTCATACATTGTAGTTGAATAAATTTATTTATAAACCCCTTGCACTGTAACCCCTTTTATCCCATGCATCAATTTGATAGTGATTAAATTGTTAAATTTGTCTGGTTTGTCAATAAGTATAATAGATTTGTTTACTCTTGGACACCAATACACTCATGTTATCTGTTGGAGAAGAAATAAGGGTAACTGTAACCTGTCACTGCAATAAACCATCTAATGTACTTAAAAGTACATTGTTATTCAAAATACATCAAATCAACCTTACATAACCATTATTGCATGTACTTTCCCCAAGGAGGCTTATTGGCATATTGAGATCAGAAGGGCACATCCAGAGGGTCTCACATATTTTTTTCAAGAACGCAGTACACAAAGCAATCCCCAAAAGGTGACAAGTGAGCTCCATTTGACACAAAAAATATCCCGGAGGGGGGGGGGGGGGGGGGGGCTCTCTTCCTTGTATGACGCTACCTCCGGCACTCAAGGCATATGCCTTTTTTCTCAAAGTTTAACTCTTTTTTCTTTTTGAAGATCCTGGCCACACATGTTCCAAACACTATCAGACAGGTAACCCTCCAAATCAGTGTATCTGCAAAAATCATGTTACATTGCAAAACATTTTTTTAGACTTTTTGTTCTGGACCTTTCATGCTTCTTACTTTCAACTATAACACTTAATTTATCGATTAATGGGTGAATAGAAAAGTCCTGCCGTAATCAACATTTTGAGTTCCATAAGCCTTCAAAACAGCTCCGACAAAAGTGTCAAACATCAGATTGGTGGCTTTATATAGAATATTCATTAGGGTGTTGCTTGATAAGTAATAGGAACAAAGTCTTCACCAGAAAATTCTGTAGCAATACAATTGAGGATATTAGCAGGCACTTTGCAACAACTTGAAACAAATCAACTAGTTATAAACAAAATTTTCTAACTCAAAAGAGTGAAAAAGTACCACAACTCTGAAAACATGTGGGAAGAAACACATGCTACAGCAGCTACACAGGCATTGTTTTCCCATGATGCTCGATCACAACACCAAATATCCTTCAAATTGGAGTAGTAATGGTTGAGATACAAGGGAGAATGTTGGTACATGTAATGATGAATGGGTAAGAACTAAGACTAGTAAGATTAAGAGGACAGGGGTCACCACTGCACGGCCCTAGATGCACCTTTGATTTTCCAACTTCCAGGTCTGGGGCATAATAATCGCAACACACCCACCTTATCAATTCATAATTTCAGTAAAATAAAAGAATTTATCAATTTTAATTAATTAATAGATGATGGGGAAATATTTGGCTTCCTTTGCCTTCTCGTACTATTTAATTACCACAAACAATATCAGTTTGATGCCGACAAACGAAACTGAACGCATGTGGTCTGGTTAAAAAGTAACTCGGCGTGAATAATGAAGAAATTGCGAATATTTCGTGTATTTCATTTGTTTAAAAGCCAATTGCAGCTAATATTGGCCGTGCATTCGATAATTCGTTTCGGTTTTGACCACACGGCCACGCCGACACTCAGTGACAGCGGTTATGTTTATTTTGATATGCAAATTGGGGGATGGTTTCCGGTGAAGGAGATTTGTCACATTTGTCAGTGTAAAACGATTACAAAAGACACTGATCGACGCTTGTGTTAGTATGGTTGGTTGCAAGAAAAAACTGAATTCTCAGCATCGTCCAAGCGCACCTTATTTAAAATCGCGAATGCATCATTTTCAACCCATCTTCAATCGGTCCTTTGCAGACATCAAAGACAGCCGCGACAAATTCCATGGTTACTAGGAAGTAAATAACTTCGCAACATCGGGGGAAATTAACATGCTCAATATAGTTCTAGGTCACTTGGAATGTACTTCGTGGAAAAGTGATTTCCGAAGCATTCTGCTTAGTTTGTTATGAATATTGCCTTATTTTATGTGTATTGTCCCGATTTTATACACTCGGTTATTTTTTACAAGTGGTTCATGTTGTCTTTCTAGTGCGCAATAATTCAGATTTTTTGTCAACAAAAAAGTTCAGACGACCTGTAAACACGAGAGCGAATTTCGAACCATATTTTGCAGTTATGACATTAACAGTTCAAGTATTTGCTGTCACCTGTTTGCAAATCCGCTCATACATTGTCTCGAACAAATAAAGGGCGTGATCACGTCCTTGCATTCTTACGATTGCCCAAATTGAGTATTTCTGCAAGAACCACATCGTAATCACATGACCGGAATAAACATCATTGAAACATGGCCACATCCAGAACATCCAAAATTTGTGTTGGTGTTATTACATTCAAACATCAAAACCCACCAGAGTGTGTGTCAAAAAATTGCTTTCTCCGAGTCTGTAGTATGTTATCATTATATTGAGGACAAGGCTTTCGAATTACCGATTATTTTGTGGTTTTACCGGTTCGTTACTTATGCCATTGGCAAATTAATCTTCTTCAAAATCATAAAATTCACTTTTTTCCTGAAAAAAATTATATGTACCTTTTCTATGCACTTTACTTATTATTTTGATATATAATTTGCCTTTCCTTACTTCTCTTATCTGTTTCTGAGGCATTGGGAAAAATGTAAAAAAATTGACCAAAGTTAGGTTGGACGCCCCCTTAAAGCGAGAAAATCTTGATACGTAACGCCAATCTCATTATCGTTTACACGCACCTAAAACTTATGAAAGAAGTGACGTCATGTATTTAAAGTTTATCTTGCGCACCACAAAAATATAATTCCCTGATTGTTTTAGCTAACCACCCACCTATCCCTTTCAAAAATTGAATTGCATTTGGTTCAGAATATCGTTTCCAAATGGAAAAAAGCATACATGGACCGAGTTTGATTATATCAACATGGACAATTTCATTCATTTGAAGGCATTTTCTCACGCGTCGGTGGGTTGAAAATGAAGTACCATTTATTTATTTATTTATTTATTTATTTATTTATTTATTTATTTACTGGGTTTTAATGGCACTTTCGACAGACAGGGTCACCTCGTGTCGGAGTGAAGTCCCATCATTTTAATCAGTTGGGTGTGGCCTTTGTTTGTTAACGACTAGTATTGAGAAGTCATGGTTATGCGTTTTGTTGACTGAAGAGTAGATAAAAGTGTTATCTGCTCATTGTACGTGCATGCAGTCTTTCATCGCGACTCCACTCGTTTTTGGGAAGGTTCAGCTACTCGTCGTGCAAACACTAATTATAAGGGAGCTAAGTCCCCCAAAACGATTCTCGTCTCAATAAAAGATTATGTACAAGCACAATGTGCACGTAACACGTATGTGTTATCAGGGGCGGCGGAAGCTAAAAAAAAAGTGTGTGTGTGTGGGGGGGGGGGGGGGGGGGGGCACAATTTTTTTTCTGGGTAACTGCAGCGGTGTACACGTGCGCACGTTTTACCATAGTCCAAACTTGGACCCAAAGTCCGTAATGTAATTTTTTGGTTTTGGTACGTCCTTTTGGACGTACCAAAACCAAAAAATTACATTACGGACTTTGGGTCCAATTTTGGACTAGTTTTACTATTACTATACATGTAGTCTGTGCCTATTATGGCTAGTTGCGAACTTGCGATGTGCAATATCTCAATATATAAAATGGACAGTGACACCGATAGTAGTATGTTGCTAATTTTGATAGAACATATTACTATCTCCCACAGTCAATATGGCCATAGGGGATGTGTACGTTATGTCAGAATATGTCCTGTTAGGGTACCCATGATTGGTGGAAAAAGTGTGTGTGTGTGGGGGGGGGGGGGGGGACGTGATGGTAGGCTGGGTTACTATAATAAAAGGTGTATCGAACCTTCTTACTTTTCTTTATGTTACAGAATAAATTTAAACCCAAGAATTAGGGCTTCACGATATTCAAAACTGAATACCGGTATCGGTATTCAAAAAAATACCGCGGTATTCCGGTATTTCGAAAACTGTTCAGATATATGAACACAAGTACCACAATCGGGACTCGAGGCATCACAGTCGGAACGAATTAGCATGTCTTGATGATGCGGTTCGAAAAATCTTTACCCAACGCAGACGATATCAAAATTTATTATTTTCAAAGTTAGTTTTTCAGATTTTCCCCAGATTTCAACAAAACTATATCATGTGACCCCTCATTGCATTGGTACGAGCTCGTTCCAATGAGGGGTCACATGATATAGTTTTGTTGAAATTTTTGAAAATTATTTTTTCAACTGCTGAATTTGTATGTTGCGATGGCACAAGCAGACGATTCCTTGGATAAAGGGATAATATTAGTCATTCGGGGCTACAATTTAAAAAACTCAAGACATCTTGAAAATCAAAATCGAGGATAAATAAATAATGACGATAAACCGATATTTTTTGTAATTACACCGGTATTCAATCGATATTGGTTTGAATACCGGTATATATCGGTTTATTGGTATGCCGTGCAGCCCTACCAAGAATTAGAACCCAATTTTTCAGTGTTTACTCTATCTCTTACATATCTATGATTGAAACAGTGGACAGAACCGAACGACAAAAAGTTGTTAGTGAATAAGATACTTTTAACCCTTTACCCAACGCAGACAATTTCAAAATTTATTATTTTAAATATCATTTTTTAAATTTTTTCAAAAAATTTCAACAAAACCATATCATGTGACCCCTCTTTGGAACGAGCTCGACGAGCTCGTTCCAAAGAGGGGTCACATGATATGGTTTTGTTGAATTTTTTTTAGAAAAGTAATATTTTTTCAGCTGCTGAATTTACATATTACGCGGGCGGATGCGGGCGATTCGTTGGGTAAAGGGTTAACAGATTTGAATATCTTCAGATAAAGGCGACGGAAGCGGGAGGTTGGGGGGAGGGGGGCGGGGGGGGGGCGAAGTTAGAGAGCTGCCTCTTGCGATGAGACTGGGAGGGGCAAGGGGAAGGGGAGGGGGGGGGGTGGCACCGCGTGTCTTTTTTCGCCAGAAGCGCACTAGTGGAAAAGCCTTTTCCTTCCGAGAACTGTAACTGAGAAATTCTCGAGTATTAGTCAGTAACTTTTTTTACATGTGGCTGTGCCAATGGGGAGGGGGGGGGGGGAGGTGGAGGTCGATAACCACCAAAAGCTATACAATCGGAGGGATGATTTCTAATTTTTTGTCTCAAGGCACGAAAATATTGTGATAAAACAACCCATATCAACTGGGATGAGTGAATATGAACACAATCATTTTCATATTCAGTCAGTCCACTTGATTTGGGTTAATTTGTTTTAACCCAACTGATTTTAGAGTGTCAAGTGAATTCTACTGAGTGTCACTTTACAATTTTTGATATGTGTTAAACTCATGGGCTTAACTCATAACCATAATCGAGTGCCCTTTTTATATCTCCCCTACCTCCAGACTTCCGATACCCTAGCCTTCAAGCGATTATCAACTCAGGCCTTTTCCATATTCTATATTCATCAAGTACTCAAATATGCGTGACATCTCCTCAGGGTGGGATCTTTTGGAAAACTCCAATGTTTTAGAATTAGATGTACAAATGTATATTTACTTGTTAATTTTCGTTTTTCTTCTTTTTGAGACATCTTTCCAATAGGAAAATTGTTGTTGTTGTTGCTGCACACTCGGAGACGGTTATCCGCACATTATAGCATATATAAATGGCTAGTATAGTAATGGGTAGCATGAAATGTCGCGGTTTGTTTTTCAGACGTAGAGAAGGGGTGTGACATTCTCTCACGATGCTGGGATAAATTTCACATTATGGGTCTATGAAGCTATTTTTCGTTCTGAATCGAGTTCAAGTAGCGGCGTAGGTGTTCTTTTCAAAATGTATTCGGTTTCCCTATTCATAAGAGCAGAACGGATACATAGGAACGTTACGATGTGTGAATGCGTCCGTCAATAAGGCACGAGTGCCAGCGCAGAAGGATAGAACGAGAGGCACAGGCCTCAATCCTCCGCGATGACGTGAGATGTTTCGATTGGCCAATTATAAGAATGGCTCTTTTTGATGGATCCATGACTTCAGGTGGAAAATAGTTCAGCTGAAATCCGTATGGAACACGTGTTCCATGAGGATTTGTAAATATGGAATTGGAGGAAAAGTAAGAGGCATGTAATAAATATGTGATAACTATATGATACTTGACATTTCTATTGGGGGTCATAGAATGACACTGTCGGTAGTTTATGGGCAAAATGACGATAGACTCCAGTTTTGTGAAGAACGTTTTGATAAAACAAGCTATAGGCAATAATTCAACAGTAATAGGTGGCTACAGCAATATACTTCAGGACTACCAGAGAGATACTCACGTTTATCTTCACTGAAACAAAACAAAAGCAAATTAAAAAAACTATTATCGTTGACAGAATCATTCGAGCCCAACGACGTGTGATATGTGGAAAACACACAAAAAAAGACATTTTACTTGGAGGGCGGGAACAGAATGGCAAGATTAGATGACATGCCATCAGATTTCCAAACGCTTTTTTCCTGGTCTTTAATTCGATAATCAGCCATGAGGGAAAGGCATTTTGAATTTTAATAACAGTAGACTCGGTGACCCAGAATATGTATGTAAATACTGTAAAACAAGTGATAACAGATGTATAGTTCAACACACCAATAATAACAATATTAATTTTACAATAAATAATCAAATCGTCTGGGAAACATGAGAACTTACGATCCCAGGGGCGTCGCGAATAGGGCCGATTGGGGTGGGGGGGGGGGATAAACCTGTTTTGTCCCGATTGCGATGGCTTAAATCCCGACTTGTTAATATTCCAACTGCATCATCCAGGCATGCCTTCTCCGATGATCTAGTTGGAGTATTATTAAATACAATTTAGGGGTCATAACCTATGTTTTTGAAGCAAAAAAAATTAAAATATAAAAAAATTGAATGCCGATTTTCGTGTAGAGCGCTGGCCGATTCATTCGCAGCTGATTTCTCCGCTTCCGACAACTATTCCCTGGCGTTCAAGGTTTCATTCACACCTTTCAGAGGTCCAATGTAAAATGGATAACGGCGAGACTCCAGTATTTACAAGGGGAGATAACTTTACCAAGAGTCAATATCTATGACGATAGAAGTTGAGGATGTTCACAGTAGACCTTTACAAGCTTTTCTGGAATGATATTGGCCATTTTCCGATCAGTTCACTGAAATATGGCTATTCCGCAAAAATTATCAATTACCCATAGAGTTATGACGTGTATACTAAAGTAAAACAAATCAAACAAGTACATCATCATCGAACTCATCATTTCACGGACGTAGAAATGGACAGACGGATGGACATTACTATGACATGATATGGACTGACCAGATGGGGCAAAGATGTGAACTTCACCCCAATATTGTTCAGATAATTGCTCATACCAAGTTTGGCTACAATCTGTCCATAATTAAGTTACAGCGCGGACAGGGCAAACATATTATTTTCCATGCCGAAAAAGGGGCAGAATTCAGTAAAAATTTGTTGGATCAGACGAACATGGACCTCAATATTGTTAAGATAATTCCTCACACGAAGTTTAGTTACAGGTTATAATTATTGAATGTTATCGCACGGGGCAACAAAAAAAAATTACATAAAATGCAAGATGGCTGCCAGAAAACTGATTATAGAAAGGAACTTTCCTCTAGTCACCACTAATACGCCACAAAAATAGTATTCTTGGTGCATTTCATTTTTAAGTTATTGCGCAGACAAGCAAAATGAAAAAAAACATCCAATATGGCCTCCACGGCGGCCATATTGGATATGACAGAAAGCTGATTATCGAAAGGAATGGTTATATAGTCACCACTAATCAACCACAAATAAATAGGATGCATGGTGCATTTTATTTTCAAGTTATTCCTCGGACAAGCAAAAATGAACAAAAAAAATCCAAGATGGCTTCCAAGGGTGCCAAATGGGATATGGCAGAAAACTGATTATCGACAGAAACCTTCCTTTAGTCACCATTACTACACCACAAGAAAATAGGATCCATAGTGCAATTCCTTTTCAAGTTATTGCGCGGACATGCTAAAATAACAAATGAATCCAAGATAGCAGCCATGATGGCCATATTGGATATCGCAGAAAGGAACCGTCCTCTAGTCACCACTAATTCACCGCAAACAAATAGTATCCATGGTGCATTTCATTTACAAGTTATTACGCAGACAAGCAAAAGCTAACGGCCAGACGAACGGACAGGCGGACAGACATACAGACTGGCAGACTTGGCCATACCATATAATACGGCTCGCTCCTGATTAACCCTTTACCCAACGTAATGGCAAAAACCGACAAGACTAATCATAAAAAGCCATTCAATATTCATTATTTTTTTCCTTTGTTTGCCTCAAAAACACAGCTGATGACCCCCTCATTGGAACGAGCTCGTCGAGCTCGTTCCAATGAGTGGTCATAAGCTAGGTTTTGACGCGGAAGATGAAAAAATGTCGTTGTTCACTAGTTTTAATTGCAAGTGTCGTCTATTTCATGTAAGTTAAAGGGTTAATGTTGAAGTGAAAATTGGATTTTCAGCAATTGCTAATCGCATAAATGCTGTTCTTCCAAAGCTCATTTCAGACAAACAACTAGTTTTTATGAAAGGCAGATACACTGGCGAGTTTACTAGGTTGATGTTTGACTTAACTGCAAAATTCGAAACGTTAAACATACCTGGAATTCTTGTTCTTCCAGATTGTGCAAAAGCGTTTGATTCCGCGGAATGGCATTTCATAGAGAAATCTACGAGCTTTCCAACTTCGACCCGCCAAGGATAAGGCGGTTTCAAACTTTTTGTAACAACTATTCCTGTTGTACCTTAAACAACGGTCATTGTTCATCGGGTCGTTCAACATAAAGAGAGGTGTTAGACAGGGCGATCAACTTTCGCTTTACCTTTTTATTCTCAGTGCAGAGATCTAAGTATAATCCTGACATTAATGGTATAACATTTAAGGGCATGGAATATTTAATCAGCCAGTATGCCGACAATTCTACGCATTTTATTAGCGACGATGGTTACACCTTGAATAATTCACAGAAAACAGTCTAAATGTTTTCTTCAATATCCAGCTTGAAGGTAAACTTTGATAAAACACAGGTAATCTGGACTGGATCGAAACGGTGTTGCGATAAAGAAACTCTAACATGTGAACATGTCACCTAGAAACATTCGAATTCATTCACAATACTTGGAATAGAATTTAACATATTTAGAGAAAATTATATAATAGGTAATTATTTCATGAAGCTGAAAAAATTGAAAAGCTAATAATAAACGACTGATCGTTTTGTAAGCTTACATTAACTAGGGAGTCAATTGTTATCAGAATATTCCAATACATTGCCTGATTCACCTGATTGAATTTTCAGTTAATCTAAGATTGCGAAACGATCAGATGATGCCAACCAATACTTCAAAGCACGAGTTTAATGAAATTCATTTAATTTTCAACGACCATTCGAAGCCTGAGTACTTTTTCACTGAATCAAATGCTATCAGAACAGTTCCCATAAGTCTTTTTATTTAAAAAGTTATTGTTTACATCTGAATTAAGACTGTCTATTTGGGATTCTGTAATAATCTGAAAACAGTTTCTGTGGACAGAAACTTACTTTGGCCAATAACATGTCAAGTAAATGAATGATCTATTGATGGCTTAATAAATATGCGCCCATCACTTTGGAGCTAAGCGCAAACGTTGGCCACAGCCCATAATATATATGTATATACAGAGAATGGAAGAGCTTTTGTAAATGGCCAGGGATTTCTTACTGCTGTCATATAACCTCTTTCATCTGTTTCTCTTAGAGGGGTCATGTCCAGCCATGCTCCAAAATTCGGTCACATCAGTTGCCAGTACTGTAGTAAATGCTACAACAGACCATTGTTTGCGCGGTAGGTAAATGTCAGAGGCAAATGTGTACCGTTAGAAGGGATGGTTTCGGAGAGTTGGGAAAATCCGGCAGATTCGGAGGAGGAATGGTACGAATGTACCGACAAGCATTGCGGCGTAGATGTCGAATCACATCACTGTCTGTAATTAGACATTTGGTTGAGGTCCGCCAGGAGAAGGATGCGAATTTATGATTTCAGCAGCTCTTCGTCTTACCGACCCAATCCCCAGCTCCCTCGGTCCGTACTCAAGCAGATGGTCAAACTTGGCTGGTAGGCAAAAGCATGCAAATTTGTGAACCCAATAGCACTTTAGTGAACCTGCCCAATTCGCAACGATGCCCGAATTCAGATGGCTAGTACAATTGGACAGGTACGTCAGCAGGATGCGAATTTATTATAACAACAGCACTCTGACATATGTGCCCAATCCGCTCCACTATCCGAGTTTAGCCCCCAGTTTAAGTACTATTTGTAATGGCATCATTGGTTCGGATATAATTTTATAGCGACCGCACATCAGGTCAATCCTGCATGTTCTGTTTCTTATATTCGATGGATGAAAATAAAGGAAACCTCATGCCCGCTCACTGGACATAAGCTCTGTTTTGAGACAAAAATGAAATGTTTTAGTAATTCAATAATTTTGTTGCAAGTACCGTCAACCATGGGTATTGGGTAAATAGCTGACATAATGTCCCCATCTGCTGAGTAATGCAACCAACCATTCAGTTAGACAAAAAACTACTGCAGAGCTTCGTCAAGGAGACACAACTTCAGCTGTTGTGTGCCATGGCCAATGTTTTCTGATTTTAATGGATGCAACTCCTCACCATCTTGATCATTTATCAGCCTTGTGATAAACGTAAACAATAATATGTTTGTCTGTTTAACTCCTTGCATACGGTGGACATACATAATTTCCCGAACAGTACATTAGTACTTCGATCTTTATTAACAATATAATAAAAGCCTTTTCCAAACTGCATTCCCATGATTTCGTTTAGTCTCTGTATCATTTCTAGACCTCAGTAACTCTTATTTTTTCAGAAATTCAAGTCATAACCACTTTAACCCTTTTTTGATGAAGAATAGCAGGCGACAGACCGTTTCAGAAAAAAAATCTTAAATAACAAAAAAAAAACATTTTTATTTTTCTCAAAAACATAGCTTACGATCTCTCATTGGAACGAGCTCATAGAGCTCGTTCCAATGAGGGGTCATAAGCTATATTTTGAAGCCAAAAAGTGAAAAAAATTAAATTCAAACGACGACTTTAAAATAGAGTTCGTCGAATATCTCTGTAACATAGGTTTTAAGTAGCCATGATTTGATTTTGTGAAATACTCGTGAGAATATTTCCAGTTTAAGAGTTAATCATCATCTTCTATTTTAGCGCTGGGACTTCTAGGGCTTATCCTTTCTGTTTGGGCTTCACCAGTTCTAAGGCCATCATCCACATCACGTGACTTGTATGATGACTGCTTTTCGGAATTGACCTTAGCGCGCAAACGCAACTGATCCATCTTATTGGGGAAACTCTTGATTTTATTATCCGACACATCGAGTTCTACAAGAGTTGTCACCTTACAAATTTTCTCAGGCAAAGCCTCCAAGAGATTGTCTGATACGTTCAATGCCTCTAGTGACATTTTGTCAATATCCTTAGGTAGTTCTGTCAGATCATTGGAGGCGGCATTTAAATTACGAAGTCTGTACAGATAGGGGAGGTCGCCTGGTAAAGCTGTCACGTGATTCTTCGATATGTTCAATGATAGAACAGAGGCAAGTTGTTCCGTATTCTCCTCTGGAAGTCCAAGCAATTCATTGTTTGAAATATCCAAATGCGTCAATTTGAACATCTCCCCTTTTGTGAATGATTCAGTGAGTTCTGCAATGCTATTATACGATATATTCAAGTTTTCTAGTTGGCGCAATTGGCCTAGTCCTTCTGAAAACTCTGCCAGCTGATTTTGTGAGACATCAAGGGTCCGTAGGTTTAGTAATCCACTGATTTTATTCGGTATCACAGAGATATTATTGTCGCTCAGGTCGAGCTCTTCTAGCATTCTCAATTTACACACATGCTCAGGTATTGATTTAATTCTGTTCTGGGCGAGTTTCAAAGTTTTCAAAAGCTTTAGTTTTCCGATACTTTCAGGAATTTCGTTTAAACTTAAGGTGGAAATATCCAGCTGCGTTATTTTGTTTGCATGCTCCCTCTCGCTAATAAGCACTAGTATGGACTTTGGATCTGCTGACGGAAGGTATATTGGGTTCTCTGCAACATTCAGTGAAGTGAGGCTATTTGGTAAAGGCAATTCGGTAAGTGAATTTCCAGCCACATTCAATGTAAATAGAGTTGTCATTACTTCCACTGATTTCGGAAGAGCCGAAATTTGGTTGTATGAAATATCCAGATGTTCTATGCAGCGTAAGCGACGTAAGTCCTGTGGGAGTCCTGTGATTCTGTTTCTTCCGAAATTCAGTGTTCTCAGAAGCTGATGATCACCTAATGTTTCTGGAATTGTGGATAGCTTATTATCAGCTACAATGATGTCCTTCAGTGTTGAAATACGATTCAGTGACTCTGGTAGTTGTTTCAACAAATTTCCAGATAAATCTATAGTGACAAGGCATTTCAGTTGATTCATATTTGAAGGTAAATCCACTAGGTTATTTCTGGCAAGTGATATAGATTCTACGGTTCTCAATTGTGAAAATCCCATTGCTGTAGCGAGCTTATTGCCGGCCAGGTTTAGATTTATCAAAGATTTCATCTCGTGGAAATCCTGTGGCAATATGTCTATATCATTATTTGATACATCTAGTGTACGTAACTTTTTGAGTTTATGAATGTCATTGGGTAGTCTCTTTATTTTGTTGTCTGAAGCGTGCAATTCTACCAGTGCGTACTCTAATGTGCACACTTCATCTGGGAATGTAACTATGTTGTTGTGGGACACATTTAGGTAATAAAGATATTTCAAGAATCCTAGTTCTCTTGGTAAATCAGACATCTCATTATGAGAAATATCCAAATAGGTTAGCGTGAAGAGCTTATCAATCGATTCTGGAATATGTAAGATCTGATTTTGAGAAACGTCGAGAGATTTAAGAGCTGGTGTTTTGACATTCACCTCTGGCAAGTCCGATATTTTGTTTCTTGATAGTTTTACTGTCGCACCAAGTTCGTAAATGTTTTTTTTCAGTGATTTGATCTGGTTGTATGAACAATCGATATATTCCAGTTTGGGTGTTTTCTGGATATTTTTGGGAAGAGTTTTGATTTTGTTATTGGATGCAAGAATAATTGTTAGCGCTTGAGCTTTATGTATAGCGCCTGGTAAACTCTTCAGATTATTATTTTCTACATTTATCTTTGTAAGACATTTCATCTTTGTTATGGTCCCTGGAATCGCTGTTAATGCATTATTGTGTAGATCTATGAATTCAACAAGCTCCAACTCGGACACCTGTTTAGCCAACTTCTTCAGCCTATTGTTCTCCGCGTGAAGGCGTATCGCTTTGCTTGTGATTTCCTCGTTTGTATATATCTCCAGTGGTAGTGTTTTCATACCGGCCGTGGAAAAATTGATGACCACGTGGACACCTTCTTTTGGTAGGTGACGCTGTAATGCTTTCGGAAGAGCAATAATCTTACTTCCTGGCCCAACCTGTGGCGGTGGTTTTTCGTCGTCTTTCTTCTTTGACATGGTTACTTTTTATCTGGAAAATAAAGAGATATCATTTAACTTCAACTTCAACTTCATTACATTTATCAGGGTGAAATGCTATTTTCCAAATTTCCGCCCACTCAAATATTTTATTCAAATCGGATTGGAGAGTGTCGGTGTCGTGGTTGTTTTCGGCAGATAAATATGCAATAGTATCATCAGCGAATAGACGATAAACAATAACATGCACAATAAATATAAATATACGTCTTAAGGGCCTATATGAGTAATGAAATTGTTTATTTTGAAAATTCTCACCTCTGATATTCCTTCAATCCAAATTAAATATACACAAAATGTACATCAAAATGAAGGTTGGGATGTATAGAATACGAAACACGTGTGTAATCAACTCATCGAGTCGACTGTAGGCACCACTGGTTCCTGGAAGTCTGCTGTCGTATTCGCACCAGAACTGATAATTTAATAATATTTCACGAAAACAACTTGTGGCCAAATGTGCTTTACATATCCCAGAACAAAGCTGGGGGATAAAAAATTCTTCAAAACACGGCGACAGAGTTGCATTGGGGAAAATTCCAAAGCCTCTGCATTTGTTTACGTATGAGTATACTTTCGATTTCCGGTCGACGTCATCGGACAGAAAAAGCATGTAAAAATAACGCCGTCTAAAATCAAAAAAAGAAAAAGACCGCCTTCATACAGTATACTGTTATTGGATAGAGATTGCACAGTTGCCATATTCAATGCAAGGTATCATGATACCTGTTGAAATTTCTTAGAATTACGATTTTGTTTTTCGATGGAATTTCGTAGAAACGAGTGATTTGCGCATGTCTGTCGAGCATGGAAACCATCTTCAATAAAAAATGCAGATAGTGTTATCCTTTTCCAAAAATGCAGTCCTATCGCTGTATTCGAAAGTGTTTTGAATGACTAGCTTTGTTCTTGGATATATGAAGCACATTTGGCCACAAGTTGTTCTGAAGAAATATTATTTTATTATCAGTTCTGGTGCGAATACGGTAGCAGACTTCCAGGAAACAGTGGTGCCTACAGTCGACTCTATGAGTTGATTACATATGTGTTTCGTGTTCTATACATCTCAACCTTCATTTTGATGTATAATTTGTATATATTTAATCTGAATTTAAGGAATATGAGAGGTTAGAATTTTCAACATAAACAAAATTCCATTACTTATATAGGCCCTTAATATCTAAAAATAAAATGAACAATAAATAAAAAGGTAAATAGCAAATAAATTAGGCGGTCAGTTATTTATTAGTTCTGCCTTCACATCTGAACAAAAAATAAGCATGATATGTTCAATACCAGTCTTGCAAAAAAAAAAATTGTACTCACCAAATGAATGATTAGAAACGCAACTCAAGCATGCAACGGCAGTCAGTGACGAAAACAATTGTTTATGTTGCTTGAGAAAGGATACCATGAGTTGTGAACTTCACCGGAGCAAGATACAGACTCGGTAATACCCGTCCCCAGAAATAAAGGTTAGCCCTGTCTAAAACATGGTTAGTTCTCGGAAATAGTTTTGTGAATTATTTCATCCTCAGCTACCTACACCCCGAAATTTTATTGTAGTACTGTCATTACAAACAGAATGTTGACTAGATCGCATGGACGTGACAATCGTTACTTATTCCAGCTTCATTATTCGACATTCATTATCAACCGATTTTATCGGTTGACAACAAATGTCGAATAAGGAACTGGGAATAAGAAACGGTTGTCACGTCCCCCGATGGCGATTGTGTAGATCAGCGGACACAATCGGCTTGTATTTTGCGGACTGAATCGGTCTGTGGCCCGAGATCTTCCTGCGGGCACAATCGGCTCATTTGTGTTTTGGATCGGCTCCCGTTTCGCTAATGTTATCCGCGTGAAGCCACAATGGGCCATGAGACATACTCCGTCGAAACAGGCGTATACCCGTCTCATACCCCACTATCTGATACAACCTATCTAAATTATCGAACTAAATTACCCCAGTGTCACAAAACTTGCGATATCTGTATTATTTCGGTAATTGTTGAAGTAGGGTGAGTTCATTCAAATATACATATGATCTGGTAAACAATAACATGCACAATAAATATAAATATACGTCAAAAAATGTAATGCTGCAGAATTTACGATTTAATAGCGTGGCCACAATGACAGCAATAAAATAAACTGTACTGGTTCTACCAAAACAAATATTTTAGTTACAGAGAAGATCATGGACTCTCGCACTTGTGTATCTCCGTATTTTATTCACAGTCAGAGGTGAGAAGTAACTCCAGTTTTTTTTTCCATCAGCACAGATGCAACTTGCGTTCTAGCTCTGCGTATTGCAAAAAATGATTTCCGCATTCTAAATCATCTTTACATGGAAAACGGGCATTAGAACTTTATACACCACACCGAGTGGAGTTGCCAGGTGGTTTTGAGCCGCTAATGATTTCACACAACTCACTCCCGAAAGGGTTAGGCCGTTCTTAATTCTTTGAACCCTTGTGGTATCTTCCATGTCGGTTCCATGGTAGCAATAGGAAGAGTCCATATTTATTATCTGGGGTAGACCAATTGATATTTTCAACCTGCAGCCTTAGGGATGCACGTTGAAAATATTGACTGGTCTACACCACACATTTACATTGCAGTCATCCCTCTTAATGGCATTATGGTGCAGCTTGTGACCCGGCCGGAACAACGATCTCTGGAGTTCAAAGGGTTAATAAAATTATTTATTTTCCACAAATTATTGGTTCAAATGCGAAATGCGTTGATATTGAATTGTTTTTATTATCTGCAGGCATATACCCATGGTTCTCATCTAATTTCTAAAACAATCTGATTTGCAAATGCACCAATACTTTCAGTTCAGATGCCTTTAATCCTTCCAATACTGGCACCTTGGAAGATATCATTTCAGTCAATACTGTCAAGGGCGAAATGGGCGAAACCATCTTGGTTTGTTTGGGCGGTTCAGTAATAATTTAATCCAACAATTCTGTAGAGCTGATGGTTTCAATTATTTTCTAGCCTCGCTTCATATTTTTTGCTCTTTAAATCGCTTGCTCGTCCACTTCGAATTTTTTCTTCACGCGAAAATTTATGCAGGCCATGTTGAATGGGTTAAAAGCCAAAGTGCAAAATTGTATATAAAATAAATTTGGATCTCAAGGCCCTAAGATAATATTATTTGTATGGTACATCTTTTGAACGTACCGCACCAAAAATATCTTTTTTACGGCCTTCGAGTCCAAATTTGGACTACTATCGCTGGTGACAACAACTTTTATAATCATGGTTGTAAAATGTGGTCGATGTGATGTTTCACATTTTGAACCTTTACCCACAGTTACGGCCAAAACCAGCCTGCGCTATTCTCAAAAATCACCAATTAATTTTCATTATATTTTCAGTTTTTGTCTCAAAAACATAGGTTATGACCCCTCGTCGGAACGAACTCGTCGAGCTCGTTCCAATGAGGGGTCGAAACAATGTTTTTGAGACACAAAATGAAAAAAACTTAGTTTTTCAAGAATTTTTGTTTGCAAGTGTCGTCTGCTTTTCATGTTAGGTAAAGGGTTAATTGATATTTTAGTTGTAGTTCGATCAGTGCTTACAAACACAGCCGCATTTTTCATGTGCACATGTATACATGTGACTTTCACGTGTACTCAGTGACATCCGCAACACTATCATCAATTTTACCACCGAACGTTTATAAACAAAACACCACGGTCGGTTTACGGCACCGACGGTCGCAGTTTTATGAATAGGTCTGCTGTTATGATCAAAAGCGCGCCACGGTACCTAACTAAATGAGAGGCGCAGCTATAGGGCCTATCCGGCTTATAATAAAGTGTTGATTGATAGAGGCCTTATGTTCAGCGTGAATAGAAAAGCAGGTGGTGCATATTGAATTTTAATTATCCTTGTAGTTCAGATCATAATTTGGAGTTTCTCCCATTGTTTCCACGTGTCAATGCACGAAGGCATAACATGCGATGCCATTTAACAGGTCGTCATTCTTGTTGTATACATGTCCGTGACTGATTAAGGCACACAAGACACCTCGATTTACAAAACGGTCAAAATGAACCCAGTCCACAGCCAATCAAACGGAAGAGAAATATGTTATCATGGTGGTCATGGTTACCTCATAAAACTGAAGGACAACGGAGAGAGGCTGCTATCAAGTGCACGAAGGAAAACGTATCCAACATCGCCTCTTCTACCATTCAGACACAAGGAAAAACGTAGACCAATCATGGCATAATTAGTTGTTTTTATTGCCTGATGCATTAGCAGATTTTATTGCATAATGCCAAGGAGAGGTCTGCAAAAGATTTCAGACACACAGCTGGGGTAGGTAGGTGGTCCACAGCCTACAAAAACCTATTTTTTCCAGAGCTTGCAGATCTTTTTCCGATTAATTTATTTTCAAACCATTTACAAATAATAAGACTGCTCTGCTGTTCAGCAGTCTAATTAACATCCTTTCGATATGCGAGTAATGCATACGTTACCACGGATGCTTCGTGCAAGCCAGAAAATAAGCAGACTGTCATCTGAAAAATGAGGTCACCAGGGGGTGCATGTAGTGATGCTACCCCGCACAGCAGCGTAGCATCACTAAATTCACCCTCTGTGAACGTAATCTGAATCGGGCTCTCAAACCTAAACAGAAAGAGGTACCCAGAGGATAAATTGGCCTACGGTATGGGATAACATCATCAAATTCACCCTCTCGAGACCCCATTCTGCGAATGTCATACTGCTTATATTCAGGCCTGCTTCAGTGATCTGGGCCTGAAGTCAGGAGTTTGTCAGAGGTGGCAGGCCACTTTAAACCATAATGGACACTGATAACAGTTTGAAGGAACAGCTCATGATTAAATCAAGAAATTTATTATCTTATAATATACAGTGCGTGGAGAGATAACTACCACTAAAACGCCCGAGGGGGGTGGGGGGGGGTGAAGTTTCTATCCAGACAATAACAGTCGATTCCTGTGGTAATGCATGAAAATGATAAGCACAGTTTTAGTCAAGAGACCTCCGGGTTCAATCCGGAGATCCCTTGGCTGAAACTTTGCTCGTGGTTCTAATGCTTTTTCCGAGACGAGGATTATTTGTCTGAGTAGAGACACCAACACACGAGTGATTTAGAATCAATCTACTCTCCATGCACTGTAACTGTACAGAACTCAAATTATATCACAACGTGTTGTTGAGATGAAAAAGTTAGAGTGTGTTATGAGTTGGATAAACATAGTTTCTTGTCTTGGCATGAAATGATTATAAAATTTTAACAGGTCCTAAACAAACCGCTCAAATCCCTTGGCCATTTCTTTTTAAAATCATTTCATTAACCCATTCAACACTGGCACCCTGGAAGGTATCATTTCAGTCAATACTGTCAACGGCGAAATGGGCGAAACCATCCTGGTTTGTTGGGAGGTTCAGTAATAATTTAATCCAACAGCTCTGTAGAGCTGTTGGATTAAATTATTACCGAACCTCGCTTCAGAATGTTTGCTCTTTATATTATGTCATTTACATGATGTGTATTCTAACTACAAAAACATGTTAATAAATAAATATTTATGAGAAAATACTCATGTCTCCACGCATTTCTATAAACTTGGACTCTTGTCGTTGAAGACCCATTTTAGTCTCCCGGATAGCTCACTGTTGAAATGTATTATTCAGGGTAGACACTTGGTGATTGTACACTATGACACTAATGGCCTGAGTCTTATCTTTTCTCACTGAAAGTTCAGTAGAAGAGTTCACCTGAGTGTAATTTCAGAAAGAAACGACAGACAGAGAGAACTTGTTAGACCCTCATTGATCCCCTGAGAAAATGCATAACTTAAGATCGATTTTTTTATTTTGTTACCCGCAAACAATACGATGTTTTGTCTTTGTTGTTAGCTGTCAGCCGAGGTTTTATGGCAAAACAATATCGGGTTTAATTAACATCATGATTTTCTTGAAAACAATCAGGCTGCAGGTGAAGAGGAATCGATAGGACCTTGTCTTGTTACTCGTACTGGGAACCTGATAAGGCAATAAACAATCGCCCGGTTTGTTGCCAGCGACATGTTGCGCCTCATATTAATTAATCAATTTTCATTATTTTCTTTTTACCTTTTTTTCCTTGGGGAGGGGAGGGGGACTCGAACAATACCTCACTGGAATTAATCTCCCTCGTTGAACATTTTTATTGGTTTGCAGTGTCTTCCAAAATTGTTATGACATCATGAGACTTTTAAAATTATACCTTTTATGATTGGTGTATGTTTATTTGCACGTGTTTGCAACAAAGCATGATTAAAATACTGTGGTTGTTTATTATAATGGTTTTGTAAACAACCAGTTTGCCTCAAATAATGTGTGGACAGTATTCATGTTTGGATGTAGATTCAAAAATATAACTAAACACAAATGTACTTGATATTTCTTTTGTAACTTTTCGGTAAAGTGATAATTGTTTTGGTTGCCTAAAGTTGTTGGCATGTCTTTGCCCAGTTACAATTTATAGGAGAGTTGAGTATACAGTTTATTTGAAGTGCCATTGTGCCTGCAATTATAGGAGAGTGCCATTGTGTATACCTTTGGTGTCCACTTCAGGGGATTTCCACCCGGGTGCTGTTTATCGGGTCCCATCTTATGAGTAAAACAGAATTATTTAGCACCGTAAACAAGCACTGTTCCACTTCCCGGGGTTCACATTGGGGGACATCATCTTATTCAGTACATGGAAACAGACATTATGTGTAAAATAATTCAAGAGATAAAGACAAATCTGCCGTCTCACGCAATGTATAGACCGGCATTTATCATAAACTTTCTAAGAAGATAAATTTCTTAGGCATAATATGGAATTATCTGGGAGCAGTGAGCAACTACGATTGGTTCGGCAACTGTTGGCCAGAAATGTGTTGAATGGGCTCGAGGAAAGTTTCCTCCCCCACCCCGAAAGAACCCAAGAAAATGTCTTCGAAACAATACCTTATGGTGTCTCCAGGGTATTATGGTGTAATATATATTTTCTTCTTATTTCTTCCAGCCTTAACCCTTTGCCCAACGTAAGGGCCAAAACCGACCAGCGCTATTCTCAGAAATCGCTAATTAATTTTCATTATTTTTTCAGTTTTTGTCTCAAAAACATAGGTTATGACCCCTCGTTGAAACGAGCTCGTTCCAATAAGGGGTCATAACCTAAGTTTTTGAGACAAAAAATGAACAAAAATTAGTTATTCAAGAATTTTTTT
The DNA here is from genome assembly GCA_031216915.1 of Pictodentalium vernedei. NCBI lineage: Eukaryota > Metazoa > Mollusca > Scaphopoda > Dentaliida > Dentaliidae > Pictodentalium > Pictodentalium vernedei. The sequence goes on from CM062291.1 coordinate 241,080,987, forward strand.
TGCAAGTGTCGTCTGCTTTTTAAGTTAGGTAAAGGGTAAAGCACTGAACCCACCTAACAACCAGATCCACTCTGATGTACGTGCAACCTTCCCCCTCCCTTTGCGGGACACTGCGTGGCGGGTCTATGTTTCAAATTTCTTCGGTGAAGGTCAGGGCCTCCCCGAGAAATTGCTAAAACTATACTCAAAATGACACCATTTGAAGAACTTTTGAGGTTCGAAAGAACGACGCTTTTCGCCAAGCGTAATATGTCATCTGTAATTGCATTGCAGCAATTTTAGGTCCCCCACACAGCCGCTACCCCACTGTAGGGATCGTTTGATAAACCCGATACGTGGAACGGTACTGTAAATGTGATTATTAGAAATATATTATTATCAAATACCAGCACCAGGGCCGTAGACTAATGATAAGAGCAGTTTAGTAAATTCCATGTAAATCAACCCGTCGATTTGAGTCGTCTTGAAGTTGAAACCTGGTGTAATAGTGAGAACTGGAAAAAGTAATTACTGTTCAGTCTGGAACACAGGTGGAGATCTTTTTCTTGGCTTGACCTTCCATGCACTCAAAATTGTTTGGGAATTTTGTTTCTGGTCACAACGGGGGCCAATTTCAAACTATTTCTGACTGAGAAGCCTGGAATCGAGAGCAGAAGTGCTCGCACCTTTCGAATAACATTTGGGTGAGGGAAAGGGTGATGGGGAAGTGATGTCATGTCGCGTGATCCAGCTGCGTCATGTTGGGTCGTCATGGTAGCCTGCGGAGGCGGTCATGGTGAGACGTTATTACGATAGTGAAGTGATTCGTGAAGTGAGTCCACATGCGCAGCGCGTGATGTTAGCGTGACACGTGTTTCATTCGTCGATTTTATACACAGGAGGCCACTATCTTGGTTTCTGTAATGGCACGTGGTTGTCATATGACCCCAAAAACCTATAAATAGGACGGGGTGAGTTCGGTGGGTGAATTCCATTCAGGAGGGTAAATCTATTTATCATATACAACCCGAAAACTACCTAAAATCACCCAAAACTGTCTAAAATTACGGTAACGGTTTTTATTTGGCTCGGATTCTTAGAGAATTATCGGTTTCTGCTCATTCATGTCTTTTTTCTCTCCATTCCTTGAACTGTTTTGCGTATGTAATACTTCTCAGAGTTGTCTATGTTACAGTACACACCGTGTGGCAATGTGTACACATCATATGCAGTGCATGGGCACATATTGGTTGTGCCGATATGTTCTTATGTGAAAATGCACATTGTGCGCACAACACATGCAGCGTATAGGTACATACGTGTATCTGAGGATACCTATGACATGGTGATGTACTGTTGGAAGATACCTCAATATTGAGGATATCTTTTGGAGGCTACCTTTTTGGGAATACCTTTTAGAGGATATCTATCGGAGGATATCTATTTGCAGATAGTTATGGCCCCTAACACCTGATCGACGCTTGGCTTCTAGGTCACCCAAGGCCTTCATATCTCCAATATCACTACTGATGACTTGTCCATAGTCATCACCATCTGTCCTATGGTCAGCTTCCACTATATTCACCGCATACTATAATCTCTTACCACCCGTTCAGCATTGAATCCTTACTACTGACTTGTGACACTACTAAGGGTTTTCTAGCTATGTCTGACCCTGATATGATCTCTGCCCTCGACCAAGTCTTTAATGTTTTCAATCGGATCGCTTCATTCATCAAAACCTGATCCGTCTATTCAGATGCCTGACTTAGTGCATGCTAGGCTACCGTACATATAAAAAACAGTCCGATATGTACTTGTGTGATTATGGACAAAGTGTATACATCACATGCAGCTCATGAGCACATATTGGATGTGCCGATATGTTCTTATGTGAAAATGCACAATGTGCGCATATTACATACAGCATATATGGGTATTTGAGGACACATACGACATGGTGATATACTATTTGGAGATACCCTTTGAGGATACCCTTTGGCGGTTACCTTTTAGAGGACACCTTCTGGGGGACCATAAAGGCTTCTAATATCACCCAGAAGCTTGAAAACACGCACGTAGTGGTATAAGATCAAAATAGGAGTCAAGCTAATTACCCAGAATTACCACAAACAACCCGACAATTATTTTATTAGTTTTACTAGTTCAGATTCCTTCGGAATCCCCTGCTTCTGCCTGTCCTAGTTTATTCAATAGCTCATTATTCTCTCCATTCCTGGTTTGTCCTATTTATTTTATGACTTCCCCGATCTCCCTATAAAGTATTCTGACTTTCCTAGATGTGCCTGTATGCTAGTGCACAATGTGCGCACACCACATGCAGCACATACAGGTATTTGAGGATACTTATGACATGGTGATGTACTGTTTGAGGATACCTTTTGAGGATACCTGTTGGGGATAACTTTTGCAGGATATTTATCTGAAGATAGTTATAGCTCCTAACCCTAATCAGCTCCTGGCTTCTAAATCACCCCCATATCCTTCATAGCTTCACGACTACCACTGCTGACTTGTCCATAATCACCACCATCTGTCCTATGATCAGTTTTCATTGTATTCACCTTTAGAACGGTGTTCTACCAGGGTTGCAGCCTTGTACCATTATTGCCGCGTATCATTACTATTGGCTACCATTATTCTGTCCACTGCTAGAGTGTCTCAACCATTACTAACTAGTGGTACTAATACGGCTATTAGTACACTACTGCCGCCACGGATCCCAATTCATATCACTATCAAAGTTGTATTCCATTACTGCCTGCTCGAACGACTCGAATCTTGTCTATCAAATGAGCTCATTTCGGTAAAAAGGGAGTCTATAGGAATTCTGTAAAAGGGATTCCATAAGTGGGATTCTGTAAGTGGGATTCCAAGCACCTTTACAGCTCCAGGTAGTCTTACCATCGGCTTCCATCTTGTCTTCAACTATCTGTCCTATGATTTGCGTCTTCTGTAGTCACTCAATACCATAGTCTTTTACCACTCTCACTGCTTTGTGCCATCCTAGCTACGCCTGACCTTGTCTCGACTCTGCCCTCGGTCAACTCTTTAACAGGCGCAGCCAGATTGCTCCATTCACCTAAGCCTTATCAGTCTTTACAATGCTTAGACCTTGGCAAGCTAGGGTACCTTACGTATAAGAAATTGTATGTTGATCGCACCGAGATGTGCATCTGTGTTAACACACAGGGTGCCACCATGCGTACACCTTGTATGCAGCACCTTGACACACACTGGATGTGCCGATATGTGCTTATACACAGAGTGCGCAAAACACATGCAGCCCATAGGCAGATACGATGAAAATAGAATTCCAGACGAATAGTCGGATACTAGAAAGGGATTCCACGGAACGTGTGTCGGGTGGTTGATGGAATGTGTTTGTGTGCTAGTGCACAATATGCACACATCACATGCTGCATGTCCCAATATGTGTTTTGTGCTAAAGCATAATGTGCTCACAACACATGCAGCACATGACGAAAAAGGGATGATGTATGGTGTGGGGTAGGTTGTGCTTGGGTGGGAGTGTGTGTTTGTGGGGTGTTTTGCAGTGGTTGAGGTTGGAGAAGGTACGAATTTGGCCCCAAAAATATAGTGATCCATAGCCTTGATGGTATAGTCTGTTTTAGCTAATTCAAATCGTCAGCTTGCTTATAAAACCTTGTACACAATTTTAAAAAAAATGTACACGAGGTTTTATAATCAGTCCAACGAAATTCTTGCGAATTATAAACGCTCCAGTCACCAGGTGGAAAACATGCTTTAAAACATTTCTTGAATAATGTTTGAAAAGTTCATAATTTTTATGGAGTGGGGTGGGTGAGCTAGTGTTGGGTTGGGTAGGATGCAGGCTGAGTGGAGTGAGTTGTAGGGTTTGCGTGACCATATACTGATTCATAGCCACGACAGTACGGTCAATTATGTGTGGTAACGTCTTTCAATTTTTTTCGACCTGTTTATGAAACCTCGTAGGCGATTGCGCGAAATTTTGTACACGTGCTTTTATAAGCTGATCCATCAAACGAATGTAACTTCTAAAAGCCCCGTCGCTAGATGGCAAACATGTCTTAAAATGTTTCTTAATTATCGGACTTTTAGAGAAACATAGCCTGGAAAATTCCTAAAATTGGTGGGGGGGGGGGGGGGGGGGGGTGTGGAAGGGGGAGCGTGACCATATACTGGTTCATAACCTCTAGTCTCACAAAACGTAAAGTTGAGATGGAAATTGTACATAAATAATTCTGAATATAAAGATCGAGGGTGATTTTCGTTATATAAATAACATCTGCAACTACGCCACCACCCATGCTTATTCCAGTCTCACTAGTCACTACTACTGTTGAGGGCAAATTTTAAGTTTCAATACAATGTCGCTGATGAGCTGTTGCTGTGGCTAGCCATGTACAGTATCTTGTACAGGTAATTCTCGCACCCATTCCTCACAAAGCAGAGTGAGCTAGGGGACGTGACAACCGTTACTTATTCCCAGTTCCTTATTCGACACTAGTTATCAACCGATAAAATTGGTTGATAACGAATGTCAAATAAGGAAATGGGTATTAGTAACAGTCGCCATGTGCACAGCGAGCTTGCTGACTGAATTAAATCATAGATCGCATTCGCGTCCAGTTTCAGTAAAAGTTACATTCACCCTGAAACAGTGGTGGCGCCAAAAGTAGCTTGTGCTCCACGACGCCAGAGGAGGGGAGCTAGGGTTTTTCTCGACATGCACACAATAAAGAAGGCAGTTTTCCCAACGGGGGTGGGTACTAACCCTTCTCGACAAGCCACCATCCTTGCCCTGCAAGCGGCAATTCGCTCTTGGAATGAAGTTCAGAATAAGGTCATGTTTCGTAACTGAGTGCAATAACTCCACTCTTATGAACGGAATACTAGACATATAAAGTTACGTCCCGTGGGAAGTGCCTTTCTGACAGTATTTCCACTGGCTTGTTTACTTTGAACATGGCCATATAATATAACTACATAATTTAAATTACGAAAAGTTACCAAATTGCGACAAATCTTTTCTCATTTCATTCAGTGACCTTACAGTTCGGCAGAAATAGCGAACATGAATCTATAAGCATTGTATTTTAGTGTACTTCATGGTGCACCCCTGTCAGTTCGATCGGCAACTCTTGACTTCGATTGCAAGGCCAATTCAATTCGAAAGTTTGATTTGATTTTAAATGGTAGTCCCGATTTTATTCACGATTTGATTCAAATCGAAAATGTGTGATTAATAGAGCCCTTATGGGAGATACTGACAAGGGAGCCGGAAGTGGGGGTGGGGGTGGAGGGCGAGGGTTGTCTTTTTCCTAAAGTAACGTTAAAACTACTAGCGATATTCACACAAAAAAATCAACATCATATTTTCTTTTTTTTCTCAAAAACACAGCTTATGTACCCTCATTGGAACAAGCGCGTTGAGCGGGAAGCCGAAACGTTCGAATAATGGTTTAACCCTTTACCCAACGTAACGTCCAAAATCGGCCAGCGCTATTCACAAAAATCGCCAATTAATTTTCATAATATTTTCATTTTTTTCTCAGAAACATAGGTTATGACCCCTCTTTGGAACGAGATCGCCGAGCTAGTTCCATTGAGGGGTCATAACCTATGTTTGTGAGAAAAAAAATTGAAAAAAAATGAGTTATTCAAGAATTTTGTTTGCATGTGTCGTCTGCTTTTAATGTTAGGTAAAGGGTTAATAAATAAAGATGTTATTACTTGATTAGTTTCACATAGGCCGAGATATCAGCCCTCAGTAACTTCACATAGCTTTCGACCTTCGGCCTTGGGCTTATCTCGAACAAATATGTCGGTCAATATGAAACTAACCACGTTATTACCTCTAATTATCATTCCAATAAGAAATTGTTTGCAAGTATCGTCTTCTATTCATCTTAGGTACAGGGTTAAAATGGGGGTTCAAGACTATAAAATTATCTGCGGAAATAGCACAATGTCGGACAAAAGAAGTCAAATAACGGGTCATTAGATTCCACGGATCAGAGTAAAGAGACAGGCATGTTGCTAAAGCCAGACCTCTATGATGAGAGTACTTAACTGCCATGCACAATTGAGTGGCGAATCTAAGATTCTGAGTTCGGGGGATCGCCATATTTGAATCATGGGATATGATGTGAACCATCACCCAGCGCACGAAGCGGCAAATTGTGGGCGTTCATGAGAAGGAGGTGTCCCACTCTCGTCAGTACGTCTGGGGGTCTCCCAAAAGAAAATTATGGAAAATGGAAGGAGCTATAGCTTTATCCATGCGATATGGTACTATCCGTGATAATACGTTGATATCCACTACCTCGGTAGAGGGTGTCAGTGTATTATCGTGGAAAAAATTGAGTTACAAAATATGGGTGAGGAAGGGGCGAGTCCATGATGACATGCCAAACCATTGCCAAGTTAATATCCTGAAACCAAATCGGAAGCATTCTGTGACTTAACCTTTGGATCCCCAATTCGGTACTGCCCATCCATTTCCCCTATGCAGTGTATCTGTGAAGTTTCATGACATTAGGCCAAAGCGTTTCCCATTTGAAGTCCTGGAAACAAAATCAGATGAATGGTTCTGCACACGGCCCACGGACACACACACGAACAGAGGACCTATTGTCGATGGCCCTAATAAAACCTAATAAAAGCCTGTATATGCGTAGGAATAAACAGATTAACAGCGTAAGGTAAAAAACATAGACTGACATTTTTATTGATCCCAATAGCAAACAATACACGTGTGGAGCAAACAAATGTATACTGAGTCAAAAACGAAAGTATAATAAACTTTGAGGAGCAAGGTTTTTAGTATTATCCACTTTAATCCCAAACAAATTATTGTAAATTCATATTTCGAGTCTAGCTGTATGGATGTGCATAATTTCATGTTCGTACTGTTGTCAGCGTGACGTCAGGACATCGCAGTTCAGACATGGGGTGTAATGAAAAGTTCCGACATGCAGCCAATAGCGTGTATGTCCACCGTTTGCCTCGTGAATGGCAAGACATCGACGGCGCATGGACCTGATAAGTCTCTGGATGTCACCCTGTGGAATTGCGTTCCACTCCTGCCTTAGAACGTTACGTAAATCGCATAACGTATGAAGATCATAAAGTCGCACCCGACGGTCCAATTGATCCCAAAGATGCTCGATTGGCGACAAATCTGGCGAAAGTGGGGGCCAGGGAAGAAGTTCGATGCTCTGCTCCTCAAGAAAGTCACGACAAATACGCGCCATGTGACATCGGGCATTATCTTGCTGGAATAACTGCAATCCGACTTTAGCGTTGAACAACGGGACAACAACGGTGTTACGAATTTCGTCCCTATATCGCTGTCCATTCAGATTACCATCGATGAAGATCAACAGCGTTTGATGGTGCAAGGAAATTCCTGCCCAAACCATTACACTACCCCCGCCGAAACGGTCACATTCCCGCACGCAACCATCAGAAAACCGTCCTCCTCGTCTGCGATGCACTCTTGCCCTACCATCAGAGCGCCGTCGACAAAATTGTGATTCATCACTAAAAGGAACTGTGCTCCAGCGCTGCTGAGTCCAGCGAACACGCTAACGTACCTATTCCATTCTGACGGTACGATGACGTTGGTAAGGATTGGTCCGTGGTATGGACGCCTACTTCGGATGCCGTGTTCAGCGAGTCTGTTGCGGACAGTTTGTGCACTGATTCTATTGTTAGTTCTACCAGGAGTAATTGCTGCTGTCCTCTCGCCGGAAGGAAGCGATCCCGCAAGTGAGACGTCCTGATGTGTCGGTCTTGTGCATGGGTCGTAAGTCTTGGTCGACCTGAACGCGGTCGGTCGACAGTAGATCCAGTGGTTCTATACCTTCCAATGAGACGGTAAATAGTGGCCACAGTGAGTCCGAACTCAGCAGCGAGCTCATCTGGAGGTATCCCATCCTCAGACATGCCAATGGCACGCAACCTCTGATTTTCGGTTAACCTTGGCATTTTTTAAAATGTCGGAAGACAAAAACTAGCGTATTTTCTCAATAACCCAAGCTCTCTTGCACAACATAACACAAAGAAAATCCTTGGTCACCCATTCAATTTGACATTCTCGGGTAGCACGTGCTATTTTGAAATCCGTAGCAAAATAAAATTGTAAACGGTTGGGTGGACTACAACAACATGTCATTAAACTCTTTGCACGACTTCTTGTCCACAAACATGCAACATTAGAACTATTATATTTCATCCTTTATGCTATTTTTCACATTTGTTTCTATTATACTTTCTTTTTTGACTCAGTATATTAGAAAACTGTGTACATAGCCCACATTCTGATATTTAATGGGACATAATATGCAGGGAAGGGGTTGTCACTTTGTACGCAAAGGTCAAACATTCTGGCCACCAATCTAATTCTGTAAGAAATTTGACGCTGTTATGGGCTTTTTGTTTACCCACTTTTCGAAGTATTCTTTGACCTCCAGTTATAGATATTCCAATTAATAAATATTTAATTTGCCTTGAAAACACCACGTTATTAACACAATTAGTTGAACTACATGGAGTAATCATAAAACTATGGCTGCCGTGAGTCATTTCTGATGGTAATTAATGTCATCAAACATTCGGTCAAATCAAGTCTCGATTGCACAACAATTCTGGCGGTGACTCAAAGAAAAAGAATGTTTATGGTATATTTTGAATTCAATCGTCTGGAACACATCAGTTGGTCGGAAAACCAAACCATATTTCGCTTTTCTGACTAACTGAAATATTCGAGACGACTGAATCTAGACTGGTTCCATGTCACAAGAGTGTGGAATTCCTTTCAGAATTAGACTGGTGGCTTGGGAACTTTCGTCAATGTGAATACGCTAACTGATCTGTTGGCGCTTCCAGCAAATATTCAGAAAGCATAGGTATAGGAACAAGTATTGCTCGTGTTCTCACCAGGTATCTCCAGGTGGACACGGGTAAAATCATTCTATCTCATGATTTTTAGAGAATTCTAGCTCAGTCTCTCTTGGGGAGGTGTAGTACCTTGGGTGGTAGGAACCCCTCCCGCCCTGGTCTCTACTCGAAGGAAACGGATAACCACAAAATCCCGAGCGATAACATCCAGAAGAAGACAGGAGCAACGCGAAGCGTGGCATATGCCCCCGATGGTGTCATAAACGGGTAGGTAAGACTTTCGGTAGCATAACCAAAATCGAAAGGACGCTTCCTCTAGACAACAATGCATCACAAAAAAATTGATTTGAGTCAGCATTCATTAGTTATCGGACAGAATCCAAATTCAAGATGGCTGCCATGGAAGCCATAATGAATTAACCACTAACGGTCATCTTGGTTCAGCTGACTGATCCAAAATTGAAAGGAAGCTTCCTCTTGACACCAACAATGCATAATTAAAAAACAAGAGGCCCCACGGGGCCTGAAGCGCTCACCTTGAAGAGAATGCGATATAAACATAGTCCAAGAATGAGTCTACATTAAGCAATCCATCTCCATAGGATACATTGTCAATCCTTGAGCCCCTCGGGAGTAACAAAAATAGTCCGAGCATCAAGCCTTTTCTTCAGTTGATCATAATGTAAAATGTAGAGATCCCCTATGAAGCCCCTTAATACAACCTATGTGGATTAATCTTAGTTAAACTCCTCAAGAGGGTACTGAATACAACATTTCTAATTCTTCAGCTACATGGCCAATTCCGGCTCCCGTATGGAGCCCAAATATTAATCCAAGCTCTTGAGTAGAACAAAGTTGAATCTGACCTCCCTATAGATGTTGTATACCAAATATGAAAGCATTCTGACTGTTGGATCTGAAGAAGAAAAATTTTTAAAGAATTTTTTTCATATTGCACTAAGTAAAAATTTGAGCTACCATAGCGAGCCCAAATATTAACCTATGAACCCGATTTGAACAGACTTGAATCTGCCCCCCCCCCCCCCCCTCCTAGAGATGTTGTATACTGGTGGATCTGAAGAAGACGATTTTTAAAGAAATTCCCTCATATTGCACTAAGTTAAAATTCGGGCTACCATAGGGAGCCCAAATATTAACCCAGTGAACCAATTTGGACAAACTTGAATCTGACTCCCCTGGAGATGTAAACCCAATATGAAAAGATTCTGACAGGGGAATCTGAAGAAGAAGATTTTTTAAGGAATTCCTTCATATTGTACTAAGTTAAATTTCAGGTTCCCATATGGAGTCCAAATATTAACCCAGGCACTCAAATTGAACAAACTGGAATCTGACACCCCCCCCCCCCGCCCCCCCCCCCCCCCCGAGATGTTGTGTATCAAATATGAATGCAATCCGACTGGTGGGTCTGAAGAAGATGATTTTTAAAGAAATATCTTCATATTGCTCTAAGTTAAAATTTGGGCTACCAAAGCGAGCCCAAATATATACCTAGGGACCCGATTTGAACAAACTTTAATGCGACCCCCCCTAGAGATGTTATATACCAAATATGAAAGCATTCTGACTGGGGGATATGAAGAAGAAGATTTTTAAAAATTATCCCCATATGGAACTAAGTTTAAATTTGGGCTTCCATAGGAAGCCTAAATATTAACCTAGGGACTCGGTTTGAACAATCATGAATCTGACCCGCATAGCAATGATGTATACCAAACATTAAAAGATTCAAACTAGTGGTTCTGAAGAAGAAGATTTTTAAATAATATTCCCCATATTGCCCTAAGTTAAAAACTCGGGTTCCTGTATTGAGCCCAAATATGAACCAATGGGCTTTATTTTAACCAACGTGTATCTGTCCCCCTTATGAATGCTGTATACCGAATATCAAAAGATTCTGCCCATTGATTCTGGAGAAAAGATTTTTTTTAATTTTTGCAAATATGCTGACTCAGCATTTTTTTGATGCCCTCTACAGAACACTCTAACATTATGGCAATTTTTTTATCGTTCAGTTCTGTTGGTCTTAAGATTGCTTCGTACCACATAACAGCTCTCTGTTTCGTGTGGTTTGGGAAACATGGGCGTTTGAAAATATTTCTATTTTTAGCTCCTGTGGTTCCCGTGGGGATGCGGGAATTTTTTGGCACGTGTCAAATACTTATGACCAAATAATACCACATACCAAATTTGGTTCAAATCGGACCATCGGTTCAGAAAATATAAATTTTGGGCGAGCCAAAAATCTTACCCCTCCCATTACAAAGCCAAATATTGCTTTACGACCTTTGTTTGAACAAATTTGATTCTACACCTCAAAAGAAAGCTCCATAACGAATATCAAGTCATTGTACCCACTGGTTCATGATTTTTAAAATATTTTGGAGCATTTTCCCCACCCTATCCCTATGGGGCTGGACATGTTGAGTTGAACAAAAATGCAATGCCCCTTTGGGACCATCACTCACACAAACTTTCACTTGAATTGGCCCAGTGGTTTTGGAGAAGACCAAAACATGGTGTTGACGGACGACGGGCGGACGGACGACGGATGGAGAGCAATGAGATTAGCTCAACTTGACTTTGTCAAGGTGAGCTAATAAAAATGATTCGAGTCAGCATTCATTAGTTATTGCACGGAGACAAAACTCAATATAGCCGCCGTGGTGGGCATATTGAATTGTCAACCTGATCCAAAATCGAAAGAAAGCTTCCTCTAGACACCAATAATGCATAACCAAAACAATGAAATTGATTCGAGTCAGTGTTCATTAGTTATTGGACGGAAACCAAATTTAAGATGGCTGCCATAATGAATTGGTCACTGGCGGCCGTCTTGGTTCAGCTGACTGGTCCAAGATTGAGAGGAAGCTTCCTCCAGACACCAAAAAATGCATAATTGAAAAATAAAAATGACGAGTCAGCATTTATTAGTTACTGGATTGACACCAAATTCAGTACGGCGGCCATGGCGGCCATATTGAAATGGCTAGCAGGACCAAAATCGAAAGGAAGCATTGTCTAGTCATCCACAAGTAACCCCTAAAATTATGATTTGATCAAATAAGGAGTTCTTTGGTTATTGGGCGGAAACCAAAATTAACGTACCGAAACGGAGACGTTCTCCACGCTGGACGGTGGACGCCCCGTGCAACAGGTGCATACTGCTACTTGTGAGTCTTCCGGGTTAGACAGGGAACCTATAGAAAAAATAATAGAAGAGGTGGTCCCGAGGCTGTGGACAGGGCGAAAACATAGTACTCCCGAGAGAGTCGGAGGTATAAAAAGGAAAAAGTGACCCTCCATCAAAAACAGTGTTCCCGGCTATTGACGAATAAGGAAAACGAGAAAGAGTGACGCACGGTTTCCTCCACGCTTCGCACCCCTGATACCATGAAATCCTTCTCAGTTCGATCCTCGAAATGAGAAAGAGCCGGATGGGGAGATCAAAGGGCATATTAAATTGCACACAACTGATTCTTGGCTGGATGGAAATAAAATGTCCATGTATCGAGGGATGGAGTTGGGCATTGTCCTCTCGGCATCCCCTACTTCAAGGACTCCGTATCTTCCAGACCAGAGCACCGAAACGGAGACGTTCTCCACGCTCTTGGCGGTGGACGCCCTGTGCAACAGGCGCATGCTGCTACTTGTTCAACAGAGAGCGCATTATGAGTCATCCGGGTTAGACTGGGAAACCACAGACAAAATAATAAAAGAGGTGGCCTCGAGGCTGTGAATAACTGCTAGTGGAGAGACAGAATATGCTAACACAGTGAGAACGAGACAGCACAAACAGCTTAGTCTCCGCTATAGAAAAACATTTGAGGGTAAAAAATAGACACACACCCCTCTGCAAATCCTTCGCCAGAACTTTTCCTCCGTTACAACGATCAGATACCCAAAAATAGAGCCATACGGATCGAAAGGGGCTAATCTATTGTCCTACGGGAAATCATTTACAAGCATTAGAAAAAATACAAAAAATTACTTGCACCGTTACTAGTGTCTGCGAATACCTGTGCTTTTTCTGAGAATTTATCAAGATCTTTGAAACAGAAATTACAGCAATAAAACATTGATAGAATGGGAAGGTGGTAATCAAGACAATTCGTAATCAAGACAATTCGTAATCGATCTAAAACCCAGTCAATTCGTAGCCAGAATCATTGTTGCCTCAGCTTTACTCTTACCCCGAGGATCAAAAATCTTGATTATTTTAGACACATCTGAGTCAGTTGTTCAACGTTTAACTGCATAAATAATAATACAAAATAAAATAAAAAAGAATAAAATATTGTATGTACAGAAAAGGTAAAGATGTATTTCTTATGCCGAGGGAGCGGGTGTCGACAGGGCTCTCGGCTGCTACACTTTTAGCCACGTTGGTTTTATATATCAGATGGGTGGGGACAAGCGGATGATGTCTGCAGTGGGATTTATCTTGTCACCTGCATAACTCTTTCGACGTTAACGGTACATGTAACTTTGTCGAACACTTCCTCCATTTGTATGTTCTTATATCGACTCAGTGGTTCTAATGACAATCAGAACACTTCCAACAACAATAAAGAATATTTTTCAAGGGGTTCGTCAATATTATCGCCAGGTTTTTATTTACATGTTCCACATCTTAAAGGCATTTGTTTCACATAGGCCTCCGAGAAATAAAATGTTCTTTTCTAAGGTAGAACAATGCTCAATTCAATTGGTATTTCAAAAATCCACAATGTCCAAGTTAACCATCTGGAAACGAAACACAAATATATTATGTGAGACTTGACAGGCCTACGCAAAGGACAAGGAGACTAATCCACAACCTTACAAATTAGAAATTTTCACAAGATAGTCAGTAATAATGTAACTCCCCATAGATCAACAGGACTGTGGGATTGGATTACTGTTGATCCCCCCCCCCCCCCCAAAAAAAAAACATGGCGTAGAATGCGAGGGATGCATCTACCCTGATTTAGAGAATCATTTTATGGATCTCGCGTTTTGGTATGTCCAGGTGCATGATGGGTGTTTTTTTCACCATTCAGCTGAATCCGATAAGCTGTATACGTACAGTTTCCTTTTGGGATATCTATACAACTGGATTGCCAGAACGTTAGCGACAAAGGTCGCAACTCCGTCTGCCTCGAGATGGCGTCAAGTCAATCAACGCGATGGCCCCTCCCAATCGATGACGTGCAAGTTGCTAGGCAGTGACTGTAGTTATAGCGTAACAGCTTCCACTTCATCAACCGCCATGGTGTTTATCTAGCACGAAACCTACTAACCCTGTATCAACTTTTTAATCTCGGAAATTGTTTTTGGGTTGTTTTTTTTGTCACTAATAACTAAAATATGATGCAAACATTCAATGTGTATTGCCGCTGAAAGTGTGCATATCATCAACATATTCAGTTTAAACAGACATCAAAGTATGTTCTTTAAAAAGATATCCACGATTGTAACCATCTTGGCTGCCGGTGAGACACTTTCCTATATCTGACCAATGAGCGTTCCAGCAATCCAGTTTTGTGGGGATCAATGGTATACTGTAGTATGCAATGTTGTGATGTATAGGTTGTACATATGTACGCGGCCTTAACCCTTTACCTAACATGAAAAGCAGACGACACTTGCAAACAAAATTTTTGAATAACTATTTTTTTTTCATTTTTTGTCTCAAAAACATAGGTTATGACCCCTCATTGGAACGAGCTCGACGAGCTCGTTCCAAAGAGGGGTCATAACCTATGTTTTTGAGACAAAAAATGAAAATATAATGAAAATTGATTGGCGATTTTTGAGAATAGCGCTGGCCTGTTTTGGTCGTTACGTCGGGATAAAGGGTTAAATGTATTGTATAGGTAGGTAACAGAAGATTAACGTGTAACGTGAGTTCTATCCAGGAAGTATTTTTTCCCGTGAACCGGTTGACGTTACCAATGACATCGTTGTGCGCTCTCGATGTCATGGAGACATTGGCAGCTGTTGATGTCGAATTTTCAATCCGATTTTATGCTGTTCAGACAAGGGTGTGTCTGGTTTGGACTTCCTATATCCATTTTGATCCCTTTAGCTCGGAGAACACCCTATATGCAATCAAGGCTTGCTAAGAAACAGCTGAAAAGTCTAGACAAGGTGGCTACAACGTCAAGTTAAAGGTTGTTAAATGTTGTAAGATGGTCGTGATGCCTGTAACGTTTCAACAGCGTATGAACAACGCTAAGTAGGAAATTGTTTAAACGGTTGTGTTGGCCACAATGTTTTCACGACATGACCACAACATTAAGTAAGAAGTTGTTGACCTGATATTTAGTGCTTACGTAATGAAAAATGTTGCCACAACCTCACAGGGAGGCCACAATTGTTCTGTCCGTCAACATTATAGCCAATGATTTTACAACAAAAACACAACGTTTCCACGACTTTGTTACAACCGCAATGTGTTAGTGAGGGGTCCATCCATCTCAGCCCCGCCCACACTCGCGTTATTCTCTGGTATAAGATCCCGTATGGTTCCAACGAACAAATCCAATAATCACATGACATCCAAAAATGAGATAACCTAATCAGGAAGGATTCACCACTCCATACTACGCTTAGTTAACTCTTTGTCCAATACGAGTAGAAAGCGCGTTCCATAAGCCATCCGTTTTAGGCAAAATTTGAAAAGATAATAAAATTTGAAGGGTGTTTTTTGTGAATCGCGATGGCAGTTTATTGCTCTTATCATAGCATTGCCGATGACCATGGCTATTGTTGTTGAGACCTTGTCTGAATTTTTCGTTGAAAAGCAAGGGTATGTGTACCAACATACAGTCGGCCAACTTCATATTACGGTCGGAAAACGCTGGGTTCCCGAGCCTCGAAGCTAGGTTCTCAAAATTTTCCAACATAGTGGAGCTTGAGTTAGAAATTTCTGGCAGTGTTCCTGAGTATAAACTTGAAACCTAACTTAATATACTTCTTTAACCCTTTTCCTAACTTGAAAAGCAGACGACGCTTGCAAACAAAAATCTTGAATAACTATTTTTTTTTCATTTTTTGTCTCAAAAACATAGGTTGTGACCCCTCTTTGGAACGAGCTCGACGAGCTCGTTCCAAAGCGGGGTCATAACCTATGTTTTTGAGACAAGAAATGAAAAAATAATGAATATTAATTGGCGACTTTTGTGAATAGCGAGGGCCGGTTTTGTCTGTTACGTTGGGTAAAGGGTTAAGTTAGTGCAGTGCTTTTCTTGGTTGCCAAAATTCGTTCACGTCTTTGTTTGGTTATAAGTTATGAGAGACTGCATACAGGCCTGTAGGAACTCTCCCATAAATTGTAACAAGAAAAATCCACGCAGAAGAAATGAATTCATTTCAAAGATAATGTGCATCACATCCAGAGAATTTGAAATCTTTAAGTTGCCGTACGTTCACTTAAGAATGGAGCCCAAATATGGGCTTCCAGGACTCAACAAGTTAAAACGATAATAAAAGAAACGGATCAGAAACGTTCGTTTATTATTATAATTTTAAAGAATTACTTTTGTTTAACGCATCTCATTCTTTAATAATAATACGTGAAATAAGTTACAGGCCTGTTCGATTGTCATATACAGACCGACCCCCCCCCCCCCAACCCACCCACACAATCGGCACCACCACTAGCTTCGACCTGGGTTGCCCTTCTCCCAATTTCTGAAGATAGGTACGGGTCTGAAAGCAACATTTTAGGACATGAATGTCAAAACAAGGTGGTCTATTGCTGTTGGTCCAAAACGACAAAATATGGGTGATAGTCAGTTCTAACGACGAAAATCGTAGTCAGCAAGAGTTCGCGTAGACTCATGGTATGGTGTTTGTTGGAAACACGTGAAATACAGGTGTACAGGGATCCAGTTCCTACATCCGCACTATTGTTGTAATACAATTATTTTAAATCTGGATAATTTTTTTTTTATTAGGGTTTAACGACACATTAACAGCCAGGGTCATATCATGTCGGTGACAGTTTTACGGGTGGAGGCTGCCGGAGTACCCGGAGAGAACCACCGAGCAACGACGACCAGTTGTCAGCTCTCCAACATCGTAACTCTGAACTCTGCACCGCGGCACAGGCAGGGTTAGATTGGTTGAAGACATGCGCACCATCGACGCGCAGTACACCTTAGTACACAGCGTCATCGAGCCCCCATGTAGGCAATCGGGGTTAAGTGCCTTGTCCAAGGACACAACGCGGGAGCACGAATCAGTCGCTGAAATGGTCACCCATCCAACTACTAACCGCGGTCGACGTTGCTTAACTTCGATGATCTGACGAGAACCGGTTACCGCGACGCCACCGCACCCCAAATCTGGATATAGTATTAAATGTAGTATTACAGAGACGAATTATACCATGTAAGTCGATTACAATTAATCTAATAATAATCTTTAGCATTCAGGTCTTGACCCTAACTAAAACTAATAAGAACATTTCTGAAGATTTGCTGCATAGGTCAAGATTATTGGATTCAACAGACGCATGGTCAAAGCAAAGATGATCGATGCAGCGTAATCTAAATTTGTCCCGACTATGGTGGCTCTAATCCTCACTGATACAATATTCCAACAACACCATCAAAGCATGCCTTCGTCGAAGGCATGCCTTGATGATGTCTTTGGAATATTTTCAGTCGGAATTATAGTTAACTCTTTACCCAACGTAACGGTAAAAGCCGTCCAGCGCTATTCTCAAAAATCGCCAATTAATTTTCATTATTTTTAATTTTTTTATCTCAAAAAATGAACAAAATTAGTTATTCACGAGTTCTTTTTTGCAAGTGTCGTCTACTTTTCATATTAGGTAAATGGTTACAAAAATCCAGACTTCTTGGAAATGTATTTGTGGAGAAATGTAGTAGTCGTGCTATTTATTTATTGGGGTTTAACGGCACTTTCGACAGCCAGCGTCACCTCATGTCGGGCAGTTTTATGGGTGGACGAAGCTTGAGTATCCGGGGAGAACCACCGATCAGCGGCGAACAACTGTTATTGTCTCCCCAACGTACTAACTCCACACAAGCAAGGCTAGAACTGGTTGAAAACACGCGCATTTACCCTTAGTGGGGATCGAACCAAGGACCTTTCGGTTTGAAGTCCAATGTCATAACCATTGAGCCACCGCACTCCTATGTAGTAGTCGTGAAGAAAGCTTCATTCCAAATACAAAATCTCCAGTCCGTGCAGTTTGGGAAATATTGGACATTTCATTTTTTTTACTATTTTTAGCGCCAGGTGTTCCCACGGGGAACCGAGAAAAATTTTGGGGGCATGAATGAAGTACTTAGGGTCAACTAATGCCACATATAAAATTTGGTTCAAATTGCTCCATTGGTTTTTGAAATAGAAATTTTCAGGGGAACTAAAAGGTGAGCCCATCACCTGGAGATCCCAAATATGGATTTATCAACTTTCTTTGAACAACTTTTAATCTTGAACACCAGAGGAAGTTTCATACCAAATATCAAAGCATTCCCACTTGTAGTTCATGAGAAGATGATTTTTAATGAATTTCACGATATTTGGCATAAGCCCAAGCCCAAAAAGGACAGAGACCCCATTTGAACAAAACTAAAACAGAATACTCCCAAGATGATGTGGCCCATGTTTCAATTTGGGCCATTGGTTTGTGAGGAGAAGATATTTTTAAAAAGGTAGACATGTAATTGACTTCAGTATTAAAAAATGCTGAGTCATCATATTTTCATAACACCAAAAACAGACCATATGACAGATTCTCCAGCAATTTGTATTGTCCAATTGTTTCAACTGCTCAGAAGAAAGCTTCATACCAAATACAAAATCTCTAGTCCGTGCAGTTTGGGAAGTATTGGACTTTTAATTTTTTGTTCTATTTTTAGCTCCAGGGGTTCCCATGGGGAACCGCGAAATATTTTGGGGGCATGAATGAAGTACTTAGGGTCAACTAATGCAACATATAAAATTTAGTTCAAATCGCTCCAGTGGTTCTTGAAATAGAAATTTTCAGGGGAGCTCAAAAGTGAGCCCATCCCCTGGAGAGCCCAAATATGGACCTATCAACTTTCTTTGAATAAACTTTTAATCTTGAACACCAGAGGAAGTTTCATACAAAATATCAAAGCGTTCCCACTTGTGGATCATGAGAAGAAGATTTTTAAAGAATTTCATCATATTTGGGCATAACACCACGCCCAAAAAAGGTGGAGACTCCATTTGAGCAAAACTAAAACAGAATACCCCCAAGATGATGTGGCCCATATATGTTTCAATTTGGGCCATTGGTTTGTGAGGAGAAGATTGTTTTGTAAAAGCTAACGTACGATGGACGATGGACGACGGACGACGGACGATGGACCACGGACGCCATGTGATGGCAACAGCTCACTCTGACTTTCAGTCAGGTGAGCTAAAAAAGAGAGCATGTAGCAGCCAAAGGGACCACGCGAAGGGTCTGAGAAACAGATTATTTACTTTTGTAGGCCTAATTCGCCGAAAATATAACAAAACGAAGCGTAATCGACAGAAAGTTACCGCGTCGGAAGCGTACTCCAGACTGTATCTCAGACATTCAAGAAATGAACTTTTCTGGGTAGGTGGGGTGGGGCGAGCCTTCTAGAAACTTCGTACTTTCGATACTCGAATGGTCGCACCCCTTTTAATATCAGCGCTCTCACTCGTCCAACTGTTAGAACGTGGTGACTAATCCCACTAAACTACAGTGGGGTAGCCACACAGTCCAGACAGCTGATCTCAGACCCTTAGGAACTGGGGGGGGGGGGGGTGTGGTTGTGCTGCCCCCCCCCCTCCCCAATATATATATATTTTTTTATATATTATTTAACCAATATACGGATATAATTCTGCAAATTTCCCAAGATCCACATAATAACGGATATGTGATTTGAATGGGGATCAGTAACATTATATTGACGAGGTAACATAAGTATGCGGTCCGTGATCAAGTCACTGTGGGTGAATCTGGTGATATACCAGGATAGATTGCAATGAGCCAATGCTACCTACACAGGCCAACAGGTGGTCGGGAGCACGGTGGTTCAGTAGGTAGAGGTGCAGGCTGCAAGCCGAGAGGTCCTCGGTTCGAATCCCACCTGCGGCAACCGCGTTGTGTCCTTGGGCAAGACACTTCATCTCCATTGCCCGCGTGGGGGCACGGTGGCGTTGTGTACTAAGGCGTACTGCACGTCGATGGTGCACTTGTCTTCAACCAATGCTAACCCTGCTTGTGTGGAGTTGGTATGTTGGGGAGCTGACAGTTGCTCGCAGTTGCTCGGTGGTTCTCTCCGGGTACTCCAGCTTCCTCCACCCGTAAAACTGTCACGGTCATGATTAGCCATTGTGCATAAATATGTGACCTTAAACACCAATAAATAAATAACAACAGGTGATCTTTAGTGTTTGATTTCATCACATCCACAGACTTTGACAATTTTGGTGTATCATTTATTACTGTATGGGGAGAGTTAGAACTAGCTGCATGGGCCTACTTCATTTATTCTAGTTTGTGCAACAACGTTATTTGTTCCATATGTTTTGAGAAAATGCACGGACTTGGATTTATTCACATGCTGTAGTCCACGTATATACATTCATTGATGTTTCGCTTGTGATTATTAATGCATGTTTAATGCCAAAATGCATCAGAGAGCGTCATTTCAACATTGAAAATCAAACATTTTCGATTTTGGAAGGGGGACACCCCCCTTCCAAACCAACACCCATACTCGGCGCTGCGCGCCTCGGAGACGCGCAAGCGCGTCAGAATGCCATCCCCCCCCCCCTCCCCATCTCATTTTCCTTCCTATAGGCCTGGCTGATCTACGTTCACGCCTAATATTCTTCTCAGAAAGCCAACTGTCTATCTACTCAGCCCCATCAAGTTTAGTCATTTCGTCAATCCAATTCCAATTCTCTCACTCACAAATAACGCAGTTTAAAGGGGAGAATTAAAACCACTCAGAGCTACTAATAATTTACCTGAGTTGACTAATGTGGTTCCGCTAATATATTTTCCACTCAGTTGTGTTTGGAAAGTCCATCAACCCTCACACTCTGTCACAATAAATAAACACTGTGTCATATTCCTCTCTACAATTTAAATGTCACAACTTCAAAAGACGAATATACATTTCAAAACTCACTGAATGACAAGTTTCCCTTTAACATCGGACATTTACTTGTGCATATATCTATTTAGGTTAAACACACCATGGGACAACGATTACGAGCGTCTAGTTGCTACGGATTATCGTATCACCAAAACAGAAAAAAGTCCCGTTATGCCTGTGACCATATAAGAGTACCCAAGCAATTAAAGTGTCATAGAGATATTGTGATACCACCGCACGCCGTATTCAATATTTATTTTAAGTGCGAAAAATATTGATTAGCGGGCCATATCTTTTGTGGCTGATCAAAAAGTTATGAATAACAACGGACATGTTTTTTCAGATGCGAATGCAATGTCCCGTTGCTAAATAGTCAAAAGCTCTTGAATTAATTGTGCAGACTTGACAGCTACCAAGTCAATTACTACACCTATTGCAACTCGAATGTTTGGTGGGTTTGCTTATTTGCATCTTCGCCATTGCATTGTGTACGGGTTTGCTTATTTACATCTCAGGCTAATGCATTGTCTATTACGCAGATAAATGTTATGGTAAGGAGGGTATGCAGGGACGTTGCTAAGTGGTCTCAGATGGGTAGGGGTGTCCCCCCTAGATTTCTAATGGGCCCCCAGCCCCGCCCCGTCCCACCCCGCCCACCAACGTTGGCAAAATTGCGACTACCACTACATAATTTCCAACAACTGGGGCAGTTTCATTAGCGTCCCCTCCCAGTCAAAGTTTTCTTATTTTGATAAAAACTATAATTTTTCAAAAAATGCAACAATACTATATCATGTACCCCCCCCCCCCCCCGCCTCATCGGGACGAGCTCGTTCCACTGAGGGGTCGCATGATATGGTTTTGTTCAATTCTTTTAAAACTATTTTTTCGTAACTGCTGAATTTGTAAACTTCGCGTACGGATGCGGTCGTTTCGTTCGGTAAAGGGTTATTATTTATTTATTTATTGGTGTTTAAGGTCATATATATCTGCACAGTCGCTAATCGTAATCGCGCCATAGATATGAAGTCAAGTCCAGCCAATTGCTTATACTCATGCTGTTAATTTTAGAGGACTTCCACCACAGGCGTTGGTTACTAGGTCTTGTTTTACCACTAAAACATAGCTCATTTACCACGTTGACACTTTACCCAACGCAGACTACATCAAAATTTATTTATTTATTATTTTAAATATCATTTTTTTCAAATTTTTAAAAAAAAATCAACAAAATCATATCATGTGACCCCTCGTTGGAACGAGGTCGTCGAGCTCGTTCCAACGAGGGGTCACATGATATGGTTTTGTTGAAATTTTTTGAAAAATTTTTAAAAAATGTTATTTAAAATAAAAATTTTGATATCGTTTGCATAAGGCTGGGTGGTTCTGGGCGAAATGCTGAGTAAAGGCCTAACAGAAGTGGAGAAAGACAGTAATGATATACACTTTTCCAAGTAGCTTTTAAAAAAAACTCCCTATTTACCATTTCCAATCACATTGGAACAAACTTGACAAACTCTTCAATTCTGGGTTCATTTATCAAAGCTATGGAAAAGTGAAAACAAATGATGATACTTTGAATGACGTGGAGCGTATTAACCGGCTGAGTGCTAGAAGCAACTATCAGGGCTTTCAAAAAATGAGGGAACAAGAGCAAAAGCCACAATTTTCCTTGCTCGTGTTCCCTTTCCGTCAAACACAAATAATATTTGTTTATATAAGTTTGTATTATTACAAATAATTGGAGAGTGCCTCTGGGCACTTTCCGATAATTTATAATAAACAAATATTGAACAACTAATTCAGACAACCCAAAATAGTCTATCCCTCAACCTATTTATTTATTTATTTATTTATTTATTTATTTATTTATCGGCAAGTCGAGAGGTTCCCGGTTCGAATCCCACCTGGGGCGACCGTATTGAATCCTTGGGCAAGACACTTAACCCCAACTGCCCACGTGGGGGCACGGCGGTGTTGTGAACTAAGGCGTACTGCACGTGGATGGTGCACTTGCCTTCAGCCAATGCTAACACTGCTTGTGTGAAGTTGGTACGTTGGGGAGTCTGACAGTTGCTCGCCGTTGCTCGGTGGTTCTCTCTGGGTACTCCGGCTTCCGTCACCCGTAAAACTGTCCGACACGAGGTGACCCTGGCTGCCGAAAGTGTCGTTGTACCCCGATAAATAAATAAATAAATTGGAAATTAGCACGAATGGGGCTCACTGACTCTTTACTCGTAAGATGTGTCTGAAGATTCCATCAGATGATTTGTTTCTTCTACAGCCTTTAATACTGAAAAAACTTCACATCTTTGGCTCCATAGTTTAGTTAACAAATTTGTTGAAGGAAATTTGCCCTCTCCCACTCTTCAGCAAGCTCATTTGCAATATATATTTATATTAGGGAAAGAAATGCCTCCACAGTGGCAGTCGAGGTACCTCAAGAGCCCGCAAGCATAGCACAACTGGCACACTTGACACGGCGCTAACCGGAGGTTACACTCCTCACTGATTTCACGAGTCGGTATTCTAGGAGGGAGATGGGGACTGCTCATTCTCAATAAAATATTAATAATTGCACTGATTACCTAACTTCGTTGTGTTCTGTATTTCACTGGTATCATATTCGCTCATTATTTTGTTGCTGCCTTCTTCTTATCAGACAGCGATGCCGATCAAATGAATCATGGGAAGCGTTACGGTGGCTCTCAACAATAACGTCACAATGGATGACATGCTTTTGTATGAAATTGATATAAAGCTATGGAATTTAGTTCTTGTGAATACATTTATCTCTTTGTTGGGCACCGACAGAAAAGCAGCTCATTGAACAGCGAACTGCAGCAAACAAGGACAGAGAGGTACATTTCTTTCTGCTGCGGAGGTGGGATGGGGCAGGGGTCAAGACCATAAAAAGTCCGATAAAAAGCATCAGTGTTAACCATCGTCCGAGTGCCAAAATTGACACGAGGCGAAGCGTTGCATTGCTAGATAAATGATAGCCTACCCTTCAAGAGTAATAACAAGTACATACCCTACACTAATTGGCCCAAAGTTATTTTATAAGATTTTGTAATCTATGTACACCAGTTAGTATTCATCAAAAGCAGCCATTCTGATCATATTGTATTCCACTTAAAACAATTCTGCTCTATTTGTCTTCAAGCCTGGAAATAAGCAATCTGCCATTTACAGAATGAAGTCCCCATACAGAGGGGGGGGGGGGGGGGGATTTGCTGATGCTATCCCATGCATGAACTAGAATCGCCCAATTTATCCTCTGGGAATCGCTTTCTGTTTAGGCCTGAGACCTTGATTCAGACTGAGGTTCACAGAGGGTAAATTTGGTAATGCTGCTTGCTATGCTGGGTAGCATCACCAAATTCACCCTCTGGTAACCTCATACTGCAAATGACAGTTTGCTTATTTCCAGACGTTGTTGTCTTTCATTAAAGATAAACTACTCTTCAGCATTGTTTCTTGAAAAGCGCACACAGAAAATCAATAGGAATTGATAAAGCAAGCAATGAAACAAAGGTGGACAGCCGCATCCATTTGATTGCGAGCAAAAAACCCCAGGTATATACCGTCCTTACTGTACTACCACACAGTATACTTGCTTAACCGAACAATCTCTCTCACACACACATTGTGACACAAACCAACGCGAAAAATAATACACTAGGTGCGTTTAATCACTAACGTAACGTTTGATAACCAACAAACTGACAGATAGGCGGAGCAATGGACAAGCAATCACAAAAACTTTTTGAGCTGCCCACATTTCAATGACATCCACAACGGGGACATTTCCGTCACGTTCAGACACCTACTGCTCCTTCTGGTTCTGTCTTCTCGTTAATTTTAGAGTGATGCACATGATATCACGTGGTCAAGTTTGATACATCATTTCGCATAAGACCGGGGGAAACAATTTTACATTGTGTATAATCGTTATATCCAAGACGAACCATTCACAAAATCGCCTTTCACTCATTATTAACAATATTTTTTTTTTTCTTTTTTTTTTTTTGGGGGGGGGGGGGGATATCGTATACTACTTTATAGTGTGTGTGTGTGGGAGGGGGGGGGGGGGTCTCTGGTTCATTTACGGTCACTCTCTGTGCACACAAAGTATAGTAATGAGAGGCAAATGTGTTAGTCAAAATATGTTTTCCATTAATTTCGGAGGTAAATACTGTACTTTTGTCTCCAGTTTGGGTCCGAACGGGAAAAGTGATAAAGAAGACTTTCACATTCACTAAATTTCCATGTGCGATAACGAAATTGAAGACCAAGTCTACTGGTGTCGATTAATTTGGATGTCGAGCGTGGATTGGTGGGATCGGAGGTCTGTGGATTCCCAGAAAGGCCCGTAGGTTTGCCACTCAGTAGACAATCAGTGAATAAGTGATCGACGACATTGCACACAACGAAAAAAATAGGGAAGGCCAGGCACGTATCCGCGATTTTCAGACCGCAGGAACTCACTTAAGACTCGTAGAGAAACATGCACAACAATCTTAAAGTTTGCCAACTGCTCGGACAGTCCGAGGTACGCACCCATGTGCACCGGCAGCATACATTAATAAATTATAGTTACTGCTTTCTACACGCCATGCGCACAGTTAGTTGCTCATAATTTAAAGGCCTACTGATGCATATTGGTCACCGTACGGTGATCAATACACAACAGTTAAGCCACCTGAAAACCGGAAATATATAAACAATCAAATATAGCTCAACCGAGTTTGTACGGGCCTACGCAATCACACTCGGACAATCAAAAATAGCTCAAACGTGTTTGCGCGGAAGGACGTGCGGAAACATCCGCGATGAAGGCTCGTACAGGTAAAAATGTGATCAAACAACTCTAAAGGCGTTGTAGGATTAAATCTGGTTGTTAACGACACATCCCAAAATACAAAACTACAAAATAGATTTTCTCATTTGAACAGACAGAATTGTATAGTCCGATGCCTTTGCAGGAACAGAGGATTTGGAAGCATTAACTGTTTACCTTACAGGCATCATATATCCATACAAGACAACATCTGCAACAATTTCTCGAATAACCGACATAACGATAAAATTTCATTTTTTGTTTTGTTTCAGAAACATAGCTTATGACACCTCATTGGAACTAACTCGTTCAAATTAAAAGTCATACGCTTATGAGGCAACACTGAAAGAAAAAAAAAATTTGAATGGCGATTTTTGTGAAAAGCGCTGGCCGTTCCCTTTCGTAAACGGTTAATGTTGTCTAAGAGGGCTCCATTTCAAAAGCAGTTTTTAGACCTTTATCGGTAACCCTCTCCTGTAAGTAGGTTACAGGAGAGAACCCCCCACCACACTGAACAGAAACAATCCTGGTGTTCGAAAGCATCTTGTGCACTTCAAAGGAGTACCGATATGGGGAATTTTTCCAGAGCCAATTCCGAGTTTCAAGCTACATTTCGGCATTTTTGCAGCTCCTGGGTATTTCATATCTGGCTAAATGCAGATCTTCAGGTTGATTTTCTGTGCACGAGGTTGTGGTCTGGTGTAAGGAGGGATTTCCGCTCCATTACTGATCACAAAACTAATCACTCGGGTTATTTAAACATTTGAGCAAAAAGGAGGGGGTGTCAATGTATTTTTTTTTCAGTGGCCTAGACAAAGGAAGGGCGACGATCCCCCACCCCCCCTCCTCCACCAAAAAAGTCGGAAAACTATTCTGCTCGACGGGAAAACTTTGAGGCTTTATGTTGGTAAAATTTGCGAAATACAGTTATAATTATTGATATCTTGTCAAAAACACACGTTTTTAGACTAAATCTTCGATGTTCAACCAGTCTTGGATGCCAAAAATGTAGAAATTTGCTTACCGAATCTGAAATCAGCCGAACAAATATTTTAGGTCTGTCGGAAAATTTCACCCCCATCGGCGAAAATATATCTGTGCCACAGAATTTGTTATTCGAATATGAGACAGAATAGATGATACATGTTGAATGAAACAAATAAATTGACGTTTGAAGAGATGTGCGCAAAAGAGTTGTTTCCCTTGATATGTCTCGAGCTCAATCATTTTGGGAGTTATTTCCCTTCGACTTGTTTTGAAACATGTTACGAGTCCGAGCACGAGTTCTTTGGAACTTTCGAGGGAATATTTCCAATTCTGTATACTCTCACCAGGTATCTGAACTAAAAAAACGGAAAACACTATGTTTATACACAAATCGGCCCGCTGAAGGTACAAAAATAATAAACCACAGAAAACTTTCAACAAATAATTAAACTTCGCCACCGTAGTCCGGAAGCCAAATGCTAACTTTCTGCTCAACCTCAAAGTCGCGTCCAAAGTATTTTTCTCGGTGGTTATTTATTTATTTATTTATTGGAGTTTAGCGACACTTTAACAGTCAATGTCACATCGTGTCGGTGACAGTTTTACGGGTGGAGGAACCGGAGTACCCTGAGAGAACCACCGAGCAACGACGAGCAGCTGCCAGCTCCCCAACATCGTAACTCCGCACTGCAACACAGGCAGGGTTAGATTGGTTGAAGACATGCGCGCCATCGACGTGCAGTACGCCTTAGCACACGGCGTCATCGTGCCCCCATGTGGACAATCGGGGTGAAGTGTCTTGCCCAAGGACACAACGCGAGAGTCCGAATCGATCGCTTAGATGGTCACCCATCCAAGGACTAACCGGGTTCGACATTGCTTAACTTCTGTGCTCTGAGGGGAACCGGTTACTGCAACGCCACTGTGACCCCTTTCTCGATGGTTTGTGATAGAGGGACATCTCCTGATTCAGAAAAATGTTAACTGGACGTCTGAGAGTATTGAGCAATTTGAGATATTCGTCTCAGAAAAGGGGTACTCAATATCAATTCGCATAGTTACCCTAGGTGCTAAAATGCTCATATATAATCGGCATTTACTAGAAAAATCTGGATATTTTACTCATATAGACACAAATGACATTATTCAATGCATAAATAAGTGCATATTCGCCAAAAACTGCTATTTTGTTTTGAAAACAAGCGTTTTATTAACAGCATTTATAAATTAATAAAGAGCGTTTACAAGAAAACGCCAAATTGGAACCTAAAGGCACTCCTTCGGAGCAGCGACGTAATACTGCATTGATAAAACATCAGCACTATTTATCTTGTCGTCTCATTCCTTCAGTTGAGAGGTTTATAACAAGAATCTGCCATAGCCGATCGTTGCTTTTTGTCACCGAAATACAGACGTGAAGTTGTTAGGGTAAGTAACCGTCTGATAAACGTGGCATCGAAGCGAATCGAGAACATAACCAGATGCAGCATACTGCATAATGTTGGTCTGCATGTAGGTCTACAGTCGCAGCTAGATTTGTATGCCAATTTAGTCTTGAGAAGTCATAAATATTGTGTAGAGAAATAAGTTCACCCCAAACTAAAAAGTGTCAGACAAGCTACATCAGGCAGAGATATTCCAACCGAGGCGGAAATTGTGTTTGATTTCAAACGACACTGTCTACGCAACTGTAATGTGACAAAAGACCCTAAAAACCCGACAAGGTGATTAGAGGCTTATATTTTCCGTCAAGTAGTGAATCCTGGAACCAGGAGTAGTTCGTCGCAAAAGAGCGAGATACTCCTTGTTTGCGAGCAGCGAAAAGATAAATGGAGGGAGGGTGTAGGTTAAGGGCTCTGGGTGCTATGAGTGATTTGCATGCGGCAGATGCTCAATATCACTTGGTCTGTAGAGCTACATTTATGTGTCCAAGCTCTGTTCCGTCTGCGAAAAAGCAGTTCACTTACACTGCCTCAGCAGATTCAAATCCCGATGCCGAAGCATTGAAATCACTGTTTGCTTTCATGAGATGACCAATCCCTTTCTTGGAATTTGGTCGACTTGTTTAAATTGTATGCTGAGTGTGGGGTACTTGTATTTCCCGTCAAGTGTTTGTTACCAAGCTTGCTGAGAAGTACGGTAACGGCATTTTAGTTCTTTCATCGCCAGGGATAGCCACAATTCTAGCGGATAGATCGTGAGCTGGATCTACCCTACATATTATACAGGATCCAGATAATTGTGATGCCGAAAGCGCCAGGAAAGTTTTGATATGGATCGAAACGCTTATGATCTCGAGTTCAACATTGACAAAATATCAGACTTTTCACCCTACCCGGGATGCTGACTGGCAACATTGTAACATCACTGGTAAGTGGGATACCAACAACAATGCAAATTGGTCTTGCTGCTATGAGTAGGAATTCTAAAGACCTCATAAAAACGATGCATGACTTTGGAGTAACATGTTCCGATGATGAATTGTTGCGTTTCAGAAAATCGGCAGCAAATACGGTAGCTCGCAACGTTGACTTCACACCAATATCTAGTTCTGACGGGGGGGGGGGGGGGGGGGGGGGGGGGGGGGCTAATAAGGTAGTGGTAGATCATTTCGACGCTGACATTGCATCTCAAAATAGAAAACCTCGTACCCATTCACTGGCTGTTTTGTTACCTCAAGCAAATAACATAATCCAGTTTCCATACAGTCGTATCCCGCGACATGAAAAGTCTGAAATGTCAAGAGAATATTGACTATCAGTTGGATGTTGTTCGTTATCACGGACAGAAACGCCCGGATATGCCTATATCTCACGCAAAACGATGCATCCTGTCGCATCAAATTCTTTATCATCCATTTTGCAACGCCACACAAGAGAGTTGCAATGAACAAACAAGGTCAGTAGATACATCAGCTATGAATAGCCCCGATGAATAGAATAACCAAACAACCAAAACACCCCTTAAAATGTATATAGGCTAGGATGCAGCCTCTGCGCCCGGAATGTTGTATTAACCGCTGTCAAACATTGCAGTCCGCGAAATGACGATGTCACCTTAAACGTGGATATTTCAAATTGCTCAAGGCTGCCAGACGAACAGCAAACCATTTCGCAGTCATATGATGTTACTCTTACACATTCCAACGATAAAAAACTATGGACGCCACTTTTGAGGTTCAGTGCCGGACGGCCGGACTGCTCTTTTTGTGAGAAACACACCTTAAGTTTTATTAACCCTTTACCCAACGAATCGCCCGCATCCGCCCGCGTAATATGCAAATTCAGTAGTTGAAAAAATATTATTTTTCAAAAAATTTCAACAAAACCATATCATGTGATCCCTCGTTGGAACGAGCTCGTCGAGCTCGTTCCAACGAGGGGTCACATGATATGGTTTTATTGAAATTTTCTAAAATATTTGAAAAAAATGATATTAAAAATAATAAATGTTGATATCGTCTGTGTTGGGTAAAGGGTTAAGATATTGAACGTGTACATGGAGAAAAAATGAATCGACCCTTGAAATGTTCCCGTGTTAATAATCCTCTACCAAATGGCACTTTCAAAACTATTGTTTCGGGATCTATCCAAAAAATCAGAATATTTCCATTCCACTTTCAACAATCCAGATTCTTATTGTGAACTGGGGAGCGCAGTAGCTCAGTGGTTACGGCATTGGATTTCAAAAGGAGAAGGTCCACGATTCGATCCTTGTCAGAGGCAACTACTTTGTGTTCTTGTGTAAGGCACTTAATCCCGATTGCCTAAGTGGTGGCTCGATGGCGCTTTGTACTGCGGCGTAATGTGCGTTGATGGTGCACTTTTCTGGTATGGAAGGCCGATATTAGTATTCCATCATGGCTTGACAGTAAAATCAGCAAGGTCAACACTATAAGTTATTGTGATGAATTGACGGTAACATGGTATGAGGTTTGCGGCTCGGAGCTTATGAACATACGCTACTAGCCGCAAACCTCACACCATGTTACCGTCAATTTATCACAATAAGGTATATATTCCAATATGACCCTACCCATAGCTCAAACCCTACAGCGTGAATGAAAAAGGCAACCCGAAAAAGCAAGGTGGCTTTAACGATAAAAAATTTTGTAAATAACCCCTCGCGTACCTTACACCGTCACTGGACAACAAAAAAATCAGTAACTTAGATAAAGGTCTCGGTTACTCCATGTCAGTTCAAATCACGAACAAGTTCAGGATTTGAATTGAGATGAGGTAATCTCGATCTCTTTATAATGGGATTGTAGGTATACATTCATAGAATGATCAATGGCCTAAAAAATACGATTTTTAAGCAGTGTGCACTTTGAATCTCTTCCCATTGTTATCTTTTCAAATTTTTCACTTCGAAACGAAAGACGATAACATATGCGCCTGGCGCCATAAACATAGAAAAAACAAAACAAGCGAGCTCTCATCAATCAGAAGGCGAGGATATTAGTCTGATTGAAGATAATAAATTTATGTCAGATGTCTTCCAAAGTATACAACGAAAAATATTCACAAATCTGCATGGCACCACCGGGAAGAGCCAATCACGGGAAACAAACATCTAAACGGCTATTATTGCGTGGGCGTGGATCTAGGTTATAATTTGTGCCAACGGTAAGACTCAACAATCGATAAAACTTGCCTTTCTGCCATATTTCAAACTTTGCATTTAAAAAATGTGGTAAACAATTGAATAGCACTGGGACTCGATGGAAACAAAACGGGACACAAACATGTTGACGTACTGATTTCCACGGTGCTTATTTCCCCCACTGTGGTTGTCAGATTATTGATTTCATTCTTTTTACGAATTATGTTCTTTCTAAATTGAGATATCGCGTACTTTGTGCAAAGGCTTAACTAGCATTTTAATTTCCGATTTTATTTTCCGACTAATAAAAATGCTCGTTGTTTCGGCTGATCTGTATGTGGCTGCCCAGAACTTTTGCGATCATTGAATAAACTTAATGAGCTTGTACATATTTAACATTCCGAAAAGACTGTGCGCTGTAACTGTATAACAGTTTGTTTTCCAGCCTGAATGTTTCCAGTGATTCGGATACAAAAGCATAATGCTGTTCCATGATTTAATACTCATACCTTCGAGAAGTGTTTTTAATTCTCTTTGCGTACATAAAAACGTACAACGCTCCTCGCAGACGAGTTAGGAAAATGATCTATAAGTAGTAACATAAACAAACACGCGCTTGTATTATGCGGGTACAAAATACAGATTTTGTATCAGAGTCCTCTGATACACGGTGTTTTCGGGTAATTACGGGACCTATACATACTTATTGTACGATATTGCGAAGCAACGACCACCCCACCCCCATGATAACTATGATGTAAGGAAAGGGGTCAGTAATGAACTAACCATTTTGGAAAGTCGATATATGTAAAATTACTGCTCACGTTATTACAAGCATTAAAATTTCCAATAAAAATAGAAAAACACAATAATGCTAAAAGTTTTCAACAAATCGCCATAGCTTCCAAACTTGTTTAAGACAATATTAATATAAAGCAGCATGCCAAAAGTTATTGAAATCCGATGATTACTTTTTAAGTTTCCTTCAGCAATAAACATAAAAATCAAGTAAAACGAAATGCGCAGAGGGCAATAACTCTCTCAGTTTTCGATAAATCACCGCGATTTCTTATCCAATCCAAGACAATGGTATTACAAAGTACGATGTAAATATTTATTGAAATCTGATATTTTCAAGTATTCAAATAAACATTAAAAATTAAAGAAAAACAGAATCAACAAAGGGCAATAACTCCCTAATTTTTTAAGAAGTCAACGTTATTTTTAAACTAGTCCAAGACTGTTATTAACACAAAGCACGATATCCAGATTTATTGAAATCTGTTCGTTACTATTCAAGTTATTGCATGAACCAATAAATTTCAAGCAAAATGCAACAAACAATGGGCAATTACTCTCGCAGTCTTTGATAATAGTGTGGTTTTCCAACTTGTCCAAGACAGTTTTAATATAAACCAACCTATCACAATAATGAAATTTGAGGCAAAATTCAACAAAGAGCAAAAATCTCTTAAATTAGCATCGAATAATGGTGGTTATTGAACCCATCGAAGACATGCATTGTTAATATACTATTCAAAAAAAGTAGGGGGTATTTGATAAAAGTGAGATATATGAAGAAATATATTAAAATTTTCATCAAAAAGACAGTTGAGGAATTGCACTGTGACATCTGGTGGATGATTTCAGCGATAGCACACATTCCACGCACTGAGCTGTAGAAGACATGAACGGTCAGTCAGGGAATTTACCACATTCAGTCAAAGACCTCATTACCTTGTAAATCCTCGTCGGTTCGCGAGACAAGCGTGGATCCGACGTGGCATACTCCGTTCAATATGAGCTTGACTGATGTTATTCCATTCTTCCTGCAGTGTAGCGGTGAGTTCCTAGACATTGGCACAGAGCTGTTGGCGTTGTCGTAGGCGCCTGTCAAGCATATCCAGACGTGCTCGACTGGTGAAAGGTCTGGACGTAGTGCTGGCCAAGGCAGTGTAGTGATGTTGTGCTCCTGGAGGAACTCTGTAGCAACACGGGCCCCGTGTGCGCTTGCATTGTCATCTTCGAAAATGAATCGACGGTCGTGACGTCGCGCAAATGGCACACATGAGCTGCTAACATGTTGTCACGGTGGTACTGCCCTGTGACACGCCCTTGGATGACATGTAATGCAGTGT
Organism: Pictodentalium vernedei; assembly: GCA_031216915.1. NCBI lineage: Eukaryota > Metazoa > Mollusca > Scaphopoda > Dentaliida > Dentaliidae > Pictodentalium > Pictodentalium vernedei. The sequence continues at coordinate 241,114,619 of CM062291.1, forward strand.
TGCTTGTCATTGTTATGCCTCCCCACACCATAACCGATCCACCACCAAAACGATCGTGTTGTCTAACGGTTGCGTCATGGTATCGTTCGTTCCGCCGTCGCCACACTCTGTTTCGCCTGTCGTGGAAGTCGAGAGTGAATCTCAATTCATCGGAAAACAGGACGTTGCTCCACCGACGATTGTCCCAGCGCTGGTGTGCTCCACACCAATTACGCCTTGCTGCGAAGTGACGTTCAGTCAAACGTGAAATTATTCGAGATCGTGGAGCGTACAAATTCCAACTGTGTAGGCGATTTCGGATAGTCTTACCACTGACTCTCACATCTGTCGCTCGGCAGCTGCTGTCCAATTTCTGAGGCACTTTGATGGCGGTTACGTAATGCTGTGGTTCGGATGAAACGACCCTAAGGCAGTTGTCGCCCTCGGACGACCTGACCGACGTCTGTCATCAACATTGCCGGTCTGACGGTAGCGTAACCACAACCTGCTAACCACCGATTGAGTAACGTTGAGAATTTGAGCCACTGCAGTTCGTATGTTGCCAGCATCCAACGTGCCAACGGCACGTAAACGTTCGTCGCGTGTCAGTCTTCGCATACCTCAAAAGTTACGTTTCTATCAGAAACTATTGATGAACGAGTTTATACCAAGAAAAGAACGATGAGACCTCCGAAAAAAACCCGTCCAGTACAAATGAAAATTTCAAAACGTACCCCACAGACATTACCGCGGCGCTCGCTCGAAAAAGTTGCACGAAGTTTTCGTGGGCCGGTGACATTCATGATCCACACTAAACTTTGTAACATATTGATGTGTCCAATCACGCGTATCCAATACCATTTTCCGAAAATATCACCATCAGTTTGGTTATCCCCTACTTAATTGAACTCCGGTACTGTTCAAGTTATCGCATAGACTTCCCGACGAATAGAATGAGCCATATACTATACCCATTCCCTGTCAAAAATTATTTTTTTTATTTATATATTGGTGTTTAAGGCCACAGATTTCTGCGCAATGGCTAATCCTGACCGTAACACAGATATAAAGTCCAGACCAACCAATCGTTTAAACCAATCTTGCCCATTTTAGGCATTGGTTACCGGGCCCTATTTTACCAGTAAAACAGTGCCCATTTACCACAGAACACAAGCACTATTTCACTTTCTGGGGTTCTCAAAGGGATTGCGGGGAATAAAAACTCCATCAATTATTGTGTTTCCTGGATACCTACGATGTCTACATAGTATGTGCAATCTGTCTTGGTTTTATGCGCTTCATTGCAATCAGTCTAATCCAAGCATTCCAAGTTTCAAACTACAATTCTAGTTCTATACTTAAAAATAATTAAAACAAGAGGCCCCAGGGGGCCTGAGGGCGCTCACCCGACATGGTAGCCTAAATATCAACCCAGAGAATTGATTTCCACAAGTTGCATCTGCTCCTCCTAAGAAAAGCTGAAACCAAATATCCAAATATTCTGACCAGTGGATCTAAAAAAAGATTTTTAAAGAATATTCCTCATACTGAACTAAGTCATAATTCGGGCTCCCACAGGGAGCCCATATATGAACCCAGGGACTTGGCTTTAACAAACCTGAATCTCACACCCCTAAGGATTCTGCACACCAAATATCAAAACATTCCGACTGCTGGATCTGAAGAAGAAGATTTTTAAAGAAAATTCCTCATTTTGAACCAAGTTACAATTCGAGCTCCCACAATCAGCCCAAATATGGAACTAGGGACATGGCTTGAACAAACTTGAATCTTACCCCCCTAAGGATGCTGCATAAAAAATATCAAAAGCATTCATCTGCTGGATCTAAAGATTTTTAAAGAAAATTCCTCATTTTGAACTAAGTTGTCATTCAGGCTCCCATAGTGAGCCCAAATATGAACCACTTGGCTTGAACAAACTTGAATCTCAGCCCCCAAGGTTGCTCCATGCCAAATATCAAAACATTCCAACTGCTGAATCTGAAGAAGAAGATTTTTAAAGAAAAATTCCTCATATTGACTAAGTTATAATTTGGGCTCCCACAGGGAGCCCACATATGGACCCATGGACTTGGCTTTAACACACTTGAATCCCCCCCCTCCCCCCAAGGATGCTACTCACCACATATCAAACCATTCGGACTGCTGGATCTGAAGAAGAAGATTTTTTAAGAAAATTCCTCATTTCGAACAAAGTTACAATTCAAGCTCCCACAGTGAGCCCAAATATGGACCTAGGGACAGGGCTTGAACAAACTTGAATCTCACCCCCCTAAGGATGCTGCATACCAAATATCACAAGATTCTGCCTGCTGGATCTTGAGAAGAAGATTTTCAAAGAAATTTGCCTGAAATGCACTAAGTTCGAATTTGGGCTTCTATCGTGAGCCCAAATATGAATCCAGGTGGCTGATTTGAACAAACTGGAATCAGATCCACCCCACAATGTTGCATACCAAATATCAAAAGATTCTGCCTGCAGGATCTGGAGAAGAAGATTTTTGAAGAAATTTGCCTGAAATGCACTAAGTTCAAATTCGAGCTTCTATAGTGAGCCCAAATATGAATCTAGGGAGCCGATTTGAACAAAATAGAATCAGATCCACCCCACAATGTTGCATACCAAATATCAAAAGATTCTGCCTGCTGGATCTGGAGAAGAAGATTTTTTAAGAAATTTGCCTGAAAAGCACTAAGTTCAAATTTGGGCTCCTATACTGAGCCCAAATATAAACCCAGGGAGCCGATTTGAACAAACTTGAATCAGATCCACCCCACAATGTTGCATACCCAATATCAAAAGATTCTGCCTGCTGGATCTTGAGAAGAAGATTTTCAAAGAAATTTGCCTGAAATGCACTAAGTTCAAATTTGGGCTCCTATACTGAGCCCAAATATAAACCCAAGGGGCCGATTTGAACAAACTTGAATCAGATCCACCCCACAATGTTGCATACCAAATATCAAAAGATTCTGCCTGCTGGATCTGGAGAAGAAGATTTTCAAAGAAATTTACCTGAAATGCAGTAAGTTCAAATTTGGGCTCCTATACTGAGCCCAAATATAAACCCAGGGGGCCAATTTGAACAAACTTGAATCAGATCCACCCCACAATGTTGCATACCAAATATCAAAAGATTCTGCCTGCTGCATCTGGAGAAGAAGATTTTTTAAGAAATTTGCCTGAAATGCACTAAGTTCGAAATCGGGCTCCTATACTGAGCCCAAATATGAACCCAGGGGGCCGATTTGAACAAACTTGAATCAGATCCACCCTCCAATGTTGCATACCAAATATCAAAAGATTCTGCCTGCTGGATCTGGAGAAGAAGATTTTTTAATGTTTTTCCCATTGCCTACAGTGTTAAAAAGTGCTGACTCAGCATTTTTTCAAAGTCCCGAAACTGTACCCTATGATAAAACCGATGGCAATTTTTTTTTACCAGTTCTTTCTGTTGGTCCTAAGGAAGCTTCACACCAAATAAAAATTCTCGGTGCCGTGCAGTTTTTGAGATATGGGCGTTTTAATTTTTTTCTATTTTTAGCTCCTGCGGTTCCCACGGGGCTACAGGAAAAAAAATTTCTGCATAAATTAGGTACTTATGACCCAATAAGCCCTCACATAAAATTTGGTTCAAATTGGCCTCTCGGTTTAAAAAATAGAAATTTGGGGTGGGGCCAAAATTTTTGCTCCTCCCATAACATCGCCAAGTATAGACCTACAAACTTCTCTTGAACAAACTTGAGTCTACACCTCAAAAGGAAGCTGCATACCAAATATCAAGTCTCTGCTATTGCTGGTTCTTGAGAAGAAGATTTTTTAAGAATTGGAGCATTTTTGCTCCACCCCTCTGCTCAATATGAGCCGAAACCTAATTTGCCCAAAAATCAAAATGCCGCTATATAACCCCTACTCACATGAAATTTCATTAACATGCGGCCAGTGGTTTGGAAGAAAAAGACCCAAACACCACCTTCACGCCGGACGACGGACGACGGACGACGGACGCCGGACGACGGACGACGGACGAAAAGTGATCAGAAAAGCTCACCCTGACTTTCAGTCAGGTGAGCTAACAAGAACACATCTGCTTTGCAATCAAATCTTGAAGACTAATGGACATTGGGGTGATAAAACCTCCCACAAACAAATGAGTGGCCGTTGGTAAAGATGCTGAAGGAGCAGAGATACCACCAGACACTGCTGGTGCTTTGCATCATGAATAAAAATAATAGCAAGCCGGAACCTTACATACCCAGGCCACTGATCCCAAAACAACTGGATTGCTGGAGCGTCAGCGAAAAATGTCGCCCCCCCCCCCCCGAATTGCACCCCCACCCCTTACAATATTGCGTTAATTCAATCAACGCGGTAACTCTTTCCAATCCAGGACGTTTGATGACGTGAAAGCTGTTACGCTGTGACTACAGTCACAGCGTAACAGACTTCACGTCACCAAACGTCTTGGCGTTTACCTTGCACGAAAACTCCAAGAACACTATATTATTATTTATTGGTGTTCAAGGTCACATACTTATGCACAATGACTAATCATGACCGTGGCAGTTTTACGGGTGGAGGAAGCCGGAGTACCCGGAGAGAACCACGGAGCAACGACGAGCAGCTGCCAGCTCCCCAACATCGCAACTCCGCACTGCAGCACAGGCAGGGTTAGATTGGTTGAAGACATGCACACCATCGACGTGCAGTACGCCTCAGTACACAGCGTCATCGTGCCCCCATGTGGACAATCGGGGTTAAGTGCCTTGCCCAAGGATACAACGCATGAGTCCGAATAGATCGCTCAGACGGTCACCCATCCGAGGATTAACCGGGCTCGACGTTGCTTAACTTCGATAATCTGACGAGAACCGGTTACCGCAACGCCACCGCGCCCCCAATAACACTATATAAACTTTTCAATCTCGGAACTCATAACCTATGTTTTTGAGACAAAAAATGAAAAAAATAATGAAAATTAATTGGCCATTTTTGTGAATAGCGCTGGAAGGTTTTGGCCGTTACGTTAGGTAAAGGGTTAAAAAGCGATCGGAAATTGCGAGGTGTCGAGAAACTGAAAAGTTTCGAGAAATTTTTTTGGGGGGTGAACACTGTGTTATTCAGAAAACTTTCGCACACTTCCCCTTAGACGGCGGCGGTGGAGGCACTTTTCTTGATATGACCAATGGATGTTCCAACAATCCAGTTATATGTAGATTAGTGTCTCTGGTAGGCTTCTAACCAACAACACTAAGTCCTTGAAACTGCCATCTAAGAGTTTATTGAGGAAGGTAATGAGAGAGGTGCTATAATGAGATTTACAAAACTATGTATAACATTGTTATATTGACATTGAAACAAACAGATAATATCAAATATTATTACAAGAACTCATTGAGGTAGACGAACAGTTTATCAGGTCTCTTTTCACACATAATCACCAACCAGAAGTGGCGATCATCCTAGAGGTAAGTGTTTATGACTTGCCGCTATTACATGCAACCCACAATTGTTTTCTTGGGGATTTCGGGCTGGGTGTGTATCTCCAGCTTACAAAATGGTAGCACATTTGTTTCAAAGCGACCCATAATAGTACACTGATACAGAGTATGTTACAGTATGTTTGTTACATTGTCGGTCGACAAAATTTACACCTCCCCATATTAGAAGAGTTTGGGTAATAATCGGCCAGCTGACGGACTATCGCCACAACTAGGTAGACTCTTTGAAAGGGGACGAAATTAACGCAATAAGTCAGTCGACGATTCTAGAGTAGTTGATAAGCCCCAGTTGTCAATTGCCGGACAAGGTTCAGATAAAAAAGTATAAAAATCCTCGCTATTGGATCTTTTTGTACGTCAGATATGACTGTATTATTTTACGGCTTCTTTGAGGAGAGTGTGGACATATTTCATAAATGTTGTTACATAAATGTACAGGTGTTGCATTTGGCTCAGTGCCAAAACCGCTCCGTTATGACCGTTAGATTCTGGACACAAGGATATAAATGGCTCCCACCTCCCAATCCTCTGCCTCGTTGGGCAGAATACAATTGCCTGAGAGAATCTCGCCAAACGACAAGCTCATATAGATTGGAACAGGTGGATATAAAGTGTCCTTTCAATATATTAAAATTGTTACGGAGCTGGTTCGATTTAATTTGATGAGGCTATAAATAACAGTTTGCGCATGCGTAAGCAATTTCGACATAATTTCTATGCATGTACCCTGAGCTCTACTGTCGAACAAAGACGATAATTAACCAACTTACAACAATACGCAGAACGGAATATAAACTCACTGATTATAATTCTCACGCAACGAAACTCCGTCAATTCCTGATTATGGGTTTTGTTTCATTCCCCGTACATTCAGTACATGCGTTTGCTTGATAACAATGCTCGAAACTTTAAACGGACAAGAAAGTTGAAAAAATATAGCTTTATTCTATCGCTTGTACACTGTTCGTACACGCTCAAGCAGAAGAAAATTTTTCTTGAAATTTTGATATTTCGATCCAAGGTATAATTTTGTCCACTTTTGTCTTAACCCTTTACCCAACGTAACGTCCAAAACCGGCCAGCGCTATTCTCAAAAATCTCCAATTAATTTTCATTATTTTTTCATTTTTTGTCTCAAAAACATACATTATGACCCCCTCGTTCCAACGAGGGGTCCTAACCCATGTCTTTGAGAAAAATATTAGTTATTCAAGAATTTTTTTTCCAAGTGTCGTCTGCTTTTCATGTCAGGTAAAGGGGTTAAAACAAGAGGTCTATACACAGAACACTGGTGATAAAATAATAATTGCAGTCTGCGGCCAGACGACTGCACACTGCAGTTATTATTTTATCCCCCCCCCCCCCCCCCCCCTTATACTGATACTGGACTGACCCCATCGCACTGTGTATACAAAGGCGATACCATTCCAGCAAACGAGTGTTCAAGGGTTAATGTGGTGTATAAGTAATAGAAAAGTAGCTTGAATGGGTAATAAGTTCTTTTCGATGTCTTCAACAATCTAAGCAAATAATAATTTGTCACTTTTTGTTGTTGCCCATCCGTAACTATGAACAATGTTTCGCAGTTTGGAACACCAAAAATATGAACAATTATAACATTTTTTAGATATTTGGTGCCATCGAAAATAACATGTCACCTATTTTCAAGCTAAATTTCCCATTGATTATATAGCACCTTAAGGACACGTACCATTATGAGACAGATTTTATTCTTGAACATTTATTAACAGAAGTCTGTTTCAACCTAATCACTCACGAAGTGTTAAAATTGTGAATATAATACCCCATAACTTGTTTTAATCGACATGTCCAATGTGATGTTTCTTGTCGCCAGTTAATGTGGGTCACGAAGCAGACAGACAAGGTCATATGGAAATAAAGCGGGTAAAATTCACCGCAGGTCAGAATTCTTACCTTTCAACAGTTTGAGTGATGGTGAATGCATTAAACATCATTGTGTGGATGGGGGCCTGCAACTGTCGGATAACCTCTCACCCCGATTATCAAACCGAAGTTTAAACCTATTGATCGCCAGAAGTTTTAGTGCATTCACGTTGGGAAATTCACCGTATTGAAAATTTGCGAGTTTGTTGGAAATGGTTTGACGAGTACGTTAAATAATGAGCAAAAACATTCTCGGCGCATAAAAGCAACACATCGCTCAGAACGAAACCGTTTCCATATATTTTAGCTTAATTTGGGTTAATGTCATATCCGCTTGCATAAAATAACACCCATATACATGTTTTTAAACGGGAACAGTGACGAAGCGCCACTCGAAACGGCCTAATTCATTTCTCACCAGCTGAGTTCGTGCAATGAATGCGGAATACTTTTTTATGACTGTGGCCTCTTCACTGTACTTGAGTTGAGATGTGCACTTTTAAATTCGGTAAACCAACTTCAAAACCCATCCACTTAGTTTTATGCTCTTTGATGTGAATAAACTCGTTTATAGTCAACCCTTTACCTAAAACGAATAGCAAACGACACATGCATAAAATTTCATGAAAAACTAAAAACATGGCGTATGACCCCTCATTGAAACGAGCTCATTGGGGGCGTTTTAAAGAGAGATCATAAGCCATGTATTTGTGGGAAAAATTGAAAAAATAGAATTTTAATAATTACTGTTGTGAATAGATATGATCGGATTTTTACCGTTACGTTAAGGAAAGGGTTAAAAAATAAAAAGCAGATGACTGTTAAAGGCTCTCCAGTGAACACCTTATCGACTGTAATACCCAAAGCTGACAAGCTTTTGCACTCCACATACCGTCAATGATCTGGTCATACTTTTGGCGGGGTAGACCAATCGACACGGTATTGTTTAACATGCATGCCTTTATCGAGACAAGAAGACGACACTTCACCAAATGAAATGGACGGGATTCGAACCCCTACAGTTTTCCTCTGCATCAACTGTCAAGCGAAACAAAACTGGCCCACGTGCATCATTCGTTCGTCGGCTAACATACAAGGGCCAACGGCCAAATGGTGAACATGTTTCAGAATACAGTTCCGCTGGGCACTTGACGCCGAAGGAAACTCTCTCAACAGGAATCTAATCCATGTCATGCCATTCCATTTACATTACAACCGCAGTTTTATGTTGGTTTTTTCATTTATTCGGCAGATTTTAAAAAATAGACGTTCGTGCTTATTTCATGCGAAAAACCGTTCGCAGTATGAAGTGATGCTATCGGCTGTTGGTAAATTGTTTTATATTTTTGGCTTCCAAAGTTTACAGCCTCTAACTGGAACAATCTCTATGAGGTCATTCCCATGCGGGGGGCATAGGGTATGTTTTGGAACATAGCCATGAAAACTGCCAAAGATGAGTAAAAACAACGGGGCGGATGCACCAATACAACACCTAAAGGGTTAAATGCGTTCACGGAGCATGGCCCTGTCAAAATAAGCAGCATCTTGGTAACTTTTTTATAGGTGTAGAGTTTATATGGGTCTTTGTTTAGATGGCAATTCAGTGATCGGAGAAAAAAATCAACAGTTTTGACTAGTCCAATGCAATGTGATGTTTATAGACAGAATTGAAGACTGCTCAAAGTCTGCTTGCAACACGCTATTATTAGTATACTGATGGAATAAGCTCTCGGGTCTCTTCCAACTATTACAGCATGTCATGAGTCAAATAAGCGATACCAAAAACATTCAAAGTATGAAAAGACTCTTGTGGTGTGACAAAATCCTTGTTCCACCCATGAGACGATATATAATCATATTTCCGTTAATGTGATGACGTGACGTCTTGACTTTCTGACAACGGTTTTGCCATGCCAAATGAGAAAATGACTATTCAGTAGATGTGGAGTGTGAACACTCAAACACCGATTTAAACATTTGGTAGAAAAAATAGTACAAGACTTGTCTACACAATACCGGAGAGAGAAAGAGAGAGACAAACAGAGAAACGGGGGGGGGGGGGTGGGGGGGGGGGAATTAACTGTTTGAACGATGAAGCATATGTGCTGTTTACACTCGTCCAAAGAGGGGAACACCAAAATATGCACAAAGAAAAAGGGCACTTGATATGGAACCTATACACACAGCTTTACAAACATTTCATTGAAAAAAATCCAACAGTTGAAGATAACAGACTTATATATAGATATATGGGTAATAAACTTACATAATCTTTGGTTTGTAATGAACTTTTTATATAGAAATATATATATATGTACACAAACACAAATGCATATCTAAAATCAACAATAATAGTTTCTAGAAGCCATCAACAGTAACAACTTGTAGCCGTGTGCATTCAAACGCAAACAATACAAACTTCTCAACCTTGATCCAAATGTTTCAGTATGCTATAAATTAGTGATGCGCCGATATGGTGTTATTGAAAAAGTAAAGTACTAATAAATATTAGGAAAGTATTCAAATCGCGAATGTCCTGTAAAGCAGTAATGATATTTTGTAATATCTTGCTTTCAAATAAGAATTGAAATGAATTACCTATCCCTTTATCGGAATAAGAATGTGGGATGGGCGTGAGGACTTAACCCTTTACCCAACGTAACGTTCAAACCGGCCAGAAATTTACAAAAATAACCATTCAATTTTCATTTTTTGTCTCAGAAACATAGCTTATGACCTCTCATTAGAACGTGCTCGTTCCAACGAGGGGTCATAACCTATGTTTTTGAGACAAAAAAATGAAAACAATTAGTTGTTCAAGAATTTGTTTTGCAAGCGTCGTCTGCTTTCCATGTTAGGTAAAGGGTTAACACACCCATGCAAAATGATGCCCCCACAGAGCACCGACAATTCGTTTCAATTGTTAAAATTTAATTCAGAAGCTTTGCTTGTATTATAATACACCCTTACGAAACGAAAGTCTCCGTCACATATATCATTGCAGTCGTATCAAACTATTGTGCAGACGACCTTTTTATTCTCTGTATAGGTTAATACACGCGGTCTTGGAATACTGAAGAGAAAAATCAATGTCAGCAAACCACGTGAATACTAACAGCCCACCTATTTATTTATTGGTGGTGTTTTAAGGACATATGGGGGCGCGGTGGCTCAGTTGGTAGAGGTGCAGGCTGCAAGCCGAGAGGTCCTCGGTTCGAATCCCACCTGCGGCAACCGCGTTGTGTCCTTGGGCAAGACACTTCACCCCGATTGCCTACATGGGGGCACGATGACGCTGTGTACTGAGGCGTACTGCACGTCGATGGTGCGCATGTCTTCAACCAATCTAACCCTGCCTGTGCTGCGGTGCAGAGTTCAGAGTTACGATGTTGGGGAGCTGACAGCTGCTCGTCGTTGCTCGGTGGTTCTCTCCGGGTACTCCGGCTTCCTCCACCCGTAAAACTGTCACGGTCATGATTAGCCATTGTGCATAAGTATGTGACCTTAAACACCAATAAATAAATAATTAAGGACATATATTTCTGCACAATGGTTAACCGTGGCTGCAACATGGAGATAAAATCAATCGTTTATCCCCATGTTGCCCATTTTAGAGGACTTCCACCCATGCACTGCTGACTGGATCCTACATTATTAGGAACACGGAGTTTGTTCACCGCAATGAACAAGCACTGCTTCACTTCCCGAGGTTCCCACGGGGAACAGCCCACCTGCAGCAATTATACATTCATTTCGTCGTTTGAACACGCCGATACTCGGTAGTAGGCGGGAGAAAACAAAAACATTCATGCAATGGGGAAATTATTCCTCGAGCTTTGAAAAACTCACCTCAATCAACACGCAAGCAAATCGGAGATCATTCAAGAAAGTCAAATTATACTGAACTGTTTATCGTCTTGCCGGTATACCGCGATATTGGTTTCACTACCGCCATCATTATTAAAATTCAGATACCGTGCAGTCCTAAATCATGCAGGCATTTGACTTTCTGGAATCTTATATCAGTTTGGACGACGTGATTCACATCATTTCTTCCCTTGAAAGCATGAAGGTGCCAACTGCAATGCTTCAGCATTGCAGTTGATACCTTTTCGCATTCAAGGGACGATTTAATATTAATTTGTATAAAAGGCCGCCCGGCCACACGTCCCCTGAAAAAAGGGTGCAATTAGAGATTTGAAAAAAATTGAATTTTTCGAAGTCGAAAAAGGGACATAACTCTGGCAAAATGTCCGACCAAACTCCGATTTATACTTGACCTGTGTGTTATGTTGATACACCTACATACCAAATTTTATTTGAATTGGTCAACAACAGTTATCATCGAGAAAGCAAAAAAAAAGAGAGAATTTTCTATGTCGAAAAAGGGGCATAACTCTGGCAAAAATTGACCTTTATTTTATGTTGATACACCTACATACCAATTTTCATTTGATTTGGCCAGCTACAACTGAAGTTATCATCAGATCCTAAAAAATCAATTTTTGAATTCGAAAAAGGGGCATTACTCTGGCAAAAAGTGTCGGACCGCACCCCGATTCGAACTTGACCTGTATTTTATGTTGATACACCTACATATCAAATTTCATTTGATTCGACCAAGTATTACTAAAGTTATCATCGGGAAACCAAAGTGGGACGGACGCGCGCACGGACATCGGCTAGTTTAATAGTTCCCCGACAAACATTTTTCTGGAGTTATTTATTTATTGGTGTTTGAGGTCACATTTCTGCACAATGGATAATCGCGACCGCAACATGGACATGAAGTAAAGTCCAGCTAATCGTTTATACCCATGTTGCCCATTTTCGAGGACTTCCACCACAGGCATTGGGGAGCATTTACCACACTGGATAATCACTGCTTCACTTCCCGGGGTTCATACGGGGAGACTAGTTCGATGATGTGCATATGATCGAAGTCATAGGAAGAGGAATGTTACCGGTTACCACTGTGCCGATATCAAAATCATACTGGTATCAGATTTATCGGCAGATACCAATAACCGCTATAGATAATCGACCCATTACGATTGTACATAAAACCCCCATGCACTCTTCCATTACAAAATATTCCATGGTGTAGCAGCAGTTATATTTGTCATCTGAAATTGCTCTTTGGTGGAACTTTGTCGACAAAAATGGTCGAGCCGTGCGGTTTTTCGACTTGTTGGATAATGCGCTTTTGTTTGGGTTATCTGAAGCAACCACAGCAGTATAACATATCACTCCACCTCGAAGTCAGTCAGCCAGACCGCAGGTGTATGTACATGCTGGGGCGAGCAAGACAAAGACCACTCGTCTCCAGTTCACGACATTGTTGTTACCGGCCACAGTTGCTCTCCAGTGGTATCATAATGTCGAACCATTTACGTTTTTGCACAACAATGGAGGATCTACACTCAAATTGAAAGCAAGATTAACCCTTTGAATCCTAGTGGTATCTTCCATCTCAGTTCAATGGTAGCAATTGACAGAGTCCATATTCATTATTTGGGGGTAGACCAATTAATATTTTCAACGTGCCTTTTGGCCGCAGGTTGAAAATATTGATAGGTCTACTCGACACATTCATTTAGCAGCCATCCAACTTAATGAAAATTATGACGTTTCATATTCCTGGGTCGGAAAAGTGATCTCTCGGTTTCAAAGGGTCAACGATTTTAAGATGTTTTCCTAACCTAATGGTTTCGATGATACTATTTAATTTCCTGGATCTAACCGTTATATTTTTTATATTTATTTATGGGTATTTCGGGTCACTAACAGCACCTATGACTATATCATGACAACACAGGTATAGTTGTGTACAAACAATCGTTTATAGCTGTGATGCCCACTACCATGGGCATTGGTAACTGCGTTCCATTTCAGAAAAACAGAAGTTGTTGACATCTGTAAACATTTACTACTCTATTTCCCAGGGTTCCTCCGGAGAGGATATGACGTTGAATTTTGGTAGATCAATTCTGCTTCGCGTTCAGTGAGCAAACACGTGTTGCGGTGTTACACTTTTAGTGAAAAGGGCATACATAAAAAGTCACTTGTTTAATTACTTAACCCTTTACCTAACCTGAAAAGCAGACGACACTTGCAAAAAAAAAATTCTTGAATAACTAATTTTTTTCATTTTTTGTCTCAAAAACATAGGTTATGACCCCTCGTTGGAACGAGCTCGACGAGCTCGTTCCAACGAGGGGTCATAACCTATGTTTTTTAGACAAAAAATGAAAAAATAATGAAAATTAATTGGCGATTTTTGAGAATAGCGCTGGCCGGTTTTGGCCGTTACGTTGGGTAAAGGGTTAAACTATTTTCTCTACCTATTTTCGCATACCTCGACCCAACCATCGCATGCACACGACTGCTCTTCCAATATGTATATTTTACAGACAGTTTACAACAAAGAATGCACCGGTCTATTTCGCCATTACCCCAAATGGCGTACGTAGTGTAGAATAAAAACACAGAATAATAAAAAAAAGAAACAAGCACTAAACTTAAAACAGCGTGCATAAAATTTATGTTATTCATTCTCTTAACAATCAAGAAGTCGCGTCACTGCTCAACAACAAAAAATATAACAGAAAAATAACAAAAATACATAAGAAATTAACACTGACATTAAAAAATGGCCTTTAAATATGTCGGTCAAAACACATCCAATCAGCTACCGGTACTGTTATTTATTTAATAATCTACTGGTGTTTAAGGTCACATATTTATGCACAATCGTGACCGCAACATGGAGATAATGTAAAGTTTTTAGTCAATCGGTTATATCCATGTTGCCCATTTTAGAGGACTTCCACCCCATGCCTTGATGACTGGGGCCTATTTTACCGGTAAAACAGAGCTTGTAAATAAGCACTGCTTCACTTGCCGAGGTTTCCAGGGAAGAACCACTACTGTTATTTATTCATTTATTTATTGTATTGGTTATCTAACCCTCTACACAATTTATGTCAAAACACCCAAATTTAAATCGGCATTTTCCCAAATCGCAACTAGGATATTAACCCTCGTTTCATGGAATGGTATCGCCTTTGTGTACACTTAGTGAGATGGGTCAGTCCAATATCAATATATAGAGAGGATAAAATAATAACTGCAGTCTGCAGCCGTTTGGCTGCAGACTGCAGTTATTATTTTATCATCAATTCCCTGTGCATAGACCTCTTATAAGACAAAAATGAGACGAAATTATGTCTTGGACCGAAAAATCGGTCTTACAAGTTCGAAGAGTTAATCTTGTCAAACAAGACTGAACTGGTTAAATGCCTATAATTTCATTATCGGAAAACTTTGTAGCATGAAATTTTAATATTTCGACTTTGGTGTGCTGAGGGTTCGGGTCAATTTTATTATCTATGGCCATGTAATGACCACAACACAAATATAAAATTAAATTTAGCCAATCGTTTATACCTACCACTTTCACCTCAAACCTTGATTACCGGGTCCTATTTTACCAAAACTTATTCAAAAGAGTAAACAAACACACTTTCACTTTCACTGGGAACTGCCAACGTAAAACGTTGTGGCAAAAGAACCCCATATTTTCGGAAATGGCAACCCTTTTTTGTTCAACCGAGGTGCAGACATATGTATTAGCTTAGATTAAGCCAGGAAAAAGTTTAACAGTTACGAAACGAAGGCCAATTAATAGCATTAACCTGGTATGGTCGAGAGTTAAAATAATAAATTAATCTTCCTGAAGAATGTACTCTTCAAAGACAAGGAAAGTTTCAATGTGGATTACGCACGAATAAAGAATCGAAAAAACGATGAAGCTCTGAACAAAAATGGTTTGCTGCCAGAGCCCGCTACGAACCGATTCCTCTGTATCAGTATTTATTTCGTTTGATTGCACTTTGTGTAATAACAATTGTATAAAATTTCCACTTTACAGGACCGGAAACTGTTTGCCTGTTGTTTTAACAAATTTTAACGATATTTTCTTACAGTATAATGCGGCTAATGACCCTTCCAAACCGAAAAACCAGTATTTTTCCAAATAGAGCGCTATGCCATCTGATCAACTGCCCTGCCATGACAAGTCAATCAAAGAGGTAACTCCTCCCAATCCATGACGTTTGGTGACGCAAAAGCTGTTACGACTGTAGTCGCAGTGTAGCAGGTTTCGCTTCAGAAACAAAACGATAAAGATTGGTCTACTTATACTTGAAATCTTTTACCCCAGGGTGCTGCACCAAAGCCCTTTTTTGCTCCTTCTCGTTAGAAAGGAAAAGGACAATGCTCATTTTCAATGTGTTATGAAAGTTCGAAATATGGAGCAGAGAGGATGTCATAACAACAGTCTGCAGACTAGTCTATTTTTGTAAAGAAAACTTCAAACTGGTAAGTTTTCTGAGAAACCACTTCCCGAGGCGAAGAGACACAGAGTGTTCTGCGGCAAAATGCACTTCCTTTAAAGCATTAACACTTTATGTAACAAAGCTACCCATTTTATCCACAATATATATATACAAAACGACTAAATTCTTTTCTTAAGACGACTAGAAGCAAGCCTGGAAGTAAGCTGACTGTCATCTGCAGATTGAGGTCCCAACGGGATGAATTTGATGATGCTACCCTAGGGCAGCATTACCAAATTTACCCTCTGTGCACAGCACAGTCTGCATTGGAATTTGTGATAACCGATATTACCTCAATGAGGCCATGTGGTTGTACCTCGCGCCTCCTTTAACTACAAAGCTGGCCAAAACTAATCGCTGTGGCTAATACGGGGGAACATGTTCATCCACACACGCCCACACAAAAAATGGAAACAGCTTTTCAAGGTACCCAAATAAAATTGTTATCTTGATTCCTCCTTGACGAAATTTTCCTGTATTCTCCAAGAACTGAATTGGATGACAAAATTTTCTCAGCTCAAATTGATTCAAATAAACACAAATGGGTAAAAAAAACCAAGGAATACAGCGTCTGCTTTCCAATTTTTCACGGATTCCTGCGTTAAGAGAAGTGAATAAAAGCAACACAAAGCACTTAAAGCATATTGTAACAGTAAATACAACGACAGAATACTTCACAGTACTCAGGTGTACGAACAAGAGCGCAAAAGATAAGTTTACAATAGAAGAAGACAAAAAATACTTTGCTATAAAAGAACTGAAAAGAAATCGATGTGTGTGCCACTCATCCCGACTCGCATCAGGTAAATTTACTATTTAGTCAAACCAAGAGAAATTCAAATTCGAATTATCGAAACTTCCATGACTTACATTGATGCTTGTAAAACCTAAAATACAGTTCATTATATCTTGTTCGTCAGAACTAAAAACCCAACCACATGACCATATTTAAAATTTGTTCACACATTTTCATTTTTCAGTTGAAAGTGTGAATAAATCACATTATATTTATTTCTCTATGTATTTACTGGGGTTTAATTATACTTTCAGCAGCAAGTCATATCGTGTCGAACTCTAGAGCAAGAGTACCATAAAAGAACCACCAACCAGTGGCGAATAAATGTCGCACTGTCCAACTTAACCAAATCCGCACAAGCAGGGTTCGCGTCGATTGAAGGCATGTGTACCATCAATATATGCAGTACGCCTTGCACACTGCGCCACCGAGGTTCCACTTGAGCAATTAGGATTAAGTGTCGTACCCAAGGACAGAACGCAGATAACGCGGATCACGATCGGGTACATGTACGACTATTCGAGCTGAAGTCCAATTCTCCAAACAATGAGCATGGGTGATCCCAGTAAAATACACAAGAAGGCATACTTGAGTACGGTGGTTGTTAGCGCGTTATTTTCTACACATGCTGTAATTATTTTGTCTGTATGGATTTCCTTGTTACAATTTATGGGAGAGTGCCTCTATGCACTCTCCTATAAATTGTAACAACGCAAAGACAAATCAACAAATTTTGGTGACAAAAAATAATTTGAACCTCTACCAGTTAACAGAAGGATCACTTCGCCAGGAATCCATATACAATTAACAGGATTATTTTCCTGCCCTCCAGTTATATTTATTATTCATTTATTTATTGGTGTTTAAGGTCACATACTTATGCACAATGGCTAATCATGACCATGACAGTTTTACGGGTGGAGGAAGCCGGAGTACCCGGAGAGAACCACCGAGCAGCTGCCAGCTCCCCAACATCGTAACTCCGCACTGCAGCACAGGCAGGGTTACACTGGTTGAAAACATGCGCACCATAGACGTGCAGTGCGCCTCAGTACACGGCGTCATCGTGCCCCCATGTGGACAATCGGGGTTAAGTGCCTTGCCCAAGGACACAACGCGGGAGACCGAATCGATCGCTCAGACGATCACCCATCCGAGGATTAACCGGGCTCGACGTTGCTTAACTTCGGTGATCTGACGAGAACCGGTTATCGCAACGCCACTGCCCCCCCCCCCCCACCCCACCCTCCAGTTATAAACTGAGCATTTATTCTATCATATAGTTTTACACAGAACTTTACATTGGACGCAATAAGGTAAAAAAAACCATAAGGAATTCAGTGGATGTCGGAGTAATTCTTCGAGAGATTACAAGATTTTTTATTCAATCCAAAACCGGCCAGTGCTATTCTCAAAAATCGCCCATTAATTTTCATTATTTTTTCATTTTTTGTCTCAAAAACATAGGTTATGACCCCCCGTTTGAACGAGCTCCTATGTTTTTGAGATAAAAAATGAAAAAAAGGAGTTATTCAAGAAAGTTTTTTGCAAGTGTCGTCTGCTTTTCATATTAGGTAAAGGTATAACCGGAGTTTAATCGGTAACCTATAAGCAATTAACAGGTCAAATTTGTATTGAAGGTGTGGTAAATAGTTTGGTGTTCGCAAGTTATATTCAATTAACAAGTTTATTCAATTAAAATATATACAAGTACGGGAGCCCCACGGTATATTTGAAAGTATACAAACTTTAATCTAACATTTCAATTAATTTAGCAGTGTACAAGTTAACGCGTTAATGTATAAAAATATTGTCAGTGTATGACCTACAATGCGCATTCTTGCAAATGCATCAAGTTACTCAGGTCAAAAGAAAGCGTTTATTACTGTAGCTTTTACGGCCGCAGGCTTCGTGAAGATAGAAAACATAATTATCTTCTCAACATGTCATGCTGGTTTTCACCTATTCAACGCAAGTCTTTGTTGCTTGTTACGTGACAGCTGCACAATAAATAACTTCGAAAACGTGAAATGAGGTCAACGCAGTTTTTATTTGTTCGAAAGAAATTTAAACATTGTGACCGAAAAAGAATGTTCCAGTTGTATCATTCATAGCTGACAACCTATGGTAAATCATTCTAGGGCTGTTCAGTTGTTCTTAACCCTTTACCTAACATGAAAAGCAGACGACACTTGCAAACAAAATTCTTGAATAACTAATTTTTTTCATTTTTTGTCTCAAAAACATAGGTTATGACCCCTCGTTGGAACGAGCTCGACGAGCTCGTTCCAACGAGGGATCATAGCCTATGTTTTTGAGACAAAAAATGAAAATATTTTGAAAATTAATTGACGATTTTTGAGAATAGCGCTGGCCGGTTTTGGCCGTTACGTTGGGTAAAGGGTTAAAAGTAGAGGAAGAGAAAGGGATGGGCAGTGTCTGCTACAAGCTTAAGACTTACTCCAGCTCTCCCTGTTCACCCTTTTCAAACAAAATGCAAATAATGGCTAGCAAAAAATGCCAAGGGAGACCAACAGTGTTTTCTCCTTCTATCTTTCCACCCAACCTAGCGCCAGACGAGCGTTCGAGGCTCAACTGGGTTTTGAATCTATTCACTGATTCCATTATTCGAAAAAAATCGAATCCCCGAAGAGTTTTGTATTTCATTCATGTCTTGATTGGCGACTTTCTGAAGATGACAATTCATCCTGTAGTTTTCAGAGGAACGAGATTGACCGCATCCAGCGTTGCTAGAGAATACAAATTTAGTCGAAAAATTCTTTAAAATGTCAAAGTACTGCACTCCAGGGACATTATACTGTCTGTTATTCATCCACTTTACCTCACTGTTACTTCGTCAATTTTTGTAACAATCTTGTCCCGTTGCTGAGATAACTGCGGAGTGAGTTGTCACTACCAGACGATTAAGAACAGAAAATGTCCAAACTCTTTTTGGTAGCGAAAAATTCAAGCGCGATTGCTTCGATTAATTTAATGTCAATGAGTCAGAACCCCGTCCAACACACTAAAATCGTTGGGTTGAAAATGAACCCAAACCAAGTGGGTTGAATCAATATGAAACCAAATCATTCTAAAATCAGTTGGAATTGTTAACCCAACTGATTTTAGAGTGTACACCGGTTTTGATTTATAAAAGTATGACGACACAAAGCGAAATATTTGAAATGATGTCGCCGGTTTTGGAAGTTGCAGAAGGCAACTTTTACGATCACAAGTAAATAAACTTCTCGTGTTTCACAATGTAGGTTTTGGGCTATGGGTAGTGTCTTATTGGAACATATACGTTATTGTGATGAGTAGACGGTAACATGGTCTGCAGTTCGATGGTACGAAATAGTCTAACCAGTACGTACACTTTTACTGGGTATACACGGAAGATAGACAGCACTGGTGAGACCAGCACTGGTAAGACCACCACAATATATTAGCACTTTGGAACTTTCAATTTCGAAGCTTTTGCCAGCTGTATGGAGATCAGTGGTTTCCATACACTGTTTGGTGAATTTGGTCAACCTTTCCGGGGTTAAAATAACAGGGTTTGATTAAAACTATTTTTGCGATGCATGTCTTGATAGCTGTTGATTGAATGAATGCTTCAGGTGTAATGCACTGGTGATTTCAATTGTTTCAGGTTCAGTGAAAGCACCTCACAACATGCATGTCTTTTTGACAGTGTAATATACCACAAGGCAATAATCCGTGAGTGTTGCCCAATTTAGAAACATGGCCGTCTAGACTAACAATCTTTTTGTGTCATTACTTACACAAGTTCGGACGGGTTGCTAAGTTTTGCTAAAAGTGCATAACGCAAACATTTTCTTCCCAAATGCCTTGCTTAAAATTGCCTCCCGTTCAAACGAGCACGACGTTGGGCTGTAATATTCCTTATTTGAAATTCACTTAACTACATGTTTTTTTTAATTCACATTCGCGCAAGTTGCTGAAATAATCCATTCCAATAATTTGTTCGAAAATACATTTGTGTAAATAAAATAGAACCTTAAATTTATATAATAAAGGGTTAAATCCCGCGCCTCCGGTAGTCCTAACTAAGGACACCTGGAAAGTGGGAGGAAGGGTAACGACTGAAGAGTTTTAGTTAGGAGTACGACTTCACGATCTATGTCATATAACACTATGGATTTATGAATGCATGCCTCTTCAGAGTTTTTTTTTTCCTGAATATTCAATGATTTTCAGTGGATCTTGGCTCCTTTTCCAGACCTTAAATGGCCCTCAGTCAAATTAAAGGCCATTCGTTGAAGCAAATGCCAGACAGCAACACTGACGTTTTTCCAAAGACCAGTATTAACTGATTGTGCACTCGTGTCTGGCCCAAATATAAAGAGTGAGACAGTTACTCTCCATTGCTCGGTGGTTCTTCCCAGATAAACAGGGTTTCTTCACCAGTGAAACCCTTGCAGTTTAACGTTTGGATGAACTAACTACAGGAAGCAAACAAACAAAAACTCAGTTTCATACTTAAGGATTGTGATGAATCTATCGGTTGATCCAACATACAACCCAATAAGTCTGTAGGCTAAAAATATTATCCTATCTGTAATACAAACACAACTGGTAATGTTCATCTGCATCATCATCAAAAACCCTATAGACCATAAGGGTCCTGCGAATATTCGAGATTCGATTCAATATCGATACCATACGTCTGCTTCGAGATCGATCCCGAATCAGTCTCAAGATTCGATTTTTTCAAATCTCTCATACTAACTTCAATTTGTTACATTTCCAACAAAAATTTGATAAAATTGTCATTAGAAAATCCATTCATACAGGCTCAATTCCTATTTAATTGAGTCATTGACAATGTTTGATTGTTAGAACGTGAATAGTAACAAGTTAAGCCTTCAAAAACTAAAACAATGGATAATAGGCCTAGCTGTTTCAGCGACGGTGCTGCAGAGAATATTTATTTATTGGTGTTTAAGGTGTTCACTCAGTCGTGTAAGGTTCATCACAGTATTCCATAACTTCCATTTGGTGCAATATGAAATTACTTGTCTTTTAAGATTCAATTCGGGATTCGATTCGATATCGATATAAGAGACACGATTCGATTCGAAAAAAAAATTGTGATTCGCAGATCCCTATTAAATAGCGCATACTGTTATTTAACCCTCGTTCATTGGTTAGGGATTATCACAAATTTAAGATGCATTTTTTTCCAGTAATGCAACTAAAAGTTTAACCAATTCATTGTCGTCTAACTGAGATCATTTAACTCTTTCGAACAAGCTTGAATTGGCAACATTCATAGTTGCATTATGAGAAAACATTGTTGCTTGAGATTTCTGTATTTTGACATCAGTGTGACAAGGGCTGACAAGGGCTAACTAAAGCAGGGATTAATAACTGTTCTATATGACGTGACCAACAAAAAAATGAGTGCGACACACACAACCTCTTCAGACTTGAAATATGTTATTCATGTTTCTGAGCAGTTTAAGTTAAAGAAAAAAAGAAAGAATTTTCCTGGGAATGGAGAACGGAATGCCTGCCATGGTCTGCCATGTTACTTACAAACCCAGCAAAAAAGGTTAAACCTCTTTTTACAAATTATGATCAAAACAGTAAAGAACTGAAAGACTTTAGCAGAGAACATGCAAGTCTTAAACTCTGAAACAGATCAACAAGAACATAAGAACATGTGCACATAAGCAAAAACACTATATACATCTAAGCTTTAGTAGAACCTTTAACCCTTAGCACTATGATGTCAAAATGGCAATGTTTTCAGCAGCAAATATTTCCTATAATGCAGTTTGATATTCATCCAAATATACCTGGTTTGACAGAGCTCAGTGAGCTCTGTCAAACAACATATAATTGGTTAAATTCACAGTTAAACAAGAGAAAAACAGAGTGTTTGGAGATAATTCTGTTGCACTGCCAGTGTGCTAGGGGCTAAGAATCTTCTCCCATAATTAACCCTTTACCTATGGTAATCAACAGATCAAAACCTGCACTACTCACAAAGTTCATCATGCAAATTTTATTGTAAAAAACAAAACATCGTCCAAACCAAAATATGGATTATGACCCCCCCCCCCCCCTCGTTAGAACAGCCTGTTGAACCCATCGAAAATGAGGGGGTCAAATGAAATCATGAATATTTTCAGCTATTCAAGAAACTGTTTTGCAAGTGTCACTTTCTAAAGTGTCAAGTGAAACGCTAAAAATGCAAAGAAAAGAAATTAACCCTTTACCTAAAAGGCCTGGCACACATACTTATTATATATGTTTAAAAGTAATTAAATTGTTTCATTTTTCATTTTGTGCTTTCAAAACATAGCTTCTAATACCCAAATGCAAGGAGCTCATTCTAATGAGGTGTCATGAACTATATCTTTGAAGCAAAAATTAAAACAAAGATATGGATTTGTGATTCGTATGAATAGCAGTGTTTTTCAGAAGGTTAATTAAAAAGCCAGATATAAATGGAGTTATCTTCCATTTTTTGCTGATTTTGGATTCTTTCAGTTTTTGAAAATCTTTTTAGAAGACACTTCATCTCTTGTTTACAAACCAATATTTTGAAGCCCAAAATACCTTGACGTCTTACTTTTTACACTACATTTTTAATTGGTGGAGAGTGGATTGCTGTTAATATTTATTTATCTATTTATTTGTTTGTGTTTAATGAGAGTTATAGGATCTATGACTACATCTTTCCAGCAACACTAATATAAACTCAAGTTTAACAATTGGTTCATCCATATGTTGTCAACTTTAACGCCCTACACACTGTGGTCAAAATATCAAAAATGAGCTCTGTCAAACAAGATTGAATTGGTTAATTTCCTAGTTGCATCATGGGAAAATATTGCAGCTGAACGTTTTTGATATTTTGACATCAATGTACAGAGGGAGGGTTAAGAGAACTTCATCCCCAGGTATTGGTTACTAGGTTCAATTTTACCAGTAGAACAGAACTTGTTTACCACAGTATGCTGCTCAACTTCCCAGCATTCATAGGGGCAGGACGACCAGGTGCATGCTGGTGGTCCTGCCCCTATGAATTCTGGGAATATTCTTGGACCACCAGGTGCAACCTGGTTGTCCGTAAGTCCATAAATAGAAAGTTTGCCAGTGCTATCACACACATTGTAAGAGATATTGACACCACAGATCGCGTAAAAAAAACTCTAGCATGTTTTGGTACCAATCACCACTGCACATGCAGTTACATGACATGCCTCCGTTATCTTCTTTGAACAAAGGCTGTTCAGTCTTCTCACTGAGCATACACATTCACCACATTTTTATGAATTGAACTAAACTTGATCAGAATAGGGAGTATGCATCACTCTAGTGCTCGACATGAAATCTACAAAAATGTAAAAGAGATAGAGACCAGCTATTTCTTGCATATTTGAGAAGTTTGCATTGTCATACTGAGCTTTGAGAGTGGGTGGGTTTGCTGTGATGTGACTCTTGAAACTTGATCTCTTTATACACCTTAGTGAGTGACATATTTCATAAAATATTCACCACCCACGACTGAAAACCTTAATGATTATTACTGACAAAATGTCAAGTGTGTTGACTTTTTCTAAAAACTAAAGCTTTTGGAAAGAAATCTTTGCTGGATGTTCATCAAAAAAATATCAGAATATTAACAATGAAGGAAATTGACATTCTGGTTGTAAAAATGTTTTTTTTTACAGATTAATGGAGAGGATATGGGTAAACATGATGCCTTGATGAACAAAACATCAATATATGTTGGCCTAAAATACTGAGAATATTATTATCCCTGGTGGTTGAGGGTGTGAGATGGGGAAATCTCACTCGAGGGCAAGATATTTGGGCTAGACACGGGGCTTGCAGAGTGTCTGGACCAAATATCTTGTCCTGAGGGTGAGATTTCCCCACCTCACACCTGCCCCCACCAGGGATAATTTTTCTCCCCCAACCAAAACAGCCTGACATCATCAAAAGTAATTCAGGGACATGTGCAGCTATATCGAACAATTTTGTTGTCCATTGCTGAAAAAAATTGATTTGCTTATCGGAAATAGCACACAAAAGCTCTGTATATACTATAGGTATATACCACAAAATTAAATCCCAATGCCGGCAAGACAAGGGTAAAAGATTTGTAGCGAAATGAACATTGACACATTCCGGGGAAGTCATACTGTGAATTCTGCAATGTATTCACATAACTTTTTGACGAGAATTTTGTGCAATTCACTCCACTCATAATGGCGTTTATCCAAAAATTCATATAAAAGTGTCGCATGTCCTTTGGTTTTGTGGACTGTGTTTTTATTTCTATTTTCTTCGACAAATGTCCATCTGCTAATATTTCTGAAACATGACACCACGTTGTCTGTTAACAGAAAAACATGCAATGAATGAATACAAGTATATATATATTTATTTGGGTTTAACGACACATTAACAGCCAGGGTCATATCATGTCGATGACAGTTTCACGGGTGGAGGAAGCCGGAGTACCCGGAGAGAACCACCGAGCAACGACGAGCAGCTGTCAGCTCCCCAACATCGTAACTCTGCACCGCGGCACAGGCAGGGTTAGATTGGTTGAAGACATGCGCACCATCGACGTGCAGTACGCCTTAGTACACAGCGTCATCGTGCCCCCATGTAGGCAAGCAGGGTGAAGTAATGAATACATGTGCACTCATTAAATATGCTAATAAGCTGGTCACGTGGTTCATATGAGATAGATATCTATCTCACATGGTCTTCTCAACATGAGACACGCTTATCTTGTACAGTAGAACCTGTCTTGAGAGACCACCCTTTTTGACACAAAAGTGGTCTCTCAAAACAGGTGGTCTCTCATGACAGGTCCATTACAGAGTAATACAACCAAATGGTACCAAGTTACAGCAGTCTCTCAAGACAGGTTTTACTGTATAGGAAGTGTGGGGAGAAACAGCTTTCCTGTTTTTCATAACATCTTCAAAAGTGTTAAAAAAAATAACATGATACTTATTTACAAGAAAGCTTTATTGCTTTTTCGGGAGAACCATTGAAAAAAATGATGATGAGAGGATCCCATCTTATATTTCATGGACAGTGAAGATAAAAAATCTTCTTGTATTTGTAGTGGCGGCTAACCCTTTGACACTGATGTTGAAATATCAAAATTTCAAGAAGATTTTTCCAATAATGCAGCTCAGAATTTATCCAATTTAATCTTGATTGACAGAGCTCAATGAGCTCTGTCAAACAAAATTGAATTGGTTAAACTACTAGCTGAATTATGGGAGGAAAATTTAGTGCTTGAAATGTTGATAGTTTGACATCTGTGTGGAGGGGGTTAAAAAATATTGCAGAAGAGTCATAACAACTTCTACTAAAAGGTTCAGCTTTACTACCAACAATGGACCATGGTGGCTCAGTAGGTAGAGATGCAGGCTGCAAGCTGAGAGGTCCTCAGTTCGAATCCCACCTGTGGCAACCGTGTTATGTCCTGGGCAAGACACTTCATCCCAATTGGCCATGTAGGAGCACAGTGGCATTGAGTACTAAGGCATACTGCATGTCGATGGTGCACTTGTCTTCAACCAATGCTAACCCTGTTTGTGTGGAGTTAGTATGTTGGGAAGTCTGACAATTGCTTGCCATTGGGTACTCCGGCTTCCTTCCCCCTTTAAAACTGTCTGACACAAGGTGACCCTGGCTGTCGAATGTGTTGTTAAAACCCCAATAAACAAATAAATTACTTCCAACAAAGACTTTTTTATTTAGTTACTCTCTCAAATACCTATCTGTTAAATGATGTCATGAGTCTAAATTATCAGAGATTAACCCTATGTTGACTGATGTGAAAATACGAAATTTATATGCCATTTTCTTTCCATAAGACAACTAGGAATTAACTGAACCAATTCAATCTTGATTGACAGACCTCAATGAGCTCTGTCAAACAATATTCAATTAGTTGGATACTAATTTGTTTAACTTAACCCTTTGAACACTAGTGGTATCTTCCATGCCAGTTAAATGACAGAAATTGGAAGAGTCCATATCCATTATTTGGGGGTAGAGCAATTAACATTTTCAACATGCAGTCTTCAGGCTGCACACTGAAAGTATTAATTGTATTAATTGTTCTACCACACACATTCACATAGTAGCCATCCTACTTAATGAAATTATGACATATCATATTCCTGGACCAGAAAAGCGGTCTGTCGTGTTGAAAGAGTTAAGGGAAAATATTCAGCCTGAAATTTGGATATTTCTTGTCAATATTACACCACTATTTATATTTAATAACATATGGACAGTGGATAAACTAATGAAACACCCATGGAGGGGGGTGATCACCCACGTAATTAATTCATATTCAGTGGGGAAGCACACTCAGCCTTTCTACACCTTAAGAAAAAATTGAATTTGTGAAGTTTTGGAGGAGATTCATATAAAAAAAATAGGAGATTTACCTTCTAAAATATGATCTTAAAAAGATCATCATGTAACAAATCTCATGAACAATCACAAAATCATGAGTGATGAAGTTGATAAAGGATTACCTGAAGTATAATACAGTAAAATCTGTTTTAAGAGACCATTGTCATGAGAGACCACCTGTCTTGAGAGATCACTGTGGCCGTGTACCATTTGGTTGTTTTACTCTGTTATAGACCTGTCTTGAGAGATTACCTGTTTTGAGAGACCACTTTTGCCTTGCAAAAAGAGTGGTCTCTCAAGACAGTTTCTACTGTAACTCTTTTCCTAACACAATTAGATTTACAACCCATGAAACGTCTTTCCTTAAATAAGTGAAAATTTACATTTTTGTCTGAATAAACACTCAGGTTAGCTCTAGAATATAAGAAAGTGCACAAATCCCCATTATTTGAATACACCTGTTAATTCAATAATTTTCATTGGCAAAGTGGCTATTCAGTTAACAGTGTTTCACTGTACTAGCACAATTCACAGGGGTTTTAGGAGATTTTGACATTTCAGTATGTTAAGTGTCACACAGGCCAACTCCACCCATGCTATACATCAAAAGAAAAGCTGATTACCATGAAAACACCTGTGAAGTTTATTACTCACCCAGATAATTAGTCACCAATAATCGGAAAGAATAAGGACAAAGAAAGTTCCAGCTAAAGGCTCTCGAAGGAGAACAAGGAATTCCATAAGATCAAAACTTTAATTAATGCTCCCTTGGTCCTTTTGCATGATCTGAGTTATCTGAGTAGAAAGTCCTCTACATGGGTGTTTGGTGGTAGAGTGGAGCCCACTTAATTGGATATCTCTTAATTGTATATCCCTGTTAATTGAATAAAATTTTCAAACACAAAACCATTTACCATACCTTCAGTACAAATTTGATCTGTTAATTGCATATGGGTTGTAGAGTAAACTCCTGTTAATTGTATATAAATTTTTGTAATATGTCGAAAACATTACTATGACACGTACCAAATTCCCCTTATTTATCAACCTTTTTGGCCTCACCACATCTCGTACAGGCATTTATTCTATTATATCTTGTTTGACAGAGCTCTATGAGCTCTGACAAACAAGATATAATAGAATAAATGCTCAGTTTACCTCCAGAACACAGGAAACTGACCAAATCCCTGTTAATTGTATACTCCTGTTAATTGAATAATTTTAAATGGCAAAATGGATATTCAATTAAGAGGATTCTACTGTAATATGTTCTTCTCAAACTGTGCATAAATGTACAAAAGTGGCAACTGCTGAAAAAGTTTTTAACTGGCTTAGTGCTAGAAAGCACTTTAGTGGCTTTGGACTACATGCATTAGCTTGTTGTTTGCTCAGCAAAAGAAAAATGAATTTGTATACAAAATTGGTTTGTTACAGTTAATTGGAGAGTGCCAATGGAACTCTCCAATAAAATGCAACACAACAGTTACTTGTGAAAAAACTCATTCTAAACTTGGCTCCCCTTGCTGGTAGCATGGTAATTCATTGAAAAAAATACTCATGTTACAAATCACCGTTGAAAAATAAATTAGCACTCTACCAGTAAAAAAAAATCCCAAACTTATATTAATGTAACTAGGTAACCTTTAACAGAATGCATGCGGTATCAAAATTTACTTTATTTTTAAAAATTTTAAAAACAATTTCAACAAACCCATATCATGTGACCCCATCATTGGAACAAGCTCAATAAACTCGTTCCAATGAGGGGGTCACATGATATGGTTTTGATGAGATATTTTTTTATTAAAAATTGTTCAACGACTCAGTTTGTAAACTATGCTGGCAATGCCTCCAATTCGTTAAGTAAAGAATTACCCATTTAGTATATGACACTTCCAAAACAATTTTCAGAATAACTAAAAACTTTCATTTTTTGCCTCAAAAACACAGCTTATGACCCCCCTCCTTGGTATGAGCTGGTTAAGATCATTCCAATGAGCAGGTGTGAGCCATGTGTATGAGGAAAAATCTGAATAAAATAATAGTATTTCAATAGTGATTTTTGTAACAAGCATTGGCCAGTTATGATCATAAGGCTAGATATAACGTTAACCCTTTAACCAATACACGATATAAACATTTCTTATTTTAATTATTTTTTTTTCTTGAAATTAATTGAAAAAGTTCAGCACAAACACATCATGTGACTCCCTCATTGGAAGGAGCTTGAAGAGCTCCTTCCAATCAGGGGTCACATGATATGGTACTGCTGAAATATGTTTCACATATGTTCTTTTTCAACTGCTCAATTTGCAAATTATGCAGGCGGGTGCTGCCGATTTGTTAGATAAAGAGCTAAGAGTTCAAAGATTTCATGCAGAAAATAAAACAGTAAGCAATAAATTGGAACTCAGATGACCACCTCTCCCAACCCATTTAGATAATATAGACCATTTATAGAAAACATTCAGTAACATTATTTTATGTACACAAATAAATTTAAAAATAAAATCTGAAACTAGACATAAATGATGATGTCTTTCTGCTTACAATGCATATACTGTATAATATAAGAAACATGGAAATATTAGCACTATTTATAAACTTTCTTTCATAAAAATGATGAGAGTCACCAAAATTTATCCATTACCATCAAATTTATGGGATATGTGAATACCGACGCATATTCCGTAGCCATCATACATTAACAGAAATAGAGCACAGTAAAAGGTCACTAAAAATTTGTAAAAGTTGACTAATTAAGGCTCATCATCCTGTAATGAAAAAGCAGGTCGGCCCAGTTTTTGAACTCAACTGAGATATTATTGCAAAATACCTCTATGGCAAATATAAGTCAAATCGGAGAATGTTTGTTCAAGCTATTGTGCTAACAGGTTTGAGGATGACCGCCCACCTGCCCACTGACTGCCGCCAAACCATAGGTCTCGGTTGTTAACACAACTCGACCAAACACCTCAACTTTTTTAGTGATGTTTATAAAAATACTGTAAATAAAGGATCGCTAATGTGTTGTGATTTCATATGAAATTTCTGTACTGAGTTCACTAAAATCATTCTGAGTCAAGGTTTACTGAGGCCCAGATCGATTTTAGTGAATGAGGTTCTGAAATTTCATGACAAATCATGATAAATTTGAAATTACTTTTATTACACAATGTGTGATTTAACTTTTTACCTAATGTAACCAGGCCTGAAAATAAGCAGTCTGACATTTGCAGAAGGAGGTCCCCAGAGGGTGAATTTGATGATGCTATCCCATACAGTGGGCCAATTTATCCTCTGGGTACCTCTTTCAGTTTAGTTTTGAGACCCTGATTCAGACTGAGGTTCATAGAGGGTAAATTTAGTGATGCTACCCTGCTGTGCAGGGTAGCATCACTAAATTCACCATCTGGGGACCTCATTTTGCAGGGTAGCATCACTAAATTCACCCTCTGGGGACCTCATTTTGCAGATGACAAGCTGCTCATTTTCTGCCATGAATGTTACAACTAAGCCGGCCAGTGGTATTCTCATTAAGTCTCCAAACAAATTTTATTATTTTTTCAACTTTTGCCTCACAAACACAGCTTATGGCCCCTCAATGGAATGAGATCATTGAGCTGATTCCAATGAGCTCCTCATAAGTTATGTTTTTGTGACAAAAAATTAAAATATTTAATCATTCAGGAAATGTTTTCAACAAATGCTGTCTGCTATTTGTATTAGGTAGAGAGTTAATAAAAATTAAGAGAAAATTAATTCAATTCTATTTCTGAAACCAATTTATTCACAACATTCCCACAGTGGATAACAGGTCCTATTATATAACAGTAATGGAGAACTTGTTTACCACAGTAATCAAGCACTGTTTACCTTCCTTGGGTTCCCATGGAGGAACATTCCAGTGACTTTGAAACATTAAGCAAAACATGGCTTCATGTCATTATGTAAATTTCAGGCTTCAGGCCCAAGTACACTGTTCCGGAGAGCTTGTCAACACCCAATGTTTAGGCAGTTAATAACTTCAAAAATAGAATCTGAACAATAAAATCAGAACCAGCAATTAAATTTCTGTACTTTTCTCTGTGTTTCAGTCAAGATGAAAGAGTGAAAGATGCCAAGTGTGCTTGCTTCAGAATGATGACTCATATAAATATTTTTTCCACACACATTTACCTGTTAAAATTTGGCTTCTGTTTTGAAAACTTTTTTTTAAACATTCTAGTCCACTCAAGTAATGAAAAAACTTCATTAAAATGAATATGTTAACTGGGGATCAAGGTAATTTTCAGCATCAATAACTATATCATGACCACTCCATTGGTATAAACTGAAGTACTAATAAAGCAGAACCTGTCTACCACAGTACACAAGCACTGCACCACTTCACTGATTCCCATGTGGACTTGAAGACAATGGATGAATTTATGGTGACATCTGTGACAAGAACAATGGAGACACATATTGACAACACCGGGGAGCATCCACATTAAATTCAACATGGAGATGTGAGCATACAAGATACACTGAAGAACACAATGAATGGAAATGAACCACTCTCATCGTTAATGTGAACTGTGAACGCCTACATGAAGTGCAGCAGTGCAAATCAAAACAAGTTGCAAAGTCTTTAAGAACAAATACAGAAAATTATACTACTATGTACTTGTATACCACAGCTAAAATGGAATGATGAACCCCATATCTGAGAATGTTATCAGAGAGATCATTTCAAGAAATAATGCAAGATACTAGCATTATGAAAGCAAGGAAGGGATTTATGATATCTCCATTACGCACTACAGCAATAGTTTTAAACTAGTTCTATAATACACAGGTTTATGTGTTTGTTTACGAGAGCTCAAACACCAACTTGTACCCAAAGAGCATCTCCGAGGAGCAGTGAACACCTGTTTGACTCTCCAGCTTGCTAACTCTGTACGGGCAGAATTAGAAGTGGTTGAAGGCAAGTGCACCACTGATGTCAGTACACCTTAGTACACATGCCCCCTATGGGAAATCAGGATTATGTGTCTTGTTCAAGGACACAAAGTAAATACTGCTAGTCAGGATCGAAATGTTGCCCTTTCAGTTTAAATACAACAACCATTTAAATCCTGAATATGTTCAGCTGGTATGCCATACAGTGTTTTGGTACTTTTTACAGCCCACTGCTACAGTGAAATTCAAAAATAATCTGTTACATTGTGGAGATATATTTGTTGCTCTTTCCAACACAAAGCCCATAAATAAAAGTGGTCTTTTTATCATGGGTATTTTAATAGCAGACTCAAGTAGATTTCTTATCAAATCAAGTCATGGCTACTGAAATGATCGATGACAAATTCAAGGAAATACTATTCAAAACTTTAATGCTACACAGGTTGCCATTAAAACTATCCGGTGTTATCCAAGTGGAAACCAAAATATAATGGTGTTTTAGTTGTATTGCACTCTCTGAATTTAACAACACTTTTTACAGCTAGGGTCAGACAGTTTTACAGGTGGTGGAAGCCAGAATACCCAGAGAGAACCACCTAGCAATGGCGAGCAACAGTCGGACTCCCCCAATGTACTAAATTTACACAAGAGGGGTTAGTATTGGTTCAAAACAAGTGCACCATGGACATGCTGTATGCCTTGGTACACAGTGCATCCACTTGGGCAATCAGGATTAAGTGCCTTGCCCAAGAGTGCAGTTACCCCTGGAGGGGACCAAAGCATGGACCTTTCGGTTTGATGTCCAATGCCTTAACCAGTGAGCCACTGCACTCCCTCTGTAAATACTGAAGAACTTCAAACTACATGAAATACTGATGACTAGCCAGCCTAGTAACAAGCATTAATTACAGGATTTTTTACATGGCACCAATACATACTAAGTACTTATAGTATTTTGAAATATTCATTCCATTTTAAGACTACATTCAGCAAAATTTATTGACTTCCTTGCAAGTAACACATTCCATGTTTATCTATACTGTCTGTGCAGCCATATTCAAGGAGAGCTCCACGCTGTCAGTCTGATCTATATTACCTCTTGAACTACTGAGTATTTTTATAACATTTTTCATCAAATCTAATAGTCATGGCTGCTGTAAAGCAGCCATGACAAGATTTGATGAAAAATTCAACTCCAAAAATCTTTGGTCAAAAAGTTGATTCTGAGTAATAAAAGAAAATCTGGTTGAAGTTGGCCAAATTGTACTTATTCTCGTGGCGAGAGATTTTCTGGCAAGATTTGCCAGCTACATGCAGAATTAAAGAAGAGCTCTCTATCACTCACCTTTCTCATTAGACTGAGATATCAATAACGTATTGACAATACCACCCCCCCCCCCCCCCCACACACACCCCTGCAAAAAAAACAAAAAAAAAACATTACAGCATCAGGCACTTCTGATGAAGAACACAGATTTTATAACTTTTAACAAGGAAAATCAATGTGCCACTTCATTTGACTTGCACTGCATTTTCATTGTGGATGTTTATCAAAATAATTACAGCCAGCAACTGGATGCTATACTAATAGACGTCAGTCAGCAACAAACATGTTGATAAAATATAACAAGCATAAATTTACTCAGGAAACAAGCAAATAGATATATAACGTGTGCAAAAAAAAAGAAATCTAACAGAATTCATGTAAAGTATCAGACCAAAAATTCTATACAATAGCACAGAGATTTCATTTCTTTCTGTTCTACCTTTCGCTTCTCAATAATTTAAGCTCCTGATATTAATTTTTGATAAGCCATACAAAAATTAAAAATCTGTTTCTCAGGCCCTCCTGCCTGGTCCTTTTGGCTGCCGCATGGTCTCTTTTTATAACCAATGTAAACTTTAAAAAAAATAAAACTTAAATGGTTTATGTTTGATATTTTACCCAAGTTGAAAAAACTGATAAATTTGTCCCTTGAGTGCAAGAAGGATTTGCAATGCTTTAGCATTGCAAAGCCTTCTTGCTCTCAAGGGACGAAATACACCACTAACCATGCTATTCCGTAGATTATGAGGCCTAAAACATAAACCAAGAACATGAACTTTTGATGTCAAAGAAATAATTAGAGAAATAAAAAATAAAATAAAAAAACGCTCGCCCACATGCAATTTTACAAATAATGGCCTGAGAAACAGAAGATCTACTTTGTGTGGCCTTATCTGAGAGTTTTTAAGAAATGCAAGATCTAATTTTATTACTGCAGGAAAGATTGATAAATTTGTTTTGGTGGTTTGTCTATTTTGATTAGCACTATAGCACAACAGGCTTCATAGTTGTGAATACTTAAATAATCTAGCTGCAGTAGCTCTTTAGCCAATGCATGCAATATCAAAATTTGTTATTTTAATTCTTTTTTCTAATTTTTTAAAAAAATCAAGATAACCATATCATGTGGTCCCTTAATGGAATGAGCTGGATGGGCTCATTCTAATGAGTGGGGGTCACATATGGTTTCCTAGGAATTTTTGAGAAAAAAATTTTTGTCAACTGCTCAGTTTGTAAATTATCCGGGCGGATGCGGACAATTCATTATGTAATGGTTATTTATTTATTGTTGTTTAAGGTCACATATTTATGCACAATGGCTAATCATGACCATGACAGGTTTTACAGGTGAAGGAAGTCGGAGTACCTGGAGAGAACCACCAAGCAATGACGAGCAGCTGCCAGCTCCCCAACATCATAACTCCGCACTGCAGCACAGGCAGGGTCAGTTTGGTTGAAGACATGCGCACCATCGACGTGCAGTACGCCTTAGTACACAATGTCATCATGCCCCCATGTCGACAATCAGGGTTAAATGCCTTGCCCAAAGACACAATGCAGGAGTCCGAATCAATCGCTCAGACAGTCACCCATCCGAGGACTAACCAGGCTTGATGTTGCTTAACTTCGGTGATCTGACAAGAGCCGGTTACCGCAACGACACCGCACCCCCTATGTAATGGTTAACCCTTTACATGACAACAATCATAATAATGTTAAACTTGTCTAAATTTAGATAATCAACTGCAGCTTCCATGTTTTTTATATGACTGGTAAATCCTCTCCTGGACTGGTAAGATTTCCATTAACCCTTTCCCCGATGTAACAGCCAAAACTGGCCAGTGCTATTCACAAAAATCGCTAATTAATGTTCATTATTTTTTCATTTTTTGTCTCAAAAACACAGGTTATGATCCCTTTTTGGAACGAGCTCGAGTTCATTCCAATGAAGGGTCATAACTTATGTTTTTGAGACAAAAAATGAAAAAAATTAGTTATTCAAGAATTTTGTTTGCAAGTGTTGTCTGCTTTTCATGTTAGGTAAAGGGTTAAGGTCCTACAAATACTTGATATTTGAAAAATAATTCAATTCAAAATGCATATTCAAGTCAAAATTGGATAAGTTGAAATCAGTCGAATATGGTTAACCCTTTACCCAACGAATCGGCCGCATCCGCCCGCGTAATATGTAAATTCAGCAGTTGAAAAAATATTATTTTTCGAAAAATTTCAACAAAACTATATCATGTGACCCCTCGTTGGAACGAGCTCGTCGAGCTCGTTCCAACGAGGGGTCACATGATATTGTTTTGTTGAAATATTTTGAAAAATTAAAAAAAATGATATTTGAAATAATAAATTTTGAAATCGTCTGTGTTGGGTAAAGGGTTAACAAAAGCATTCATGATGATGCTTGCCCACTTTGAAAAAGACACACAGAGAACCCTGCAGACAACAGCTGGTTGTGCTGACGATTCATGATTTCAAAAATGCTACATTCAACATGTGAAAATAGATTTTTATCTGAATTCTTTTCTCTAAACTTGTGAGAGAAATCTTCATTCAACAGCAAAAATAGAAGTGAGAAAAATACCCATAATTTTGTGCAAATTCTTAAACCCACTATTGTAAAGGATTATCAAGTTCAGTCAATTTCACAAGGACTGCCTTTATGGTATTCTGCTAGTTGATTAAAGGCTGCTGAAAAAGAACACAGAAAGCCATTTAATCAGTTCAGACAAAGATAGTCCAATCTACCTTCATTATAAAAACAGCTTTACACAAGAAAATCTAATAAATGAAGGTGGACCAATTATTAGATAAATTAAAAAAACTGAAACCATGTTCATAAAAATTATACCTGAATAAGAAACCTTTGCTGGAAATATATAACTGAAGACTTATAAAAAAAGTACCATTGTTTTTTCTCTGAAAAAAAAATTATAATTTTTTGGGTATGAGACTGGCTAACAAAAATATGCCTGAATGAGGTATCTTAATTCAGTTATCCTTGTGACACAATTAAATGAGGCTGATCTATTAAATTTCACACCTTTATAACCTCTGTTACTCTACTAATCCTCTGCACACTGATGCTGAAATATCAAAACTTGAAGCTGCCAATATTTCACATAAATCAATTAAGAAGTTAACCATTTCAGTGTTGTTTGACACAGCTCCAGCTGTGTCAAACAAGATTGAATTGGTTAAATTCCGAGTTGCATTATGGGGAAAAATTTGCTTCTTGAAATTTCCAAATTTTGACATCAATGTGTAGATTTAAATGGAGTCTTAGGAGATTGGGTACAGTACAAGCCAAACTAAGTTAGGACAACCACTACAAACTATGTATCTTTCTCTTCCTACATTGATAAGACCAGAAGCTAACATCATTTTCTGGAAAGCTCTCACAGAGAGCTTTCCAGAAAAATGCTGTCAGATTCTGATCTTAAGTATACTTAGTTTATTGTGGTTATGCTACAACTTATTTTGACTTGTACTGTAACTACTGTAATGAAGTGGGTTGACAGATTTTCCACCCAAAATTTATTTATTTATTTATTGAGGTTTAACAACACTTTCGACAGTTAGGGTCACCCACCTCGTTTCCAATAGTTTTACAGGTGGAGGAAGCCAAAATACCCAGAGAGAACCACCAAGCAATGGGAAACAATTGTCAGACTCCCCAGGGTATTAACTCTGCATTATCAGGGTTAGCATTGGTTGAAGTGCACCATCAACGTGCAGTATGCCTTAGTGGATAATGCCACCATGCCCCCATGTGGGCAACCAGGATTAAGTGCCTTGCCCAAGCACACAATGCAGTTACCTCTGGTGGGGATCAAACACAATTTGGTCAATTATACTTCAGCAGGTTTTTTTTAAAACTGAAATCTGAGGGGTTCAGCTGCATAAATTTAATGACAAAACTCTTTGAAGGAGGGGGGGGGGGTGTACTTAAACATTTTTAAAACATAGTCACTGTCAATTACAAAATGTTATACTTTTGGCTAAGTTAAGTACAAATCGGAAAGAGGGTAGTGACAAGCTGAAATATGCACAATTTTTCAATTTAAATGTGAGTGTCACTTTAGATGTTACAAAAATCTAGTCAAATAAAGTCTTAACTCTGTCTGCTGCAAAACGAGTTTCCTGACCAGAACCAAAAATGTTCTGTTTAGTATCTAGTAAAGGTATGTTACTAATTCTTTCAATGCCAAAACTCTACTGAATTTTTTTATAAAATCAAGTCATGGCTTTGTAGCAGCCACAACTTCACTTTATGAGAAAATCAAGATACTCAGTGGGTATAATTATGAGTTATTTGTCATTTACAAAACTTTCAAGTCTTTCTTGATAATTTTTTTGTTGACTTTTTCCAGTTTTTAAATTGTTTATGGAATCAGCCATGGCTGCTTCAAAGTAAGCCATTATTTTTTTATTCGGTGGAAAATTCAAGATATCAATACATGACAGGTGAAAAAGTTAATAAATCAGTCTCGATTTAGCTTTACTTGCAATGTTCTTAAGGTTTTAATACCTAAGACAAGTAATGATGGAAATAGGCATGATCAATTTGGCAAGTACTTAACAAAATGATAAATATTCAATTCTGAATCCTCAAGACTCCTTTCAGCTGTTGATATATTTTACCATCATCAGAGACAATCCAACTAAAAAGGTTTAACTGTTAATGTGATAAATTATTTTTTAACATCAAAATATGTCTGTACTTATTTACAATTTATGGAGAGTGCCTGCAGGCACTCTTCCAGAAACTGCAAAAAAGCAAATCCATACAGCCAAAATAATTTCACCTCTACGATAATGGGACACTCATCCACAGAAGCCTTTAAGTTGAGGTACCCACACTTCCAAGTAAAGCCCAAATATGGGCACTGATATCATGATACCAAAGTTTCAAGTAACACATTTTTGTCATAATGCAATTAGTAAGTTAACCCTTTACCCAATGCAATGGCCAAAAACCGGCTAGCACTAGTCTCTAAAATCAGCAATTAATTTTCATTTTATTTTCATTTTTTGTCTCATCTGTGGGTTGAAGTTTTGATATTATGACATAATTGTGCAAAGGTTTACTAATGAGAGGTTGCAATTTGCAACTCTTTCCAAACAATGGATTATTAAATCTAAACTGCAAATCATTCTCTGTCAATATTAGAGTCTCTGTGTAAGAGTTTCATGTGATGTGTCGCTGATGACTGTCTGACATGGCTAATACAGGTATAATTCAGACTTCCCTATGAAAAATATGTGGAAGATATACATACATGGATATAAAGTCAAGTCCAGCCAATCGTTTATACCATTGTTGCCCATTGTTAGAGGACTTCCACACAAATCATTGGTGAATTAGTCCTATTTTACTTGTAAACAGAGCTTGTTTACCACAGTAAACAAGCACTGCTTCACTTCCTGGGGTTTCTGCAGAGAGAAAGATTCAATGAAGTGGAATCCAGTCAGTTAATTTAAAAACTATTTCCATCAAGTGAAAGATTCTGAAACATACTGAATCTTGAATCTTCACAGGATACTAGTATTAACTCCCTGCACACAGATGTCAAACTTTCAAAAAGCTCAGCATCACATTATAACTGTGAATTACATATGAATTCAAGTAATGATATTTGGTTTGACAGAGCTCACTGAGCTCTGTCAAACCAGATATCATTGGTTGATGAAGAGAGTTAAAATAAGAAAATATGGTACCAGTACTGCTTTATACAATGATATTATGCTGCAAGAGTGCTAGGGTTCATGGAACATTCAGCAGCCCAATAACTGGAAATGGCTTATTTATTTATTTATTGGGGTTTAATGACACTTTTGACAGCCAGGGTCACCTCATGTTGGACAGTTTTATGGGTGGAGAAAGTCGGAATACCTGGAGAGAACTGCTGAGCAATGGCGAGCAAATGTCATGATTACCCAAAGTACTAACTATGCACAAACTGGGTTAGCATTGGTTGTGGACTGGTGCACTACTGATGTGGTGTACATCTTAGTACACAGCACCACCGTGCCCCCCCACATGGGCAATCAGGATGAAGTGCCTTGCCCAATTACATAATGCAGTTACCCCTAGCAGGGATCAAACCATAGACCTTTTGGTTTGAAGTTCAATGCAATAACCACAGACCCACCATGCTCTCAGGAATGTGCTAGGGTCTTGAGTTTCCAATATCTTCACAAGTAATGGTGAGAGATTCTGTGTTGATGAGGCCCTTAACACCAATTCTCTTTGTTTCACCTTTCCTGTTATCCGAAAGAATAACTGCCATGCACTATAAAGTCTGCATTATTTTTAAGAATTCCCACCTTTTCTTAACAGAATTACCAGGCATTCTTTTTAAAAATACACAGTTATTGATTGTTCTAATACATTCTAACATTCAACCTGGCCTAACTTTTTACCACAAGTTTCTGCTGAAACATCACACCCTATTATTTTCGATGAACGATAACTCACCAATCAAAAAATGTTCAGATTTTCAACTTTCATTCTCCCCAATGTGATGAAATTATTTCGTTTTTTTTCGCATTAAAACAAGAATTTAATGTAAACTAGGTTTTGAGTCACATAATACAAATGTACCCTCGACCCAGGCTTTGCCTTCGATTGTTATCTGGCTGAATATTCAGCCAGATAATGATTGAAGGCAAAGCCTGAGTCGAGGGTATTCTTTACATAATTCAAAGGTTTTTCTTTTTCAAGAATTTGGCGACCAAGTTATGCAACTTAGATTAACGCCTCTCCTTGGCCCAATGGCACAGGTGTGAGGGAATACCTTCATAGCAGCAACTTCGTGGCCTCACTCTTCTCGAATACAACAAAAGGATTTTTAGCCTGCATGGGTTGTGTCTCTCCACAAGTTCAAAACTGAATATTTATCTGAGGTTTTATTTTCATAGTAATAAAGTAAAATTTCAATTATTACATTAGTTTAAATATTACTAAACAAAAATGAAAAAAAATATAGCCTGTTTCTCTGTCAAAAAAGTGCGAGCAAGCAAACCATGCCAGTTTCATTGATTTACAGGCCACTCTCAGTCCTCTGTAAGCATTCAATACAGTATAAATTATCTGACCTTGAGCTCTTGTCATAGGGCCCAGCGAGTTTGGATTTTTTGTCAAAAAACTAAGAGAATTGTAAAGCCTTTTGTTTAATTCAAGGATCCTCATGTCCTGAAAATTGGCTGAGATCTGAAAGTGGTGGACCTGCCGGAGTAGCCATTGTTGCTCCAGCAGGTCCCGTACCCTCAAATTCAACCAATCCCCCTCAATGTTCCTAAACTGAGCCAATCAGTAGGCCTCAACTCTTCTGTCAGGAACCATGATTTACAAATGTTGAATCATCTTATTAAAGGTATCTAAGAAGGTCTTGGCTGTCTTTACAAACTGCGATTTGTTTCAGGTTTACATTAAAAAAAACAAATAACTAAAAAAAGATACTCACCCTTAAAAGGTTAACTGAGATGAGCCACTTGCCGCATGTTGTTTTTTTTTTGTAGAAGTAAATTTTGAAACATTGTGAAAGCATAAAAACAGATTAACTTTAACTCTGTAATGAGAAGGTTTCATAAAAAATTTATAAATCTATGAAATA
Organism: Pictodentalium vernedei; assembly: GCA_031216915.1. NCBI lineage: Eukaryota > Metazoa > Mollusca > Scaphopoda > Dentaliida > Dentaliidae > Pictodentalium > Pictodentalium vernedei. The sequence continues at coordinate 241,155,554 of CM062291.1, forward strand.
AAATATAAACCATTTTGAAAACCAATTCTGCAGATTCTAATAGCACTTAATAACCACTAACTTCAAGCCCAAAAAACTTCTTTTTATATGGTCTTGTTTGGTTTTAAGCTGGAGGTAATTAATATTGCAGGAAAGTAACAGAAGACATCTGTTGATGAGGTATAAAAACAATGAGTCCAAAAGAATGCTGAGTGGTTGTTATGGATGTACAATGAAAGATGAATGTAAATTCTGCAAGCAAATTTTTTTCTCTAAAATGCTGAGGTATTACAAAAAAGTGTTTCGCATGACAACCAGGAGGTAGAAGACAAATAGAACCTTACATAAGCAAGACACTGATGCCTTTTATAACATGTTTTAAGTCAATATGGCACAATAATATTAACTCTTATATAACTGGTAAAGCTTTTTTTGTTGACAACAAATGTGAGGTATTTTAAATATTGGGTGGAGATGGTAAATATTTGATGTATTGATTTTCAGAATAGCCAGTGTGTGTACACAAGGTTATTTGGTACTGTGGCACCCAAGAGAAGGTGAACTCAACAAACAAGCAAATCTGCTTTTCAGGATTAGTAGGTAGTTAAACTCAAGGTTCCATTAACTGGTTCCATTAAGTGATCCATATCTGTGCTTTATTCTTAACTGGAAGAGTGCTGAAATCCAATATCTGGGCTTTATTCTGAATGCACGTACAACAATTCCAAAGCTTCATACTCTATGGGTGTGCTTTATATTATCACTGAAGAAATATTATTTCAACTGCAGGGATTTGCCTTGTTGCAGTTTATGGGAGAGTGCCTTCCATAAATTGAAACATGGCAAAGGCAGGTGAATTTTGATGACCACAAGTAATTTATCACTCTTCCTGTTAAGTGAAACATACTGCAAATAAAAGCCTGCATATTCTGTGGATGTGCTTCACATTATCCTCGAAGTGAAATCAGGCCTGTTATTCTGAGGAAGGCAATTGCTCCAGATCCTTATAACCCACCTGAAATTTTGCTGAGGAGTGCAAGTAACTGTCAATTGCCTGATTCTGATGATTTTGGTATGTACCAGCCCACCTGGGTGGGCTCGTGCCTGCCTGAATATAGATCAAGAAGAGCCAGCAACTGCCCTCCTGTGATTTTGAAATAGACAGGCATGTGAAATTATATTTTAGTCTGTATGGATTTGCCTTGTTAAATCTATGGGAGAGTGCCTGTAGGCACTCTCCCATAAACTGTAATAAGGCAAAATCAGGTGAAAAAAAAATTGACAACCAAAAATAATTTAGCACTCTACCAGATAAGAGTCAATTTTCTAATCTTGTTGTGATTTCAAGTCTTGCCAGAAAGGGTATGTCCAAACAGGGGCACAAATCCTGGGGGTGGGGGCACCAACACCTCCCCACCCATACTTGCTAGGCAGTAATATGGCAGATTACTAATGACCTCTGCAAAGGTATAAAACTGTCTGCAAAGGTATAAAACTGTCACAAGTGGTTTGCAATTTTGGCGATATGTTAATCGGACCAGCCTAATAAATTAGACACGGCTAATAACCCTGGGTTATACTGTACATATAAGATGATCTGGAACTCAGCCCATTTTGCTTAGGCAGATCGGTAGATACAGGGGCATAACTATGAGGGTGGTGTAGGAGCAATCATTTTTCTGTTGGACATTTAGATATAGAATCACTCTTGCGGGTAAGAATGTACTTTCTTAAATGAGTTGATTTGTCACTTGGGCTTCCATAACACACATAGTTCGTCTCATGCAAATGGAGGTCTGTGGCTGATTCGGTGCCAGCATGACCAATTTTGAGTCTTGTATGCGTTAATAAAATGAGAATTTGGGAAGAAATAACAAGTCGGAATATTGGTCAAGTTCACACTGAGAGGACACAAATCATCTGTGTGTATAATCAACATTTCTAAGTCAAAATCTGTTATTAACCCTTCACCTAACGAATCGACCATACCCATCACGTAAAACACAAATTCAGCAGTTGAAAATAATTATTTTTCAAATAATTTCAATAAAAACATATCATGTGACCCTTTATTGGAACAAGCTTAATCCAATGAGGGGGTCACACCTTATGGTTTTTGAAACATTTGAAAAAAAAAAATTTTAAATAATGAATTTTGTTATCGTATGCATTGGTTAAAGGGTTAACCCTTTACCTAACAATTGGCCACATCCACCCACATAACATACAAATCGAGCAGTTGAAAAAAAAATTTCTTTTTGAAAACACGTATAAAAAACATATTATGTGACCCCTCTCCTCACTGGAATGTGCATGGTTTTGTTGGAATTTTTGAAAAACTGGAAAAAAGTTAATTAAAATAGCAAATTTTGAGATTGTGTGTGCTGGGTAAATGGTTAAAATGAATAAGCCACAGATCCATCCAGGGAATGGTAAAAACCTCTATTACTTCTGCTAGTGTTCTGAAATTTCCAGACAATCTAGAAATGGTGTTGAGATCACGAAAAACATGCTACACCAGTTAAAAATTTCAATAGGCCATTAATGGACAAAGCAAGATGTTACCAGTAAAAACTGGTAAATAAATAATGTTGATGACATTTTTAGTGATCAATATTAGTCTGACAACTCAATTGCCATTTTAGATAAACAAGTACATTTTGTTAACTGGTAGAGTGCTACATTATTGTTCAACGTTGAGTTATTGATCAATTTATTTATTAGTATTCAAGGTCACTTTCAGTATTTTCTGGCGGTATCATTACCACATCACAAATATAAGAAGTTAAGTTTAGCCAATGGTTTACATCTCTAAAACTCACTTTAGGCATCTTCCCAAGCAGGGGCTGGTGGTTGATGAGTCCTACAATACATGGAGAGTGGATGGTTACTAAACCATCCGTGGAGTGGTGTCTCCACTCAGACAAAAATTCCTTGTCTGAAAAAAAGCATTAGAACGATGAGCAAAGTGTCAGAAAAGGGACCTCCGGGTTGAACCTGGAGGTCCTTTGGCTAAAACTGTGCTTGTCCTTTTCACGCATTACTACAGGAAATGACTGTTATTGTCTGGATGGAAACTTCACTCCAAGAGTTTTTTAATGATAATTTAGTAGTACCGGTAATTCACTCTCCACGTACTGTATTTTACCAGTTACAGAACTTGTTTAACACAGTAAACAAGCACTACTACATTCCCCAGGATTCCAACTGGAATTGTGAATGAGTCATTTTCTCAAAGATATAATTGACAAAATAACTGTTTTGCTACAATTTTTAGGTGAGTACAAACAGGCCTTGACTTCTTTTATTCAGCACGGAGATAAATGCTGAAATGTGACAGAATTTTGGAAAGAGTACATAGTCATAGAGCTCTTTACAACAGCATATATGTCAGTATGTCACAGATAAAAAATAATAATACAAGCTTTGGCCATTGTAAAATATTTCACAGCACTGACAAAATTAACCCCCCCCCCCCCCTCCCAATTATCCTCAAACTGGATGCTGAATTCTGTGAATTAAATAAAAAACATTCATCAGTGCTAAAACCTATTTACTGACCATTTATAAAAGAAATTCGGCACTTCAGCAAAAACTACTTGTTGTCAAACAAAGAAAGTTTTATTTTCCAGCAAATGCACTACTTTAAGCAACAAACATATTTTTCATTATATACATATAACAGAAAATGACACAAGTTTCTGCAGTGAGAAGATGTGGTAATCAAAAGTACTGAAGCAAGTAATCCACTAATCAATGTCGACTAGATGTTCATTATTAATCGATAGAAAAATTGCTAATCGGCTAGTTACCCCCCTCTACCAACCACAACATATTATCGTCCATATGCAAAAGTCATGTAGTTACCAGCACACAAGCATTATTCAATCATTTGAAATTTGTGGTGATATTTTGTGCAATATACCAAAGAATCATGCTATTTTCAATGACCTCAGTTTATTTTCAAACTGAGAATACTCACCCATGAATAGGCTATGATTACCTATCATGTTTATAAGGTATCTTTCTGCATCGGTTGATTAGTTCAGGTTGATGCATCGGTCACCAAATGGATGGAGGATACAGTCAGAACTTTTCTCCTTCATAATTATAGGACATAGGCACTGGTTCAATTGGAAATAGGGAGCACTTCTTGTTTGCGCTGAGATTCTAAAATTATCCTGGTATATTATGTCAGCTTAATGGCTGTTTGTTCTATATACTTTTAAAATAGGCAAAAAGACACTTAGCAGTTGATTCCTGCATTTTGCACAGATTATTTCCACCTACAAATGAGTTATAAACCACAAACCTAGAAGAGGAAAGTCGCTGGTATTTTATCGACAGATTGGGAGTAACGATAGGTGCTGCCTGCCCCTACATGTATATTATAGTGTTGTGGTGATAGGTGTTGACTAGACGTCGACTAATGGTCACAGACTAGTCAACTATGACATGCCCTAATCAATGCAACACTAGTATTCAAAACAGAAAATTTTATTTTTTCGTTGCCAAAAGATATGCAAGGTGGAAGGAAGGGTTACTGTACTCTCATACTGCAAAAGCGGATATAGAATTTTGACCAGATTGTGACAGTGTCAGGGTCAGGGGCACAATCAAGTCGAAATTCTCCATTCACTTTTCTAGTGCAAACATTGTAAAACCATAATTACAGAAAAAGAACTGCAAAAACATTGCATCTCAGATACTATTTCTTATTATAGATTATATTTTGCAAAATTTTAATGACAAAATCTTGTCCAGTGGCAAATGTCACAACCAAATACAGAACTTATCGCAATCTGATCAAGCAAGACCGATTTTGAGATTACAGTACTCTATTCAGTAAACATCAAGTAACAGAGATATTAACATTATAGTTGAGACCTGATACACGTTGGCGAGGATAAAGTATAAAAAATATTTTAAAAAAGACTTAAAAATTTTCAGAATTTCTATGACGGCACTGGGAGCAGGGAGGCTCAGAGCACTGGACTTCAAACCAAAAGGTCCACTGTTTAATCTTGACCAGCAGTAACTGTGTTGTGCCCATGGGAAAGGCACTCAATCCCAACTGTCCATATGGAAGCATAGTGGCACAGTGTACTGAGGCGTACAACATGTCGATGGTGCACTTGCCTTCAACCAATGCTAATCTTGCTTGTGCGGAGTTAGTACATTGGGGAGCCTGACAGTTGCTAGCCACTGCTAAGTGATTCTCTGCATTTTCTACATTTTTCTGTTTCTCAGGCCCTCCAGCATCATCTTTTTGGCTACTGCATGCTCACTTTTTATAACCAATGCAAACTTAAAAAAATAAAAATTAAATGGCTCATGTCTGATATTTTACCCAAGTTAATAAAATTGATAAATTTGTCCATTGAGTGCTACAAGGTTTTGCAATGCTTTAGCACTGCAAAGCCTTGTTGCACTCAAGGGACGAAATACACCACCACCCATGTTATTCTGTAGATTATGACGCCAAAAACATAAAACAAATCAAGAACATGAACTTTTGGTAGAAAAGAAATAATTAAAAATAAAATTAAAAAATGCCATCCCACATGCAATTTTACAAAAAAGTGGCTCGAGAAACAGAAGATCTACTTTGTGGGGCCTAAGTAGATTTGTCTACGATGACACATGAGACTCTATCATGCTCATATATGTAAAAAGCTACTGAAAAGTATGTTGTTTCAATAAAGGGTAAATGCTAAAATTATCTGGGTTAGATTGATGGACTATTGCAGTCTGTTGTTGAGAAATTCAATGTTATTATGAAACAAGAGTAATGCAAAGCATGGCATTATGCCCCTGAGTGCATTTTGACAGGATCAGCATGAAGTTGGGTTTTGGTAGTACGGGATGTGGACAATTATTGAAAGGAACCTTTCACTACCCATCCTCAATACATCATCAAGACAGACCTCTTGGATATCGAGTCTGGACATGTAATGATAGCAAACAGGCCTGTCATCCTGAGGAGGGCGATTGCTCAAGATCGTTATAGCCCACCCAAAATTTTGCTGAGGAGAGCAAGTAACTGCCCTCCTCAATAGCCTGATTCTGATGGATTTGGTATGTACCAGCCCACCTGGGTGGGCTTGTGCCCGCCTTAATACAGATCAAGGAGAGCCAGCAACTGGCCTCCTGTGATTTTCAAAAAGACAGGTCTGATCAAATTCTCTTTTATGTTAATTTTTTACACCCAATTCATAAAAAAAATTTCAACCAAACCATATCATGTGACCCCTTCATTGAAACGAGTTCGACAAGCTCATTCCAATGAGGGGGTCACACTGATTATTTGGAAATTTAAAAAAAAATTTCTACAGACTACTGCACAATTTGGATATTACACAGAGGAAGCAGTCAATTGATTCATTAGGCAGGCCTGGCATTTTCAGGAGAGCGATTTACTCGCTCGCCTCCTGCTCGCCTTAAAAAAATTAAGGAGGGCAAAAACTAGCCCTCCTGGCCTTAGAAAATAATGATTACCATAACCGCCTATGCCTAAAACCCACATCTTTTAAGATCTCTAACATATATGTTAGTGGTCTCCGTAAGACGGCCACACTGGACCTTCCCACATCTCCGGGCCATGCCAAGGCCCGGAGGTGTGGGAGGGGCAGTGTAGCCATCTCACAGAAACTACCTTGTTAGCAGCATCAAATAAAATGTACAAAGCCCACTTGGCAGAATTCATTAACAGTAAAACTTCATTTTGCAATTTTAGCTTTTGTAAGCTTGGGGAGAGCTAATCGCTCGCCTAGACCATGCGAGGAGAGCGAGTTGTAGCCCTCCTGCATTTTTATGAATGCCAGGCCTGATTAGGCAGGGGTTAATCACTCACTAGGTGTAAATGAGGTGTGATGTTGTCTACTTGCAAAAAGTAAAGATTGCTGGTGCACAGAATCCCATGAGTGACAGTTCAAGGAAATAATTTTCAAGCCCTTTACAGGACATTTATTCTAAATTAATTTTATCATTTTTTATGTTTGTATAGAAGCCAGTTAACAATTCATACACAAGTTCTGAATCTATATTACAGGTCTGTGACCACAAAAGTGGTCTCTATCAAGATCAGATTGAGATTCAATTGTGGCACTCCTACACCAGTGGATTAAGATTTTCTAATTAAAATACTACAAACTCAAGAATGTATCAAGAAAAACAAACAAAAATTGTGCCTTGGATTCAATGTTCTAATATTCCTTTTTCAAGTGCTTAATTTCTACATTTCCTATAGAGGCAGCCAAGACTTCGCTAGAAACAACTGACAAGGTACTTAGAAAACAAGTTTTGAGTTTACCCAAACAATGCATGTTGGGACACCTGTTCCTTTGTCTTATAAAACTAGAAAGTGTTTTAGCACACTAAAACATATGTTTCCCCTTCCTTTTGAGGTCAGAGGTCAAGGTCACATGCAGTTCATCAAGATAGCGGACATGCGGTTTCATGGTGACACATCCACATGTCAAAAAAAAATAATTCTGGTCTGGACAATTACTCCCTATTTAAAGTACATAAATTTGACCTTGAGGTCAAGGTCACATGAAGGTCATGATAACATGTGGTCTCATTGTGATACATCCACATGTCAATCATCTAAGTCCTAGGTCAAAAAACAAAAAAGTTCTGATCTGGACAATTATTCCCTATTTGGAGTACATAAATTTGACCTTGAGGTCAGAGGTCAAGGTCACATGCAGTTCATCAAGGTAGCGCACATGCAGTTTCATGGTGACACATCCACATGTCCAAAAACAAAAATCTGGGCTGGACAATTACTCCCTATTTAAAGTACATAAATTTGACCTTGAGGTCCAGGTCACATGAAGGTCATGATTACATGTGACATGCGGTCTAATTGTGATACATCCACATGTCAAATATCTAAGTTCTAGGTCAAAAAACAAAAAAGTTCTGGTCTGGATAATTATTCCCTATTTGAAGTACATAAATTTAACCTTGAGGTCAAGGTCACATGAAGGTCACGACAGGCGGTCTCATGGTGACACATCCACATGTCAAATAACCAAGTCCTAGGTCAAAAAACAAAAAAATTCTGCTCTGGACAATTACTCCCTATTTGAAGTACATAAATTTGACCTTGAGGTCAAGGTCACATGAAGGTCACAATGGTATGCGACACACCGGTTCATGGTGATACATCCAAGTGCTAAATATCTAAGGCCTGGCTCAAAAGACAAACAAGTTTTGGTCCGGACAAAGTTTCCTTGAAAAAAGCACAAATCTGACCTTCAGATCAAAGGTCAAGGTCACATGAAGGTCACAATGGTACGCTACACACCAGCTCATGGTGATACATCCACATGCCAAGTATCTAAAGCGTGACTCAAAATACAAAAAAGTTCTGGTCCAGACAGTTTACTTTAAAAAAGCACATAAATCTGACCTTCAGGTCAAAGGTCAAGGTCCACATGAAGGTCACTATGGTACACTGCACACCGGTTCATGGTGATACATCCACATGCCAAGTATCTAAGGTGTAGGTCAAAAGACAAAAATGTTATGGCCCGGACAAAGTTTGTGTGATGTTTCCCTTAAAAAAACACATAAATCTGACCTTCAGGTCAAAGGTCAAGGTCACATGAAGGTCACTATGGTACACTGCATACCGGCTCATGGTGATACATCCACATGCCAAGTATCTAAGGTGTAGGTCAAAAGACAAACAAGTTATGGCCCGGACAAAGTTTGTATGAGAAGAAGAAGAAGAAGAAGAAGGTGAAGAAGAAGAATATGCACTAAAACAATATGTCTCCCTTCTGGGAAGGGGAGACATAATTATCAAAATCGGAATTAGACCCTTAAGGGTTAAAGACTTTTAGTGACCTTTAACCCTTTACCTAACTTAATGTCCAAAACCGGCCAGCGCTATTCTAAAAAATCGCCAATTAATTTTCAGTATTTTTTCATTTTTTGTCTCAAAAACATAGGTTATGACCCTTCGCTGGAATGAGTTCGTCGAGCTCGTTCCAACGAGGGTTCATAACCTATGTTTTTGAGACAAAAAATGAAAAAAATTAGTTATTCAAGAATTATTTTTGCAAGTGTCGTCTGCTTTTCAGGTTAGGTAAAGGGTTAACTAAAAAAAAACTGTGTTACAGGGAATTTCAAGGACCCATATAAACCCTGTATGTAAGTATTAAAACCAGAACCCCATAATTTACAAAGATTGCAGGCACTAAAAGTTGACAAATGAAGGGAAAATTCCACTTGATTCTTTTCAGCTGCACTACCAACGTCTGACATTATTTCCATGTTTTGCACTTTATTTGGAAAAGTTGTTTTTATTATCTTTTCTTTCACTATCAATACTACTCACTTATACCTTTTCTTGGAAAGCTCTCGAAAAGAGCTTTCTAAGAAATTGTGTGAGAGCATATCACCAATCAAGGAAACAGAAATTTCCTTTGGCTACTGAACAAATAATAATGGCACTGAAACACAAAATCAAATGCTTTCTAAATACCTTATTTGTCAAAAACAAGTGTTTTTTAGTGGCTTGCAGGCACTGAAAACTATGACTCACAATCATGGACTTGATGAATAAACTATCCACTAAATACTGCAAATTAATGCATAATGTCTCTTGAGTACAACCAGGTGTCATTTGAAATGCTTTATCATTGCAGATGGCATCTTACTGCACTTAAGGGACAATAAATGCATTTTAAAAATACATACACTGTTTGAATTTGATTAAGTACAAAGACAATTCAAAAGAAAAAATACAAACCCAACACTTTAAAGTATAAAAATGAGAAAAGTCAGACACCTTCTCACTGCAAGTACTGATGTGTGGTAAATCCCTGACATTATAGCTTAATAAAATAGTTTATTATAAATTCTATTTAATTAAAGTTTTTTGTAACAACCCCTGAACAACTGTAATTTTACTTGAGGTAGAAGTCTTGTTGAGCTGCTCTTCAAACAATGTTTGTGGTTCTTTATATGCAAGAATGTTTCTTTCCACTTCTCAAGGGACAACTATCAGTCATCAGCAGCCATTTTGTATACCAGTATCACCACAAAGGTACCATATTCAAACATCCTGAAAGGTGTTTCCAACAAATACCAGTATAAATATCTCTGTAAAAAGCAAAAAATTTAAAAGCATTAGGTTACTATTTATTTATTGGTATTTAAAGTCAAATATTACCATGGCTAACAGTGACTGCAACCCGAATACATAATGAAGTCTTGCCAATTGTTTATACCCATATTGCCCATTTTAGAGGAATTCCACTCAAGGCATTAGTACTGGATCCTATTTTACCAGTGAAGCAGAGCTTGTTTACCACAGTAAACACACACTGTTTTACTTCCTGGGATTCCACTGGAGAGCATTAGGCTACTGGTAAAAGCAGATTCAAATCTGTTTCTCAGGCCCTCCCGCATGGTCCTTTTGGCTGCTGCATGGTCTCTTTTTATAACCAATTTAAACTTGAAAAAAATAAAAATTAAATGGTTTATGTCTGATATTTAACCCAAGTTAAAAAAATTGATGAATTTGTCCCTTGAGTGCAAGAAGGCTTTGCAATGCTTTAGCAATGCAAAGTCTTCTTGCACTCAAGGGATGAAATACACCACCACCCATGCTATTCTGTAGATTATGAGGCCTAAAACTTGAACCAAGAACATGAACTTTTGATGGCAAAAAAGCAATTACTGAAATAAAAAATAAAATAAAAAACCACTCGCCCACATGCAATTTCACAAATAATGGCCTGAGAAACAGAAGATCTACTTTGTGTGGTCTTATAACTTCCAATTGCACTGAGAACATTATCTGGTTGAGGGCTAGATTATTTTTGATGGTCTGAAATTTGTTACTCAAAATTTGTTTCATTACAATTTACTTGAGAGTGTCCACTGGCACTCTCCAATAACTTGTAATAAAACAAATTTATATAAAGAAAATATTGTTTGCATTTGACTCAATATGAAACATGAGCATGGAAAATATTGGCTTTTGCTCTGGTACCTCATTTTTGTTTAAAAGCCCTGATAGTGGATTATTCTAACACTCAACCAGTTAATTCAGGAGCAAGTACACATAAGTAAGTTTGCAGGGTGAAATGAAGAAAATGTTTCCAGCTTGGTTTCGTATAAGTATATAATCTTGAGGAATTACAAAGTCTGCATTTTAGTAATATAGTTATATACAGTTCGAGGAGAGTGGATTGTAACTAAATCACTTGCAGAGTGGAGTTATTACTCAAGCTATAATTTTGTACATATTGACAAAAAAACACAAGCAATGTTTCAGTCAATGGACCTGTGGGTTTAACCCGGAGGTCCATTGGCTGAAACTTTGCTTTTGCTGGTTATGCTTTGCAGCAAATTTACAATTATTGCTTAGGTGGAATCTCCATTCTGCAGGTGATTTAATGATAATACACTCTCCACGTACTGTATAGTAGTTATATATTGTCTATTTTCCTAATGGTATGCTATATATATGCCTGTCATTGATGCATTGACAGTATAACATGAAAACAAGAAAATCATTACAAAGTGATTCAAATCTTCATGCAAACAAGTTACTATTGTTTAAGTTATGTCATAAACAAGCATTGCAGGATATTCTTTTTAACAAAGGGCAATAACTCCAACAAAAAAGTTGAAATTCAATTACTAATGTTTCAGTTATTCCATAAACAAGCATTACACAATATTTTTTAACTCCCATAATTTTCATTGGATATGGCTAGTCATCAAACTTGACGTCGACGCTGTTGCTAAAGAGATATATACCGAAAAGAATTGAAAGCCGGTTACTATTGTTAGAGTTATGCCATAAACAAGCAATACACAATATTTTTTAAACAAAAGACAATAACTCCCACAATTTTCATTAGATATGGGTGGTCATTGAACTTGATGTACACATTGTTGCTATAGAGAGATATGCTGAAAAGAAATGAAATCCATTCACCAGTGTTCAAGTTCTGCCATAAACAAGTTTTACATGATATTTTTATAACAAAGTCCATAATTCCCATAATTTTCAAGAGATATGATGTAGACATTGCTATAGAGACATGTATACAAAAAAGAATTTAAATCTGTTAACTACTATTCAAGTTATGCCATAAACAAAGTTTAGACGAACAGGCAGATGGATGGATGGACAGACAGAGGTCTTTGCTATATCCCTCCCTATATAATAATAATAATCATATTAAGAGGAAAAAAAATGTAATCAACCTTTTTAATAAATTTTAAGATTATTTTTATTCTTTTGAACTAGACTCTTCATGTCTCCAATTATCTGGTTGATTTATAAGCTATTCACTATATTAACCCTTTACCTAACATGAAAAGCAGACAACACTTGCAAAAAGAATTCTTGAATAACTAATTTTTCTCATTTTTTGTCTCAAAAACATAGGTTATGACCCCTCATTGGAACGAGCTCCACGAGCTCATTCCAATGATGGGTCATAACCTTTGTTTTTGAGACAAATGAAAGTGTCAATGACACTGTAGCTCAACTTGACAAACTTGAACTTGGTAAGTTATAAGTGAAATGGCAAAATTGCAGATCATTGGTACCAATGTTAGTTGTAGAAATTTAAACATGATAGCATTGTGTGTGCACAACGTCAGAGTAATCCATGCATTTTTAAATGTAAACTGTAAGGATGGCTAAAGGAAGAATGTTGATACACAGATGCAGTAGGTTCAGTGGTTGTTGTAAACGGCAACTTTTTTCACAAAAATGAATGCTAATCAATAGCTCTTATCTGGAGGTCCCTCCTAATGAGCACACCGAGTTCAAAAACAATCCTAAGATAAATGTGCCCTTTAGGTCATATCAAAGAACAATGTTGAAGCACAAATGCAACAAATTCAAAGATTGTTGCTAACAGCATCAGATTTTGATGGAAATGAAAAGAAAATCAATAGCTCCTATCTTTGTCACCCTGCATAAGCATACAAAGTTTCAAAACAACCTGATAATGAATGGGCCCTCTGAGGCATGCCAAAGGAAGATGTTAATGCACAAATGCACTAAGTTTGAAGGTCATTGCTTGTGGCAATGTTTTTTTTCTTCTTTTTTATGGAAATTCATAAATATACCCTGCAGAGAGTGCAAAAGAAGAAAGTTGCTGCACAAATGCAGTAAATTCAAAAGCTGGTGATAACGACAACAATTTTCTATGGAAATGAAAAAAAATCAATAGCTCACATCTAGAGGTCACGCCGAACACACATACCAAGTTTCAAAGTAATCCGATCATAAATGTGTCCTGAAGGGTATGTCAAAGGGAAATATTGAAGTCTGACTAAACTAAGTTCAAAGGCCAGTGGCAACATTTTTCGACAGAAATGGACGAAAATCGATCTGTCCAATATAGATGTCACCCTATACAAGCACACCAAGTTTCCAAGCGATCCAATCATAAAATGTGCCCAGCAGGGTGTGTCAAAGGGAAATATTGATGCATAACTGCACTAAGTTTTTACTAAGTTCATCAAAGGTCATTGCCAACAGCAACTATTTTTGATGGAAATGGAAGAAAATCGATAGCTCCCATCTTGACATCACCCCAAACAAGCACACCAAGTTTCCAAGTGATTCAATCATAAATGTGCCCTGCAGGGTGTATCAAAGGGAAATATTGATGCATAACTGCATTTACTTCATCAAAGGTTGTTGCCAACGGCAACATTTTTTGACAGACAAGAAGAAAATCAATAGTTCCTATCTAGAGGTCACCCCAAACAAGTTTCAATGCAATCTGATCTTAAATGTTCCTTGTAAGGTGTGCCAAAGGGAAATATTAAGGTCTAACTGAGCTAACTTCGAAAGTCGTTGCCAGATGCAACATTTTTTGACGAAAATAGAAGAAAGATGATAGCTCTCATCTATAGGTCACCCCAAACTGGCACACCAGGTTTCAAAGCGATCCGATCATAAATTTGCACTGCAGGGAGTGCCAAAGGGAAATATTGATAAATAACTGCAATAGGTTCATCGAAGGCTGTTGCCAGCGACAACATTTTTGGATGGAAATCAAAGAAAATCAATAGCACCCATCTAGAGGTAATCCCAAACAAGCATAGCAAGTTTCAAACCTATCTGATCATAAAGGTTCCCTGCAGAGCGTGCCAAAGAAATATATTGATGCCTGACTTAACTAACTTCAAAGGTCGTTGACAGTGGAGAGATTTTTTTGATAGAAATGGAAGAAAATTGATAGCTCCCATCTAGAGGTCATCCCAAACAAGCATGCCAGTCTTCAAAGCAATCCAATCATAAATGTGCCCTGCCGGATGTGCCAAAGAGAAATATTGAGGTCTGACTAAACAAAGTTCATCGAAGGTCATTGCCAGTGGCAACATTTTTTGATGGAAATCGAAGAAAATTTAGAGGTAACCCCAAACAAGCATACCAAGTTTCAAACCGATCTGATCATAAATGTGCCCTGTGGGGCGTGCCAAAAGAATATACTGATGTCTGACTAAACAAAGTTCAATGGTTGTTGCCAGCGGCAGTATTTTTTGACGGAAAGAGACAAGAGGCCCCAGGGGGCCTGAGGGCGTTCACCTGACATGGTAGCCTAAATATCAACCCAGAGAATTGATTTCAACAAGTTGCATCTGCTCCTCCTAAGAAAAGCTTATACCAAATATCCAAAGATTCTGGCCAGTGTATCTAAAAAAAAAAAAGAATATTCCTCATATTGAACTAAGTTATAATTCGGGCTCCCACATGGAGCCCATATATGAACCCAGGGACTTGGCTTTAACAAACTTGAATCTCACCCCCCTAAGGATGCTGCACACCAAATATCAAAACATTCCGACTGCTGGATCTGAAGAAGAAGATTTTTAAAGAAAATTCCTCATTTTGAACTAAGTTACAATTCGGGCTCCCACAGTGAGCCCAAATATGGACCTAGGGACATGGCTTGAACAAACTTGAATCTTACCCCCTAAGGATGCTGCATAAAAAATATCCAAAGCAATCATCTGCTGGATCTGAAGAAGATTTTTAAAGAAAATTCCTCATTTTGAACTAAGTTGTCATTCGGGCTCCCATAGTGAGCCCAAATATGGACCTAGGGACATGGCTTGAACAAACCTGAATCTCACCCCCCTAAGGATGCTGCATACCAAATAGCAAAACATTCCGACTGCTGGATCTGAAGAAGATTTTTAAAGAAAATTCCTCATTTTGAACTAAGTTATAATTCGGTCTACCACAGTGAGCCCAAATATGAACCCAGGGACTTGGCTTGAACAAACTTGAATCTCAACCCCCTAAGCATGCTGCATACCCAATATCAAAAGATTCTGCCTGCTGGAACTTGAGAAGAAGATTTTCAAAGAAATTTGCCTGAAATGCACTAAGTTCAAATTTGGGCTCCTATACTGAACAAACTTGAATCAGATCCACCCCACAATGTTGCATACCAAATATCAAAAGATTCTGCCTGCTGGATCTGGAGAAGAAGATTTTTTAAGAAATTTGCCTGAAATGCACTAAGTTCGAATTCGGACTTCTATAGTGAGCTCAAATACGAATCCTAGGGGGCCGATTTGAAAAAACGTGAATCAGATCCACCCCACAAAGTTGCATACCAAATATCAAAAGATTCTGCCTGCTGGATCTGGAGAAGAAGATTTTTTAAGAAATTTGCCTGAAATGCACTGAGTTCGAATTCGGGCTCCTATACTGAGCCCAAATATAAACCCAGGGGCCCGATTTGAACAACTTGAATCAGATCCACCCTACAATGTTGCATACCAAATATCAAAAGATTCTGCCTGCTGGATCTGGTGAAGAAGATTTTTTAATGTTTTTCCCATTGCCTACAGTGTTAAAAAATGCTAACTCAGCACTTTTTCAAAGTCCCGAAACTGTACCCTATGATAAAACCAATGGCAATTTTTTTTTTTACCAATCCTTTCTGTTGGTCCTAAGGAAGCTTCACACCAAATAAAAATTCTCAGTGCCGTGCAGTTTTGGAGATATGGGCGTTTTAATTTTTTTCTATTTTTAGCTCCTGCGGTTCCCACAGGGCTACGGGGAAAAAAAAATTCGGCATAATTTGGTACTTATGACCCAATAAGCCCTCACATAAAATTTGGTTCAAATCAGCCTCTCGGTTCGGAAAATAGAAATTTTGGGCGGGGCCAAAAATTTTGCCCCTCCCCTAACGCCAAATATAGCCCATCAGACTTCTCTTGAACAAATATGAGTCTACACCTTAAAAGGAAGCTGCATACCATATATCAAGTCTCTGCTACTGCTGGTTCATGAGAAGAAGATTTTCAAAGATTTTGGTGCCCCTTGGGGCCATGGCACCACCCAGGAGGAGGGGCAACTTCATTTGAACAAATCTGAATTGGCTTTAGGTAATAAACATTTACCCAACATTTGAATAAAATTGGGCTAGAGGTTTTGAAAGAGAAGTCAATAATGTAAAGTTAACGCTGGACAACGGACAGAATGTGATCAGTAAAGCTCCCACTGAGCTTTGCTCAGGTGAGCTAAAAATCGATAGTTCCCATCTAGAGGTCACTCTAAATAAGCATACCACGTTTCAAAGCAATCTGATCATAAATGTGCCCTGTAGGGTGTGCCAAAGTGAAATATTGAGGTCTGACTTAACTAAGTTCTAAGAACATTGCCAGCAGCGACATTTTTTTATGGAAATGGAAGAAAATCGACTGCTCCCATCTAGAGGTCACCCCAAACAAGCATGCAAGGTTTCAAAGAAATCCGATCATAAATGTGCCCTGTAGGGTGTGCCAAAGAGAAATATTGAGGTCTGACTTAACTAAGTTCTAAGAACATTGCCAGCGGCAACATTTTTTGACGGAAATGGAAGAAAATCGATAGCTCCCATCTAGAGGTAACCCCAAACAAGGATTCCAAGTTTCAAACCGATCTGATCATAAATGTGCCCTGAAGGGTGTGCCAAAGGAATATATTGATGCCTGGCTAAACCAAGTTCAATGGTTGTTGCCAGCGGCAACATTTTTTGACGGAAGTGGAAAAAATCAATAGCTCCCATCTAGAGGTCACCCCAAACAAGCATACCAGGTTTCACAGCAATCTGATGATAAATGTGCACTGTAGGGTGTGCCAAAGGGAAATATTGAGGTCTGAATAAACTAAGTTAAAAGAACGTTGCCAGCAGCAACATTTTTTTACGGAAATGGAAAAAAATCGACAGCTCCCATCTAGAGGTCACCCCAAACAAGCATTCCAAGTTTCAAAGCGATCTGATCATAAATGCGACCTGTGCAGTGTGACAAAGGAAATTGTGGACATACATACATATGTATGCCTGTACAGACGGACGTACATATGTACATATGGACGGACTGACAGACGAATGGACGGATGTACGTACATACATACATACGTACGTATGTACGTATGCCAATGGACGAGAAGTGATGGAAATAGCTCAGCTTGACTTTGTCAAGTTGAGCCAAAAATGAAAAAAATAAAGAAAATTCATTGCGGATTTTTGAGAATAGCGTTGGCCCTTTTTGGCCAATACGTTGGGTAAAGGGTTAATATTATCGCTCTTTACTGATGAAACTACTTGCTTTGTAATTATTTCCTGTTTTTAATCACTCACTTTCCTTCATCCCGGACAATATGTTTTATTTTCTACCATTTCTCGCCATGAAAAAGCCTTAGCTGCTCATATGGCATTAAAACCTCGTCCACGGCATAAGATCATAGTTGAGAATGAGGTTGTAGCAGATGATACCTCGAAGTGATTTCAATACACAAGATGTCAATTGGAAGTAAGATGTTGAATTTTTGCTTCTTTTTCAAAATCAGCAGTTTGTTTCTATGGATGTGAAAATCAAATACCTACGATAAGTGATCAAGTTCTTTCACCCTAGTACCACGATACCAGTTTTATAGTCTTTTGTCTGCAGGTTTTGTTTGAATAATTCATGAGAATTGGATTCAAACCCTAACCAATTCAATACCATATGACCATTGCAACAAAATAGTAACTTCAATGTAGCTACAATGATTCTTCAACCCATACCCACAGTCGGTTTCAAGATAAATACAAACATTTTAGTTTGGAAACCATTATTAATGAGACACCCATCACATTTTTCGAATGTGCATAAGCAGTGGAGCCAAATGGGAGTCAAAGCTGGTAATCATCTATGAGCTTGTAGCAAGATTAGAAGATGAAATTTTTCTGTCTAAAGCCGTACTAAATCGACATATACTTGTAAAAAGTAATGGTTTTGACATACAGCGTCACGTTTCGGATCATATCAATAAGTGATATTGGCAAGCCTCACATTTGGTTTCCATATTGACTTTTATAATAAAGTGATAATTATTTCACAAGTTTAACCCTTTGCGACTACGGTACGTAATATTACGTCCGAAAATTGCCGTGCGTTGCGGCTACGGTACGTAATATTACGTACTCGGACTTTGAACCCGAGCGGGCGCTTTCTCGTCCAGGAACACCTTACTTTATAATTTCATTACATAGGATGGATGCTAAGTGCATGTGTGTGGTAGACCAATTAATATTTTCAACGTGCAGCCACAAGGCTGCACGTTGCAAATATTAATTGGTCTACCCACAAATATTGAGTATGGACTCTACCTGCTGCTGTCATTGAACTGATATGGAAGCTACCACCAGGGTTCAAAGGGCTAGCGATTGCGTTTAACGTCGCCAAAACCCGATTCGTCGTGACGTTAAAACGTCACGATGACCGTAGTCGGAAAGGGTTAAGCATAGTTTCTTAAATAGTCTCAAGAAGAAGCTAGCTGAATACGTTTTGGGGTCTGTGTGGGTACAGATTATATTCCTCAGGTCTAAGTATAACGCCACAGCCCAGTAGTCTTCCATTTATGCTGCACATCCGCGCAATAGCAAAAGGTGTGATGGACTAATTGTGACAGGTTTCAATGTGTTAACCCTTTACCCAATGCAGACGATATCAAATTTTATTATTTTAAATATCATTTTTTTAAATTTTTCAAAAAATTTCAACAAAACCATATCATGTGACCCCCCACTGGAACGATCTCAATGAGCTCGTTCCGATGAGGGGTCACATGAAATGGTTTTGTTGAAATATTTTGAAAAATTTAATTTTTTCAACTGCTGAATTTGCATATTACGTCAGGCTGCACCTTAAAATCTGCTGGGGCTCACCATGGTTGTCGCATAAGCATAGGTAACGCAATCATGTATGCTGTACGTTAAATTATTCTTAAGAGAACTCAAGCTGTTTTGATAAATTTATACCGAGATTGCAATTTGCTTTTTTCCCTCTAATTATTACCAACACCTTGTTAATAGTGTCTTAACAACATAAAATGAGTTGAAAAACTGAAATAATTCCAAGACCTTGGACTACAGAATGGCAGCGATTAATGTCAGCTTGATCTGTTTGAATTCTGATATTTAGCTCCTTATAAAGCCAACATTCCAGG
Organism: Pictodentalium vernedei; assembly: GCA_031216915.1. Taxonomy (NCBI): domain Eukaryota; kingdom Metazoa; phylum Mollusca; class Scaphopoda; order Dentaliida; family Dentaliidae; genus Pictodentalium; species Pictodentalium vernedei. The sequence goes on from CM062291.1 coordinate 241,175,022, forward strand.
ACATACGTAAGTTTGTCTGCCTTGGACCCTGGGATATTGGGTCACCGGCTGAACACTGGCATATGGCATTTGCGGTTAATATTTTGTGTAAATACATTATAATTGTGTAATATCACGTAACATGACGTGACAATAAAAATATCTCAAATTGAATTTGAACAGCTCCAAAGTCATGTAATTCCATGCATCAATACACACGCAGTTATTTTTGTTCTGAGATGTTCTCGATATAATTTATTTGTGCGGACACAATTGTAATGAGGCCTTACAAAACAACAGTCTCCACAAGTTGATCTAGTTTCGAAAAATAAGTGAGAATTTTCCAGAAAAATGAACATTCAGGTTTGTCTCAATGGTGCTATCAGCTTATTTCTCAAATATCTGACTCTGCTACAAGCAGATAGTCCAATGCTACCAGCTTAACACTAAAATGTTGACATGATGTAAAGTAAAAATGATTTTCAGTGGGCAAGCTTGTCTTATTCCCCAGTGCCATTATGTGTATTGTGTCAGTAAGTTACTAGAGAACATCAATAACAAAACTGTATCTAAATAGTTATTTGAATTTCAAAGAAAAATGAATATTTTGGCGACAATATGTTTTGTTATCGGATGAATCTTTATATTTGGGGAAATTCTGAGGCCCCTGTGGTAAAATGGCGCGTGTAAATGAGGCTACCGATACTGTAGCCACAGCTTATCAAATCCGCAAAATGAATATATTTGTAAAATTAGATTTTTCCGTAATATTTCAGATTTCACCTCCCACATGTGCAATAAATGCATCCTTGGGTATCATCTGCTATGACCTCATCCTCAACTATGACCTTATACTGTGGACGGGGGTGATTAAGCATCAAATAATAAACTAGAGGTACTGTGAGCAAGCTCACAAAGTGATACCCCCCGCGCCTCAGTTGTAGCCTTTTTGGTACATTAAAATGTATAAGTTAGATTATCTCCCCTTGGAAATGTCAGAACGGAATTATATTGCTTCATGCACATCTTCATATGGAGTTCTTCCATTGTGTAAAGTTTCATGAAAATTCTTCGAACGGTTTAGGAGAAGTTGCACTTATAAGGATGGAGCCTTTTTGGTTCATTAAAATGTATAAGTTAGATTATCTCCCCTTGGAAATGTCTCATTCTCAGATGGGTCTGTGTGTTGTGAACTTCATCTTTCTTCAGCATTGGGATTTGCTTAATTATGGGTAAACTTAGGGCCATTTTCATGGCCCCATAAGTACCTCATATGCAACGTGCCTTATTTCCTATGCCTCCAAACATACAGGGCCTGAGCATATTTATTTTGGCAGCTTGGGCATATCAGTTGATTGTGTACTTCATATATAAAAGTGGACCTTCCACTCCCAGCTTGGCCCAATGACAGAAGGCAAATTCAGGGGAAACTATCATTGTTTATTACTAGTGGGAGCTATGGATGCTGTGGGTCCATGAGTCCATGACCATTGACCTGAGGGCAGGCGATTCAAATGGTTGAAAAGTCTGTTTATTCCTTTGTTATGGTGTTCTATATCTGAATTTATAATGTCAAAATTTGTAGTTGCCTTAACGTCAGCATCATCAAACATTAAATTTTGGTAACAGAATAGATAAATTTGGGCTGGGCAATTTGCAGCAGTAAGATCGGTACATCTGTTTTGGCTTACCAAATGCCAAAGTGTAGATAAGTTACTTTAAAAAAGGATATTGGCTATGGCACCAATACAATAATTATGTTCTTCAGCTTGCTTTTTATGTTTTTTTGTAAAAAATGTTAGTGCTTCTCAAGAACCTTAACTTGGCTTAAAGGTCTTTGAGTTTGCATTTTTGATATCTTAATCTTTTTAGTTTCTGTAACTGTGACTGTTATCTATGGTTCTCTAGTATTTAATTGCATAAATTAAAAGTCTCTCAGGAGAAGTGTGTTATGATGTCTTTAACCCTTTACCCAACGTAACGGCCGAAATCGGACAGCGTTATTCTGAAAAATCGTCAGTTAATTTTCATTATTTTTTCATTTTTTGAATCAAAAACATAGGTTGTGACCCCTCATTGGAACGAGCTTGTCGAGGTCGTTCCAATGAAGGGTCATAACCTATGGTTTTGAGACAAAAAATGAAAAAAAAAATTAGTTGTTCAAGAATTTCTTTTGCAAGTGTTGTCTGCTTTTCATGTTTGGTAAAGGGTTAATGTTTTCAGACATATTTTAGGTAGGACTTTGGTTGGGTGAACATCAGGGTGTTAACACTTTATCTAGGTTGTCAATTCCCCTCTTTCCCATTTAGTTTCTTCAGGAGTGGCCTTCACGTTCGGTCTGGTAACTCAGAATATGTTTCCTGTTACACACTCTGTATTTATATTACTTTCCTGTCATACTGATGTGCACATCTCTGAGGTATACACTCTGCCATTGTCATTTCCTCAGAAAGTTGGGCCTTGTTACTTGATTTTTGGATCTTTTTCATGCCAACACAGGTCAAGCAGCAAGCCAGTGTAGTGGGTAATTGATTTCTTCTTGGTACAAATAAATATCATGGAGTCTATAATGTGCAAGGCAATTGTTAGCTGTCAGAACATTTGCGGCACAAACAAAAAAGTATACCCTTGGAATGAACTGATCATCCAAACAATCAGCAACACAACCTAAATGACCACTTGCCAACTCTATCGCAGTTCTGGTTGGACCGCAATTATTGATGGCAAAACTCATTGGAAGGAACTTCTTGAAAAACAAATGAGGCACCACCTCATTGCAAGTTAAAAGCAAATGGTCCAAAAAAATAAGGCAATGCAGGGCATGTAAAATGCTACATACAAGGAGATGGGGATAAAAAGGGCCTGAAACCATGCAAGTCAAAATTACTGCAAATCATTTTGCAACGAAACATGTCAGGAAAACCATACGCAGATCAGAGTGGAACATGACAGAAGAAAAACCATTACATGTATATCAAACTCACAAAAATGTCGTTACAGTCCAACATTCGACTTGGAAAATTATTGTGTCTGTGTATTTTTTCGATTAATGGTTGCTTCCAGGTGCCAGTTGTTTATCTGTATTTATTCACATCATTTGTTAACCCAGACATTTGTTATCCCAGACTCGCTTTAATGATTTATTTGTGAAGTGGCTATTTTATCTTCATATGGTTTACAATGCTTTCCACTGTCTCATCTAATGAACAATTCCACCATAGCATTTCTTTTTTGCATTTGATAACTGGGTCACTTTTTGCCGGCCTGTCCTTTTGTTATTTGAGGTTGAGTGCACATTTTCAATTTGCCTGATGGGATTCATGGATGTCTGTCCCAAGCCATTAGACGTTTCAAAGACATTTAGATGGCTGTCCTTTGCATTTTTTCTGTATCATTTTGTGACTGCTCCAGTTCCTTACCTTGTCGATTGGTGAGTGTATCCTCCTCTTGAGTGGGGGGGAGGGGGGGAGCTACTGGGGGTTCAACCTTTGTTTATCCAGGCAATGCAGCTTTTGTCCTTGTTTGCTATGGTTGAGACAGTGTTTGTATACTCTTCATGTCGGGTGCACTTGTTTTCATGCAGTGTCCTCAATATGACTGGGATGAACCGCTTGGGGGCAGCTAGTGCAGGTTCATTCCTGCACACTTAAGAGTTGTGGGCAGATACAACAGTACAATACATTTCTGCCATGCTCTCTTAGCCTTCCTTACATTGAGAGGTACATGTACAACCATTCTTTTGAGATGGGCTTGGCTGTGTAGTGGCACTGGCCGGGGATTGTTTTAATGCTACAACATCCATTCTGTAAGGTTAAGGGCCCCATTAATGAAGCTCTGGCCACCGGATAGCCAATGTCACTATTTGACAACTAATCATGTCAATTAGATCTTCATGGTTTGGGTCCACCCCAACGTTAGAACTGCTGTATACCTCTGCATGTACCATGAACATTTTGACTATCATGGGTTATGTATCACTCAGCCTGCAACATCCTTCCGTTGCTGCTGGGGCACTATCTACATTGCATCTGTGTATCTAGAGTGTTCATTGTTCCTGTAGCTGAGGATGATGGTGCTGGGACATTATTATCTTGGAAATCTACAAGTGAAAGGATACAACAATTTTCTCTTTGGAGAGCATTTATTTATTTATTTATCTATTTATTGGTGTTTAAGGTCACATACTTATGCACAATGGCTAATCTTGACCGTGACAGTTTTACGGGTGGAGGAAGCCGGGGTACGCGGAGAGAGCCACCGAGCATCGACTAAAAACTGTCAGCTCAACATTCTAACTCTGTTCAAGCTCCACTCAGTGGTTGAAGACGTGTGCACCATAGACATGCAGTACGCCTTAGTACACAGCATCATCATGCCCCATGTAGGCAAACGGGATAAAGTGCCTTTCCATCTTCAGCACCTGAGGTTCACAGAAGGCTGCAATAACATTTTTTTTTTCATGCATCAAGTACTTGACCATTAATGACACATACCACATTTAATTTAAATCAGCCTATCGGTTAATGAAATTAGAAATTTTGGATTTGCCCCTCCCTCCCAGAACAGAAAATATTACCTCTCAGACTTCTCTTGAACAAACTTTAGTGTACACATCAAAACGAAGCTAAATGCCACACACCAGGCTATTCCAACCATTGGATCATGAGAAGATTTTTTAAAACTTTGGTGCAACCCTTTACCACCCCCTTCCCAACTATAACAAAACTGAAATGCCGCTCTCTAGTAATGATTCACATGAAATTTTTTTGGAATCAGTCCAGCAGTTTAAGAGAAGACTCAAACACCACCTTCACAAAGGAAAACAATGGACAGCAGATGGTGGACAAAGAGTGCTTGATCACTTAGGTAGCTTTGTACTCAGTTTCAGTTTATGTATTTAGTAATGTTTTTCTTATGCTGAATCAGTATTTATATTTCATGAATATTTTTTTTAATATAAACTTGTGCTATGTATAAGAAGACATAGAGAAACAAGAGGCCCCATGGGGCCTGAAGCATTCATCTTGAACAGAACACAATTTAAACAGAGTCCAAGAATGAGTTTACAATAAGCAAGCCATCCCCATAGGCTACACTGTCAATCCTTGAGTCCCTCAGGAGTGACAAAAAATAATCTCGGCATCATGCCTTTTCTTCAGTTGATCATAAAGTAAAATGTAGAGCTCCCCTATGGAGCCCCTTGATACAACCTATGGATTAATCTTAGTTACACACCTCTAGAGGGTACTGAATACAATTTTTTTAATTTTTCAGCAAAAGGGCAATTCCGGCTCCCATAGAGAGCCCAAATATTAACCCAGGCTCTTGATTTGAACACAGTTGAATCTGACTTCCCTAGAGATGTTGTGTACCAAATATGAAAGCATTCTACTGTTGGATCTGAAGAAGAGAAATTGTAAAGAAATTTCTTCGAATTGCACTAAGTTCAAATTTGGGCTACCATAGCGAGTCCAAATATATACCTAGGGATCTGATTTGAACAAACTTGAATCTGACCCCCCTAGAGATGTTGCATACCAAATATCAAAGCATTCTGACTGGTGGATCTGAAGAAGAAGATTTTTTTAAATTACCCTCCATATTGAACAAAGTTAAAATTTGGGCTTCTGTAGGAAGCCCAAATATTAACTTAGGGACTTGGTTTGAACAATCTTGAATTGGACCCTCATAACAATGATGTATACCAAACATTAAAAGATTCTGACTGGTGGTTCAGAAGAAGAAGATTTTTAAAGAATATTCCCCATATTACCCTGTGTTAAAACTTCGGGCTCCTGTAGAGAGCCCAAATATGAACCAATGAGCTTTATTTCAACAAACTTGTATCTGACCCTGCTATGAATACTGTATACCAAATATGAAAAGATTCTGATGATTGGTTCTGGAGAAAAGATTTTTTAAAAAATTTTTGGAAATATGCTAAGCATTTTTTCGATGCCCATTACAGAACACCCTTACATAACCGATGACAATTTTTTTTACCATTCAATTCTACAGGTCCTAAGGATACTTCATACCAAATAACAGCTCTCTGTTCCATGTGGTTTGGGAAATATGGGAGTTTGAAAATATTTCTATTTTTAGCTCCCAGGGTTCCCATAGGGATGCAGGAATTATTTTTTTTGCATGGATCAAGTACTTATGACCCAATAATACCACAAACCAAATTTGGTTCATACCAGACTATCGGTTCAGAAAATAGAAATTTTGGGTGGGGCCATAAATCTTACCCCTCCTATTACAAAGCCAAATATTGCTTCACGAATTTCATTTGAACAAACTTGATTCTACACCTCAAAAGGAAGCTCCATAGCAAATATCAAGTCATTGTATACACTGGTTCTTGAGAAGAAGATTTTAAAAATATTTTGGAGCATTTTCCCCCACTCCCTCCCTATGGGGCTGGACATGTTGAATTGAACAAAAATGAAATGCCCCTTTGGGACCTTCACATCAGCTTGACTTTGTCAAGATGAGCTAAAAACAAACAAACTAACTGTACTTAAGCATACCTCTCGGTACATGTATGCACCGAAGTACCTCACTAAGTCTGTTGCACCAGTTTTGGTATCTGCTTGTTTCATTAGGGGGTGCATAACCTAGGCAATGCTCATTACAAAGATACGTTTATACCAAGGGGATTTTACAATTCAGGTCGATTGATTGTAAATTACTAACACCTTCCATCACAAATCCACAATTAACCCTTAAGTCTTCATGCAGTCACAAACTGCCCCTTTTATGTGTCTCTGAAAAAGTTATTTCAAGTGTATTCTTCTGTGAGAACTTCACCAGTAGGATGCATTTATCTTCACAGTGTTTTTACATTATTGTTGACCGCCTGTATAGAGGCAGCCAACAATAATGTAGAAATACCTTTAAATCATTTGCAGCTATGAAAATGCAACTACATACAGTAGGTATTAACGTAAAATTAATCTGAGCCTTTAAGGGTTAATATATGAGTAACAGCACAGAGCTAGAACTGACCTTGCAAGAAGCCGAATGACTAGGGTAGACAACAGCCTTCAGGAGCAACAGCCTGAGCAGAAGAAAGAGGGCCCATAGTACAAAGGTCCTCTGACTGCCCCTGCAACTAATGCAGATAGGTGGAGAAAGTAGCATTTCTCCAGTGGGCTGCCTGCATAACATCCGACAACATGATAGAGTTAGTATAAGCCCAAGAGGTAGACAATGCATGCACCTCATGGGCAGAAATACGATTGGTAATGCAATCGCCAGATGCTAAACGAGCGTAATTCAGGCTAATAGCAAGACAAATCCATTGATCCTACCTTTCCTAATGAAATGCGTCATCCGGTTGAGAGAAATGCGAATTGCACGAACCGGACAGAGCAAAGGGCAGTTACCCTCAGCAGAAGGAAGAGCCCTGATACAGATGGGAGGTGGAGTCGTTTCTGGTATCTGATTCTTGGCCAGAAAGGGGCAATCAGTGGTAAATGTAACACTGTTGGGAGAGCTCCTGAAAAAGGCCGGGTCAACCAAGAGGGCGTGAAGCTCACTAACGCATCTGGCTGAGGCACAAGCCATCAGAAAAGCCATCTTGTATGTGAGAAAACACATATCCACCTGGGATAAAGGGTCGAAGGGCGCACACGAACAAGCTTAGAAAGGTGAGGATTAGTGCCGATACGATGCTTTCCCACATACGAAAAGGTCTCCAAAAGCATGGACAGTACCCTTTGATGGTAACAGGCTGGAGTCCCTGAGAATGAAACAGATGTACCAGAAACTCCGCAATCTGTGAAATCGAAGGATTGGCATAATCAACAGAGTGATCGGCACACCAACGACAGAAGACCTTCCACTTTGCCGCATAGGCTTAACCAGTGGAGTGCCTCCTCGAAGAAGAAATGCATTCCACTGCTCGTCTCAAAAAACCTCTACGGAGGAGACAGGACCTGACAAAAGATATGCGTGAAGGCACAATGAAGTCGGGTCGACAAGAAACCTCGTCAGGTAACCTTGGCAAAGAAGATCGCGACGTAGAGGGAGATGTGCCAGAACTGCCGCCAACAGAGAGCGGAACTGATTGATCCACACCCACTGAGGCGACAGAGGAGTGATCAGAATGATTCGATAACTGCAGGTTTGTATCTTGGCTAGAACCTGAAGCAGAATCGGAACCAGCTGGAAGGCATAGCCGACAAGAACGTTCCAATCGAGTGACAGAGCATCCACAGCGAAAGTCAGAGGATCTGGCACAGGGACACAAAGTGTCCACCTGATGGTTCCAATGAGTCGCAAAAAGATCAATGTGGGGACGACCCCAGAGATCGCAAAGCGACTGGAACATCGCCTTGTGGAGCATCCACTCGGTGGAAATGACCCTGCCCCGTCGGGACAAGGAGTCGGTTAGGACATTCAGACAACCAGGAATGTGATGAAACACCACCCCAGCGTTGACATCCTGAGCGAGCAGTAGAAGATTCCGAGCCAATTCATACATGGGAACAGAGTGTGTGCCGCCTTGGTTCCGAATGTAAGCAACCACTGTCGAATTGTTGGACATTATAATACAGAAGGACCTGGCAATTCGAAAGGTGGGGGATCCACTGCCAGAAACTCAGAAGAACAAGAAGCTCCTTCTGGTTGATGTGAAGAGCTGCTTGATCCTAGTCCCATGCCCCGTGAAGGGAAAGACCTAGAGGACACAATGTCGCACCCCATCCGAAATCGCTGGCATCTGCCGTCAGAACACTATCGGATGTGGGCAAGTACAACGGATCCCCCTGCGTAATCCACTGAACATCCATCCAGGGGAGAAGATGACGGAGAAGAGACTCTGGTAACTGAAGCACCAGGCCCAGAGGATCGACATTCGGCCTCCAACGACTGAGCAGAAAGTGTTGGAGAGGTCTGACATGCAGCTGACCTAGAGGAATGAGATCCGTCACCGAACCGCAGAGACAGAGCAGTCGGAGAATACTCCAAGCTGTCACGGATGTAGACTGGGACAGAGTCAGCGGAAAAGCTGAGAGAATCACAGCCTTTGCCTGGGGAACCACCACCGTATTGAACTGAGTACGGAAGTCCATCCCCAGATGACAAAACGACTGAGAAGGGACCAGGTCCGACTTCTCCTAGTTCACTCTGAACCCTAGCGATGTGAGCAGACTCAACAGTGTGTCGACATCTGACTCCAGAAAGGCAGCATTGGAATGCCTCAGGAGGATATTGTCTAGATATGCCAAAGTAGTCACCCTGGACTTTGTGCGATGGAAGGCTATCACATGCGACATCAGTCAGGTGAAGGTCCAAGGAGCCAGGTTGAGGCCAAAAGGCATGGCCCTGAACTGGTAAACTCGCCCCAGAAAAGTGAACCCGAGATAATTTTGCGATGTCCGATGAATCGGAATGAGAAAGTAAGCGTCTTGCAGGTCGATGCTGGAAACGAAAACTCCCTGGTGAATGGAACGGCGAACAGACTTGAAAGTGTCCATGCTGAACTTGGGAGCAATGATAGAGAGGTTCAGGGTACTCAAATTGATAACAGGTCGGAGTCAGCCATCCTTCTTCGGCACCAAGAACAGGCTGGAATAAAATCCCACTGGCTGAATGTTCTTGACGACCTCGATCACCCCCTTTGCCAGGAGATTGTCTATCTCTGTGGTGAAAAGCTCCTGACGTGAAACGTCTGAAGGAACTGGAGTTGGAAGAGGCACTCTCGACAGAGTGGGTGCCTACGGAAGGATACTCGCAGCCCGGACTGAACAACATCTAACACCTAAGGATTGGATGTGATGGTGGCCCAATGGTCTGCAAATTCTGATATCCTTCCTGCAACCTGGGACGAATCAAGGTGAGGACCTTCATTTCGAGCCCAGGTGATGCCCGCGAGAGGAGAAACCACACCCTCTATTATATGAAGAATCCTGAGTCTTCCCTCTAGCCTGCTGGTGCTGACCCGAACCCTGTGAGTAATAAGTAGAAGCGGCGGCAGGAGGAACAGCCGTTCGCTTCACAGCGGAAGCAGAAGGGTGCTTGTTAGGCTTTGGACGGCCCTGCCTCCAACAGAAGGCTGATCAAGCTGACGAAGCAGCAGCTGATCTTGGAATGACGTAGGACGTCATCTTGGACCGTCGCCACGGAACCATGGAACAGCTGCGGACCTGCCAAAGAAGCAGATCAAAGAGCAGCGCACTGCCCCTCAGGAAGGGAACGGCTTGTGTCCAGCACAGCATCCCTGCAATCTAATTCCAAGTTAGCCGTGTTACAGGCATGCATGTGAGTAAGATGCATGAGTGCCTTGGACTGCACATGCAAAGGAGCCTGCGCGTCGTCAAACTTATCTGGAGGCAGATAAGCAGCTAAAGCAGAGATGATGTGATCTGAGAGAGAAAGCATGCCTAGCATCTCTCTTGATAAGCCCAACACAGACTCCAGAGTTGCCATACGGATAATGGCCGACTTGGGCTTGGAAAGCCAGAGAGAGTTGGGGTCCTGATCCAAGACCGTCAAAGTCTGGCAGACTGACGGATTGGGGGAGTCGTAGGAACGATAACGCACTGGAGGCAAAAAAGTGTCAACCCTAGTGAAGAACAAAGTCTTCATAGCCTTGGAACTCAGCTTAGAGTCCAAAGTTGTAAACGCTTCAACCACCTGTACCAACTGGCACGGTCGAAGGCACCAGAAGCAGGTTGCTCCACAGGCTGTATGCGTGCGACCAATGATCGTGGCCTGGCTGACACTGTCGGCTGGTTTGACGGTTTGAGATCTGGAAGGAACCCAAAAACAAAGTCAAGAGCTGCCCCTAAGTCAGAAAACTGTTGGCTCCCGATGTCAGGTATGTCGGACTCATCCTCTGAGTCGGAAGACACATAGCCCATCATGGGTAAACCAGCCGACGCCTCCCATGGAGTAGGCACACCTAAGGGATAAGAAAGTGGCCTGCTTCCAATCCCGGGAGGCTGCGCCACAAGGGGCACCTGGAAACCACTAGTAGCCTCACTGGAAGCAATGGGAAGGCTCTTGGACAGAACCTGAGTGAGCAAGAAGACGGCCTCCCTAAGCTCACTGCCCATGTCGGCTGGTTCGACGTGGGAACGAACAGACAAAGTGGCTTCACTCCTGACCTTTTTAACCAGCGAAGGGTCACAATCCTCAAATACACCCGCCGCAGGGAGACGGGCTGCAGCCAAAACATCTGAAGGTAGATGTGTATAGGGGGATGACATACCCCGAGGATCCACAGAGCGGGAACTCAGGAAAGTTTCCGCGGACATCTGAGGGACAGAAGGTCCAGGCTGCACAAAAGGCATTGGTCCCGCAAAACTGGCCATGTGACCAGAGTGCATAGACGGATACGCCACAGAGTTCATAGTGGCCCCACCATGAACATCCCTATCCAATGAAAAAACTGCAGTGCTCAACGGTGGAGAGACCACAGTAGAGGGTTTGGTCGGCAGCCCCTTCCGACTTCGCCGAGTTGAAGTCAGGGAAGGCTGAGGCCGACATCCCATGTCCACACTACCAAACATCACTGCAGACAGAACAGCAGTAGCAGCAGACACAACGGGAGCTGTTGAAACTGGTGGAAAAGGGGAGAGAGCAACCGAGCTCGGCTTATAAATGAGGAGTCACAACCCTAGTGACAGCCTCAGATGTCGACTGGAACAAGGCATCTCTTCACCAGACAACTCCACCATGGTTAAAAACTGCACATCCCCCACGGAGAGCGTATAACTCTCACCAGATATGGTCATGTCGGGAGGCCCAAACAACAGCGTTTTCCCTGCCCCCCCTGCGGGTGCAGGAGGAACGGCCACAGGAACGCACCACAAGCTTGGGCAAAAGGCATTGTCCTAAAGGAACAGTACTGGACATAACAGAGGTGAGAGCAGGAGAAGAAAAAGGTGAACTCAACAGATGTAGAAAGTAGAACACCCCCAACTAGGAGAGAAAAGTGGCAGAAAAAGGACCGGCGAGAACACAACTGAACCCTGACGGCCGACGGGGACCCAAAAAACAGAAATTCTGCCCTCAACAGAGAGAGGAAAAATCCTGTCCATACAGCCCTCCATTGACACCTAACTCCAATAAAAATAATAAAATTTATCAACCGATAAATTTTATGTCTGAGCCACACTGTACGCGAAAGTCGCGCATGAATACGGAAAATATATAAAATACAATGAAAATGTGGTTGAAAATAATAACAAGAATATATAAAACACAGTCCTGTTATTATACGATCCTCAGATCCATAATTCCAGTCACAGGTAACCATTATCGAGTTGAATTATCACTGTTTCTCAATGCAAAATGAATGTCCAGCAGACAAAAAAAGAATGATTCATAAGTTACTGCCTGTGCACTGGTTCCGGAAGTCATGGATTTGTACTAAGAGAAGAGCGTCTCCTACTGGGTGTGCGCCGATGGTGCTCAACCCAGTTTTGGCTTATTTTTTCTTGGTGCTTTTGCACCACTTTTCTTTCTCAAATCACTTTGGAAAGATCAAAATAGAGCATATATTTTCCGAGTTTGGGTCTTCCACTGTAGTACAAGCCTGTAGTAAACAATTGTAAGGTAGGTAGATAAGAAATACAAGCTCCCTTCAGTGGCGGCGAGCACATCACTTTCTCTGCAGAATTGCCTTGTCATATCTGGGTTGCTTGTGCACTCATACAAATGCCATACCATTGTTCTTTGGTTTGTTTATGTGGTTGGGATTGTTCATTCAGTTCCCCAGGCTCACATCTTTTGTCACCCAGCTGTCTCAGGCAGCTTTAAGTAAGATGAACATACCTCACGAGCTCTGCACAATTTCAGCTCTGTCTCCTTTCACATGGTCTCCACATGGCGTGATGTGTCACCCTTGAGGTCTCACTCGGCCGGTAGGTCAGGCCTCAGGTCTCACTCATCTGTGGCGCTTTCTTCTGCATGAGGGACTACATGTTATAAGAGACAACTGATATAGATACCCAGTAATAGCTAGTTTCTCTAGCTGGTAGATTTTAGATTACATGTACTTTTATATTAATGCTTTGTTAATTGTTAGCCTTGGCTACACTGCATTCTATCACTTAATAAATAATAATAAACAGGGCGGTGAAGCCCGAATCAATCAAACATAATGCGTATTTCTTTCTACCTGTCCATGTTTCACAAATGTCGGGTCAGCAGCACACCGATGGCTTGATTTGTGAACGTGGACAGGGTTGCTCAGTTAAGATTGATGCATTTTGTATTGTGCGTTTTGGACACAGCTGTACAATAGCATGTGCTCTTCCTTTCATGTATAGTTCACGCCTTTGACAACAGCATGTCAAGCGCGTGCAATGATCCTTACCATTACAGATTATTTTCTCATCCCTTTGTTCTAATTACCTATGGGTAATCACTGGTCAAGTGTGCGTAGTATTATTGTGTAATTAGTCCAGTTAATTACAGGTGCACATGAGAGAAATTCAAAATGGCAGTTTCGAAAAAGGCTTATTGAGCCCAATTATGAAATGAGGGGCTTATAATTTTAACAAACTGGTAGATGACCCCTCTTTAGATGCTGTATACCAAATATCAAAAGATTGTGATCAGTGCTTCTGGAGAGGATTTTTTTAATTTTTACAAATATGCAGGTTCTGCATTTTTTTGATTCTTTGGTCGTTCATACAAAAAACGTTACAGTTCTTCAACTTTGGGCCCTCTATTATAAACTGGTTTCGTACTTTCTTCTCAAATATCTTCAGTTATGTCCTTAATGAAGGACACTGCTCTGAAAAATTTAACCTGGAGAGAGGAGTAAGGCAGGGCGACCCACCCCTCTCCTCCTATCTATTTATTTAAAGTGTTGAGATATGCTGCACTTAAATACAATCCTGATATCAACAGTATCAAAATAAACCACTCTGAACACCTCATAAGTCAATATGCTGATGACTCAACTTTATTTTTGAGTGACAATTCTCAGTCTTTAAACTCAGCGCTCTAGAGGTCATGAACTCTTTTGCAGAGGGGTCAGGTCTTGAAGTCAACTTCGAAAAGACACAGAATGTATAATGGTTTGGTTCTGAAAAGGGTCAAGTAAAAAGATTGCCCTGAAACGTGAAATTCAGTGGAACAATAATAGGAAATTCACCATATTATATTAGGTAAAATGTATGATCTATTTACAAGTATTTAGCGAAAATTATATAATTCAAACCAACATCAAAAAATCCAGAAAGATGAAAAAACTTCTGAATGACTGGTCATTTAGAAATCTCAGCTTAATTGGGAAAACAGCTGTCGTAAAATGCTGGCTTTACCAATATTGATACACTATCTATCAGTTCTTCCCAAACCACCTGATAATATGTTAGACGCAATGCAATCCACACTATTTCATTATTTATGGTCGGGTAAAAGTTAGGGCTGAAATGGTTGGCTCATTTTCATAACCGACTAACCGAAAGCTATAATTGGATAATATCTGGTTATCCATGGCCATTATTTCGCCGAATATAGGATCAAAACTATAGGAGCTGGAAAGCAGTATTCTCAAACTATTCTGTAGTGTGTATACAAACGAATGTTGTCGAGTACATGACAACTTTCGTTTGTATACATACTACGGAATAGTTTCTGCGATTACTCAGTACTCACGGAAACTGTCAAACATTAACAAAGTCCTGAATGACAAAGTCTATTATTTCACAATATTTTCAATGCGGCTTCGAGGTGTAATCTATCACAAAGGAGAAGTGGAATATTTACTACATTTTAAACGTGGAATGAAGATCACTATCGATATTTCAGATAACTGGTTTACAATTTTTATAATCGGTTAGCTATCTAACTGGTTTCAAACCGATCATCCTGTTAACCATTTCAGTACTAGTAACAGTCAAAAGATTAAACGTACAGTTCTTATGTATCAAGTTGACAATGGGAGGCTTGTTTCCAGACATTCGGTCTTACTGTCATTATCTGAAAATGTTTTGGATAAAGAAACTGATGGACCCCCAACATTACAAATACCACCCTGGAAAAACCCTTATTCTAGACAACTTTGAACAATATGGAAGTGACAAAATTTGGTATCTACATAAAGAAGGGTTAACAAAAATCAGCGAGTATGCAAACAGTTTCTGAAAAAGTGTCCTTACCTTATGGTTGTTATTAGATAACAAATCACCTACACACTATGAAGAAATTCATTCTCAAAATCAATAATAAACTTTTCTTCAATCAGACTTGGTGTGATAAAGGTGTATTTTTTCAGACCAAATATTAAAAGATTTTTACTTGTGGATCTGAAGAAAATTTTCAAAGAATATTCCTCATATTATTGTACAAAATTAAAATTTGTGCTTGCATAAGAAGCCCAAATAGGAATGCAGGTTCTTGATTTTCACACACTTTAATCTGCTTCCCATAAGGATATTGCATGTCAAATATCTAAAAATTCTGACTGTTGGATCTGAAGAATATATTTAAAGAATTTTATCCTCATATTGCACTAGGTTAAATTTTGGAAACCCCACTCCTCCCCCCCTCCCTCTCCCACTGCTAGGGAGCCCAGATATCAATCCAGGATCTTAATTTGAACATTCTTAAATCTGATCCTCATAAAAATTTTGTACATGTACTTGTATATCAAATTTCAAAGTATTCTGATTGTTGATTCTGGAGAAGAAGATTTTTAAAAAATTTTAGGGGGAACTGCATTATGCCCCCAGTGCCATTCCACATCAGCATGGCAACTTGATTTGAAAAAACTGGATCTGATATAATTTAAAGATTATTCCTCCTATTGGACTAAGTTAAAATTTGTCTTCAAATCTGAATCCAGGAACTTGATTTGAACAAATTTGAAATTGACCATAGGGACCCCAAAATATGAACCCACAGACATGATTTTGAATCTGACTTCACCAAGGATGTTGTGCGTGTATACCAAATATCTAAGGATTTTGACAAGTAGTTCTTTGAGATGATTTTTAACCCTTAAATCTCTGGTGTTGTCTTCCATATCAGTTCAAGAACAGCAAATGGAAGATTCCATATTCATTATTTGGGGGTAGACCAATTAATATTTTCAATGTGCAGCCCCCAAGCTGCACATAAGAAAATATTAATTGGTTTACCCTACACATTCAGTTAGCAGTCATCCTTAATGATGTTATGGCATATCATATCATATCTCTGGGCAGGAAAACCAGCCACACAGGTTCAAAGGGTTAAAGATTATTTCTCACATTGGACTTACTTAAACATTCAGGCTCCAACAGGAAACCCAAATTTTTACCCATGGACATGATTTGAACAAATTTGAATCTGACGGCGACCCCCCATAAGAATGCTGTATACCAAATATCAAGAGATGATGACTGATGGTTGTGGAGGAGGAGATTTTCAAAGAATATTCCTCATATTGCACTAAGTTAGAATTCAGGTTCCCATAGGGTGCCTAAATATGAACTCAGGGCCTTGATTTGAACAAACTTGAATCTGACCCTCCTAAGGATGCTTTATTTTCCAAATATCAGAAGATTCAAACTGACGGTTCTAGAGAAAAAGATTTTAGAAGAATATTCCTCGTATTGGACTAAGTTACAATTCTGGACTTCTTTTGATATAAACAAACTTGAATCTGATCCACCTATAGTGTTGTGTACCAAATATTAAAATATTCTCATTGTTAGGTCAAGAGAGTATTTTTTTAACTTTTTGAAAATATACTGATTTAGCAATTTTTTATTCCTCCTATGGTACACAATGATACAAATATTAGCAATTTTTTTCCATTGGATTCTACTGGTCTTTGTGATGCTTCATACCAAATAACAGTTCTCTGGTCTGTGAAGTTATGGAAATATAGGCATTTGAAAATATTTCTATATGTAGCTCCCTGGGTGGTTTTTTGAGGGGGATGAATCAAGTACTTACACGTACATGTATGACTCAATAATACCACATACCCAATTTTATTCAAACCGGCTCATCAATTCAGAAAATAGAAATTTTCGGTGGGGTCAAAAATCTTGCCCCTCCCATTACAAAGGCAAATATTGCCCTATGAACTTAAGTTGAGTACCAAATATCAAGTCATTGTACCAACTGGTTCACGAGAAGATTTTTTTTTTTGAATTTGGGAGCATTTTCCCCATCCCTCCTTATGGAGAGGGTCAGCTTGATTTAAACAAAATTAAAATACGATGTCACAACAAACAATTACCTCAAATTTCACTGAAATCAGTTTAGCAGTTTTGGAGGAGGAGCTTTGAACACCATGTTCATCGACGATAGATGATGGACAAAGAGTGATTGATCACTAAAGTTCACCCTGACTTTCAGTTTGGCAGGGTATTTGATAACTGGATTCGCATCGCAAAATGCTATACAAAAAAGTCCAAATGCTAACCATTTTTCTTTCATATTGGCCCTATAATCACTATTTATCATCACTTTTTGAAAGCAAGATGGAAACTGCTAATCAAATTTTTAAAAACAAAAAATACCCTGGTTAGGTGAGCTAAAACTGCCCGAAATTATCATCTACATGTAGTTCCAATACAGAAACACTTAACTCTTAACCCTACTGAGTATTTTTAAGACATTTTTCATCAAATCTAGTCATGGCTGCTATGAAGCGGCCGTGACTAGATTTGATGAAAAATTCACCTACATTTAACTCAGGAAATCACTGGTGAAAAACTCTATTCAATTTGCAGGTGGAAATTGGATCAAATATGCCCCAAATTATACATATTTCAGTGGCAAAAGAAATTCTGTGCTGGGCAGGAATATCTGCCAGCTGCATGTAAGAAGTTAAACACAGACCATCTGACATTTGATTGACAACCAGCTGATTGTGTATTGAAATCCATTGCCACTCATCTGATGGGGCTCCTTACTAATACGCCCAAAATACTGAAGTAATATTCCTGTTACCTCGGTATGTACACACCAGTGAGTGATTCAAAAATACTGAAGTTAAATATCATGTTAAATATTGGGGGTGCCTTGAGATAGTACCATGTGGTTAAGTTATTATTGCCACACACACACACCTCAGGGTGACAATGTAAAACCATACATCTCGATCTTAACAGGACCAATTTTTGTACTCAGTTTGATGCATATAGTTTATATGTTGAATTAGCATTTGTATTTCATGACCATTTTATGTCATATTATAAAGTCGTATCTTGTATAAGACAAGAGGCCCCACAGGGCCTGAAGCGCTCATCTTGTACAGAACACAATTTAAACAGAGTCCACGAATGAGTCTACATTAAGCAAGCCATCTCCATAGGCTACACTGTCAATCCTTGAGTCCCTCAGGAGTGACAAAAATAATCTGGGCATCATGCCTTTTCTTCAGTTGATCATAAGTAAAATGTAGAGCTCCCCTATGAAGCCCCTTGATACAACCTATGTGGATTAATCTTAGTACCTCTAGAAGGTACTGAATACAAAATTTTTAATTCTTCAGAAAAATGGCCAATTCCGGCTACCATAGAAAGCCCAAATATTAACCCAGGCACTTGATTTGAACACAGTTTAATCTGACTTCCCTAGAGATGTTGTGTACCGAATATGAAAGCATTCTGACTGTTGGATCTGAAGAAGAGAAATTGTAAAGAAATTTCTTCGAATTGCACTAAGTTCAAATTTGGGCTACCATAGCGAGCCCAAATATTGACCTATGGATCCGATTTGAACAAACTTGAATCTGAACCCCCTAGAGATGTTGTATACCAAATGTGAAAGCATTCTGACAAGTGAATCTGAAGAAGAAGATTTTTGAAGAAATTCCCTCATATTGTACTAAGTTAAATTTCATGTTCCCATATGGAGCCCAAATATTAACCTAGGCACTCGAATTCAACAACCTGGAATCTGACCCCCCTAGAGATGTTGTATACAGTGACCGTTGGGAGCGGGAGAACAGGAGAGTGGAAATTCACTCTCCACTTTTAGATTTTACGAGAGTGAAAAATTTTAGGAGAGTGATTTTTAAAATAATGCCTCGGGCCAATTCGCCCCCAGGTGGAATAACGAGGATTGGTGGTGATTGCTGTGGAGAAATCAGTAGGCCTAATAACGCGCGATTTCCAAAATAATTGGTTTTATGACGTTTCGGCCTTGAGACGTTTTGGCCCTAAGAGGCCAAAACGTCTTAGAAATTGGGCCGAAACGTCTTCACATTCGGTAATTCTTTTTTAGATGTGATTGTGTGGAGGGGTTAAAGTATGCTATCGCCAGTATCGGCGCATTTCGTTTCTCTCTTCAAGCATCGTGAAAGCGAAACTCGAAATGCACCCCTTCTCAGCAAACCTGTCGTCAGCGACCACCTGTCTTTAACGACCATTTTTGGCAAGTCCCAAGGGTGGTCGCTCATGAGTCATGACAGGTTCTTCTGTACTTTGCACTTCTCCGGCGAAGGCTTTGAACACGACCGGAAGATAAACATGCGCGACTAATTACTCGCGGTATGCGAAAAAGCGGTGCGCGATGGTGCGCTGGCGCGATCGCTCGCCGTTCCCAACGGTCACTGTGTATACCAAATATAAAAGCATTCCGACTGGTGGATCTGAAGAAGAAGATTTTCTCATATTGCACTAAGTAAAAATTTGGGCTACCATAGTGAGCCCAATATATACCTAGGGATCTGATTTGCACAAACTTGAATCTGACCCCCATAGAGATGTTGCATACCAAATATCAAAGCATTCTGACCTGATGGATCTGAAGAAGAAGATTTTTTTAAATTACCCTCCATATTGAACAAAGATAAAATTTGGGCTTCCATAGGAAGCCCAAATATTAACCTAGGGACTTGGTTTGAACAATCTACAATCTGACCCTCATAACAATGATGTATACCAAATGTTAAAAGATTCTGACTGGTGGTTCTGAAGAAGAAGATTTTTAAAGAATATTCCCCATATTACCCTATGTTAAAACTTCGGGCTCCTGTAGAAAGCCCAAATATGAACCAATGAGCTTTATTTCAACAAACTTTTATCTGACCCCCCCCCCCCCCCCCCCCCCCCCCCCCCCCCGCCCCTATGAATGCTGTATACCAAATATCAAAAGATTCTGATGATTGGTTCTGGAGAAAAGATTTTTTTTAATTTTTGCAAATATGCTGACTCAGCATTTTTTCGATGCCCATTACAGAACACCCTAACATAACCGATGGCAATTTTATTTTACCATTCAATTCTACTGGTCATAAGGATACTTCATACCAAGTAAAAGCTCTCTGTTCCGTGGGGTTTGGGAAATATGGGCGTTTGAAAATATTTCTATTTTTAGCTCCCAGGGTTCCCATGGGGATGCGGGAATTTTTTTTTTTTTGGCATGGGTCAAGTACTTATGACCCAATACTACCACAAACCAAATTTGGTTCATACCGGACAATCGGTTCAGAAAATAGAAATTTTGGGTGGGGCCAAAAATCTTACCCCTCCTATTACAAAGCCAAATATTACTTCACGAACTTCGTTTGAACAAATTTGATTCTACACCTCATATGGAAGCTCCATAGCAAATATCAAGTCATTGTACACACTGGTTCTTGAGAAGAAGATTTTAAAAATATTTTGGTGCATTTTCCCCCACTCCCTCCCTATGGGGCTGGGCATGCTGAGTTGAACAAAAATGAAATGCCCCTTTGGGACCATCACTCACACAAACTTTCACTTGAATTGGCCCAGTGGCTTTGGAGGAGAAGACCAAAACATGGTGTTGACAGACGACGGACGACAGACGGGAAGCGATGAGATTAGCTCAGCTTGACTTTGTCAAGATGAGCTAAAAACACTGAAAATAAACACACAAAACCAGTTTCACTTCAGCATACCAACTAGTAGGTATGTACTGAAGTACCTCTCTTGGTTGCTTACACCAGTATAGGTTGGGTGGAGAAAAAGGGATAGTCCTTACCAGGGCCCAGCGAACATTCCAGATATCATTCGGTTTCAAATCTTTTTATTAAATCAATTCAACTTGAAACCATCACAATTATTCGAAAAAAATGGTAGAATCTCAGGGAGTTTTGGATTTCATGCATTTATTTATTGTTGTCATCTGAAGATGACAACTCATTTTGCAGTTTTCTGCGGAACGAGTTTGACCATATAGAGCCTATGAACAAGAGGTGTGCGCGCATTAGGGCTGAAACGGTTGGCTCATTTTCATAACCAACTAACAGATAGCTATAATAACTGGATAATATCCGTGGCCATCATTTCACCGAATATGGGATCAAAACTACAGGAATTGGAAAGCCGTCTTCTAAAACTATTCCGTAGTGTGTATACAAATGAACATTGTCGAGTACTCGACAACGTTCATTTGTATACACACTACGGAATAGTTTCTGCAATTACTCATTACTCAAGCAAACTGCCGATCATTAACGAAGTCTTGAATGCCAAAGTCGATTATTTATCAATATATACAATGCAGCTTCGATGTGTAATCTATCACAAAGGAGAAGCAGCAGATTTACTACGTTTTAAACATGGAATGACAATCACTATCGATATTTCGGATAACTGGTTGGCGTTTTTTCTAATTGGTTAGGTAGCTAACTGGTTTCAAACCAATTATCCGGTTAAAAATTTCAGTACTAGTGCACATCGGAGATGCAGGCGTCGAGTTGTGGTGGCAATCGGGGAGTGTTGCATGTCCATAACCAGGTTATCATATGCCGGTTGTCAAATCTGGAACTTTTGTTCAAGTTATAATGCTAATAAGTTCAGAGTTCGTAAAAATTAATTAAGGCCCATAATTCTGTAACGAAATAAACTTGCTTCAGATTTTATTGCAAAAGACCTGTATGGCAAATATTAGTCAAATCGGAGAACAATGGCAAATATTACTCAAATCGGAGAACTTTTGTTCAAGTTATTGCGCTAACAAGCTAAAAATTTGTAAAAATTGACTAAGTAAGGCTCATAACTCTGTAACGATAAGTCGGGCAGGGCCAGTTTTCGAACTTGCTTGAAATATTCTCGCAAACGACCTGTATTAGTCAAATCGGAGAACGTTTGTTCAAGTTATTGTGCTAACAAGCGCAAAATTCATAAAAATGGACTAATTAAGACCCTTAACTGCGTGACGTTAAATCAGGTTGGGCCAGTTTTCGAACGCGCTTGAGGTATTATTGCAAAAAACCTGTATGGCAGACATTAGTCAAATTGGAGAACGTTTGTTCAAGTTATTGCACTAATAATGCGAGGACACCCGGGCACTAGAAAACACACCAACAGCCACCAAACCATCGGTCTCGGTTGTGAACACAACTCAACCAAAAATTCAGTCATAAACTGCTTTAAAATGTCATATGAAGGAAGAGCGGAGATCGCATTATGTCTAGTTTGTATATTTCTCTCCCCTTGAGTGGAATAAGGTGCCATCTGTAATTCTTTAGCATTGCAGATGGCATCTTGTTCCAATAGAGGGACGATATATGGCTTTTTTCGTTCATCTTGATGAAGCCTGGTCAATTCTAGCTTGAATCTTGCCTGTTGCTAAGATAACTGCCTGTTGAGTTGTCATCACTAGTATATTAAGAACAGCAAATGTCAAAATTTATTTTGGTAGTGATACATTCAAAGCGATAGCTTCACGTAATTTGAATGTCAATGCACTAGAACCTGTCCTACATTTATGTAGTTCTAATATTAATGAATTATGCTGTACATTGGGCTCATGCGGTGGTTCAAGACGAAATTTCTACATGGAATAACATTGGTTGCATTATGAATAACGTGCTCAAATCTTTCAGAAATAAGTGATAAATTAATTTGCTCATACATGGGCTTTCACCCTTCTTTACCCATCGTAATGACCAAAACCGGCCAAAGCCATTCACAAAAATCACCATTGAATTTTCATTATTATTTTTTTATTTTGAAAATATAGCTTATATAAATTGAGCTTGTTGAGCTCATTCTAATGAGGGGTCATAAGCTATGTTTTTGACACAGAAATATAGTTATTCAAGAATTTTATTTGTAAGTGCTGTCTGCCTTTCATGTTAGGTAAAGGGTTAACCCTTTACCCAACATAACAGCCAAAACCGGCCAGCACTATTCTAAAAAATTGACAATTAATTTTCATTTTTTGTCTCAAAAACATAGGTTATGACCCCTTGTTGGAAAGAGCTCGCCACGTGCGTTCCAACGAGGGGTCATAGCCTATGTTTATGAAACAAAAAATGAAAAAAATTAGTTATTCAAGAATTTTTTTTGCAAGTGTCGTCTGCTTTTCATGGTAGGTAAAGGGTTAACCCTTTACCTAACATGAAAAGCAGACGACACTTGCAAAAAAAATTCTTGAATAACTAATTTTTTTCATTTTTTGTCTCAAAAACATAGGTTATGACCCCTCGTTGGAACGAGCTCTTCGAGCTCGTTCCAACGAGGGGTCATAACCTACGTTTTTGAGACAAAAAAATGAAAATATTTTGAAAATTAATTGGCGATATTTGGGAATAGCGCTGGCCGGCTTTGGCCGATTCGTTGGGTAAAGGGTTAATAGTGCAAAATACTGTAATGAGTACACATGCTGATACTGGGTACACATGACAGATAGATAGTACTAATAAGATATCCAAAGTATCATAACAATTGGAAAGTTGCGTTGATTCAAGATATGATTCCATTTTGAACCATTTGCCTGATTTGATTTGAGATTCAATTCGAGCAAAAAATTGTGATTTGCCAAACCCTAGTCCTCACTAGAGCTGGGCAGTTTAGATTTTTCAGACTCAGTTTCAGTTCAGCTGTGGGAAAAAACCTCGGTTTCGGTTCATTTTTCTATGTGTTAAGGATGTAATTAAAAAATTGTTTATTTGCATATTCTCTATCTACTCTGCAAAATTGCCCCTAATCGAAAGTTTTTATTGCCAGTTTCTAGAAACTATTTTTTTTTCAAAAGTCCAAAAGTTGATATTAACTGGTGTGTCCATTACATGTAAAATTGAGATTAATGCTAATTTGATGACTAAAAAAATGTTATCATGAAAATTGAGTTCGTGTTGACCAACAGCATGCAATGTCCAAATGAAAGACATTTTTTTCTCTATTTGTTATCAGCCCTGGGAATTAGAAAATTTTGCCTAGGCAAAAATGTTTATCAATTTGTTGAGTTTCAATGCATTGTATGCAACAAAATTGCCTAGGAAAACTGAAAATGCTCAGGCAAAACCCTAGGCATTCCAGGTTACCTAGGCTAAATCCCAGGACTGTTTTATCACCCTAGAATTTTGTGTCATTTCGTAACATGCTTTGTTATCATGTATGTATAGAACCTATGGATGGAGCTCTGTGTCGTAGTAGTTTCATGGTATGTGCTCAAGATTTATTCTCTAGTCACAATTGTGAAACTGAAGGGAAAACAACTAATGGTCTATAATCTATTAATTTCATTATATAGACCTTTTAAATGCGATATAGTAATTAAATAAAAATATTTCCCCACCAACCAACCCAAATTTCAACACCTGGGTAGGGAATAGGCAAACAGAGATATTTTTAATACCAGCCTAAGAGAGTCTAGTAAATAACACTTCAGGCTCCTTAACTTGGAAAAAATGTGCAATAGTTTGAAAGACATGTCTCCAAGTATCTCCATTGGGTTCAGCCTAACTTCCCTTTGGTCATTCGTAGGGGTTCTATGGGACCAGTTGCTTAGCCTATGGAGTCTGAAAAAACACAAATTAGGGAACAGATTAATATACAGCAAATTTCACAAGAACTTGCTGTATTTATTGCACCAACATTATATAAGCAGATGTTAAAATTTTAAGCTAAGATTAAACAGTTTGCCATGATGGATGCAATTAGTGAGATTTGGGTAAATAATAGCTTTCGGCGAAATTGATACCTTCCTCAGAGTTTTATTTAAAATAACAATCGCCAGTTCCTTGGAATTTAATTTGAGACCCCAAAGTTCAAAAACGTTGTGACTCGGATGAATACAACACATTAGGTAAAGTATCGGATTCCACCAGATTATCAGCCAATTGATATTAAGGAATGACCTCTCTGACCAATGGCCAAGGGGACTACATTTCCTTTGCATTACAGAGCAGTGGCGCGTCTCAATTAACATGGTCTCTTTCTTTGTCTTTAATTCACTTTCTAATAAGTTTTTGGTGCGAGGCATGTCATTAAAAAAAACTGGATCGGAACGCTCAATCACCCGCTGCCGTGACCCTATCTTCCACCTTTCTGAATTCTCTCATACCTTTAATCTATAAACATATTTGTGTACCGACTCTCCACGCCTTCCTTTGGAGCTCCTTCAAAATTTGACTTCACACATTATGTCTGTCCTGGGCATATGACTCGCCCATCTTCGTATTGGTTAAATTACAAACATCACTTGTACATGTATATACAGTATGTGGAGTGAATTTCCACTAAAACACTCGTGGAGTGAAGTTTTCACCCAGACAATAACAATGGTTTCTGGAGTATTGCATGAAAAGTACAAGAATAGTTTTAGCCAAGGGACCTCCGGGTTGAACCCGATGGTCCCTCGACAGAACTTTGCTCATTGTTCTAATGCTTTTTCCCAGTCAAGGAAGTTTTTTCTGTGTGGAGACACCACCCCACGAGTGATTTAGTAACCTTGACTGAAACTTTGCTCGTTGTTCTAATGCTTTTTCCCAGTCAAGGAAGTTTTTTCTGTGTGGAGACACCACCCCACGAGTGATTTAGTAACAATCCACTCTCCATGTACTGTAGATTTTGTTATATCCAATTTATGTTTGTTCCTAAAAATTTTTATATTCGGCTTTGCTGCCATTGAAATAAATCAGGAATTTTAAGTAACAACAAGAGGCCCAAGGGGGCCTGTGGGCACTCACCTGACTTGGTAGCCTAAATATCAACCCAGAAAATTGATTTCAACAAGTTGCATCTGCTCCTCCTAAGAAAAGCTTATACCAAATATCCACAGACCAGTGGATCTAAAAAAAAACAAGATTTTTAAAGAATATTCCTCATATTGAACGAAGTTATAATTCGGGCTCCCACAGGGAGCCCATATATGAACCCATGGACTTGGCTTTAATAAACTTGAATCTCATCCCCCTAAGGATGCTGCACACCTAATATCAAAACATTCCGACTGCTGGATCTGAAGAAGAAGATTTTTAAAGAAAATTCCTCATTTTGAACTAACTTACAATTCGAGCTCCCACAGTGAGTCCCAATATGGACCTAGGGACATGGCTTGAACAAACTTGAATCTCACTCCCCTAAGTATGCTGCATACCAAATATCAAAACATTCCAACTGTTGGATCTGAAGAAGAATATTTTTAAATAAAATTCCTCATTTTGAACTAAGTTATCATTCGGGCTCCCACAGTGAGCCCAAATATGGACCTAGGGATATGGCTTGAACAAACTTGAATCTCACCCCCTAAGGATGCTGCATACCAAATATCAAAACATTCCGACTGCTGGATCTGAAGAAGATTTTTAAAGAAAATTTTTCATTTTGAACTAAGTTATTATTTGGGCTACCACAGTGAGCCCAAATATGAACCCAGGGACTTGGCTTGAACAAACTTGATTCTGCCTGCTGGATCTGGAGAAGAAGATTTTTTAATGTTTTTCCCATTGCCTACAGTGTTAAAAAGTGCTGACTCAGCACTTTTTCAAAGTCCTGAAAAAAGTACCTTATGATCAAACCGATATGGATTTTTAAACCATTCTATTCTACTGGATAAAAGTGAGCTTTATACAAAATAAGAATTCTCTGTGCCATGTAGTTTTGGAGATATGGCAGTTTTAAGGTTTTTCCTATTTTTAGCTCCCAAGGTTCCCACGGGGCAATGAGAAAAACTTTTTTTGCATCAATCAACTACTTATGACCCATTATCATCTCATATCAAATTTGGTTCAAATCGACCTCACGGTTCAGAAAATAGAAATTTTAGGCATGGCCAAAATTTTTGCCCCTCCGATAACGAAGGCAAATAATGCCTGACAAATTTCTCTTGAACAAACTTGATTCTAAACCTCAAAAGGACTCTGTATACCACATATCAAGTCTCTGCTACAGGTGGTTCATTAGAAGAAGATTTTCAAAAAAGTTGGCCTTTTTTTCCCCACTCTCCTGCCCAATATGAGACAAAACCTAATTTGCATAAAAATCAAAATGCCCCTATATAACCACTACTTACATGAAATTTAATTAAAATGTGGCCAGTGGCTTAGGAGAAAGAGGTTCAAACACCACCTTCACACAGGACGACAGACGAAGAGTGATCAGAAAAGCTCACCCTGACTTTCAGTCAGGTGAGCTAAAAAAGAGGCAGCTTAGTCCACTTTCAATCAAACATTCTTTTGGTTTTGTTTTCAACCCTTCTTGAACAACACTATGTTGGTGTCATAAATAAAATTCATCTAATCTACATTGTGTTCTCATTGTCACATTTTCTCCCTCACCACTTGTCTGGTAGACATGTCAATAAGGGAGAAATGTGACAATGAGAACATGGTGTATTCACCCCTTTTCCAAATATACTAAGTGTGGAGAGACCATAGTGGTCGCTAGTCCAGCTCCCTCTCAGTAAGATAGTTTCATCAGTTGATGCACAAATGCAGTAAAACCGTTCTGCCAATTTTTGCTGGGTTTGCAGTTCTGCTTTCTGATTTGCCGCAAAAAAATGGAACAGAACCAGAAAACTGAAAAACTGCCCGCCCCTAGTCCTTACATTGTCCTACCTTCCTTACTAATAGTATATGGTTAGCAGATTATCATTAAACACACACAGAGATAACTCAACATTCAACCCTTTACCCGATGCAATAGCCATACAAGTATCTGGTTGGTGCTATTCACAAAAATTCCCATTCAAAATAAATTTAATTTTTATTTTAAATTTCAGACTCTAAAGTATAGCTTGTGACACCCCTATAGGAACAAAACAAACATCAAGCTTACAGTTAAAACTACAAGTCCTGTCATGAACTGTGCGCGTATCTAGGCTTAATTTCGCGTAGGAATTGCATGCAATTGCCATATAGAATGGCATCAAAATACAGCAGGTTCTCCTGGTTACTCATAGCAAACACAGGCAATTTTTCTGCTAATGGACCTCTGGGTTACCCGGAGGTCCATTGGCTGAAACATTGCTTGTGCACAGACCATATGTACAGAATTTGATAGCCTTACTATGGCCAAAACACGTCGATTAACGAGCAGGTCGGCATGTTATTTGTGCGCATTTCATGACAGGACTTCTAGTTTTAACTGTATGTTTTGGGAGCAAAAATGCAAATTTTTAGTTATTCAAGAAGTTTTTAGAAGTACCTCCTCTTGACCTCTTCTTAATTCAAAGTACTACTTTAATTTCATTCTGGAAAATTACAAATATAGAGAGTAATTGATTGACTGGACTGGTTACATGAAATAATTCATGAGAGGTGAGGGACTTTGTTCAAACACAAGTGCACGAATGCACACGAGTGTTTTACAATATAGCCTTCGCCTCGAATGAATTACTTCACGTAACCAGTCCAGTCAAGCGATTACTCTGTTTACTCTGTTTATTAATGATAATTATATTATTTGACCCTTTACTTTACGTAACACCCAGCGCTATTCACAGAAATCGCCAATTAATTTTCATTATTTTTTCATTTTTTGTCACTAAAACATAGCTTATGACCCCTCATTGGAACGAGCCCGTTGATCTCGTTCCAATGAGGGGTCATAACTTATGTTTTTGAGACAAAAAACGAAAATAATAGCTATTGAAGAATTTTTTTGCAAGTGTCGTCTGCTTTTCCTATTAGGTAAAGGGTTAAAAAAAACAATGAAGTCCTCATTACATCCACGGCAAAGCATCTTCGTGTACGTGCACGGATACATGACACAATTCCTGATTGCATAATTCACTTGTGAATTCACTTGTGAAGTTATTGTTTATAATAAAACCCAGAAATTCCAGTAAATCACACATTGGAAAGTAATAAAGTACTCTTGTCACACAAGCAACTACTTCTATGATCAGACCATGATCCAATCACAACATACAACACCAGTGGGTGAAGAGTTTGTAAATAAAATCTTGCAAAATCAAGACTTTTTCATTCAGAAAAACAATCGCAAACAGCCTTCGAGATTTAACCCTGTACCTAACGAATCGGTCACGTCTGCCCATTTAATTAACAAATTGAGCAGTGGAAAGAAAAAAAATATTTCAAACAATTTCAACAAAAACATAGTAAGTGACTCCTTGATGTGTTTTTTGTCACATGATGTGTTTTCGTTGAAATTCTTTGAAAAATTTGAAAAAAATAATTAAAATAACAAATTTTGATATGTGCGCTCTTGGCTGAGGGTTAATGTTCTTGCATATTTACAATACGTGGAGAGTGAATTACCACTAAAACACTCATGGAGTGAAGTTTCCACTTAGACAATAACAGTCAGTTCCTGTGGTATTGCATGAAAAATACAAGAGCATTTTTAGCCAAGGGACCTCCGGGTTCAACCCGGAGGTCCCTTGACTGAAACTTTGCTCGTCGTTCCAAGGCTTTTTCCCAGACAGGGAAGTTTTGTATGAGTGGAGACACCACCCCATGAGTGATTTAGTAACAATCCACTCTCCATGTACTGTAACATAGTCTCTGTAAGTCTCTGTCTCACCAGGTACATGTAGGCCTGGGTAGGGCAGAGTCTTACAAAGACTAATACATGTACATTCCACAATAATAAATGTCACGCTGACATTTGTCCCAAATGATCAAGCCTGCAAATCACCTCCAAACAGATGCCTGATAAAACATCAAGCACCAACAAGACTGGGCCTAACAAAATATATAAATATTTTGTAAAAGTTAGAGATGGGAGGTATTGGATTTTGAGTTCGGTATCAATTTTGTTATATGGGGGGTATACCACGATATCTGTTCGGTATTCATATCTAACTTGTCTTAAAATTGCTGATAGTACCATAGGGGAATTCACACCAGGAATACATCATAAGCTGTTCTTGTATCTTTCTACCACAGCACCACAAATGCCTTTGCCAATGAGCTCAACATTTGCATTCTTTTGCCAACATAAATCATATCTACAGTAATTTTGTGACTTGTCCCAAACACACCTTAAACTTTAACCCTTTACCCAACGCAGACGATATCAAAATTTATTATTTTAAATATTATTTTTTTAATTTTTCAAACAATTTCAACAAAACCATATCATGTGACCCCTCGTTGGAACGAGCTCGACGAGCTCGTTCCAACGAGGGGTCACATGATATGGTTTTGTTGAATTTTTTTGAAATATAATATTTTTTCAACTGCTGAATTTGCATATTACGCGGGCGGATGTGGGCGATTCGTTGGGTAAAGGGTTAAAGGACTATTTCAGGCTTTCAAACATATGTACCATAAACATGTCATCATTAGAAGGTCCTGCTGGCAATAAACAAATCACCTGGGTAGTGATTTCTAGTCAAGTCTTAGCTGCTGTAATGGGCAGCCATGAGTTGACTAGAAATCATTGCCAAGCAACTGGACATGTACTGATTGTAGTCTAGTGAGAATTCAGGACAACTGCCTAGGCCCTTAACCCTTTACCTAACATGAAAAGCAGACGACACTTGCAAAAAAAATTCTTGAATAACTAATTTTTTTCATTTTTTGTCTCAAAAACATAGGTTATGACCCCTCGTTGGAACGAGCTCGACGAGCTCGTTCCAACGAGGGGTCATAACCTATGTTTTTGAGACAAAAAATGAAAAAATAATAAAAATTCAATGGCGATTTTTGAGAATCGCGCTGGCCGGTTTTGGCCGTTACGTTGGGTAAAGGGTTAAGAGTTAACAAAACTGAAATAAAATCAGTCACCACTTTCAAGAAAATGAACTCTTCATCTGCTATCAAGCCTCAACAAGGCCTTATAAATAGCAAATGTAGGAAAATTTGAAAAAATTTAAATTTTATAGTAAATTTCCTTTCTTATTATACCAACCACAATTGTTTACTATAGGCTTGCACTACAGTGGAAGTCCCTAACTCTGAAACTATACTCTCTATTTTGATCTTTCTCAAGGAATTTGGGAAAGAAAACTGGTGCAAAAGCACCAAGAAAAAATGCCGCTCAGGATCACCGATCCAATGTCGAGTTGTGACAACAGTTCCTCGCACCAAGGCCAACACACCTATGAAGTTTCATGACTCTAGGTTGAACCACTATCAAGTTATCATCCGGAAACCAATTGTTGCGATATACTATGTTCAAGGTCACTGTGACCTTGACCTTTGACCTGGTGAGTCCAACATCAATAGGGTTCTTCCTCGCACCAAGGCCAACACGCCTGTAAAGTTTCATGACTCTAGGTTGAACCACTATCAAGTTATCATCCGGAAACCAATTGTTGCGATATACTATGTTCAAGGTCACTGTGACCTTGACCTTTGACCTGGTGAGTCCAACATCAATAGGGTTCTTCCTCGCACCAAGGCCAACACGCCTGTAAAGTTTCATGACTCTAGGTTGAACCACTATCAAGTTATCATCCGGAAACCAATTGTTGCGATATACTATGTTCAAGGTCACTGTGACCTTGACCTTTGACCTGGTGAGTCCAAGATCAATAGGGTTCTTCCTCGCACCAAGGCCAACACACCTATGAAGTTTCATGACTCTAGGTTGAACCACTATCAAGTTCTCATCCGGAAACCAATTGTTGCGATATACTATGTTCAAGGTCACTGTGACCTTGACCTTTGACCTGGTGAGTCCAACATCAATAGGGTTCTTCCTCGCACCAAGGCCAACACGCCTGTAAAGTTTCATGACTCTAGGTTGAACCACTATCAAGTTATCATCCGGAAACCAATTGTTGCGATATACTATGTTCAAGGTCACTGTGACCTTGACCTTTGACCTGGTGAGTCCAAGATCAATAGGGTTCTTCCTCGCACCAAGGCCAACACACCTATGAAGTTTCATGACTCTAGGTTCAACCACTATCAAGTTATGATCCGGAAACCAATTGTTGCGATATACTATGTTAAAGTTCACAGTGACCTTGACCTTTGATCTGGTGAGTCCAAGATCAATAGAGTTCTTCCTCGCACCAAGGCCAACCCACCTATGAAGTTTCATGAATGTAGGTTGAACTACTATCAAGTTATCATCCGGAAAGGAATTGTTGCGATTTACTATGTTCAAGGTCACGTTGACCTTGACCTTTGATGTGGCGAGTCCAAAATCAATAGGGTTCTTCCCCTCACCAAGGCCAATCTACCTATGAAGTTTCATGAATGTGAGTTGAACCATTATCAAGTTATCATCCGGAAACCAATTGTTTAAGATTTACTACGTTCAAGGTCACTGTGACCTTGACCTTCGACGTAGCATGTCCAAAATCAATAGGGTTCTTCCTCCCACCAAGACCAACCTATGTATGAAGTTTAATGAATGTGAGTTGAACCACTATCAAGTTATCATCCGGAAACCAATTGTTTACAATCGCCCAAAGCCCACCCGCCCGCCCGCCCACCCGCCCGCCCGCCATTCACCAAACTATAAGTCGAGTTTGACTTCGTCACAACTCGACTAAAAATAAGCCCAAACTGGGTCGAGTGCTACCGGCGCACACCCAGGAGGGGATGCTCTTCTCCTTGTACAGATCCACGGTTTCCGGTACAAGTGCGCAGGCAGTAACTAATGAATCATTCTTTTGAATTGGCCAACATTGGAGCTATGTGATCAGAGGGAAGGAAAGATTCTTACCTGAATAAGAAGACAGGAGGGCCTCCATGTAAACAATTGTGGTAGGTATAATATACTACTCAAAGTTTGCTAAGCACCACATATTTGACACATCATTGTGAAATTTTCTTGTGACACATTTGCGATATTTTTGGTGGATATGATTGAGGAATGTATTGAGATGTTTACATTAGCTCTTTTGACAGGAAGACTTTTCGTGGCAGTCATGGAAAGCATGTACTCCTTGATTTCCATGATGTTTTTGTGTACTGTCTACATGTACATGAGATGTGTGGGATATTCAGTTCAACACAAACCCTTGTGATTTAATGATTGAATATGGCGAATGTAAATATAAGAAGACATTTGTCTGAAGCAGAAATCTGGTCGGCTGTAGGGATGGTGGAAGGAGAGGCTACCCATCGACAGGGTTGGTGAAGCCCTTTCTGTGCACCATACGGTGATCACCAGAGCATGGGCAATATTTCAGCAGTATGACACACAAGTCAAGCGACATGGTAGTGGCAGAGACAGGGCAACATCTGCAGCTGAAGACCGGTTTTTAATCATTCAGGCCCATAGGAACCGCTTTGACACAGCAACTCAGCTTCGCCGTGACCATCAGAATGCATCCGGGGTAAATGTTTCGATGCAGACTATCTGGGCAAGGTTGCACGAAGGTGGTCTCTGATCGAGATCAGAAGACCATGTATTCGCATTCAGCTGTCCCAGAACCACCACTGGGCCATGGATCACGTTGGATGGACCAGAGAAGATTGACGACCTGTCCTTTTTACAGATGAGTCAAGGTACTGCCTAGACAACACAGATAGGTGTTCTAGGATATGGAGAAGACCAGGAGAGCAATTCCATGCAGACAACATTGCTGAGCATGGCCGCTATGGTGGAGTTGGACAGTTGGACATACCTGGTGCTCAGCAAACTTAAATTTCTTATCAGCCTACCTTACAATTGTTTACTACAGGCTGAATAGACAACATGATTGAGGGAATCACATAACCAACCACCAACCCCCCACCCCCCCCCCCCCCCCCCCTCCACACACACACACATAATCCAATTGCACTGGAACCGTGGACAGAGGAAGAGGTCCCTAGGCCTATCAAACCATAGCATCACAATCATTAGTAAAAGACAATGAGAGATGAGATGAACTGGACAGAGGAAAGGGCGATTACCCTCAGCAGAAGGAAGCGCCCTGATACAGATAGTAGGTGGATTGTAGGTGGAGTCATTTCTGGTATCTGATTCTTGGCCAGAAAGGAGCAATCAGTGGTAAACGTAACACTGTTGGGAGAGCATCTGAAAAAGGCTGGATCACCGAGAGGGCGTGAAGCTCACTAATCCGTCTGACTGAGGCAAAAGCCATCAGAAAAGCCATCACCCCCCCCCCCCCCCCCCCCCCCAAGCAAGGCAGCACCCAAGAAAGCTTCCATCTCAGGGTAAGCTGCAAAGTCCTAGGCCTTTTCAAAGAAAAGTGCCGAACAAGATTGGAGAGACATGGACATACAAAAAGGTCTCCGAAAGCATGGGCCTGTACCCTTTGATGGTAACAGGCTGGAGACCCCAAGAACAAAACATATACCAGAAACTCTGCAATCTGTGATATCGAAGGATTGGCATAATCAACAGAGTGATCGGCACACCATCGACAGAAGACCTTCCACTTAGCGGCATAGGCTAAACCAGTGGAGTGCCTCCCTGAAGAAGAATTGCACTCCAGTGCTCGTCTCGAAAAACCTCTATGGAGGAGACAGGATCCAACAAAAGATATGCGTGAAGGCACAATGAAGTCGGCTTGACGTGAAACCTTCTCAGGTGACCTTGGCAAAGAAGACTGCAATGTAGAGGGAGACGTGCCAGAACCGCCGCCAACAGCGAGTGGAGCTGATTGATCCACACCCGTTGTGGTGACAGGGGAGAGATCAGAATGATTCGATAACTGCAGGTTTGTATCTTGGCTAGAACCTGAAGCAGAATCGGAACCGGCTGGAAGGCATAGCCAACAAGACCGTTCCAATCGATTGACAGAGCGTCCACGGCGAAAGCCAGAGGATCTGGACACGGGGACACGAAAGTGTCCACCTGATGGTTCCAACAAGTTGCAAAGAGATCGATGTGGGGATGACCCCAGAGATCGCAAGACAACTGGAACACCACCCTGTGGAGCATCCACTCGGTGGAAATGACCCTGCCCCGTCGGGACAGGGAGTCAGCTAGGACGTTTAGACGACCGGGAATGTGACGAACCACCACTCCCGCGTTGACATCCTGAGCGAGCAGATCCTGAGCCAATTCGAACATGGGAACCCAGTGCGTGCCGCCCTGGTTCCGAATGTAAGCAACCACTGTCGAATTGTCAAACAACAGAAGGACCTGCCAATTCGAAAGGTGGGGGATCCACTTCCGGAAACTCAGAAGAAGAGCAAGAGGCTCCTTCTGGATGATGTGACTAGCTGCTTGATCCTGGTCCCATGCCCCGTTAAGGAAAAGACTTAGAGGATCCAATGTCGCACCCCATCAGGGGTCGTGGGCGTCTGCTGTCAGAACATGATCGGACATGGGTAAGTCCAGGGGAGAAGGTAACGATGAAGGAACTCTGGTAACTGAAGAACCAGATCCAGAGGATCGTGATTCGGCCTCCAACGACTGAGCAGAAGGTGTTGGAGAGGTCTGAGATGCAGCCGACCAAGAGGAAGGAGATCCATCACCGAACCGCAGAGACCGAGCAGCCGGAGAATACTCCGAGCTGTTGCAGACCTGGACTGGGACAGAGTCAGGGCAAAAGCTGAGAGAATCACAGCCCTTGCCCTGGGAACCACCACCATATTCAGCTGAGTACGGAAGTCCATCCCCAGATGAAAAAACAACTGAGAAAGGGCCAGGTCCGACCTCTCCTCATTGACTCTGAACCCTAGCAGACTGTGAGCAGACTGTGTCGACATCTGACTCCAGAAAGGCAGCATTGGAATGCCTCTGGAGGATATCGTCTAGATATGCCGAAGTAGTCATCCTGGACTGTGTGCGATGGAAGGCTATCACATGCGACATCAGTCGGGTGAAGGCCCAAGGAGCCAGACTGAGGCCGAAGGACATGGCCTTGAACTGGTAAACTCGCTCCAGAAAAGCAAACCT
The DNA here is from genome assembly GCA_031216915.1 of Pictodentalium vernedei. Lineage (NCBI taxonomy): Eukaryota > Metazoa > Mollusca > Scaphopoda > Dentaliida > Dentaliidae > Pictodentalium > Pictodentalium vernedei. Next base: position 241,210,895 of record CM062291.1, read on the forward strand.
GAGATACTTTTGGGATGTCCAATGAATCGGATCGTAAAAGTAAGTGACTCGCAGGTCAATGCTGGAAGCGAAATCTCCCTGGTGAATGGAGTGGCGAACCGACCTGAAAGTCTCCATGCTGAACTTGGGAGCAATAAGAGACTGGTTCAGGATACTCAGATCGATAACCGTTTGGAGTCGGCCGTCCTTCTTCGGCATCAAGAACAGGCGGGAATAAAATCTCACTGATTGAATGTTCTTGACGACCTTGATCGCCCCCTTTGACAGGAGATTGTTTATCTCTGTGATCAAAAGTTTCCGATGTGTAACGTCTAAAGCAACTTGTGTTGGAAGAGGCACTCCCGACAGAGTGGGGTGCTTCCGGAAGGATATCCGCAGCCCAGACGAACAACATCTAACACCCAAGGATCGGATGGGATTGTGGCCCAATGGTCTGCAAACTCTGATATCTTTCCTCCAACCTGGGACAAAATGAGGCGAGAACCTTCATTTCGAGCCCCGGCGAGAGGAGAAACCGCCTTCTGTACTGTATGAAGAATCCTAAGTCCTCCCTCTAGCCTAGGGCTCTTAACCTTACCCCATGAGCAAGAAGTAGAAGCGGCAGCAGGAGGAGCAGCCCTTCAGGAAGGGAACGGCTTGTGTCCAACACAGCGTCTTGGCGAACTAATTCCAAGTTAGCCGTGTTACAGGCAGGTGTGTGAGTAAGATGCATGAGTGCCTTGGAATGCCCAGCATCTCTCTCAATACGCCCAACAGGGACTCCAGAGTCACCATAGGAAGAACGGTTGACTTGGGCTGGGAAAGCCTGAGGGAGGTGGAGTCTTGATCCAAGATTGTCAAAGTCTGGCAGACTGATGGATTGGCGGAATCGTAGGAACTATAACGCACTGGAGGCAAAAAAGTGTCAGCCTTGGTGAGGAACGAAGTCCCCATAGCCTTGGAACTCAGCCTATAGTCCAAAGCTGCAAATGCTTCAACCACGGAAGCGGGTTGCTCCACAGGCTGCAGGACCGTGACCGATGATCGCTGGCTGTCGAAAGTGTTGGCAATCGGATGACAACGGCAATGGCTCCTGGCACATCAATTCAACCGATTTTTGCCAAACATCTGAGTGATGATTCATAAACCGCATTTTATTATCTTCTGCAATTGTTCAAGTTGTTAATTAATGTAAAATGATATCAATGACACTATACAATAAAGTTGAAAAACCACCACAATGTGTATTCTTAATCTCTCTACATGCCCCTTTATGGGATATACAAGTTAAATGACTTATAAAGCTTACAATGGAGCTTACCTGCAGCAATTGCAAGTTCATACCGGAAAAGTGAAGATTGCACTCCAATGACTCAGGTCACAGTAAAATATACCAGTTGCACGCACTTGGGTGGTAAACGTGGCTCTAAGAGCCACGTTTACCACCCAAGTGTGCACAACTGGTAATTTTACTGGACCGGAGTCGACAGAGTTTAACACTGTGAAATATGTTCAATTTCATGTAGTTCTTTAGAGTCTCGACTTATCTGGTAGTGCACAGACTGTAAACACTGTAAAATATGTTCAATTTAATTTAGTTCTTTGTGAGCCTCAACTTGCCTAGTAGTGTAATTGGTATTACAATTGGAATCGGCATCGGAATTGGCCGATTGTGAGCTCAAATAACCAGTAATCGGTCAGCGGCCATTTTTGGTAATCTGTTGAACACTATGTCACATTCTCATTAAAATTTGTGCCCTGCATACAAAAATAGAAACAAATAAATCATGAATAAAACTTACTTTAATTGAGGTAGCAATCCCTGAATGGTTGATAATTTGGTATGGTATGAGGATACTTGACATGCCATACAATATGAAAGTTGAATTCGATGCGATCCTGACAATGCTTCTGACAAGAAGGACATGTAAATGGGTATTCCTCATTGGGTGAATGTAGTGCCTCGTGCAAATGATACATTGTATAGTCCTTAAACACGATGTTACAGTGCAAGCAATGATGTATCCCGTTGTCTGATGTGGGAGTGCCAGAAGTTGTTGTCACATCTCGCTTTTCATCGCTTTCAGATCCTAAGCTTGGAGACTTTGTCTGAGGTACACTGGGTGAGGTAAAATCTTTCCAGGTTTCAGATTCTGAGTCGATACTTGATGGAGCGGATTTCTTTACCCGTAGATCCATTCCATTGTCAGATAACTGCCTTCCATCATAATACGATGAGATTGATGAGGTTTGTTCCTGAGGTAGATAATGAGGTAGTCCAGAAGTAGCTGCACTTTGTTGTACTGGAGAGCTGCCATTACGGTCTCTTTCAAATGGTGAATACAGCATTGACCTGCTTTCAGATCTTGAGTGTGGTGACCTGTCCCCTGAGGAGAATCTTTTCTTGGGTGGAGGACCAGGAGACTCTGGGCATGACCGATGGTTGGTAATATGACAGTGTGGGCTCTCTGCTGGAATCAAACGAGGTGGTGGTGGCGAGTGTATAACATTTTGACTTGAGACAGAGAGATGAGAGTAGTTTGACTGTGCTGAACTTGAAATATACCCCGAGTCATGAGGAGGTGTTGCCAATGGAGGTATCGTGTTGACTGAAGAAGAACTTTCTCTCCGATCTCTTTCGCTGCCATTTGGAGTTGAGGGTGGTGTTACCTGTTCTAATTTCAAAGGACTCTTGACTTCTGAAATATTTCCCTGATTGTCAGATGAGGTAGATATATCGCCTGGTTTTGTTTGTCCTGGTGGTACATAAGAGGGCTGTGTAACAGCATTTTGCATTATATTTTCATATGTAAAAGCCTGTTGCAATAAGGCTCGTTGCTGCATTGCAAATGCTTGATAGGCAGCTAAATTATACTGACTGTGTTGTCGCACTGAAGTGTTTCTATAACCATATAATTTTCCCCTCATGTGAACATTGCGCTCATGTCTCCGTAGATCATTTGACTGTGTAAAACATCTGTGACAAATTTTACATTTGTATGGGCGTTCTCCTGTGTGAACTCGCTCATGTACCTTGAGATTAGAGGACCAGAGAAATGACTTCCCACAAGTTGTACATACATATGGTCGGTCAGCTCTGTGCAATTGTTCATGTTTCCGCAGTGTTGCCACCTCCCTGAATGATCTCTGACAAACTTCACATCTGAATGGACGAGGACCATTGGATGCTGATGGCGGTAATTTCACATAGTCCAACTGATTCACTTGTGCATTGGGGGTGCCATCCATATCCTGTGAATATACAAAAGAATATTAATACAGTACTGTGTGCTGCTGATCACAAAAGTAGGACTGGCACAATTAGGAAATTTCATGATCGACTTTTGAAGAATAATTGATTAAAGTTGACTTTAATCATACTCTGTGACCTCTAGAAAAAACTATACAGAAAACAATATTTTTGGTCAGTGCTCAGTAGTTCCTTATAAGACTGGACATTCTTTCGGCATGCAAGCATGCTGCACACCTACTGATCTCTCGAGGAAAATTCACTAGTGACAACCTCAGGCCCAAACCTGAGCTGGTCAAGAGTCTAACAATACATTGTAGTTGCATTGGGATTTAAGAAGGCAATTGCTCTTTGCTCTTCTTTGCAATCTGAGAAGGGCAATTATTTGGACTCTAACACATGTACTTTCTAGAATGCCAGACCTGGTGTCATGTGTTTTATCTTCAAACTACTTTTCCTTATCAATTACCGTGTATTTTGATATCATACAACCTCTGTCACTTCTTATCAGCCTGATGGGGAGGAGAGAAATAACTAATAATTTATCAGTAAATGAGTGACGAAAACCCACAATCGTCGACTTTAATTGTATTCGATTATGGGCATTTCAGACGATTAGTCAACTTCTTGATTAATCATGACAGGTCAACACAAAAGTGGTATTTTTCTTGACATGATCCAAATCAGATCGCGAAACAATTACTAGTCTACATCATGGGTCGACATTTCGTAAATAAAATATTATGAAGTCAGGATGAAGTCAAGGAAAACAAATGAAAACGGCATCTCAGAATCAAGGTTCTCGTCCTACGGTTTTCAACGCTGGGGGAGGGGGGGGGGGGGGGAGTAGAAAGATACTTTTGACTGGATCGCCACTCATTTGCGATCACCGATCAGGTCGGAATTCTCTGTCTGTTTTTGTGATCAGACTACAGAGAAGTTTTTCAAAATGGAATACAGAAATCTGGAATAGGACCAAGGTCCATGTGAATTGGAAAATAACCAACTTAACCCTTTACTCTGCACAAGACACCAAAATTTGGAATTTTAATTATTTTTTTTAATTTTTCAAAATATTTCAATGAAACCATATCAGGTTTCATTGGAATGAGTTTTTTGGACTCATTCCAGAGAGGGAGTTACATGATAATTTATGGTTTTGTTGAAAATTGTTTAAAAATAACTTTTTACAGCTGTAAATTATGTGCACTGATGCAGCCTATTCATTAGGCAAAGGATTAGGTAGAGCAATTTTTAGTCCTCTTAGATTTTACATGGGTCCTCTTACACCAGTAAACAAACTTGTCTATCTTGTGCTTCACCTCTGGAGCCTCCCACAGAGATCCTATCAGAGAAAAGTCAAACTGTTTGTATCAGAAAGATATTTAAATTTTATAGTAAATTTCCTTTCTTATTATACCTACTACAATTGTTTACTACAGGCTTGCACAGTTGCACTACAGTGGAAGTCCCTAACTCGGAAAATATACTCTCTATTTTGATCTTTCCCGAGCAATTTGGGAAAGAAAAGTTGTGCAAAGCAACAAGAAAAAATAAGCCCAAACTGGGTCGAGTGCTACAGGCGCACACCCAGTAGGGGATGCTCTTCTAGAACAGATCCACGGCTTCCGGTACCAGTGTGCAGACATGTAACCAATGACTCATTCTTTTGAATCCGCCAACAGTGGAGTTATGTGATCAGCGGGGAGGAAAGATTCTTACCCGAATAAGAAGATGGGAGGGCCTCCATATAAACAATTGTGGTAGGTATAATAAGAAAAGAAATTTACGATTAAATTTAAATTTCTTATCAGGCTATCAGCCTACCCTACAATTGTTTCCTACAGGCTGAATAGACAATAGGAGCAGGGAATCACATAACCAACCCCCACTTAACCAGACTACAATGGAACCATGGACAGAAGAGTTCCCTAGGCCTATCAAACCATAGCATCACGAACATTAGTAAAAGACAATGAGAGATGAGGCGTATGACTCAGACAGAAAAGACAGTAAAACAGCACAGGGCTGGAACTGACCTTGAAAAAGCCTAATGGCTATGGTAGACAACAGCCAGAGCAGAAGAAAGAGGGCCCAAAGAAAAAAGGTCCTCAGCTGCTCCTGCAGCTGACGCAGATAGAAGGTGGAGAAAGTAGAAGCATTTCTCCAGTAGGCTGCCTGCATAACATCTGACAACTTGACAGAGTTAGCATAAGCCCAGGAGGTAGATGAGGCACACACCTCGTGGGCAGAAATATGATTGGTAATACAATCGTCAGTCGCTAGACAAGCTCCTGAAAAAGGCCGGATCAATCGAGAGGGTGTGAAGCTCACTAACCCATCGGGCTGAGGCAAAAGCCATCAGAAAAGCTGTCTTGTATGTGAGAAAATGCATATCCACCTGGGATAAAGGTTCGAACAGTGCCCCCCCCCCCCCCCCCCACCCCCCAAGCAAAACAGCACCGAAGAAAGATTCCATCTTGGGTATGCTGCAGAAGTATGGAGTAGTGCCGATACGATGCTTTCCCGCATATGAAAAGGTCTCCGAAAACATGGACCTGTACCCTTTGATGGTAACAGGCTGGAGATCCCAAGAATCAAACAGATATACCAGAAACTCTGCAATCTGTGTTATCGAAGGATTGGCGTAATCAACAAAGTGATCAGCACACCATCGACAGAAGACCTTCCACTTAGCCGCATAGGCTAAACCAGTGGAACGCCGCCTTGAAGAAGAATTGCACTCCACTGCTCATCTCGGAAAACATCTATGGACGAGATAGGACCTGACAAAAGAGATGCGTGAAGGCACAATGAAGTCGGGTCGACGCGAAACCTCCTCGGGTGACCTTGGCAAAGAAGGTCGCAGTGCAGAGGGAGACATGCCGGAACCGCCGCCAACAGAGCGCAGCAGATTGATCCACACCCGTTGAGGCAACAGGGGAACGATCAGAATGATTCGACAATTGCAGGTTCGTATCTTGGCTAGAACCTGAGGCAGAATCTGAACCGTCGGAAGGTGTAGCCGTCCAGACCATTCCATTCGAGTGACAGAGCGTCCATGGCAAAAGCCAAAGGATCTGGACACGGGGACACGAAAGTGTCCATCGGATGGTTCCAACGGGTCGCAAAAAGATCGATGTGGGGCCGACCATAGAGATCGCAAAGCGAATGGAACACTACCCTGTGAAGCATCCATCCACTTGGTGGAAATGACCCTGTCCCGTCAGGAGAGGGAGTCAGCTAGGACGTTCAGATGACCGGGAATGTGACGAACCACCATTCTTGTGTTGACATCCTGAGTTAGCAGCAGAAGATCTTGCGCCAATTTGTACATGGGAACCGAGTGCGTGCCACCCTGTTTCCGAATGTAAGCGACCACTGTCGAATTGTCGGACAACAGAAGGACCGGAAGATTCGAAAGGTGGGGGATCCACTGCCGGAAACTCAGAAGAAGAGCAAGAAGCTCCTTCTGATTGATGTGAAGACCTGCTTGATCCTGGTCCCATACCCTGTGAAGGGAAAGACCTAGTGGGTTCAACATCACACCCCATCTGAGATCGCTGGCATCTGCCTCAGAACATGATTGGACATATGAAAGTCCAACCGAACTCCCTGCATAATCCACTGAACATCCGTCCAGGGGAGAAGGTGATGATGAAGAGAGTCTGGTAACTGAAGCACCAGATCCAGAGGTTCGACATTCAGCCTCCAACCACTGAGCAGAAAGTGTTGGAGAGGTCTGACATGCAGCCGACCTAGAGGAATGAGATCCGTCACCGAAACCACAGAGACCAGGTAGCCAGAGAATACTCCGAGCTGTCGCAGACATGAACTGTGACAGAGTCAGGGCGAAAGCTGAGAGAATCACAGCCCTCGCCCTGGGAACTGCCAACGTATTCAGCCGAGTACAGAAGTCCATCCCCAGATGACAAAACGACTGAGAAGGGACCAGGTCCAACTTCTCCTCTTTAATTCTGAACCCTAGCAACGTGAGCAGGCTCAACAGTGTATCAACATCTGACTCCAGAAGAGCATCATTTAAGTGCCTCTGAAGGAAATCGTCCAGATATGGCGAAGTAGTCACCCTGAACTGTGTGTGATGGAAGGCTATCACATGTGACATCAGTGAGGTGAAGGCCCAAGGAGCCAGACTGAGGCTGAAGGGCATGGCTTTGAATTGATAAACTCGCCCCAGAAAAGCAAACCTGAGATACTTTCACGATGTCCGATGAACCTTAACGTGAAAGTAAGCGTCTCGCAGGTCGATGCTGGTGAATGGAGCGGCAAACCGACCTGAAACTGAACTTGGGAGCAATGGTAGACTGGTTCAGGATACTCAGATCGATAACTGGTCGGAGTCGGACGTCCTTCTTCGGCACCAAGAACAGGTGGAAATAAAATCCCACAGAATGAATGTTCAGGACAACCTCGATATCACCCCACCCCCCCTCTTTGAAGGTGATTGTCTATTTTCGTGATCAAAAGTTCCTGACATTAAACATCTGAAGGAACTTGTGTTGGAAGAGGCACTCTCGATAGAGTAGGGTGCCTCCCGAAGGATATTTGCAGCTTGGACCGAACAACATCTAACACCTGATGATCGGATGTGATTGTGGCCCAATGGTCTGTGAACTCTGATATACTTTCTCCAACCTGGGATGAATCAAGGTGAGGACCTTCATATCGAGCCCCAGTGAGGCCCGCAAGAGGAGAAACCACCTCCTCTACTAGATGAAGGATCCTGAGTCCATCCTCTGGTCTTCCGACGCTTACCCTTACCACGTGAGTAAGAAGTAGAAGCGGTGGCAAGACGATCCACCCTTGGCTTCGCAGAGGAAGCAGAAGAGCAATTGTTATGCTTAGAACAGCCCCTGCCTCCAATAGAAGGCTGATCAAGCTGGTGAAGCAGCAGCTGATCTTCGGAATGACACAGGACGTCATCCCGGACGGTCGCCACGGAACCATGGAATAGTTGCAGACCTGCCAAAGAAGCGGATCAGAGCAATGCGCTGCCCCTCAGGAAGGGAACGGCTTGTGTCCAACACAGCACCCCAGCGAACTAATTCCAAGTTACAGGCATGCATGTGAGTAAGATGCATGAGCGGCTAGGAAATCACATGCAAAGGAACTTGTATGTCGTCAAACTTATCTGGAGGCAGATAAGCAGCCAAAGCAGAGACGATGTGAGCCGAGAGAGAAAGCATGACCAGTTTCTCTCTCGATAAGCCCAACAGGGACTCCAGAGTCATCATAGGAATAACGGCCTACTTGGGCTTGGAAAGCCCGAGGAAGGAGGAGCAGGGCTCGCAAATAGGGTCGCCCGATGTCCTGGGACAACCAGAAATTTTCTCGGGCAACCAAAAGTGCTATTCCCTCTGCCCGACGGGCAACCAGATTTACAGTGCCATATCCAATGTGTCAGTTGTCATGATGCATGGCTTTTTTTTTGTACAACTGAATCTTGATCTGTCCCCGTCTTTCAACACCTGTTGTTATACATCGTTCGTTGTCATATGTGATCGAATCACATTGAAATGTGTATAAATTGAGCAATCAAATATCAGTCCTAATGCCGGACCACCATTTTCTGGGGCGGAAACAAGATCTTAAAAGAAGCCTGCCCGACGGGCAATCACGTTTTTTTCACTATTTGTGAGCCCCGAGGAGTCCTGATCCAAGACTGTCAAAGTCTAGCAGACTGACGGATTGGTGGAATCGTAGGAACGATAATGCACTGGAGGGAAAAAGATATCAGCCCTGGTGAAGAATGAAGTCTTCATAGCCTTGGAACTCAGCTTAGAGTCCAAAGCTGCAAACGCTTCTACCACCTGTACTGACTGGCACGGTCGAAGGCACCCAGAAGTGGATTGCTCCACAGGCTATAGGCGCAAACGATGATCGTGGCCTGGCTGGTCTGACGGTTTGAGATCCGGAAGGAACTCAAACACAAAGTCAAGAGCTGCCCACAAGTGAGAATACTGTTGGCTCTCGTCAGGTATGACTGACCCATCCTCTGAGTCGGAAGACGCATAGCTCATCACAGGCAAACCAGCCGATGCCTCCCATGGTGCAGGCACACCAGGGGGATCAGAAAGTGGCCTGCTTCCAAGCCCGGTGGCGTCGCCATGGAGGGCACCTGGAAACCATTAGTAGCCTCACTGGAGGCAATGGGAAGGCTCTTGGAAAGAGTACCTGAGTTAGCAAGGAGAGGGCCTTCCTAAGCTCACAACCCATGTCAGCCGGTTTGACGTGGGAACGAACCAGCAAAGTGGCTTCACTCCTGACCCTTTTAATCAGTGAAGGGTCATAATCCTCTAGTACACCCAAAGCGGGGTGACGGGTGGCAGCCGAAACATCTGAATGCAGATGCTTATAGGGGTATGAAATACCCCAAGGATCTGAAGTGTGGGAACTCAGGAGAGTCGCCACAGACCTCTGAGGGACAGAAGGTCCAGGCTGCACAAAAAGTGTCGGTCCCGGAAAACTGGCTGTTGGACCAGAGTGCATGGATGGAAAATCAACAGCAGAGTCCATCGTGACCCCACCATAGACATCCGAATCCAATGAAAAAGCTGCTGGACTCGACGGCTGAGAGACCACAGCAGAGTGTTCGGCTGGCTGCCCCTTCCGACTTCGCCAAGTTGAAGTCAGGGAAGGCTGAGGCTGATATCCCATGTCCACATGCACTGCCTGACATCTCTGCAGACCCCTGCAGGGATAAGCTGAGGCCGGCTGAAACGGTGACCGATGACATTGCAGATGGAACAGCAGTAGCAGCAGATACGTCGGGAGCTGTTGAAACCAGTGGAAAAGTGGAGAGAGCAACTGAGCTCGACTCCAAAGGAGGAATCACAACCCTAGTGACAGCCTGAGATGCTGACTGGAGAGGGACCACAGTCCCGGAACCAGGCATCTCTTCACTGGACAACACAACAGCTCCTGCAGTATCCACCACAGAAAAAGACTGCACATCACCCATGAAGGGGGTATAACTCTCATCAGACGTGGTCGTGTCAGGAGGCCCCCAAATGGGTGTGGGAGGAACGGCCACGAGAATGCACCACACGGTTCACAGAAGCTCAAAAAGTGGATGGCCAAGACCCACACAGCCCACAGGGTCGATCTGAAGAACACCCATTAAAAGTGGAACAAGAAGCATGAGAATCGTCCACATGCTTGGGCAAAAGGCATTGGCCACAAGGAACAGTCCTGGGCATAACAGAGGTGGGAGCAGTAGAAGAAAGGGTGAACTCAACAGATGTAAAAAGTAGAAGAACACCCCCAACTACAAGAGAAAGGTGGCAGAAATTAAAGGACGGGTGGGAACACAACTGAACCCAGACGGCTGACAGGAACCCAGAAAACAGAAATTCTGCCCTCAACAGAGAGGAGAAATCCTGTCCATACAGCCCCCAACTGACACCTAACTCCATTAATAATAATATCCAAAAGGATAACATAAATTTATCAACCAAATGAAAGTGTCAATGACACTGTAGCTTAACTTGTGTGTTGTGTTTGATGAAAAGGATAATGTTCAATGTTTATGAAAGGATTATGAAATAAGACAAGAATTGTGATAATTGGGAATATGTTCATTTCTGTTCCCCGTATGCTATGTTTATGATAAAAATAATATGAGGTGTACACTGTACTAAAGAGCTGAGGGGTGGGTTAATATGACCTCACAGTTAATGTATGTTGCCCTCACAATTAATGTATATCAACAAAAGTTACCAAGTTACAGTGAAATTATTCCAAAACGAGTCATCCTATCAAGTTACATTAAAATCCCTTCATAAATATGGCCTGTAGACTGTGCTAAAGGTTTTTGGGCTTTGGGCTCTGGCAGCCATCATGGTTGAATGATCGCAACCAAAAGGGGACATTCTCATCTGGTCATCATCTGGAGTGATCCTACAAAGTTACAATGAAATCCCTTCATAAATATGGCCTGTAGACTGTGCTCAAGGTTTTTGGGCTTCGGGCCCCTGAAGCCGTCACAGTTGACCAATCACGACCAAAAGGGGATGTCATCATCTAGGTATTATAGGGAGTCAAACTTACGGGTTACAATGAAGTCCTTCCATAAATATGACCAATAGACTATGCTAAAGGTTTTGGGGTTTTGGGTTTGGGCAGCCATCAAGGCTGAATGATCGCGACCAAAAGGGGACTTTTAGACATTATTTAGAGTCATCCTACCAAGGTACAATGAAATCCCTTTATAAATAACATGTGTAGACTGTGCTGAAGATTTTCGGGCTTTGGGCCCCTGTAGTCAACACAGATGCCTAATGGTGTCCAAAAGAGGCAGTTCTCATCTAGACATTACATGAAGTCAACCTACCAAGTTACAATGAAATCCCTTCATAAATATGATCTGAAGACTGTGCTAAAGGTTTTCGGGCTTTAGGCTTGGGCAGCCATCATGGTTGAACGATCGCAACCAAAAGGGGACATTCTCATCTGGACATCATCTGGAGTGATCCTATGAAGTTGCAATAAAATCCCTTCATAAATATGACCTGTAGACTGTCCTCAAGATTTGCGGGCTTCAGGCACCTGTAGCCATCACAGTTGACCAACCACGACCAAAAGGGGATGTCATCATCTAGGCATTATATGGAGTCAACCTAACAAGTTACAATGAAATCCTTCCATAAATACGACCTAAAGACATGCTAAAGGTTTTTGGGCTCGGGCAGCCATCAAGGCTGAATGATCATGACCAAAAGGGGACGTTCTCATCTGGACACTATTTGGAGTCATCCTACCAAGCTACAATGAAATCCCTTCATAATTATGATCTGTAGCCTGTTCTAAAGGTTTTCGGGCTTTGGGCCCCTGAAGCCGTCACAGTTGCCCAATCATGTCCAAAAGGGGACGTTCTCATCTAGACATTATATGAAGTCAACCTACCAAGTTACAATGAAATCCCTTCATAAATATGACCTGTAGACTGTGCTAAAGGTTTTCGGGCTTCGGGCTCGGGCATCCATCATGGTTGAATGATCGCAACCTAAGGGGACAATCTCATCTGGAGTGATCCTGCGAAGTTACAATGAAATCCCTTCATAAATATGACCTGTAGACTGTGCTCAAGGTTTTTGGGCTTCGGGCACCTGTAGCCATCACAGTTGACCAATCACGACCAAAAGGGGATGTCATCATCTAGGCATTATATGGAGTCAACCTAACAGGTTACAATGAAATCCTTCTATAAATATAACCTTTTACCTATGCTAAAGGTTTTTGGGCTCAGGCACCCATCAAGGCTGAATGATCGCGATCAAAATGGGACGTTCTCATCTAGACATTATTTGGAGTCATCCTACCAAGTTACAATGAAATCCCCTCATAAATATGACCTGTAGACTGTGCTAAAGGTTTTCGGGCTACGGGCACCTTTAGCCGTCACAGTTGCCCAATCATGTCCAAAAGGGGAAGTTCTCATCTAGACATTATATGAAGTTAACCTACCAAGTTACAATGAAATCCTTTAATAAATATGACCTGTAGACTGTGCTAAAGGTTTTCGGGCTCGGGTAGCCATCATGGCTGAATGATCGCAACCATAGGGGACAATCTCATTTGGGCACCATCTGGAGTGATCCTAAGAAGTTACAGTGAAATCCCTTCATAAATATGACCTGTAGACTGTGCTCAAGGTTTTCGGGCTTCGGGCACTTGTAGCCATCACAACTGACCAATCACGACCAAAAGGGGATGTCATCATCTAGGCATTATATGGAGTCAACCTAACAGGTTACAATGAAATCCTTCCATAAATATGACATTTTGCCTATGCTAAAGGTTTTTAAGCTCGGGCACCCATCAAGGCTGCGTGATCACGATCAAAATGGGACGTTCTCATCTAGACATTATTTGGAGTCATCCTACCAAGTTACAATGAAATCCCTTCATAAATATGACCTCTAGACTGTACTAAAGATTTTCGGGCTTCGGGCCCCTGTAGCCGTCACAGTTGCCCAATCACGTCCAAAAGGGGACTTTCTCATCTAGACATTGTATGACGTCAACCCACCAAGTTACAATGAAATTCCTCAATAAATATGACATGTAGACTGTGCTAAAGGTTTTCGGGTTTTGGGCTCGGGCAGTCGTCATGGTTGGCAGATCATGCCCAAATGGGGAAATTCTCATCTAGACATCGTAAGAAGTCATCCTACCAAGTTCCAATGAAATCCCTCCACATTAAACATGACCTGCAGACTGTGCTAAAAGTTTTTGGGTTCCGGGCTTGGGCAGCCATCATGGTTGATAGATCATGCCCAAAAGGGGACGTACTCATCTAGGTACTATATAGAGGCATCCTACCAAGTTACAATGAAATCCCTTCATAAATACGACCTGTAGACTGTGCTAATGGTTTTCAGGTTTTGGGCTCGGGCAGCCATACCGGTTGCCCGATCGCGACCAAAAGGGGACATTCTCATCTAGACATGACCCCAAACCTGCATATGAAATTTCATGACGATCAGACAAGAACTGCGGGATGTAGCCCGTGCTAAAGGAAAACAGACGTCACAGACTCACAGCCTCACAGACTAACAGCCTTCCGCACGCGTGATGGCAATAGCTTATCTTGACGATGTCAAGTTAAGCTAAAAATTTTATGTCCGAACCGGAATGGTATGCGAAAGTCGCACGCGAACACGGAGAATATACAAAATACAATGAAAATGTGGTTGAAATTAATAACGAGAATATAAAACACAGTCCTGTTATTATACAATACTGAGACAGATCCATAATTCTAGTCACAGGTAACCATTATCAATGAGCTCAATTATCACTGTTTCTTAAAGCAAATGGAAGCACGTCTTCCCAGATGGCGGAAGAAAAAAGAATGAAAGAATAAGCCATTGGTTACATGTCTGCGCACTGGTACAAGAAGCCAAGGATCTATACTAGAAGAGCATCCCATAATGGGTATGCACCGGTAGCACTCGACCCAGTTTTGGCTTCTTTTTTTCTTGGTGCTTTAACACTGCTTTTGCACCAATTTTCTTCGAAATCCCAAAGCGCTTGGGAAAGATCAAAATAGAGAGTATATTTTCCGAGTTAGGGACTTCCACTGTAGTGCAAGCCTGTAGTAAACAATTGTAGGGTAGGTTGATAAGAAAGATATATGTATAGGTTATTACCACCCTGCCCATTTTTGAAATGGTCTTTTGAAGTCAAGACCTCGTCTCTAGGCATCTATTATATGCTGGCCTATGAATTATCGCAAATTATCTAAGATATTTCTTGATATCCATCGGCTCGATGGATATCGAGAAATATCCCTCAGTAGTTTCCTAAATGACATCACCTTGAACGAACAATCAGCAGATCTTTGTTATCTTTAAACTGATTGCAGTCAAATTGGGCTGAATATTGCAGTGTAAAATGTTACATAGCATGTAATAACTAGAAGTATCACTAAAGGTGATTAATACCCCCACTTCCGTCTTACTAGAATGCATCTCTGAATGTTGAGCTTGAAAAACCAATAATAAATCCAAGTTCATTGGAGATAACTTGGTTAAAATTGTCGCAGATGAAAAATTTTTGAATATGCACATGTTCAATTGCTAGTCATAATGTTTGAGAAGTTTCAACAAAATCGGTTCAGTAATGTAGGAAGAGTTGTGCAGACAAGAATATCATTTGAAAATCCATAACTACAACTATCACTGAAGGTGATTAATACCCCCGCTTTGGGTTTTTAGAGGAATGCACTTCTGATCATGTAGGCGAAGGCCATAAGGAAATTGATTGATAAATGTAGGAGGAGTTGCGCACACAAGAATTTCATGTAGAAACCCATATTAAATCAAAGTTTAAGAGAGATAACCTGGTTAAAATTGTCGCAGATCAAAAATTTTGGAATATGCGCATGTTCACTTAGTAGTGATGATGTTTGAAAGGTTTCTTCAAAATCGGTTCTTTAATGTAGGAGGAGTTTTGCACACAAGAATTTGCTCGGACGGAAAGACGGACGGAAAGACGGACAGATGTACAGATGGACATACAGACGTACAGGGCGATTCCTATATAGCCCCCACTTCTTCGAAGCGGGGGTATAAAAATCTAATTTCAGGGGCGATAACCTGGTTAGAAATGTTGTAGATGAAAAATTTTGAAAAATGCACAAGTTCACTTGCTTGTCATAATGACCGAGAAGTTTCATCAAAATAGGTTGAATAATGTAGAAGGAGTTGCATACACAAGAATCCCATTTAAAAATCCATAAAAAATCTAAGCTCAGGGGAGATAACCTGGTTAAAATTGTCACAGATGAAAACTTTAGGAATATGTGCATGTTCACTTGCTAGTCATACATGTGTAATGTTTGAAAAGTTTTATCAAAATCGGTTTAATAATGTAGGAGGAGTTGCACACACAAGTTCAGACGTACGGACATAGGGACAGGCAGACAAACATATAGACGTACAGGGCATTGACTATAGCCCCCACCTCAGAGGATATAAAAAGAAAATCTATGCTATTTTAGTGAATATCAGGAATTATCTCATTTGCGTGGACCTGAAAGTATTACTTTTCACTCGCGCAAGTTCTCATGAAAAATAAAACTTTCAGGTCCACACTTATGAGATAATTCCCAATATTCACTAAATCAGCATAGATATCCTCTATACATTCAAGACTTCAATACACCATCTCGGAATTCAGCAGGGTGCTAATAATAATGGATATGTCGACAGATGATTCAAAGATGAGGACAATACTTCAATACATCATCTCGGAATCAAGCAGGGAGATATTAATGAAAGTGTCAATGACACTGTAGTTTAACTTATCTGTGTGTTGTGTTTGATGAAAAGTATAATGTTCAATGTTTATGAAAGGATTATGAAATAAGACAAGAATTGTGATAATTGGGAATAAGTTAATTTCTGTTCCCTGTATGCTATGTTTTTAATAAAAAAATAATATGAGGTGTAGACTGTACTAAAGGACTGAGGGGTAGATTAATGTGGACTTCACAGTTAATGAATGTGGCCCTCACAGTTAATGTATGTCAACGAAAGTTACCAAGTTACAGTGAAATTATTCCAAAACGAGTCATCCTATCAAGTTACAATGAAATCCCTTCATAAATATGGCCTCTAGACTGTGCTAAAGGTTTTCGTGCTTCAGGCCTGTGTAGCCATCACGGTTGACCGATTGCAACTAAAAGGGGACGTCCTCATCTCGACATTATACTGAGTCATTCTACCAAGTTACAATGACATCCCATCACAAATAGGACCTGCAGTCTGTACTCAAATTTTTCGGGTTTTAGGCTCGGGAAGCCATTATGGTTGAATGATCGCGACCAAAAGGGGACGTCCTCATCTAGACATTAATTGGAGTCATCCTACCAAGCTACAATGAAATCCCTTCATAAATATGACCTGTAGACTGTGCTAAAGGTTTTTGGGCTTCGGGCCCCTGTAGCCTTCACAGCTGACCAATCACGACCAAAAGGGGATGTCATCATCTAGGCATTATATGGAGTCAACCTAACAAGTTACAATGAAATCCTTCCATAAATACAACCTATAGACTATGCTAAAGGTTTTCGGATTTTGGGCTCGGGCAGCCATCACGGCTGAATGATCGTGACCAAAGGAGGACGTTCTCATCTAGACATTAATTGGAGTCATCCTACCAAGTTACAATGAAATCCCTTCATAAATATGACCTGCAGACTGGACTAAAAGTTTTTGGGTTTCCGGCTTGGGCAGCCATCACGATTGACAGATCATGACCAAAAGGGGACATTCTCATCTAGACATTATACATAGGAATCCTACCAAATTACAATGAAATCCCTTCATATAAATACGACCTGTAGACTGTGCTAATGGTTTTCGGGTTTTGGGCTCGGGCAGCCATACCGGTTGTCCGATCGCGACAAAAGGGGACGTTCTCATCTAGACATGACCCCAAACCTGCATATGAAATTTTGTGACAATCAAAAGGAAAATGTGAACAGACTCACAGACGTCCGCACGCGCCAACTTAAGCTAATAATGGACTCGATAGATGACCCAGAGATGACGTCAAGACTTCAATACACCATCTCAGAATCCAGCAGTGTGCTAGTAACCAATTTCTCATACAATATTTCTCACTTTTTTGTTCTGACTTAATTGTTCATTTATTGAAGGAATTTGGTACAGATGATTTTAACATCTGTTTTGACAATCGTTTGGTATCTATGAATTGATTTTTTATGAATGAAGATCATGACATCATGGTATTGCCTCCAATGTGTATTCATTGATCTACTAATACTATAACCACTGAAGTTTATAGTAGTGTCTATGAATTGATTTTTTATGAATGAAGATCATGACATCATGGTATTGCTTTATTCCAATGTGTATTCATTGTTCTACTAACACTATAACCACTGAAGTTTATAGTAGTGTTTCAGGTGTGTTTCTTTGTTTTATTTTTCATGTTTAACACATGGAAGACCTATACAAAAACATCATCGAGGCAAAAAAAATGCTCTAGTCCAATGTATTTCATTGAGCTGGTGGTTTATTTGTCAATTATCAAAAACAGTGACCTTGACATGTCTATTAACAGTGCGGGTAAAAAAAAAACATTCTCCTTCTGAATCAAATGATCACTCTGCAGTTGCTACTCTTAATCCTTTACCTAACATGAAAAGCAGACGACACTTGCAAAAATAATTCTTGAATAACTAATTTTTTTCATTTTTTGTCTCAAAAGCATAGGTTATGACCCCTCGTTGGAACGAGCTCGACGCGCTCATTCCAACGAGGGGTCATAACCTATGTTTATGAGACAAAAAATGAAAAAAATAATGAAAATTAATTGGCGATTTTTGAGAATAGCGCTGGCCAGTTTTGGCCGTTACATTAGGTAAAGGGTTAATACAGATCTGTATTTTGTCTATTGATGTTTTTACTTGTAATGGGGGACATACATGTATAGGCACATTCTTGATCTATGATAAATGAATATATAGGCACAGAATTCCACAGACAAAAGATATATAACCAGACAATACCCAAGAGACAAATCTGGCAACACTTGATTGCGCTCAAAAACTAGGCTATATACAATTTTTTAACATGAAATCTCTGGATGGTTGATAAAAGTCACAACTGGCCATAATATTATTCCCTGGTATTGCAGGAACAATAAGCGATTTTTCAAAGAATGATCATGCATTCAAATAGTAACTCACTTATGCATCTGCACTGATTGTAATCTCAGAACAACAAAGGGAAAATAACTTTCCAGCCAGAACCGATGATCTCATTCAGATACAAGTTCTGCCCACCAATGAACTGATAATAATTCCCAATCCTCTCTGGCAACAAATATTTAATGTTACACGTAAATTCCTTACCCAACATAAATAGCAGACAACAAATGCAAAATGAATTTCTTAAAAGACTTCAGTCTTTCATTTTTTTGCCTCAAAAACAAATCTGAAGACCTCTTATTGGAATGGGCTCTCTGAACTCATTCCAATGAGGGGTTAGAAGCTATGTTTTTTAGGCCAAAATTGAAAAAATACTCAAATCTCAATGTTGATTTCTGTGAACAGCACTGGCTGGATTGACTCCTTACATGCTGTTGTCAGATATTCCTGCTCAGGACATGATTTCACTTGCCACTGAAATACAAGTAACTATAATTTGGGCATATTTAATTAAATTCACAGCAGCCTTGACTAGATTTGATAAAAAATATCTTGAAAATAATCAGTAGGTTAAGAGTAAAGGCATTTTGTGCTACAGTAGGGGTGCTGTGGACTGGCCACTTTCCATAGGGTGGGCACTATTTCTACGGATGCAATAATATTAAATTGCAAACACTAATTACAGGAATAATCACCAAAAATTTAATTAAATTTTGATGAGGATTTTTATAACCTGGTAAACACATGCGTGGACATCACTCACTGCCCACACGTGGATTATGACTAATCCATGGCAACTATACTATATTAGCTAAGATAAAAGTTACCGGTACTACTTCTGTGATGAATTATTATTATTAATTTGGATCTGAATCACCACTGGAAACTTTATGCCAAGTTTCAACAAAATCCTACGAAGCATCTCAGAGTTATGGAGCGGACACGAAAATCTTCCTGACGGACAGTTGACCTTGATCTGTCACCTTGACCTCCATTGAACAAAAAAAAATCTGTGCGCAAAACGTTGTCTCTTCATAAGCAACATGTATGCCAAGTTTCAACAAAATCCAACGAAGCATCTCACAGTTATGGAGTGGACACAAAAATCTTCCTGACAGACAGTTGACCTTGGTCTGTGACCTTTACCTCCATTGAACAAAAAAAAATTTGTGTGCAACATATCGTCTCCCCATCAGCAGCATGAATGCAAGTTTCAACAAGATGCAACAAAGCATCACAGAGTTATGGAGCGGACACAGATATCTTCCTGATGTACAGACAGATGGACGGACGGAAATTACAAACACTATATGCCCGCGAATATTTTTTTCGGGGAGCATAAAAATGAACAAAAAAGATTTGAACACTTATTTAGTGAATTCTTCTTCTGTGTGCTTTTAAAATCACCAATCGCAGTAGTATAAGTATATGGAATGATTAATCAAGTACTCTATTCATAAATATCTACAGTGCAGCTCCCGTGGATTGGTCACTTTCCACAGGTGGGTAATATTTCCACAGACGCAATAATATGAGATTCCAAACACTTATTACAGGAATAATCATCAATGAAAGTGTCAATGACACTGTAGCTCAACTTGACAAACTTGAACTTGGTAAGTTATAAATGAAATGGCAAAATTGAAGATCATTGGTACCAATGTCATTTTTTTTGCCAGTGGCAACATTTTTTGACAGAAACTGAAGAAAATTGATAGCTCCCATCTAGAGGCCTCCCCAAACAAGCATGCCAGGTTTCAAAGCAATCCGATCATAAATGTGCCCTGTAGGGTGTACAAAAGGGAAATATTGTGGTCTGACTAAACTAAATTCTAAGAACGTTGGCCGTGGCATACCAGATTTCAAAGCAATCTAGTCATAAATGTGCCCTGTAGAGTGAGCCAAAGGGAAATATTGTGGTCTGACTAAACTAAGTTCTAAGAATGTAGGCTGCGGCAACTTTTTTTGATGGAAATTGAAGAAAATCAATAGCACCCATCTAGAGGTCACCCCAAACAAGCATGCCAGGTTTCAAAGCAATCCGATCATAAATGTGCCCTGTAGGGTGTGCCAAAGGGAAATATTGAGTCTTCTGACTAAACTAAGTTCTAAGAACGTTGGCCGCGGCAACATTTTTTGACGGAAATTGAAGAAAATCGATAGCTCCCATCTAGAGGTCTCCCCAAACAAGCATATCAGGTTTCAAAGCAATCAAATCATAAATGTGCCCTGTAGGGTGTGCCAAAGGGAAATATTGTGGTTTGACTAAACTAAGTTCTAAGAATGTTGGCCGCGGCAACATTTTTTAACGGAAATTGAAGAAAATCATTAGCTCCCATCTAGAGGTCACCCCAAACAAGCATGCCAGGTTTCAAAGCAATCCAATCATAAATGTACCCTGTAGGGTGTGCCAAAGGGAAATATTGAAACTTCTGACTAAACTAAGTTCTAAGAACGTTGGTCGCGGCAACATTTTTTGACAGAAATTGAAGAAAATCGATAGCTCCCATCTAGAGGTCTCCCCAAACAAGCCTACCAGGTTTCAAAGCAATCTGATCATAAATGTGCCCTGAAGGGTGTGCCAAAGGGAAATATTGAGGTCTGACTAAACTAAGTTCTACGAACGTTGGCCGTGGCAACATTTTTTGCCGGAAATTAAAGAAAATCGATAGCTCCCATCTAGAGGTCACCCTAAATAAGCATACCAGGTTTCAAAGCAATCAAATCATAAATGTGCCCTGTAGGGTGTGCCAAAGGGAAATATTGTGGTTTGACTAAACTAAGTTCTAAGAACGTTGGCCGCGGCAACATTTTTTGACGGAAATTGAAGAAAATCGATAGCTCCCATCTAGAGGTCACCCCAAACAAGCATTCCAAGTTTCAAAGTAATCTGATCATAAATGCGACCTGTGAGGTGTGCCAAAGGAAATTGTGGACGTACGTACTAACGTACGTACGTACGTACGTACGTACGCCGACGGACGAGAAGTGATGGCAATAGCTCAGCTTGACTTTGTCAAGTTGAGCTAAAAATTTAATTATAATGAAGCACCGGGTTACAACCCTGTGCTTCATTAATTAAAATTTTGTTCATGATGCTTTTTTACCTGGTAAACGCATGCCCATGTGTGGATTACGACCAATCCACGACGACTGTACTGTACTTAAGGATAAAATTCCTGTAAAATTTGAATATTTTAATGAATAAATTTTAATGAATAAATGAATCTGTCTGATAAACAAGAGGCCCCACGGGGCCTGAAGCGCTCATCTTGTACAGAACACAATTTAAACAGAGTCCAAGAATAAGTCTACATTAAGCAAGCCATCTCCAATCCTTGAGTCCCTCAGGAGTGACAAAAATAATCTAGGCATCATGCCTTTTCTTCAGTTGATCATAAGTAAAATGTAGAGCTCCCCTATGAAGCCCCTTGATACAAACTATGTGAATTAATCTTAGTACCTCTAGAGGGTACTGAATATTTATTTATTGGTGTTTAAGGTCACATACTTATGCACGATGGCTAATCGTGACCGTGACAGTTTTACGGGTGGAGGAAGCCGGAGTACCCGGAGAGAACCACCGAGCAACGACGAGCAGCTGTCAGCTCTCCAACATCGTAACTCTGAACTCTGCACCGCAGCACAGGCAGGGTTAGATTGGTTGAAGACATGTGCACCATCGACGTGCAGTACGCCTCAGTACACAGCGTCATCGTGCCCCCATTTAGGCAATTGGGGTGAAGTGTCTTGCCCAAGGACACAACGCGGTTGCCGCAGGTGGGATTCGAACCGAGGACCTCTCGGCTTGCAGCCTGCACCTCTACCAACTGAGCCACCGCACCCCCAGAGGGTACTGAATACAAAATTTTTGATTCTTCAGCAAAATGGCCAATTCCGGCTCCCATAGTGAGCCCAAATATTAACCCAGGCTCTTGATTTGAACACAGTTAAATCTGACTTCCCTAGAGATGTTGTGTACCGAATATGAAAGCATTTTGACCGTTGGATCTGAAGAAGAGAAATTGTAAAGAAATTTCTTCGAATTGCACTAAGTTCAAATACGGGCTACCATAGCGAGCCCAAATATTGACCTATGGATCCGATTTGAACAAACTTCAATCTGACCCCCCTAAAGATATTGTATACCAAATGTGAAAGCATTCTGACAAGTGAATCTGAAGAAGAAGATTTTTGAAGAAATTCCCTCATATTGTACTAAGTTAAATTTCATGTTCCCATATGGAGCCCAAATATTAACCTAGGCACCCGAATTGAACAACCTGGAATCTGACCCCACTAGAGATGTTGTATACCAAATATAAAAGCATTCCGACTGGTGGATCTGAAGAAGAAGATTTTTAAAGAAATTTTCTCATATTGCACTAAGTAAAAATTTGGGCTACCATAGTGAGCCTAAATATATACCCAGGGATCTGATTTGAACAAACTTGAATCTGACCCCCATACAGATGTTGCATACCAAATATCAAAGCATTCTGACTGATGGATCTGAAGAAGAAGATTTTTTTAAATTACCCTCCATATTGAACAAAGATAAAATTTGGGCTTCCATAGGAAGCCCAAATATTAACCTAGGGACTTGGTTTGAACAATCTACAATCTGACCCTCATAACAATGATGTATACCAAATATTAAAAGATTCTGACTGGTGGTTCTGAAGAAGAAGATTTTTAAAGAATATTCCCCATATTACCCTATGTTAAAACTTCAGGCTCCTGTAGAGAGCCCAAATATGAACCAATGAGCTTTATTTCAACAAACTTTTATCTGCCGCCCCCCCCCCCCCCCCTATGAATGCTGTATACCAAATATCAAAAGATTCTGATGATTGGTTCTGGAGAAAAGATTTTTTTAAATTTTTGCAAATATGCTGACTCAGCATTTTTTCGATGCCCATTACAGAACACCCTAACATAACCGATGGCAATTTTTTTTTACCATTCAATTCTACTGGTCATAAGGATACTTCATACCAAATAAAAGCTCTCTGTTCCGTGGGGTTTGGGAAATATGGGCGTTTGAAAATATTTCTATTTTTAGCTCCCAGGGTTCCCATGGGGATGTGGGAATTTTTTTTTTTGCATGGGTCAAGTACTTATGACCCAATACTACCACAAACCAAATTTGGTTCATACCGGACCATCGGTTCAGAAAATAGAAATTTTGGGCAGGGCCAAAAATCTTACCCCTCCTATTACAAAGCCAAATATTACTTCACGAACTTCGTTTGAGCAAACTTGATTCTACACCTCATATGGAAGCTCCATAGCAAATATCAAGTCATTGTACACACTGGTTCTTGAGAAGAAGATTTTTAAAATATTTTGGAGCATTTTTCCCCCACTCCCTCCCTATGGGGCTGGACATGCTGCGTTGAACAAAAATGAAATGCCCCTTTGAGACAATCACTCACACAAACTTTCACTTGAATTGGCCCAGTGGCTTTGGAGGAAAAGACCAAAACATGGTGTTGACAGACGACGGACGGCAAGCGATGAGATTAGCTCAGCTTGACTTTGTCAATATGAGCTAAAAAGGCTTATAAAATCTGTAGTTAGTACAGTGATTTAATTATGTTTGATAGCTGAGAGAGAAAGCATTTGTCATGAGAAACACATGGGGAAAGACCAGAGAGGATTTCTTCCTTTAAACCACCAATTACAAGTAATCTAGGCAAATAAGGCAATATTAAACACCAGATGTACTTCAAGCATGTCATGCAAGCTATAAGACTATTTATTAGATGTTTTGGAGCGCAATCATTACAGTATTCAATTGTTGACTGATAAAAGCCACCATCAAGCTTGAGACCCTATTGAACCTTTACCCAATGTAATGGCCCAAACAGGCAAGCGCTATTCACAAAAATCACCATTCAATTTTCATTATTTTTTCATTTTTTTGTCTCAAAAACATGGTTTATGACCTCCTCATTGGAATGAGCTTGTTGAGCTCATTCCAATGAGGGGTCATAAGCTATGTTTTTGACGTTTTGAAATTATCGCTCTTCTGTATTTGCTGTTTGGGGAGGCTTGACTGTTGCTTACTCGTGAGATTGAAGAACATTTAAAAACTGATCTGCGTACCAATACTAATTTTATAGACAGTGAATTACTGGCCTGAACAATATCGCAATCGGATTACCCCGGTGCTTCATTGGTGGAAATTTTGCTAGGTGTCACAGTTATTTATTATTTATTTATTTATTGGTGTTTAAGGTCACATATTTTTGCACAATGGCTAATCATGACCACAACATGAGTATCAACTCAAGACCTGGGGTGAGTGTTAATAAGCCATGTTGCCCATTTTAAAGAGGGTTTGCACCTCCCAAGCATTGGTGACCACGTCCTATTTTACCAGTAAAACAGAGCCTGCATGGTTACCGCAGTGAACAGGCACTGACTGCTTCACTTCCCGGGTTCCCACAGGGAAAGGTGTCAGAGTGGATCATCTCTGAATTATATGCATGGGAAAATGCCCACCCATAGATTTTGCCCCGTATTGATAATGGCTGTACTGCAATAGGTCCAATTTAATTTATCCAGATTATCTCAAAATTCAAGATTTTATTCTCTGGCAACAGACTTCCTGTCCTGTCCTGGCCAGGAATGTCTGTCATCAGCATGCAAACAGTTAATGTATACATGCTGCACATAAATACAGTGGCATAACAAGAGAATGAATAATATCTTACTCATTCTCATAAGCCTAGATAAGTTACAAGTAATTCCCTGCACTTTATCCCTGCATACATAGAGTTTGATTAATTTATCACAGCAAAGAATCTTTCATATTTGCCTGCATTGCAAAAACTAGGTCAAACCCCCATATCATATCAACATGTGTATACATAATACCCATGCTCAGTTCATCTGGCATGCACAGATAACATGATTCAATAACACCTGAATAAATCAACAGCTATGTTTCAATCAATACAAGCTATTAGATCTTGCCCACAGAGCAGTATATATATAACTCAGACTGAACAAGACCAAACTGGAATATTTTACTGTACCTCAACCATCCATGCACAAAATAGGACCTCATCTCCCATTCAGAAAATGTAGATTTTTTTCTTGCTATACATGTGTACAAGTATTAAATTCAAAGTTTTCACTCACAATGCCTGGCTTAAATTTTTTTGTGCTGGTATTACAAACAATATCAGAGAGTGTGAAAATCACAGAAGGCACCATTTCACCCCCTTTCACCAATTATTTACCCTTTCCGACAGAAAGCACAAAAAATCAAGCTTTATGCACCTGTACAGACAGACATTCATATTAAATAATCTACTGGACTGATACAGTTACAGTGGATATCTCAACTGGTAGAGTGCCGGAAGCACATATTTGGTCTTTATTCTGAAGGAATGTGGACAAAATGCCCTTCTGAAGAGCAGAGACACAGCTTGAAGTTGTCATATTCAGTGGAGGTGCTTCATACATTTTTGAAGTGCAATTATTTTGTCTGCATGGATTTGCCATGTTACAATTTATGGGAGAGTGCCCACAAGTGTCAGGATACCTTGCAAGTAATATGGCAACAATGCAGTCTCCAAATAATAATAAATGTGCAGAGTGAAGATGATCTGTCTCATTATTTGATTTTAGACGGCACTGGATAGCAATGCTTTTTCAGCCCCAATGGCCTTGACCAAAATGTAAACAAGAGGCCCCACGTGGCCTTAATCGCTCACCTGACAAAGTGACTCTAAGAAGTATTTTAGGTCACCTTCACCATGTCATGCCTCATCAACATTAACTGGTTGAGTGATAGATTTTGTTTGAAGTTCAACATTTGTTACCTAAAATTAGTTTTATTTAAAATCATTGGTGTGTGGCCAATCTCCAATGATTTTTAATAAAGCAAATTTATCTCTGCAGACAAACTGGTTTAGCATGAAGCACAAACAAGGAATGTGAAGAGATAGCCTTGGACATCTCTCCCCAACTGTGGATATCTTCCATGTGCTACATGTATATATTTGCATGCAAGAAAACAAAAATTTTCACAAATTTTATTTTTTTTTATCATCATTGGAACAAGCTCAAACAGCTTATTCCAATAGGGGTATGGGAAGATCAGGTATATTTTTGAGACAGAAATGTGAATATATAAATAATGGTGTTTTTTTGTGAATGATGCTGGAGAATTTTGCGTAAAGATATGGTAAATGGTTTGTTCTGGATACAGAATGATGCAAAAGTATTTAAATTTGATTAGGCAAGTTGTTCCTATAATGCATTTAAAAACTGAAGTAACTGATTTTTTGCTGACGAACTTTTAGATGTGTGTGTCTGTGTTTGTGTGTGTGTGTGTGTGTGTGTGTGTGTGTTTGTGTGTGTGTGTGTGGGGGGGGGGGGGGGTTAAGAGTGTTCTTGCAAACAAAATTCCTGAATAAATGGAAAATTTTATTTTTTGTGTGAAAGACATAGTGCGTGAATGTTGATTGGAACAAGCTTAGAGAGCTCATTTTAATGTGAAGTCATAAAGCTGTGTTTTACGTACGAAATTCTGGAATAACTAAAAAAATTGCTTTTTTGACTCAAAAAGCATGGTGTGCGATCTCTCATTGGAATGAGCTCAAAAAGCTCATTCCAATGGGGTATTTACAAGCGATAAGTACATGTATGTTTAAGAGACAAAAATTAAAATTTGAATAGCGATTTTTGCGAAGAATGCTGACAAGTTTTGGCAGTTATGCTGGTAAAAAGGTAAGATATGCAAAGTGGTTGTTTTTTAGAGGCGACATTTAATTAAGGGGAATTAACCCTTGATTACTGAGGTAACTTCTAAAAGTACTGAAATTTCATGAAGCAATGTGAATAACAGACAACAGTTGCCTAAAAATTTCATGAATAACTAAAATTTTTATTCCTTTGTCTCAAAAACATGGCATATGACCTTTGTTGGAATGAGCTGAATGCGTGTGTTCCAATGAGGGGGTCATAAAATTTGAACGAAGATTTGTGTGAATAATGCATTAGTACTGCTAGATTTGGGTAAACGGTTCACCCTGGATACCACCCCTTCTATAGTAGATCTTTTCTGCCAATTTTGTCTAAGATTCTATCAACTTTACAAATAAATACGTTCATGAATCACAATCAGATCCACCCTACAATGTTGCATACCAAATATCAAAAGATTCTGCCTGCTGGATCTGGAGAAGAAGATTTTTTAAGAAATATGCCTGAAATGCACTAAGTTAAAATTTGGGCTCCTATACGGAGCCCAAATATAAACCCAGGGGGCAGATTTGAACAAACTTGAATCAGATCCACCCCACAATGTTGCTTACCAAATATGAAAAGATTCTGAAGCTGGATCTGGAGAAGAAGATTTTTTAAGAAATTTGCCTGAAATGCACTAAGTTCGAATTCGAGCTTCTATAGTGAGCCCAAATATGAAACTAGGAAGCCGATTTGAACAAACTTGAATCAGATACACCCCACAATGTTGCATACCAAATATCAAAAGATTCTGCCTGCTGGATCTGGAGAAGAAGAATTTTAAATAAATTTGCCCGAAATGCACTAAGTGCGAATTCGGGCTTCTATATTAAGCCCAAATATGAATCCAGGGGGCCAATTTGAACAAACTTGAATCAGATCCAAACCGCAATGTTGCATACCAAATATCAAAAGATTCTGCCTGCTGGATCTGGAGAAGAAGATTTTTGAAGAAATTTGCCTGAAATGCACTAAGTGCGAATTCGGGCTTCTATATTAAGCCCAAATATGAATCCAGGGGGCCGATTTGAACAAACTTGAATCAGATCCACCCCGCAATGTTGCATACCAAATATCAAAAGATTCTGCCTGTTGGATCTGGAGAAGAAGATTTTTGAAGAAATTTGCCCGAAATGCACTAAGTTTGAATTCAAGCTTCTATAGTGAGCCCAAATATGAATCCAGGGGGCCGATTTGAACAAACTTGAATCAGATCCACCCCGCAATGTTGCATACCAAATATCAAAAGATTCTGCCTGCTGGATCTGGAGAAGATGATTTTTTAAGAAATTTGCCTGAAATGCACTAAGTTCGAATTCGAGCTTCTATAGTAAGCTCAAATATGAATCTAGGGAGCCGATTTAAACAAATTTGCATCAGATCCATCCCACAATGTTGCATACCAAATATCAAAAGATTCTGCCTGCTGGATCTGGAGAAGAAAATTTTTTAAGAAATTTGCCTGAAATGCACTAAGTTCGAATTCGAGCTTCTATAGTGAGCCCAAATATGAATCTAGGAAGCCGATTTGAACAAACTTGAATCAGATCCACCCACAATGTTGCATACCAAATATCAAAAGATTCTGCCTGCTGGATCTGGAGAAGAAGATTTTTTAATAAATTTGCTTGAAATGCACTAAGTTCAAATTTGGGCTCCTATACTGAGCCCAAATATAAACCCAGGGGGCCGATTTGAACAAACTTGAATCAGATCCACCCCACAATGTTGCTTACCAAATATGAAAAGATTCTGCCTGCTGGATCTGGAGAAGAAGATTTTTTAAGAAATTTGCATGAAATGCACTAAGTTCAAATTCGAGCTTCTATAGTGAGCCCAAATATGAATCTAGGAAGCCGATTTGAACAAACTTGAATCAGATCCACCCCACAATGTTGCATACCAAATATCAAAAGATTCTGCCTGCTGGATCTGGAGAAAAAGATTTTTTAAGAAATTTGCCTAAATGCACTAAGTTTGAAATTGGGCTCCTATACTGAGCCCAAATATGAGCCCAAATATGAACCCAGGGGGCCGATTTGAACAAACTTGAATCAGATCCACCCTACAATGTTGCATACCAAATATCAAAAGATTCTGCCTGCTGGATCTGGAGAAGAAGATTTTTTAAGAAATTTGCCTGAAATGCACTAAGTTCGAAATCGGGCTCCTATACTGAGCCCAAATATTAACCCAGGGGGCCGATTTGAACAATCTTGAATCAGATCCACCCCACAATGTTGCTTACCAAATATGAAAAGATTCTGCCTGCTGGATCTGGAGAAGAAGATTTTTTAAGAAATTTGCCTGAAATGCACTAAGTTCGAATTCGGGCTTCTATAGTAAGCCCAAATATGTATCCAGGGGGCCGATTTGAACAAACTTGAATCAGATCTACCCCGCAACATTGCATACCAAATATCAAAAGATTCTGCCTGCTGGATCTGGAGAAGAAGATTTTTGAAGAAATTTGCCTGAAATGCACTAAATTCGAATTCGAGCTCCTATAGTGAGCCCAAATATGAATCTAGGGAGCCGATTTGAACAAACTTGAATCAGATCCACCCTACAATGTTGCATACCAAATATCAAAAGATTCTGCCTGCTGGATCTGGAGAAGAAGATTTTCAAAGAAATTTGCCTGAAATGCAGTAAGTTCAAATTTGGGCTCCTATACTGAGCCCAAATATAAACCCAGGGGGCCGATTTGAACAAACCTGAATCAGATCCACCCCACAATGTTGCATACCAAATATCAAAAGATTCTGCCTGCTGGATCTGGAGAAGAAGATTTTTTAAGAAATTTGCCTGAAATGCACTAAGTTCGAAATCGGGCTCCTATACTGAGCCCAAATATGAACCCAGGGGGCCGATTTGAACAAACTTGAATCAGATCCACCCTACAATGTTGCATACCAAATATCAAAAGATTCTGCCTGCTGGATCTGGAGAAGAAGATTTTTTAATGTTTTTCCCATTGCCTACAGTGTTAAAAAGTGCTGATGACTCAGCACTTTTTCAAAGTCCCGAAACTGTACCCTATGATAAAACCGATGGCAATTTTTTTTTACCAATCCTTTCTGTTGGTCCTAAGGAAGCTGCACACCAAATAAAAATTCTCAGTGCCGTGCAGTTTTGGAGATATGGGCGTTTTAAATTTTTTCTATTTTTAGCTCCTGCGGTTCCCACGGGGCTGAGAGAAAATTTTTTTTTGCATAAATCAAGTACTCATGACCCAATAAGCCCTCACATAAAATTTGGTTCAAATCAGCCTCTCGGTTTGGAAAATAGAAATTTTGGGCGGGGCAAAAGATTTTGCCCCTCTCATAACAACGCCAAGTATAGCCCCACAAACTTCTCTTGAACAAATCTGAGTCTACACCTCAAAAGGAAGCTGCACACCAAATATCAAGTCTCTGCTACTGCTGGTTCATGAGAAGAAGATTTACAAAGATTTTGGTGCCCCTTGGGGGCGTGGCACCACCCAGGAAGAGGGGCAACTTCATTTGAACAAATCTGAATTGGCATTAGGTAATAAACATTTAGCCAACATTTGAATAAAATTGGGCTAGTGGTTTAGGAGGAGAAGTCGATAATGTAAAGTTAACGCCGGACGGACGACGACGGACGACGGACGATGGACGCCGGACAGAAAGTGATTAGTAAAGCTCCCCTTGAGCTTCGCTCAGGTGAGCTAACAAAACAAGGCCGGAAGTATATCTAATGTACAGGCAATTAGTCTACTATATTTTGTTTGACAGAGCTTTATGCACTCTGTCAAACAAGATACATGAATAATAGAATGAATGCTCAGTTTATCTCTAGACTGAGCAAAAATTACCAAATCCTTGTTAATTGAATACTCCTGTTAACTGAATAATTTTCACTGTCAAAGTGGCTATTCAATTAACAGGGTTCCATTGTGGCATTGTATAAATTTATTTCTTCCCATTAATTCTCACCAAGTCTACTGATATGCCACATGGAAAAAAGTTACAGGACTGCATCATGTGGCCTACAGTTAAAACTAGAAGTCCTGTCATGAAATGCGCACAAATAGCACGTTGATATGCGCGTTAATGTATGCGTTATGGCCCAAGTAAAGCTGTCAAATTCTGTGCATATGGCCTATGCACAAGCAATGTTTCAGCCAATGGACCTCCGGGTAACCCAGAGGTCCATTGGCAGAAACATTGCATGTGATTGCTATGAGTAACCAGGAGAAACTGCCATGCTTTGGATGACATTCGATGTGGCAATTGCGCGCAATTCCAACGCGCAATTAAGCCTACATAAGCACACTATTCGTGACAGGACTTCTAGTTTCAACTGTATGATAAACTCACACCAGACAAAATACAAGGCCTGCTAATGCCACCACTTTTAAATTTTCAGGCCAGTACAAATTGAGTTAATGGCTGTTTTGTTTGATTACCTGCCATTTATTTATTTATATATTTACTTATAAAGGTTTATCGACACTTTAACAGCCAAGGTCATATCGTGTTGGTGACAGTTTTATGGGTGGAGGAAGCCGGTGTACTCGGAGAGAACCACCGAGCAACAACGAGCTCCCAACATCGTAACTCCGCTCTGCAGCACAGGCAGGGTTATATTGGTTGAAGACATGTGCACCATCGACGTGCAGTAAACCTTAATACATGGAGCCACCGTGCCCCCATGTGGGCAATCGGGTTTAATTGCCTTGCCCAAGGATACAACGCGGCAGTCCAAATCGATTGCTCAGATGGTCACCCATCCAAGGATGAACTGGGATTGACTTCAAAGGTCTGACACGAAGCAGTTACCGCAACGCCACCACGCCCCACTGATTACCTGCCATTCACTTTAAAGGAAATGAAGAGAAGGATTTTCCGTTCACCAATATTACCCTCTGCTTCATTAATTAAATTTGTGATACTTATTCCTGTAAATAGTGTTTGGAATCTAATCTTATTACGTCCGCTGAAATATTGCCCACCTGTGGAAAGTGTCCACGGTGGCCGTACTGTATCACTCGCACAATTTTAAGACTGCATAGATGTTTTTTGCACACCTTGTGACAGTGTTTTTTGACACTGACAGTACCTCGAACACTGATAACTCCCTTACTTGAGCAGAAGTGCCATTAAGCCTGAGTTTGATCTGGAACCCTCAAAAATGTAAATTTACCACATGTATGCCTGATCAGTCCAGGGAGAGTCAGGCTGTTAATCATTCCTGTTCAAGCATCATCCAATAAACTGCAGTGCCCTTACAACTGAAACTATAAGTCTTGTCGCAATTAATGCAAAAAAATGCTTGTTAGTTAATGGGCCTCTTACTGCAGAAGAATGAAGTGGTCTGAAATACACAAGAACATTTGCGTTGCGCAAACCAAGATATATTGTGCTGTTAGCGAGGTCGGTAGTGAAATCACGAACTGAACCAATAAAATAAAAAGAAAATATTGAGACTACAGAATGTGGAGGGTGGACTACTACCAAATTGCTGTGGGATAGATTTTTTCACTCCGTAATTATTTACAATTTCTGAAGACTAGACCCAAGAAGCACTTGCAAACTTTCATCACATGGACCACTGGTTTTTAGTAAATTTTGTTTCTTAACATACCTACCACAATTGTTTACAACTGGCTGTAATGTAAAACAAGTTGGAAAAGTAATAGAGTGCAAAAGCACGAAAAAGATCGAAAAAGGATCGAGCGAGACCGGCGCTTGAAATTACAGGTACTCTCTCTACACACCTCTTGCGTTTACCAAGCGCATGCGCAACAACCGTGACGTCAATTCCGTATTTCCACCAATGAGAAGTTTGTGATTTAGCGGGGAGGCATCGATATCAAAGATATCCCCAAGGAGGGTGAGCCTCCGGTAAACAATTGCGGTAGGTATGTCAAGAAACAAAATTTACTAAAAAAATTCAATTTCTTTTCAACCCACTCACAATTGTTTACAATTGGCTGAATAAACAATAGGAGGTGAATCACATAACCAATACCAACAAGAGCAGCAGAAAGAAAAGCAAGGAGGGCAGAGAACAATAGTGAAACCTGTAATGAAGATAGAGAGAAGACACCTGAAAAGAACAAGGCCGACCGAAGCACAAACCCGATAAAAACAAATTTAACGAGGGTGCACAACAGCCTGCGCAGCAACGAGAGGGCCTAAAGAATAAAGGTCCTCAGATTGCTGCTGTAGGTGGCGGAGGTTAAAGGAGGAGAAGGTAGAAGCATTCCTCCAGTAAGCCACATTCTTAACATCCCAGAGCGAAACAGAATTGGCGAATGCCCAGGATGTTGATATGGCACGAACCTCATGAGCATTAAACTGGTTCGAGACAAGATCCGAAGCAGACAAGCGTGAATAAGCCAGCTTGATTGCAAGACAGATCCACATGGAAATAGAATGGGGAGAGATAGACTGCCTCTTAGGAATGAGAGACAGAAAGAATCTCTTCCGACCCCCCCTAATGAACTGAGTGCGATTGATGCAAATCTTTATCGCACCAACAAAGAAGAGGCCTCTGGCCATCGACAGCAGGGAGAGCCCTAATGCAGATGGGACGAGGTACCCAATCAGGAAGTTGATTCTTGGCCAGAGAAGAGCAATCAGTAGTAAAGGTGACACTGTTAGCCTCATTTCTGAAGAAAGCAGAATCAACAGATAGCGCATGAAGCTCACTGACATGTCGAGCAGAAGCAAACGCTAGAAGGAAAGCCACCTTATAGGTGAGAAAACGCATATCGGTCTCAGATAAAGGCTAGAATGGTGCCCCCTCCAAACAGTGCAACACCCATGCCAAGTTCCACTTGGGTGTAAGATGCATAACTCGAGGCCTCTTCAAAGAAAAGTGCCAAATGAGTTTGGAGAGAAAAAGATTACAACCGATGCACCGCTTTCCCACATAAGAGAAAGTAACGGACAGCATAGACCGATAGTCCTTAATCGTAATAGGCTGGAGGCCCTTGGAGTTAAAAAGGTATACCAGAAAATCCGCAATTTGAGTGATTGATGGATCATGGTAATCCACATTGTGATCTGTACACCAGCGGCAGAAAACCTTCCCCTTCGCAGCATAAGTCATGCCAGTGGAATGTCACTGCGATGCAGAAATGCACTGCACTGTTCATCTCGAAAAACCTCTACATCGGAGACAGGACCTGATAAAAGACAGACATTCAAGGGACAGGCTCGCCAGGTTGTTGTGATACTTCCTGGGATGACCCTGGGAAAGAAGATCGCGATGTAGTGGTAGACGAATCGGCCTATCTGCCAACAGAGACCGCAGCAGATTGATCAACACCCTCTGTGGAGACAGAGATGAGATCAGAATGATCCTGCAACTGCAAGCACGAATCTTCGCCAATACTTGAGGAAGAATCGCTGCAGGAGGGAAGGCATAGCCAATCCAACCTGTCCAGTCTGCAAATGCCAGAGGATCTGGACAAAGAGAGACAAAGGTCTCTACCTGATGTTTCCAGCGAGTGGCGAAAAGGTCGACCAGAGGACGCCCCCACCGCTGGCAAATCGCCTGAAACACCGACCGATGTAGCATCCATCCGGTTGGAAGGACACTGTCGCTTCTGGACAGGGAGTCTGCTAGGATGTTGAGACACCCGGGAATGTGCCGAATGCACAACCAAATGTTTACATCCCACGAAAACAGAAGAAGATCCCGAGATAACCGATACATGGGAATCGAATGTGTGCCTCCTTGATTCCGTATGTAGGCCACAACTGTCGAATTGTCCGAAAGAAGTAGGACAATGTGGTCCGACAAGTGAGGGATCCAAAGCTGAAAACTCAACAGAAGAGCTAGGAGCTCCTTCTGGTTGATATGAAGGCCCACCTGCTAGCTGTCCCACTCGCCGTGAGTGGACAGACCGAGAGGATCCAACGTCGCGCCCCAGCCCCAATCGCTGACATCCGCAGTAAGGATGTGATCGGCCAAAGGAAGATCCAACGGAACACCCTGTATCGGCCCAAGGGTGGAGGTGACAAAGCAGGGACCGAGGAATAGGAATTTCCAGGTCCAGCGGATCTACATTCGGACGCCAATGATCCAACAGGAAGTGTTGGAGAGGTCGGCCAAACAAGCGACCGAGCGGAATGAGATCTGTCACCGAACCGCAAAGGCCCAGCATCCAAAGGAAAGTCCTGGCTGAGACCGAGGAAGACTGAAGCAGGTTCCGAAATTGCTGAGAAGGAAGGAGATTCAACTTCTCGCGATTGACTCTGAAACCCAGCGACGCTAGTAGGCAAAGAAACTGCCGGACATCGGACTCCAGAACAGCAGCATCATGGTGCTGTTGGAGGTTTCGTTCAGGTAGGCTGACAAAGTCACAGCCGACTGAGTACGGTGAAAAGCAAGCACATGTGACATCAGTCGGGTGAAGGCCCAAGGAGCCAGGTTCAATCCAAATGGGAGAGCTCTGAATTGATAGACTCAATCTCGAAATGAGAACCGAAGGTATTTCCGTGATGCCTGATGAATGGGTACATGGAAGTAGGCATCCTTCAGGTCGATACTGGCAGCAAAGTCGCCCTGATGAAGTGAACGGCAAACTGACCGGAAAGTCTCCATACTGAAACGAGGTGCTATAATGAACTCGTTCAGGATACTCAGATCGATGACAGGATGTTTTTCTTCGGCACCAAGAAAAGTCTCGAGTAAAACCCCGGAGAAAGGGTGTTCCTGACCACCTTGATCGCCTCTTTGGAGAGGAGATTGTCGATCTCCTGCACCAGAAGGTCCTGACGTAGAAAATCAGAAGGGACCTTAGTCGGGAGGGGCACCTGAGATAAACAGGGGTGCCGATGGAAGGACAGTCGCAGACCGGATTGGATGACGTCGAGGACCCAAGTGTCTGTTATCTCTGTCCAACGGTTGTAAAACAGCGAAGCCTTCCCCCAAGGTGAGGACCTTCATTTGCGGCCTCGACGAGGCCCCCGACTCCCGTGAGGAGAAACCACCCCCTCAGGAAGCGACAGAGTCCTGAGACTTTCCACCCTGAGGCTGCCAGCGAGTCTGGCCACGTCAACGCTTCTTCTGTGCAGAAGGAGCAGACGTAGCCGAAGGCATAGCCGACATAGCAGATGCAGCAGGACGCATGGCGGGCCTGGAACGACCACCACCCGCAACAGCAGGTTGGTCAAGCTGTCGTAGCAAAAGCTGGTCCTTCGAATGATGAAGAATCTCACCACGGACAGCTTCCACGAAACGATGGACAAACTGAGTTCCTACCAAAGAAGCAGACCTCAGAACAGCACGCTGCTCAGAAGGAAGGGATGGAGAAGAATCCAACACTTCATCCAGGCGTACCAGATCCAAATTAGCCGTGTTACAGGCGTAAGGGTGTGTCAAGTTCATAAGAGCCTGTGACAAAACGCAAAAAGGTGCCTGAGCATCATCAAACTCTTTTGGTGGAAAATATTCAGCCAGGGCAGTGACGACATGGTCCGCGAGAGATAACATACCCAGCATCTCTCGGGACAGGCCCACCATAGACTCAACTACCGACATTGGGAGAACTGCCGACTTAGGCTTAGTCAACCTGAGGGAAGAAGAATCCTCATCCACAGTAGTCATCCCTTGGAAGACTGGTGGACAGACGGAATCGTAAACACGAAACCGCGATGGAGGCAGAAAGGCATCAGCTCGTGAAAAGAAAGAACCCATGAGGGCCTTAGAATGCATTTTGGCATCCAAGCCCTAGAAGGACTCAACAACCTGAGCTGATTGCAGAGGATGCAAAGCCCCAGAGCTAGAAGGCTCAACAGGGTTATGACGCTCCACAGAGGACCACGGCCTGATGGCTGGTCTGAAGGTTGAATGTCTGGCAATAAGCCAAAGACAAAATCCAAACCCTGCCCCAAGACTGACGAGGGGGGGCCCATCGCCTTCAAGAAAATCGTCATCCTCTGTAGCAGAAGAGACGTAGCCCAACTCGGGCTGACCAGCAGAAACCTACTGTGAATACTGTGCAGTATCCAAAGGGCCAAGCAAGGCATCTCGGCGACCGACCAAAGGAGGTTGTGCCTCAGGAGGCACAGGGAAGCCAACTTGAGGGTTGCTAGAAAGCAACCGGGTGAGCGCCAAAACAGCCTGATGAAGGTCACCCTGAGAATCCGTTGCAGCAGCATCGCCCGACGGAGTGTCTTCCCAATGGACCCTTCTGGTAGAAGAACCCAAATCATCAGAAGGGACTGACGACGAACATCGATTGGCAGACGGAATAGGGAGACAGTGAGAAGACACCGGAGGATAGTCCCGACTGTGACGCCCGGGGCAATCACTGACCTCTGCTGAACAGAAGGCCCTGTCTGCAAATCCTCTAAAGAGACCGACAGCATACATCGATCAGTAGCTGGACCTGGGACACGATGAGAAGACACCGGAGGATTGTCCCAAGAATGACAGGAACCTGCCATTGGCCTCTGCGTTGCAGAAGGACCCAACTGCCCATCCTCTGAGACAGATGGCAAGCATCGATCGACAGCCAGACTCGGAACACAGTGAGGAATCACCGGAGGAAGGTTCCAAGAGTGACAGCTAACCGGAGCTGTCACTGACCTCAGCCGAACTGCAGGCCCTGGATGCCAATGTCCCAGCCCCATCCTGCTAGTCAGCACACTAGCAGGGGAAGGAGGAACAATAAACGATTCACTCGAGGGGTGAGGAATCGCTGCCAAAGCGACAGGAATGGCTCAACCGACCAGGAGCAAACCTAGCCAGATGGGACAGAGCAGACAGCAAACCCACACAGCTTCGCCGCGAAGCCAAGGGGGGGCTGAGAACTCATAGACACACCAGCAGATACAGTCTCGGACCCCGAGACTGTATACCATCCCTAGAAGAGATGAAAGAGCCACCATCATACAGAAGAGGATCTGAAGTAACAACTTCCTCAGCAACTGCCGACAGCGTAGGAGGCAAATCAGAGAGTGTCACCGAGCTGGCCTCGGAGAAGCTCTCGATGAAAACAGATGCCTCAAGAGTGACATCAAAAGACAAAGAGACCACGGTCGCCAATTCAGGTATCACTGCACTAGCACCGCCAACAGTTGCAGAGGAACTCGCCACAGAAAAAGACAGATTAGCATCCTGTGTGACAGAGTCACCACGTGCAATCACAGAAATGTCTGATAAGGCACGGCTACCCATACCCCGAGACCGAGGGGTTCTAGCTCTAGACAGAACCACCTTGTTTACAGAAGCCCAGAATTTTGAGGACCAAACCCCACAAATACCACATGATTGGGCCTGTGTACAATTGTTGCAAGTGAGTCAAGTGACACATGTGGAATGAGAGTCGTCCACATGTTTCACTTGCAAGTAAGAGGAATAAGAAATAGTCTTAGGCATAATATGATAAATGAAATCAAGCTTCCCGCCGAAGGAAAACAGAACAATGGTTGTGTTCACACGCGGGGGAAAAACAAGATTATGTGTGAAAAAGCAAGCAAACATTATCAAAAATATCATCAAATAGTGAATAATTTAGAAGCTTGAAAAGGATACAATCCACTTGCACATAATCAGACAAGATAGCACCATACAAATAAGTTGTTCACGAAGATAACAGCTAAATAATAGCACAAGTCACAAAATTTTCAACCAGCACAATGGCAGAAATAAAAAGAATTGACGTCACGCGTGCAGTAAACACAAGAGGTGTGCAGAGAGAGTACCTGTAATTTCGAGCACCGGTCTCGCTCGACCCTTTTTGCGATCTTTTTTGTGCTTTTGCACTCTATTACTTTTCCAACTTATTGGAAAAAGTTTCTTAAGCTTGAGTTAGTTCCGAAGTAGGGCTTGCACTTACGTTACAGCCAATTGTAAACAATTGTGAGTTGGTTGAAAAGAAATGAAAATAGGTTCAACAGGTTTATTAATGGCATGAATGCATTCCATGGAGAACACATATCATTCACTAGACATTTAGAGGATGTTTTTGAAGCAAAACAATGAAAAATAGTTCTGGAGAGCAATTTGCTCACCTTCATGTAAGTAGCTTTGAGAGGTGCAAGTTTTTGCCACCCTGGATATTTCATAAAACCAAGCCTGAAAACAAACAAAAAAACCCCATGGGGCCTGAAGCGCTCATCTTGAACAGAACAGAATATAAACAGAGTCCAAGAATGAATCTACATTAAGCAATCCATCTCCATAGGCTACACTGTCAATCCTTGAGTCCCTCAGGAGTGACAATGAAAGTGTCAATGACACTGTAGCTTAACTTGCGTGTTGTGTTTGATGAAAAGGATAATGTTCAATGTTTATGAAAGGATTATGAAATAAGACAAGAATTGGGATAATTGGGAATATGTTCATTTCTGTTCCCTGTATGCTATGTTTTTGATAAAAATAATATGAGGTGTACACTGTACTAAAGAGCTGAGGGGTGGGTTAATATGACCTCACAGTTAATGTATGTTGCCCTCACAATTAATGTATATCAACGAAAGTTACCAAGTTACAGTGAAATTATTCCAAAACGAGTCATCCCATCAAGTTACATTGAAATCCCTTCATAAATATGGCCTGTAGACTGTGCTAAAGGTTTTCGGGCTTCGGGCCCCTGTAGCCGTCAGTTTCCCAATTGCATCCAAAGGGGACGTTCTCATCTAGACATTATATGAAGTCAACCTACCAAGTTACAATGAAATCCCTTAAAAAATATGACCTGTAGACTGTGCTAAAGGTTTTTGGGCTTTGGGCTTGGGCAGCCATCATGGTTGAATGATCGCAACCAAAAGGGGACATTCTCATCTGGGCATCCTACGAAGTTATAATGAAATCCCTTCATAAATATGACTTGTAGACTGTGCTCAAGGTTTT
Organism: Pictodentalium vernedei; assembly: GCA_031216915.1. Classification (NCBI taxonomy): domain Eukaryota; kingdom Metazoa; phylum Mollusca; class Scaphopoda; order Dentaliida; family Dentaliidae; genus Pictodentalium; species Pictodentalium vernedei. Next base: position 241,250,938 of record CM062291.1, read on the forward strand.
CGGGCTTCGGGCCCCTGAAGCCATCACAGTTGACCAATCACAACCAAAAGGGGATGTCATATCTAGGCATTATATGGAGTCAAACTAACAGGTTACAATGAAATCATTCCATAAATATGACCTATAGACTATGCTAAATGTTTTGGGGTTTTGGGCTCGGGCAACCATCAAGGCTGAATGATCGCGATCAAAATGGGTCGTTCTCATCTAGACATTATTTGGAGTCATCCTTCCAAGTTACAATGAAATCCCTTCATAAATATTACCTCTAGACTGTGCTAAAGGTTTTCGGGCTTCGGGCCCCTGTAGCCATCACAGTTGCCCAATCACGTCCAAAAGGGGACTTTCTCATCTAGACATTATATGAAGTCAATCCACCAAGTTATAATGAAATTCCTCAATAAACATGACCTGTAGACTGTGCTAAGGGTTTTTGGGTTTTGGGCTCGGGCAGTCATCACAGTTGGCAGATCATGCCCAAATGGGAAAATTCTTATCTAGACATCATAAGGAGTCATCCTACCAGGTTACAATGAAATCCCTCCACATTAAACATGACCTGCAGACTGTGCTAAAAGTTTTCGGGTTTCGGGCTTGGGCAGCCATCATGGTTGAATGATCGCAACCAAAGGGGACAATCTCATCTGGGCATCATCTGGAGTGATCCTACGAAGTTACAATGAAATCCCTCAATAAATATGACCTGTAGACTGTGCTCAAGGTTTTCGGGCTTCGGGCACTTGTAGCCATCACAGCTGACCAATCACGACCAAAAGGGAATGTCATCATCTAGGCATTATATGGAGTCAACCTAACAGGTTACAATGAAATCCTTCCATAAATATGAACTTTTGCCTATGCTAAAGGTTTTTGGGCTCGGGCACCCATCAAGGTTGAATGATCGCGATCAAAACGGAATGTTCTCATCTAGACATTATTTGGAGTCATCCTACCAAGTTACAATGAAATCCCTTCATAAATATGACCTCTAGACTGTGCTAAAGTTTCTTGGGCTTCGGGCCCCTGTAGCCATCACAGTTGCCCAATCACGTCCAAAGGGGGACTTTCTCATCTAGACATTATATGAAGTCAATCCACCAAGTTATAATGAAATTCCTCAATAAATATGACCTGTAGACTGTGCTAAAGGTTTTCGGGTTTTGGGCTCGGGCAGTCGTCACGGTTGGCAGATCATGCCCAAATGGGGAAATTCTCATCTAGACATCATAAGGAGTCATCCTACCAGGTTACAATGAAATCCCTCCACATTAAACATGACCTGCAGACTGTGCTAAAAGTTTTTGGGTTTCGGGCTTGGGCAGCCATCACAGTTGATAGATCATGCCCAAAGGGAGATGTTCTCATCTAGGCATTATACAGAGGCATCCTACCAAGTTACAATGCAATCCCTTCATAAATACAACCTGTAGACTGTGCTAATGGTTTTCGGGTTTTGGGCTCGGGCAGCCATACCGGTTGTCCGATCGCGACAAAAGGGGACGTTCTCATCTAGACATGACCCCAAACCTGCATATGAAATTTTGTTACGATCAGACAAGAACTGCAGGGTGTAGCCCGTGCTAAAGGAAAATGTGAACAGACTCACAGACTCACAGACTAACAGACTTCTGCATGCGTGATAGCAATAGCTTATCCTGACTATGTCAAGTTAAGCTAATGACTCACAGACTAACAGACTTCCGCACGCGTGATGGCAATAGCTTATCTTGACTTTGTCAAGTTAAGCTAAAAATAATCTGGACATCATGCCTTTTCTTCAGTTGATCAAAATGTAAAATGTAGAGCTCCCCTATGAAGCCCTTTGATACAACTCATGTGGAGTAATCTTAGTTACACACCTCTGGAGGGTACTGAATACAAAATTTTTAAATCTTCAGCAAAATGGCCAACCCATATGGAGCCCAAATACTAACCCAGGCTCTCGATTTGAACACAGTTGAATCTGACCTCCCCAGAGATGATGTGTACCAAATATGAAAGGATTCTGACTGTTGGATCTGAAGAAGAGAAATTTTAAAGAAATTTCTTCATATTGCACTAAGTTAAAATTTGGGCTACCATAGCGAGCCCAAATATTACCCTATGGATCCGATTTGAACAAACTTGTATCTGCCCCCCCCCCCCCCCCTCCCCCTCTAGAGATGTTGTATACTAAATATGAGAGCATTCTGACTAGTGGATCTGAAGAAGAGCATTCTGACTAGTGGATCTGAAGAAGAGGATTTTTGAAGAAATTCCCTCATATTGTACTGAGTTAAATTTCAGGTTCCCATATGGAGCCCAAATATTAACCCAGGCTCTTGAATTGAACAAACTGGAATCTGACCCCTCTAGAGATGTTGTATACCAAATATGAAAGCATTCCGATTGGTGGATCTGAAGAAGAAGATTTTTAAAGAAATTTCCTCATATCGCACTGAGTAAAAATTTGTCTACCAAAGCGAGCCCAAATATATACATGTACCTACGGATCTGATTTGAACAAACTTGAATCTGACCCCCTAGAGATGTTGCATACCAAATATGAAAGCATTCTGCCTGGTGGATCTGAAGAAGAAGATTTTTAAAAATTATCCCCTGTATTGAACAAAGTTAAAATTTGGGAAGCCCAAATATTAACCTTGGGACTTGGTTTGAACAATCTTGAATCTGACCCACATACCAATGATGTTTATCAAACATTAAAAGATTCTGACTGGTGGTTCTAAAGAAGATTTTTAAAGAATATTTCCCATATTACCCTATGTAAAAAATTCATATATATATAATTTATATATTTATTTATAAAGGTTTATCGACACTTCAAGAGCCAAGGTCATATCGTGTTGGTGACAGTTTTATGGGTGGAGGAAGCCGGAGTACCTGGAGAGAACCACCGAGCAACGACAAGCAGCTGTCAGCTTGACTTTGGATATAAAATGCTCTGATGTAAAGAAAACATGGGCAATATATTGTAAATACTAGTCAGTATCAACATTGTGCCAATACCAGTTTACCATACAAGGGGAATACCAAGATATTGCCAAATGTTGGCTCAAAAATGAAAGGTCAGATAACAGAACATTACCAAAAATGCCGACAAGAAAAGCTCATGGACTAATGAATTTTTCACAGGCACTTGCCACCGGTCATTTGATGTACTAGTAACCAAAATGCTGAGAAAATAGCCAAGGAGTAAAAAAAAAAATTCTCAGCATTTTTGCTGCAACAAATGACTAATGTCAAGTACTTGTGTTAATTCTAACATTAAAATGGCAAATGTGCTTGTGTATTGGGGTTTAATGGTACAGTCAACAGCCAGGGTCACATCATGTTGGACAGTTTTACAGGTGGAGAAAATCCGAGTACCCAAAGACAACCATCAAGCTGTGGCAAGCAACTTCAGATTGACTCCAACTCAAGTTAAGTAGCAGTGGTTGAAGACTAGTGCACCATCAATGTGCTTTATGCCTTTTAGTACAATGCCATCATGCTTCCACATGGGTATTCAGGATTAAAAGTCTTGCCCAAGGCATAAATGACGTCAGTCACGATGAAACCATCATCCTTTCAGTTTAAAGTCCAATGCTCTAACCAATGAGCTATTTCACTCCCAACATTTTGACAAATACAGTACATGGAGAGTGGATTGTTACTAAATCACTCCTGGGGTGGTGTTATTTCTCCATTCAGACAAAAATTCCTTGTCTGGGAAAAGGCATTAGAACAACAAGCAAAGTTTCAGCCATGGGACCTCCGGGTTAAACCCAGAGGTCCCTTGGCTAAAACTGTGCTTGTCCTTTTCATTCATTACCACGGTAACTGACAGGTATTGTCTGGGTGGACACTTCAAGCCATGAGTGCTTTAGTGGTAATTCACTCTCTATGTACTGTACAATAGTCATTACTCCTTAAATTGTCCTGTCTTATCATCCTCACATGCCTCTAGTTGTATATCATCCACTGAGTGGAACAAGGAACCATTTCATTCTGCAATGCTAAAGAATTCAAGGGACAATATGATCATTATGAGTCTCTGTCTACATGAACTTTACATATAAATGGAGATCTAACATTCGGGCAGAACATCAAAAGTTTGATACTGATATTGGTGTCAGTATGTTACCAACATTGAATATTGTACTGGAGTAAATCATCCTGAAAAATACTGATATCAAACTTCAAATTTCAATACTACCCAACTCTTGTGAGATAAGTATCTTGGAAAGTGGTCTCAAAGTCCTTTCCATCAATGTGACATCACAACACCGTGTGAGCTTTAGAGATGAGCCGATTAGTAAAATGCCCCATCAGATGAATGCCGATTATTTTAGACAACAATCGGCCGATACCAAATGTCGATGTCAGATGGTTTCTTTATTATTCAATCTTACAGCAGAAGCTGGCTGATTTACAGTAATCAGAATTTAATTTACATGCCATTAATCCCCATCAACCCGGAAGATAAGACACTTTTAATACTCACTTAAATAAGTTAAATAACAGACATCAAAGGGTTAATTTTATGTCCATGAAGCACCATCAGTGCAGTATATTTTCGATTTAAAATAAACAGCTAACAACTGAGTCAAGAAGTTATCAAAAGCCGTCGTTGGAACCATACGTTTTAAAGTGGGAGTTTCTTTTCAGTAAACCCATGTATGGGATTGTGTCACACCAGTCATAACGTTGTACTGCATTATCTATTTTTATCACGCGCTTCACACATTTCAACATGAGATAAATTCAGAGGCTTCATGTTGATAAATCCCACCCCGAATGGCTCGATATTAAACTTAATACACCCAAACCTCTCACAATTAACATGGATTACTAATCTGGAGGAAATTTTCTGTCCAATATGGGAATAAATAATGCCATTATATATTTAACCCTTTACCTAATATGAAAAGCAGAAGACACTTGCCAAAAATATTCTTGAAGAACTATTTTTTTTTCATTTTTTGTCTCAAAAACATAGGTTATTACCCCTCATTGTTTTTGAGACAAAAAATGAAAAAATAATGAAAATTGGCGATTTTTGTGAATAGCGCTGGGCCGCTGGCCGGTTTTGGCCGTTACATTGGGTAAATGGTTAATGAGACGATGAGCGTGGTTGAAAGAAATATTGCGACATTTTGCAGAATGCCGTAGTGTTTGGGCAGTGAAGATGCACAGTTACACAATCAGAATCTTTAATATAATATTCTGCTTTTTCTTTCACGAACCATCACTTACTTGATATCAGTAGCAGACAAGTGCCGTACCGATCACTTGCCACTAACTGTTCCACAAAAGGGAAGAAAGTTCATTACAGATCATCCATAACACTTTCACTTTCACTGAGTTTCAGACAATCGGCGAGGGCCAATGTTCAACCATCGAGAGCCGATGGTGAACCGATGGGCACTGATGGGCCGTGTGCCGATGTTACACCAATTAATCGTCTCATCTCTAGTGAGCTTGATGGAAGAACTTCATAAAAAGCCTCTAGTGTTATGCATGTAGGCTACTTTTCTCAACATTTGCAGCTGGGCGGTAACGCAATTTCAAGTTCCCTTTCAGTTTTGGTATTTTTAGAATGGTTTACCTTAGTATTAAGTGTCAACAGCATAGATGTACATGTACACACCAAAGCCAATAGAGAATTGTATTTCTGGTACACTGTCCATCTGTAGGTCACTGTTTACAGCAGACAAAGCCACAGAATTGTCAAAATGTTGAAAGTAACATGGACACTTGCCACAGGTCATTTGATGTAACAAAAAAAGCCGAGTGAAATTGCCCCTTGGGTATTTTCTCCCAGCATTTTTGTGACATAAACTGACATGTGGTGACGGCATTTAGGAATACATAGTCCATGCATGCTTTTCTTGTCTGGAATTTTGTGTCCTAGTAATGTTCGGTTATTTGCCCTTTTATTTTTTTTTAATAATGTCAGGAATATTTTTCAAAATCAAAATTTGGGTATATAGAGATTTTGCTGAGGCAAAATGACCGGCGGCATAGTGTCACTGCATAATGTCATACAGAAAAATATCGGGTCAACAGGCCTGGCATTCTTTAGGAATGATGCACGCCTACTGCACGCCTAGAAAAAATTGAGGAGGGCAATTTATTGCAACCCTTGATTTTCTGGAATGCCAAACCTGTTTGGGACTGCCTTTAAAATCTATTATCATTTCATCCCCTGAATTGCAATGTGTTCTCTGTGCCTACTGGAACAGAGAACACATTGGAACTCAGAGGACGATTTGTCAACATTGCATTGATTCGTAATAATTCATGACCCATTCTGTGTCGCATTTCGATACATATTTTGAGTGCAGAAGACAGTCACATAGGAAATGAATGCAACATTTTGAATAATGAGAAGATGTGTGTGCCAATTTTTTCCACTATGCAGCTGAATGTAGTACAATTTTTCAGTCACAATATTAATACCTTGAAGTTAATATAACCAAAATAGCGTACAAGTTTTTGCACTGAAAATTTCAGGTGCAATTGCACTCCCAAGCAATCTGAGGAGGGCAACTGTTTTGCACTCCTTGATTTTCTAGATTGCCAGGCTTGGGTCAATGAGGCAAACACCAATAAATAAATAATGAGACAAATGTGTGGGGGCATGGTGGGGTTGTGTACTAAAGTATACTGCACATCAATGAAGCATTTGTCTTCAACCAGTGCTAATCCTGTCTGTTTGGAGTTAGTATGTTGGAGAGCTTGACACTTGCTCACCCGCTCAGTGGTTCTTTCTGGCTTCCTTCATGTGTAAAACTGTCAGAAACAAGGTGACTCTGACCGTCGAAAGTGTCATTAAACCCCAAGGAAAAAAACAAAAAAATAGGCAAATACCATGAGTAGTTGAACACACTTAAATCAAAGTATGAGCCAATAACAATTTGCGAGGCAGTGGTGATGAGCTGAAAGTTTGTTAATATCTCTTGCATTTTCTTTTCTAAAAAATTATAAAAATCCACACAGGTGGAAAGCCCACTCCACAATGTCAAAGTAAAAAGCCATTTGGCCTGTCCTTGAATTACCTGTGCATATCTGTACTCTACAGTTAGTTTAGTTACCTTACATGTATTTAGCCCTGGGTGGTGACAGTCAAATAAGACTTCAACTCCGAGAGATGACTAATTTATGATTCCAGTATTTACATACATTAAAAACTTCACAATATTTGGGCAAAGCAACAGGACTTATAAACTGTCACGTGCACCTGACATCCTGAGATATTGAAATCTCTCACAGGCAGTCAGATTTAGATATTTAGAGTTCACACAGATTTGTTTTTACAAAGCTTGCCCACAAATTTTCCATAGCTCAAAACACAACAAACAATTCCAGTAAACACTTTGATGATTTGATACTCAGACACCCAATGGGTGGTCAACTACCTGCAGGCCTAACAAGTTTTTAGGTGGCTGATTACTCTCAGTCAACCATGCAAAATCAAAATAATGTGGGCAGTAGTTGCTTTGCCTCAAACCCTTTTAAATCACCTGTCAGTTTGTGTGTATTTCTCTACGCAGGAGACAGCCATTTTACATATCCACCCAATAGGACAGTACAGAGGTGCATGTAAATCAAAGTTATTGCTCTGATGATGGTCAGTTGTCGTTAAAAAATATAATTAATTATGGGTAATACAATTACAAACTGCAATTACATGTAAACCTGACTTACTACTTTCACAGAGAAACGACAATTCAACCATTTATATATTTTGTTTGACAGCTAGTCCTCAGTGTGCCCTGTCAAACAAGATATAACAGTCTTACTTTCTTTGGTAAATTCATTTCTGTGTGGTTGATAATTTTAGCAACAGAAGAACATTGCTTTTTGCTTCTATAGGGATTCTTTTGGGGTCGAATACGCCCAATATGGGACCCTTTCGCAATGTCACTCAGCAAGCCAGAAAATAAGCAGACTGTCATCTGCAAAATGATTTCCTCAGAAGGTGAATTTAGTGATGCTACCCTGCACAGCAGGGTAGCATCACTAAATTTACCCTCTGTGAACCTCAATCTGAATCAGGGTCTCAAAACTAAACAAAAAGAGGTACCCAGAGGATAAAGTGGCCCACTGTATAGGATAGTATCATCAACTTCACCCTCTGGGGACCTCATTCTGCAAATGTCAGATTGCTTATATTCAGGCCTGTCACTCCGGCATAATTTTTCCCATTTCCCAACCCCAAATTTCCCAACTTGTTAGTCCCTGCTCAAACGAAAATTTAATTCACATTCACTGTCTTGAATGGGCATTCATAAGCCCTCAGAACACCAATAATAAGTGCCATAATAAAACTAACTATATGCAGTACATGTAGCTTCTTTACTCTTAGTAACTGGTAGAGTGTTAAATTATTTTTGGTATTCAAAATTTGTTCACATGTCTTTGCCTTCTTAGTTTAAACAACATTTATTTTGTAAACTCAAAATGTAAAATAATTTATAGAATATATGGATTCGGCAGTAAGCATGTAAGCTTATATTTAACCGTTTCCACTTGATGAGCATATTACAATCAAACGAACATACATCAAGAGGATGGGAGAAACACAAATGATGAAATGATTTTGGAAATGGAGCTGTGTTATGTCATGGAAGCAATGATCAACCCAAGGACGGTAACCCGTTTGCAACACCACTAGTATCAGGTGTAATTACACATTATGCGTGCACGTTGTCAAGAATTGTGAACAGGTATTGTACTTTGATGAGCTATATACAAGTTTCTATGATTCATCATTGGACAGGGGGACAAGCCAACAAGTGGGGTGAGGGTTACGACCTAGGTGGAAGAACAAAATCTTTTCGTAACGAGAATGAACTGTTCGACTCGGTTGAAAACAAGAAGGTTTTCCTCGGAAGTTAAAGTTTCAGATCAAAATACTACCTGTGTGAATTTTATTCCGGGTTTTCAGGAATTCCAGGGAATTCCGGGAGAATAATCACGAAAAAGCTTGGAAAAATCAAGAAAAAGAAGTATTTGTGAAAACATTTTTCCAGAGAATTCCTGTATTTTTCCTGATTTTAAATTCCTGATTTCTCAGAAAAATCAGGATTTATCATAAAAAGCATCTGATGACTGTGTTTTAAATTCCTGGTTTCCCGGAAAAGTCTGGAATTTTTACTCTGTTGAAGTAGAAATATATAATGTATATTAATGTCATGTCCCCATTGGATAATTTAAAATTGGAGGGAAAAGTTTCACATCTCTGCCATGTTGTATTTTTGGTGAAGAGACTATTCTGAAAGGAAATAAACTTGTATGTGTGAGTATTCAATCTTTCAGCTTGATAATACACTTTTGAATTATAAACAATAATCTTTAGAGCCTAATGGATAAAGGTTGGGGAAATGTTAACTGTTCAACAGTTTGTTTCATCAAAATCTTTGTTTCTCACCTCAACACATCTCATGGTGGTTTCATCAGTTGGATTTATAATTCCTGATTAGGCTTTTCCCTCTGGAAAAGACTATTGTTTTTCTACGGATTATTATTTTTTTTTTATTTTTTGTTTTTTTTTTTTGGGGGGGGGGGGGGGGGGGGGGGGGGGGGGGGGGTTCCACACATTTTGTCCGCACGATTCCGAAGCCATTTTCGGACCGATTTTCACAAAATTTTGCACACGCAGAGAGGGGCACAGAATCTAAAAATGTACCGAAGCGGAATTTTCGATTTAACCCTTATTTCGTCAGAATTGGCAAAAAAATGTCAAAATTGGGGTTTATCGGCACTTTCTCGAAACACGTCTTGTAGATTTTTTTTAAACTTTCATCATTGATAGACCTGTCTGTGCCACGACCTTTGATACACATGACATATCAGGCGATGCATATGGTAACCCTCCACGGGCTGCCAGACATCGAAATTTTGATGAAACGGGCCGGTTTCAGGCCCCCAGAGCACCCAAACGATACACGAGAGATAAACATAACTTCCTTTATTTGAAGTGGAATTCACCGGAGATCATTTTTGTAAGTAATAATGGTGTTCAAAAAACCAAGCATTAACCCGTTTTGGGCTGGTTAAACAGCAAGACCCCCAAAAAGCTCAAAAATGCAGGTTTTCCGTGGATTTCTCTAAACGAGTCTTGTAGATTTTCATGAAAAAATTGTCACTCCCAGGCCTTGATGTGACAATAGAAGTTGCATGGACAAAATACTTCGGTGAGCATTTGTTAACCCTCCACGGGCTGCTAAATGTCAAAATTGTGATACAATGGGCTGTTTTTGGACGCCAACGGCACCCAACGGGTACGCCACAAAGAAAAGTGGTTTCGTTTATCGAGCGCACAATCTATAGGGAAACATTTTTGTAAGTAGTAAGGGTATTCAAAAAACGAAGTCTTAACCCATTTTGGGCAGGCTAAAGAGAGAGACCCCTTAAAATCTAAAAATTCCCATTTTCTGTGGATTTCTCTAAATACATTCCATAGGTTTTCAAGAAAAATTGACTACTTGCAGGTCTTTGTGTGACATTAAAAGTGACATGGACAAAATATTCCGATGAGCGTTTATTAACCCTCTACAGAATGCCAAGCATCATAATTTTGTTGAAATGGGCTGTTTTCGGACACACACAGCACGCAATGTATGTCCGAGAGTTACACATAATCTCCTTTGTTGGAAGTGGAATTCACTGAGGACCATTTTTGTAAGTAATAAGGGTATTCAAAAACCCAAGCGTTAACCCCTTTTGGGGTGGTTATTAGCGATACCATCAAAAGCTAAAAAAAATCATGTTTTCCGTGGATTTCGTTACAAACATCTTGTAAGTTTTCAACAGAAAATGGCCATTGATAGGTCTTGGAGTAACATTACCGGTTGCATGGATAAAATATTCCAGTAAGCATTTGTTAAGCCTCCATCAGCTGCTAAATGTCAACATTTTGAAAAAATACTCTGTTTTTGGACACCAACAACAACAAATTGGAATGCCACAGAGATACATAACTTCTTTTACCGGATGCAAAACTGACAGAGAAAAATTTAGTAAGTAGTAAGGGTATTCAAAAAAATCGAGGTCTTAACCCATTTTCGCCTGGTTAAGATGTACCCCTTAAAAGCTTAAAATTCCAGTTTTCTGTGGATTTCTCCAAAAAATCTAGTAAGTATTCAAGAAAAATTTACCATTTGCAGGTCTTGGAGTGACATTACAAGTTACATAGACAAAATATTCCGGTAAGCGTTAGTTAACTCTCCAGAGGCTGCAAAGCATAGAAATTTTGAGAAAATGGACTGTCCTTGGGCACCCATTGCACGCAATGTGTACCTGCGAGATAAACATAACCTCCTTCTTTGGAAGTGGAATTCATCAGGCCAAGCATTAACCCATTTAGGGCTGGTCTTAACCCGTTTTGGGCTGGTTAAACAGCGGTACCCATCAAAGACTTAAAATTTCATGCTTTCCCTGGATTTCTTTAAAAACATCTTGTAGATTTCAAGAAAAAATGGCCATTCACGGGTCTTCATGTGACATTACAAGTTACATGGATAAAATATTCCGTTGAGCATTCGTTAACTCTCCACGAGCTGCTAAACATCAAAATGTTGATAAAATGGATTGTTTTCAGACACCAAGAGCACCCAATGGATATGCAACAGAGAAATATAACTTCTTTTACTGCGCGTAGTATTCACAGAGGATCAGTTTTGTAAGCAGTAAGGGTATTTAAAAGAATGAAACTTAACCTATTTTAGACTGGATAAGGAGAGATACCCCTTAAAAGCTTAAAATTTACATTTTCTGTGGATTTCGCTAACTGCTTGTTGGCAATTTTCAAGAACAATTGGACATTGGCAGGTCTTACAAATTGCATAGATAGAATATTCCGCTAGTCGTTTGTTAATCCCGCTACAGGCTGCTAAACGTCAAAATTTTGATAAAATTGGCTGTTTTCAGGCAGCAAATGGGTATGTAATAGGTAAACATAACCTCTTTTATCAGACTCAGAATTCATGAGGGATAATGTATGATAGTGTTAATGGTATTCAAGGGAGAGTGGTGGCTCAGTGGTAGACTGTTGTACTTCTATGCTAGAGGTCCCAAGTCTGATCCCCGTCCGGGACGACTCACGTTGTGTCCTTGGGCAAGGCACTTTAGCCCGGTTGCAGACATGGGGGCACGATGACGCTGTGTACTAAGGCATACTGCACGTCGATGGTACATATGTCTTCACCCTCTGTAAACCTGCTTGAGCGGAGCTTGAACAGAGTTAGAATGTTGAGGAGCTGACAGTTGCTCGTCGATGCTTGGTGGTTCTCTCTGTGTACTCCGGCTTCCTCCACCTATAAAACTGTCACGGCCACGATTAGCCATCGTGCATAAGTATGTGACCTTAAACACCAATAAATAAATAAATAAATAAATAAATAAATAAATAAGGGTATTCAAAAACCAAGCCTTAACCCTGTTTATAGGATTAAAGACAGACAGCCCATGCGGTGTACGCTGCCTACATTACTTGTAAAATCGACACCCCCACTAAATCTACTTCGAGGTGCGGTGTCGGACCCGACCACCTAACGATTCTGACCTCATTAGATAACACTCCTTCGTTGTATTATCAGCATGGATTTCCCCAAGAAGCAAAGACAAAAATACGTCTGCGGAAAATAATGGCAAATATTTTATTTAGTCTGTATTTTGTCGGTATAGAAAAAGTCTCGCCCACATATACCTAAACATGATTCAATGATACAATTGGACATATTTCTCTCGTAAAACCTGAAAAAAGACTTGATTTATTTCATTTTAGGATTGCGCGTGTATATTCTTAGAAGATTCTCTGTGTGTTATTAATATACAGCGTCAGTCTTTGATCTCGTTTGGGACGATCAGTGATTAACACCTTTTCGACAAGAGCCGTCGAAATTGAAAATAAAAAAAAATAATCAAATTTCACTAAAACCTTTTGCAGAATCGTGTTTTTCAGAAAACTCTTTCGCGATTGCATGTGTCGTTTTCAAAATTCCGATCAGTAATCACGAAATTATAAATATGTTGTTGTCAATAACAAAATTGAAAGCATGTCCGTCAAACTTGCATGACGTCAGAACTCGACTCGGGTGATATACTGCAGTGATGCAGTGAAAGGACGAGAGTAATAAACGCTGATATCGCAGTAGGCTTTAAACTGGCCATGGAATGGTCCTAAAATCATGTTTATATTTGCAGCTTTACTGCAAATAGGTTTCCCATTGTTTCTTGTTGAAGTGTTGTTTCCGTCAAGGCCAAGTACCATAGAAAATTTGGAACACCGAGCAGTGGGCCTGCCCCATGAACACCTGCCTGTTATTAAAACTAATTAGCAGGGACATCTGCACCCCCCCCCCCCCCCCCCCCCCCTTCCTGCTGCTTTTTTTTACCTAGGACACCTGCCCCCTATTGGTTATTTTACCGAGGACATGTGCCCCCCCCCCCCCTGCTGTTTTTCACCAACTACACCTGCCCCCGTTTGTTTGCTAACAGGCCCCTCCCCATTGACCTTTCTATCTTTAGAAGCACCCGGGCCGACGGGGAGAGGGCGTGATTGTGAGCATGGCTAGATTTTGCTGAAGGAAGGTACCCTCAAATCTGGGTCGAAAGTGGCGAAAATGACAAAAGGCTACTTCAACATATGGTAACGGTATAAACTTCAGACGATCTGGGCGATGTACAGACAAAAGATCATACCTTGGAGCCGGTTAGGTAATTTGGCACAAAAAACTCTGATTTTATGCTCAATCGCTGCTCTACTGTAGTCTACAATAGTGCCCAATTCCATTCCAAACTGATAGAGTCGGGACGAATAGTACTCTCACTTTCCACGCAATGCGTGGTGTTCTCCACGCGGTCTCGACACTTGCAACAGATGCCAAAATGTCGGCAAGGGTGCGTAGAAAAAGTTCTGAAAATTAGAAGTCGCTGCCTTCGGCGGTCTGGACACGGTTCGTGTTTGTGAGAAGCGCAATTTTAATGTCAAATTGGCAAATTTTCATTAATCGTTTCCCGCCAAAACACCTACTCACCGCCGATTTCTTTTCACTGCAACTTCTTCCGATTATCTAAGGTTTAAAGATAGTGTCAGGATAACCCCCCCCCCCCCCCTCGTTGCTACAGCCCCACCCCCCGCACTTCCTCACTTTGGTGGCGTTCTGGGTTGAAAGTCTCGAAAATGGCAAGAGGCTACATTAACGTACGGCAACGGTATAAACTACAAGTAGTAAGGACAATATTGAGACAAAAAATCATACAATGGAGCCGCTTAGGCAATGAGGCACCGAAACCTGGGACTTTATGCTCAATTGCAGCTCCACAGTCGTCTACAACACTGCCCATGTCCATTCTGAACTGATAGAGTCGGGACGAATAGTACTCTCTCATTCCAAGCGATGCGTGGTGTTTTCCAGGCGGCTCGGACGCTCCCAAAATGTCGGCCAGGGTTCGTAGAACAAGTTCTGAAAATTTCAAGTCGCTGCCTCCAGCGGTCTGGACATGGTTCGTGTATGTCAGAAGTGCTATTTTAATGTCCAATATGCAAATCTTCGTCAATCTTTTCCTGCCTGCCAGAAACCCAATCACCGCCAATTTCTTTTCACTTTAAACTTCTGACGATTCTCTTAGGTTTAAAGGTTGTGTTGGGATCCCTGGGTGGCGGTCTTAAAGAAGCAACTTCCATTTACAGAGGGGGGGGGGAGGGGGGGGGCTCTAAAGGAGTCTGCGCCCATTCACGACATCCTTTTTCGAACTGGCTTGAAAAGGAAGGACCAAATTCAAACAGTTACCTCCTCTCTTCAAAACGCTATATCCCAACCAATTCTAGGCAGATTTCCATGAAATTTTCACTCGTTGTTCATGGATAGTTGCGGCATCACTTTCCATGAAGAGCGATACGAATTTCGCATTTCGTCACGTCGAATTCGAAAAGAGCGCATGCGCATAGATTTCTCTGAAAACATCTTATAGATTTTAAGTAAAAATGGCCATTCGCACTTTTTGGTTTGAAATTGCAAGTTGCATGAATACATATGCCTGTTAGCACATGTTAACCCTCTACAATCTGCCAGACATCAATATTTTGGATACGTTTGAGATAAAATGGACCATTTTCAAATAGACAGAGCACTCAAAGGGTATGTGTCAAACAAACATAACTCCTTTTGTCGGTCATTAACTTGTGGGACGACGATATTGATATTAACCCACTCTACCATTAATGATGGTTTTTACCTAAACCATTTTTTTATAAAACTGAGTCATTTGAGACTACTATAACCACCTTTCTCATAACATCAGTGAAAGAACTTCAGTGAGACAGTTAAAAACAATTCATCAGACACTGTGGGGGCATGAAAAATCAAGGAATCTCATCGGGAAAAGCCATGATTCTCCAGAATCATAAAGTCTAGTTCCAGCTTGTTTTCCCAACAGTCTTTGATGATTCCCTTTTAAATATTGAATCTTGAATGCATTTCTAAAATATTGTACAGCTATCTGTATTTTTTATGAAATTCCTCTTAGGATAAATTTTTCTCAACTGCATGGTGCATATAAGTAAATGTACCATGACACACACATATTTGTAGTAATCTCAGTGCAAAAAGCTACAGTAACAAATACTGAATTCCAGGAAACCCAGAAAAATCAGGAATTCTGTCCTGACAAAATAAAACTGAAGTCCGGGAAATCTGGAAAAATCAGGAATTTTAACAATGAAACATCAGTTGAATTCCTAGAAATCCGGAAATTCAGGAATTTTTGCTAAACAGGTTTGTTTAAAACCCGGAATTCTCTGGAATTACGGGGTGTCCAATACTGCAGAATCCTGGTTTTCCTGATTTTCTTGACTTGATATTCTCTGGAATTCCCTGGATTTCCAAACATGAAAAAGACCATGTTATTTCCAGGAATTCCCTGGAATTCCAGAGAAAATTTCACACAGGTAGTGCGTCTGCATCAAGATCATCAGGAAGTGTTCCAAAATATTCATAATGTTCGTCAGCGTCAAGTGGCCAAGAGGCACTCTCCCATAAACTATAACAAGGAAAATCCATACAGACTAAATAATTTAACTTCAAGGATAATATGAAGCAACCCCATAGAATCTGAAGCCTTTAAGTTGCAGTACCTGCACTTCAGATTGAAGCCCATATATGGGCTTCTAGCACTAACCAGTTAATAGTCAGAGTTCAATCTGAAGGTAATATTTCTTATTCTTTCATTTCTTTCTCCTTCTCCAAACCAAATTCTTGACTGGAACCCTCACAACACAAATTTACACAATGTTATGGGCCCCAGACCCTTTACCAAAAAGGGGAGATGAATCCTCGTTCTAAAAAAATGTCCCCTTCACAATTTTAGGTATCAGTAAACTAGTAACACTACAGCACTGTTTTCAGGCATTTTCCAAGACTTTTGAGATCAGATCAGAAGCTATTTGTTCAAGTACTTCAAACTTTAAAGGCCATTTTTTCTCAGTGCTTCGTTCCTTAGGTGTACGTTTGCACTTGCATGCCAATGATGCACCTAAGTGGTAATGGATGTGTACCATTTTTCACACACCTGAATAAACATCAGTGGTGGGGCATGTATCTAAGAAAACATGTTGGATGGAATCATTTTTAAAATCACCTAACTGAAACAAGGGAAATGAAAGTGTCAATGACACTGTAGCTCAACTTGTGTAAGACATGTACATGTATAGTATGTGACACAGCAATGACACACATCTAGGTAATGACCTGATAATAAAGGTACATATAAAGTATTGTAACGGTCTGTACACAAATGCTGACCGTAGCCTGTAACAAATGTATAGGTAAAGTATTGTAAAGGTGGGCGACAGATGCTAAACTAGAAAAAAAATCTTTGAGTCCCAGAGTGAGTCTGACTGAACCCAAAGATATTTGATTTGTTCTCACAGCACAGTGATAACAAAAGCACCCCAAAACACTTGTTCCTGTCCCAAGGTGATAACAAAGGTACCCAAGAAGTTTCGTGAAGATCTGTTCATAAATACAGCCTCTAGCCTGAGCTGTATATGAGTTGTGTACAAAAAACTGATTGGACCTAATTTCGGTATAAAATGGCCACTGGCAGCCATCTTGAATTTTGGACTGCACCCAGAAACACTCGTTCTCGTCCCAAAGTGATAACAAAGGTACCCAAGAAGTTTCATGAAGATCGGTTCATAAATACAGCCCCTAGCCCGAGCCGTATTGACATGTGTACTTACTGTGTGTAAGTAGCACTGAAAAAAATCAAAGTTCATCTAATTTGCAGAATTTCTGCACGAGAAAAAACCTGTATTATATGTGATGTATTCCATGTTACTAAACATTCAGACAAAAATTTAATCGAATTAGAACTTTCATGCAGAAGTTCTGAACAAAAAACAGCATTGCACTAACTAAGGTACAAAATGGCTGCTGGTGGCCATCTTGAATTTTGGACCGCACCCAAAAACACTCGTTCTCGTCCCACGGTGATAACAAAAGTATTCAAGAAGTTTCGTAAAGATCAATTCATAAATACGGCCTCTAGCCAGAGCCATATTGAATTGTTGATGGACAGACAGACGATGGACGACGGGCCATGGCATAACCTCAAATTTGACTTACGTCAAAGTTGAGCTAAAAATAACTCTGTAAATATTAAAGCAGGGTCATAATTTTCATAATAGGGCTGTTCCTCTATGATCAGGTAGAAGCCCTCCATAAATTATTCCTATCCAACCACCAGTTGTTGAGCAAGAGCAGCAAACATGTTGGACAGACATAATCTGAGACATACAAACATATCAATGTATGTACAGTACAGCTGCCGTGGACTGGTCCCTTTTCATGGGTGAGTAATATTTCCATGGATGCAATAATATTTGATTCCAAACACTAATTTATAATAGAAATAATCATCAAAAATTTAATTAATGAAACACCAGGTACAATCCAGTGCTTCATTAATTAAAATTTTGCTGCATGATGATGATTTTTAATACCTGGTAAACGCATGTGTGGACATCTCTGCCCACACGTGGATTACGACTTGTCCCCGGCGACTATACTGTACATACAAATACACAAACATATGCTAAAGCAGCAAACTAGAGCAAGAAGGTTTTGATTTTTCAGATTCAGTTTGGGTTCAGTTTCAGGAAAAATCTTGTTTTCGGTTTGGTGTTTCTCCATGTATGTGTAAAGAACAGATAGTAAATAACACTTCAGGCTCCTTAACTTGAAAAAAAACAGCAATACGACTCCACTCACCAGAAAACCCCTGCCTCTAGAATACGGGAAAGTGACACAATCTCTGTTCAGCCGAACATGTATCCTTTTGGGTTCTAGGGGATCAGTTGCTAAGACTATTCAGTCACATAAAAACATAAATCAGGGTAAGAAATGAATATGGTTCATCTAAACTATGTCATGTTCTCATTGTCACATTTTCTCCCATATTGACTCGTCCGGTGGATAGGGCTGCACGATATTCAAAACAGAATACCGTATCGGTATTCAAAACAAGAGGCCCCAGGGGGCCTGAGGGCGCTCACCTGACATGGTAGCCTAAATATCAACCCAGAGAATTGATTTCCACAAGTTGCATCTGCTCCTCCTAAGAAAAGCTGAAACCAAATATCCAAATATTCTGACCAGTGGATCTAAAAAAAGATTTTTAAAGAATATTCCTCATACTGAACTAAGTCATAATTCGGGCTCCCACAGGGAGCCCATATATGAACCCAGGGACTTGGCTTTAACAAACCTGAATCTCACACCCCTAAGGATTCTGCACACCAAATATCAAAACATTCCGACTGCTGGATCTGAAGAAGAAGATTTTTAAAGAAAATTCCTCATTTTGAACCAAGTTACAATTCGAGCTCCCACAATCAGCCCAAATATGGACCTAGGGACATGGCTTGAACAAACTTGAATCTTACCCCCCTAAGGATGCTGCATAAAAAATATCAAAAGCATTCATCTGCTGGATCTAAAGATTTTTAAAGAAAATTCCTCATTTTGAACTAAGTTGTCATTCAGGCTCCCATAGTGAGCCCAAATATGAACCACTTGGCTTGAACAAACTTGAATCTCAGCCCCCAAGGTTGCTCCATGCCAAATATCAAAACATTCCAACTGCTGAATCTGAAGAAGAAGATTTTTAAAGAAAAATTCCTCATATTGACTAAGTTATAATTTGGGCTCCCACAGGGAGCCCACATATGGACCCATGGACTTGGCTTTAACACACTTGAATCCCCCCCTCCCCCCAAGGATGCTACTCACCACATATCAAACCATTCGGACTGCTGGATCTGAAGAAGAAGATTTTTTAAGAAAATTCCTCATTTCGAACAAAGTTACAATTCAAGCTCCCACAGTGAGCCCAAATATGGACCTAGGGACATGGCTTGAACAAACTTGAATCTCACCCCCCTAAGGATGCTGCATACCAAATATCACAAGATTCTGCCTGCTGGATCGTGAGAAGAAGATTTTCAAAGAAATTTGCCTGAAATGCACTAAGTTCGAATTTGGGCTTCTATCGTGAGCCCAAATATGAATCCAGGTGGCTGATTTGAACAAACTGGAATCAGATCCACCCCACAATGTTGCATACCAAATATCAAAAGATTCTGCCTGCAGGATCTGGAGAAGAAGATTTTTGAAGAAATTTGCCTGAAATGCACTAAGTTCAAATTTGAGCTTCTATAGTGAGCCCAAATATGAATCTAGGGAGCCGATTTGAACAAAATAGAATCAGATCCACCCCACAATGTTGCATACCCAATATCAAAAGATTCTGCCTGCTGGATCTTGAGAAGAAGATTTTCAAAGAAATTTGCCTGAAATGCACTAAGTTCAAATTTGGGCTCCTATACTGAGCCCAAATATAAACCCAAGGGGCCGATTTGAACAAACTTGAATCAGATCCACCCCACAATGTTGCATACCAAATATCAAAAGATTCTGCCTGCTGGATCTGGAGAAGAAGATTTTCAAAGAAATTTACCTGAAATGCAGTAAGTTCAAATTTGGGCTCCTATACTGAGCCCAAATATAAACCCAGGGGGCCAATTTGAACAAACTTGAATCAGATCCACCCCACAATGTTGCATACCAAATATCAAAAGATTCTGCCTGCTGGATCTGGAGAAGAAGATTTTTTAAGAAATTTGCCTGAAATGCACTAAGTTCGAAATCGGGCTCCTATACTGAGCCCAAATATGAACCCAGGGGGCCGATTTGAACAAACTTGAATCAGATCCACCCTCCAATGTTGCATACCAAATATCAAAAGATTCTGCCTGCTGGATCTGGAGAAGAAGATTTTTTAATGTTTTTCCCATTGCCTACAGTGTTAAAAAGTGCTGACTCAGCACTTTTTCAAAGTCCCGAAACTGTACCCTATGATAAAACCGATGGCAATTTTTTTTTACCAGTTCTTTCTGTTGGTCCTAAGGAAGCTTCACACCAAATAAAAATTCTCGGTGCCGTGCAGTTTTGGAGATATGGGCGTTTTTTTCTATTTTTAGCTCCTGTGGTTCCCACGGGGCTACAGGAAAAAAAATTTCTGCATAAATTAGGTACTTATGACCCAATAAGCCCTCACATAAAATTTGGTTCAAATTGGCCTCTCGGTTTAAAAAATAGAAATTTGGGGTGGGGCCAAAATTTTTGCTCCTCCCATAACATCGCCAAGTATAGACCTACAAACTTCTCTTGAACAAACTTAAGTCTACACCTCAAAAGGAAGCTGCATACCAAATATCAAGTCTCTGCTATTGCTGGTTCTTGAGAAGAAGATTTTTTAAGAATTGGAGCATTTTTGCCCCACCCCTCTGCTCAATATGAGCCGAAACCTAATTTGCCCAAAAATCAAAATGCCGCTATATAACCCCTACTCACATGAAATTTCATTAACATGCGGCCAGTGGTTTGGAAGAAAAAGACCCAAACACCACCTTCACGCCGGACGACGGACGACGGACGACGGACGAAAAGTGATCAGAAAAGCTCACCCTGACTTTCAGTCAGGTGAGCTAAAAATACTGCGGTATACCAGTATATCTAAAACTGTTCAGATATTTGAACATATGTACCACAACCGAGACTTGAGGCATCACAGTCGGAACGAATCAGCATGCCTTGCTGATGCAGTTCGAAAAGCCTTCACCCAACGCAGACGATATCAAAAATTAATATTTTAAATATTAGTTTATCAAATGTTTCCAAAAAATTCTACAAAGCAATATCATGTGACCCCTCATTGGAACGAGCTCAATGAGCTCGTTCCAATGAGGGTGTCACATGATATAGTTTTGTTGAAATTTTTGAAAATGATTTTTTCAATGGCTAAATTTGTATATTACATGGGCACAGGCGGACGATTCCTTGGGTAAAGCGATAATATCCATTCGGAGCTACAGTTAAAACATACTCAAGACATCTTGTAAATTAAATTGTGGGTAAATAATAATGACGATAAACCGATATTTTTGTAATTATACCGGTATTCAATCGATATTGGTTTTAATACTGGTATATATCGGTTTATCGATATACCGTGCAGGCCTACCGGTGGACAAGTCACTAAGGGAGGGAATGTGGCAATGAGACAATGACATATTCACCTCTTTGCCAGATAGAGTAAGTGACAAGAGTCCATAGTGGTCACTACAGTCCAGTTCCCTCCCAGTAAGATAGTTTGATCAGATTTTGCACAAACACAGTAAAACCGTTCAGCTGATTTTTGTTGGGTCTTGCAGTTCGGCTTTCCAGTCTGCCACAAAAATCAGAACCGAAACAGAAAACTGAAAAACTGCCCAGCTCTTCAGCAAACATGTTAGGCAGACATAATCTGTGACATACAAACATGTGAACGTATGTACATAAAAATGTATGGATGTACAGAGCTAAATGTATGTGGTTCTTCACTTCATACCCCCTCAGAAAGGGACATCATAATAATTTCTATGTCACATGCCTGGCAAGCCTGGGCCAGGGTCCAGTGTAACGAACTGATATTTTAATGTGCAGTATTGCAAAAGGTCTAAAACAAATTTTGCTCAAGATGTACATGGAGCTCTCATTGAAATGAGCCAATGATATTTATCAGAGGCCAAACTGAGCATTTAAAAATAAAAGCCAGCCTTGGAGCCTTTTTAAAATCTCTACAGTGTGGTTGCTGTGGACTGGTCACTTTTCATGCGTGGACAATATTTCCACAGATGCAGTAATATTTCATTTCAAACACTAATTTTAGGAATACACTGGAGCCCACTTAATTCGATATCTCTTAAGTGAATAACCCTGTTAATTGAATATAATTTCCCAACATAAAACCATTTACCATACCTCCAGTACAAATTTGGCCTGTTAATTGAATATAGGTTATAGAGTAAACTACTGTTAATTGAATAAAAAATCTTGTAACCTGTTAAGAAATTACACTGATTCTCAATTTTTCTTTGTTTATAGACCTATTTGGCCTCAGTACATCGAATATAGGCATTTAATCTATTATATCTTGTTTGACAGAGCTCATGGACCTCTGTCAAAGAAGATATAATAGAACAACAGGCTCTAAAGAGCCTGTAATCGCTCACCTGGAAATACATATAAAAATGTGATTTCCCATAGGCTTTCTATGGTAACTATGACCTGCAATTGTGGCAATGTTTGCAACATTACATCAACATTACATGAGGATCATTGGTAGAAGGTGTCCCATTCCTCAATCATGTGAAGTTTCAAAATATTTGACTTTGTAGTTTCAGAGGGGAAGATTTTAGCAAAATCCATCAGTCAGAATCAGAAAATGTATCTTGTGACCATATTTTTCCAACCAATGGGAACAAAAAGAGGACTGTTTGTAGAGGGCCTCCTATGGACCATTCCTGCAAAGTTTGGTTCACGTTGGCTCAGTAGTTCCAGAAAAGAAGATGAAAATGTGATTTCCCATAGGGTTTCTATAGTAACTATAAGTCGCAATTGTGACCATGTTTAAACTCAATCAACATTAAATGAGGATTGTTGGTAGAGAGGGTCCCAGTCATCAACCATGCAAAGTTTCAAAACATTTAGCCCTGTGGCTTCAGAGAAGATTTTTCAAAATCCACCAATCAAAATCAAAGAATGCCTCTAGCGGCTATGTTTTCAAACCTATGGGAACAAAATGAGGATCGTTTGTAGAGGACTATCCTTCCCAGGTTTGTTTTCATGTCGGCTCAGTAGTTCCAGAGAAGAAGATGAAAATGTGTTTTCCCATAGGGTTTCTATAGTAACTATAAGCCGCAATTGTGGCCATGTTTACAACCCAATCAACATTAAATGAGGATCGTTGATAGGGGAGGTTCCAGTCATCATTTATGTGAAGTATCAAAACATTTGGCCTGGCAGTTTCAGAGGAGAAGATTTTTGAAAATCCACCAATCAGAATCAAAGAATACCTCAGGCGGACATGTTTTTCAACTAACAGGAACAAAATGAGGATCGTTTGTAGATGACCTCCCATAGACCATCCCTGCAAAGTTTGGTTCACGTCGGCTCAGTAGTTCCAGAAAAGAAGATGAAAATGTGATTTCCCATAGGGTTTCTATAGTAACTGTAAGCCGCAATTGCGGCCATGTTTGTAACCCGATCAACATTAAATGAGGATCGTTGGTAGAAGGGGTCCCAGTCATCATTTATGTGAAGTTTCAAAACATTTCGCCTGGCAGTTTCAGAGGAGAAGATTTTTGAAAATCCATCAAAGAATGCCTCTGGAAGCCATGTTTTTCATCCAACGGGAACAAAATGACGATTGTTTGTGGAGGACCTCCCATAGACCATTCCTGCCAAGTTTGGTTCACACTGGCTCAACGGTTACAGAGAAGAAGATGAAAATGTGAAAAGTTTACGGATGCCGGACGACGGACGCTAAGTGATGAGAAGAGCTCACATGGCCTTTTAGGCCAGGTGAGCTAATAAATGCTAGATTTATTCCAGAATACAGGAAAGTGACACAATCTCTGTTAATTGAATACCCCTGTTAATTGAATAATTTTCATTGACAAAGTGGCTATTCAATTAACAGGGTTCCACTGTAATCATCAAAAATTTATTTAATAAAAATTTTGCTGATGATGATTTTTATTACCTGGACATCACTGCCCACGTGTGGATTACATTCAGTCCACAGTGACTGTACTGCAAGTCAGATTTATGTATCACAACTAACTCTAGTTTTGATAACAATCTTGTTGGAAGCTTTCATTGATGTAGGACAAACATTTGTGCATTAATATGTAATTATATTCTTTTGTGGCATAATTAAAGTTGTTTAATTCTGAATTGATTGAAAAATATTTTTACACCACAATAACTGTTTATTTTCTCAATAGTTTAAGTGAAGTCTTGGCTGCCAAAGTTTGCAGAGAAGAGGCCTAAGACTTGATTAGAAACCATGAATATATTTCCTCAGACTGTTTAACAAAACATGGACTGATGGAGGAAATGGGGTGTTATGGAAAAGATTCATGTGTTTGTAAGAGTTTCGATTTTTTTATTTCGTAACATTGCTTGTCACATAGTTATGACGTCACGCCTTTGTTAAAAGTGTGTGATATATTTCGAAGAGTTGGTTAGAGCATGTGTGATATTCAACATATATCGCCACACTTTTACCAATCAAGGAACAATAGACAGTGATTGTGTAACCTGTCAGTTCTAATACAAACACAGCCGAGAGGAAAGATTAAGGGCACCTGTGCTAAAATGTTTTGAACAGAGAAATGAGAATTTACCTGACTTTTGATTTTATTGAAAGAGTTAAAGAAAGAAATCCACACCCGGGTGTAAATGATAAATGGAACGTTTAATTTCTCGCTCAACCTTTTGAGCGCAATGACGAAACGGAAAAAATGAAGTAATATCACTTGCTTTCCATCAATCTTCATGTGTCTTGCAAGTTTGGCTTAAGAAATTAACTAATTAAACGGGAATGGACACGTGTCAGACAAGGGTTCAGTGGAGTGTTTGATTGTTCGTGTTTTGATTGTTTGTGCAAACATCAATGTGACAAGTCGGTTACAGCACAAAAACTCGTGATATTGAACATACAATCGCTCGAGCTAGTTACTCGGACAAGTCCTCGTTAACTAACTCTCGCGATTGTATATTCAATATCACTCGTTTTCTATGCTGTAACCTATACTTATATTTCCCCTCAATGAGCTTGCCCCCCCCCCCCCCCCACCCATGAGGGGTTTGGAACTGTGTTTTTGAGGCAAGGGAAGGTAATGCATTTAAATTCTTTGAAATCATAAATGATATTATGCAAGCTGAGCCATTTGGTGCAGGACAGGTGGACTCAGCTGTCAGCTGCTAATTAAGTGCTAATCATGAGTCAAAAGAATATTAAATATTGTTTCGATCTCCCATCCCCTGGGAAGTAGATGGGAAACATTGATTAGTTTGATACCCCGTGATCTGTGATTAAATTGTAGATCCTACCTCCACTTGTAGTGCGATCAGTCTTCAAACATACTCAACACAATATCTGACATTCAGAGCATACTGTATTTATATTGCTTATTTTGTTTCCACCCATGGCCCAATAGTGCCCACGGTGTACAGTACATGGTGAGTAGATTATCACTAAAACACCAGTGGAGTGGGAGTTTCACCAATACAGTGATTGTCGATTTCTCTGATAATGGTTATGATTATAAAGCAAAGTTACAGCCAATGAACCTCCAGGTTTAATCCAGAGGTCCACTGGCTGAAACTTTGCTTTGCACTCTTATGCTTTTTCATACACAAGGAGTTTTTGTCTGGGTGGAACCTTCACTCCACTGGTGTTTGATTTTTAACCAAATATACCTTGTTTCACAGAGCTCAGTGAGCTCTGTCAAACAAGATATAATTGGTTAAATTCATTGTTAAACAAGAGAATAATAGAATGATTGGAGAAAAGTGTTACCTTATTATGGGGGAGCAAACCAGCCTTGAATTTTGAAATAATGTTGAGGCCTGCTATTAGGCCCCCTAGAATGGATTTTCAGGGCTTAGTTTTGTATCCTCAGGGCCTATAATTTTCATTAAACTTCGTGGTAATATATTATAAAATGTTATTTTCTTGGGGCGTAGTGATAGGCCCCAAAACATATTTTTGATGTTTATATAAGGACCTATCAGACCAGGCCACTGACAAAATGCAAGGCCTGAGCAAAAAATAAATAGAATTCTCCAGGTCTTCAATGACACTACCAGAATCTATGACAATAATGAAATGAACATTTTGCGAGAAACAAAAATGATTCTAATTGTTTTTCTTGCGTAAATCATTTTTGAGGATCAATTCTGATTCTTGAATGAATTTAAACAGTCTTTAAACAGTCTTTCAATTTTGAAAATGGGAGATCTGCTGTATACTACTGCCCCTTACCGTTTTTAGTGAAGTGCTCCATTGTTGATTCCTGACATCGGGAAAAACATCAATGAACATCTCCACTGTTCATGCCATTGGAGCACAGAAATATTACCCAATTTTTTTAATAAGCTTTTCGCAGAAATAATGAAATTTATTTGAGTTCAATGGAGCAATCGCAAGTCAATCAGATGAATCTGCACAGAATGCATGAACGAAAAGACAGTGAGTAGAATCACTGGCATTTGAAGTTTGTCTAACTACGTTGTTTATGTACCAATTCTTGGAAAGTGACGTTTGTTTAGTTTGAAGGCTTACAATTCTGCAGCTTATAATTCATAGTGTATTGTTCACATAATCGTGCATGCATTGCATTA
The DNA here is from genome assembly GCA_031216915.1 of Pictodentalium vernedei. Taxonomy (NCBI): domain Eukaryota; kingdom Metazoa; phylum Mollusca; class Scaphopoda; order Dentaliida; family Dentaliidae; genus Pictodentalium; species Pictodentalium vernedei. The sequence goes on from CM062291.1 coordinate 241,277,724, forward strand.
TTTGGCCTATTTCACACAAACAGATTTTAACCCTTTCAGAAAACACATGATATCGAGATTTTTATCATTTCAATTTTTTTTACCCCCCAATTCTTAAAATCTTAAAAAATCTCAACAAAGCCATATCATATAATGACCCTCATTGGAACAAGCTCAACAAGTTCGCTCCAATGAGGGATAACAGGATATGGTTTAGTTGAATTTTTTTTTTTTAATTTCTATTGCACAATTTGTTTATTATGCGGCGACTGCAGCCAATTCATTAGGTAAGGATTAATCACTCACTAGGTAGAACCAAAGCACACTAAATATTGTCTACTCGCCAAAAGTAAAAATTGCCGGAGCAGTGGCATGCAAGAGTGACAGCTAGCCTCAAAATTAGAATACTGAATTTAAAGCCTTCATTCACAATATATTTTATTTATGAAATCTCAATTCACTAATGTAAGTGTGTTGCAGCCGCATTACAAACTAAACGAAAAAGAGACTACTTTTGCAATCACTGCACATGTACTCTTGTGTGCCTAATAATCATACATGTATGATTATTCTTTTTCGAAAAAAATTCCTGCCTGTATGATCCTTATTTGACCCTGTATGATTACTAATTTTTAGCAATCGAATGTGCAGAAGTTCTTATCTCAAGAAGTTCACCAAAACCAACTAGTAAGGTACATGTTACATACAAGCAAACACAGGATGCAATGGAAATGTTAATTCGTAGAGAGCTGGAAGCATATATTTGGGCTTTATTCTGAAGTACTGCTAACATAACTTTAAGACCTAGTACCCAGTGGATGTGCTTCATACCATCACTGAAACAGAATTAACAAGAGCTCACGTATCGCTGAAGCAATACACTGTCCCCTACCGGACTAATGAGCATTAATAATTATATAAATGTTATAACCTAGATGTGATCAGCATGAATTCCGATGATGCATTTCTAAAAAAGTCCGGAAAACTGATATTTTGGCACTTTTCCATATTTCCAAGGGCCATAACTCACACAAGAATAATGCAATCAGCATGAAACTCAAACTTGATCTGTAAGTCATCGTTCTATAGTAGGTTACCAAAAATGAAATCATACGGTTGAAGCATTTCCAAAAAAAGTCCGGAAAACTAAAATGTGACTGACAGACTGACGGACAGACAGACTGACAGGCTGACGGATTTGCACAGTGTTTTCTAGTTACGTCGATGCCGGTAGGGGACTAATTAGTCTATAAGGTATTGCCTTGGTGCAATTTATGGGAGAGTGCCTGCACTCTCCCATAAATTGCAACAAGTCAAATCCATGTGAAAATTATGATAACTGAAAGTAATTTAGCCCTTCACCACTTCAAGAGCATCAGACGTCTGTGTTATAAAAATGGCTCTGAGCATAGCGGCTGGCTCACATCTTGGAATTTTCCACCCTATACTATTATTCAACCCTATACTATTATTAATCTTCAGGAAATTTTCCACCCTGTACTATTATTTTACCCTGTACTATTATCAGGCACTCAAGAGTAGCCTTTAGCATTGAGACAGTTAATATATAGATCATCAGTAGAATACAAATCAGTCAATTTACTGAATATCAAACTGTTTTCGTAGGAATCTGACAGCAAGTTGAATAACTGCATATTAACTACTACAGCTCATATAAAACATTCTATAGTTTGGATATTATATTTACAATGGTTCTAATCGATTATGCATAATGCTGAAGTCAAACTGCAATTACTGCAAGCAAAATTACAAATGTAAAAACAGGAATGCACATATTTCAAAATGAGTGGCACTCCTAAGGGGGGCACTTAGCTAGTTCAGCAATCTGAATGACCAGCCACTACGATGACTATGTTGAGACTGCTGAACTATTTTAAGGGTAGAGAAGCAAGAAAATCCAATAAAATGGTTCATTATATACGCTGCAGCAGCAGCAGACATTTTAACTGCAGTTAAGTAAAGAAGCATTTGTGTTATCAGACTGCTAGTTAACATAATTAACACCCAGCACATTCTTTCGCTGACTGAACAACAAAGATTCAAAAAATAATCTACAGCATTGAACTAATTAATTTTTAAGAGCCTGTCTGATAATATTTATTTATATATTGGTGTTTAAGGTCACGTACTTCTGCACAATGCCTAATCATGACCACAACATGGAGATAAAGCCAAGTTTAGTCAATCGTTTGTACCCATGTTGGCCATTTTAGAGGACTTCCACCCCAAGCAGTGGTGACTGGGTCAAATTTTACCAGTAAAACTGAGCTCGTTTATCACAGTTAACAAGCACTGCTTCACTTCCCGGGGTTCCCATGGGGAAATCATTCCTTACTTGCCCACAGAAAAGTATGTTGCTGGTACTACTCATTAATCCCATTTTATTGAATAAATAGACAGAACGCGATGTGTGTTTGAATTGTTGGGTGTTTTACATAATGAGTTGGAGTGGCATAGTCATATTCAGGGATGGGACAAGTTAATTTTTGTCCTAACGTGTTAACTTATAAAAAATTAACATGTTAACGTGTTAAAACGTGTTAAAATGATAATGCCCACAAACTTTGAATTTCTCATAATGGAAATATCGAAGTTTTATTCAACGAAACATGGAAATAAAATCAAACAAATAAGAATAGTTGCATTTTGCAACTGGTATACGTGCATATGCTCGATGTTGTCACAGTCACAGAAGACCACCACGTGTGGATAGCAACACGTGGCATAATGTTTCGTGGAAAATAAATAGCTTCCAGTCTACGAGAAGAATCACAGAGAAACACGATAGTTGTAAATACCACATGATGTATGACACACTCTCGCGTATACACCTGAACGTCCTCGCGTATCAGAGCAGAAAGGCATGGGTCACGCGATCTGCGACAGAAGTTCGTTCACAGAACCCAAGTCTATTTATAGCTCTCACGAAACATACTCTAAGCAGGAAAAGCAATGTCATCGCCACGTGAATACCATGTCTGGTTAGGGTTATTATAGACTGGCTGAATTCAGTTTATTCTTGTTGTATTTTACATTATTCGACATGCATATACGATGTTACACAGAATATGAACTGTGGCATTAATTAACAAGTTAAATTTTTTCTAACGCGTTAATTTTTTTTTAACACATTAATGTGTTAAAGTGTTAACTTCTCCCAGCCCTGGTCATATTTCATGAGAGCCATAGGCTCATTCCAACAAGAAGTAAAACACCCACCGATTCAAACACACATCGTGGTCTGTGTTTATTACACATCCCATGCATTAAAATTCAGTTAAATAAACCAATTTTAATTTCGATGTTTAAACCCAAAGGTGAAGAGTCCATTTGTTTTGCTTGTAGCTGTACTGATCAAATTGATCGATAAAAAATCAAAACAATCTTTTGGGAACCAGTCTAAATTACAGTCATTATCTTTTCTATTGGGCATGTTTGTTGAAATTAGCATTGCTGTTTCTCTTCGGCTGGTGTCCATTCACGCCTAAACATTTCTTGGCTATTACCGATAGTAAAAACAGAAGTACAAATTTGGACAGATTTGCAAAACAGCTGGGTGAAACTGTTTTAAAAGAAGTTCTAAACAGGTCAGGATGTCAAAATATTTACCGAAATGAAGTTGACCAATTTAGATATAATTATGGGGATCCACAGGCGAGACTGCCACCAGACTGGGTTAATGTTATGGTTGGAAATGATTGCTTTTTAATATGATCTCAGTTTTTGGTTAACTAATTTTTTTGTGAACCGACTTTATTTTGGTTTGGATGTTTTCATTTTCACACTATATGTATGTGACAGATGATCAATAATTGTATAACGAAATTTGGAAACTTTTCGAAGCATAACCAATGACTCGACGGGAAAGGAAGTAACTAGTATAAGTGGTGCTGGGAAAAAGTTCTGGCTTGAACATCAGCAGTTGAATACAGAAACATTTATGTCATAGCTGCGATTCCATTAAATACAAGGGTTTGAAGTTTAGAATGTATAGCACTTGAAAAAATTAAAAAAAAAAAAAAAAAAAACAAAAAAAAACAAGCGCATCCTCTCAAGTGGCAGAATAATCAATGTGTTGATGGTGGCCACTCATTGGTAGAAGTAGAAGGATGTGTAATAAATGTGTTGATTATCTCTAGAATACAGGAAAGTTACAAATCCCTGTTCACTGAATACTGTTAACCCTTTACCCAACGTAACGGCCAAAACCGGCCAGCGCTATTCTAAAAAATTGCCTATTAATTTTAATTATTTTTTTCATTTTTTGTCTCAAAAACATAGGTTATGACCCCTCATTGGAACGAGCTCGTCGAGCTCGTTCCAATGAGGGGTCATAACCTATGTTTTTGAGACAAAAAATGAAAAAAATAGTTATTCAAGAATTTTTTTGGCAAGTGTCGTCTGCTTTTCATGTTAGGTAAAGGGTTAACTGAATAATTTGTACTGGCAAAGTGGCTATTCAATTAACAAGGTTCTTCTGTAGTGGATATTGAACCATTTTGAATTTCTAATGAAATAATTCCAATTCTTACAATACATAGGGATTCTTCTGCCCTCTTTGGAAAGGGTACAGGGCCACTGGGAAAATTTGCATCATGGATGCTCCAATTGGGAATCTGTTTTGGAGGCGAAGAAATAAACAAATACTACGAAATTTACATTCGAACTGAACAGAGAGAATTAGACCGATACCAACATGTAAGCAACTGCATGTACATGTATGCTACAAGTAAGTTTTACAACAAACAGTCACATGGAATCATGTGGACTTCAGTGTCTGTCGTCTCCATTAAACTGTTCTCACATATATACTGCACAATTAAAGAAGAACTCGTCATTTGCCTTTTCTGGAATTCAGACACCTTCTAAACTTCATTAGGTAAACAATATAAATTTAACTCTTTCAACACGAGAGACCGCTTTTCTGGTCCAGCAACACGATACGGCATAATTTCATTAAGTAGGATGGCTACTAAATGAACATGTGTGGTAGAACAATTAATATTTTAAACCTGCAGTCTGAAAGCTGCACGTTGAAAATATTAATTACTCTACCCCCAAATAATTTAATTTCTGCCATTTAACTGGCATGGAAGATATCACCAGTGTTCAAAGGGTTAATGCACAATTGGGTGTCCTGAACTGAGAGGTCATAAGGTCTCAGAAAATGGTTTTCTGAGGCCTTATGACTACCAGTTCAAAACACCAAAATTTTTGTGCATTAAATTTTTGTTTGAATGGGGAGTGAGATTGGGAAGTTTTGTGTTGAGAATTGGAAAAAATTATGCCCAAATGCCATTGGGAAACGGTCCTAACTACAAACCCTATAGACCCCAAAAAGAAACCCTGATACATGTACAGTACATGGAAAGAGTATTATCACTAAATCACCAGCAGAGTGGAGATTCCACCCCAGCAATAATTGCAAATTTGTTGCAAAGCATACCAAGCACAAGCAAAGTTCCAGCCAATGGATCTCCGGGTTAAACCTGGAGGGCCATTGGCTGAAACATACTGCTTATGTTTTTTTCCATATGTACAAAATTTTAACTCCACTCCACAGGTGATTTAGTTACAATCCACTCTCCACATACTGAACATGTGTACCGAGTTTGATCCCCGTCCGGGGCAACCTGTGTTGTGTCCTTGGGCAAGGCACTTTATCCCAGTTGCATACATGGGGGAACCATGATGTAGTGTACTAAGGCATACTGCATGTCAATGGTGCACATGTCTTCAACCATTGTAACCCAGCTTGAGCGGAGCTTGAACAGAGTTAGAATGTTGAGGAACTGACAGTTGCTCGTCAATGCTCGGTGGTTCTCTTCGGGTAATTCGGCTTTCTCCATCACATAAACTGTCACAGTCACGATTAGCCATTGTGCACACAAATGTAAGTATGTGACTTTAAACACCAATAAATAAATAATGTACATGTACTTTTTGAAAAGGTGGATTACATATCATTAAAGTGCATAGTTCTACAAAATAACTCATTTATAAATATCATCATTGCTTACACTGATCACTTAACTGATTAACTTTAACAGATCGAAAGAGAACGATGAATGGGAGCCTAGGTTTGTACACATTACCCCCAGCATATAAAGTGACCGATTTACCACAAGACTAAGAGAACTGGATCAACCAGGCTGGTTGGTAAACAGCCTTTATTTATTTATTATTTATCTGTGTTTAAGGTCACATACTTATGCACAATGGCTAATTGTGACCATGACAGTTTTATGGGTCAAGGAGTACCCGGAGAGAACCACTGAGCAACAACGAGCAACTGTCAGCTCCTCAACATTTTAGCTCTGTTCAAGCTACACTCAAGCAGGGTTACAGCGGTTGAAGACATGTGCACCACCGACATGCAGTACACCTTAGTACATGGCATCATTGTGCCCACCTGTGCCCACATGTAGGCATCTGGGATAAAGTGCCTTGCCCAAGGACACAACGCGGGTTGGGACGTCTAGTATAGAAGTCCAACAGTCTATCACTGAGCCACCGCACTCCCAAACAGCCCTTATACCTTGCATGACTACTACAAGACTCACCCACTCTTTTTTGTGATTCAGCACCCTAGGTTCCATCTCAGAATGGTCAAAACAATGCCCACATTGCCAGCAGATGCTGAAGGACAGACATGCCCCAAATGACAGATTGAGGGAGAAAAGCAGGAGCTGAGGCTGGAACCCACAACTTCCATCACACAAAGCGACTGCTTTACCACCAGACTAAGAGATCCGGACCAACCAGGCTACATGCAGTTGGTAAATAGCCTCTGTACATGAATCTCCTTTGTACCCCAACCACAATACTATCGAACAACAGTTGTCACTGTTCCACAAAATCAGGCACAGGCTGTCATGAATATTTTATCAACCAAGTGTCGATCATTCCCGGCATGATCAATTAGTATTTTTCTTTGTCAATTAATTTGTCAATTTTTACTCCCTTCAAATGCTTAGAAATAGAATGAACAATTGATGAAAAAATAGTTATTTCCTAAGAAAAATGTGAAGAACTATATGTGTGCAATTTTATTGATAATGTGTCAGGATATGTCAGGTCATGTTAGCCTTGCATTGGTTAATTTGTTGTTGCTATATTGGGTGAAGGGTTAAACTGACTCCAATCTTTTCACAAGAATCCTAGCAGAGGTGCAATGAGAATCTAAATGGACTCCCGCTGGCTTCATTGCGCGAATCTTTGGGTGAATGGAATATCGGTTTCTCATCAAAATATAAGCCCTGGTTTTCTTAATAATTAATGTACACTTGAGGAGGTCAACTGAGTAAGATTAGTCAACTAAATATTTAATTAACTATGCCGATTAACTGATTAGGAAAATTAATAATCATGACACCCCTAGTCAGGGGCACAGTTTATCAATGTTCAGTACTCTCCCCAAAAATAAGAAATAAATTTTATACCACGATTGCTTTGTGTTCTCAATGTTATGCAATACAATACAGACAATGGGAAATGTTCTAGAACATCATGTAAGAAGGTATCTGATTGGACATTATGTATCTAAGTGACGTTATGACGTGAATGAAATGCTTCAACAAAAAACAGTCGAGACGGTGAAATACAAGAAAAACTCTACCTTGGATGACAGGTCATTTGATTCCAGTCCCCTGGAATCCACCATCGTAGTGTACTGCCTTGGTTTCTACATGTACACTTCCTCATGTTTTATAAAGTACCATCAGTACCAACATAATCGGTACTGGGATGGGACAAAGCCTGTCCGACCAAAACTGGTACTGGGAAAAATCAACAATTGGTTGACATATCGCAATCAGATGCAGATTTCAGAAATTCAGGGAACCTTAAAACAGGTTCCAGGTATTTGATGTCTGGCAACCCCATGGAACCCACTTTCGGTTTCCAATAAGAGCTATCAGGGAACCTATTTTTATTTCTCATTCATTCTGTCCCCATTTTCTTATCCTGACCACAGGTACTCGGCACAAGCTGTGAAATATCGAGAAATAAACGATATTTGATAGCATTTTTGAATTGATGCTGACATGCTGCCTTAATAGAATATAAATATTAACAAGGTACACAACTCGCTATCTTTGTTATACCCCCCACCCCCCCCCCCCCCCTCAAATTTGATTCACATAACGTATCCAGCAGCACCCGGTGTCAGTGGAAAGGGGGATCAATAATCATTACAGTGGTGTATTACATGACCGTTTGTGTTGGAAGAGGCACTCTCTACAGAGTATGGTGCCTCCGGAAGAATATTCACAGCCCGGACTGAACAACGTCTAACACCCAAGGATCGGATGTGACAGTGGCCCAATAGTCTGTGAACCTTGATATCCTTCCTCCAACCTGGGACGAATCAAGGTGAGGATCTTCATCTCGAGCCCCGGCGAGGTCCACGAGAGGAGAAACCACCTCCTCTAGTAGATGAATGATCCTGAGTCCTCCCTCTGGTTTGCCGACGCTTACCCTTAACACGTGAGTAAGAAGTAGAAGCAGCGGCAGGAGGATCAGCCCTTGGCTTCGCAGAGGAAGCAGAAAGGCGATTGTTAGGCTTAGAACTGCCCCTGCCTCCAACAGAAGGCTGATCAAGCTGGCGAAGCAGCAGCTGATCTTTGGAATGATGCTGTACGTCATCCCGGACAGTTGCCACGGAACCATGGAAAATTCACGGACCCGCCAAAGAAGCGGATCGCTGCCCCTCAGGAAGGGAATGGCTTGTGTCCAACACAGCGTGCCAGCAAACTAATTCCAAGTTAGCCGTGTTACAGGCATGCATGTAAGATGCATGAGCGCCTTGGAAATCACACACAAAGGAGCCTGTACATCGTCAAACCTATCTGGAGGCAGAAAAGCAGCCAAAGCAGAGATGACGTGATCTGAGAGAGAAAGCATGCCAGCATCTCTCTCAATAAGCCCAACAGGGACTCCAGAGTCGCCATAGGAATAACAGCCGACTTGGGCTTGGATCCAAGACCGTCAAAGTCTGGCAGACTGGCGGACTGGCAGAATCGTAGGAATGCTAACGCACTGGGGGCAAAAAGGTGTCAGCCCTGGAGAAGAACTCAGTCTTCATAGCCTTGGAACTCAGCTTAGAGTCCAAAGCCACAAACGCTTCAACCACTTGTACCGACTGGCACGGTCGAAGGTGCCCAGAAGCGGGTTGCTCCACAGGCTGGAGGCACGCAACTGATGATCGCGGCCTGGCTGACGTCATCGTCTGGTCTGACGGCTTGAGATCCAGAAGGAACTCAAACACAAAGTCAAGAGCTGCCCCCAAGTCAGAAGACTGTTGGTCCTCAACGTCAGGTTTGTCTGATCCATCCTCCGAGTCAGAAGACACAAGCCCATTTTGGGCAAACCAGCCGATGCCTCCCATGGTGTAGGCACACTAGGGGGATCAGAAAGCGGTCTGTCGATGTGGGAACGAACCAGCAAAGTGGCTTCACTCCTGACCCACTTAACCAGCGAAGGGTCACGATCCTCCAGAACGAAACACCTGCAGGCAGATGCTGAGAGGGGTATACCAGACCCCGAGGATCTAGTGTGGGAACTCAGGAGAGTAGCCATAGACCTCTGAGGGACAGAAGGTCCAGGCTGCACAAAAAGTGTTGGTCCCACAAAACTGGCCGCCAGACCCGAGTGCATGGCCGGAAACGCAACAGAGTCCATGGTGACCCCACCAGGAACATCCGAATCCAAAGAGAAGGCTGCTGGGCTCAACAGCTGAGAGACCACAGCAGAGGGTTCGGCCAGCAGCCCCTTCCAACTTCGCCAAGTTGAAGTCAGGGAAGGCTGAGGCCGATACGTCGGGAGCTGTTGATACTGGTGGGAAGGCGGGGAGAGCAACCGAGCTCGGCTCCAAAGGAGGAGGGAGTCACAACCCTAGTGACAGAACACACACCACACGGTTCACGGAAGCCCAAAAGTTGCCGACCAAGACCCACAGGGTTGATATGACAAACACCCATTACAAGTAGAGCAAGAAGCATGGGAGTCCTCCACATGCTTGGGCAAAAGACGTTGCCCATAACAGAGGTGAGAGCTGCAGAGAAAAAGGTGAACTCAACAGATTGAGACAGTAGAAGAACACCCCCAACAAGGAGAGAAAGGTGGCAGAAAAAAACCGACCAGCGGGAACACAACTGCACCCAGACGGCCGACGGGAACCCAAAAAGCAGAAGTTCCACCCTCAACAGAGAGGAGAAATTCTGCCCATACAGCCCACCACTGACACCTAACTCCAACAGCAATAACACTATCCAAAAGGATAACATAAATCAATTATAAGAATATGACATGTCCGATCACATGGTATGCGAAAGCATAGGAAGCCCAAATATTAACTGAGAGACTTGATGTGAACAAACTTGAATCTGACCCTCGTAACAATGATAATTACCAAATATTAAAACAATCTGACCAGCGGTTCTGAAGAAGAATATTTTTAAAGCTTATTTCATATATTGCCCTAAGTTAAGATTTGGGTTCCTGTATTGAGCCCAAATACGAACCAAGGGGCTTAAATTGAAGACACCTGTATCTGACATCCCTATGGATGCTGTATGCCAAATATCAGAAGATTCTGATGAGTGGTTCTGGATAAAAATTTTTACCATTTGCAAATATGCTGACTCAGCATTTTTTTGATACCCCCACCCCCCTACAGAACATGCTAACAAAACCGATGGCTTTTTTTATCATTTCATTTTACTGGTCCTAAGGATGCTTCATACCAAATACCAGTTCTCTGTTCCGTGTGGTTTGGGAAATATGGGCGTTTGAAAATATTTTCTATTTTTAGTTCCTGGGGTTCCCACAGGGAACATGGGAATTTCTTTTAGCATGAATCAAGTACTTATGACCCAATAATATCATATACCGAATTTTGTTCATATCGGACCATCGGTTCAGAAAATATAAATTTTGGGTGGGGTCCAAAATCTTGCCCCTCTCATTACGAAGGTAAATAAATATTGCTTCATGAACTTTGTTTGAACAAACTTGATTCTACACCTCAGAAGGAAGCTTCATACCAAATATCAAGTCATTGTACCCACTGATTCATGAGAAGAAGATTTTTCTAGAATTTTGGAGAATTTTCCCCCACTCCCACCCTATGGAACGTGGCATTATTTGAATAAACATGAATTGACATATGATAAGGGCCATGCATTTCAAATTTGGTTCAATTTGGCCAAGGGGTTTAGGAGGAGAAGTCGATAATGTAAAGTTCACAATGGATGGATGGACAACAGACAAAAAGTGATCACTTGAGCTCCCCGATTTTCAGTCAGGTGAGCTAAAAATTATTTTTCAAAAAGGTTCAGCAAATGATATCATGAGACCCCTCATTGGAACGAGCTGATCAAGATCTTTCCAATAAGGGGTCACATGATATGATTTTGCTGACATCTTTTGAAAAAATATTTAAAACTAGATGAAGTGATTGTGCCCGCACAATACACAGGATTTTCCTCGTATTTTCAGTTCCTGAGCGTTTTCGTCTCAAAATTGAGAACACAGAAAAACGGATTTTTGATGAGCCTATCAACATACTGACGGTAGAAGATATAATTGCAAGACCTCTATGCAGTATGCCAGCTCCCAGAGGTCACATCTAATGATATTCTGTACTGACCGCCAAGGCTCCATACATTGGAACAACCATAACCATTCCAAACTGCGCATTATTACTATGTCGACCTTATTAAATGTCAACGAGTGGACGACATTTGCCAGTAAATCCATGTCAGTTGTAATTCCCATTCAGAAGTCCAAAACAACTGCTACCATAAGTGTTTCAATGAAGGTTACTTTTGAAGATTTCCAAATGCTTTTGCATCCGATTCTTATGCGTGGAGGCGGAAACACTACATGATGGGCAGTGATGTCGTGGTTCCTCACGATTGCAGAAGAAATATCTAGAGTTCAGAAATAAAAAACGAGCGCGTAATTGGGTGGGAGTGGGGGGGGGGTGGTTCGGGTGGGAGCTGACAAATCAGTATGAGGAGTGTTAGTTTATGTCATTTCTTAATAAGTTCTACTTCTCCTTCAATAAACCTGATGGATTTGATTGTACGACCACAACAAGTACAGGCCGAAAGTCAAGATTAAACACTTATGTATACTGTTGTCCGCTTTAGAGGAATTCCACCAGGTATTGGTCATATTGCCACAACCCTTCCTGTTGCTTCTTATCTACATGTACGTTGAGGGTCTTCAGGTAGATGAATAATTCTCAGTTATTTATCTATGCCATGAGCTCTTATGGTGAAAGCCTGAAATTGAAACGCGGTACCAGAAGGCAACTTCCCAGGCTCGAAGTCAGCAGTATTTAAAAATTTGACATGTGTGTGGGGTGAGGGGGTGGGGGGCATATGTATACCTAAAGCTAATTCAAACTTGGATCCAAAGTCCGTAACATATTAGGCATATCCAAAGTGCATAGCCCCGAGATGTGGGAGGGTATTTGAGGGGGGGGGGAGGCTCCCCTTCCCGACTTTTTTTTAAATAAGAGGCACTGATAACAATTCTCATTTGAGGCTTGTCATGGCTCTGCGTAATGGCGTGTGACATTTCTAAATCCCGCACTTTCCGGTCTCGGTTCTGGTCTGGTGTTGGGAAATCTCCTTGCCGACTTGAATAATGAGTTCTTTGACAATCATGATATTCTAAAAGTTATATAGGAGGTCATTGGACAATTGTTAGCTTCGTCGGCTGCTGGCTCTGTGTCTATGCCACAATGGTCAGAAATTATTTTCCGACAGAATGTGTAAATTTTCGACAGAGATGTTTATTGGGGTCGCGGTTCGCCACCGTCGCACACCCACCTGTTTTTTTTTTGGGGGGGAGGGGGGGGGGCAGAGTTTCCCAGTCCTCAATTTGGCTACAGCAACTAATTCCAGGCCTTCGTGGTGCTCTATTACTTTTGGCTTCCATGTCAGAATGTTAGGAAGCAAATGGATAGTTGCAGGTAGGTAATTGTCGGGTTATTTCTTATAATTAGACACCCTTAATGTTTCAATGATTTTTCACTCAAAACGTAAAATGACACTTAACGCCTACACTATACAATCTAAAAGCGCATATTTTTTTGAATATATTACAAATTACAACAAATCATTTGAATTGGTGTTCTATCAGCAAGGACTGATTAAGTAATACTAAATATTTAAAAGAAACGCGAATACCAATGTTTGCGGGTTTTACTGAAAATTTTGATTTCAAATTATGTACAGCGTTCACTGAAGTTGAGGTCGCCGGGTGCAAAATGATCAATGTTTTTCAGACGTGTTTCCTGGCATGGACGCCCGAGATGTAGAGTCCAACTAATGGGTGTTTGTGTTGGGTGGGGGTTGGGCAGTCGCGTCTGATAGTTTTACAGGTGGAGGAAGAGCCTCAACATCCAAATTCTGAATTACGGCCACTTTAACCCGTCTCGTAGTACAGTTTCGTCAGATCAAAGTGGCGATCGAAAGAAAGAAGTTTGGTTTTTGATCAAACATTTTCAGTCCCAACCGGACCAAAAAATTTCCAGGTAACAAAAAATATTTTTTTGTCTCAAAATTTACCAAAACGCATAGAAAACCGAAAAAAAAAATCCGATTTTTGTTCAAAAGTTTCCAAGTCCGAACCGGAGGGGTAGTTCTCCAGCCATCAGAAGCCAAGTGGAATAAAACCCTATTCCCATGGGATGGGGAAGGTTTAAAGAGACCGCGAATGTTGCCATTTCAACCACGGAAGCCTTATACGATTCAAGAACGTCGATTATTCTCATGCCAAAATGAGGGTGTACGGACCGTTGGAAGGCCGAGAGTGTACATTTGGCGACCACCCGAAGCCAAATGCAACAGGATTGTGCTTCCACACTCCGGGGAATCTTTTTATCTATATACGGGCTACAGATTTTCAATCACCACCGCTTTTAACCCACTCCGGTAGCAAAGTATAATGAGGTCATAGTACCTGTTCGAAGACCCGACAAAAAACTTCCAGGTAAAAAAACAATTTTTTCGTCTCAAACTTGACCAAAACGCGTGGAAAACCAAAAAAAAAAAATCCCATTTTTGTTGAAAATTTTCCAAGTCCGAACCGGAGTGGTAGTTTTCCAGCCATCAGAACCCAAGTGAAATAAAATCCTATTCCCGTGGGGTGGGGGAACGGTTTAAAGAGGCGGTGAATGTTGCCATTTCAACCACGGAAGCCTTATATGATTCAAGAACGTCGAGTATTTTCATGCCAAAAAGAGGGTGTTCGCATGGTTGAGAGGCCGAGAGTGTACATTTGGTGACCGCCCGAATCCAAATGCAACAAGGTTGTGCTTCCACACTATGGGGAATCTTCTTGTCTATATACGGGCTACAGATTTTTCAATCACCACCGCTTTTAACCCACTCCGGTAGTAAAGTATAATCAGGTCGTAGTAGCTGACCGAAGACCGGACCAAAAACTTCCAGGTAAAGAATTTTTTTTCGTTTCAAAATTGACCAAAACGCACAGAAAACCGAAAAAAAAATTCCGATTTTGGTTCAAAATTTTTCAAGTCCGAACCGGAGCGGTAGTTCTCCAGCCATCAGAAGCCAAGTGAAATAAAACCCTATTCCCCTGGGGAGGGGAAAGGTTTAAAGAGACCATGAATGTTGCCATTTTAATCACAGAAACCTTATACGATTCAAGAACGCCGAGTATTCTCATGCCGAAAGGAGGGTGTACGGACCGTTGAGAGGCCGAGAGTGTATTTTGGCGACCTCCCTAAGCCAAACTCAACAAAATTGTGCTTCCAAACTACGGGGAATCTTTTTACCTATATATGGGCTACACATTCTCAATCACCGCCGCTTTTAACCCACTCCGGTAGTACAGTATAATTAGGTCAAAGTACCAGTCTGAAGACCGATTTTTCGTTTTTTTGGTGTAGTGTAAAAAAAAAAAAAAACATTTTTTTTCGTCTCAAAATTGAACAAAACACATAAAAAATAAAGACAAACATTTCCGGATTTTGGTCGAAAAGTCCGAACCGGAGTGGTAGTTCTCCAGCCATCAGAAGCCAAGTGAAATAAAACCTTATTCCCATGGGGTGGGGAAAGGTTAAAGGAGACCGTGAATGTTGCCATTTGAATCACGGAAGCCTTATACGAGTCAAGAACGCCGAGTATTCTCATGCCAAAAAGAGGGTGTACGGACCGTTGAGAGGCCGAGAGTGTACTTTTGGCGACCGCCCGAAGGCAAACGCAACAAAATTGTGCTTCCAAACTATGGGGAATCTTTTTACCTATATATGCGCTACACATTCGCAATCATCACCGCTTTTAACCCACTCCGGTAGTACAGTATAATTAGGTCAAAGTACCAGTCTGAAGACCAATTCTCGTTTTTTGGTGGTGTAGTGTAAAAAAAAAAAAAAAACTTTTTTTCGTCTCAAAATTGAACAAAACACATAAAAAACGAAAAAAAAAAATTTCGATTTTTTGGCCGCCATTTTGCATTGACGAAAAATCGAAACGAAATTCTTTCGATTTTTTTTATAAAGCGGTATTACTGCCTTCAATTTGGAACTCTTTTAGAGGGCTCATTATATTTAAATCTCGATATTTCAATCCAAAATGGCCGATTTTTGAGATAACTTTCCGTTTTGTGAAAAATTTTGGCAGAAAACATAAAAAATGGAAAAAAATACTGATTATATTTGTTTTAGACAAGAGTAATTCTGACAAGTCTGTCAAAAAATTAAGTCGATAGCTTTTTTCTTTCATGAGATATTGGCCTACGAAACTTTGGGCGTTTTTGGGCGTTTTTGCCCACCAAGGAACATTTTCCCCCAAATACTGATGGTTTTATTTATTAGGACTCATGGCCGTCATTGATAGTTTTTATTTATGAGAAATAATGAATCTAGACATAATAAAGTAAAAAAAAACAAGAAATTTTTTTTCAATTTTTGGTCACAGTGTCCCGAAGCCATGTTTGACTGCTAGCGGAAGCCAAATTAAGAACAACTCCATTTCCAAAAGATGATAACTGTTCATGTACATTGTGACTTCAACATTTCTACCCTTAGAAGCTTTCAAATCGTCCCACTTGTTGAGTACTGTGACGGCAAAGTAGCCCGGTGGAAACAAAAAATTCCGACTTTTGGTCGAAAATTTCTAAGTCCAAACCGAAAATTTTTTTGGTGCAAAAAAATTTTTTTTTTCGTCTCCAAATGGCCTGAAACACATAAATAACCGAAAATAAAAATTCGATTTTTCGGCCGCCATTTTGGATTACCGAAAAATCGAAACGGAATTCTTTCGATTTTTTTTATAAAGCGGTATTACTTCCTTCAATTTGGAACCCTTTTAGAGGGCTCGTTATATTTAAATCTCGATATTTCAATCCAAAATGGCCGATTTTTGAGATAACTTTCCGTTTTGTGAAAAATTTTGGCAGAAAACATAAAAAATGGAAAAAATACCGATTATATTTGTTTTAGACAAGAGTAATTCTGACAAGTCTGTCAAAAAATTAAGTCGATAGCTTTTTTCTTTCATGAGATATTGGCCTACGAACCTTTGGGCGTTTTGGGGCGTTTTTGCCCACCAAGAAACATTTTCCCCCAAATACTGATGGTTTTATTTATTAGGACTCATGGCCGTCATTGATAGTTTTTATTTATGAGAAATAATGAATCTAGACATAATAAAGTAAAAAAAAAACAAGAAATTTTTTTTCAATTTTTGGTCACAGTGTCCCGAAGCCATGTTTGACTGCTAGCGGAAGCCAAATTAAGAACAACTCCATTTCCAAAAGATGATAACTGCTCATGTACACTGTGACTTCAACATTTCTACCCTTAGAAGCTTTCAAATCGTCCCACTTGTTGAGTACTGTGTCGGCAAAGTAGCCCGGTGGAAACAAAAAATTCCGACTTTTGGTCGAAAATTTCTAAGTCCAAACCGAAAATTTTTTTGGTGCAAAAAAATTTTTTTTTTCGTCTCCAAATGGCCTGAAACACATAAATAACCGAAAATAAAAATTCGATTTTTCGGCCGCCATTTTGGATTACCGAAAAATCGAAACGGAATTCTTTCGATTTTTTTTATAAAGCGGTATTACTTCCTTCAATTTGGATCCCTTTTAGAGGGCTCGTTATATTTAAATCTCGATATTTCAATCCAAAATGGCCGATTTTTTAGATAACTTTCCGTTTTGTGAAAAATTTTGGCAGAAAACATAAAAAATGGAAAAAAATACCGATTATATTTGTTTTAGACAAGAGTAATTCTGACAAGTCTGTCAAAAAATTAAGTCGATAGCTTTTTTCTTTCATGAGATATTGGCCTACGAAGCTTTGGGCGTTTTTGGGCGTTTTTGCCCACCAAGAAACATTTTCCCTCAAATACTGATGGTTTTATTTATTAGAACTCATGGCCGTCATTGATCGTGCAAAGTTTGAAAAAAATCTTAAAGACCGTTTTCGAGAAAACTCTTTCCCCGATGTGTTGGAAAAACAAAAAAAAAAACAAAAAAAAAAAAAAAAAAAAAAAGAATAATAATCTTGGCAATAACAAATAGATTTTCCTTTCAGGAAAATCCAAATAATAAATCTTGATATTGTCAGCATGGAGTAAAGGTTAACTGATTTAACTGAATTGAATACAATAATTTACTTATTTATTTTGGGGGGTTTAGTGGTACTTTCAACAGCCAGGTAGAGGAAGCCAGAGTACCTGGAGAGAACCACTGAGCAATGACAAGCAACTGTCAGACAGGGGAGACAACTTCCAAAAGCTTATAGCTTACTGTTGAATCCCTTACATGCTTTCTTTGATTCTGTTGTTTTGTTACATGTACATTACAAGTACACTATTAATATCAGGAGTTTTTCTTCTTATTTCTTTGTGTGATGTACATAGAGAGTAATTGCTTGACTGGACTGGTTACGTGAAATAATTCATGAGAGGTGAGGGACTTTGTACAAACATGAGTGCGCAAATGTGCACAAGTGTTTTACAATATAGTCCCTCGCCTCGAATGAATTATATCACGTAACCAGTCCAGTCAAGTGATTACTCTGTTTATTACTTTTCATTATTAACGTTAATTATATTATTTAACCCTTTACCTAATGTAATGGCACAAACCGGCCAGCACTATTCTCAAAAATCGCCAATTAATTTTCATTATTTTTTTCTTTTTTTGTCTCTAAAACATACATGTAGGTTATGACCCCTCATTGGAACGAGCTCGTCAAGCTCGTTCCAATGAGGGGTCATAACCTATGTTTTTGAGACAAAAAATGAAAATAATAGTTATTCAAGAGTATTTTTTGCAAGTGTCGTCAGCTTTTCATGTTAGGTAAAGGTTTAAAAAAACAAAAAACAATGAAGTCCCCATTACACCCACGGCAAAGCCTCTTCGTTTGCGTGCACGGATACATGACACAATTGTTGATTGCATAATTCACTTGTGAAGTTATCGTTTATAATCAAACCACGGAAATCCCAGTAAATCACACTTTGGAAAGTAATATATGTATATAATTGACACTTTCAGTAATAAAATATTGTTTAAACTAAACTAAAACTAACTGTCAGACTTCCCAACATACTAACTCCACAACATCAGGGTTAGCATTGGTTAAAGACACAAGTGCACCATCAACATACAGTACGCCTTTAAGTACACAGCGCCACCGTGCCCCCACATGGGTAATCGGGATGGAGTGCCTTGCCCAAGAACATAATGCAGTTACCCCTGGCGTGGGATTGAACTGTGGACCTTTCAGTTTGCAGTCCAATGCCGTAACACCACTGAGCCACCATGCTCCCTTTGGAATCTAATATTATTGCTTCCATGGAAACATTGGCCACCTGTGAAAAGTGGCCAGCCCAAGGCGGCCACATTGTACATGTAAATCCTGATTAAATAATGCTGCATACTGAAAATAATGAAATTCTTTGAATTTACAAGTCGTGGTCTGTCTGAAAGACCATTTTTGTGTAAATTTGAGGAAATAAAAAATTGGTAAATTGGCAAAGTGAAAAAACAAAATTACACAAAAACAGACCATCTCATGAAGTCATGATCCCTGGGGGCAATCCTGAAAATAAACAGACTGTCAAAATGAGAGCTGCAGAGGGGGAATTTGATGATGCTGCCCTGCACAGCAGGAGAGCATCACAAAATTTACCCTCTGTGAACCTCAGTCTGAATCAAGGACTCAAGCCAAAACAACAAGATGTACCTAGAGGATAAATTGGCCCACTGTGTGGGATAACATCAGCAAATTCACCCTCTGGGGACCTCATTTTGCAAATGACAGGTTGCTTATATTCAGGCTTGCCGGGGGGTCCAGGGATACAGAAAGCAATTATAATATACATATTCTAATTAATCACAATGGGGTACATTTCTCACCCAAGAAATACATGTATCAACGATTTTTCAAAAAGATTCAAGAAGCACGACCTAATTTTCTGCTCATGGACTACAATGGGGTAGATTTCTGACCCAAGAAATATTCACAATTGTTCAAACATACAGTACGTGGAGAGTGGATATTAACAAAATCACCTGTGGAGTGGAGTTTAGAGTTGAAACTGTTAACCGATTAATCAAATATCAACATCTTGATCGATCCAAAATGTAATAGTTCGATTAACCGTTATGTTTGAACTACTGTATTTAATGGGTCAACAAAGGAACAAACTTGCTCCAAAACAGGCAAACATTGTCACATTGACTCACATCAATTATATGAGACAGAGTAAAGTCTGCACGTTACTTGCTGACATACTTGTTTACTTGCATGATCATTATACTGTATCAGTAGCTGGAAATGGTCATTCTTAACCCTTTACCCATTGCGGGTAGCAGACGATACTTGCAAAATAAATTCAAGAATTACTAAACAGTTTCAATTTTTGTCTCAAAAACATAGCTTACGACCTCTCATTGGAACGAGCCCAATGAGCTCGTTTCAATGAGGGGTCATAAGCTATGTTTTTGAGACAAAAATTGAAAACATAATATATCTAAATGGAGATTTTTGTATATACATGTAGGCCTAGTCAGTTTTGTTTGTTACATTGGATAAAGGGTTCATAAGGTATATCATCGACGGTATGGCAATTATTCAGATATCTATTTGGACAAGTGATTAATTGGTTATCCAAGGTTAATCCATGTGATTAATCAATCAAGAAAACCCCTTAACCGTTTTAGCTCTATGGTAGTTATCACCCAAAATATCACGTTCAATTTCTGAACAATCGACAAAAAACACAAGCAATGTTTCAGCCTATGGACCCCTTTGCTTGTGCTTATTATGCTTTGCAGAAAGTTTGCAATTATTGCTTGGGTGGAATCTCCACTGTAGGGGTGATTTAGTGTTTATACACTCTCCACCTACTGTACTGCAAGAAGCACTACCAAATTATTTGACTCAAGGACAACTATCAAACAGCGATTTAAGAGAAATCCAACCTTCCCTTACTGTGTAATTAGGCAGAAAAACTGAAAGCACGGGCCTAAAAGAGGGCATATTGATTTGATTTAATTGTATTGATCAGTATGCAGTTACCATTTTCTAAATGTAAATCCTGTATTCCCCTTCAAAAGTCGATCAATACAACATTCATAAAAGGTAGTTGTATGCATAAATCACACCCAGAACTCTTGTTCTGATAAGATCTTTGTAATCTTCAATACATGATCTGGCAGCCTTCCAAAACATGCCTGATCTCCCACTGCAATATCTGCTACATGTAAATTAATTGTTGTTTATTCTTTTTCAACATGTGTAATTATCCAGTAATTAACCACTACTGTGGCAAGCAAGCTATTAATTGAAAATAGAATATGTTTTCATTTTTGGAATTCACTAGAAAGGGAATACTTTCCACAATTCATTCCAATGAGTGTTCATCAGCTGAGTTTGAACACTTTTTGAGAATAGCAATGGCTGGTTTTGACAATTATTATATTGGTTAAAAATTAAAAAATTGATATAGATGAGATTTACACTAAGGCTGTCCAGTGCACAGGATTAGTTAGTAATAGTCACTCAGTTAAAAATGATTTTTTTATTAACCCTTTACCAACGTAACAGCCAAAACTGCATTATTCACAACAATCACCATCCAATTTTCATTATTTTTTTCACTTTTTGTCTCAAAAACATAGCTTATGACTCCTCACTGGAACGAGCCCAATGAGCACGTTCCATTGAGGGGTCATAAGCTATGTTTTTGATGCAAAAAATGAAAAAAATTAGTTATTTAAGAATTTTATTTGCAAGTGTCATCTAGTGATGAACCGATAACCGGAATCGGCAATCGGAACCGACCGGTTATGGGGCATCGGCCGATTATGACAACCGGCAGTTTCCGGTTATGCTATATTTAACACTGACTATAAAAATCTCTTTGATATCTGGCTATTTTAATAAAGTTTCCCCATTAAAAATGTGTGTAGTGCATATCAGAATATTTATGGATTTGCAGAGCCGAGATATTATGGAAATTTACCATCTGCAATCGGTACAAGATCGCCTCTATTCCCAGCTGAACGAAGTCACCGGTCTTCAGTCATGGTGCTGTACAATGTTGCATTGGAGGATACATGTATAAATAAAATACACTCAGCCACTAGTCTGTAGTACTTCATGATGCAAGCATCACAATACAATAGGAAATTAAAATTGGAGAAAAACTAAAAAAAAACACTATTTTTTTCGACGGTAGATTATTGTTACGCAACATGTAAGTCGCATGACTGTCACAAACACATTCTCAATTTGTCAAGCTCATTTTTTAAGTCAGTTACCTCCCTTGATGTTTTTCTCCAACTGAACCTTAAATAATATATTCTGATGTTGCATGGGTGTATGTAAACAATGCACCATACAACTTCACAACACACATTAACATCAACGTTATCATTCAATTAAGACACAAAGTATATGCTCAGTATCTTCCTGGTTAATACAGCCAAGTGTATTATTACACAAAACCGTATTAACAACACTATTTACCAAAATAACATACAATCATCACAAGAGAACAATATCGTGTGATTGTATCATTTTGGATAATATTGCCCAGCACTAAACATGCATACTCTGAGAACTTATGTGGTATTCTTACTATTAAGCTTTCGTAATTGGTGATTTATCAACCAAATTCTGGTGCATAACAGGCACTAACAGATTTTCTTCTGGGTCCTATTTCAACCATCGGAATCAGCATAATCACCAGAAAAATAATCGGTAATCGGTTCATAGCAAGTTTGGATAATCGGTTCATCTGCCTTTCGTGTTAGGTAAAGGGTTAACAGAAAGTGTGATTAACCCTGTCAAGGTTAATCATACTTTCTGGTTATAAAAAAAATTGCTAACTGCCATATCACACACTACATGAAAATATACATTGCAAAGGCTGTAAAAATGCACAGGGTTATTTATTTATTTATTTATTTATTTATTTATTGGGGTTTAACCCACACTTTTGACAGCCAGGGTCACCTCGTGTTGGACAGTTTTACAGGAGGAGGAAGACAGAGTTCCCAGACAGAACAACAAGCAATGGCAAGCAACTGTACAGGGTTAGTTGGTTATATGCTACATACGGTGCAGTATTCAATGAACTAATGGAAATATTTATACTGAATTGCTGAAATGTTTTTAAAGTGAATTCCAAAAATTAAAACATATTCTATTTTCAATTAATAGCTTGTTTGCAGTGATTAACTTTAAAAAAACATCTTATGAACACAAATTTTGCACATGTAAAAAAAAATGCAATTAACATATGTGCACCAGATAACACCCCTGTGCTGAAATGATTTGCAGAGTTCAAATATTTGCCAAATGTATTTGAAGATTTCTTTCGTTTTTTATGTTTCAGATGGTATCACTAAGTAAGATAATTAGTACAGTGGAATCCACTTAATTACAATACATGGAGAGTGGATTGTTACTAAATCACTTGTTGGGGTGGTGTCTCCACTCAGACAATTCTTCCTTGTCTGGGAAAAAGCAAAGGTTGAACCCGGAGGTCCCTTGGTTGAAACTGTGCTTGTCCTTTTCATGCATTACCACAAGAACCAACTGTTATTGTCTGGGTGGAAACTTCACTCCATGAGGGTTTTAGTGGTAATTCACTTTCCACATACTGTAGGTATCTCTTAACTGAAAAATACTGTTAATTGTATGCACATGTACTTATGATGTATATAGTTTCAAAATAGTGAAAATACCTAACCATTTTCCATTCCTTCACTACAAATTTAATCCTGTTTGTTTATTCAGGTTTAACCTTTACCCAATGTAGAGGCCAAAACTGGCCAGCACTATTCACAAAAATTGTCATTCAATTTTCATTATTTTTTTCATTTTTTGCGTCAAAAACATAGCTTATGACCCCTCATTGGAACAAGCTCATTGGGCTCGTTCCAGTGAGGGGTCATAAGCTATGTTTTTGATGCAAAAAAAGAATAACATTAGTTATTCAATAATTTTGTTTGCAAGTGTTGTCTGCTTTTCATGTTAGGTAAAGGGTTAACAACACTTTCAGCAGCAGGGTTGCACATCATGTCAGTGAGTTGTATGGGTGTAGGAAGCAAAACTACACAGAGCAGTGGTGTGCAACTGCCAGATTCTTCTACTTACTAACTCTGCATAAGTAGAGTTTGTGGCGATAGAAGGCTAGTATTTAATTATTTAGTAGGGTTTAACTACACATTGACAGCCAGGGTCATATCATGTCGGTGACAGTTTTACGGGTGGAGGAAGCCGGATTACCCAGAGAGAACCACCGAGCAACGACGAGCAGCTGTCAGCTCTCCAACATCGTAACTCTGAACTCTACATCGCGGCACAGACAGGGTTAGATTGGTTGAAGACATGCACACCATCGACGCGCAGTACGTCTTAGTACACAGCATCATCATGCCCCCATGTAGGCAATCAGGGTTAAGTGTCTTGCCCAAGGACACAATGCAGGAACACGAATCAGTCGCTGAAATGGTCACCCATCCAACTGCTAACCGCGCCCGACGTTGCTTAACTTCGGTGATCTGACGAGAACTGGTTACTGCGACGCCACCATGCCTTGATAGAAGGCTAGTGCACCATCAATGCGATGTATAGTTGAAATTAGAAGTCCTGTTAATGCGCCCTTTACTGCAGAAGGATGAAGTAATCTGAAATACACAAGAACGTTTGCGCTGTGCAAAGCAAAATATAATGCACTATTAGCGAGGTCGGTAGTGAAATCACGAACTGAACCAACCAATCAAACAAAAAGAAAATATTGAGACTACAGTATGTGGAGGGTGGACAACTACCAAATTGCTGTGCGATAGATTTTTCACTCAGTAATCATTTACAATTTCTGAGGACAAAATACAAGAAGCACTTGCAAACTTTTATCACATGGACCACTACATGTAGGTTGCACCCGGTGGTCCATTGATGAAAGTTTGCAAGTGTTTCTTATGCTGTTATGAACAATTGCAAATGCCTTTTCAGTGGAGACTACATGTACACGTACATGTATATGGTGCTGTGTTTAAGTAGCACATGTAATCCACTCTCTTCAATCTGAGTACTAGTATGCAGTCGAATTTTAATATCTAGTTTGAACTTTCGTCATTACATACAGTTAAAACTA
Organism: Pictodentalium vernedei; assembly: GCA_031216915.1. Classification (NCBI taxonomy): domain Eukaryota; kingdom Metazoa; phylum Mollusca; class Scaphopoda; order Dentaliida; family Dentaliidae; genus Pictodentalium; species Pictodentalium vernedei. The sequence continues at coordinate 241,302,389 of CM062291.1, forward strand.
AAAGTCCTGTCATGAAATGTGCACAAATAGCATGTCGATCTGAACGTTAATCTACACGTTAGGACAATAGTAAGGCTCTCACATTATGTACATATGGCCTGTGCACAAGCAACGTTTCAGCCAATGGACCTCCGGGTAACCCGGAGGTCCATTGGCAGAAACATTGCCTGTGTTTACTATGAGTAAATTGTGCACAATTCCTACGCGCAATTAAGCCTAGATAAGCACACAATTCGGGACAGGACTTCTAGTTTTAACTTTATGTACATGTATCACAGTAGAGGTTAGGAATGATGTTAATGAGCTCTTTTTACTAGTATAGAATTGTTGGACACACTGTTTTCTACAGGAATTGAGTTAATATGATAATGGGTCAGCTTGAGCTTGACAGGGACAAAAAGTGCGCTTACTCTGCATGCTATTACTTCAAAATAGTGCACAATACAGTGACCTTGTTTCAACTGTATGCATAACAGTGCATGTATGGCCACCATGGACTGTTCACTTTCCACTTGTGGGCAATATTTCCAGGGACACAATAATATTAGATTCCAAACACTAATTATAGGAATAATCATCAAAAATTTAATTGATGAAGCATTGGAACAACCCAATGCTTCATTAACCCTTTACCCAATGCAGACGATATCACAATTTATTAATTTAAATATCATTTTTTTTTAATTTTTCAAAACATTTCAACAAAACCATATCATGTGACCCCTCAATGGAACAAGCCAAATGAGCTCGTTCCAATGAGGGGTCCCATGATATGGTTTTGTTGAAATATTTTGAAAAATTTAATTTTTTCAACTGCTCAATTTGCATATTACGCAGGCAGATGCGGGCAATTCGTTAGGTAAAGGGTTAATTAAGCTTTTTTTGCTGATGATTTTTATTACCTGGTAATTGCATGCGTGGACATCACTGCCCACGCATGAATTACTACCAGTCCACAGCGACTGTACTGTACTGTAGATCACCATCGTGCCCCACATGTGCATCTGGGTTTACATGTATTGTGGTCGAGGTATAAGGGTCATTTACCATCCAACCTGGTTGATCCTGAACTCTTATCTCTTGTGGTAAATCGGTCTCTTTGTGAGCTAGAAGTCGACAGTTCAAGCCTCGGTTCCCGCACTTCTCTCTCAATCTGTTACATTTGGGGGCTTGTCCGTTCCTCAGCAGTTGGTGGCATCGTGGACCCTGTGCTGAAGCATGGGGGATGTTTCAAAACATTCTGAGGTGGAATCTGGGATGAGATTGACGGTGGGTGAGTCTCAAAAGAAGGGGAGAGTAATGCAGCGGTCGAGGTATAAAGGCCATTTACCAACCAGCCTTGTTTGTCCGGATCTCTTCGTCCTGTGGTAAATCGGTCGCTTTCTGTACTAGAGGTCGGCAGTTCGAACCCCGGCTCACACACTTATCCCTCCTGAGTCCTCCTGTTAAACATGCATGTGTCTTGCCCAAGGACACAACGCAGTTACTGATGGTTTTGGTTTCAAGTCCAATTTTCTAACTACTGAGACACTGTGCTCCCAATTTGTGCTATTAGTTGCAAATACGTGTAGGTTGCAGAGCAATTACTGTTAAATGATTAAAAAATATCCTGTGATCAATTGACAAATTATAATCTGTCCACTGCATTCCTCATGTTGGATTGTCTGTTGACCTACCTGTATTTGGGCATATTGTATCCAATTTAAGCATTTAATGTATTATATTTCTTGTTTGAAACAAGGTTTTTATGTAACAGCACAGGTGCATGTAATAGATTATAGATTTTCTGGATTTGGTTTCAGTTGAGTTTCAGAAAAATACATTGGTTTTGGTCTGGTTATTGACTTTTTTTCTGTGTGAACATGTAGCTCCTTAACCCTGTACACTCTGATGTCAAGATGGCAAAGGTTTCAGCAGCAAATATTTCCCATAATGCAGTTTGATATTTAACCAAATATACCTTGTTTGACAGAGCTCAGTAGCTCTGTGAAACAAGATATAATTGGTTAAATTCATAGTTATTTATTTATTATATATTGGGGTTTTAACGTCACTTTTGGAGAGCTTGGTGGCTCAGTGGAAGACTATTGGACTTCTATGCTAAAGGTCCCAAGTTTGATCCCCGTCCGGGATGACCCACATTGTGTCCTTGGGCAAGACACTTTATACCGGTTGCCTACATGGGGGCACGATGATGCAGTGTACTAAGGCGTACTGCACGTCGATGGTGTACATCAACTGCTGTAACCCTGCTTGAGCGGAGCTTGAGTTAGAATATTGAGGAGCTGAGAGCTGCTCGTCGATGCTCGGTGGTTCTCTCCGGGTACTCCGGTTTCCTTCACTTGTAAAACTGTCACGGTCACGATTAGCCACTGTGCCCAAGTACATGTATGTGATCTTAAAACCCCAATAAATAAATAATAACGACACTTTCGAGAGCCAGAGTCACCTCGTGTCGAACAGTTTTATGGGTGGAGGAAGCCGGAGTACATCGAGAACCACCAAACAACAGCAAGTAACTGTCAGACTCCCCAACGTACTAACTCCACAAAAGCAGGGTTTGAATTGGTTGACGACAAGTGCACCATCGACGTGCAGTACGCCTTAGTACACAACGCCACCATGCCCCCAAGCGGACAATTGTGATTAATTGTCTTGCCCATGAATACAACGTGATTGCTGCAGGTGGGAGTCGAACCTAGGACCTCTTGGCTTGCAGCCTACATCTCTACCTAATCAGCCACCACGCCCCGGTTAAATTCATAGATAAACAAGAGAAAAACAGAGTGATTGGAGAAAATTCTGTTGATTGAACCATGGACTTTGCAGTTTGTAGTCCAATGCTCTAATAACTGAGTCACCACATTCCCATATAAAATACAGTACATGAAGAGTGGATTACCACTAAAACACTCATGGAGTGAAGTTTCCATCCAGACAATATCAGTTGGTTCCCGTGGTAATGCATGACAAGGACAAGCACAGTTTTAGCCAAGGGACCTCCAGGTTCAGCCCAGTGGTCCCTTGGCTGAAACTTTGCTCGTCGTTCTAATGCTTTTTCCCAGACAAGGAAATTTTGTCTAAGTGGAGACACCACCCCATGCGTGATTTAGTAACAATCTACTCCCCATGTACTGTACATTTGCATTAAGAAAGCAACATAAATGTACATTGTACACTTTCCAAAATCCCCAGCCTTGACTATCTGCAGTGACAATTTTAGCTCCTCTAACAGCACATCTTAAATTATTTTTGTTCATCCGGGGTTCATCAGGTCTGCCATTCTTTAGGAGTGCACTCAGTGCAGGAGTGCTGCATGCCTAGAAAAAATTGCAGGCAATTTTTTGACCCCTTGATTTTCTGACATGCAAGACCTGTTTGGGACTGCCTTTAAAATCTCTTATCATTTGTCAATGTTGCACTGATTCGCAATAATTCATGACCCATTCTTTGTTGCATTTCAATAATTTTGAGTGTAGAAGACAGTCACATAAGAATTGAATGCAACATTTTGAATAATGAGAATATGGGTGTGTAAATTATTCCACAATGTAGCTGAATGTAGTACAATTTATCAGTCACAATAGTAATACCTTGAAGTGAATATACAGTACATAGAGAGTGTATTGTCAATAAATCAACCGTGGAGTGATAATTTCTCTCAAGCAATAAGTGCTAATTTGATGCAAAGCGTAATTAGCACAAGCAAAGTTTCAGCCAGTGGACCTCCAGGTTAAACCTGGTCCATTGGTTGAAACTTGCCTTGTGTTTCTTGTGTTTCTGTACGAAATTTGAGAATAGTACCTTCGGTGATAGCTCCACTCCATGGGTGACTGGGTGACAATCCACCCTCCATGTACTGTAACTAAAATAGTATACAAGTATATGTATTGAAAATTCCAGGTGCATTTGCACTCCCAAGCAATCTGAGGAGGACAATTGCTTTGTACTCCTTGATTTTCAACACTGCCAGGCCTGGTTCATGCACCTTTCCTACTAAGAAATTTCATAATTTTTCCAAAACTTTTCAAGGAGTTTTGAACAAAACACCCGGACGAAAGAATGTGAAAACATTTCCATACCTATAATGCATGTACCAAACTTCCATTCACCATTCATTCCGGACAATTTGCTGTGCAATCCCACTGTCTGGAAACATGTGCTTGAAGAGTGTGCTCAAATCAGAGTTTGAATTGCATGAACTGTGTTGAGAAATTGTATGAAGAGTCCACAAAGACAGCCTGGTGCGCAATATGTTCCGAGTGTGCAAATGCTTCCTAATCGGGTCACGGGGAGGAGATCCAGTATTCTTTCCATTGTGTTAAGCTATCTATTTCTCCGAACTCCATGACAATTCCACACCCACCCCAATTAAATTTTATTTCTCCAGAATTTTTCCTGACCTGGTATTAAAAAATTCCTATTTTCCACACTTTTCAAGAGTATGGAAAATTATTTTTCCAATTCTGTACCTTCCCCAGGATTCCGTACATTTGTGCCTGCATATGAACCCTATCATCAAAATTTTTTCGCATATTTTTGTCTTGTTAGAATTGATAGGAGAGTGCCTCTAGGCACTCTCCCATAAATTGTCACAGGGCAAATCCATACAGACTAAACAATTTCACTTCAAAGATTATACGAACCAGATCCCAAGAAATCATGTATGAACTCTTGAAATTGCTGTGTCAATAAATCACAATGAATCATGAATATGGGCTTCCGGCATTCAACAAGTCAATAAGTTTATCTGTAATACTTTTTACTCTCTTTGTTCTGACAAAAATTATGTGCTCATTGAAGTCTACGGTTTTCTTTATTTTTTAATTGACATAATGTACATGCACGGTACTGGTATGGTACCTGTGGCAGGCCTTTAAATCTCTCTAAAATAGTAATGGTAAACTTGGTGCCCAAATAATGTAATTGTCCCCAAATTATGGGGTGTTTGAAAATTTTGTATTGTGTTTTTGCAGTCTTTCAGCCATACATGCAGGGTTTGATCTTAGTAGATTGGGAAAGAGACTGTGTACTTGGTCTTGGAAAAATTATTCAATTGGTCATTTGAACATATATCCATCTGGAAGCATTTTTTTTAGAGAGAATACAGGTTAAAACGGGTATCTCTTTTTCAAAATTAACTATTAGAAAATCAGAATGGCTATGTAACCTGATTATGCTGTTTAAGTTTCAGGATAATAGAGTTTTGTGCCAGAATTTTATAGCATGTATCCCATTGTGAATAGAGCCTTATTCCGGCCCCAAAATGGCCAACATTAAACCCTGCATACATGTGTATATTATGACGTACGAACAGGATCATAAATCAGTGAATTAAGCATGATGCTAAAATAAAGAGTATGATACTCAATTAATATTGTATGATACCCTAATAATATAGTATTATACTGAATTAATTCAGTATCATACTCAAATAATTGAGTATCATACTTGATTATTTATGCAGCATTTATGAAATCATACAATGTACCAAATAATATAGCATCATACTAAATTATTAGAGTATCATACTAAAAAAACAATTATGACCCTCCCGTACGTGAACCTGATTTCATTATCATGCTATTTTATTTATGCTGCATTTATGAAATCGTGCACAATAATATAGTATGATTGTAAATTAATTGAGTATCACACTAAAATAATTAAGTATCATACACAAATAATATAGTATGATTCTAAATTAATTGAGTATCATACTAAAATAATTAAGTACCATACACAAATAATATAGTATGATTCTAAATTAATTGAGTATCATACTAAAATAATTAAGTATCATACACAAATAATATAGTATGATTCTAAATTAATTGAGTATCATACTAAAATAATTAAGTATCATACACAAATAATATAGTATGATTCTAAATTAATTGAGTATCATACTAAAATAATTAAGTATCATACACAAATAAAATAGTATGATGCTAAATTAATTGAGTATCATACTGAATTAATTCAGTATCATACACAAATAATATAGTATGATGCTAAATTAATTGAGTATCATACAGAATTAATTCAGTATCATACACAAATAATATAGTATGATGCTGAATTAATTGAGTATCATACTGAAAACCTGTCAATCAACACATTCTAACCAATCAGTGGCGCCGATACATACACGCTAGATTTTCTGGCGCCACATTTAAATAACACGATAAGCAAATGGAAGACCGATATAAAAATGAATCTGGAAGGTTTTCTTGAAGGAGCTCGTGGTTTCGTGTCTAAGGTAACCCGTACTTTACAGTCCTCGATCAACGAAGCATCTGTTTCAACAGCAAGTATGACACTGGAAGCGTCACAAAGAAATGTGAAAAGAATGGTTGCAAGGTTCCTGGAATATTCAGCCCTGTTACCAGTATTAACAGAGGCTGTGCAGATTGTTGAAGAAATGAAAAGGTAAGAATAAATCTTTGAAAACACCACGTTTTGGAAAATTGAAACGATCTCGTCGATCAAAATAAGGCAAGATGCGACACCTTGAAGGGGGTGGTGGTGGGGGAGTGGGTGGTTGGTGGCTGTGTAATATGTACACTGTTTAAAACAAGGCAACGGGCAAGAACATGGATGTTATGGGGGTGGGGTGGGGTGGGGGGGGGGGGGGGTCTCACGCCCACCACACAAAATCCGGACACAGGTTTTGAACGGTTAGAAGTTCCCGCGGGACATGCCAATTTGCTGAAACTTCACCTTGCAAAGTGAGTAGCTGTCATAGTAATTAGTGTCAAACACTCGTTTTAATTTTCCTTCTTCCAGTAAAAATTTAGCCTGAAAAAGTTTCCTGAAAATTTCGTGCGGTTGAAATTTTGCAACACTTAGAACACTTGAAATATCAGTCGAAAAATTATATCCCAAAGATTGGGGGTGGGTGCGCTTAACGCAAATTCATCTCCAATCGGTTGGACATTTTGTCTGGCCTGGGTTGGGGGGGGGGGGGGGGAGGGGGGGTGGTGCTGTTTAAAAATTTGAAGATGACAATATTCTCCACCGAAGACCCACTAAACACCCGGTAGCCACACCCAGACGAAGATTCAACGATGGGTTATTTATTTATTTATTTATTTATTTATTTATTTATTTGTTTATTTATTTATTCATTTATTGGTGTTTAAGGTAAAATATTTCACAATGGCTAATCGTGACCATGACAGTTTTACGGCTGGAAGAGATTGACGGAGAGAACCACCGATCAACAACAAGTAACTGTCAGCTCTCAAGCAATCAAACTCCACACAAGCAGGATTGGCATTGGTTGAAGACAGATGCACCATCGACGTGCAGTACGCCTTAGTACACAACGCCACCGTGCTCCCATGTGGATAGTGGGGGTGAAATGTTTTGCCCAAGGACACAACGCGGCTGCGGCAGGGCGCAGGTGGGATTCGAATCAAGGATCCCTCATCTCGCAGACTTCCCCCTCTACCTACTGAGCCACCGCGTCCCCTGATTCACTTGATACATTAACAATGCATTTGCTGAAAAACAAAACACCAAGGTGTGCAAACAATTCAACTCAGGAATTCTTTTCGAAATCAAAATTAGTCATTTTGAGTGGATTGGTGGTACTCGTAGAGGTGGAAGCCTGACTCTCGTGCCATCGCAACTACACGCATAACTGCACACACATGCATATTCTTCACTATCTTTGACGTACCCATTAACTTACAGACATATCCTTACACATACATACACATACACCCCCTATCCACACACGTGTTCTACCCCCCCCCTCTCCCCCTCCCCTAGATTTTCTTAGTTTACAATGCGAAACTGCCTCGAACCGATGTGGTATGGTAATAGTAATTCGGAGGTTATGAGTGACGCTTGGTGACAAAAATTTATTCATTGCAGAGATTGGACTGTTTTATATTTTGTGAGTTGTGTATTAAGTAATAATTGTGTCTTGTGTTCGAAGGGTCGATGCAGCTCTGGTTGTAAATTTTTATACAAAACATGTGTGCAAACTTGAAATTTATTTATTTATTGGGATAACGTCACCTATTGTCGCACAGTTTTACGGGTGTAGGAAGCCAGAGTTCCTGGAGAGAACCACTGAACAACGGCGAGCAACTGTCGAACTCCCGTTGGTGCTAAGTCCGTACAGGCTGGGTTAGCACTGGTTAAAGACAAATGCACCATCGACGTGCAGTGGGCCTTAGCACACAGCGCCGCCGATTCCTCACAGGATTAACTGCCATGCCCAAGGACACAATGCTGTTACCTCTCGCGGGATCGAATCGTGAACCTGTCGGTTTGAAGTTCATTGCGGTCACCACTGAACCACTGCGCTCCCGTCCAAACTTCAATGGAGCTGAAATGTCCACTCCATCCAATGTAATATGAATGTATACAGTAAGATTTCATACTGTTATATGATTTTGAACCGAAAAATTAGGCTGTACAAAGATGGTAACGGTAATGGTGATAGCTCCCCTTGCGATACCCGGTAAGCGAAGTAGTGCTTGGTATCTGTGGTTAATCAACAAATGGGGTTTAAGTCGACATAAATAGGTGACGGGAGTAGTATGTAATATGGTTTTGGGGCCTAGTTGGCAGGACCCGTTGCAGGACCCCGGAAGTGACGTCATGTCACGTGACGTAGTGGCACCATGTTGTGTTGTCATGGTAACCGCGTGGGCGGCCATGTTGTGACGTCATCCCCATAGTGATACGTGTTGTTAGTGCACATGCGCAGCGCATGTTGTTAGGGTGACACGTGTTTCCGTCGTCCATTTTGTATACTGGAGGCCGCCATCTTGGTTTCTATGGTAGCACCGTACTAGCACGTGGTTGCTATGTTACCCAATTTTTCTGCAATAGGACGGGGTATGTTCGGAGGATATGTTCGATTGAATCGGAGTATTTTCTGGAACGACTTCCCTGGATAATTACCACAAACAACCCGACAAGTTTTGCAATTTCGAATTCTTCCAGAATTCTCTGCTTCTATCTATATATGCAATAGTTATCGTTTATCTGGCCATGTTCCTTTATTCTAGAGTATACTCCAGTAGCGTAGAAGAGCCTATCTGTGGGAACAGCTTTGCTTATTGTTACTATATTTAGCTATTTTTGGTCTATTTTTGTTAGTTCCGACCCTATTCTAAGTTCTCTTGTTGTTTCATTTATCTAGAACGTTTATAACTAATCAGTTCGCTTGATTTCCATAACCTGTACTTAATCGTATAGAGTTATCTCCCCTTATACAACGAAGTTGTAACCGATTCTCATCACATCTATATCCAATGGCAATATCCCCGGGAACCCCACATTTCAGCACCCCTTTTTTTGAAAAACATAGGACCTTCGGTACCCCTTTGTTGTCATATGTGCTTATGTGAAAAAGCATAATGTGACACAATGTGCCTAGCACAAAGGCACATGCTTTATGTGCCGATATGTGCTTACCAAATGCTTTGTATCATCCTGTTATTGGTAAGGTGGTACGTAATACCAGTAGTTCCTACCCTATTTCGAGTATTTTTGTTGTTTCATTTATCTAGATTACCCAATCACTTCACTTTCCTGACACTAACTAACCAATTAGATTGCTTGATTTCCCATAACCTGTACTTAATCGTACAGAGTTATCTCCCTTCTGTATAGTAACAGCCTATATCAATGGCAATATCCCCGGCACCCCCAATTTCAGCACCCCTTTTTTGAAAAACATATGGCCTTCGGCACCCCTTTTTCGGAAATGAGGATTAAAAGTCGTATTAAAAATCCCTCAATGAGGTCTAATTTACTACGACTCTTATCCTAATTTCGGAAAAAGGGGTGCCGAAGGCAATATGTTTTTCAAAAAAGGGGTGCCGAAATTGGGGTGCCTTCTGGAGAATCCCTTTTTTTCTGAAATGATGATAAGAGTCGTATTAAAAATCCCCAATGAGGTCTAATTTACTACGACTCTTATCCTCATTTGACAAAAAAGGGTTTCTCCAGAAGGCATCCCAATTTGGGCACCCCTTTTTTGAAAAACATATGGCCTTCGGCACCCCCTTTTTTCTGAAATGAGGATAAGAGTCGTATTAAAAATCCCTCAATGAGGTCTAATTTACTACGACTCTTATCTTCATTTCAGAAAAAAGGGGTGCCTAAGGCCATATGTTTTTCAAAAAAGGGGTGCCTAAATTGGGGTGCCGGGGATATTGCCATTGATATAGGTTTTTGTTATACAGAAGGGAGATAACTCTGTACGATTAAGTACAGGTTACAGGAAATCAAGCAATCTAATTGGTTAGTTAGTGTCAGGAAAGTGAAGTGTTTGGGTAATCTACATAAATGAAACAACAAAAGTACTTGGAATAGGGTAGGAACTACTGGTATTACGTACCACCTTACCAATAACAGGATGATACAAAGCATTTGGTAGGTTAATACTATCAACGGTTAGGATGGGACCTACAGGGAATATACCAACCATACTCTGCTGCCGTTCTGTATTACCAGGCATTGACCCCACCCCAGAATACCGCTCAATAATATGAAGCACCTGGTGGATCAGTAGTACCAAGGGCCACATTGCTCGATGGGATTCGAGTCATTCGAGCAATGACTTTTTAATAACTGTTTGATGGCGTATAAGGGAGATTTGGCATAGGTATGTCTTGTGGTACAGGTAATAGTATCCTCAGATAAGTATCCTATAAAAGGTATCCTCGATAGGTATCCTCAAATAATACAATGCCGGGCCATAGGTATCCTCAAATACCCGTATGTGCCTTTGTGCTAGGACACATTGTGCCTTTTCACATAAGCACATATCGGCACATAAAGCATGTGCATTTGTGCTAGGGCACATTGTGTCACATTATGCTTTTTCACATAAGCACATATGACAAAAAAGGGGTGCCGATGGTCATATGTTTTTCCAAAAAAGGGGTGCCAAAATTTGGGGTGCCCGGGGATATTGCCATTGGATATAGATGTGATGAGAATCAGATACAACATCGTTGTATAAGGGGTGATAACTCTATATGATTAAGTTCAGGTTATGGGAAATCAAGCAATCTGATTGGTTATAAATGTTCTAGATAAATGAAACAACAAGAGTACTTAGAATAGAGTCAGAACTAACAAAAATAGACCAGAAATAGCTAAATATAGTAACAATAAGCAAAGCTGTTCCAACAGATAGGCTTTTCTACACTACTGGAGTATACTCTAGAATAAAGGAACATGGCCAGATAAACGACAACTATTGCATATATAGATAGAAGCAGAGAATTCTGGAAGAATTCGAAATAGCAAAACTTGTCGGGTTGTTTGTGGTAATTATCCAGGGAAGTCGTTCCAGAAAATACTCCGATTCAATCGAACATACCCTCCGAACATACCCCATCCTAAAAAAAGAAAAATTGGGTAACATAGCAACCACATGCCACCATAGAAACCAAGATGGCGGCCTCCAGTATACAAAATGGACGACAGAAACACATATCACCCTAACAACACGCGGTGCGCATGCGCACTAACAACACGTATCACTATGGGGAGGACGTCACAACATGGCCGCCCACGCGGGTTACCATGACAACAGAACATGACGCCACTACGTCACTTGACAGGACGTCACTTCCGGGGTCCTGCAACGGGGTCCTGCCAACTAGGCCCCAAAACCACATTACATACTACTTCCGTCACCTATTTATGTCGACCTAAACCCCATTTGTTGATTAACCACAGATACCAAGCACTACTTCGCTTACCGGGTTTTGCAAGGAGAGCTATCACCATTACCGTTACCATCTTTGTACAGCCTAATTTTTCGGTTCAAAATCATATAACAGTATACTATATCATGAAATCTTACTGTATACATTCATATTACATTGGATGGAGTGGACATTTCAACTCCATTGAAGTTTGGACGGGAGCGCAGTGGTTCAGTGGTGACCGCAATGAACTTCAAACCGACAGGTTCACGATTCGATCCCGCGAGAGGTAACAGCTTTGTGTCCTTGGGCACGGCAGTTAATCCTGTGAGGAATCGGCGGCGCTGTGTGCTAAGGCCCACTGCACGGCGATGGTGCATTTGTCTTCAACCAGTGCTACCCCTGCCTGTGCGGACTTAGCACCAATGGGAGTTTGACAGTTGCTCGCCATTGTTTGGTGGTTCTCTCCAGGAACTCCGGCTTCCTACACCCGTAAAACTGTCCGACAATAGATGACGTTATCCCAATAAATAAATAAATTTCAAGTTTGCACACATGTTTTGTAAAAAAATTTACAACCAGAGCTGCATCGACCCTTCGAACACAAGACACAATTATTACTTAATACACAATTCACAAAATGTAAAACAGTCCAATCTCTGCAATGAATAAATTTTTGTCACCAAGCGTCACTCATAACCTCCGAATTACTATTACCATACCACATCGGTTCGAGGCAGTTTCACATTGTAAACTAAGAAAATCTACGTTAGAATGTAAGTGTGCATGTGTGGCGGAGGATGGGGTGTGTGTGTGTGGGGGGGTGGGGGTGTTGAACACGTGTGTGGATAGGGGGGTATGTGTATGTACGCGTAAGGAGATATCTGTAAGTTAATGGGTACGTCAAAGATAGTGAAGTATATGCATGTGTGTGCAGTTATGTGTGTAGTTGCGATGGCACGAGAGTCAGGCTTCCACATCTACGAGTACCACCAATCCACTCAAAATTACTTATTTTGATTTCGAAAAGAATTCCTGAGTTGAATTGTTTGCACACCTAGGTGTTTTGTTTTTCAGCAAATGCATTGTTAATTTAACAAGTGTATCAGGGGACGTGGTGGCTCAGTAGGTAGAGGGGGAAGTCTGCGAGACGAGGGATCCTTGATTCGAATCCCACCTGTGCCCTGCCGCAGCCGCGTTGTGTCCTTGGGCAAAACATTTCACCCCCACTATCCACATGGGAGCATGGTGGCGTTGTGTACTAAGGCGTACTGCACGTCGATGGTGCATCTGTCTTCAACCAATGCCAATCCTGCTTGTGTGGAGTTTGAGAGCTGACAGTTACTTGTCGTTGATCGGTGGTTCTCTCCGTCAATCTCTTCCAGCCGTAAAACTGTCATGGTAACGATTAGCCATTGTGCAGAAATATGTTACCTTAAACACCAATAAATAAATAAATAAATAAACCATCGTTGAATCTTCGTCTGGGTGTGGCTACAGGGTGTTTAGTCGATCTTCGGTGGAGAATATTGTCATCTTCAAACTTTTAAACAGCACCCCCCCCCCCCCCCCCCCCCCCCCCCCAACCCGGGCCAGACAAAATTTCCAACCGATTGGAGATGAATTTGCGTTAAGCGCACCCACCCCCAATCTTTGGGATATAATTTTTCGACTGATATTTCAAGTGCTCTAAGTGTTGCAAAATTTCAACCGCACGAAATTTTCAGGAAACTTTTTCAGGCTAAATTTTTACTGGAAGAAGGAAAATTAAAACGAGTGTTTGACATTAATTACTAGTTATGACAGCTACTCACTTTGCAGGGTGAAGTTTCAGCAATTTGGCATGTCCCGCGGGAACTTCTAACCGTTCAAAACCTGTATCCGGATTTTGTGTGGCGGGGCGTGAGACCCCCCCCCCCCCCCCCTGTCGTAACATCCATGTTCTTGCCCATTGCCTTGTTTCAAACAGTGTACATATTACACCACCACCAACCACCCACTCCCCCACCACCAGCCCCCTCAAGGTGTCGCGTCTTGCCTTATTTTGATCGACGAGATCATTTCAATTTTCCAAAACGTGGTGTTTTCGAAGATTTATTCTTACCTTTTCATTTCTTCAACAATCTGCACAGCCTCTGTTAACACTGGTAACAGGGCTGAACATTCCGGGAACCTCGCAACCATTCTGTTCACATTTCTTTCTAAAGCTTCCAGTGTCATACTTGCTGTTGAAACAGATGCTTCGTTGATCAAGGACTGTAAAGTACGGGTTACCGTAGACACAATAACGCGAGCACCTTCAAGAAAACCTTCCAGATTCATTTTTATATCGGTCTTCCATTTGCTTATCGTGTTATTTAAATGTGGCACCAGAAAATCTAGCGTGTATGTATCGGCGCCACTGATTGGTTAGAATGTGTTGATTGACAGGTTTTCACTATGATACTCAATTAATATAGCATCATACTATATTATTTGTGTATGATACTGAATTAATTCTGTATGATACTCAATTAATTTAGCATCACACTATATTATTTGTGTATGATACTGAATTAATTCAGTATGATACTCAATTAATTTAGCATCATACTATATTTGTGTATGATACTGAATTATTTTAGTATGGTTCTCAATTAATTTAGAATCATACTATATTATTTGTGTATGGTACTTAATTATTTTAGTATGATACTCAATTAATTTAGAATCATACTATATTATTTGTGTATGGTACTTAATTATTTTAGTATGATACTCAATTAATTTAGAATCATACTATATTATTTGTGTATGATACTTAATTATTTTAGTATGATACCCAAATAATTTAGAATCATACTATATTATTTGTGTATGATACTTAATTATTTTAGTATGATACTCAATTAATTTAGAATCATACTATATTATTTGTGTATGATACTTAATTATTTTAGTATGATACTCATTTAATTTAGAATCATACTATATTATTGTGCACGATTTCATGAATGCAGCATAAATAAAATAGCATGATACTGAAATCAGGTTCACGTACGGGAGGGTCATAATTGTTTTTTTAGTATGATACTCTAATAATTTGGTATGATGCTATATTATTTGGTATGATTTCATAAATGCTGCATAAATAATTAAGTGTGATACTCAATTATTTGAGTATGATACTGAATTAAATCAGTATCATACTATATTATTTGGGTATCATACTATATTAATTGAGTATCATACTCTTCATTTTAGCTTCATGCTTAATTCACTGATTTATGATCCTGTTCGTATGTCATAGTATATAAAGTTTAAAAATAAAGCTTACCTGTCAACTCAAACAATGTAAAAGATAAACAGGGTTAAAAAAACAGAGTTTGCCATTCAGTGGACAGTACTTTGGGTTGACAGTGTCAGCACAGTTTGCTTTTCAGTGGCAAACTGAGCGCTCAAAGCATGTACTCAATGCCTGAGATCTTACAGATTCATATTTGTAGCATTTCTTGTTAAATGTCATGCATAATTTTCGTTTAGATTAGGATTTAGGCTTGACACCTGAAATCTCTGAAACCTGCTCAGTTCATGTAAATGTTGAACTCAATGAGGAGAACCAACAATAACAGTGAGTGCTTTTATGTACAATATGTGGATAGTGAATTACCACTAAACACTCATGGAGTGAAGTTTCCACCCAGACAATAACAGTCGGTTCCTACGGTAATGCATGAAAAGAAGAAGCACAGTTTTAGCCAAGGCACCCCCGGGTTCAATCTGGAGGTCCCTTGGCAGAAACTTTGCTCATTCTAATGCTTTTTGCCAGATAAGGAATTTTTTTCTGAGTGGAGCATGCCTTTAAATTCATTTATTTTGGGCACACCATTTTGCCCTAATTTGGGCACATTGAAACCAGAAATAACAGTCTTATCCTGTTGTTTTATTGCCATGCCTTTCTTTGTGCTTCTATGGTCATATTATGATGGAAGTTATTCTCAAATGTAGAAGAGGCACAAAGAATTTATATATTTTTCTTTATGTCGTCACACAATCCACTCTCCATGTACTGTACATGTATAACAAGAGGCTTTAAACTTTGGGCATCTGTTTTTTAGAGAAAAAACCTGAAATATGAATGTCCTGAGAATGTAAAAATGCCAAGGCTACTAATCTCCACCAGGCTGCAACACAATTGATCCGTACCACTGTGCCCAAATTAGACTAATCTAATAGCCTACCCTGTGATGGTGCTCTATGGGAGGTATCTTTCCCCTAAATGTAGACTTTGACCCCCATTTGCCCCTATGTACAGTACACACACAACTATCCACCCTCACAAACACACCCTCACATACACGTACCCTCAGACTGTCTCTCTGTTCTTTATTCCCATACACACCCTGCAGATAAACATGCATGTATCCAACAGAGATGAACGGTATTGGAATTTTGAGTTTGGTATCAGTTTCAGTATTTTTAGGATGGTATACTGAGGTATCGGTTCAGTATTTGATATCTGGCTTTACTGAGATTTGTTAATAGCACCAGAGGAGAATTCACGCAAGGAAAATACAGAATAAGTCGTTTTTGTATCATTCTACCACTGTGCCACAATTTTCCCCACAAATGCCACTGAGCTCAACATTGGCATTCTTTTGACACACATAAATCATAATGATATCTACAGTAATTTTGTGACTTGTTTCAAACACACCTTAACTTTCAAAGACCTATTTCAAGCTTTTGTGATCTCAGAACATGTGTCATTAACATGTCACCATTAGAAGGTTTTACTGACAACAGATAAATCACCGGAGCAGTGATATTTAGTTAAATCTTGGCTAGAAATCACTGCTACAGTACATGTAAGCAATGTGATATGCAGAGGTTGTAGTGGAGTGGGAATTCGAGGCAATTTCCTTAGGCCTCTAGGGTTAACAATACTGAAAAGAAAATCAGTTACTTCTTTCATGAAAATTAACCCTTCATCCGCTATCAAGCTTCAACAAGGCCTTTTTAGTAGCAAATGTATGAAAATATGAAACTTCAGATAGTTTCGGTATTCAAAGAGGATTCGGTTTGGTTTTTCGGTATCCCATCATATCGGTATCAGTTGGGTTTGTCAGTACATGTATTAAAGCTCAAGGAATGGCATGTTTTAAAAAAATTTGGAAGGAAGGGTTTCCCTCTGGCTACATGTATAAGTTAGACATCT
This sequence comes from Pictodentalium vernedei, assembly GCA_031216915.1. Classification (NCBI taxonomy): domain Eukaryota; kingdom Metazoa; phylum Mollusca; class Scaphopoda; order Dentaliida; family Dentaliidae; genus Pictodentalium; species Pictodentalium vernedei. The sequence continues at coordinate 241,319,276 of CM062291.1, forward strand.
GACAATTATGCTGTATCTTATTATAGCTTGTGTTACTTCATTGTTTGAAAAATGGAACATTCGAACCATTCATTGCCATAAATTGTTATGCAGTTTTTAATTGAAACTTTCATTGTAAAAAGTTGTGTTATTATTCCCAATCCATTATAACCTTATGGGTGCTACTCCCACAGTCCTGGTTCATATCTGTCTTTCCACAATATTGTATAGCTGAGCTTGGTTTTGCATATTCATCAGTAATTCACTGATTTGTAATGTTTGCAAGAAGAAACCAAAATTTATGTAAAAATATTAAATTAAATACATGTCATATCTTTTATGTTTAACATTTGGAATTATAATGCTACAGGAATTGGAAGAAATAATAATATTCATTACCTGGCACTGCTAGTAATATAACCTAGTCATGGCTGATGATGCCTTCACAATTCAGAAATTTCACCTTCTGTAACAGTTTGCTGAAGCAAATTTCATGGGTTTTGCAGTGACTACGCATTATAATGCAGTTCAACTTGAATTCTTTTTTATGGGTTCACATCACCGACACACTAATAAGACAGTAAGTTTGCTTACCTCGATTTACTTATTCTGATCAATCTGTGTCACTCATTTGTGACTGAAACATAAAGGTTTCAGAGCACAGTTATTTAGTTATTTATACATTGGTGTTTAAGGTCACATACTTATGCACAATGGCTAATCGTGACTGTGACTGTTTTATGGGTGGAGGAAACCGGAGTACCCATAGAAAACCACCTAGCATCGATGAGCAACTGTCAGTTCCTCAACATTCTAACTCTGTTCAAGCTCCGCTCAAGCAGGATTACAATAATTGAAGACATGTGCACCATCGATGTGCAGTACGTCTTAGTACACAGTGTCATCATGCCCCCATGTAGGCAACCGGGATAAAGTGCCTTGCCCAAGGACACAACGCGGGTCGTCCATAGAAGTCCAACAGTCTACCACTGAGCCACCTTGCTCCCAGAGCACAGTTTGCGCCATACACATGTGCAGTTGTTGTATTATGTTGGATTTTGCTGAACGTGCTGATCACATTCAGGAAACTCCAACATAAATACACCAACTGTGCGTGTGTGTGTGGCGCAAATTTCTCTTTAGGGGTTACGGAATGAAAAACCAATGACATTGAATGATTGCGTCAGCGACTGTACATGGTGGCCTAGAAAGTGGGATAACCCAGTCAGTGGGTCCTGCGTTGGTGGTTCCGGAATAGCCAACTTAACTATCTTCAAGTTGTCACAAATTGCGGTGGGTTTTTGTGCTTCCTAGTATCATTTCTAGGATTATTTGGAAAGACATATTGGCTTGTAAAAATTCTACCTAACTCTAACCTGTCGCCGGGAAATTCTACCTGTCGATGACGGGTAGTCAGGTGTACATTTTGAGCCCTGCTCTACCACTGTGGGAAACCAACACCAGATATTGCGATCGACGAAGTGGAGAATTTTGAGACAGAATTTACATAGCAGATAGAAATAACGATAAAAAATTATATTTTTGGTCCGATTTTCGGAGATACGTATTTAAATTCTAATATCTAAGTGAACAATCCTTCTGTGACCACAAACAGATTAAATCTAACCCAAACCAACCATGGTAGATAAATAGCTCCCGATCACTGTGAAAAGTCTCCAAGAGCCAGCAATGTTTACATTTTTATCCAATTTCTTTGGTATTTTCCAGTGGTTATGATATATTTACGGTCAATTATGCCTAAGATTCCAATAATTACCAACAGATGTACATGTATGAAATATATCAAACTATGGGAGTATTCGAGAGGAATAAAAACGTTGAGGTGTACGGCGAAATGATATTCGTGTGTCAGGCTAATTGGGAAACTAGGAATAATGTTGTGTACGGTTAATTGCAACAAACCCTTTATAAAATTACGAGCATAGGACATTAGGGACCACAACAACAAAGACAATTTGTGATAGTGGACGATAAAAGATTGCACCCTGATTATTTGTGGCCCAGGGTCTAAGCCAATAAACCTAGATAGTGAATCGCACTGGTAATATACAGTATAGCATTAAGGAATGTGACATATTATTATGCCTCTGCGTGTTGCCTTATCATAGTGTTTTCCCTTTCTGTGAAAATTCAACCCAAATCAGGGGCGTCGTCAAATTTTTTCTGGACACAAGGTGGGGGGGGGGGGGGTGGGTGGGTAGGTCAGCGGCTCTGAAAACATGTTTTTTCCATGTTTTTCCAATGAGCTCTTATCTTTCAAATAAATGAAGCATATTGATCAAGGAAGCTTGTGTATGCTTTTTGCCACCACCCCATCTCCTCTGGGTTAATGGGGGGAGGGAGGGGGGGGGGATTAGTAGTACAGGATAGGGGCTAGCAGCATGGGAATGTGGACAGACGTTCATCATTCCCCATCACACCATCAGTGGTTCACGATTTTGAATAAACAGCTGCGCCATGACACCCTTTATTAATAACAAGAGGGAAGCACACAATATGAGTATACATGTATTGCCTATATTTTGACGAATAAAGTCCCATAACTCTGGAATGACTAATCAAACGGCGACACCAACCGAAAGGGAGCTTCCTTCCATCAGCATAAACCACCTACCAAAAAATCGTAAAAATCTCTCGAAGCGTTCTTGAGTTATCGTACGACGGGTAAAAATCAACAATTTTCTAAGTAATAAAGTCCCATAACTCTGGAATGACTAATCGGACGGCGACACTAAACGAAAGGGAGCTTCCCTCCATCAATATACACCACCTACCCAAAACTCGAGTTATCGTACGACGTGTAAAAAATCAACAATTTTCTAAGTAATAAAGTCCCATAACTCTGGAATGACTAATCGAACGGTGACACTAAACGGAAGGGAGCTTCCCTCCATCGATATACACCACCTATCCAAAAATCATGAAAATCTCTCAAAGCGTTCTTGAGTTATCGTACGATGTGTGACCGGACGGACAGACGGACAGAGGTATATCATAATACGACCCGTTTTTTCAAAACGGGCGTATAAAAAAACTGGAAGCAATTTAAATGAATTATCATTTATGTAATCTAACATAATTGTAATCTAACCAGATCTGGCAATAAAGGGACTCTTCTCACCATGAATAGTAGACATCGTACAGTGGCATAATGCAATTTCCCAATCCAACTGACTACTTTCACGGATTCTCATTATGTAATTATGAATATGAATTTCAGTCATATACATGTACAGTGCAGTGTATGAGCAAAATGTAGGGTTATTATTGATCATTCAGGCCTTGGGCTTGGTGGATAGCCTTCAAACCAATTCCCTTCAATTTGTGATGTACTGTCAGAAAAAGCTGAGCCATCAAATAGTCAGGACATCATATCTTATTGAAATGATACGCATGTGTATTATTATGTTTCAGTGAGATCAAGCTGAATATTGTTACCACTTGGAACGCTACGTCCTGTCACTGGTCCTGTACCATATTTTGAGCAAATAGGTTTCAAGCCTCTGAGCTGAATGAACAGCCTCCAATATATTGTAGGATAACACTGACATTCATTGTGCAAAAGGTAATATATAAGTCACAGGGGAGTCAATCGACACATCAGAGCCCCAAAATTTCCATAATGCATCCTTACCAAATTTGGAGAGATCTGGTAGACCTTTTCAACTCAATGTGTGGTCACCATTTCTTTCGCACTTTCTCATTTGACTTGCTAAGATGAATCAACCAAAGCTTACTAACCGCTCATCAAATGATGCACTACTCAATTCGTCCAAGGTGCAACAGTGCAGTTTATGAGGGGTGGATTTAAAATATCATCACCCCTTATCATATTGACTATTGACAGGTTCAATACAATATTAAGCAAACTGTGCACTTGATAATGCTTAATAAATTTACATTAGACTGATGAAACTAAAATTGGGTGTAGAAATGGGTAGAAACAGAAAGAAGCAGCAGAAGTAGCAGCAATTACAGTGGTGAAACCAGGTAAAACATCAAAATGTTCAACGCATTTCACACCCGTTCCTGCAACACCTGTCTTAATACTGTTCAGGTAGAATGCCAGTGTATGCTATATACTCTCCTGATCATCCATGTGTACACTGACTGTCAGTGTCTGTGAGAAAGTTTGAATAAATTCATAAACTTGCCAAGAAATGGGACCAAATTCCTACCAATCTTAATTAGCTGGTTGTGGGTACAGTAAATGTCGGGAATGGTTACTGGAACAATACAAACCATGTTCCAGCAAAAAGACCCATTGAAATTGCCAGTCAAAGCAGTTTATGTGCGATTTACTCTAATTTTTCGGGGTGGGTACCAAATTTCAAAATGGAATTTTCTTTTTCCTTCAAAAAAAGGGGTGGGTGGGTGGGTGCCCAAGGGACATAAAAAATCTTTTTGCGTCTGGTGTCCAAAATTGTTTTCCTGACCTCCTCCACCCCCTGCCCAAATCAAAACATAAAAGGACAAGCACATTCTTCACAAGAATTTTGTTTGTTTCTTGTCCGCATCGCGTGGTGTGCACTCGTTGATGGGCAAGTGTTGATGTGTCTTATTTCTAATTGTTGTTACGTAACTGCACTCGTTGCATGTCTGTATTTCTGAGTATTCTTCAACCACAAAAGACAAATTAATTGACTGATTAGATAGATGCATTCATAAGAAAATAAAGAAAATAAAAAACAGCTATTAACCGTTTTCAGCACAACTTAAGGTATGCACCTATGTTTTACAACAAAAATCTCTTAAATATGTTGTTCCAAAATAACAATTCTCGACTGTGTACACTGATGTGAATTATCGCTAAAAGTGTGGCTTTAAAATGTATTATTTCATAACAACAAAAGCTCCTTGGGCAAGACACTTCACTCAGCTGCCTACATGGGGGCACAGTGATGTTGTGTACTAACTACTAAGGCCTACTGCACGTCGATGATGCACCTGTTTTCAACCAATGCTAACCCTTCTTGTGTGGAGTTAGTATATTGGGGAGCTGACAGTTGCTTGCCATTGCTAGTGGTTCTCTACAGGTACTCCAGTTTCCTCCACCCATAAAACTGTCATGGTCATGATTAGCCATTGTGCGGAAATATGTGACCTTAAAACACCAATAAATAAATAAATAATAACAAAAGCTGGCAAATAAGGATTTGATTAACACAACTTGCGTGGTTAATGGGCCTGAACGCTTGGTATTGTGAGCAATTAGCCATTCACGAAAAACAATATGCCACACACCGTATTTTATTTCCAAGACTATTATTAGCCGTACACCTAAGTGTGTAATTTTTTGCCGATTTCTCACCCAACCCGTCAAATGTTGAAAAGTGCGGTTGCTATCTGAACAAGTCTGTAAATGCGCTTTAAAAATGTGCCATCATCCGAACAGTATTGTTTACATGAAATTGTTAAAAGTAATTTTTATTGCCGAAGAAATATTTTGGGGGTGATCGGGAGCTGCTTATCGACCACGCATGCACGGTTGTTTTGGATAATATTTAATCTGTTTGTGGGTACAGGAGGACCATTCACTCAGATGTTCGAATTTCAATACATAGCTCTGAAAATCTGGCCAAAAATGACAATTTCTTCTTAACTTTGTGTCGTTGTACAAATTCTGTCTCAAAATTCTCCACCTCGTCAATCGCAATATCTGGTGTCAGTTCCCCCCAGTGTCTACACCAGTACGTGGAGAGTGAATAACATGTACCGAATGCTGGACGAAACGGCCCAGTTTGATTTTGGTCAGAATGGCCCAGATTTAGAGATGGAATGGCACACTCTGATTTCGAGACAGAACTGTCCTCATTTCTGGACGACAGGACGGCCCTTATTTAAAAAAAAACTCACATACGTGTATTAAAAAAAAAAAATTCTTATGCCCCTATTATTTTTTTTACAAAAGTACTTACAGTGGTATTGAAGTTGATTATTATTATTATATTGAAGTTGACTGAAGGTTAGAAATGGGTTATAAAAAGGTCTTCGCTGATAATAATAATTATAATGTCATGTTATTTCAGCTGTAATACCAACTTTAATATTTTGTAGGATAACCACAAGAAAATGTTAATGTCACTTATGACATTAACATTTTCTTTGGGTCATCCCACAACTTATTTCGACTGGAACTGTAATCTAGTGTTTTGTGGATAATGTCAGCGGCTTAAGAAAGAAGGGATTATAAAAAGGTATTACCTCTGTAATAAGGTGTAAAAAACAATGGGCAACAATTATCATTTTCTGACTTGTGTTTTTATTACAATCATTCTCTGTCAATTACAATTTTCGAAGAAGGAAATGAAGTAAATGTAGATTAATTGCTTTGTTACTGTTAGAGCTTCAGGTTCAGTGTTTTAGATTCTGATACCTTTGGGGTGAGAGTGAGGGGGACATAATCACATTGAGAGGGGGAGGTGGTTGCTGATGTTGATAGGACAGATGGGGTACGGAGGATGGTGAAGAGAAAGAGGGGGTAGGAGGCACACCAAACGAGGCATGTTGCAGATGATATAGGGTCAGGGTGGAGAAGAAGAAATTTAGTTGTAGAGGGGAGTAGCATTGTATGTGGGATTGACAAGGTGGTCTGTGGTCCAGATAGTTCTAACTGAACAGTCTTGTGTTTTCCTGGTGCGAAGGTGGAGGATCTGAGGGACCGGGTAGATGGTATTGTGGCAGGGTCAAGATCGGATCCGGTAGTGGTGGTCCATGTGGGGACCAAGAATATCAGGGAGAGAACTTGAGGTCAGCAAGACTGGTGGAGTCGTACAGAGGTTTAGTCAGCAAACTGCTCAGTAGGAATGCAAGAATAGTGGTATCCTGGGTCCTTCCTGTCCTAGGGGGTGGGGATGAATGAAACTCAAGGATTATGGCGCTTAATGAGGAGTTGGAGGATGGTGTGCTGACGTGCGAATACCTTTTATCGACCATTGGAACACGTTTTGGGGCAACGTCAGCATATAGAGAGCATGAGCATGTGAGAACCGCAACAAATCAGTGGCCGGCCAAAGTGTTAATATATTATTAGCTTACCGTGCTTGGAGTACTTAACATGTAACTGACTGATGTTGATCTATGAGCTGAAATTTGTTGGTCCTGTTTCTATATATTATTTTTTTTTTTAATAATGTTACATTTGTGAAAGGATGGGAGGGGTGAAGTAAACATTTTTTTGAAGATGATTCACTAAAGTCCCGCTTAGTTCCTCCTTGTGATGTGAACCGGTTTACGAATAAATCTATGCAGGCATGACTCCAACCCAGTTGTAATTATAAGTTCTTTTTTGCTAAATCCAAATAACTTTTGTTAAAAAAAAATAATGACGGCATAAGAAATCATTTTTTTTAATAAGGGCCATTCCGTCCAAAAGTGTGGGCTATTCTGTCTCGAAATCTGGGCTGTTCAGTCTCAAAATCAGGGCTGTTCTGACCAAAATCAATCTGGGCCATTTCGTCCTGCTACCACATATACCACTAAAACACTCATGGAGTGAAGTTACCATCAAGACAGTAACAGTCGGTTCCTGTGGTAATGCATGAAAAGGACAAGCACAGTTTCAGCCTCTGGGTTCAACCTGGAGGTCCCATTGCTGAAACTTTGCATATCATTCTAAAGCTTTTTCCCAGACAAGGAATTTTTGTCTGAGTGGAAACACCACCACACAAGTGATTTAGTAACAATCCACTCTCCATGTACTGCAGGAGTTGCGTGAAATAAATGGAGTCAATTTTAACACTTTACCTAACTTGGCGGAAGCAAATTAACCAATGCAAGGCTAACATGACCTGAAATATACTGACACTTTGTGAATAAAATTGTACAATATGGTTGTCATTGGAACCAGCCCAATGAGCCGCTTCCAATGACAACCATATTTGTAAGGCTTTATTGGTAAATACTGTTGTTGTTTTTTTTAAATCTCAAATTCAGTTTATGTTTTAAAAATTAAAAACTGCGTTGGGTAAAGGGTTAACACATGTCAGTTTACAACAGGGGTTCAAGCATGGTCAGGTGGCCTCATGGGATCCTGGGACACGCATAGCAGGTATGGATTCTCACAACCATTTTCGTGAGAATCTAAATGTATCCTCCTAAATTTTGATGAAATACAAGCCCTGGATTACGACCATTAAATTGGACGTAGCCTTAAATTGGTTATGCCTCGATTCCTTATTTCCTGGTCTGATATTCATGAACTTTTCCCAAATCTGTTGGGGGGAATATTATTTAAATCAATGTGCCATTTTCTGATTTTCTGAAACCCCTTGCAAGTCCATGGCCAAATTTAAATAAATCACATGGACATCCTCATCTGCATGTCTTCACAACAAGTACATTTAACTTTACTTTAGTTTAGACGTTTAGTGCAATAATTGATTAATCAATTTAATGAAATTATACATGTAAGTTTCAAATAAGAGAGTCGTTCTGAAAATCACGACCTGGGGTGCAATTAATGTTTGTTACAAAACGAAATCGTTACAAAACGAACGTTTTCTTCCATAAACTCGTGGACACCTTTAAAATCCGCAAAATCAGGCTAAATCAGTAAATGCGGTAATCACATGTTCAGATAAAACTTACAAGAAATCCATAGAAAAAAAACCACCTGCTAAAATCGTGAACTTTCGGCCCGGTTTGAAATGACATAAAATTTGATTACTTTAAAATCGGCATGTTCGGTCAGAAAGAATGTGAAAAAGACATTGTTTGAAATCCATTTCCATACGTAAATTCCACTTACCTGTCCAAAAGATGTACCTATTCACGGGACTATGTGCGAGATGAATGAAAATTTGGTAAACAAATGGCGATCCGTTCTTTTCCCGTCTTCTCGTATCAAAGAGTTACACACTGACCTACTTGATGGAGGTACCACTGACCTAGTTCGACAAGGTGAACGATTCTCATAATTTATGCATGTGATAATCGGGAGTATATAGAATTTCATTCGCTACTGTCCATCTTCCATTTGACCCAGAGAAAATCAGCAGACAATATGTGTCCATATCGACCATAGCATTATCCCACCGGGAATTTTATATTAATTTACTGTTCAAAACCGAATGAAGAGACTTCCAAGCGGTAAACGTATGACCTTCGCACTTCGATAAGCATTCTATTTTCGGCCAGTTTGTTTTTTTATACACGGCGATGTGTAGTAAATGTATGGAATCTTCGCTCGTTCCAAATTTGGGGCATGACATGTGTTATTGTGTATCTGACATGGAGAGAAAGGTATCCTGACCCCATTTTTTTTTATCTCATGTGATAGAAATGTTAAGCAAACATTTACTGTTGAATGTCGGTCGTGTCGCTATATTCAAAAATGCTTTGAAATGAAAATAAGAATTTTTAAACAAGATCGTGTTGACATATAGGCGGTTGTAAAATGGGAATATGAGTGAAGTGTTTACTTGAACACGAACATGCTGCAGGTCTATTTAATATTAACCTTTTGCAGCCAAACACCAAATGCGTTATATACTTATACTCATAAAACGTGTTCACGAATGGGGCTACCTAAGCACATTTTTTTCTTGGGATGTAACTTGAAAGATTAACTTTTAAGACTATTTATATTCTAATAAATAAAACTGGGGACAGTGGGGTAAAACGAGGATTATCCCGTGCGTTGCCCACTGAACGTTAACTTTACATTGCATTACCAGTTTGGCGATATAATTAGGCCTATATTATAAATATGCATACACGGCCGTAGGCCTAAATTCTAATCCGATGTGGAGATTAGGAGGGGCGTATTCACGATCAGACAATACACAACACACGCAGAGTGGTTTGGTAGTCAGCCAGCGGCGTGTAGTCCTATGGAGGGAGGGGCCGGCAGTATGTGGATGCTTTGCGACTGTCACAAAAAAACGTCGACTCCGCGGGGGGGGGGGGGGGGGTCGTCAATTTTTTTCCGACCAAAGGCGAGGGTGGGTGGGCAGGCCAGCGGCTTTGAAAACACGTTTTTCCATACCTTGATTTTTTTTGCCTATGAGCTCTTATCTTTTAAATAAGTTCTGAAAATTGATCTGGAAAGCTTGTGTAGTCTTTTTGCCACCACTCCATCTCCTCAGGGTTAGCATGGGAGGGGGGATTAGTAGTACAGGGTAGGGGTTAGCAGCATGGGAATGTGGACAGGCGTCCACTGTTCTCTATCACTCCATGGCTCACGATTTTGAAAAAAGTTAAAGCAATTTAAACGAATTATCATTTATGTAATCTAACAAAAATGTAATCTAAGCAAATCTGACAAAAGGGCTCTTCCCACCATGAATAATAGATATCATACAGTGGCATAACGCCATTTCCAATGCAACTGCACGCTAAAAACTAAAGTGTTAAAAACTACACTTGAAGTGCTGTATTTAACACTTATTAAGTGCTGAACTGGCACTCTGTTAAAGTGCAGATATCCCAGAACTCGACAGGTGTTACAATAATACCACTTGACAAGTGTAATGCCGCGACACTTAAAAGAAAACAACGCAGATGACGCGGATCAGGCTGGATCACTCGAGCCTGATCCGCGTCATCTGCGTTGTGTCCTTTTAATTATGTACCCAACGAGCGCAAATCAAATTATGGACGATTCTGGAAAACCCACCAATGCTGGACACATGGGAAGTGTCATCCATTCAAGTTTCAGATGTCTCACGATTGTAATGTCTAAGTGCTTAAAGCATTGCACTTTGAGTGTTAAAATCAAACCCTAAGAGTTAGAATGGGTTTAACATCTTGGAAGTGTCAGTTTTAGCACTTTAGTTTTTAGTGTGTGACTACTTTCACAGACTCACATTATGCAATTACGAATTTCAGTCATATACTGTAATTGTATAAGCAAAATGCAAGGTTGTTATCATTCAAACCTTAGGCTTTGAGGATAGCCTTCAAACCAATACCCTTCAATTTGTGATATACTGTCATAAAAGGCTGAACAATCAAACAGTAGGACATTATATCTTGTTGATCGAGGATTTATTGACAGTGGAAAGTCTCTATCTTATTAACTGATTCCCTGTTAACAAACTGTTTATACGATGGTATACAATTTGTTAATATTCAGGGAATATGTTCAGTCAATATGAATTTCAGCCATTTACCCCTGGACCATAGTGTATATCACATGTTGAGGAAGACACTGGATGTCTGGAGAGAAACCTGGCATATGAGATCTGAAAACTTTGCAAACACATACAAGACGCCTGGTTTGGGTTATCCACTGGAACTTGGAACTCAGTCAGTATTGAACGATAGTCAGTGCACACCCCTCCCAATGAACCCAATTCCGATTCGCCATCTTTGACGTTACTTCTGGTACTGTTAAAAAAAATATTCTCAAACACTGGAAAATGGACTGATAAGAATCTCCATAATCCACATACCCCACTGCCTAACCCTTTACATAACAAATTAACTGCAACTACACGCATAATTCATGAATTCAGCAGGTAAAAATGTTTTTTAAAAAGTTTGATACAAAACACATAATGTGAACTATCATCGTAACAAGATTGTTCCCCCGAGGGTCACATGATTCGATTTGCTTTTTGTGTAAGTTTATAAAATTTAAATTTAAATTTCCAGTTTTAATGTACAAGAAAGAATTCTACTCACAACTTGACATATTATTTAAATAAGCATTAAAATAATGTACTGTATATAAATATATATATATATATATATATAGTATACTTATGAGAGTATATATATGGATAAACACAAATGTACATGTATCGCTACGGCGCAGAGTGCAAAGTTTAAGTGCCTTTAACCATCAGTGCCTCAACAAGAAAAAAAACCCAAAACAAATGTGGGGCCCCCTATCCCTGCGGGCCCATAGGCTTCAACCTAGTCAGTCTTATGAATAATACGGTCCTGTTTGTAAGCATTGACACTCGTGGACACCTTCAAACTTTATATCACACTAAACGAGGACAAACGATAACCGGGGACGTCTGTTACGACCCGTAATGTAATAAATGCCCATAATGTAATACCTACCCATAATGTAATACAAAAACGACCCATAATGTAATACGAACCCATAATGTAATAAAAAACGACCCATAATGTAATAAATGTAATAACGTGTAATAAATGTTAGGTACCCATAATGTAATAAAAATTTTAAAAAATTAGATACAATTTACACTTTTCCAGGCCCGTAATGTAATAAAATTCTAAGCTTGATTTTTGTTTTTTCTCTTTACTCCAGCAGTGCATTCGGCTACTTATGACACATCCTAAGCCTTCATCAATGCTGCCAATGGCCCCTATGCCGTACACAGCCAACATGTGTGGGTTGCTGGGATTACGATAGAGAGTATTCCGGGACCTGGGGCGGGTATACTCTGCTACGAGTGACAGGCATTATCCCTCTTCCATTTGTACCACCCACGCAAACGACTTCCTCGATAGCCTCTACTGCCCTGCCACAATCATATAGGTCTACCTTACAAGACATTCAATAATTTTGATTCCAGGATGGTCATTTATAACTGCAACCATCATATTCGATCGGCTGTTCACTTGCATAAAAGCAATGCGGGTAGCAGGTTCCTATACTGTTAACAAGTGCAAGCAATTCTGGCCAAAGTTGCTGAGGCAGAGGGTGTAGTGGGGTGCAGTGGGGTTTGGGTGCACAATAACCGGATAGTGGGGGGGGGGGGGCGTATAGTGTGGGATACAAGGAAAAGATAGAACAGAAGCAAGACGTTGAGTCAACCGGCGCAGAGGAATATCGGGAGGCGATATGGTGAGTGTACTGGTATTGGAATGGGGGATATCCTATAGCTCGATGGGATTTGGATTAGGCTACTTTGCTCCAAATTAAGCGTACAATCTATCCTCTGTCTCTCCAATTTTCACTACCTAAACAAATTAGTAATTTCCCTGTACTGTACTACTATAAGTTCATGTCGCACCCTCCGCACCTTGAAACCAATGAGCCCGAGCCCAGGACCACACTTAATAACGACCACATCATATTCCCGGTCCTGTGATCACATGTGTCAAGTAATATTATCAAATGCTTTCCAGTCAAATAGTTTGCACTTCGCACATGCAAGAAAGACCTTACATTTTCAATAAAATTGTATCAGTTTCAATAGTGACAGCCCTCAGTGAAATGGTTTCAACTCCTCTCAGTGTTATTTTTCTAAAACCTCAACACACCACAGATTGAACACCCTCAATTGATATGAACCGAAGCAAGTTAAACGCCTCGTAGACTGCTATCATCCACGCAGGCCACCTTGGCGAGAAGATTGGTTAAGAGTATGTCATGTTCACCTGTGGCTGTGACCAGCAACTGAGTCGAGTTAATGTGCACATCACTTGGTTGTACAAAGCAGCCTCTTTGTATTGAGCTCAGGGGATTGCATTCTCAAATAAATTTCACTAGTGTTGTGGCATCACTCATAGTATGCACAGGACGAATGCAGATCTATAATAGAGAGTAGTTTTGGTGGTTCTTGAGATTATGTTGATTGGAAAAGCATTCCACAGCATTTTCTGAGCTGTGGGGACAACCACTTAAACCACCTACATTTCCTGACAGTTCCTGGCGGTTGGCAGGAACTTCCTGCCATCCGCATACTCTATCACATCGACTATTCGCGTGTTCATCCCCGCTATTGTGCCATCTTCTCCTAGGCTACACTCAAACAACATACGTAGCTAAACACCAGGTGTAACATGGGCATATCCGTTTGACCGTGAGGTGTGATCTTGACCATCAATCCGGTGACCTTGAACCTGTGTAATGGCCGATTTTTATGAAACTTGGTGTGTGGTTCGGGCGCCCAACAATTTTGCCACACCCGATGCCCGACATGTGTGACCTTGATTGATATTCACACCGTTGACCTTGAACCTATATCTCGGCTCATGTTGGGCCGATTTGCGTGAAACTTGGTATGTGGGGTACTTCGGGGCTCTCTCTCTCTCTCTCTCTCTCATATATATATATATATAATGAATTATACCATGTAATGCAGATGAAATCAGTGAGAATCAATCTCTTTTCCAAATTTCCTGCTTACGGTACAGAATACAGAATTCGGCACTTCTGTTATGCATTTTTTAGGATGAAAGACTCTGGCGCCGATGGGGATCGAACCACTGCCTTGATGAGGGGCTTGTCGGTAGTCGAGTGGTCTATGGCGCTGGTCCAGTTTCGCTAGGCGATTGGTGCCGCAGAAGTGTACTCTCATCAAGGCAGTGGTTCGATCCCCATCGGCGCCAGAGTCTTTCATATATATATATATTATATTGAGCGTCCTGAACTACTCCCACATACCAAGTTTCATGAAAATCGGTCCAGCATGAACCGAGATACAGGTTCAAGGTCAACGGTTTGAATATCAAGGTCAGACATGACGGGCATCGGGTGTGGCGAAATTGTTGGGCGCCTGAACCACACACCAAGTTTCAGGACAATCGCCAAGCAGGAGCCGATACACAGGTTCAAGATTTCCGGTTTGATGGTCAAGGTCACACACCCGGTCAAACGGATACGCCCATGTTACTCCTCGTGTCTAGCTATGTATGTTGTTTGAGTGTAACTTAGGAGAAGATGGCACAATAGCGGAGATGAACACGCGAATAGTCGATGTGATAGAGTAGGCGGTTGGCAGGAAGTCCCTGCCAACCGCCAGGAACTGCCATGACTGTAGGTAGTTTAAGTGGAAGGCCGTGTGGTGGACTAATAATATTACTTGACACATGTTATCACAGGATCGGGAATATGATGTGGTCGTTATTAAGTGTCATCCTGGGATCGGGCTCATTGGTTTCCAGGTGCGGTGGGTGTGACATAAACTTATAGTAGTACAGTACAGGGAAATGACTAATTTGTTCAGGTAGTGAAAACTGGAGAGACAGAGGATAGATCGTACGCTTAATTTGGAGGAAAGTAGCCTAATCCAAATCCCATCGAGCTATAGGATATCCCCTATCCCAATACCAGTACACCTACCATATCGCCTCCCGATATTCCTCTGCGCCGCTTGACTCAACGTCTTGCTTCTGTTCCATCTTTTCTTGTATCCCACACTACCCCCCCCCCCCCCCGCCACTATCCAGTCTTGGTGCACCCAAATCCCACGGCACCCACTCCACCCTTTGCCCCAGCAACTTTGGCCAGAGTTACTTGCATTTATTAACAGTAGGAACCTGCTACCCACATTGCTTTTGTGCAAGTGAACAGCTGGTCGAATATGATGATTGCAGTTATAAATGACCATCCTGGAATCAAAATTACTGAATGTCTGGTAAGGTAGACCTATATGGTTGTGGCAGGGCAGTAGAGGCTATTGAGGAAGGCGTTTGCGCGGGTGGTACAAATAGAAGAGGGATAATGCCTGCCACTCAGAGCAGAGTATACCCGCCCCAGGTCCCGGAATACTCTCCATCATAATCCCAACACACCCACACATGTTGGCTGTGTACGGCATAGGGACCATTGGCAGATTGATGAAGGCGTAGGGTGTGTCATAAGTAGCCGAACGCACTGCTGGAGTAAAGAGAAAAAACAAAAATCAAACTTAGAATTTTATTACATTACGGGCCTGGAAAAGTGTAATTTGTATCTAATTTTTTAAAAATTTTATTACATTATGGGTACCTAACATTTATTACACGTTATTACATTTATTACATCATGGGTCGTTTTTTATTACATTATGGGTTCGTATTACATTATGGGTCGTTTTTGTATTACATTATGGGTAGATATTACATTATGGGCATTTATTACATTACGGGTCGTAACAGACGTCTGTGACTGCAGTAACGGCATTGGCATGCGTGCGCTGAAATGTGTAAAAATGACTTTAAACGTCTTAATTTGCTTAACTGTCAATTTCCTCGCTTATTAACTATAGGGGGCGTGTGAACAATTTTTCGTAAAAAACAGGTGTTACCATATATGGTATTTGTGTGCACACATTAGCCCCCAATTGGGAAACACTACAAACCGGGGTGTGTGTGTGTGATGGTAATGTGAGATGGCAGTGCGCGTAGAACATTGTTTGGTTGTTCTCAAGATGTACAAATGAGGATTGAAAGACCAGATTTCACATAAAAGTCCTCAAATAATTATATATCTTACCTCCTGCAAGTATCTAGGAATTTCATTGGTTCAAAGACGCCACATGCAGACTGCATATAAAACCATATACTGCCTGTCAACATCAATATACGCGGACAGCTATGGGTAATCTCCCCTTTGTTCATTGATTATTCAAAATGGCGGCAGCCGATAAACGCTTCAAGTTGAAAGATTGAGTGTTGGAAGCCCATATTTGGTCTGAAGTGTAAGTTAGACAACTCAAAAGGCTTCATATTCTGTGGATGTGTGTCATGTTACATTCGAAATGAAACTGTTTGGTATGTATGAATTTGCCTTGTTACAATTTATGGAGGCGTGTATGACTAATAATACATGTATGATATGAGTTCAAAACACGACGAGCATAACCTACTACTGTACTGTACTGCTGTTGCTAATTATGCTGCTTGTGCTGATACCACTGCTACTACTAAAACTCACGATAAACCGGCTCCGTAATATAAATAATGGTGGTCACAAAACTTAATTGCAATTGGTGGGTTCTTGTAACTGCTATTCTAAATACTATTTCTTTTTTAAAAAGCGAACATTTTACAACTTAGAAATTTATTTCAAGACGAGAGAAACAGAATTTACTGCATCCAGTAAATTCAAGCCAGTGTGAAATGGGTAAAATTATCAGGAAAAAACTATGTGGAAAGAGAATTTATGGAGGTTTATTTTCGGGAGTAAAATATTTTTTAAACAAACCAGAAATGGATTTTCGTTAACATACAGATATTCATACAGGAATCAGAACAATTTTTATAAGAAACCAGAAAAGTCATATATGTGCACACCATTTAAAGGATTCGATCAAGGAATCAGAAATTGACACTACTGGCTCTGCCACTTATTTGAATGATGACATACATGTATAATCTTCAGAATTACATTAGTTATTATAAAATGCAATTCCTAATAGTTCTGAAAAATACGCATTTAATGACTGACCTCTGTTGACCACATTGAGGTGGACCATATTTTGAACCTTCAGTAAGTTCAACTCATTTGATGTAGGTCCGATGTCTATAGGTCATACCAAGCCTGAAGTATGGGCATAAACAACTTTTAACATGTTGGGTCCACCAACTCCAGATCTGCCATATTTGTAGATGATAGCAAATATTCATATTAGCTAGAAAATGTTAAGGTACATAGTACCTCTGGAATATATATTCAGTAATGTTCGAATATAGATGAAAAATGCCTCAAAGGCTCCCAATAGCCTATCTGAAGGCTTATTAGCATTGGCAAAATACAGAGGTTCCATCGATGTACATGTGTGTTTAGAGCAACATTTTGAGAAAGGAAAGGGTTATCATTACCTTTGTATTGCATAAAATAAAGTTTTTGGGGCCCATATTGAGATCTTGAGAGGGTTAAAACACTCCCTTTAGAAACTCCATTTTAACCCTTTAAAAACGAGCTCATTCCAATGAGGGGTCATAAGCCATGTTTTTCAAGCAAAAATGAAAAAATAATGAAAATTGAATGGGAATTTCTGTAAATAACGCTTGCCGGTTTTCGGCATTACGTTGGGTAAAAGTTTAAGGAGGCCTTATTGAGAGGGGTAAAGCAAGCCAGTTAAAAAGAACACAGCGCCACCGTGCCTCTTCATGGGCAATCAGGATTACGTGCCTTGCCAATGAAACAATGCAGATTCACCTGGTGACGTTAGAACCGCGATCCTTTCAATTTAAAGTCCAACGCTGTAACCTCGTCGCCATCACGTGCCTGTCTGATCCATTAAAAAATCGTATATGCATTTAGGGCCCTAAATAAGGCGTATAAGAAGATGGTTGGATCTCAAGAATGGCTGTTGTGAACAGAGGGGCAATGTGACAGAAAACGTACAAAAGGTACAACTTAATGGAGCTATGGCTCTGCGAGATAGCTATAGCTCTTCCAGGGCAGTAGACCAAACTGAGGGGTCTAAAATGTTATTTCCAGCACTTCTGAAAAATGCACTTAATGACCCCTGGGTGACCTCAGTGACCTTGATCCACATTTTGAACCTCCACCAAGCGTGGATTCATTTGGTGTTGGTCCCAGGCCCATATGTCATACCATGCTTGAGATATGAGCATGACCCTCTTTCAAAATTTTTGGCCACGCCCACTTTTTCGTGTAAAAATGCATTTATGAACGTCGGGAATGCAATTCTGAAAAATACACTCAATGAGCCCTGGGTGACCTCAGTGATCTTGATCCATATTTTGAACCTCCATCGAGTGTCGACTAATTTGGTATTGGTCCCAGATCCATACATCATACCATGCTTGAGATATGAGCGTGACTCACTTTCAAAATTTTTGGTCACGCCCACTTTTTTCATGTAAAAATGCATGTATGAACTTCAGAATGCATTATGGAGGCAAAAAAAAATGTGATTTCCACCAATTCTGAAAAATGCACTCAATGACCCCAATGACCCCTTGGTGATCTTAGTGATCTTGACCCATATTTTAAACCTCCATAGAGTGTCGACTCATTTGGTTTTGGTCCCAGGTCCATAGGTCATACCATGTCTAAGATATGGGCGTGACCCACTTTCAAAACACCCCATACAGACACCCCTAATGCCCCAGGAATCTGAAAAGCATAGTTGACCGAGAACTTGTGACTGCCTATCAGTATGCCAAACATCAGCGACAATTCGTTTTCGAGTTACCGTGCGGATAAGGAAGCACACAGAAGACAGGAGAATAAGAAGAAGAAAAAAAGAAAAAGAAAAAGAAACCATACAAAAACAATAGTCTGTGTGTTTCACAAAGACTAAATATATTCTAAAAGTTCCTCCAAATTTAATTTTTAAAAAATTGAGTTCCATAGTTGTCAAATATTGGTTCTTTCAAAATAGTCCTTTTATCACCGGTGAGTTAAATGATTAATGCTGTATGTTGCTTACGATAAACGAGATTGTCATACAAGCAGTGTCGTAGCCAGAAATTATTGGTGGTGGGGGGGGGGGGGGGGGATGCCCACTAAAATCTAAAATCTGGGGGTGCTTTTCATTCAGTGATTAACCAGACTGATGTCGAAATTCTGAAATTTCCAGCATTAAAGGTTGCCATAATGCAAATAAGGATTTACCCAATTCAGTCATGTTTGACAGACTTCAGGCAGCTTTGTCAAACGAGATTGAATTGGTTAAATTCCAAATTGAATTATGGGAAAAATTGCAGATCGAGTGCCTGCCATTTCATTGAATAACACACTACACACCGATGTGCTGTTGATGTATCCTTTTTTCTGATACACTTTATACCAGTAATCGCAGGAACGCTTCCATTCTGATAATCTGCTTTAACTGAAGTTCAAACAATGGTAATTGGCCCTTATACAGCAAGCTCCATCACAGTAGGTGTGATCTGTTAAGTTGGTGTTCTGCGTGAGTTTCATGTCAATATGGTCTTAATGCCATAAGAAAGGTTCTGTGTTGTATTGCGAATTACAAGAGGTCTTATCTTGAGATAAAGTTATGAAAAAAAGGTCTCACAGATTTGAAAATTTGGGAGTGACGGGATAGGTTTTGGGATACCCAGTCGCCCCTGAGCACAGCCATAGCTTCGGCACTGTATTAAAGGATTAGTATGAACAGTAAAGAGAGGAACCTGCTAATTGCAACAAGGTTGTGTGACTGCCTCTACAATACGTAACTGGAAGTGATTTACCTGAGTGTTTGCAAAGACTAAGATTAATTGCCAAATGAACTAATTGTTTCGCTAATACATGACCGTAGTAGTAGGATGAGTAGGCGGATGTTTTTTTTAATTTATTTATTAATTAATTTATTCTGAGAGTTTTATAGACACCACAAAGTTGTAATTTGTTAACTTATTAGAGTTTTAACGACATTTCCAGCCATCATGAAAAATCAGTTTCCGATAGTTTTGGGAGTGAAGGAGAAGTGCTACATGCGAACCACAAAGTAACGGCAAGTAACAGTCTGACCTTTCAGCTTACTCGATTGGCAGTGGTTGCATCGTGATGTTACTTATGTTACACGTGTATCACCAACGTGTCATTCGCAATGGTACATCAACCCACGGACCCACAACAACATGTCAACAAGGATAAGTCAGATTTACTGCCTCGCTCGCTGATTCATCCCAGTAACCGTACCGTAGCTGGTCAACTGAATTCGAACTCACAACTTTTTGATTTGAAGTTCAATCTGTTCAGTTAGGAGCCAGCATTCATATTATAGTAATACTTGGCAGAAGGAGCAGTGTATGTGTAGTAGCAGCAGTAGTAGTAGTAATGGTGCCAGTAATAGCAGTGCTAGAATCAGACTTCATATCATTAGTAGGAGTCGGTCATTAGTGTCGCGTTTTAAATACGTATCATGCGAATTGGAAGACCTTTACATGGATCTGGGACCAATACTATAAAACGTTTATAATTGTATTTTATCGAATTATATTTTCTACAAGTGAATATAAAAAAACGGAAATGAATCATTAGCATTTTAAAAGAGCTGGCAATTTGCCACATCTTTGAAAATGCTAATGGTTCATTTCAATTAGTTATGTCCATAAACAGAAAATACAATTCTGAAAAATACAACTGTTAAAGTTTTATAGTATTGGCCCCTGGTCTGTCCAAATTTAAGAGTCACATAGGTGTGTCAGAATACTCATACAATCACCCCTACGCACTTTACCATCTCCCACTACCATATTACACACACTTTTTGCCACAAAACACACGCACAAACACACACATAATTGTCTTTCCATTGTTTGCATGTCTTTGGTTTGTTAGTTCGAAATCACTAGAAAGCCTACGACGTGTAGATTAAAGCGACTTAGGATTGAAAGCCTGATTTATTACTCTGCAAGATTTTTTTTTTAAATAACCAAGTAATGTAGCATTTCTTACATCACACATAAACGCGCCATGTGGCTGCACAGAAAAAGGAGAGAAGCAATAACGAGCAATTCTAAATTGAAACGTTTACCTCAAAGACACCATCGCATTATCATCGCATTACATAATGACCAATTCGCCTTTACATTGTAGTTACTAATTACTTCATTTAAATTATTGTAACAATGTAGGGACATGTACTGATCGCAAAGTATCGCCACATTTCTCTAAGACAAATGTTTATATCTTGACTGACATAAATGATTTAACCTCCACGCGACTTGCTGTTTTCAAACGTTACAATATACTTTCTATCATTATTTGTTATAAATATAGGAACAAATGTGATTTTAGCTCAACATATTTACTAACAAAAAAAAGAAAGTTTCTCCTGACATCTTAACTCCATGACAGTATTTTATATTTTTTTTGTGAGCGGCAAATAAAATATAACAAGTTTCCTCTTTGGAAACTTTTTTTTTATATCTATAATAAGCAAGGTCACATTTTGGAAACTGATTTTTTTTTCCAAAGAAACTGCAATTTATTAATGATCAGAACAAACGAACTAGAGACATGTGAACGATGGATATACAATATGTTTGTATGTGCCCGTGTAGAGGAGGTAGGGGCATACGTATTCAGAGGGTAAGGGGGCGTGAGGGTGATGCGGGTGAATGTTCTTAATAGCGTGACTAAACATAGAATAACGTACGTGTCTCATTGGACTTTGTGAATTCATATAAAAAAATTCCACTATATCACGGCTGCATGTTAAAGACATTAATTGGTCTACTCTTTATGACATATCAACAGCCTTTTCGTGTAATAAAGAAAAATCAAATATCAGTTCCTTATTTTTGCTCAAGATCAAATAAAGAAAACAAAAAGGTCGCCATTGCCAGAAGAAGTTTAACTCTTAACCCATTGACAAGCCTGGAAATTAGCAAGCTGTCATCTGCAAAATGAGGCCCCAAGAGGGTGAAATTGGCGCTGTTACCCCGCACAGCAGGGAAGAATCACTAAATTGACTCTCTACGAATCTCATTCTGAATCAAGGTCTCAAGCATAAACAGAAACTGGTGCCCAGAGGATAAAATGACCCACTCTATAGGATAACACCCGCAAATTCACCCTCTGAGGCCCTCATTCGGCAAATGACTGATTGCTTATTTCCAGGCTTGCCCGTTGAGTATTGTTAGGATATATTTCATCAAATCAAGTCATGGCAGTTGTGAAGCAGCCATGACTAGAACTGATGAAAGAAAAATGAATCCAAATTTAACTCGAGAAATCATGGGTGAGAAAATCCATTAATTTACAGGGTGGATTAAATATGCCCAAATTATACATATTTCAGTGCAAGAGAAATCCCACCCTGGCCAGGAGTATGCACCAGCAGCATGCAAGGAGTTAATGCTGTATATTCTCCGTAAATTTTAACGGTTGCAGTACCGGCAGCTGGTTACCAGTACTTTTACCAATTTTCTTTTACATTGTGGCGTAATTTTGGTGCAGTCGGGTGTAATTTTGATGCTGTCATGAAATTTGTTATGTGTTGTTTACAAGGGGACGTGACAACCGTTACTTATTCCCACTTCCTTATTCCACATTCGTTATCAACCGATAAAATCGGTTGATAACGAATGTCGAAAAAGAAAACGGGAATAAGTAACAGTTCTCAAGTCCATTGTTTTCTTCAAACTATTCACTGAGTCCCAATACGAATCTGACAGATGTCCACTCAATCTATTGTTATCAAATGAGGCCATAACGCTGCTGTTAAACTGTATAAGATCCTCAAAATTGTTCCCTGGCCTGGAAATAACCCGTGAACGATTGTTTAGGTTACGCGCGGGTTACATCAATTGTAAAATACGAGAACAAACTGCATGTTACGACAAAGTTATATAACAAAACTTTATTAAATTACTAACCACACATGTTTTACCAGAAAGACTTGACAATCTCTCGGAACTATCTCGACTCAAAGGTTGAGTATTGTATTCGAGATATGAATAGAATGGCATTCTGTTTCCATCTCAAAAGAATGTCCGCTAAAATAAATAGCAACAGTTAACGTGCGATCTCGCTTCCGCGAGATCGCGCTTTGATTGTTGATATTTATTTCCGCGAAGACGTAAAATAGCATGACTGTCGAAGTAAGAACTGAGAAGGCGAAGAAGCATCACAACAACCTTTTTCCTATAGGTTACCACCATGCTATATAGCGTAACCCGCCCACAGGTTACGACACAGGTCCATTATTTCTACGCCTGTATTCATGCTGAGTAGTTGAAAAAATGAAACAAACATAATGCACGTTTCAAAGGGTTAATTTTTCACAACTCATGAAAAACATCTGTGCGCCTGTATTGTAACAGACTTTCATTTAACCCTTTTATTGCCACGCCCACTTTATCCATATATGGAGGACCTCTATATACGCCTGTATGCGAGGAAGTTTAATAAAATTTATGATATACTTGAAACTCTATCAACTGATTAATTGTTGGAAAGGGCTCTCTGAGCCCTTTCCGACAATTAATCAGACGGAAGGTTTGATCTGCGCATACCAGAACGTACAGATAATCATCATAAAATAGGCGACAACAGTCGCTTTTGACAGCGTAAGTGTTAAATCTGGACGCAGTCATTTAAGCCATTAAAGTGCACATATACAAAATGGTTTGTAAATGTGCATTTCAACTTTTAATTGAAGAACAGAGCCCAATTCTGTCTAATTCTTTTATTAATTCGACGCTGTCTTGAGCTGTTTGTTCACACACTTTTCGTGTAGTTTGCGCGCTGACGACATTTGATGAAATGTGATGTCCCAATACTGACAAAAATATGCAGATATTCTTCAATTCCTCAGTTACAAATATTCCATTCAATAAGTATTTAATTCACATCAAAAACATCAAGAATTAGTGACACTACGCGGCGTAATCGTAAATAAGACCCATCCACCCCTACCTTCGTTTTTTCCCATACATTTTTGGACACCAACTTTCCCAAAAACTAAAATCTGCTCTCCTAACGTTCCACGCTGACATGGGTACGAAAACCAAATTGTTGGAACCCTCGTGGGAACTCCGGGAAATGAAGCAGTGTTTATTTATTGTGGTAAACAACTTTGGGGTAATGGTAAAATAGAACCCATTCGCTAATGCTTGGGAGGAAGTCCCTCTAAATGGGCAACATTGGTATAAGCGATTGACTAAACTTAACTTTATCACCGCGATGCGGTCACGATTAGCCATTATACCGAAATATAAACATAAATATAAAATATAAATATGGCCTTAAACACTAATAAATAAAGAAATAAATTTCCAAGATAACCGTCAGGCCCGTGCGCAAAATAAATAATAATTGCGAAATAAAACATAGCGTGCGCAAAATAAATAATAATTGCGAAATAAAACATGGATTAACCATTATTTGTGGAAGTATATAATCAGATAGAAGGATGCAATAATGGATGGAACAATAGGTTGGCAAAAGAAACCCATGAAATCCAGTATATCCCCGATCTCCTCGAGCGTTCAGTCAGGAATAAATATAACTCCACCAGTAAAGATGGTTGGGTCTTCATGAAATCTCACACGCACGTTTAGTGTGGCATGCTCTTTCAGGCACATAAGAGGTGGTGCCCACACATTTTGATAATAAGTTATGACTCTTTTTCATTAATTAAGTTTTCTATCTGCCCTACTCAGCATGGATAATGCCTCAGTGGGCGGTATGCGATGGAATGGGGGTTCACCCATATTGATACAAAGCATGAGAAACAAAGTACAGATGTGTATGTGTATATTTTAGTCATCTTTAACTGTGAGATCTCTGACTTAAATCTTTGTATGGAATGATGGCTGTTGATGGCTGTAGATTACATAAACTATACCACTTTCATTCAGAACTGGGAAATCGAGACTAAGAACAATACGATGCGCCCCAATTATTATTATTTTGGTTATCACACAGACTGACACCAACGTAGAGCATTTCATTTGAGACATTGCCTGCTGCGGAGCCACAACAGTGACAAGATCAGACCATCTTCATTGGTGGCACTTTTATCTTTTTAAAGAGATACGCGCCAGCATGGACACACATTTTTCTGAACGCGTACACATACCATAAACTTACACATACTGGTACATGGTTTGTTTTTCATTCTCTGTATGGTCCTCGGAGATTGGAAACTCGTTTTGTTGACTGGGGTTGAGCTCACATTCATTTATTTGTATTATCACATGGTGAAATGACTTCTCAAAATGTTTTCTGTCCATGTTTATTCTTTTCTTTTCTGTTGCATTAACTGATACGAAAAATCTCCACTTTCTCTATAATTGAGCATGAAGAGGGATTTGTGTCCTTGTACAAAAACATGGTACAAATACAGAGAATATCTTGGATGAGATGGCAAAACAGGGTCAATGTACCAAATGAACCTTAGCTGATTGAGCCACCAGAAGTCGTGTTATTTAGTTTAACATCCTGTGAATGCGATGCACGGTTCAGAGGCGGACTGGCCGTATGGTCATACGGGAAAGTTTCCTGTGGGCCTTCGAAATTTAAGCCGTCCAACACCTGTTGGCGCATGAAATTTCGTGAAAATGACCAAAAGCCTAAATGGATCTGATTGCATAGACTGTCGGCTTATCGAAATGCCCTCTGTGTGGACTGTCATTTGCAGTCCACATAGAGGGTATTTCGGTATACCAGCAGTCTCGCCTGCCATTGGTCGATCAAATGCAAGGAAACAGAGTTCGTTCGGTTCGAAATTTCGATATTTTCTCCCATTGGGTCGAACTATGGTCGGCCTGATGAGTGAGGGGTCCCCTTTTGTGCAACCATTTTTGCCAAATGGGCGACAAAGATGATACAAAAATGCTATCGAAAATGTCCTCTTTGTGGACAGCCATTGTTCGCTCAGATACAAGGAAGCAGCGTTCTTTCAGTTCGAAAAATCTAAATGTTGTCCAGGTTCGGGGCCCCTTGGCACGTTTCCCTTTTTTAGTCCAATCCGCCCTCACCCCTGGCTGGGTTCTAATGAGATGAGACAAAAAACAAAAAACCTAAGAAAAATTCCATCTGCATTCTCATTTTCAAAACAAACTATTCTGCATATTTTTCCGCTATCCAACCAACACTCACCCCTGTCTCAAAATTAGCTTTAGTATAATTCAGCTGAATGTTACATTAATATAAGGGTGAAAACTATTCACAGTGCTTCATACTAGGCATTGGGACTGATTTATATCATTCTGAGCTTGTGTGGGACTCAAACGTAGTTATAAATATGAATGAGGAAAACAATTAAATGATCTGAGAAAACAATTTTTGACACGGTCAGACCACCCATCCACCCTCCCCACGTTGTATCTGCAATTGTTTATCCTGCTACCACCCCTGAATCGTCGGGAATAATCCAGTTGGGCGGAATCCAACAGGCAATGGACTATTTCCAGGCCATAACAACGTCAAATTCCGTACAAAAGATGGAAAGATTCAAGGACCGCGGGGGAGGAGGGGGGGGGGGTTCGTGAGCGCTAGCGACAATTATTAAATGTTAAGGGTTGTGAAGAGCTGGTTGAGCTCGTTACACATAGAAATTCCTTAAGGGGGTGTGCTTTCAGTCTCGGACACGCTCGCTTCTTGAAAGCCAAGAGGTCAAGACACACAATCATTTTAAACGTTGTATAATCACCAAGAGAAGAAGAAGACAAGACGAAGAGAAGTCTATAAGATTAGATATATTCAGGGAGTTAAAGAGAAGATATGGGGGAAGAAGGCAAGAAACAGCGAATAGAGAATATTATATCGAACAACAACAGTTACTCCATACCTGATGAAAATTCAGATCATCAACTCAACTTTACAGAGTGACAGTGAAAACAACTGATGACAAGAAGGAACCTTTCCACTTTACCTACACACTATTTGAGAGTTTGATGACCGATATGAAAGAAAGATGCAATGCCAGAAAGAATGCTTAGATGTCCCAGGTTTTATTTCCTTCACAGAAGTTGCATCTATCACTGATAAAAGAGCGTCAGATGAAAAAGTTATTAATCTCATCATGTCTTTACAATTCATAATGGCCATTTATCTCTGGAAATTTCTCACACATCTGTATGTACCACAAGGGTCTGGACGTTTGGGCTGGTAAAAGATTGGAGGGAAGCTAAAGTCGTTGAGATTAACAAGATTTAATAACTCAACGCGTCTCGCATAGGCAATTGTAGTAGGGAAGTGTTGTGCAGATAAAGGTGATTCTGAACTTTGGAACAAGAAATGGAAAGAGAATTCCTGATTCCCGATATCGTTATTTATTAATGAGATATGCGAATTTCTTTCTCTCAATTGCCCATTATTAAGCTTGGCTAATATGTGGCCAATCTCGGCCGATATGAACCAACCCAGAGTTGTTCCCCTGATGCATCGTTACTAGACGCTACGAAATTGTTTACGCTGAAACCATTGACTGTTACCCATCGAACGCAATCAGGAAAACTGGTGTTACCTTTGCTTAATGGAATGGTTTGTGGCAAACCTGTAGTGATTGTATGACGAGGAATTATGACAATGGTTGAAGATTGGGTAGAGAAAGAGAAGAAAGAACAAAGTTGTACAGACAACTGAACGCAAACTAAAATTCAAAGTCAGAAAACGAGATACGTAGAACCGGGAGTTAAGCGATTTGAACGTCGCGGCTTCACCATCAGCGAAACCAAGACGTTCGGATAGCTGAACTAGGAGACGGGGGCTTTGTGAAAAGAATGAGAAACAGTAACACTGTCGTAAAACTGTAACAGATCTGAGAACATTTTGTAATTATTTGTATTGGTTTAAGAAATACAGAGGTTATTACTTGGCTAATTTCATATCGACCAAGGTATCAGTCCCCAGTAACTTCACATCAGCCTTCGACCTTCGGTCGCCGGATGATGTGAAGTCACCTCGAGATAATAACTCGACCGATATGAAATTAACTGAGTTTTTGTAAAGCAAAGGCATTGATGTACCAAGCACAGCTTCATTACTATAAAACTTGTGGGTATGAGGAATATCGTAAATTGCAAGACTTGCTTAGACCAGACTTTGTTATCAAAATTCACCCACAGTTTACTACGTGTGGATTTTGTTATTGTTCCACCAAGGATAGCACAGTTATTCACATCTACTACCACGACCAGCATTTCATTACCATCATAAACATCACAGGGTTGTCATTATCACCGTGGATGTCATGATATTGGGTTAATATCGGGTTTATCCATAGAGAACGGCATCGTCCAGACAGAAGGTTGTGTTCCAGGCCATGCACATCTGGACGATCCATTGAATGTCAGAGTTGCCACAGGGGTTGAGGGGGGGGGGGGGGGGAGGGACAAAAATCCAGGAACGTAGGCGGGGGATTGTGGCTGTTCCTCAGCTACAAAAATATGCTGGTTTTTTTTGCAAGCAAAATAGGTTTTCCCAGAAACCTTTTGTTTTAATATTTTTTATCCATTTGAGTTAGAAATACAATTAAACAATGCAAATAGGATACAGTATCCTTTAAAATAGGTCCTGACTGGAAAATATAGCCATGAGCCATCCTAAATATTTATATTTTCAGAGACAGAGCCACTGTCACCTATATAATCAAGGACAGCAGTCATTGACTTCGCCACGGACTTCTGTTCTTCAACATTTTAAGTTAAGTGGAAGCTATGATGAAAGGAGAGTTTAATCATAGTCAATAAAATAATAAACTATATGTGGCACAGGATAACAGAACATAATAATAAAACAAATAGAGAGTAATCTCTTGACTGGACTGGTTACGTGAAATAATTCATGAGAGGTAAGGGACGTTGTGAGTGCGCGAGTTTTTTACAATATAGTCATTCGCCTCGAATGAATTATTTCACGTAACCAGTCCAGTCAAGCGATTACTCTGTTTATTACTTTTCATTATTAACGATAATTATATTATTTAACCCTTTACCTAATGTAACGACCAAAACAGGCCAGCGCTATTCTCAAAAATCTCCAATTAATTTTCATTATTTTTTCATTTTTTGTCTCTAAAACATAGGTTATGACCCCTCATTGGAACGAGCTCGTCGAGCTCGTTCCAATGAGGGGTCATAACCTATGTTTTTGATACAAAATGAAAATAATAGTTATTCAAGAATTTTTTTTGCAAGTGTCGTCTTCTTTTCATTTTAGGTAAAGGTAAAGGGTTAAAAAAACAATGAAGTCCCCATTACACCCACGGCAAAGCGTCTTCGTTTGCGCGCTCGGATACATGACCCAATTGTTGATTGCATAATTCACTTGTGAAGTTATCGTTTATAATCAATCCCGAAATTTTCAGTAAATCACACTTTGGAAAGTAATAAAAGAAAATAAAGTCTGGTGGTACTTTCTTTTGCATGTCAGAGAATGCTGTCTGGAAAGCTGTGTAATAAAGGTTAGACCACTGACTTGAAATACAAGCCAGCACTGAACAATATTAAATTTATCTATATGTATAGATGCATTTATTTATTTATTTGTGGGGGTTTAACGACAGTTTTGATTGACGGCCAGGGTCACCTCATGTCGGACGGTTTTGAGGGTGGTGGAAGCAGGTGTACACGGAGAGAACCACCGAGCAACGGCGAGCAACTCTCAGACTCCCCAATGTACTAACTCCTCACTAAGAGGGTTAGCATTTGTTGAGTGCACCATCGATATGCAGTTCGCCTTAGTACATAGCGCCACCGTTTCCTCCACGTGTTCTTTAGCCTGTTTTCCATATAATTATTTTGCAAAAGGTTAATGTTTTTCTTTACTTTTGCAACAGCAATGCTCATGGCATCAAGGTGATAACTTGGATTTGCCATCATTTATTTTGTTAGACTTCGCTGTTATGAAAGAATTAAACATTGTTGCTTCTGGCTGAATTGCAAGAGGAAGACACAAACAATTGTTCATTTGACATTTGGCCTCCAAAAGTGTCTCCCATGTACTGCTGTATGGCATTGCGCAACACCCATAATGTATTGGATTCATCATACATGAAATGTCTGCAACAGCTTCCTTGAATCTCTTTGTCTCTTTGGATATCTCTTGGAAAAGGGGGTAGGTGTTCGAAAATGCTGCGGATAAAAATTGAAATATAAAATTTAGGGGTGATGGGTGCTAGAATGAAAAAAATCAACTACGTTCTTGGAACCCTTTTCCGCCTGCCCCCTTCCTGGTTGCCACAGAAAAAACGCAAGTCAAAGTTGCTTTACCGATTACATAACTATATCAGAAGGACAATGAAAGTATATTTCCGAATGAGCAAAACAATGTGTTGTATCAGGTAGAGGAGTAAATATTTACGCAGGCCATAAATATATTTTATCTTACAATTAACATGCATTTTGTTTGTATTAACTCCGCAACTGTCCTGTATCCGACCCCCTGATAGAGATGTTTGTATCAGGGGGTCGGATAGAAGCAAGTTCCTTTCGCGTGAGTTCCATTGTTTCTGTTTGTTCATCCGTACGAATAAATAGTTCGTTATATATTCGTCTACAATCTTGACTTATCCCCAATACATTGTAAGATAAAATGATTATTACCATTATGTGGATGTACAAAATATGTATCCGAGTCTCGCTCCGGGTTCTAAGGGCAGATCACGACTCGTCTTCGACGCGTCGTGATCTGCCCTTAGAACCCGGAGCTCGACTCGGATACATATTTTGTACATCCACATAATGGTAATAATCTCTATGTATCAAATTGAGAGGTACATATTTACGCGGGCCATAAATAGGTTGTATCCAGTGGAGAGATACATATGTGTGCAGGCCATAAATATGTTGTATCAAGCAGAGAAGTACATATTTACGCAGGCCACAAATATGTTGTATCAAGTAGAGAAGTGCATATTTATGCAGGCCATAAATGTGTTGTATCAAATAGAGGTGTATATATTTATGCAGGCCGTAAGAAATA
Source organism: Pictodentalium vernedei (assembly GCA_031216915.1). Lineage (NCBI taxonomy): Eukaryota > Metazoa > Mollusca > Scaphopoda > Dentaliida > Dentaliidae > Pictodentalium > Pictodentalium vernedei. The sequence continues at coordinate 241,350,270 of CM062291.1, forward strand.
CAAATTGTTACAACAGTCATTGATCTGCGTTCCTCCATTAGGGGTGGGTTAATGGGACCAGAGCAGTCAGATCAAACAAGACGCCGTTGGCGTCATGTTTGATTTGGCCGATCTAGTCCCGACAACGAGACGAAAAATAACACAACCCAGATCAATTGACTGTTGATTTGGTGGGTTAATGGGACCAGAGCAGTCAGATCAAACAAGACGCCGTAGGCGTCATGTTTGATTTGGCCGATCTAGTCCCGACAACGAGACGAAAAATAACACAACCCAGATCAACTGACTGTTGTAATAATTTATTTATTATATGGCAGCGCATCTTTAAAAAATGAATACGACACTCAGAATGGATGTGTACACGGAGTGTTCAGCGCTAAGGCACACGGGTTGTTATTTCGCGTGTATGTTTGTTTGTTTGTTGGTGGTTAACGTCACATATTTATGCACTATGGCTAATCGTGACACAACATGGAGATGAAGTCAAGTTTAGTCAATCGTTGATCAACATGTTGCCCATTTTAGAGGACTTTCACCCCAAGCATTGGTGACTGGGTCCTATTTTACTAGTAAAGCGGAACTGGTTTACCACAGTAAACGAGTGCTGCTTACTTCCCGGGGTTCCCACGGGGAATTTCGCGTGTAAAAAATTGTCACTTCGAAAATATCTGAGCGTCAGTGACTTCAGTGATACCACGAGAGACTCGTTGGAGACAGGTGTGACACGGATTTGGAAAGGTTGAGACTCTCGTTTTCCTGCGAGCTAGAATTGACGGGCAAGCTACTGCTGTATTAAGAGACTATTTCTGGTAGTCATATAATTAATGTAAATATTGCCATGAAGTAATGAATGTTGAACACCATTCTTATATTCACACAAGTATACATTAGCCAAAAAACATGATAAATCATAAAATGTACCCTTTTATATTTTTGACTTTGAAACTTCTCAAAAGACCGGTGTCTGTATCGAACGATGTGCTCATGGGTAGGACCCGACGAATCACGTTTTTTGCTGAAAGTGTAATCGAATCAGGCAAAGCTTCGAAACAGAATCGAATCTTGAATCGAATCCATTTCCGAATTGCTACAACCAGAGCTGTCACGATTAATCGATTAATCGATTGTCGATCGGTCACACCGAAATCGATTAGTATTTTTCGTTGTAGAAGAATCGGTAACTTTTACCCCGTTTTACACGTTTAATAATTAAAAAAAAAATGGATGAAAAAACTATTGTTTCTAAAGGTAAAAGGTCAAGAACGTCGACGTAAACCCCAAGGAGCCATTAGAAGCATTTGTCTTTTAGGTGAATTCAAAACTTTGATGTCCTGAACTTTTGAACCGTCAGTGTAATAATCAAGACCGGTCGACAGTTGCGAACTTCGCAAGTTCGCAACTGTCGACCGGTCTTGATTATTACACTGACGGTTCAAAAGTTCAGAACATCAAAGCTTTGAATGTACCTAAAAGAGGATCGTCTTCGTTGTTTACTTAAGGTAGGTCAACTGAGTTGAACTTCACTTTTAACGACTTCAAAGAGAGGGAGAGGGGGGTCATCTAGGTACGATTAATCGATTATTATCGATTATTTGCGACGATTAATCAATTCCTAAATTAAAAAAATCGTGACAGCCCTAGCTACGACACTATGGATATCTTACGAGTGTTGCCTGTCTTCTTACCATTGAACCGCAAGTGCAAGTCGATGGGCCTATAACTTATTTCTTAAAGGTTGAGCTATTTATTCAAATGGCAACAAAATGCACTCCGCGTAGAAATTTTGGCCTGGACCAATGCCTACACCCGATGTTCAATGTACTTTTGTTAATTAAAAATGAAAGGACGGAGTTCTGACGCACTGGCATTCAAATTACGCGAAGCTATCGCTTTGAATGTTCATGTAGCTCTTCCAAAAAGAGTTTGGACATTTTATGTTCCTAACCCTCCAGTGGCGACAACTTGCTGGCAGTTATCTTGGCAATATGACTAGATTCAAACGAGAATTGACCAGGTATCACCAACGTGGACGACGGAACGGACATATATCGTACCTTAAGTGGAACAAGGCACAATCTGCAATGCTAGCATTGCAGTTTGTGCCTTGTTCCCCTCAAGGGACGATATCTTGTGCAACGTAGACGTAACGCGATCTCAATTATCGCTTCAAACGGCATTTGTAGGAATTTTCCAACTAAATTTGTGTTATCCATTTAGACTGGAAAGTGTCAATATCGTTTCTCAGAAAACAGCAGGACGAGTTGTCATCTCCAGAAAGTTGACAATAATGAAAGCTATGAAATCCAAAGCTCACCGGGATTCGAATTGTTTCGAATAATCGAGATGGTCTCGAATCGAATCAGTGAAATCGAATCGAATCTCGAACGCGCGCAGGTCCTACTCGTGGAATGGATTTGTAGAGCTCTGGACGAAGAATGTAAATTCTGTAACAGAAAAGGGAAATGGGGAAACAATTTCAAAGCAGAGTTTAATTTAATAGATGTTTGTGATTGGCTTGTTAGTATTGAACATACGGGGACAGACGTCATTGCTCATAATTTACGAGAGTTTGATTAATGGACAATACATTCTTGAAGCGTGCACAACAAGCTTGATCTCATCATGAATGGTAACAAAATTATCTGTCTGAAAGCTAGTGGCGTCAGAATCATGGATTCTTTAAGCTGTACTCCCCAGTTTTCCAGACATTTCCATAAATGGCATGCCATACACTCTCTTCATATGCAAATATTGTCAAACTTACTATTCTAACCCATGACATGTATTGCATTTTCCTAATCCCAAAATACAGGCACAGTCTCGAGAGTAGTATTTTGCCACTACCCCACCTACCTACCGCTGGAGCAAATTATCCCCTGTTTTGAAAATGCGAAAAACAAAATAGTATGTTTCTATCTCATTTTTAACTACATGCCTCGGAAAAAAACATGTAAAAGTGACATTAGCAAATTTTTCGAAGCCACTCTTCCCCATAATTCATTTGATAATTTATACCAATCCATCAATTAGGCTCCAACTCAGCAAGCAAAAATTTAAATTCTGTTATCCAACAAATAGCCTAATGCTATCATATATCTGACACGAAAAATATATCTTCAATTTACATGGCATTTGTTTCAACATACGCCCTCACTTTTGAAAGTGCGAAACTATGGAGCGGAATCTTAAATTTTCTTTCGATAACATTGAGCACACTTCCCTTGAACACTTGGCTTGTGGGAATTGACGAGAGGACAGATCCTCAATTTGACAAACACACAAGCATATCAAAATTATGTTAGACCTTTGTCACCTTCCAAATTTTATATATCAGATTCCATGTCACCATCAGCAAGAGAGGAATTCATCAGTTGGTATAATCAAAATGTTAACAATAATGCTACGGTCGGCGACGACTATAAAAGAAATGGAAATATTTTGTAGAATAGATTCAGATAATTTATGTAGCGGGTGTGTAGAGTTCAGACAGAAACCTTTACCCAGTATTAGGGTGAATCAATTCATCTGATGCACGAGCCGATGCCAGCACTAAAACTTGGGAAAAATAATTAATTATTCAATTTATTATATGTTAGTCTGTGAATTATCGCAGACTATCTAAAAGATATTTCTCGATATCTATCGACTAGATAGATATCGAGAAATATACCTCATTAGCTTCCTAAATGACGTCAAGCTTCGGCGCATGACGTCGCCCTGAAGGAACGATCAGCTGACCTTTGTTATTGTGTTTAAACGTACGCATTTGGGGTCGAATTGGGCTGAATATTGTGCAATAAAATGTCTCGAAGCAAATAATAAAAAAGAAGATCTACTCTATTTTAGTCAGTGTCGGGAATTTTCTAATGAGTGTGGACCTGAAAGTTTTATTTTTCGCGAGTTCTTGCGCGAGTGAAAAATAGTACTTTTAGGTTCACGCGAAGAATTTTTTCAGTAGCTTCCTAAATGACGTTACGCTTCGGCGCATGACCTCACATTGAACGTCACCTTGAAGGAACGATCAGCAGCTTTTTGGTATTGTCTTGAAACTGTTTGCAGTCGAATTGGGTTGAATATTGCGCAGTAAAATGTCACATAGCATATAATAAAAAGAAAATCTACGCTGTTTTGGTGAATAACGAGAATTATCTCATTCGTGTGGACCTGAAAGTATTATTTGTCACCCGATATTCACTAATACAGTCTAGATATCCTCAATCTAATTAAAGACATAGGTTAATCCACTCCTGCTGGATGTTCCACTAATTTGCACAACAAGAAAACATACACTTACAACTTGCATACCCTTGCCAGTCTTGGTTTGAGGCCAACCACAGCACATTCATCGTACACGCGTTTTATACTTTAATGTAGCTTCCATAAGGAACGTGGACCAAGTAATCATGAGATCATCATCTAATAGCCGGATTCCAACCATCGTGGTTGACGGTGTGCAATGGTCCAGTGGTGTAGGAGTTGGACTCCTGCTCGTCAGGCGGGATTGCCGACGGTTCGATTGAGGCCGAGGATCAGAACTCAATATTCCAAATTCTTCGAAAACATTATTGTGTCCTTTAATATACAACTCGCACTCAATGGTGGAGAGGTTAAAATAAGGAATTATTGTGTTGATAAGTTCCATAAAGACACTAAGCCTATTTATGAATTTTAGATTGTATATGACATACATGTGTGAGACATGTTAACCTGACTGAAATAAGAAAAAAAACAGTCAACTAACATCATCACAAATGCCCATTTAACTGGTAGAGTGCTGAATTAATTTTTGTCATCAAAATTTGCTCACCTGTGTTTGCCTTGTTACAATTTATGGGAGAGTGCCTTGAGGCACTCTCCCATAAATTGCAACAAGGCAAATCCACACAGACTTAATAATTTCACTTCAAACTTAATATGAAACACATCCACAGAATATGAAGCCTTTAAGTTGTGGCACCGGCACTTTAGATTAAAGCCCAAATATGGGCTTCCAGCACTCAACCAGTTATCACGACATGTGAACGCAAACAGCACTTTCAGGAACTGGGATATAACATACAGTACAGGTGATATGGGAGCATGAATTTGACAATCTTTTGTGAACAGACTCAGAACTAAAAGCATCTTTGCACACATTTCTCCCAGTCGTGGATCCCATTAAACCACATGATGCTTTCTGTATTTGGGGAAGGGGGATGCAGATCAAAATACTGCCACAGGAATTAAATGAATACACATTTGTTCACTTTACTCATTTTTTCATAAACACTGTGAATAACCAATTGGTCACCCAGAGCACTCACAAAAACATTGACACATGCAATACCAGACAGTACGTGGAACTCAATACAGAGTTCAACCACCAAACAATCTTTACTTGCTATTGTTACTTATCAAACAACAAAAATGATTTTTTACACTTTGCAAAACATGTGCAGAACAAGAAAACACACCAGGGCAACGGAGTTTTTTAGGTACGTGGACATCAGTTGAACTTTTCAGAACATTAGGCAAGGGGTACACATTACATGACTCATAATATATGACATTGAAAAGAATAGACTTCAGATATTACACACTCTAAAATCAGTTGGGTTAACAATTAACCCAAAATCAGCTGGGTTGAGTGAATATGAACCCAATTGGGTTCATTTTCACTCAACCCAGTTGATTTGGGTTAATTTTTAACCTAACCGATTTTTGAGTTCATGCATTGTGTAAATAAATATATTATTAAAAAAAAGTAGGGGATTCCAAACTGATGTTGATATTTCCGGAAAATGGTATTGGATACTCGTGATTGGACACATCAATATGTTACCAAGTTTAGTTTGGATCATGAATGTCACCGGCCCACGACAACTTCGTGCAGGTTTTCGCACGAGCGACGCGTTAATGTCTGTGGGGTACGTTTTGAAATTTTCATTCGTACTGGACGGGCTTTTTCGGAGGTCTCATCGTTCTTTTCTTGGTATAAACTCGTTCATCAATAGTTTCTGGTCGAAACGTAACTTTTGAGGTATGGGAAGACTGACACGTGGCGAGCGTTTTCGTGCCGTTGACATGGTGGAAGCTGGCAACAGACAGACTGCAGTGGCCCAAATTCTCAACGTTACTCAATCGGTGATTAGGAGGTTGTGGTAACGTTACCGTCAGACATGCAATGTTGATGACAGATGACGGTCAGGTCGTCCAAGGGCGACAACTGCTAACCAGGATCGTTTCATCCGAACCACAGCATTACGTAACCGTCATCACAGTGCCTCAGAAGTTGGACAGCAGTTGCACCGAGCGACAGATGTGCGAGTCAGTGGTCAGACTATCCGAAACTGCCTACACAGCTGGAATTTGTACGCTCGACGACCTCGAATAACTCCACGTTTGACTGAACGTCACATCGCAGCAAGGCGTAATTCGTGTGTAGCACGACAGCGTTGGGACAATCGTCACTGCGGGAAGAATGGAATAACATAAGTCAAGCTGATATTGGACGTTAGGTGAGGAGTATGCCACGTCGGATCCGCTCTAGTCTCGCGAACCAAGGAGGATTTGCAAGGTATTTTACGAGGTATTGAGGTCTGAATGTGGTAAATTTTCTGACTGACCGTCCATGCTTCTACAGCTCAGTGCGTGGGATGCGTGCTTGTCGGACACCCAACTATCGCTGAAATCGTTCACCAGATGTCACAGTGCAATGCCTCAACTGTGTTTTTGAAAAATGAAACAAGAAGATAGAGGGTATCTCTACTGGGTTAAACAGACACAGACAAAGACTCTTTTAAAACACAATAAAAGCACAAATTTAAGACATACAATTAGAAGATATTGAACTAAAAACAGCTAGATGCATTTTCGAGAAAAAAACAGCTTAAATTGTCTGTGGAGAAAGAGTACAGAACAATGTACAATAAAAAACTAAATGCATGCCAGGACCATCATAATACTTTGAAATAACTAATCACAAAGACATCATTGTAAAAATATACAATTCTTTGATCACGATCAATTTGTTTTAGTAAATTTTATCTTACAGATGTTTATCCACCACACAGATCAGCAAATATAACAATAGCCCCATTTGTCACTTATTCACGTTTAGAGTTTTACAAAGTCTGGGAAGACGAGTTTTATATTTTGACACAGACAGTTGTATTTATATACGCAAACAACCACTTTGGATGTTTGAAATCGAAAAATTGTAAACAGGTTAGATATGCCCTCCGATGGGAGGGAGAGGGGCGGTACACCTCCTCCCAAACTCTTCCATTGAATATTGAAAGCTCCCAAAACGGATTTCGGGTGTATTTTAGGTTTATTTTGAGAATAAAGCATCGCAAAAAAAATTGAGTGACGAACCTGGGAAGGGCATTGTCAGCCCAATCTCTCCCCCGTGGTCCTAAAGCATAGAGAGTAGCTGCCCTTCTGCCCCTGTGCTTCCGGCGTCCATAAGACACCAATTATTATGAAACATGATTTATTTCAAATTGTCACTCAAAAGTCGTTTGCGGATATAAAAAATTTAAAAAAAAAACTTGAACATTTAACTCTTAGCCTGCTGAGTATTTGCAAGATATTTTTCATAAAATCTAGTCATGGCTGCTATGAAGCAGCCATGACTAGATTTGATGAAAAATTAATCTAAGTGTAGCACAAGAAATCATTGGGAAAAAGATCCATTCAATTTATAAATTATTACTGAACCTAGCTTCTGATTTTTTGCTCTTCATATTGTCTCCTCATCTTCTACCAATTCTTTTCTTCACGCAAAAATGTATGCACACCGGGTTGAAAGCGTTAATCCCTGAACGTTAATTACTGACTTGTAAACAACATGCTGAAAAAAATTATAAGTATCTAAAAGAGAATTGGTCGGAAACTCCAATATTGACGCACATCGAGTAAAGACGGGGCAACTACATCTCAAATGTTAGTTGATAATGTGAGGAATAATGTGAGGAATGTGGTCGGAAACTCCAATATGTGACGCACATCAAGTAAAGAAGGGACAACTACATCTCAAATATTAGTTGATAAGGTGAGGAATGTGAATCCTATTAGAGAATATGAGTTATTTTACAATACAAGACATCCTGCTGGTTATGGTGGTGTACATATATATTATCGTGATTATATTTACGAACAAAATGTTGTATCCGAGTCCAGCTATAGCTTCTAACGCCAGTGCCAATATGTAGAATAAATAGGTACTAGGGCCGGTAATCAGATTTAAACCACGAGTTGGATAAGGGTTTTAACCATTCGGCTTGCCGAGTGGTTAAAACCCTTTTTCTCCGAGTGACTTAAATATGATTACCGGCTCGAGTACCCATTTGTTTTATTTATACCATGCTCTTGATAAATAATCGACTTTGTCACTTAAAATGAAGAAAGAACAACAATTTTTGTCGCAAACACAGGGTTTGTTTTGTTTCATCTGCCCTGTGGGCATCACTACTGCACGTGAATGCTTGATTGACAGCTAGACACATCGTCAAAGTTGATAGAATTTACCTTACCTTTCAGTCAAATTGTTATTAACAATTCTTAAATTTTGTTTTAAATATTTAATTGTAGGTATTTTAAACTTAATCAGTCATTGCACGTAGTTGGTGGTACCGCAAATCGTCGTATGTTTGAATGAAACGTCACGAAGTGTGAATGTATCGAAGTTGGCAAATTACGTCATGTCACGTTAAGGATGAACTTCCTACTGTGGGTGTAATTTTTTTTTAACTCTGGTAGACGCTTTACAACTGCAGTGGGGTTAAAAGCTAAAATTTAGCATACAGACTTTTCACAGGAAGTAACACTGGCGAGCAGGGTATAAAACTTGATTAACTAGCCTTTTAGTTTCCAATTTAATTTTCACACTCATAAAAGGCGGGGTGGGGTTTGCTGGAAAATGTATGCTGCAGCCCTGAACTTCTCTGATTCCCAGATAAACTAAATAAGCACATTTGTTCGAATTTCAAAAAGACTGTGTGCTGTAAATGGCGTGTTGTTTCAACTTGAATGCATCAATCATTCAGATACCGAAACAGAAAAGAAATTTGGCTTAGTAATTTAATAGTTATACTTTTGATAAAAAAGACTGTCTTCCCCTCTCAAATTTACAGTCTCTCGCAAATGCCTTTCAAAGGCTTGTAATGTTCAAAAAAATAGTAACATAAAAATCAAAACAAAGTATGTATCATGTAGTTGCAAGATACAGATTTTGTATTAGAGGCCCCTGATACACTATGTCTTCAGGTAAATTCATATTTATTGTAGGATATAAAATTCTGCAAAGCAGATCATAGTAAACATAAATCTACTACAGTTGATAAAGTGAAGGACGGGTTAAGAAGTTGAAGAAACTACGCATTAGTTAAACCCATTCTTTAAAAAATGTTTTCAAGTCATAAAACAATAGTGGGGGTACTGATCAATAATGCCAAATAGATTTGAAAGATTTACAAGGTCAACAATCACATTATGATCCATATCATTAGTGAGTTTTTTTGTGATTGATGGTTATACCCATCCATAACAAAACAGAGGGTACATTATACAAATCCATACAGACTATTTTGAAAAGTATTCCCCAAAACCGCTGTCTGATAAAAGTTCTGAATTTAACCATTTACTAACGAATCAGCTGTATCTGCCTACGTAATTTAAAAAATTAGTAGTTGAAAAAAAATTATTTAAAATAAAGTTTCAACAAAACCGTATCATATGGCCCCTCATTGGGACGAGCTCGTCCAGCTCATTCTACTCAGGGTTGCGTGATATGGTTTTGTTGAAATTTTAAAGAAAAACATTTTAAGCAAACTGATTAAAACAACAACCTTTAACATTGTGCAAGTTGGGTAAATGGTTAAAAACAAATATGTGCAGACATTTATGAAGAGGCAAAACAATCATTATTTTCAGCACTGAAAATCTTGAACCCATAGCTGCTGAACGTTTCCAATGTATATTAATATCATGTATGTGGATAGTTTTTATTACACAGACACACTTCAAAATATATCGATGTGATACAAACATTTGATGATTGCAATCAGACTTTCCATTGTAGCATTTAAAGAACTTCTGGCTCCATTTGTTTAGAAAATGAAGGAGAAGTATCACAGCATTTGAATGGGGGAAATGCCAAAGAAAAAGATACAATTTAAAATTGCTGACATAGTGTGTATTAACAAAAAACCAAGCATACATTTGAAAAAAGGCTATTTACCAAACTGGAAAAGAACTGTTTAAAATTACTCAGGTGAAACATACAATAACACCCACTTGTAAACTCAATGACATAGTGGGGGAAAGTATTCAGGGGGATATATGCAAAAAATTCCAAGTACGAATAATGATAAAAATATATCATTGATTCAGTTCTAATATAATGGTCAAGATTTCTGGGTATGAAAAGTAATAAAGAACTTAAAACACATGGAAAAGGATGTACTAAGAAATTTGATACGTGGATATCTGAATCAGATTTGGTATAAAAGACCAGATAATCAAATGAAACAGCATTAGGTATTGATAACACATGTGTTGAAGGGGACAGTCAACACTAGCAACAATTTAATATTTGTGGGAGTCGCGTTGCAAAAACAAAAATCAAGTTACATTTTTCTCACAAGGTATTGACCTTCGTGGCATTTTAATTACTGATATTGCTCACCTCAGTCTTCAAAGTCCAAACGAAGAATTGTGGTTAATATTGTTCGTCAGTTCTTAAAAATATATTCTTCCAAGTCCAGACTTAAAATATTTGAAATATCAAAATAAAAAAATGAATCATTTTACTTAACACTTCTCAATGACAGTTCTATGGATATGTTTCCGAACAACACACTATGTTGGTTTCAAACAAAATTATTCAAACCCACTCATATTGATGAGGAACAAGGGGAAGTATGAGTGGAAGTGTACCTGCAGAAGTAAATATTACACATGGAAAGATGCATTTTAAAATAATTGTGATAGATGCCAAACTGCCAAATTGTACATTCAGGCAATGTATTGTTGAATAATGTTTTGTATCAGGTGCTTATACAAATCGTGGACATGTCATAGATGCACATGATTCCATCGTTCAACAAAAACTTGGGAGATATTTTCAAAGAATTAAAATTTTTATTTCGACTTGATCAGTCAATAACGGGAAATAGTATTAGAAACATGGTATTCACATATTTTATAATAAAGACTGCATTTTAAAGAGAATGTATTCTTAGTATTTTCCCCAACACATCTCGAAGAAGAGAGCGATGAAAGAATGACCCCATGCCAGACCTTTTCAGAGCTAAAAAGATCGGAACCCTTCGATCATGATATATACTAGACGGCTCTTAAAGATGTTCTTCATTAAATGGACAAGTGTGTTCAAGACACTTGCTACGAAAACAGAAATCTGAACAAGGAGAAGCTTCTGCTGTGATCACAGATTCACCAGAACAGTGGGTGGAAAAATATTTAAAAGACAATTATTCTGAAAATTTTCTTTGCTTCATATGGCTTACCACCATCGAGTGAGGACATTACCAAATTCATAGTGATAAGCACAGAAACGCGGACAATAAATACGATGAGACTGCAAAATGCTTATAGTTCTGCATGTGGCATGTACTGTATATTTACCTTACGCCATCTTTTTAGGGGATATCACGCACTGAGTGCAACGAAGCTCCATCCACAATGCTTTAACTTTGTTTCAGTCAAGATACGACATCATTTATTAGAGACAATTCTTTCAATCAAACTCCATCCCAGACAAGCTGAAAGAAACTACAAAGAAGTACATCATTAGTTTGAGTAGTAAACATACGGATAATATTTAAAAAAATAACTGTGTAGGGAAAATATCCGGCGTCAAAACAATCTCCACATGATTAATTTTATTTTTTATAGATGTCCAGAATCCGTAATGGAACCACTGGACTGTGACAACAGCTCTGCATCTGTTATAATAACGTGTGGTCAGAAAAGTAGTGAGCCATCTCATACTTTTTTCCACTTGCATAAGTTTTTTTCAGTTTTTCATCGTTTTGTTGAGAGCAGAGCAATACTAAGAGATGTAATTATTTTTTCAAGATAGCATATTATCAGCCAATTCCATTAACCCTTTGAACCCCAGCGGCCTTTTTTCCGGCCAGGAACATGATACGTCATCATTTCATTAAATAGGGTGGATGCTAAGTGCATGTGTGTGTGGTAGACCAATCAATATTTTCAACGTGCAGCCCCAAGGCTGCACGTTGAAAATATTAATTTGTCTACCCCTAAATAATGAACATGGACTCTTCCAGTTGCTGTCATTGATTTAATTTGGAAGATACCACCAGGGTTCAAAGGGTTAAGTCTCGATGTGCAGATTTTCATAGATTGGCAAACTTATATCTTGGTGCACATGTATGTTCACATGTCTAAAGATATATTTCTTTACTTTGAAATAAATCTTAAACTGGTTGTTCAATACGTCTATCACTATGTCTAAATGTAGATTGCTCCCAGTAGCTTTTTTATTGCCTTGTCCGTATGCGCCAACAAAGAAAAAAAGGCTTGATTCCCTTCTCATTTTCACTGTGAGTGTTAGGTTTTCATTGTATGAATAGCTATCGAATTTTATTTTCTGAACAGTTATACTTTTCGTGATACAAAAATTTGATTGCAATTCAAACAATTGCTAGTTTTCTGTTACAGAAAAATCAATTATCACAGAGTGTTCGACCGCTTCCCGAAAGAATAAGTGAATGAACATTTTTTCCATGTTGCTTTCCATTATATTTTGGATTAGGCATAAGGACAATTGCCATTGCCATTTAAAAAAACACCTCCATTCCGATGAAAATGTCAAAGAACCTATTGTGATTTCAGAACTAATTCTGAAATCACAATAAGTTCATTCACTTGCATGGCATGTCTATGAATTATTAAGGCATTTTAGAAAGTGACATGTGGATTGAAAAGATGTACAGCGATGTGAATTTAATGTAATTGGTCACCATGGGAATTTCTACAGTAAAGTTTTGTTGGGTCCACCACTTGAACATAATTGGCATCTTTGGGATTTTCTAAAGTAAATTTCAATGGAGGTAGAAAGGTACCAGAATCATTTCATTCGCAATTGCAAGGAAATACAAGTTATCACGAGCGGCTGAAGTACGCTCGTGACAACTTATATTTACTTGCAAAACTTATATTTCGCCACAGTCACTCATGAGATAATTCGGGTACCCACTCAAAACAGCCTATTGACTTATCTTCTATTCAAGAAAGAGCCTCTATCTTAAATAAAAATGCCTATTGCCCTATCGTCTATTTAAGAGGGAAATCATCCTGGGTTTTTCATGACGACATCGGAGACACCCTCTCTCTTCTTCAGTTAGAATCGAAGCACCTTTTTCTATCTCTTGGGCTGAGCAGCACACTTCGGCAACAGTTTGCTGCTGTCTTTGAAGATGGCAGTATTTCCATAATGAGGACTGTGGGAGGGAATATAAAGATATGAAGTGGACAACTCGCCCACAAGTCGCTATTTGGCAAGTCATAATAATCTATTATACAAATGGGGAGTGTGTGGTTCTGTGATTCCGAGATTTAATCAAGCTAGAAATTCAAACTTTGATTATCTCCCTTGACATGCAATGGAACTAGAAATATTCGGTCGCGCGGGTGGGACATCCCATTCTGGAATGGGAGTGCCTGTTAGCTAGTTACATGTATTTATACGCTGCCAAATGGAAATGAGGTTTAGACAAGTGTCACGGAAACTTTGACAAATCTCCCGTGAATTGTTGGATCAACTGATTTCTCAGCCAGTTGCCATTTCCTGATTCTAGACTGGAATTGGGCAATAAGTTCTAATTTTTGGACAATATTTTTTTCTTAACTCTTTACCCAACGAATCGGCCGCATCCGCCCGCGCAATATGCAAATTCAGCAGTTGAAAAAAATATTATTTTTCAAAAAATTTCAACAAAACCATATCATGTGACCCCTCGTTGGAACGAGCTCGTCGAGCTCGTTCCAACGAGGGGTCACATGATATGGTTTTGTTGAAATTTTTTGAAAAATTTGAAAAAATGGTATTTAAAATAATAAATTTTGATATCGTCTGCGTTGGGTAAAGGGTTGGGTGAGAGGTGATCTTGAGTGAGAATCAGGTGGATACCCTTGATTATTTACTTCCATTTGCATAAATCCAAGATGATTTGTCCACTCTATCCAGCTACATCCCACTCACCACTCCCCATCACCACTACCAGTCCTAATTTTGTTAGGCTGTGTCCCCGTTGTTATTTAGAGTTGTGATATATAATACTGTGATTACAAAACGGCTACAGAGAATTTCAACCGGGTCGCGATCTGTTCCATTCGAAATTCTCTTCCCAGTTTTCTCCCACAACACTATAGAATACTACCTGACAAAAACCAACTGCGAATCTCCGATGCAATTTTCGATTGTTTTTTTTTTTTGGATCCGATCTTGATTTTGAAATATTTTATTTATGAAATCGCAACCCACTGGGTTAACAACCTTTTTACTTGACGCGGTGGAGATGTTCTGAAAACATTGCAGCAACACAGCTATCTTGCACCATTCAACAACTTCTTATGCCTAAAAAAGTTAACAATCTGTTTCTCAGGCCCTCCCGCATGGTCTTTTGGGCTGCCGCGTGCTCTCTATTTATAATCAATTAGTACAGGCGTTGAACTAAAAACAGTGGTGTTACCTGGACAAAATTTGATACAAGCTGACTTTGATGTCATTCGACGCGGAATTTATCTGGGAACAACATACCCAAAATCCGCTAAAATCCGCCTTGGGGAAAATTTTTCATAGCGCCTCAACTGAGGGTGGGGTGGTGGCCATTTTTACCAATTTCCCGATGTCATTTTCCAGGCGGTTCTGTATTAAGGGCAGGAATTTGTCTCTTCTCAGATTTTTCCTGTCAGTAGAATACAATATAATGACTATAGTATTATACCAGCCCACGTAATTGATGTACACCGCGAATAAAGAGCGTTGTATAGCACACTGGAGAAAGATAATTACATCATATCAGTCGCGGGTATTCCAGCGATTCTGTTACACACAGCACATCGCTATAAGCTTATCGCCACGTGCTCTCGAATTATTCGATTGTTTTGTCATTCTGTCATATTTTCTTTGTTTCGGTGTTAACATACACCGGAAACAATTCTTAGTCACATTGTCCTTTTTCATATTTTGTCAATATCATATTTCTTGTCTGTTAATCCAGTTTCGATAATCCGCCTCAGGATCCGTACTACTTGCAGCTAAGAGAAAATAATCCGTTCCCTCCATCGGCATATTTCCACCATTTGATTAGATATGGCTTTACACCAAGGTGGTCGCTTTCGAGATGATACCTGTGTAATTTGCCAGGTTGGTTTCGATGAAGTTAAATCAGTTAAAGTCACCAAGAAAGGTTGTCATACCATGCTTAATTTCTGTAATGTCAGGGAGAGATCAGACCTTGAAGCACACCTTTTGGACAAGCTTCAACAGGACCCCGTAGGTGTTGTTCTGGTTCATTCAGATTGCCGTAGGGATTTCACTGATGCGAAGCGGGCATCTGCTACAAGCTCTTCTGACATCGAAGCTCCGTCGGCCAAGAAATTGAGATGTAATGTGCCTGTATTCGACTTCAAGACACACTGTTTGTTCTGTGGTAGCGTCGCAAAAATTGATCCACGCCACCAACAAAATTATCAGGACCGTCGAGACACTACCTATACGAGAAACCCTCCTCGAACATTGCGAACTGAGAGGGGATAGTTTAGCTTCAGAAGTAAGCGTTCGGCTATTGAGTTGCATTGATCTGGTAGCTGCCGAGGCTGTCTATCATCCACTCTGCCATACGAAATTCCTAAACTATAGACAATTGGAAATTGCGAGACCAGCTGGTCGAAAACCTGACCATGGCATGAGACATTGGTTTGAGTGCATATGTGAATTCTTAGAAACTCATTCCGATTCAGAACTGTACACATTGACCGAGTTGCATTCGAAGATGGAAAAGATCGCAGGTGAATCAACTGTGTACACAAAAAAGAGACTGAAACAGAAACTACAAGAGCGATATGGCGATTATATCTTTTTCGCCAGGGTACAGGGTCGCGACAATGTCCTATGCTTTCGCAACATGGCTGAATATCTGATAAATGAAAAATGGTATGCGGACAAGAAAGAATGTATAAGTGATGAAGCTGAAAGGATCATTGTTACTGCAGCAAAATTGATCAAGGGGCAGCTTAGAGAGATGGAGTATGATATAGATTGGTATCCAACCCCTGCTGACATACAGGACATTTCGCGAGGCAAAACCTGGATCCCAGCCTAGCTACAGTCTTTTCTCCAGTGCTTGATACCAAATGATATAAAACGAAACAGCATAGGTCACTCTATAGTCCAATCGGCTAGACCAAGATCAGTCATAACACCTACCCTATTCGGGTTAGGAGTAGAAATGGACCATACTTTCGGGTCAAAATGGCTCGTTAATGAACTAGCTAGGCTTGGGTTTTCTATCACCTATGAGGAGGTCAAACGGTATAAGCAAGGTGTGATGGAGCTAGATTCTGTTGACAGCTATACCTCTAACTATTTCCCCGGAGAATTCGTACAGTAGGTCGCAGACAACGTCGACCATAACGTTGCGACTATCGATGGGAAAGGTTCACTTCATGGTATGGGTATAATCGCCGTGTCAACCAAAACTCAGGTGCCATCCACCCCTATGTCGCATACATCGATAAAACGCAGAGCTCGAGTTGGCGTTGAACAAATGTTGGTGAATAAAGGAATCCCAGTGGTTGATTACTTGGAATCAACGAGGAGAGGCTTTGGTGGTTTGAGGTACAAACCAGTAGTAGAGCTGCAATCACCACATACACTTCCATCTAGCCTGAGTACTGACGTTCTGTGGCATTGTGGGTGGCTATCTAGAGCAGTAGATGACACTGTTCCTAATTGGTCCGGCTTCATGCAACTAGCGCATTCTGTGCACGGTTCAGAGCATCAAGCGAAATCAGATATACTCTTTCTCCCAATAATAGATCTCAGCCCAACAGACAGCACATGCATCTTTTCCACATTGAAATTCATCTCAGAGCAAGCGATCAGATTGAACATTCCATCCCCGTGCGTCACGTTTGACCAGCCTTTATGGTTGAAGGCAAATGAGATAATAATTGATCAATCCATGAACATTGTCTGCAGGTTGGGTAGTTTCCACACAATCATGAGCTTTCTCGGCAGTATCGGCTCGATGATGGCTGGATCAGGTCTTGATGAAGCTTTGCAGGAAGTTTATGGTCCACTAGCAGTTCGGTCGATGTTGACCGGCAAAGCTGTTTCCAGAGCTATGCAAGGCCACCTCCTAGTAGAAGCTGCACTGACGAATAAATTATTGCGTGCCATAACCACATCCGAAATTAGCGCGAATGTTTCTCCTCCGATGAGCCCACCCACTGTTGAGAGTGTACAGATAAACCAGAGGGACTTAGATGGTGTGAAGGAGTTATACAAAGGTGTGCTCGAAGGCGCGGTCACCCTTTCTGATGTTAGCAGCTCATCAGCTCTCGTGACGGTGAACACTTGCCTTGACAACTACAAAGCCAAACTGTCAAGAGAATCACGCACCGCTAAGCTATGGGTACAATATCTAGAATATATTCAGGTACTGAAAATGTTCATCCGTGGAGAACGTCTTGGCGATTGGAATCTCCATCTCATTGCTGTTGGTAGAATACTGAACCTCTTCGCCGCAACAGGGCATGTACACTATGCCAAGAGTTGCAGAGTCTATCTGCGAATGATGCTTGAACTACCAGAAAAACATCCTTGGTTGTATGAGAGATTCTACTGTGACGGCTTTCATGCTATACGTCGAAGTTCTAGGATTTGGGCAGGCCTCTCTAGTGATCTTGTTATTGAGCAAGTTCTTATGCGTTCAATTAAAAGTCGGGGTTGGTTGACGCGAGGTCGTGGCGTGACGGAATCTGTACGGCAGGAGTGGATTTACATGATGCATAAATGCGCAGAGATACATGAAGCCATGACAACGTTGACCGACCTAAAGCTCAATACCAGCGAACAGCATGTAGATATGGGCACATCTCGTCGAAAACGAGACAACTTAGACATGGCCAGAATACTAGAGTGGTTTGACACACACAACCCGTTCGATGGAAACGAACGATTGCGTTCTCTGTCATCTGGTTTGTTAGCTTCCGAGGGAGATGGTATCAACTGCGATATCACTGAGTCTGTAGGGGCAGAGATACACTCTAGATTAGACAACGCTATTGTTTCCGATGCCACTATCAAACGAAGTGATCAAATCCGTACCCTAGCTCACCTCACCCCCGGGTTGAAGCTAGATGACCAGAGGGTGACAATTGACCCCTCAACTTTGTTTTCTAGACTGGATGCTATTGCCCAGAGAGAGCAAGACATGGCACAGTTCTTTGCGTATGAACTAACTGTAATGCCAACAGCCCTCTTCAAAGATTTTTTCCTCAGAAAAGCAAACAAGGCGGACCTAGCAACTGCAATAACTGACGGCTTATCCCTTACTAAACCACCATCTGATGGTCTGTACGCGCTCGACGGGAGCGCTCTCCTCCACAGAATTAAATGGAAGACAAACACCACTTACTTGGAAGTGGCAAACCAGTATGTTGGATACGTGACGAAGAAATATGGGCAGAATTGTCGAATTGTCTTCGATGGTTATGGTCAACGACCAACAACCAAGACTCAGGAGCAGAGAAGAAGAGCTCTCCACGTTTGTGCTGATATCCGTTTGACGAACAACACGACTGCCCACAAAAATCAGGAACTGTTCTTATCGAATGGAAATAATAAAACGCAGTTTATAAAAATGCTTTCCACATTACTGAGAGAGGCTGGGCATATTGTCGAATGCAGTTCTGGAGATGCTGACACTAACATTATTGACAATGCAGTTCAACTTTCGTCCCAGGGAAAAACAGTTGTCATTGTTGCAGATGATACAGATGTACTAGTTATGTCCGTATACCATTGGGATCGTACTTGGTCTGATAGCTATTTCCAGTCAGAAGCACGGAAGTCACACAGGGGTGGAGATGCATAGAAAATCGCAGATATAGTAGAGAAGATTGGAGAAACAACTCAGAAGAACCTCCTCTTCATTCATGCATGGAGTGGGTGTGATGTCACATCAGCAACGTTTGAGCACGGGAAAACGTTGCTTCTCAAGAAGTTAGAGAAGTCATTGCCTATTCAAAATATATCTGAAGCAATGCACGACAGTACCATTTCTCAGACAGAGGTTGGGAAAATGGGGACTGAACTGTTCGTTATGTTGTACTCTGGAAAACATTCAGACACTTTGAATGGTTTGAGATATTCAAAATTTATGACAATGGTCACTTCCAGCAAATCGGGAATGGAACCACAAAAACTTCCCCCGACAGAGCGTGCAGCACATTTCCACAGCCTGCGAGTTCACCAACAAATAATGGTTTGGAAACTATTGGATAACGATGCCCTAGATCCTGAGGAGTGGGGCTGGGAAAGTCGTGGGAATGAGTTGATACCTGTGATGACTGACCTGGGCGCAGCGCCCGAGGCTCTTCTCAAAGTTATCCGCTGCAAATGCAAAATGACATCCAAAAAGCCATGCGGAACAAACATATGTTCTTGAAGAAAGAATGCGCTCAGATGCTTGTCTGCCTGTGGAGACTGTCGGGGTGAGAATTGCTTCAATGCCGAGCCGATTGAGATCGGGGAGGAAATCGGCGACAATGAATAACCGTGAAGAACACCAACAAATGTCTTGTTAGACCTCATCATGTAGTTAAATTCCTGTTATTATATTGGACCAGTCAACATTATCTGCACCTCATTGTATGCGAAAACATCGATCAAAGAACCATTTCTAGTTTTGTATTCTGTGCAGAAGTATCTTAAATCGGGAGTGAAAATTTGAGAGAAAAATGTGATTTTTGGGGTTATTAACCCTTTTTCCTCATAAAAAGTGTGAGGATTTCATCAGGCAATTGCCTCTCAATATAATTAACATTTGTATCTGGTCGCCTGCGACACAAAATAATATATAAAACTCAATCTGTGACATATAAACGGCCGAAACCCCGGAAACACAATTTTCCCCCTTCACGAACAACCCCCTGACGGGAAATCTGACATGAAAAATTTTCCCCAAGGCGAATTTTTGCGGATTTTGGATATGTTGTTCCGAAATAAATTCTGCGTCGTATGACACCAAAATCAGCTTGTATCAAATTTTTTCCGGGTCGAACCCTACTACGCCTCTACTAAATGCAAACTTTAAAAAACAAAATCAAATGGTTTATGTCTGATATTTTACCCAAGTTAATAAAATTGATAAATTTGTCCTTTGAGTGCAACAAGGCTTTGCAATGCTTCAGCATTGCAAAGCCTTCTTGCACTCAAGGAACGAAATACACCGCCAAAACCACCAAAAACCTAAGCTATTCTGTAGATTACGAGGCCTAAAACATAAAAGAAACCATGAACATGACCTTTTGATGGCAAAGAAATAATTACAAAAATAAAAAATAAAATAAAAAAACGTCCGCCTACATGCAAGTTTACAAAAAATGGCCTGAGAAACAGAAGATCTACTTAGTGGGGCCTTAACGTTGTAATTTGACACAACCTTCACGGAACTAACAAACAACGTTGCGGGTTACGTTGTGTACTAGCGGGGAAAATTTCCGGTGAACCATAAATACAAGGGGGAATGCAAGGTTCCTGGGAGAAAACGTTTGACTCACATTAACAATATCTTGCTGTTGGAGTAAGAAGTATTGACGAGCTTTCAACTGAACTTGAAGTGACAAGAAACACACTAAATGGGTGTCTCTGGATGGATCGTTTCATGATACTGACCATTTTGATCTACCTATTAGCAGGGACGCCGGAAGAACGGGAGCAGAGCGGGCAGCTGCCCTCCCTGCCTTCGGACCAGGGTGCGGGGGGGGGGGGGGGGCGAGTCAGGGCTGACAATGCCCTTTCCAGGTTCGTCACTCAATTTTGTTGTCTCGAAGTAAAGCTAAATGCACCCAAAATCCATTCTGGGAGCTTTCATAATTCAATTGGGGAGTTGGGGAAGTTTGGGAGGAGGTGCCCCCTCCAGATGGGAGGCGGAACCTCCTCTCAAACTCCTCCATTTCGGGCCTTCAGCCTTCGAGACATCCATGCTTAGCCAAGTCATGACGGGGCTGCTAGTCCGAGTAAATGTCCTTTTCCCGGGGTCTGACCTCCCTGACCTGGAGTGCTTCCAGCGCTCCTGCCTAGTAGTATATTAAAAATTAACTGCAGACTGACGGCTGCACATATATTTCTTAATGGCATACCCCATACTCCTTTGTTACTGGTCATTTATAAATAGTAAACATACAGGACGACGATGGTACAGCTGCTTCCAACCACTCCAACCGTAGTAGTGCCAGCTTAGTAAGTTAAATAGTTTGAAGTTATTCGCTGCTTATTTGTGGTTCACTGCTTGTATTCCAGCTTTCGCTACCTGTGAAACTGTCCGGAACGATAATACCGTGGCTGATGAATTGACATTAAACCCCAATAAACAAAAAAAAAATGAAATAAACTAGCTACTTCACCATCACGTCTTTGGCATTGATACCATTCTCACCCAAGAAGCCAAGATCATGTTTCTACAGGTTCAGCGTGTGTGTTAACAAAGAATATTTACACCACAACTAAACATTTCTTGGTAGTAGATTCCCGAGTGATACCACTTTTTCATGAATACCAGCTGATCGTGTGATTTACTCCATGCAACACCAGTTGATCGAATGGGGTTTTGGGTTTTTTTTTTCTTTAATATCGGGTATTGATATTACACACTAAACTCGATTCTTCCGTCTATTTTTGCATTCTGTTTACGTGATATAAGGAGTTCTATAAGCGAAATGTAAACAGAAACAATGTGAGGAAAATCACCAAATAGCACACTAGTAAAAAAAGGGTTATTGATTCCATTTTGTGATGATGATGATGATGATGATGATGATGATGATGATGATGATGATGATATTTATTTTGCCGTGTACGTGCATACATGTCATACAGTATAATAATGTGGTACTAAATATATACAAAAAATGTACAAACATAATTGAAAAGTACACAGCAGGGAGGTGTCATAGCCAGATTGGTTGTCTACCTGCCCCCCCTCCCCCCCCCCCCCCCCCCCCAAGAAATCATGATGATGAGGCATTGCAGAAGTCTATGACAGTTAATCAAAATATGTATTATTGAGTATTTTGTTTATAAGGAATTTTGCAATATTGATAAATAATTTTGTACTCTGATATTGAGAAATAAAAATGACTATGGAGTTTTTATGATCTGAATGATATGTGGGAATGAGAGATGTGAGAGTGAGGTCTAGAAGCAAGGTACATCTTTTGGCCTAATCTCCTAGCGCTGGTTTTATTAAAAATGCGCATGATAAAATCATGTTGCAGTTGAACATAACTGACTCGACCAGAGCAGGAGGTCAGGAATGGACGAGACCACGAGACATACTTCATATATAGTTCCAGTGGTTGGCGTCAGTCAGTATGAGTAAATGAGATGAGGCACATGTTTCTCAAAACATGAAACCAGCACATGTTTTGCAAGACATGAAGCTGACGCGTGATGTATGTTTAGTTCATTTGCATTCTATACAATCATTAATGTGTCCGGAGAGCTACAGCTTGGTTTTTAAGAATTTGAATATTTAATAAATTCACTTTAAACATATTTGTCTAGGCATCCATTTTATATCGGTGAGGTCCAACATCAACAAAATCAAAATCAACAGTTCTCTCTTTTTGTTGTGTATGTGAGTTGATGCCTGAAAATTCGAGATATTGTGTCACAAAGAAATAAAGTTTTAAAGTTTTGAAATATGTTAATGAAGCTGACGTAAACAAAATCGTCCATGCTAGTGAGACGAACAGTTCTTGTCCAGAAAGTATGGTGGTACATTTCAGACTTTACTCGGTACAAGTGCCATTATGTTGAATTTAATTTAACGCTCGCTTTAAAGTTCCTTTGAAAGACTCGCTTTTTGGTATCTTTTGACATTCCTGAGACAGGATAGATGCGTAATATAGGTGTGTATCCAGAACTGTGATGCACTGTATTCTACAATTAGATTTTAACTGGCTTTAATTACCCAGATAATTATTACAGAAGAGAATATTGTCTCTCTTACTACTGATCTGTTATCAGATAGCAGCATGTGGCGTTCAACAAGTGCACCATAATGGACATTAAATTTCATGCCCAATTAGCAGAGTTTGACAAATCTGTTTTCAGAGTCCGTCACATACCTATCTTTACGCTTTACATTTAACCCAGGCAGAAATATTATCGAAAATATTTACACTTTTAAACAAGAAAATCGCCACTTTTAGCTATCGCCTTGACACTCGGCACGTGGACAATGTTTACAACTCCAGCCAAATCTCCCGAATCCATATGACTGGGGCTGGGAAGCATCGGAAAATGGTTATAAACTTCGGTGGATTACTCAGCCTGTTGCAAAGAAGGCATGACTAGAACTCACCTCTTGCAAATGCAGCAAGGTCTGAAAGAAAAGCTGCAAGTGCTTCAAAGCTAATTTTCCCTGCACTATGCTGTGCAAGTGTGGGGGGAACTGTTATCAGGTTTAGGTGGAACCTCTAGACAAGAGATCCTACTTGTGCCCATCATACTTGCATAGCATAATATATCCTACTGTAACTACTTACAATCTTTTAGTAATGTAACTAGTTCATTTGAACACCAGACCACATTTTCCTAAGGTTTGATCGATCCAATTAGTAACAGATGGCTAAAAATCAGAGATCCCGTCCCTAGAGTGTTCAAATGCAGCAGCTGAAATGCCGCCTTCGCATTGCAGCTGGTTTATGTGAACATTCTGTGAATATTACAAGGAACTTCGGTCATTACAGTCAGTAACAGGTTTTGTCAGAGAGACGATATTTTGAGTTGATGAACATACTTTGTTAGCAGCCATCTTGACATGCTTCGACAATAACTTGGATTCACTGTAGTGTAGGAATGTGATGTGATTAGTTTCCAGGTTTCGATAGGAGCCAAAGGCCAAAGATCCCATCTCTTGAGTTTTCAAATGAGCCAACTGCATTGCTTTTACATTACAGTTGGTTCGTTTGAACACTCAAGGCTGATGAAGTCTGTGTGATTAGCAACAGGGTATGCCTTCATTATATGAAATTCTTAGGATCTTCCAAAATTCAATGGTGGCCAACTCGAAATAATTTAAAGCTGACCTATATTATGCTATGCAAGTATGATGGGCACTGTTACGAGGTTGGTGCGGAATCAACTACTAGATTTTGTTCACTCAACCAATTACTTACATGAACGAACTTAAATATTTTAGAGTTACAGTTTGTTTATTCAAGAAATCGAGAAACGCTTTCGCAAATTTTTGTCACTGTCTTGTGCAGTAACATGTATCTTCAGTAGACAATATTATTAGGTTCTGTTTCATTCTAAATGATAACCATAGGTGTCATTTTGCAATTGGATCTGGAGGGTATTATGGGTAATTGTTTCAACAATAAACCGATGCAAATTAAAATGGTAATAAATAATAATAATAATTTATTTATATAGCGCTTTTCCCAGCGAAACGCTGCTCAAAAGCGCTGAAAACTTAGGTGACGGTAACAATGGTATAATCAGCGGCCGAAGGCTGCTTGAAAGAGATGGGTTTTCAGAGCTTTCTTGAAGTGATCTGCATTTAGGGTTTTTCTAAGGTTCTGAGGGAGGGCGTTCCAGAGTGAGGGAGCTGCGAAAGTGAACGATCTCTTCCCTGCCGTTGATCGAATTCGCGGTACGACAAGGAGACTCTCAGAAGCTGATCTGAGATTCCTCGACGGTGTGTGTACTTTGATGACCTGCTTAAGGTAGATTGGTTCTTTGTCGCTATGTAAGATGCTGTGTGTCACCGCCAATACCTTATACTTAATGCGAGACTCAACTGGCAGCCAATGCAGAGATTTCAGGATTGGTGTAATGTGGTCATATTTTTTCGCACCGGTAATGATCTTAGCTGCTGTGTTTTGAATACGTTGAAGCAGGTACATTGATTTCAGAGGAAGGCCGAAATAGAGAGAGTTGCAATAGTCCAAACGGGACAGGACCAAAGACTGTATAACAGTTTTCAGAGTGTTTTGGTCAAGTAGCTTTCTAATTTTGTTGATGTTTCTTAGTTGTTTGAACTTCACTCATATCATCTTAAAATGACGGCCATCTGGAAATCTAATATGCCGCCCATTTAACTTATTTTTATATACTTAAATTTCACTCCTTGGTATTGCAAACCTATTCTGTTTTGAGAGTGCTAATTGTTGTAGAAGTTGATATATGGCTGACAATCAATTATTTTGGCCATCATATTGGATTTCAACATGGCTACCACCAGGAGACACGGGGACACGAAGACCCCGTGTACTAAGGCGTACTGCACGTCGATGATACGCATGTCTCCAACCAATCTAACCCTGCCTGTGCTGCAGTGCGGAGTTACGATGTTGGGGAGCTGGCAGCTGCCCGTCGTTGCTCGGTGGTTCTCTCCGGGTACTCCGGCTTCCTCCACCCGTAAAACTGTCACGGTCATGATTAGCCATTTGTGCATAAGTATGTGACCTTAAACACAAATAAAAAAATAAATAAATAAATATGCCACCAGGAGGCGTGAATTTTACGGATCCATTTTTTTTCCTAATCCTTGTGTGTTATACTAGCGATGTACAAAGTTTCATGCTTTCTTCAAGAAGTGAACGATTTTTGTGCTTAGCAAAACCTACTATTTCTCCTACAGTATGTGGAGAGTATATTATCACTAAATCACCTGTAGAGTGGAGATTCAGTCCAGGCAATAACTGCAAATGTGTTGCAAAGCATAACAAGCACAAGCAAAGTTCCAGCCAATGGACCTCCGGGTTAAACCCGGAGGTCCATTGGCTGAAACATCGCCTGTGTTTTTTGTCCATATGTGTCGAATTTGAAAGTGATACTTTGGATGATGACTCAACTCCACGATTGATTTAGTTAAATTTTGTCTCCACGAACTGTAGTTCAACTATCCGAACGTCTCGCCTAACCCTCTGGGGAAGCCTCTACTTCGGATAGCCGAACTGTCTCTTCTCCTCTTCGACGAATCACAGCTTACGACCTTGAATCTTAGTTTATGTTGTATTTTCTACTCGACTCTCTTCTTTCTTCTCTTGATCCACCTAATCCTTACCTATCGCATCATTAATTCCCAGTCGGACAAAAACTCAGCTTCAAACTACTCCACTATGTCTGGTATCGCCAGTTTTCCTGATTACGTTCGACGAATAACAGTGAACGATTTTGTTGTAGTTTTGTTATTAACACTTTGGCTGCGCCTAACAATTCATCAAAGGAGACAACTATACCTTGGTTACTATCGATCGGCATAATATCAGCCGAATGTGGTCAGGATCCGCATAATATCAGCCGAATGTACCCCATATCGGCCGAGCTTGATAATGGGCAATTCTGTGAAAGAAACTTATTTCCCCCCCCCCACCCCCACTGCATGTGTAACATACGTGTGTCCGGGTGAGAAAGCAGGGAGAGACAGGTGTATCCCACCCCACCCACGTGACGTTATACATTTATAACGTTATTATGACGTTACGCAAGTAGTTATGTTGGGGCTGGATGACCCTATTCATCCGGAGGGCTGGGCCGGAGATCTGGGCCGGAGTCCTGGGTCGATGACGTCATCTTAATTAAAAAGTTACGTAAGGTAATTAACGTTACTTAATGATTTTTTTTTTGTTTGTTTAATCACTTTAATTAATAATTGTTGCCTAATTAATTTTAATTAATGACTGTTGCATAATTAATGTAATTAATGAGTGTAATTAGAGTTGATTATAATAATTAGTATATTAATAAATGAAGTAATAATGTCGATTAGTACATATTTTTTTAAAGTCATAATTTGGGATAGATATTATTAGATAAAAAATAAATAATTTATTTACAAATAATTTATTTAAAAAACAATATTGACGTACTGGACATATATATGAATGCTATCGACTGACTGACCCGCAAAGGTGAACAGTTCATTGCGTGTTTAGGTATCATTAAATCGATTTTTCTTTTCAAACGCCAACTACTGACAGATGTTGAAGCAATTAAATCTATTGTCACACTTTAACGACCGGTCATAAATATCGTTAGACTGGACATGCTATCATGTATTTAAAAATCAATGATGATCTCACGTGACAAGATGTGTCTTGCTTTTAACTGAAGACTGTGAACGACTCCATTGTGGCTATTTTTATAGGTGTAATTGGATTTAATAACTTGGCGTGATTCTTACATATTAATAATGCTAGTTTATTCTTCTCGTTTTTATGGCTGTCGAAAAACTCTCATAGACCAAAGTATTCTGATTTTACGCCTCACGCGATAAAGTAATTTTTTTAATTCGATGACCACATGAACAAATAACATTTCGGTTTTTGAAAAGCGGGCGTGTTTGTTTTTTCCCCTATAAAGTCTGACGATTCGAACCTCACTCTCATTAGAAACCGTGTCAGAAAAGCCAAGATGACAAGCATCGACTATACTTCCGTAAACAGCTATGAGCGAACCAAGAAGCAGCGAGCCAACGAAGAATTTGCATTAGCATTAAAAAAGTGGTGGTCAGTGACGCTCCCCACGAAGGAACAAGAAAAGAGACTAAAAGATGACCCGTTTGTTGAGGCTGTCAGATGGCCTTTTGGGGAGATATAGTACAGAAATCGACCCAAACGCTGGTTCGGAGGAAGCACTAGTAGGGCCACCAATAAGAGTTAACGAAGATTGGGAAAAGGATTTCTTCACTGAGGCGGAGATGGGAGGAAAAAAATAGCTTTCTATGGAAAGCAAAAAAAAAACGGCCCTTTTCAGGGCCACCATAATCTTAAAAAGAGTTGCTTTGTCACAAACACACACTTTTTTAACCAATCAGACACCTCCATTATCCCACACCCTCACCGTCACACCCCTGTATCCCCTCACAGTACCTAAAACTTTCCTGAACTCCCCTCCTCCAGGTCATCCAATACTAAAAAAAACTTTTTGGAAACCTCTCTCCCCCTCCCCCAGCCCTCACAATAGCTAAATTATCTCGAACCCCAGTTCAGTTCTCTAAATGTAATGGACATGTCAGGCCCCCCCCCCCCCCCCCGAATACGCCTTCCCCACAATTTTGAGTGATCAAATTACCCCGATTAGTCTCCTCTCATAACTTACCACACTCTTAACCCGTATTTACTATGAGATTGTCCCCCTAATAAATAGCGTATGTTCATTTAATATAATATATTAATAATTTTCGTTAAATAATTCATTCCACAAGACACTTGTCGAAAAAAACAAAATGGCGGATTAGTTTGCCAGAAATACGCGTATCGATTTATTCAGGAATGTCTGTTGGTTGTGTCCTTGAGCAAGACACTTCATCCCTATTGACCATGTTGGGGCATGGTGACTCTGTGCACTAAGGTGTACTGCACGTCGATGGAACACCTGTCTTCAACCAAAGCAGACCCTGTGTAGAATCTTGACAGTTGCTTGCCATTGCTCAGTGGCTCTCTCCGGCTTCCTCCACCCATAAATCGGTCGAGCTCATGATTAGTCATTGTGCAGACCTTAAACACCAATAAATAAATATAAATAAATAGTCGGTTATCAAAACAGCCCTTGAGTGTTTAACAGTTAATTGTGGACCAGTGCATTTAAAAATGAAAAATTTGGGTGATAGCACTACGGACTGTGTTTAAACATAGAAAAATCACACCCGCGCTATTACTAACCCGTATGATTTATTTTTGAACGTTCACTGAAGAATAACCCACCCATCTAAGTAAAAGCATGAAAGAGCTACCATTATCTAATTACCTATGTGGGGGTGGGGGTAGTCGGTAACGTTGTGTACTATGGCATACTACCTTCAGCCAATGATAACCCTGTGTAGAACTTTGACAGTTGTTTGCCTCTGCGCGATGGTTCTTTCCGGATTGCTCCAACTGTCGTTAAATAAATGAAAAAAACTACAATTCTATAATAACAGGCCAAGCCCCCTTCGTTTTGTCAGGGGGAAAATCAACAGTACTTTCACCCCCTCATTTTAATAGTTGAAAAGCGCTGTTATTCGATCAAAAAAAAATGGTAAAAGGATATGCGACTCTGTATTAGCCACCCAAATTTGCGAGACTTGGGAAAATATAACCCACCTAGAGCTGCACGAAAGCTACATACACTATTCGAACTCCCGCATTGTGTCCTTGGGCAAGGTAATTTACCCCGATTATCCACATGGGAGCACGATGATGGCGTGTAATAAGGTGTAGTGCACGTGATACGCATATTTTAGAACAATCTAACCATGCTTGTGTGGATTTCTGACGTTGGTGAGATGACAGTTCCTTGTCGTTGCTCTGTGGTTCTCTTTGGATATTCCGGAGTCTACCCGTAAAATTGTCACGTTTAAGTATAACTTGAGCTTGATGTCCGGGTGTAATGAAATAGCTTATTTTCTGCAGACATTCTAAATAAACGCAGTTAGTTTACAGACCTGTATATATTTTCTTTTCAATTGAGTAAAAATATATGATAGTTACTGATGTAACACACCGATTAGTATGTTTAATGAATCTAACTACACCAGCCCGACCGACCCTTTGACCACCATGATCACAACTCTCTCTCTCACCGATACAGTACGGGTGGAAACTAATTGCGTTCAAGCTGTTGTTTTTTTCTAGGTTTTACCACCCCCCTTACAGCGCAAATCGAAATGAAATCTGATTCATTGAACCATACTACAGTGCATGTCAAAATTAATTTTTGAACACCATTTTTTCTATGTGCCACTATCAGCAGCTGTGACCATAGCGTAACTTTGTGGTAAAACGATTATTTTTGTACAAAACTCAAGACCTTTCCCTCACAAATACCTATATAAAACAAGATAATACGCGAGAATGCGTTGTGTACCTGCATTTTGTTGATAAAATATATCATGACCACATTCCTGGATATTATTAATGTACCCGCTTAATAACAGCCAAATGGCGAATGTCAAGAAAGGCACTCTGTAGTTTAGGAGACTCCACAAATAAAAACAAAATCAAAAATCTGAGATATATTGCATTTATTTAAATATCGATATTAACCAGAGGTCGAAACTAGTCAAATTAATTAGTATTAAATTACAAATGAATATGAAATTTGCAGTAAAATGAATACTGCCATATACAGCTATTCGGAATGACATCCTGTTGGTGTGAGTTTTTGCTTTTTCGTCCAGTTTCATGAGAGCTTCCACGAAGTCCGTTCCACATTCGCAATCGCTTCCAGGGGATATTCTTCAGAGGCTGGCCCATCGCAGCTTTGCAGAGATATTGTTTTCTGGACGACAAAAATCAATACGTTTATTTCCGATCAGACCCATTGGGATATTTTTATCTTTAAGGATGTTTGCCAAAATATTCCACCCTGTTGGTTGAAAATCTTTTCTTTTTGCAGCAGATCATTTATTAGATCACACATATTGGAGCCCGAAATTGTAATGCAGTTATACACGAGTCGATCTTTCTCATCCCAGGATAAATTGGGTATATTCTTTATTATCTGGTGTAACAAAAGCACCTTCTGCTGCATGGAATCTGGTATAACGGCTAACCAGTCCAGATGATTTTCCACTGAAAAACTAGTCATTAAGGAGTGTGGTTTGGTGGTTTCTTTGCGTAAATTTGATTGGCACTGAAAGATTGTCTGGTTCAGCAGCCCTTTCTCTTCAGAACCCGATGTTGAAGATTCAGTGATTGGTCTCATACCCTGGTCTATGGGCAGGACAGCTACAGCATTCAGGGGTGTGCGTATTTCCTGCAACTGCTCACTCCTCCATCGTTCAATACACTGAATTCTGCTTGAGGGTAGGCTGGTTGAGTCATCTATATGTTTTTCCCTCAGTGATTCCCCCATCACTAGCGATTTTACTGGCTCTAGCTTATTTGCAAGCCACAAAATATTTCCACTTGTTAATGCATTGTTCCAACTAAAGGTTGATTTCATGTGCACTGAAGGATAGGGTGGCTGGTTACAGACAGATCTGGTTGTTAACTCGGCTGTATTTGGGTTCGCTCCCCCTATAGTGTGTTTAAAATTTACATTTTTGTGTAATTTTCGTCTTTGTCGATAATAATGAGTTTTATGAGAGTAAGATTTTTGACACAATGCACAGACGTAGCGTGAATTCATCCTTTTCAGAAGCGAGTTAATAGAGTGGCAATACAGTTCCAACACTCTGCCATTTATATGCATGAATAGGATGGGTCCCACCCCAACCTGTTAATTGCCGATTGGCTAATTATATACCAAGATAAGGTGGGTTCTACCCCAACCTGTTGATCATTGGTTACTTCAAATTTTCACACAGTGCATTGTGGGAAATTACAGTGGTAGAGCTCTGGGGTAAAATAAGTTTTTTTGCTCAACTTCACACAAATTGATATAGTTTACTTCAAAAAAAGAAACATCAAAGTCACATTCATGACAAGCCGAGGTAGCATATCTGAACCACCCGTGCCGCACTGTTTAGTCAGATAATCCCTTTAATCAGATAATGAGTGACCACTGATTTTACAATTCGATGAAACGGTTTTTTAGTGATTTTACAATTTGATGAAATGGATTTTTAGTGATTTTACAATTCAATGAAATGTTTTTTAGTGATTTTTCAATTCAATGAAATGTTTTTTAGTGATTTTACAATTTGATGAAACGTTTTTTAGTAATTTTACAATTCGATGAAACGGTTTTTAGTGACCATTTGCTCCTACATGTTCACTAATTACCACTAATTGGTCACTAATTGGTCACTAATGGTCACTAATGGTCACTAATTACCACTAATTGGTCACTAATGGTCACTAATTGCCACTAATTAGTGACCAATGGTCACTAATGGTCACTAATTGCCACTAATTAGTGACCAATTGTCACTAATTACCACTAATTGGCCACTAATGGTCACTAATTGCCACTAATTAGTGACCATTTGGTCACTAATTACCACTAATTGGTCACCAATTGATCACTATTTACCACTAATTGGTCACTAGTTAGTGGCAATTAGTGACATTAGTGACCATTGGTCACTAATTAGTGGCAATTAGTGACCATTAGTGACCAATCAGTGGTAATTAGTGACCAATTGGTCACTAATTAGTGGCAATTAGTGACCATTAGTGACCAGTTAGTGGTAATTAGTGACCAATTGGTCACTAATTAGTGGAAATTAGTGACCATTAGTGACCATTGGTCACTAATTAGTGGCAATTAGTGACCATTAGTGTCCAATTAGTGGTAATTAGTGACCATTAGTGACCATTAGTGACCAATTAGTGACCAATTAGTGATAATTAGTGAACATGTAGGAGCAAATGGTCACTAAAAAACGTTTCATCAAATTGTAAAATCACTAAAAAACATTTCATCGAATTGTAAAATCACTAAAAACCATTTCATTGAATTGTAAAATCACTAAAAAACCGTTTCATCGAATTGTAAAATCACTAAAAAACGTTTCATCAAATTGTAAAATCACTAAAAAACATTTCATCGAATTGTAAAATCACTAAAAACCATTTCATTGAATTGTAAAATCACTAAAAAACCATTTCATCGAACTGTAAAATCACTAAAAAAAACGTTTCATCGAATTGTAAAATCAGTGGTCACTCATTATCTGATTAAAGGGATTATCTGATTAAACAGTGCGGTGCGGGTGGTTCAGATATGCTACCTCGGCTTTTCATGAATGTGACTTTGATGTTTCTTTTTTTGAAGTAAACTGTATCAATTTGTGTGAAGTTGAGCAAAAAAACTTATTTTACCCCAGAGCTCTACCACTGTAATTTCCCACAATGCACTGTGTGAGAATTTGAAGTAACCAATGATCAACAGGTTGGGGTAAAACCCACCTTATCTTGGTATATAATTAGCCAATCAGCGATTAACAGGTTGGGGTGGGACCCATCCTATTCATGCATATAAATGGCAGAGTGTTGGAACTGTATTGCCACTCTATTAACTCGCTTCTGAAAAGGATGAATTCACGCTACGTCTGTGGATTGTGTCAAAAATCATACTCTCATAAAACTCATTATTATCGACACAGACGAAAATTACACAAAAATGTAAATTTTAAACACACTATAGGGGGAGCGAACCCAAATACAGCCGAGTAAACAACCAGATCTGTCTGTAACCAGCCACCCTATCCTCCAGTGCATATGAAATCAACCTTTAGTTGGAACAATGCATTAACAAGTGGAAATATTTTGGGGCTTGCAAATAAGCTAGAGCCAGTAAAATTGCTAGTGATGGGGGAATCACTGAGGGAAAAACCTATAGATGACTCAACCAGCCTACCCTCAAGCAGAATTCAGTGTTTTGAACCATGGGGGAGTGAACAGTTGCAGTAAATATGCACACCCCTGAATGCTGTAGCTGTCCCGCCCATAGACCAGGGTATGACACCAATTACTGAATCTTCAACATCGTTTTCTGAAGAAAAAGGGCTGCTGAACCAGACAATCTTTCAGCGCCAATCAAATTTACGCAAAGAAACCACAAAACCACACTCCTTAATGACTAGTTTTTCAGTGGAAAATCATCCGGACTGGTTAGCCATTATACCAGATTCCATGCAGCAGAAGGCGCTTTGTTACTCCAGATAATAAAGAATATACCCAATTTATCCTGGGATGAGAAAGATCGACTCGTGTATAACGGCATTGCAATTTCGGGCTCCAATATGTGTGATCTAATAAATGATCTGCTGTGAAAAAGAAAAGATTTTCAACCAACAGGGTGGAAAATTTTGGCAAACATCCTTAAAGATCAAAATATCCCAAGGGGTCTGATCAGAAATAAACGTATTGATTTTTGTCATCCAGAAAACAATATCTCTGCAAAGCTGCAATGGACCAGCCTCTGAAGAATATCCCCTGGAAGCGATTGCGAATGTGGAACGGACTTCATGGAAGCTCTCATGAAACTGGACAAAAAAGCAAAAACTCACACCAATAGGATGTCATTCTGAATAGCCGTATATGGCGGTGTTCATTTTACTGCAAATTTCATATTCATTTGTAATTTAATACTAATTAATTTGACTAGTTTCGACCTCTGGTTAATATCGATATTTAAATAAATGCAATATATCTCAGATGGAGGAGAAAAAACATCCTCGATGAGTCTGAAGGTGGGAATGGGGACATCTCACCCTCGGGGCAAGATATTTGAACCAGACCCGAGGCAGGCCTGGTCTGGTTCAAATATCTTTCTCCTCCGGTGAGATTTCCCCATCCCACCTCCAGACTCATCGGGGATCATAATAATCTAATAAACAAAATGCACAACAGTGTATCATGGTGCTAGACTTAATGTGGGTAATTTTATATTACATTAATTTGAATGAATTGTGAAAAGAACGTATATAAAGAATTGGTAGGTAATTAATTGCTCTGAGAGTTCACTGGTATACGATTGTGTCCATTGACCATGGTACAAGTCGACAGGGTACTATAATTGTGTTGAGCCAAAACAACAATGAGAACTCAGTCTGACGTTATGCTGATGAATTGTGTCTAATCATGTCAATTTTCAACATGTTATATATTTCATGTAGTTAAAATATAACCATGTACCATTCAACTATTAAACATCTTCAGAAATGAAGTTATCGTTTCGTTTTTAAGTAAAATGGAATTATATTGAGGCCATGTTTGATTTAGGTAAGTTAGCCTTTGATCAAATAAAATAATCTTTATTGTTTTATCTTGTTCATTCCATGCTACAATATAATAGCTGTACAATACTTTAAAGCGTGCAAAAAGTCCTTATTGATTATAAATTATGGTGAATATAGATATACCAAATGTACATTGGCTGTCAAGAATGGCAAGCCGAACCCCACTTTTTCTCATTCAGTGCTGTTCTTATGATTATGAATCATAAAAGACAAGAAATATGCTCAAATACAGACCAAAAAACCTTCATGATAAAATTGCATAGTGAGGAAAATATGTGATACCGAGTCCACAGTACCCACCCAATCCCAAATCCTAACCAATGTCTTGAAACCACCCCCTCCCCTCACAAGACGAAATTAGATCTATTTAACCATTTACCTGGCGTAACAACCATAGTCAAGCTTTTAAGCCACCAGCCTTATTCTGGAAGCAATTCAACGCTGTTATGGTCAAGAACCAGTCTAACCCTCAAATAGGTAATCGTCTATGTTTGGATTAAATCGTCTGGAATATTTCAGTTGGTTGGAAAAGCGAACTTACTGTTCACTTTTCCGTCCAACTGATACATTCCTGACGATTGGATCTTAAAACTTTCATGAGGATTCATTTTCTATGAATTAAAGCTTGAACTGTGGCTCAATACCAGGCCTGTGGTGATTACATTGAAAATGTAATGATTATGATTACAATTACTTTCAATTTTCATGATTATGATTACAATTACAATTACTACATTTTTGAAAAGTAATGATTATGATTACAAGTACTTTGAAAAAGTAATCAATTACATTACTGATTACTTTCTGCTTTTTATCACAGTGGGATAAAGGTTATTATTACAATAGCCCTCATGAGAACCATGGGAAGTAAAACAGTGCTTGTTTACTATGGTAAACAAGTTCAGTTTTACTGGTAAAATAGGACTGGTAATCAATGCCTTGGGTGGATGTATTTTAAAATGGAACTTAAGTTACCAATAATAATTATTTCAATACTGGCGACTTCAAATTATAGGATAGTCACAAGACTTTTCCCCCTTTTTATTTTGTAGACAACTCCATCAATTGCAATCTTTTTTTCTTTCAAATATGAGTCACGTAATCTGAACAAACCAGTAATTTGGTATATAGCACCACAATAAAACAAAGGCCACGTAACTTCTCAATACAGATTATAATCTATTATTGTAAGAACAAAACCATTGATTTGAGGAGGTGTCAGTCTAATGTATTAAAATTGGTTAACAAAGTGCTGATCATTAAACAATTGTGTATTTATGAAGTAATGACTACAAATTATTCAAAAGTGTTAGGATGTGAACTTCAAATTATCAAGTTGGTGTTGCAGTAAAACCTGTTTTGAGAGACCACTGTCGTGAGAGACCACCTGTCTTGAGAGACCACTGTGGCCTTTTACCAATTGGTTTCACTCTGTAATGAATCTGTCACGAGAGATGTCCTGTCATGAGATACCACTTGTCTTGAGAGACCACAAAACTGTGGCAAAAACTCAGTTTTTCACATGTTTTGAGAGACCGGAAAATCTTTTTTGTACAGTTTCAAAGTATTAAAATCAATGCAATGGGTACAGAAATCAATAGTTCAAAAATGTAACCAGGGCATCTGCTTTTGAGAGACTGGAAAAACTTCTTTTTTGCAATTTCAGAGTATTAAAATCAATTAAAATCAATGCAATGGATACAGAAATCAATAGTTCAAAAATATAACCAGGACATCTACCTACCCACCCACCCCCATCCGCCAACCCCCCGAAACCATACTATCTGAAATTTTATACACATGTATGACATATATCTGTCACTGTAGATTGTCTCAAAACTATATTAATTTGCTTCCAATTGCATTGTTATTCATTTGTATAACTCTTAAAGTCTGAGAAATGTTTATCTAGATCCCTGTGAAAAGATAAAAATTATTGTTAAAAAAACAAACTTAGGTTATATCCATTATTTGCTCCAGTGTGACAAAATCAAAGAGGATTAAGCAAACAAAAGCACACATGTAAGCTTATTTTTACTCAGTGTGACTGAAATTAGTTTCTATTAAAACCTGATAGATACAAAAACAAACTTTTCAAGGTATAATTGTAAATTACTATAAAAATAACCCATTTAAAGAATATTGATAGAAAGGGTTACGATAGATCTCGTGGCTACTTTGGACATACCAACAGAGAGCACAAAATATCATATTAGAGGTAAGCCGTTTTCTCAAAAGATAAATTTTGATAGATTTTGTAAAAGTTTGTATACACAATTTAATGAAAAGTAATCACAAAAGTAATCATGATTACTGTCAATTTATAAATGTAATTGATTACTTGTAATCATGAAATAGCACAATTACTGATTACACACGTTTACATGAAAATTGTAATCGATTACAGCTGATTACGATTACTGATTACGATCACCCCAGCACTGCTCAATAGAGAAATGATATGATCGACGTTTGATGACATTGCAATCAGAAATGAAGACTCACCACAGCCGTAGTTTTATTATTACGCCGTTCTATAGTTCCACAAGGTATGTTAACCCTTTACCCAACGTAATGGCCAAAACCGACCAGCGCTATTCTCAAAAACCGCCATTTAATTTTCATTATTGTTTTCATTTTTTGTCTCAAAAACATAGGTTATGAACCCCTCGTTGGAACGAGCTCGTCGAGCTCGTTCCAACGTGGGGTCATAACCTATGTTTTTGAGACAAAAAATGAAAAAAATTAGTTATTAAAGAATTTTTTTGCAAGTGTCGTCTGCTTTCCATGTTAGGTAAAGGGTTATTATCTTGATATTTTCAAGGGGAATTAAATATTTATTGATTGGAATATCTATAACTGGTGCAGGAAAGAATACATGTATATCTTTGTAAGTGAAGGTCTTCCACATTACATTAACGGTCGTCTCCAATATCCACAAAATGCGAGTAAATAAACAGCCCGTAAAAGTGTCGAATTCCAAACACAAGCAGGCTGGTGTCCTGAGATCTTGGGCCACACCATGTTGGTCAAAGATTTAAAATGCAGAAAAGTAGATCTTTTAAGCCTTTGCTCCTCAAAGTTTTAGTCCAATAGAATACTGTCTGCAACGAAAGAACGAATTTCCTTATTATTTGTAGGGAGAACCAATTACAATTTGATCCCACAGCTCGTAATAAGAAGAGGTTATATTATTACTGAAGACACGGATCATCATTAATTGTTTGTTTGTCTTTAGTCGTCCATCTTGTTGATTCTGAATTGAGTCGAAATGTCAAACGAGTAGGCTTTTGAGCATTTTTAGCCTTTTGCTCTTCAACCATTTACCTAACATGAAAAGCAGACGACACTTTCAAACAAAAATATTGAATAAATATTTTTTTTCATTTTTTGCGTCAAAACCATAGCTTATGACAACTCATTACAACGAGCAACGAGCTCAAGGAGCTCGTTCCAATGGGGAGTCATAAGCTATGTTTTTGAACCAAAACATAATGAAAATTGAGTGTATTTTTGTGAATAGCGCTATCCGATTTTGACCGTTATGTTGAGTAAAGGGTTAAGGGGCTATAAGTAATGGAATTTTGTTTATTTTGAAATTTCCACCTCTCATATTCCTTAAATTCAAATTAAATATACACAAATTATACATCAAAGTAAAGGTTGAGATCTATAGAAATCGAAAACCATATGTAATCAACTCATAGAGTTGACTGCAAGCACCACTGGTTCCAGGATGTCTGTTACCGTATTCGTACCAGAACTGATAATAAAATAATATTTCATGAGAACAACTTGTGGCCAAATGTGCTTCACATATCCAAGAACAAAGCTAGGCATTCAAAACACTTTCGAATGCAGCGATAGGACTGCATTTGGGAAAAGGACAAAACTGTCTGCATTTTTATTGAAGATGGATTCCATGTTCAACGGACATGCGCAAATCACTCAATACCACGAATTTCTATAAAAAACAAAATCGTAATTCCAAGAAATTTCACCAGATGTCGTGATACCTTGCACTGAATATGGCAACTTTGCAGTCTATATATAATGATAGTATGCTGTATTAAGGCGATCTTTCTCATTATTTGATTTTAGAAGGTAGAAGGCGTTGTTTTTCGATGCTTTTCCCGTCTGATGACGTGCAGCACAGGCAGGGTTAGATTGGTTGAAGACAAGCGTACCATCGACGTACAGTACGCCTTATTACACGGCGTCATCGTGCCCCCACATGGGCAATGGGGGTGAAGTGTCTTGCCCAAGGACACAGCGCGGTTGCCGCAGGTGGGATTCGAACCAAGGACCTCTCGGCTTGCAGCCTGCACCTCTACCTACTGAGCCACCGCGCCCCCTTTGATAATTTACCCCATGCAGCTCTGTCGCTGCGTTTTGAAGTATTTTGATGCCCAAACTTTGTTCTTGGATATGTGAAGCAACTTTGGTCACAAGTTGTTCTCAGGAAATATTATTTTATTATCAGTTCTGGTACGAATACGGTAGCAGACTTTCAGGAACCATTGGTGCCTGCTGACAACTCTCTGAGTTGATTTCATATATTTTTCGTGTTCTCTATCGCCCAACCTTCATTTTGATGTATAATGTGTGTATATTTAAGGGCCTATATAAGTAATGAAATTCTGTTTATTTTGAAAATTCTCACCTCTCATATTCCTTAAATTCAAATTAAATATACAAACATTATACATCAAAATGAAGGTTGGGATGTATAGAACACGAAACACATATGTAATCAACTCATAGAGTTGACAGCAGGCACCACTGGTTCCTGGAAGTCTGCTACCGTATTCGCACCAGAACTGATAATAAAATAATATTTCATCAGAACAACTTGTGGCCAAATGTGCTTCATATATCCAAGAACAAAGCTAGGCATTCAAAACACTTTCGAATACAGCGATAGGACTGCATTTGGGAAAAAGACAACACTGTCTGCATTTTTTATTGAAGATGGTTTCCATGCTCGACAGACATGCGCAAATCACTCGATACCACGAATTTCCATCGAAAAACAAAATCGGAATTCTAAGAAGTTTCAACAGGTATCATGATACCTTGCACTGAATATGGCAACTGTGCAATTTCTATCTAATAACAGTATACTGTATGAAGGCGATCTTTCTCATTCTTTGATTTTAGAAGGCGTTGTTTTTACATGCTTTTTCCGTCCGATGACGTCGACCGGAAATCGAAAGTATATTCATAAGTAAACAAAAGCAAAGGCTTTGGAATTTACCCCCATGCAGCTCTGTCGCCGTGTTTTGAAGACTTTTGATTCCCTAGCTTTGTTCTTGGATATGTAAAGCACATTTGGCCACGATTTGTTTTCGTGAAATATTATTAAATTATCAGTTCTTGTACGAATACGGCAGCAGACGTCCAGGAACCAGTGGTGCCTAAAGTCGACTCTATGAGTTGATTACACATGTGTTTCGTGTTCTATGCATCTCAATTTTCATTTTGATGTATATTTTGTTTATATTAATTTTAATTGAAGGAATATGAGAGGTGAGAATTTCCAAAATAAACAAAATTCCATTACTTATATAGGCCCTTAATCTAAATTGAAGGAATATCAGGGGTGAGAATTTTCAAAATAAACAAATCATTACTTTTTTTGGCCCTTAAGCCATTCCCTATTCTACTACAATGGCAATTATCAACCGATAGTACACTTCGACGCCTAATAATCGCCTGATTCTCTGGACGAGTGGAAAACTTCTGCGATTATTCATTATTCAGGGCAGTTGCTCGTATTGCTTTCCAATGCTTTTCTAGTCCGGAATCATACGAATCTTGTGTCAAACAAGGGAGATAAAAAAGATTGATGAATAAAACAAGTAACTCATTCTTTGAAATTTCTCTATAGTCCTGCTATATCAATGAGAATCTTTTTTCGATATGATTCGAGGAGTCGCACGTGGAGTCGCTCTTTTCGAGAATTCGCTCGTATTTCCCTTCAGCTCAGGTCAGTAGTTTCTTTTACAACAGTGACCACGATCAACCAATAGAATACTGCTACGCATAATGATCGTCCCATTTTCTATTATTTATTTATTTATATTTATTTATTGTGGTTTAGCGACTCTTTCGAAATCCAGAGTCACCTCTTGTCGGACAGTTTTACGGGTGGGTGAAGCTGGAGTACCCGGGGAGAACCACCGAGTAATAGCGAGCAACTGTCAGACCCCCATCATACTAACTCCATGTAAGCAGGGTTAGCATTGGTTGAAGACAAGTGAACCATCGACGTGCAGACCGCCTTAGTACACAGCGCCACCGTGCCCCCATGTGAGCAATCAAGATGAAGTGCCGCCTTGTCCAAGGACACAAGGCAGTTACCCCTGGCGGGGATCGAACGTGGACCTTTCGGTTTGAAGTTCAATGCCGTAACCACTGAGCCATCGAGCACCAGTACAATTTTCTAGATGGGTCGAAGTGTCGCAAGAGTAGCCACTCTTTAGAGCATTTCCTGGTTTTGTTCTTTGGCACATTTGAGTCCTCTTGAATCTCGAATCATGCCAGCTCCATATTAACCCTTTACCTAACATGGAAAGCAGACGACACGTGCAAATAATATTCTTGAATAACCAATTTATTTCATTTTTTTTTGTCTTAAAAACATAGGTTATGACCCCTCGTTGGAACGAGCTCGACGAGCTCGTTCCAGCGAGGGGTCATAACCTATGTTTTTGATCCAGAAAATGAAAAAAAATAATGAAAATTAATTGGCGATTTTTGAGAATAGCGCTGGCCGGTTTTGGCCGTTACGTTGGGTAAAGGGTTAAACAAGGGACATGACTTTGTGGAGACTGATAGCGACAGGAAAGAGTGGATCAGAATAGCCAGGAGTATGCATTCACTATAGGTAAATAAACCTAAATGTAGTAACAAACACTGTTTCTGTTTCAAGTTAAAGGCTTTTCCCACGTCAGCAGTGCATAATCTAGTACAGTGGGACACACCATTAGTTGTTATGTTACATGGTAATAATCATAGGCTGGTATTGGATTGGGATTTATGTTCACCGAGAGGATGCAAAAGCTATAGATAAACCGAAATGGGCGCATGTCGTTCATAATATACTACCATATCAACAACGCAACATCAGACCCTGGCATGGTATAACCTATAGCTTTGGTGGGGACAACAGTCTGAAAAGTTTAACATAGTAATAAAAGGGTATGTATACTGTTCGTAGTGTATTACGTATTACCACGGAACTCAATATAAATCGGTCACAGCTCCAGGTTACATCACAGTCTGGTTATTTGTTATGATAACAACCGCGTGTCATCATAGAAAGTAACATAACAACCTCCATCAACTAAAAGGGACCTTTGAGCCACGCGTTAACATGACAGAACGTGCACCGCGTGTGCAGTGATAAGTCATGGTTATAACGTCAATACATATCCGTTCATACTAGACACGTCACCGGTAACGTGATTTCCGGGATTCACCTGCAGAGGTCCGGACCTCTCTAGATACATGACACACTACTGGAAAATCATTAGAAAAGTAAAAATCAACTGGAGAATTGTGTCACCTCAGGCTGACACAAAAATATCCCTCCGTGGCTGGTATTTTGAACAACAGCGGCTAACATTGCCTGAAAGTTTAGCCGTGGTTATTCAAGAAACCAAATATCAATGCCCTAGTGTAAACACTGCGAGACTAGTTGCAGATACAAAGTCAACATGCAAACGCTCTTCTTCAATGATCTGGGTTGCAAAGCACCACAGATCCCATAAACATGCTAGTTCTGGCCATTGTCGTTCAGTGAATGATATATCAGGGCAGTGTGATAAAAGCTGTTAGACTAGTTGCAAATACAAAGTCTTTTACTCTGCTTGTTTAATAAATAAAGTTGGAAAGGGACACAGCTGGCAAAAAGTCCCGTAGCAACACATGCAGCAGGCCTGTGGTGATTACTTTTAAAATGGAATGATTACGATTACAATTACTTTACATTTTCATGATTACGATTACAATTACTCAATTTATGAAAAGTAATGATTTCTTTCTGACCAAACTTTCTGTCCATATGAGATATAAAAAACGGGGTCTGAGAGTGCTCTGAGGGTTCAAGCTGTGTATACAGTTACTTATACAAGATGTGTCTCCAGTTGTACGTCGGGTAAGTCTTGATTATAAATTACTGAGTCCCATCATCTCCTCCACCACCCACCCCTCTCACTAGCCATACACTTTACAAGTAATTAGTTAATTACGACTGTGCTTCAAAAATGTTTAGAGATTTCCATGTCAGCGTGGTTTTTCTTTCCTCTTTAGTAATCAACTAATATTTTTTTTACTAATCATTAGGGTTTAATATATTCCCGGTTTTCTTTTGTAACGGGAACGGGAATGAAATTACACTCAGAACCGGGAACCGGGAAATGTCCCGGATAATATCAAGTAAGTTTACAAGAGTAACAAGACGCATTTATTTTCGTGAAAATGAACATTATTTTATTTGCAATCTGCCATCTCCAAACGGAAAAGTTCTTTTCCAAAGAGAAGTGTGAAAACCCAAACCCGCTTCGAACTAGTCTTTATTTTCAGAATCGTTAGCTTTATCACCACTACCTCCAGGCTTCAACTTCCTCTTCACTGCCATCACCAGTCTCATCTGCTTGAAGCAGTGGGGACTAGTGACGGAAGTGAAGAAGGAGTGGATGATAAAGGAGGTAGTGAAGAGTGTGTGACACCCTAGTGATTCTGAAAATGAGGACGAGTTTGAACTTGGCAGCGAGTGGAGATCTTTTTGTTAAAGAGAGTAGTCCCCTGGAACTGATTGAGAGTTACAGTGATTTGGCGAAAAAAGGTTCTACAGGAAGCAGGATTGTAAAAAGTTCCTGCCTGGAAGGGCTGACGAAATCTTACAAAGTTACGTTGGGCAGTGTTTCAATATTGAAAACTTCAACACAAGCGGTACCATGCATGATTTCCGGTTCCATGTTATGAATTTCCCGTGAATCGTGACTGGCCTTTTGGAACTGGGAATCCGGGAATTCACGTTCCCGGGATTAAACCCTACTAATCATATGGTAAGGTTTGTCATCAAAAGATCAAAAATTTCAGCACAAAAGCAATAGTAATTCTATGGGAAAGATATTTCATATATTAACCTTCGATTGCACCCCAGGGCCGTCAATTTTCGAAAATATTTCCCGGGGGGGGGGGGAACCCCGGAAGTCCCTCCCTTGCCAAGGATAATGGATCTACCTCCTGGTCTCTCCCCGTATCTTGCCTACGACATTTGGCCACAACTTTCGGCTATTGTACGACACAATCCCGTGGCAAGGGCCTGTGCTAAATCACTGCAAAGCTACTTGATGTACAGGTTGCCAAGTCAAGACAGTTCTAGAAAATTGATTTTCCCTATGGATTCGAGGATATGAAGAGATATAAAGTATGTTTTAAACAGGGTCAATGTTTTAAAACAACTTTCGTTTTTACATACACTGTAAACATAGCATTACGCCGAG
Organism: Pictodentalium vernedei; assembly: GCA_031216915.1. Classification (NCBI taxonomy): domain Eukaryota; kingdom Metazoa; phylum Mollusca; class Scaphopoda; order Dentaliida; family Dentaliidae; genus Pictodentalium; species Pictodentalium vernedei. The sequence continues at coordinate 241,394,734 of CM062291.1, forward strand.
TTCATTAGAACCAAAACTAGATGCACTTTTCTTTAAATAGCGTAATTACAGACCCTACAGCCACGCACTAGCGCTTTTCTGTGATTATGAAGATAATTCATGCTGGGAGGATCTGTCAGAAACATGGGTTATTATCATTATAAAATAATGAAATACTCAGAGAAACATTTGCACGTTAAGGCTCCCCACTCCCCCTCTCTATCTCTCTCTCTGTGAACAAATTAGCACGCCACCAGTTAAAGACGAGAGAGTGGATTGTTACTAAATCATTCATGAGGTGGTGTCTCCACTCAGACAAAAATTCTTTGTCATGGGAAAAAATATTAGAATGACGAGCAAAGTTTCAGTCGATGGACCCCTGGGTTGAATCCGGAGGTCCCTTAGCTAAAACCGTGCTTGTCCTTTCATGCATTACCACATGAACCGACTGTTATTGTCTGGGTGGAAACTTCACTCCACGAGTGTTTTAGTGATAATTCACTCTCCACAAACTGAAAATGTTGAGTTACATTTCAATTTTGCACCAGCGATCAACGATCCGGGAACACTATCAGAAGACTTTTATCCCGCCATGTCGAAAATGTTTTATCCTTGCTTCGGGCCTGGGTTGCTTACTGGATGTTGTTTTGACTGCATCGGGCAAATCGGTTTGTCGGTCTGCTTGCGTGAAGAAGTCGTCGGTTCATCAGTAATTTTTCTTTTTAATTTTCTTTATTAGGGTTTAACGACACATTAATAGCCAGGGTCATATCATGTCGGTAACAGTTTTACGGGTGGAGGAAGCCGGAGTACCCGGAGAGAACCAAGGAGCAACGACGAGCAGCTGTCAGCTCTCCAACATCGTACTCTGAACTCTGCACCGCGGCATAGGCAGGGTTAGATTGGTTGAAGACATGCGCACCTTCGACGTGCAGTACGCCTTAGTACACAGCGTCATCGTGTCCCCATGTAGACAATCGGGGTTAAGTGCCTTGCCCAAGCACACAACGCGGGAGCGCGAATCAGTCGCTGAAATGGTCACCCATCCAACTACTAACCGCGCTCGGCGTTGCTTAACTTCGGTGATCTGACGAGAACCGGTTACCACGACGCCACCGCGCCCCCGTTCATCAGTAAATATATATTAAACGAGTAGTAGGCGAGGGGGTTTTCGTGCCACATTTGGGGGACCTAGGCTGGGGGACCTAGGAAGTGACGACATACCGCAATGTATTATGGGTATCACGTGGTTGTCATGGTAACCCATGTGGGTGGCCATGTTGTGACGTAATTGTCATGTTGATGGGTGATGTGAGTGCGCATGCGCAGCTCGTGTTGTTAGGGTGATACGTGTTTCCGTCGTCCATTTTGTATGAAGGGGCCGCCATCTTTGTTTCTATAGTGGCACGTGGTTGCTATGTGACCCAAAGACTTCTTATAGGGTTAAGCGGTCTGTAACAGGTATGTTCGAGTGACTGGGAGTATTTTCTGGAACGACTTTCTTGTATAATTACCCAAATGAGCCCGCGAATGGGCGTAAATCACTGGAAACGACTTCATTTTATATGGATTCTCTATTTTATCGGTGTAAAAGGTAGTGCTATAGTACCGAGAGGGGCCCCCGGGGTGTGTTCCTTTGTAGAAGAGTAATTTTCTGACTTAAAATTTTCCCTAGAATCCTCGTTTAATTACCCAAATAAACCCGACAAGTTTTACTATTTCGAATTCTTTCAGAATTCTCTGCTTCTATCTACATATACAATAGTTTTCGTATATCTGGCCATGCTCCTTTGTTCTAGAGTATACTCCAGTAGCGTAGAAGAGCCTATTAGTCGGAACACCTTTGTTTATTATTACTAGTTTTAGCTATTCTGGTCCATTCTTGTTAGTTCTGACCCTATTCCAAGTACTCTTGTTGTTTCATTTATCTAGATCATTTATATAAATTATAACTAACCAATCAGATTTCTTGATTTCCCATAATCTGTCCTTAATCGTATAGAGTTATCTCCCCTTATTACAACAAAGCTGTATCCGTTTCTCATCACCTGGACCATATCCCCAGGCACCCCTTTTTGGAAAACATATGGCCTTCGGCACCCCTTTTTGTCATATGTGCTTATGTGAAAAGGCACAATGTGACACAATGTACCCTAGCACATAGGCACATGCTTTATGTGCCGATATGTGCTTATGTGAAAAGGCACAATGTGCCCTAGCACATAGGCGCATACGGGTATTTGAGGATACCTATGGACTGGTATTGTATTATTTGAGGATACCTTTATAGGATACCTTCTGGAGAACCCCTTTTTGTCATATGTGCTTATGTGAAAAGGCACAATGTGACACAATGTGCCCTAGCACATAGGCACATGCGGGTATTTGAGGATACCTATTGCCTGGTATTGTTTTATTCGAGGATACCTACTAGAGAATCCCTTTTTGTCATATGTGCTTATGTGAAAAAGCACAATGTGACACAATGTGCCCTAGCACAAACATGCACATACTGGCACATTTTACATGTGCTATTTGCACATACTGGCACATTTTAATGTGCCATTTGCACATTGTGTGCAAGCGCACAATGTGCGCACAAAACATGCAGCACATGTAAAATGTGCCAGTATGTGCAAATGGCACATGTAAAATGTGCCAGTATATGCATATTTGTGCTAGGGCACATTGTGTCACATTGAGCTTTTTCACGTAAGCACATATGACAAAAAGGGATTCTCTAGTAGGTATCCTCGAATAAAACAATACCAGGCCATAGGTATCCTCAAATACCCGCATGTGCCTATGTGCTAGGGCACATTGTGTCACATTGTGCCTTTTCACATAAGCACATATGACAAAAAGGGTTTCTCCAGAAGGTATCCTATAAAGGTATCCTCAAATAATACAATACCAGGCCATAGGTATCCTCAAATACCTGTATGTGCCTATGTGCTAGGGCACATTGTGCCTTTTCACATAAGCACATATCGGCACATAAAGCATGTGCCTATGTGCTAGGGCACATTGTGTCACATTGTGCCTTTTCACATAAGCACATATGACAAAAAGGGGTGCCGAAGGCCATATGTTTTCCAAAAAGGGGTGCCTGGGGATATGGTCCAGGTGATGAGAAACGGATACAGCTTTGTTGTAATAGGGGAATAACTCTATACGATTAAGGACAGATCATGGGAAATCAAGAAATCTGATTGGTTAGTTATAATTTATATAAATGACCTAGATAAATGAAACAACAAGAGTACTTGGAATAGGGTCAGAACTAACAAGAATGGACCAGAATAGCTAAAACTAGTAATAATAAACAAAGGTGTTCCAACTAATAGGCTCTTCTACGCTACTGGAGTATACTCTAGAACAAAGGAGCATGGCCAGATATACGAAAACTATTGTATATGTAGATAGAAGCAGAGAATTCTGAAAGAATTCGAAATAGTAAAACTTGTCGGGTTTATTTGCGTAATTAAACGAGGATTCTAGGGAAAATTTTAAGTCAGAAAATTACTCTTCTACAAAGGAACACACCCCGGGGGCCCCTCTCGGTACTATAGCACTACCTTTTACACCGATAAAATAGAGAATCCATATAAAATGAAGTCGTTTCCAGTGATTTACGCCCATTCGCGGGCTCATTTGGGTAATTATACAAGAAAGTCGTTCCAGAAAATACTCCCAGTCAATCGAACATACCTGTTACAGACCTCTTAACCCTATAAGAAGTCTTTGGGTCACATAGCAACCACGTGCCACTATAGAAACAAAGATGGCGGCCCCCTTCATACAAAATGGACGACGGAAACACGTATCACCCTAACAACACGAGCTGCACATGCGCACTCACATCACCCATCACAATGACAATCACGTCACAACATGGCCACCCACATGGGTTACCATGACAACCACGTGATACCCATAATACATTGCGGTATGACGTCACTTCCTAGGTCCCCCAGCCTAGGTCCCCCAAATGTGGCACGAAAACCCCCTCGCCTACTACTTAAATGTCACAACTTAAATAAAATTTGGTAATGCAACTTTTGCTCTGTAATTGTATACGCAATTGATGTCATAATAACCCTTTACCTAACATGAAAAGCAGACGACACTTGCAAAAAAAATTCTTGAATAACTATTTTTTTTTTATTTTTGTCTCAAAACATAGGTTATGACCCCTCGTTGGAACAAGCTACGTTTTTGAGACAAAAAATGAAAACAATAATGAAAATTACTTGGCGAGTTTTTAAAATAGCGCTGGACGGTTTTGGCCGTTACGTTGGGTAAAGGGTTAATTTTGTTATATTTGTATTTACGTTCTGACTGTTTTTATACCATAAAACCAGTTTCAATGGTTAGGATTTCCTTCTCTGAAACTCATTCAGCGTGTGTTATTTCAGCTTAATTGCTTGTTGTTCTAGTTGGGGCTCTTAACAACGAAGAACTTACTTTTGAATCTGCTATTATCCGAGTCGGGGAAGGCGGTGGAGAAATGATCGCTAAAATCACCCAGATTGGTGCTTAGGACAAAATATTTTTTACATGATTTTGTAAGAGAAGGTCTCAGAACTGCCGCTTACACTTCAGCCCCCGGCAGCCCCCGCCCACACACACACTTTCAAGGCCCTTTCGCAGCCCCCGCAGGGCAATAAAACAAATTTGATGTGAATATTTAGCTTAACAAAATGACCGGGGAGACGAAATCCAGAGACGTATTTTGTATCACCGTTCGGTATACAAGTTTTTCTCTGTATCATTCTTCACAGATTTTTTACACTGAAAAGATAATGCTTCTCAGTATCTATATTGCCCAAAACAAGTTAAGCCCCCCCCCCCCCCCCCCCCCGTAATACCTGAGGGTGGGTATAGGAATAGCTCATATTGTGACGTTCTGCATTCCTCTATCCTATCGGGCATACATCCTTAAAACAGGTGAATAATTGCTGGTTATTGACCACTTCACTGCCGTGTGCTTATAGAGAAATGAGACAACATCACAGTGAGAGAAATTTGGAAGGTCATGGACAGCATGCCACGCCGATTAACCCTTTACCCAATGTAACGGCCAAAACCGGCCAGCGCTATTCTCAAAAATCTCCAATTAATGTTCAACATTTTTTCATTTTTTGTCTCAAAAACATAGGTTATGACCCCTCGTTGGAACGAGCTCGTCGTGCTCGTTCCAACGAGGGGTCATAACCTATGTTTTTGAGACAAAAAATGAAAAATTAGTTCTTCAAGAATTTTGTTTGCAAGTGTCGTCTGCTTTTCATGTTAGGTAAAGAGTTAAGATGTGTTAGATATCCTCGAGGCTGTTCCATCAGGTACTGAACAACGTGATGTTTTTTAACGTTGTGATGACGTCCGCGGTGCCTAATATTAATAATAATTAATAATAATTTTAAAGCCTAGAATCCACACACGGTGCTCAATGGCTGTACAATAATTGCATACATACACATATACACACATACACATACATTCTCTCACAGATACATTGATACATGGATCACTATTATCATTTATTGGTGACCAACGCCACATCAGCAACGGAGGCTATATCGTGGAGATGAGCGACAGAACCTAAAAGAAAAAAGGTATTGAATTAAAACAAAATAAAAACAAAAAAAAAAACAAAACAAAAAAAAACAAACAAAACAAACTACAACTTTACCAAAACAAGTATGTGAGTGTAACTTGACGAGTAACGATTCAATCCTCACTGACTCAGTCACACCCACGCACCTGATAATGTCAGTTTATGACCAAAATTAAAAGACCACTGAAGGAAATGCCTTTCGAAAAAGGTAGGTTTTAGTACCAGACTTGAATGATTCAAGTGATTTACTATTTTGTATGTCGATTGGAAGAGAATTCCAAAGCCTTGGGCCAGCAACCGCAAAGGCCCTATCACCAGCACTAGTAAATCTGAACCAGACTGAGTTGAACTGATGACCTAAGAGACCTCGGTGGTTTGTGGATGGTAAGCAGATCGGCAGATCCCGAGATACACTTAAACACCAAAAGGAAATGTTAAATTCAATTCTTTGCTTAACTGGTAGCCAGTGTAACTCAGAGAGTACTGGTGTTATATGGCAGTACTTTTGAGTTCTGGTTATGACCCGTGCAGCACAATTTTGGATGTGTTGTAGCTTTTCAAGAATAGATGTTTTAGAGCCATCGGAAGAGAGTTGCAGTAATCGAGGCGACTGGTAACAAAGGCGTGGACAAGCAGTTGTGACATCTGCGTATCAATGAAGGATCGAATTTTCCTAATATTTCTAAGATGAAAAAATGCACTGCGAGAGACATGTTTGATATGTTCATCAGTGGCCAAATTTTCATCCATGAAATAACCTAAGTTTCGAACACAGCTACTGGGTTTTATCGCAGAACCTCCAATATCGAGGGACAGTTTGGATATTTTTGAAAGCTGATCAGGTAGACCTTTTTTATTACTTCTGTCTTGTCATCTTTCAATTTAAGAAAGTTTTCTGTCATCCATGCCTTGATGTCTGAAATACAAAGTTCAATCTTACTGCATGCTTCAGACTCAAAGGCGTGAGTAAAACTAATATACAGCTGTGTGTCATCTGCGTAAAAATGAAAGTCAAGGCCATGGCTTCGGATAATGTCACCGAGAGGTAAGACATAGACAGTGTACAGTAGGGGACCCAACACCGATCCTTGAGGGACGCCAAAACGTAGTGTGATCTTGTCTGACGACAGTAGGTGATAATTGAGAGTTCACTATCACTTGTACATGTACGTGTACAAAATACGCACACGATGCGTTCACCAACGTGGAATTCAGTGTTAAATCACACGCTTGTTCACAAAAACTGTACATGATTTTGAATCCGCTTATGTACGGTCGTGACTCCTAGATCGCACTTTTAACGTTCAAATACTCGTGGTGAATGCGCGTTTTTTAAAAAAGGGTGAAATTGTACATCTTCAGTTGTATCTTGTACGTAATTTTTGGTCGACGTTCGAATCGCAGATCAGACCACCGATCCATCGTCGGAGTACGCGAGCGAAAGCATAAGATTCTGGCTCATCATCAAAAAACAGTTTTGGGAACTCTAAATCAGCGATTCAGAACCCGCAATTGCTTTGGTACAGATGATTTAGAATCCGCAATTGTTTTGAGGCGGTGGGTTTTTCCCAAAAAATTTAACAGACTACTATTGGACGCTTCCCTTTCTGACGTGAGTGAGGGGAATACTCAGATTTTTTCCAAAAAAACTTAACAGACTACTATTGGACGCTTCCCTTTCTGACGTGAGTGGGGGGAATACCCGGATTTTTTCCAAAAAAAACTTAACAGACTACTATTGGACGCTTCCCTTTCTGACGTGAGTGAGGGGAATACCCGGATTTTTTCCAAAAAAACTTAACAGACTACTATTGGACGCTTCCCTTTCTGACGTGAGTGGGGGGAATACCCGGATTTTTTCCAATCGTCGGTGTGTGTTGGAAATTCGCGAGCCCACTGTCACGTTTTTGATTGATATATATAGGGGAGAAAAAAAAATATATAAATAAATAGTTATTTAGAAAATTAAATATATCATATCGAATAGATAATAAAAAAAAATACGTAAATCATGAGCGATTCTCAGACTATTAGAGCGAGGTTTCTTTTAAACATGCTGATGAGAGCATACGCAATCTGCGTGAACGAAGAACTACGTCCCATCTTGTTAGAACGATGCGTCGGATGTCGGGATCATCTAGACTTCGATCACGAGAATCATTCGTGCCTGACGATGGAAAGGGAAGATATGGTCGTCATGTATTTCGAACCTGCGTTCGAACGCGTTAAATTCAACGATGTGATCACGTTTTGGAAGAGATTAGTCTTCTGTAAGAATCGAGACAGGCCCACAGATTCGGAAGAACTGAAATTGGCGCATAGAAGTTTGACTTTAGAAGACAAGGGATGCATCAAGAAATTATTGCTGAACGAAGCATACATCTAAGTTTTTTTTTTCGTTGATATAAAAATAAGGGAGAGTAGAAAATAAAAAAAAAAAAATAAATACACACATAAATTTTTTTTTTATCTAATATTAGAAAGAAAGAAAAAAAAAACACAAAATGAGAACCAGAAATAAATTGTATCCGACGTTAGTGGACGACGAGGACGAGAAGCCGAACGGCGTTTTGCCGACGGCGCCGTCGCTAGAAGAAAGAGAAAGAGGAGAGAGGTATCGCATCGATCAAATCAGTAAAATCCAATCGTATCTGACTCGAGAGAGAGATTCTCGTCGTTCCCTCAAGAAGAAGTATTCGTGTTTCGTGAAATTCGTCAACGCGATCGACACGACACTCATCATGATTTCCATGGGTTTACACACAGTCGGCATCGGATTGTTGTCGACCGCGGTCGGCATTCCGATCGTGCTGACCGTAGAAGGAGTGGCCCTCGCCGCCGGATTGTTTAGCACGGTCGGAAACTTTTTGAGTAGGAAATTATATCTGAAGGCGAGGAAACATGACAAGATTCGCATCTTGGCAGACTCCAAGATCGACACGATATCCAAAATGATCTCTATGGCATTGAAAGACGGTAGGATATCGGACGGAGAATACTTCGCGATATTGGGCGAGAAAACGAAATACGATGCCATGAAAGAAGCCGTGAGAATCAAGACTCGTCAGATCATCAAGGAAGAGATGAAGGATTCTCTCGTGGAAAACGGGAGGAAAGAGGCCAGGGAGGAATTCAGTAAGATGATAGAACTCAAGAGGAGCGATTGAAAAAAAAATATATATATATATAATAAGAACAGAATTTAAAAAAAAAAAAAAATATTAAATTTATATATAAAATAAAAAAAAAACGAAATTAATTTAAATAACTCTTAAAAAAATGTATTGCGTAAAGTGTAAGAGAGTTACCGAGACAAGTAATTCTAGAGAAGTGCAAACTAAAAACGACAGACGGATGCTTCGCGGAATTTGCGACGTGTGTGGTTCTATCAAGAATCGATTCATCAAACAAAAGAACGCGAGCAAAGGTAAAGGCATCGTGAATAAAATGATCAACAATCTACCTTTCGAAATGCATCTGCCTGGTCACAGTTTCATGGGACCCGGAACGAAATTGAACAAGAGACTCAACGCCGATCTGACTCCCAAATCTTGGAGCAAACCCGTGAATAGGGTGGACGCAGCTGCGTACGATCATGATCTGTGCTACGCCGGACATCCTGACACCAAGACTCGCAACAACGTCTGCGACAAAAACATGTTGGGGAGATTGATAGGCATATCGAATCCGACCAGGAGAGAGAAGATGGAACGTTTGCTGGTCGGCAATCTGATCGGTGTGAAACGTCGATTCGGATGGGGCGTTCAAAAAAAAAAAGCGCATCTGAAAAGAAGAAGAAGAAACGATTATTGACGAGCGAATTGGCCGAGGAGTTACACAAACCCATAGTGCGTAAATTTCGAAAGAGAAGGGCGTTCGTGAAGGGTCTGGATGACATTTGGTCTGCCGACTTGGTCGACATGAGATCGTTTTCGAGGTGGAACGAGGGCGTCAAATATCTATTGACGGTCATCGATGTGTTTTCCAAATATGGTTAGATCAGAGCTTTGAAGAATAAATCGGGACCTTGCGTCGCCGAGGCTCTGAAGAGCGTGTTCGACTCGTCTTCTCGAAAACCGAGTAAATTGTGGGTGGACAAGGGAAAGGAATTCTACAACAAGGACATTCGTCGATTGGTAGACCTCTACTCAATCGAAAACGAAGAGAAAGCCAGCGTGGTGGAACGTTGGAATCGAACGATGAAGGAGAAGATGCACAGATACCTCACGGCGAATTCGACCAAGAAATACATATACGCTCTGAATGGTCTGGTCAAAGATTACAACAACACGTGACACAGATCGATCAAGATGACTCCCGCGAAAGCTAGCGATCCTCGAAACGAAAAACGGGTCTACGCGAATCTATATCCCGAGAGATCTAAGATCAGGAAGAAGTCTAGAACGCCGAAATTTGCAGTCAGCGATCGAGTGAGAATCTACGCTTATAAGAAGCACTTCGAAAAGGGTTATACTCCTTGATGGACCTCGGAAATCTTCGTGATCATCAAAATATTTCACACCGATCTGGTGACTTACGAAATCGAAGCTTTGGATGGAGAAGAGATCATCGGAAAGTTTTACGAACAACAATTACAGAAGACGAAGTTTTGATGAAGAACACAAATTTTTGTTTTTTATTTACTCTCTTTGACATTTTCTTGTTTACACACATATATATATATAAGAGAGAAAAAAAAAATAATAATAAAAAATAATTAAAAAACTATTTTTTTTAGATAAAGAAAGCAAGTGAATTAATAAACAAAAAAAAAACTAAAAATCCTTTAAAATGACAAATATACTAGATATAGCACAAAGCATAGTGAAAGATGGAAGTATTCAAGAATATGAGGTTCACGAATACGAACCGGTAACCGGAACGAGTTTGAACAATGCGGGAGAGATAAGAATCAACGTCGAAACTCAAGATCTATTCGTACATCCTAGCGAGAGTTACATAGTGGTGCAGGGACGTCTCACCAAGGAAGATGGGAGTGACTACGCCGACGACGATACGGTTACTCTTGCCAATAATGGCATCATGCATCTATTCAGTAACATAAAATACATGCTATCCGGACAAGAGATAGAATCTGTTTTTCATCCCGGTCAGGCCACCACGATGTATGGACTCTTGACGTATCCTGATGATTTTTCGAAATCCAGAGGACTTAATCAGTTGTGGGTGAAAGACACCATCGGCCCTGCTAGCGCCGGCGCCGCCACGATATTCGACTACATCGTCAAGACGTCCAGACCTAAAGGAACGTTTTCGTTCAGGATACCTTTGAAACACATCTTTGGATTCGCGGACGATTACAACAAGATCATGTACGGATTCAAACACAATCTGACGTTGATTCGAAAAGGAAACGACGACACAATAGTGAAACTCACCGTGACCGATGCGGGTAAGATAACTCTACACAAGATATCGTGGTTCGTTCCACACGTGGAGCCTTCGATTGTGGAAAAAGGGCATCTCTACAAGATCATAGAATCCAAGAGTAAATTACTCGTGGGATTTAGAATGAGACAGTGCGACACGGCTAGCATTGCTCCCTCCACGAATCACTTCGATTGGAGATTGACGGTGAAATCCGCTTCCGAGAGACCGCGTTTCATCGTGGTTGCGTTTCAGACCGATAGGGACGTGTCTCAGGAGCTGTTCGATCACTGCCATTTGAGAAACATGCAAGTGTTTCTGAACGCCACGAGATATCCGGCAATCGATTACAATGTGTCGTTCGACAAGAACGATTTCTCCAGACTGTACGTCGACGCCGCTGATTTTAGAAAGAAGTATCACGGTCTAGACGAATTGATGAGCAATCCCAACATATCTCCCGGCGAATACAAGTCGATGTATCCCATGTTCGTGTTCGACGTCAGTAAACAGAGTGAACGACTCAAGAGTAGCATGTTAGACATTCAGATCAAGATGCAATTCGATAGGAACGTGCTGAGAAAAACCGAAGCCTTCGCCCTGGTCCTGTCGGACAGAGAATTACAATTTGAATCGGACGGAAATAAGATGTCAATCATTTGATGAGAGACCAGTGTGTGAAAAAAAATTAATAAACGTTAAAAATGTGGATGTAAGATTAATTAAAAAACTAAAATCTCGAAAACAAAATGGATGTTTTTGACATGAAAACAACAAATCATCTGTTCACTTCAGATTACTACGACGTTAAAATAAAATACTTTGAAAAATGGATTCAAATTGAATATGAAGAACGTAACACAAAAAAAGGATGGAATAGTTGTGATTTTAACGAATATCATTTAAAAGAAAAAGAAGAGTTTGATCTCATAAGATCTAATGAAGAAATTATAAAAAATACAATTTTAAAATGTCGCAAATGTAAGAAACGTCAAATAAAAATCGAATCTCAACAAACTAGATCTGGTGATGAACCAACAACCGTATTCGCAAAGTGTATAAATTGTAATCATAAATGGATAGAAAATTAAAAAAAAAAAAAAAAAAAAAAAAGTAATGAGATATAGAGAACATCTCTCTATATCTCATTAGTTTTTTTGGTTTTTTTTGTTTTTAAGAATCACACATTATTTTTTTTTAATTCATTATTTTCCACGCGTTCACTGTTTGTTCAAAGGATCTAGCTCGATCAGTAGACTCACCACGGAAGTGGCGGCTTCGGGATTATTGGTTTTCATGACAAAATTAATCCTGTCTCCGGTGTTCACTTTGAGAGGCGTGCCAAATGTGCTAACATTCGCGTGTTGATTCTCAGTCTTTTCGATGCTGTATCTCTTATCGCACTCCACACCATTCACCATGAGATTGACGACCGCTCTGTTATTCAAATCCGAGAAAGCCAGACTCATTCGAAGGATTTCACCTCCCAACTGCATGGGATATCCAACCTGACCATGTTTCGATCCGCTACCTCCATTTCCGAAAGACCACTCGGCTTTTCCCTCATCTAAGGCGCCGGCCTCTTCGGCCCACACGGTGATCAATTGTCTAGCATATTTGACTTTCTCCACCATCGAAATCAGGGTGCAGGCATCTGTCATGTTCACGGGATCCGGTAGATTCGTGAGCGCGTGTCCACCCATGTCTAGTTTACCTTCCATGATGTCGCCCTTTCTCCAGACCGAGTTGTCGTCCACGTACTTCCTGCTTACCGCGCTGGAATCGAATTCGGGATCATGATCGAGACCGAATAAATTGTGACTGTTCATGTTGATGCCACCCTCCATGGTTCCGCCAGATTCTTTGTTCAGGTAGAGATCGTCCACTTGCAATTCTAGGTATTCTTGCGATTGTATCACGGCAGAATCTACCTAGCCCTTGTTGACTGTGGTTGAGTCCACATCCGTGTCGTCGATCTTTGACAGATTCAATATCTTGTTGAATCCCGCATTCAGATCCGATTTCATTTCTCGTCTGTCAGACTTTCTCTGTTCCAGATCTATGTAGTGTTTGGTCGCCACATGCTTAGGATTCGTGGGAGCGGCCACGTTCGTTATCTTGTTATTATTGGCGTTCAATTCCGAGTGCATCGTTTTCTGAACGTATCTATTTCTCAAGTGTTGTCCGCGTATCTCTTGGTCACTGCATCAGTGGGATCTACGGGATTCGCGACGTTCACCAAACGTTTGGATTTCAGATCCAGATCATCGGTCATGGTTTTATCCACATAATTATCCAGCAGGATTTGTTCGAAATCGGCGTTCCCCCTGTCGACGTATTTTTTAGTCGCAGCATCTGTGAGATCTATCGGCTCGGGAAGATTGTAGAGCTTCTTATCGTTCATGTTCAAAGGTTCTTCTCGAGGTTCGTATCTCCGAACGTAACGCTCGTCCAAGTTGGCAACGTTGTAACCATCGTCGACTTCGAACGTCTTCCTCTTCTTTCTCGGGTTGACTTTTTCATCGTCACTTCTACCAAATTTATCGACTGGCATGTTGTTGTGGGATTTTTTTTTTTTGTTGTTTAGAAAAAATGTGTTCAAAACGCAGTTTATTAAAAATGAACTATGTTATTTTATTTTTCGTTTTTTATTCGATTAAAATTTTTTTAAAATAATTTTTTATCTTTATATATACTATAAAAAAAAAAAAATCTCTCTCTAATGTAAGTCATTGAGAATGTCTTGAAATTCATCTCCTTCAGACCATCTCTTGAGAATGTAGAGACACAGGTGACCGCAAAACACTTGATCTGGCGATTGCACTCGTTCTGTATTGTAAAGAACCATCAATTTGTTGAAATAGTTCTTTATTTCTTTCGGCGGCGAGATTCCGTAGCTGTCGAAATAATAATTCTTCTTCTTCCCGTTCTTGAACCACGCCATCCAGTGAGTGCCTTCACCCAATAAATCGTCTAGATTTAAAATTCCGCATTCCGATTGTCGAGGTCTTCTCTTCGGCAAGGCATCTCTGGAAAACACACCTAGAAAATCTTCGATTTTCAAATCTTTTGCTGCATTCAACAGATCGGTGTTGGATAGGGGTTCGTTGGGTAAGATGACACCTTCTATGGATATCTTTATTTTCTTATTCATAGATGCATATATATTTTTTTTTATTTATTTTATTATAATTCACTAAAAATGACGTTATTTTTTTCTATTTTTTCTTTTTCTTTTTAAACTAACTTTCTCGATGTCATTATCGATTTCTATAATTTTGAATCCATCTAATTCCTCTTGATTTTCTGGAATCCTGTCATCTACAATCATATCTGGAATCTTATCATCCACAATCATATCTGGAATCCAATCATCCACATTCATATCGTCTCTAATTAGATCCACAGTCCAATGTCCGAGTGCCAAAGTGCTTATTTTATCATCTAACACGAATCTCTTATCGTCGTCGGCCGTCAGCGAAATCTTGTTGACTATTTCGGTATACAAGTCGTGATTTTCGCTTCAAATCGATTTCATAGTCTTACACACCGGACCACTTCCTAACAGACAATCTTTATACTCTTGGAAAGAGATGTTTTTCTTCACCACGCATGCTTTAACTCCTTTGCACTTCTTGATCTCTTCATCATCTTCTAGACGATAAGCATAGAGTTTGGGTCTCAAGCCCACGAATTCGACGATCTGTTTACCGCCGCTCTCATCCTTAAATTTACCCAATACCTTCTTGTTGTCGTTCGATTGAATGATGGACGGGTGATCGACGGGATAATTGCTCGTGTCGAACCACTCGGCCACGTCTGGAGATATGTCTCGGTAGACGTCTTTCGTATCTATCTCGTAAACTAAACTGTCCATGTCGGTGAACAGTAGTTTGGCTTTGTCACCAAATTTTCATTTGACGTAATCGTAGTGAAACTCGTACATCAATCGCTTGCTGATATCTAAGATGATCGGTCTGAGATAATACGGTTTGTCGAACTTCAGGTGCGTCTTTTGCATGTGAACGGCCACTAGATTTTCGCCGAATATGGTTCGGTGTTTGTAATTGGGTTTCGCCACTAATTTTTTCGCTTTTTTCTCAGATGTGATGAGTCGAACGTCGGTTCTCTTCCTGATGTTTTCCATTGATTTGCCGTACACGCAGTTGTTCATGAGTTTGAAGAAATCTTTTTCGAAATCGTTCTCGGCTCGAGTTCTGAGATTCGTGTTGAGATCGATGTATTTTTTCATCCAAGGCTCTTCGTCGAATCGAATGATGCAATGTATGTCGACTAATTTCATCCCGTAATCGACGTACTGTTTCAAATTCTCGCTGTAGATGATGTAGTTACGTTTGTTAAATAAATTGGGAATGAGTTTTTCCTCGTCTCCTTCGTTCGGTTCCATTCGTTCGGGAGCTAGCGGATAATCGTTGTGTGGATCGTGTAATTCTTCCAGATAGTTCAATCGACTTCTAAAATGCTAGGATAGTCTCTCCATTTTTGCATCTCTTCCGGTTCCTTCACCCATTCGAAATTTCCAATCGGTAAAGGATGACTCATAGCCCAACCATACAGATTATTGGCGTCCCAATACTGTATGTATTTAGTCGACAATTTTGAATCGAAACCTTCTTTCATGTAGGGATTGTTAGCCTCAGAATGTCTGTGAGAGATCATCGAGACGCCACCTCTCGCAGCCCTTTTGAACATGAGCAACATGTCCACGTCGGATAATAATTCCAATTGGACTTCAGTGGTCTTCAACAGAGCGTCCCACGCCAGACCGGGTGTGGTGAAATACCAAGCGGGATCCAGATCGTAATTTCGACGACAGACGTCTCGAAAATTTTCGAACACGTCTGCCAAGAGCAGAACGTCAGTCTTTAGATAGAGATCGTGATAATCTCTCATGGTTTTCATATCGAATGATTTCCACACGTTTTTGGCGTGTTCGTAATTCTCGTCGGAAATGTCGGATTCGTATAATTTCGAATAAAAATCTTCTTTCGAAGGTAGTGCGGTGTCTTCGAATCTCTTTAGATCGTTCATGTAATCGTAAAGATAGACTCCTTTCCTCAACATGACGTCTACTCGTTCTCCGAAATGTTCGCTCATGATTTTAAGATTATCCTTGCTCATGTTATCGACTAATTTTTCCAGAGCGGTCGCCATGAATTTAAAACTGTCAATGAAACGTATGCCTCTACGAATGGATTTCGTTTTTTCTTCCAACGTATTTCCGTCGATTACTCTTTTCCTCTCCATGAGCTCCCATTTCGTGAAGGAAATGTATCTTTCTTCGCTGTTCGCGATGCAATGTAATTCTTCGTGTGAGGTGCCGAGATTTTTCATGAACAGATGACTGTCGTAACCCGAGAGATTGTGAAACATCACCGGATAGAAAGTAGCGTCTCGATATTTTAAATTACACTTGCTGTGAGCCGGACCGCGATACAGACCCGTGTAATGATCATGGTCTCTGACCTTCTTATTTTCCTCCAAATTCTCGTCGAACGATTGTCTGCATATGTGACATTCAGTGGCTCTGTTATTTTCGTCCTGCTGCTCTCGCGTGATGATCATTTTTGCCGGAGTTTTGAATTTGTCGTATAACGTTTGAATTTTCGATTCTAACTCTTCCACGAACCTTTGAGCCACGTCGTCGTCTTCGTGCTGTTTTGTGTAGGTGAAGGGACCCATGTCGTGTTGCGAGTCGAAAGCACATTTCATGTAAATGCAATAGCCTGAAGGTATGTGTTTTTGATATCTTTCGACGTAACTTTGAAGAGCGTTGGGTTGACAGGAACTCATTTTCATGGTGAAACATTCGAAATCGGCGTACACGACGAATGGTACTTTTAACCTTCTATTGTGATTTTCAAACTTCACGATGGTGTTGGGTTTGGGCATTTCGACGGCGACACCTTGATTTTCATTGCAATATTCCTGATGTTTCGCCAACGAGTTTTCGCTGTGAAACGTGTTCATGCAGTTGCAACATAAAGATATCTTTCCTTTATGTTTATTATTTTGTCTCGACAGTAATCGGCTCGGATGTTTAACCCAACAATAATGACGATTGTCACCATTCGAAATCGATAATAAAATAATCGTCTTTTCTCTTCCATGATACGAAGTCTGTCTGAGAGGATAGATCTTTTGATTTTCATCATCATATCCTAGGACGTTCACCGCTACGGTGGGATTTTGAACCTCGAAATGTTCGATGTGTTTTAACTCTGTTGGAAAAGTCACTCCGGTCCAATCAAGATTTTTAGAAGTTTCCTCATAACGAGAAACTCTATCAGAGTTTATTTTGACAGGGTATAAAGCGGAGGTGACTGCCCATTTAAAACACTGATCATCTTTATTTCTCACGTTGTCCACGGCGTGTTTCTTAGTCAAGAAATACGGTAATTCCAAGTAGGAAGATCCTTTCAACGGTTCGTTTTTAGTCATGTGAATTTCGAGTTTCAACACCTCACCGAACGTCCAATTACTACCTTCATTTTGATAATTCGCGAGAGACGTCAACATCTTGTCTTTCATCTTTTCGAAAACGTCCGATAGATCTGAACCTCGAAATACGGGTTCGAGGTTAGATCTGAAATATGCATTTTTCACGATGCTCTCGCTGGACTTCACGTCAATTTTATTCATTATGCAATGGAGTATCATCTTAATTTTTAATCCCAAGTTCATGTATTCGCGAAACAAATCCAATACTTCTTTCTTCACCCGTTCCATGAACAATTTCTGATCGACTTTCTTCAATGAGGGAATCATGTTGAATGTTTTAAAAATGCCTTTGATCGCACTCTCCCGTTCTACGGGTTTCAATTGGAATAGTTCCGCAACGAGTCATGTTACATATTCTTCTCCTTTCCCTTCGTCGATTGCTCATTGAATTTCGCTCGATATATCTCATTTGTCTTGAATCTGAAGTGCATCACTCGTTTTCGTTTTTAGTTTTTTTCTTTTCTTTTCTTTGGAAACTTGATGTTCTTCAACGGCTTTTCGTTTAGTCGTCTTCTTATTTTTCACAACCGGTGCATCTTTTGACGTCGTTGCTATCGACATTTCGTTTGCCTTTCTAATGTTTCGCAAATATTCTTGTATGACTTCAATTTTTTTTGATTTAGTTCTATGCTTTCTGAAATCTGAAATTTATAATAGTTTACAAATCTCGTTTAACTGAGGTATGGTTTTCTCATTTAAGTTTACCATTGTTTTATCTGTTTGCTTCATTTGTAAGAATATTTTTTTTTTTTGGAATTTTGTATTAAATAATTTGTTAAAAGAGTTTTGCTTTTTTACTCTTTATATATAATAGAAAAAAAAAAAAGTTAAATTTTAAATTCAATTTTTTTAATACAAAATTAAAATATACATTATTTGTAAGAATTCATAAAAAACAAATAATCGATCATGACAACAACACCTAAAAGTGAAATTGAAATGAGACGAAAGATATGAGAAATCCAGTTTTAATATCTATACATTACAACCACACGATCCCATCGAATTGAATGAGGTCGAGATGGTGGACTTAGAGTGCTACTACCACAAATATCGAATGTGTTTGAAAGTGGATGAAGCCGCGCTCGATTTGTTTTACGAGTACCAAAGCGAACTGTTGATTAACATCATCGTCGCCGAAGACAGAGAATTCGACAGGGGTGATTTATTGTTGTCCTATGGAGGTTACATATATCCAATAATCTCACCCGAACTCGTGAAGAAATCGGGTGGTGAGAGCACATTCGCCTATGAAAAAAAACTCAAAAGAGTAAAGATGAACATTCACACCATTTTCGTATGTGGAAAAATGACGAATGTCAACTTGCTAATAACGGACTTGGAAATATAAACAATAGAGAGATTGAAATTAAAAATTTAACTTTTTATATATATATATATAAAGAGAAAAAAAACTTTTACTAAAAAAAATTTTACATTAAAGAAAATTAAAAATTAAAAAAAACAACTTTTATATATATAAAGAGCAAAAAAAAAAATAACAAACTTTTTTTTAACAAATTATTATTTAAATACAAAATTTAAAATATACATTATTTGCAAGAATTCGTAAAAACAAAAAAAAACAAATAATCGATCATGAAGACAACAACACCTAAAAGATGCGAATTGAAATTGAAATGAGTCGAAACGTATAAGAAATTCGGTCATAAAATCTATAGATTACAATGACACGATCCCATCGAATTGAACGATGTCGAGACGAAGGGCTTAGAGCATAAATACGAGAAATATAAGATGCCTCTGAAATTGAACGAAGCCGCGCTCGATTTGATTTATGAGTACCAAAGCGATCTGCAGAACATCGTCATCGCCAAAGATAGAGAATTCGACAAGGACGATTTGTCGTTGCCCTATGGAAATTTCCAAACATCTCATTCGAACTCGTGAAGAAATTGGGTGTTGAGAGCGAGTTGACCGATGTAAAAAAACTCAAAAGAGTAAAGATAAACATTCAACACATTTTCGAAAAAGGAGAAGACACGAGCGTCAACATGCTAATAACGGACTTGGAAATATAAACAATAGAGTGATTGATTTTTAGCGAAGAAAAAATGAAAAAAAAAAAAGTAATTAGATCATCTTTAGATCTCATTTACTTTTTTTTCTTTTTTTTTGTTTTCCTTCTTCTTCACTATCATCATGATATATTATAATAATGTTTCCTTTTCTCTCAAATTTCAGCATCGATTCTTCTTCTTTTCCTTTTTTTCTCTTTCTTTGTGATGTGATACGTTTATGGTAACATTTTTGTTTATCCGAATCATAATTATGAACGAATGTTGTGCATCTCTTGGTAACACTCGCATCATTACCATTCACTTCAGAAGGTAGTGGTGACCGTGGAAAGCATCGTCTCATTCCCAACCGTATATCCCGCGCTTTATCTATCTCTTTCCTTAGATATCCATCATTAGCGTCTAACCATTTTTTTATTTCTTCACTCTCTGGCTCGCGATGTTCGTCATTATCGTCAAATTGTTTCTCCACCTTTTCATCCAGGTGATAAATTTGTTTCTCCACCTTTTCACCCATTTTAAATATATTATTTTATACTTTCTATGATTTTATATATTTTATATAATTTTATATTTATAATAACATATTCAAAATCGGTATGTTCTTAAATAGCGAATTCTCACCGAGCAACAAATCCTTGCCGAATCGCTCGACGTTCCGTCCACTCTTCACATAGAGACCATTTCCTCTCAGAGAGTTGCCACCTCTAACGGGTTCTAGATACAATCCTTTACTGCTGTCGTCCACGTGGACGCGACACATGGCTCCTCCCTTCTTCAAAAACAGTCCGTCGCCACCCATTAATTTCTCAACTCCCGAACTAGAGAGTCCCGTGAGAGCTCCCACGCCGAGAGTCTTTCCAAGAAAGGGTAGCGCCTTTGCGGCGAAGGGTAATGCTTTTGCGGGTAGGAAACCGCCTTTCATTCTCAAATTGTATCTCAACTGAGCGGGACTCAATCTCACCACCAACCCTCTTCCATCGCAAATCGCTTTCTCCATCCTTTTGATTTGACTTCTGGTCCAGGCGATCGAATCCTGTCCGCCTCTCATCAGATCTTCGTGAGTGAATTTGAATCTCACCGCCTCGCCTCGAGTTGTTAACGCTCTCTTAAGTTTCTTCCTCTGTCCTGCGGATATGTTCACGTTTTTAACCACGTATTCTGTCATAATTCTGTTTGTTTTTTTTAAATATATTTACTTCAATTGTTTCTTGTTTAATAATTATATTAAAATAATTTTGTAAAAATTAATATATACCGTTTATTTTATTTTTGTTATCTATATATATAATATTTTTTTTTTTTTTTGCTTTTATATTTCTCTTATGTGAAATCGTATCGTCACTCTCTCTCCGCGAAGATCTAACAGTTCACCATTTTGATCCGACAACGTGGTTTTGAGACTATACAACGTGTCTAAAATCACTGGTAGATAAACTAAATTTCGAGGTCGCTCCATGATCTTATAACCCGGCGACACGTTTGGAAAGAAGGAATAGATCGTCGGCTGAGCGCTACCTTTCACGTAGCTTCCAGCAATCACGTCCACGTTCACCAGAATGCTATTGACAGCGAGAATGTCAACCGTGTTTTCAGATGTCGCGTGGCCTCGATACATCTTTCGATCGAATCCCAACATCTTGCCTATAGAATCGTCCATGTTGAAATCCACACGAAAATTATCTTCCAAATCCAACATCATCTGTAAGGTATTAGGATTGGGAGCGAGTCTGATCTTGTTGCTTCCCTTTCCATCCGTCTTCATTCGCGTCTGAATGTAATGGTTCAAATCGTCTATGTCGTAACTCCCTTTGGGAATTCGAATCTCCAACCAATCCACTCCGTCGGAATACTTGAACGAGTTATTCTTTTCGGTGACGTTGGGAAAGGAATAATAAGTCTCCAGATTCACCAAAGCCATCTCGTAACTTTTCTCTCTATTCAATTCGATCGAAGGTTCGAATTTCGTAGCAAATCGAGTCGAATCGCCACTCACCACGATTTGAATGGATTGTTTCGCAGCCGTATTCTCAGCTATCCGTTCTAACAATTCTCCATGTTCGAACATTATATTTTAATTTTATTTTTTTTTTTTATTCAAAACTAATTATTTGAAGATTTATTATTTTTCTAATTTTTATTTTCACGCTCTATCTTATTATTATTACCATCGGGAACATAAAACTTGTCGAATCCGCACCGATATTTTCCGTGATTAAATTCGCTCGTCAAATCGATCACGACGAAATTGTAAAGTCCACCATCCCAAACCCTCTTGAAGAATCTCCTGAATTCGGCAGCGCTCATGTCGTTTGCGACGTGATCGCCGTAGATGTGATTGAGATTCTTGAGATCTTGGCGAAAGAGACATAGAAAATTAGCGTTCTCCCTTATTGTCTGTCTGGGCAATCGAAAATAATTCTGCGACAGGTAGAAACAGTCCACGTTGCTGTGTCGACCCCTAACATAATACGATTCGCATCGGTTCTGTCTCTCCAAAAGCAGATCGTCGAAAATCATGAGATTCTTATCTTCCGATTTCAGTTCTCTAGGATCCGGAACGTCGCTAGCATTCTCATAAAATCGACACTCGACGTTCGAAGATGCATTTCTTTTCATCAGCTCCGTCGCCGTGCCGTCCAAAATGGTCGAGAGCGGAGCTCCACACTTGTCGAATTCCTCCCTACTGTCAAAGATTTTGGCTATGACGTCCTTGGGCAATCTGCGATCCATGCACTCACGAAGCAATCTGTATTCGGGTTGAAACAAGCTCTTGCCAAACACGAACAATCTGTCGTAATCCAACCAGTCGGGTTGGGACAACAGATTCATCAACAGATTGGTCTTTCCACAATTCGATTTTCCCACTATCAAGCCTCTTATGCTATTGGGAAAGTACTCGTTATTCGACCTCTTGGTCACGGCGTCGTTCCAAGACATATCTTTAATGTTCATCTTTGTTTTTATTTTATTTTTTTTTTTTTTTGTCTGTTATTTTAGATTCTTTTCAAACACAATTTTTTTATGTTTTTCAAACTCTGTTTTTTAATGTTATTATTATTATTATTTATTTATATCGCACCGTCGCGAGTTCTCTTCAATCCAGATCCACTCGTCATTTTGACTAAATCTTGTATGGGCACCACGCCATCCTTTAAATCTTTCCAATCTTTCAGCGTTCGCTCTAACGCAGCTCGCTTCGCCGGCGGACTGATCAACTTGCCGATCAACGCGTCGGCTGCCCTCTTGCCAGCCACAGAAGCTATCCTACCACTGGCTTCGGAAGCGGCTTTCTTACCAGCATCCAAAGCTGTCTTCTTACCGACCTCAAACGCGGTCGATGCGAGTTTTCTACCCACATTGCTCGTGAACGCTCGCATTATAGAATCGACGATGCCAGAACCGCCTTGAACGTAAGTTCTGACGTATCCCCTGTTCTTTATCACCAACATATTTTATTTTTATGATATATTTATTGTTTTTTTTCACTGGTAAATCGTTTTTGCCGTTTAAATACTTTTATTATTCTAGTGTAAGAATTTACTGTTTTATTTTTGTTTGTTTGTTTGTTTGTTTGTTTGTTTCTCTCTCTCTACTTATTATTATATACACATCAATCCTTCAATTCGTTCATCAGCCTTTTATACTGGTTTTTATTCAAAACCTTCTGTCTCAACAATTCGTCAGATACGGCAACTATCTGATTATCTAATCCCGTGTTACCAGCCCGTCTGCTCGCCATCAACAAACTCAATCTCTGAGACAGAGCGTCGGGATCGCTCGGAAGAAAAATAGCGGTTTTCACCCCTTTGCCAGTCACCGATTCGAGGAACTTCTTATGCGCATTCCATATGGGCTTCACTATTTTCGTCCACTTGTAACCTCTGTTGGCTTTGGGTCTCGTCTCTCTGGCATCGTTATTTCTATTCATGGCGTGGGTCTGAACTAGAATGTCACCGTAATTGTCGAAATCCTGTTCCGTGAAATCTCCGGGCTTGTCGTAAAGGAGCAATCTCCGCAGACCATCGGTTACTTTATATTTATTCGAACCCACGATCAATTCATCATCATCCATTTCCACCAACGTATCACCTACAAAAGTTCTACCCTCAGAATCCTTATAAATTCCATACGACTGATCTCTCTTACCGCCATCATCATCGGACGACGCGACGCTACTAGTGGTGATAGTCGAAGCCGTATCATCAGATTCGCTCATATCTGTTTGAATTCCCGTGGGAACGTAATCCGGTGTAGATTGAACGGAATACCGATTTCCAAAACTAGGAGGCAACGAACCCATTCTCAAAGAACTCTCCTTTATGGGTCTCAATTCTTCAACTATCTCCTTCCTGCTTCGCTCTTGACCCTCCGTCACGGGTTTAAATATTTTTGTGGCTTCGAGTCTGAGTTCCATCTCACCGAGACGTCTGCTTCTCTCAGCAGCCTGAATGTTCTTCTTAGAATGTTCATACTCGGCTAAAATTCGATCTCGGCGTCTAGGATCCATCTGGAAAAACATCTTTCGTTTTAATTGTTTTTATTTATTTTTCAAAATTAAATGTTTAATTATATTTTTATGTTTTTGTGTTTTAGGTAAATAAAAAAACTCTTTCCGTCTTAATATAATATATAATAATCTGAAAATATTCACATCTCAAACTGACTGTGTTAATTGATGTTTAAAAAAATACGTTTAAACAGTACATGACAAACCGGTTTCTGATTTAACGCATTTTTTTGACAGTAGTGTTTACATTTTGTCAAAAGATCTTCATTCATTCACACATCGATTCATCGAGTGTCGAATTAAGAGAGAATCCTTTGATGACTGCGATTGCTATCATGAATATATTAAAAATTTTACCACTCAAAACCTAATTGAGCGGAAAATGCGTTTTAAACATTCCGTGGGGAATTCCCCTAATAATGTCATAAATGGGAAAAACACACCGCCTCAAAACAATTGCGGGTTCTAAATCATCTGTACCAAAGCAATTGTGGGTTCTGAATCGCTGATTTAGAGTTCCCAAAACTGTTTTTTGATGATGAGCCAGAATCTTATGCTTTCGCTCGCGTTCGCCGACGATGGATCGGTGGTCTGATCTGCGATTCGAACGTCGACCAAAAATTACGTACAAGATACAACTGAAGATGTACAATTTCACCCTTTTTTTAAAAACGCGCGTTCACCACGAGTATTTGAACGTTAAAAGTGCGATCTAGGAGTCACGACTGTACATAAGCGGATTCAAAATCATGTACAGTTTTTGTGAACAAGCGTGTGATTTAACACTGAATTCCACGTTGGTGAACGCATCGTGTGCGTATTTTGTACACGTACATGTACAAGTGATAGTGAACTCTCAATTATCACCTACTGACGACTCACTGCCAATAAGGACACTCTGTGTGCGACCATTAAGGTACGACGAAAACCAATTAAGTGCTCGGTCAGTAAGGCCTATTCTCAAGCCAGTCTTTCAATAAGAATGTTATGGTCTATGGTGTCAAAAGCGACGTTTAAATCCAACAAAACAAGACATGTTAGGTTGTGCCTGTCTGTGGATAGGAGGATATCATTTTGGACCCTTAGAAGCGTCGTTTCTGTACTGCAATTAGATCTGTATGCAGATTGGTTAACTTCGACTAGGCCCTGGGCTGCCAAATGAGAATTCAGCTGAGGAGCCACCGCACGTTCAATAATTTTTGATAGGAATGGAAGATTAGAGACCGGTTGGTAGTTTTTCAGAACCTCTGGGTCAATTGTTGGCTTTTTGAGAAGAGGTTTTACTAAAGCGTGATTCATGCTTGTCGGAAATTCGCCAGAGTGGAGGGAGGCTTTGACCAGTTTCAAGATCGGTGTAGTTAACTCCGAAAGAGATGCTTTTAACAACCAAGTTGGAATGATATCTAGCATGCATTGCTTAGATGGTGCCTTGGATATTAACCTCCGGATATCTGTTGTAGCCAAAGGTTTGAATTGGGACAACTGTGCAACAGCTTTAACATAGGTGCATGGCATGTCGGCCATCTGTCGAAGATCGGATTGTGAGCTTGTATCAAGCGAAGCTCTGATAGTCTCAATTTTTTCAGAAAAGAAAGAAGAAAATCTATTCGCAAGGTCTTTGGATGACGAATGCTCTGGGAGTACGGTTGACGATACAGAAGCTTGTCATTCATTCAATAGAAAAGAAAGCTCTAGAAACCCTTGCTTCACTAATAAGGCATATTCCCCTACTGCAAATGGCAGGTTTTCTCGGGAAAAATTACCCATTTACTGTATACCCACTGGCATTATAGGGAGGTGGCGAGGAGGGGGGGGGAGGGGGGAGGGGGCTTAACTTTTGTTGGACAGTATATACAAATCATTGCTTGTTGTTTATGAAACACGAGGAATGTCGAATAAGTATTTATTGGACTGCAGCGAATTCTTGAATCTCGATCCATTTAACATTATTGCGACAATGACCACAAAGCATGCGACAATAGTATTCAGAATAGATTGCGCAACAGATAGGTTTGGTGAGTAGGGTTTAATGTTCCTTCAAATGCTACTATAGGTTTTATCAGGTGACAGGTGCTCGAGGATTGCGAAGAGTTCCCTGAACGAGTTATATAAAAAGATGAGCCAGAGGAGGAGTGCCTCTATGAATCGAGGTCATTGTTGTTCAAAATGATATCAAAATCACTGGATTTGTGGGGGCGGGGGGGGGGGGGGGACTAGAAAACACGTGCAGCACTGACACCACGCACCGCCATGGCGATGACGTCACAGTATGACCGCTCCCGTGGGCAACCATAACAGTCCAACAGCATGACTATGATGTCACCTATGAGATCCAACATGCGGTCGATCCAGTGGTGGTAGTTTACCACATCTCCGCCTATTAACACTCCTTGAGAATCTAATGGAAGAATGGGGTGATAACATAAGATATGAGTGGATGAAGGATGACGTGAGGGAAAAGGTCAATATTGTAGTTGGGGCGATTGAAAAAGCGGAAAAGTGGGGGGGGGGGGGGGGATTATAAAACAGATTGTGTCAGAATGCTGGGAGAATAGGAGGGAAGAGTGAGAAGGACTTATCAGGGGGTGACGGGGTTGTCGTAGGCTTCCTCGTTACAGCGCAAGGCCAAAAAATTATTTTGTACCATGCTCACCTATGTTACTACCTGTGAAAAGCCTTATGTTAAATTTCAGCTTTTAACTCCACTACCAGCGTAAAATTAAGAATTGTTAATTATAATTTGACTGAAAAAGCAAGGTAAATTCAATCAACTTTGACGATGTGTCTAGCTGTCAATCAAGCATTCACGTACAGCCGGTAGTACTGCCCACCGGCGCAGATGTAAACAAACAAACCCGTGTGTTTGCTATAGAAAGTGTCATTTTTTATCCCGTTTAAGTGACAAAGACGATTATTTATTAAGAGCATGGTATAAATAAAACAAATAGGTACTGGGGTCGGTAATCAGATTTAAACCACTCGTAGAATAAGGGTTTTAACCATTCGGTAAGCCGAGTGGTTAAAACCCTCATCCTACTTGTGGTTTAAATCTGATTATGGACCCTAGTACCTGCTTATTCTACATATTATTATGAAGTTGAAACAGTTCCACAAAACATGCTCTGATTGCTCGCTATTTCCTAGTTTTTGTCGAATTTTGTAAACAGTAATGAACGAATGACATTATGAATGACTTTATTTTGCAAAAAAAAGCAATATAGTGCAGGAGCCAATACTATAAAATATTTACAATTGTACTTTCTGGAATTGTATTTTCCGTTTATGGAAATAACTGACTGAAATGAATCAGTAGCGCTTCAAAAGACGCAGTAATTTACCAATAGGAAAACTGCTACGTGTTTTGAAACGCTAATGATTTCTCTCAGTGATTTATATTCACAGGTAGAAAATACAATTCTTAAAAATACACTTGTAAAAGTTTTATAGTATTGGCTCCAGGTATATATTATTAAGAACATTAAATAGAATACATTGGCTTATACATCTAGTATTTACAAATTTTATAACATTTGTTTTCTTCAGTGGGGTGACATAGCCAGTAGGCTGTTTAATTGTCACCCCCACCTGAAAAGTTGGAATGGAAAAAAGAGTGTAAGAGAAGACAGAAGTTGGGGAGCAAGGAGAAGAGAGAGAGAGACAAAAGCTCTCAAGTAATGAATTTGATTGGGAATAGTTAGTATTACACTTAGAATATATGAAGCGGAAATTATGACGACTTATGCTGTGGTTGGTTTCTTGCCCTGGGAAAATGATTATATTGGGAGTTGAAGGATGTGAGATGTCATCCAGAGCCAGTTTAGTTGGAAAAAACAGACTTTTAAAGAAGTCAGTAAAAGTATATATTCGGGGTTTTACAAACTATTAAAGAAAACAAGGCTTGTAGATATGATTATGACTAATCAACTTCCCCATGACTAGTCAACTTCCCCATGACTAGTCAACTTTCCCATGACTAGTCAACTTCCCCAATGTAATGAATGGGACTCGTTCTCGTATCTGTAAGGCCCAAATGTCAAATTGAATATTTGGTCTAGTAATCAAATACGGTGGGTGGCGTAGACCAATGATCGAATCACATTCAAGCCAGTCCACAAGATCCCATAAGATGTCTTACCAGTTTAAATTCAAGAATATGTGCAATTAGTTCACGCATAAAGACGCATATCCACTGTGAAACAATAAGCCATGCGCGGAGGCGGCGGAGCCAGCGGAGCCAGGGGGCACGTGCCCCTCCACTTTTTTACACAGATATGTTTCGCAGTTACTCAGTGAGTTAAAATGGACGCATGCAAACGTGTCAATATACAGGCATGCCTGTAATACTTGCAAATCCAAACAATATTTAACCAAAGAATCCCACTTTCGGTCGCTTCGGTTCGTTTCTTCTACTTCAGCTATCTTCCAACCCGAAGGCTGGCCTTCGGGTTGGAAGATGGTTGAAGAAGAAGAAACGGACAGGACAGTGACCACTGTGTGTGACACAGCGGCATATTCGTCTTCACGAGAGACTGTAGTGAGTCATGATACATTTACCAATATACGATTGTAACCTTTCTCACACTGGGTCGTACCATGGTAAATTTGTGCCCCTCCACTTTTATTGAACTTCCGCCGCCCCTGGCCATGCGCCAATACATAAATATTTCATATCAATTGTACATATAAACCGTCCATTACATTTAAGTCGATATTCTGGTTATAGTGGAAAATCGTCATCTCAAAAGACTAAACATTCAGCTGGGTCTTCTCCGAGGAAGAGCAGGACTTGTTTACCCATTGTGATAAACAAGTTCTGTTTTACTGGTATAATAGGCCCAGTAGGCACATGGCGTTTTAAATCCTATGAAATTCTGAGCAGTTTGTATCTATTTATATTTGGGGGGGTTAACCACATTTTCTACAGACAGAGTCACCCCGTGTCGAAAAGTTTTACGGGTAGTGGAAGCCGGAGTATCCGGAGAGAACAACCGAGCATTGGCGAGCACCCCCCCCCCCCCCCAACATACCAATTCCACACAAGCAGGGTTAGCAGATTGACGACAAGGGCACCATCGAAGTACAGTACGCCTTGGTACACGACGCCACCGTGTCCCCACGTAGGCAATCAGGATTGAGTGCCTTGCCCAAGTACACAACGCAGTTACCCCTAGCGGGGATCGAACCATGGACCTTTCGGTTTGAAGTCCAATGCCGTAAAAACGGAGCCACCTCTCCCCCATAAGCAGTTTGTAGGATATGTGATATACACTCTAAAATCGGTTGGGTTAAAATTCAACCCAAATCAACTGGGTTGAGTGAATATGAACCCAATTGGGTTCATATTCACTCAACCCGGTTGATTTTGATTGATTTTTAATGCCAACTGATTTTAGAGAGTAGTCTGTCACTGACAAACAGTTTACCAAACTCTCAGGCCAGCACTATAATTCTGTTCGGAATTCGACGCTCTCATGGGCTGATTGTATACCCTCTTTTCGTGCAGTTTGCATGCAGACCATTGGTACAATGTACTGTCCCTGTACTAGCAAAGATATTCTTTCGTACTTCAGTTATAGATATTTAAATCATCCAATATTTAATTCACCCCGAAAACATCAAGATATTAACACAATTAGTAGAACTATGGAGCGTAATAATACAACTACAGCTGTGGTGAATTTCATTCACAGTGGTATAATGGCATAAAAGATTTGGTCAAATCAAGTCTCGATTGACAAAAAATTATTGCGTTGATTCAAAGAAAATCAATGTTTATTGTTTTGTTTTTTGATTCAGTGGGATGGAACATTGCAAGTTGGTCGGAACCGTAGGGAGCGTCGCTTTTTCGACCGACTGAAATATCCCAGCTCATTGAATCAAAACACAGGCGATGGACTATTTCAGGGGAAGACTGGTTCCATTCCATAACAGCGTCGAATTCCTTAAAGAATATATTAGAGTGGTGGCATGAGAGCTTGACATTTTACATTGTTGTGGTTCAAAGAACATTCAAAACGAAGTCTTTAATGGGTTGCTTTCCTTACTCACAATATTCGCCATCTGAGATCGTACCAACGAGGGAGATTCATAAGCTATGTTTTGAGAGAAAAAGGGTAAAATTCTACATTACTCCACAATTTGGTGCAACTTGTGTCAGCTCATGGTTATAGGTGCGACAAGAGGAGAGATAAGTGCGGGAGCCGCGGTTCGAACCGTCGACCTGTAGCACACAAAGCGACCGATTTGCCACGAGACTAAGAGATCCGGACCAACCAGGCTGGTTGGTAAATGGCCTTTATACCTCGACCGCTACACTATTCTCCCCTTCTTTTGAGATTCACCACATGTGAATCTCACCCAAGTTCCTCCCTCAGAGTGGTCGAAACACCCGCAGTGCCACCTACTGCTGAGGATCGGATGAGCCCCCAAATGTAACAGGAGGAGAGATGAGTGCGGGAGCCGTGGTTCGAACCGTCGACCTCTAGCACACAAAGCGACTGATTTACCACGAGACTAAGAGATCCGGACCAACCAGGCTGGTTGGTAAATAGCCTTTATACCTCGACCGCTACATAGGTAAGGAGTTGAAAAAATAATAAGAATGGAATTTTGGAAAACACCGTCTATGGGTAATTCTATTGGTACCAAAGGTGTGTGTGTGGGGAGGGGGGGGGGATATTTATCATCTAGACATGACGTGTGGGCACTATGGCCCCTCTTGCCACTTACACACACCAACCCACCCCCTTTTCCACCAGCCTTGCTTCGCCGCCTCCGAGCCCATCTGAAATAGCTCAGTGATTCAATAAGGTCGCTCCGAAAAATCTCAATTAAGGTTGAGAGTGTCGTTCCGCCATCTTTATCTTAAAAGTCCGCGTGGTGATGGCAATAATGAAAAGCCCTATATATTTTAAGTTCTGAAGCACTTCAAATTGTGTACAGTGTGGGATGTGTTTTACAGAACACAGAGTGGCCTATTTCCTCAACTCATTGATCTCGAGACCACTTTGCAAAATAATTAAATGACAATTATACTATTGATAAATTTCTATGCCCGCTTTCATTTCGTGTGGGTGGATTTTCTGTTCTGAAGTCAGTGCGGTATAACTGACAAGGCAGAAAATAAGCAGACTGTCATCAGCAAAATGAGGCCCCCAGAGGGTGAATTTAGTGATGCTACAGCAGGGTAGCATCACTAAATTTACCCTCTGTGAACCTCAGTCTTAATCAGGGCTTCAAAACTAAACAGAAGAGATACCCAGAGAATAAATTGGCCCACTGTGTGGGATAGCATCATCAAATTTACCCTCTGGATACCTCATTTTGCAAATGTCAGACTGCTTATTTTCAGGCCTGATAACTGATGGAGTCAAATCAACTGACTATCTTTCTGTTGTATGTAGCCGACATCAGATCTTTGAGAATGCACCGGGGGGCTTCCAGGGGTGGCGGTGCCTATTTGGTACTTGCGTCTCCCCCAACCCACATTTTTCACATATATGCAACATAATTATACAATGAATTTAATACTTTCAGCGCAAGATGTCGCTTTGCCGCACTGATGGAACAATATGCCAACAAACAGATAGTCCTGTTATAAACTATATGCAAATGCTTACATATTTAATTGCTAGTAGTATAGCACGTATGAATCGACCCTCATTACCCGGAGCTTTGCCGGAGCAGCTAGTGTTAAATTCCATAGGAACCGGAGCCGTTCGCCGGAGCAAATTTTTCCTGTGCAAAAGTACGGCTCCTTGAAGCTAGATCCGACAAGTGGTGTAGGTACTGTATATATAGTATGCTATGGTGTGTATAGTGATACAGGTAAACACAGGGCTATGGGTATATAGTATGGGTAAGTGGTGGAAAGTTGATGGGAAAGGTGAGACTTATCTTGAAACTCTTTTTCCGCGAAACGGTTGACGTTGATATTGACGTCGTTACGTCATGATGCGCACGCGACCTCATAGAGACATTGACCACTGTTATTGTCCAGTATACATTCCGACATAACGTTGTTCGGGTCAGGAAGTGTCGGACTTCTCGTAAGTGGGGGTTGGGTGATATGGTAGTGGTGGTATATATCCATGTTGGTATCCTATTAGCCCTTGGGTCTTCATATTATCCTATATCGGATATAGCTAGGTCAAGCAGTACTGTAGGAATGGGGGTAATGCATGGTCGCCCGGTTTGGTATTTGCGAGATAGTCCTTGGTGGTTTAGATTGGCAGTATAGGATGAATGGGTTCGAATCCCACCTGCGGCAATCGCGTTGTGTCCTTGGGCAAGACACTTCACCCCCATCGCCCACGTGGGGGCACGGTGACGCTGTGTACTAAGGCGTACTGCACATCGATGGTGCACCTGTCTTCAACCAATGCTAACCCTGCTTGTGTGGAGTTAGTATGTTGGGGAGCTGACAGTTGCTCGCCGTTGCTAGGTGGTTCTCCCCGGGTACTCCGGCTTCCTCCACCAGTAAAACTGTCGAGGTCATGATTAGCCATTGTGCAGAAATATGTGACATTAAACACCAATAAATAAATAATAAATAAATAATAGGATGAATGGTCTGTTGGCCATTCCCCAACCCACATTTTTCACATCCTAAGGATTCGGTAAATAAATAGTACTAAGGGGGTAATAGGTCTGTTGGCCTATTACCCCCTAAAGTACTATTTATTTACCGAATCATTTGTATTATCTTATGGCTGGTATTTAGTTCGTAATGCTAGGTCAGGCAGTATTATAATCGTTCGTTTGGAAGTGGGGCTTAGGATGCAATGTGTATACCGCTGTATGTCCCCTGTTAGTCCTCGGTATTATTAACAAACCGATTGCTTTGTATTATTCTATGGCTGGTATAGGTAGTACGTTATGGTAAGTCAAGTGGTATTTTGAGTGGGGGTAATACCTGGCAGTATAGAACAGCAGTATAGTATGGACAATATATAGCTGTGTGCCCCCCCCCCCCCCCCCTGAAAGCCATTGATACTACTAATCGACTTAATGTTTTATGTCACCCCATAACTAATATAGGTAGTATGTAATGTGGGGCCAGACGTTATTGTGGGTGGGTGGGTGGGAGTAATGCATGGTCGCCTAGTGTGGTAGTGTAGGATGTACGCATGCTCCCCTACAGGTCCCATGTTAGTCCTTAGTACTATTAATCCGCCTAATGCTTCGTGTCATCCTATGACTTGTATAGGTAGTATGTAATGCTAGGCCAAGGGGTACTGTGGGTAAGGGTAATGCCTGATGTCAAAACACGGAATCCAAATTTTACGGACTCGGATAGGAATTCCAATTACGGAATCCCTTTTTAAGAATCCCTTTTTGGAAAATGCCTGTGGCTATGGAATCCCTTTTTCTGAAATGAGTCTAAGAGTCGTTCGAGGAGTCACTCGAACGAGCAATTGCTCGTTAGCTCATTTGCTCGATGAACTTCGAGTCGTTCGAGCAGTATGTCGAGTCACTCGATCGAGCAATTACTCGATAGCTCATTTGCTCGATGAGCTTCGAGTCGTTCGAGCAATGACTTGTCAGTAATTGCTCGATAGTTTATAGGGGGAATCCGGGATAGGTATGCCTTGTGATATAGGTAATAGTATCCTTAGATAAGTATCCTCTAAAAGGTATCCTCGATAGGTATCCTCAAATAATACAATACCAGGCCATAGGTAGCCTCAAATACCCGTAACACAAAATGACGTTGTCATCAATTTCGAAGGTAAATTATACTGCTCACATTTTGCCAAGGATCAACACACGACATATTTGTATCTAAAAAAATTGTATATTTATTTGGGGGATTAATGACACTTCGACAGGCAGGGTTACCTCGTTTGAGACAGTTTTACGGAGGAGGCGAAGCACTCAAAGAGAACTATGTGCAACGGAGATCAACACTCAGACTCTCCAACGTGCTAACTCCACACAAGCAGAGTTAGCATTGGTTGAAGACAAGTGCACCATCGATGTGCAATACGACTTAGTACACAGCGCCACGGTGCACCCACATGGGCAATCGGGATTTAGTGCCTTGCCCAAGTACACAGCTGTACGTAAAAAGTAAATGTGTACATTTTTATATGTGTTTGTTTATTGAAGTTTAATAACACTTTCAATATCCTTAACCATATTGTGTCGGCCAATTTGTCGTGTGGGGAAGAGTCGTACTAATTAAGCGTCAAAAGCTATGTTTTCGGGCGAAACTTGAAAATATAATAAAATGGCCACGCCGATTTGGGGCACTCCCGCCTCAGAATACGGAAATCGTTAATTGTAAAATGTTCGGTTTTATCTAGCCAGGTCTTGCTAATGGCGACTAGGTCTTTTCCTCAAAATGGGTCATTTACGATCTTTTTAGTGTTATGCTTCTCGCATTCTATAGGACTATACTAGTTTATTTAATAATCGACAGGAGGATAGTTGTTGAGGTTAGATAATTTTATGATTAGTCTTAAGCTTTATTGGTTGCGGCTTCTATCAACGATTGTGAGATTTAGGATTTGAAGAGATGGGAAGCGATTTTTCCTACAGCTTTGCAGATATCCGTGAGATTGACATCTATGCGTTTTTTTAACCCTTTACCTAACGTGAAAAGCAGACGACACTTGCAAAATAAATTCTTGAATAACTAATTTTTTTCATTTTTTGTCTCAAAAACATAGGTTATGACCCCTCGTTGGAACGAGCTCGACGAGCTCGTTCCAACGAGGGGTAATAACCTATGTTTTTGAGACAAAAAATGAAAAAAATAGTGAAAATTAATTGGCGATTTTTGAGAAAAGCACTGGCCGGTTTTGGCCGTTACGTTGGGTAAAGGGTTAAAAAAGATATTGTACAGTGTTTTCGCTGCGGGGAACATATGACACGAGGGGAGGACGTGTTTGTCAGTTTATCTGGTTTTAAACAGATTAATAAGATATTCGTTTAACTTTTTTGAAGTGTGGACAGCCCGGTACCGGCTAAGGTGATGCCCTCTACAGTTGGGACATGTTAAGGAGGCAGTATTACACGCATGGGGAAGATAGTTCTCTCTGCATTTTATGCAGGTTAACTGCACTCTGTATTTTCTTGGCAATGTGATAAAATTTTTGGCATTTGTGGCACTGAATGGGAGCAGGGTTAGCCCTATATGAATCAGTGCCGTGTTTACGGCAGCAAATTGTGACCCCTTTGCAATTCATTTTATATTTTTTGCCTCTGGTCAGACAGGTGAACTAAGTTTCCAAGTGGGGTTGTCCGTGGCATTGGAGGTGAATCTCTTCCATGGATATCCTCGCAGGGCGTTGTCAGTGTCTGTTTTCGTGGTTTTCCGATTACCTCTGGTGACAACCACACTAATATTTGGCATCACTCGAAGTGGGCGTCGGCTGAGTTTTTTGTGACCCAGCTTCTGTGGGTCATGGGCTATCTCTCTTGCCTTATCGACATAAGCGAGTTTAGGTGGGGAACTGCACGTGATTCATTTTTTTTTTTTTTTTTTTTTTTTTTGGGGGGGGGGGGGGGTGTTTTGGATTTCCTTTAGTTGTACAACTGTATCATTGGAAGGATCTCCGAAAATTTGGGGCACTGGCGTTTGAGTCGTTTTGGCAGTATTCTCCGAATATTTTTTTCTATTTTCTTTTTCTTCTTAAGTGCCTTGATCTGATTTCCTTTGTTCGACTGTTTAGGTCTGTACCTTGGTTGTTGTGGGATTGGTGTAGAGTTCTCAACGTCGAAATCCGAGTCCGACTCTAGCTGCCCCAGTTTTCTTTTTCGGGGAATTTTGCTGGGTGTTAAGACGTGTTGTTTTCTATTCTGTGTTGCAATTCTGCGGATTATCTCGTTGTTGATATTCCGCTTTGTGAGTCCGAGGTGAAGCCACTCGGCTTGGTGTGACGTAATTGTGAGAGGGGCGTTTCCATTATATCGGTAGGTTTATTGGTGATATCGGTAAGTTTCTCGTTGTCTTTATACATTCTAACATCAGTTCGGTTAAAAAGCAACCCAAATTAACTGGGTTGAGTGAATATGAACCCAATTGGGTTCATATTCACTTAACCCGGTTAATTTGGGTTACGTTTGTGTCGTTAAACCCCAATAAATAAATAATTAAATTTTTACGTACAAATATGTCGTTAGTACGGGTTATCCTTGGAAAATTGTGAGGAGTATAATGTTCCTTCGAAACAGCTGAGAACATTCTTTCGTGTCACACCATATATTATAATCGTATCAAGCTCTCAGGCCACCAGTCTAATTCTGTTGGAAATTCGACGCTGTTATGGCCTGGAACCAGTCTAGTCCTCAAATACGTGATTGCCTATGTTTAGAATCACTCGTGCCATTTGGGTTCATATTCACTCAAACCAGTTTATTGGGTTAATTTTTAACCCGACTGATTTTAGAGTGTTCTTTTAGTGATGGGTTGTTTGGGATGTGTCAATAGATTTGGTAGAGACCTCGGTGGACACGTTTTCTGTAGAAGGGCCCTGAACCCCTTCAATTCCACCACGGGATCTTTGTTCCTTCCTCTCTTATACTCCATGGTCTTCCTATTCTTTTCCCGCTGGGCAGCTAGCTGAGCGGTGAGGTGCTCGCTCTCTTTTCAGCGATTTCCATAAGCTGTTCGATCAGGATCATTATCATCCATACACCGTGTAGTATTTATATCGTGACGATAATTGGCATCGATGGACGTGACAACCGTTACTTATTCTCAATTTCTTATTCGACATTCGTTATCAACCAATTTTATCGGTTGATAACGAATGTCGAATAAGGAACTGGGAATAAGTAACGGTTGTCACGCCCCCTTGGCATCGTGTTTTGCAGACTTGATTATTTATCTATCGTTTTAGCAACATAACAAAAAGTATCCATTTATTATTCACAAATTGTTCTTTGTGTGAGCTCTGAGATTCCAATTCTTACTCATTGAAACAGCCTCCGCAGTTTCCCCAAGTGTTTAAATTGATGTACAAGAATAAAATAGACAGCGGTCGTGAGATATTGATCTGAAGTTGAGAACATTAAAACTTTTATTTTGTACGCTAAGGTCGTTGATTGTCCTGGAAGGATGTGACAAAGAACAGGCGGGACTATTGATCAATTCTGCAGGTTTTAAGGTAGGCGGTGCATCTAATTAGGACTGACATGGGCATGTTATATTGAAAATAAATGAATGACTCCCTCTTGAAGTCTGATAAGCTGATGTGCGATGGCTGAGGTTAGAGCATTGGACTTGAGATCTAGAAGTCGACGGTTAGATTCTGTCCCGTATCATCAGCGTTGTGCCCTTGTGCAAGACACTTCATCCCGATTGCCTATGTTAGACCTTGGTTGCACTGGGTGCTAAGGCAAAGGACACGTCCGCGTTAGCCTGCTTTCAAAAGATGTTAAACGTGCTTGTATAGCCGTGGGGAACGGCCGTCGATATCTGCTGTGAAACAATGGTGTTCAACTGATGACTCGGAGACAAATTAAAGATGACAGCAATTTAATAGCGAATCTGGTATTCCAAATATCTCACAGCAATCAACATTTAATAACCGGTCTTGTTGGATATCCGAACAATTTTACAGCAATAGCTCATGGGATTTCCCAATAAAATGAATCAGAGTAACGTTTGGAAGTCCAAACTGTAACTGAATTCGTACTTGTGATCAAGGCTATAT
This sequence comes from Pictodentalium vernedei, assembly GCA_031216915.1. Taxonomy (NCBI): domain Eukaryota; kingdom Metazoa; phylum Mollusca; class Scaphopoda; order Dentaliida; family Dentaliidae; genus Pictodentalium; species Pictodentalium vernedei. The sequence goes on from CM062291.1 coordinate 241,432,453, forward strand.
ATACAATATAAAGATTAAAGTAATCTTTCACTGGGTCTTAATGAGATGCCTTAACTTAGTGAATAGAGCTTAAATAAACAATGGAGGGAAACAATGAATAGAGCCAACTTGTTAAATACTTCTATGAAAGAGGCTTGCTGTCTCATGACGAATGAAAAAATATGCAAAGTTTGAAACAATTGAAATTGAATTGGACAAAATGCGAATAGTAGATTGTGAATGCAATATAATAACAGTAAATTTGTCTTTTTGTTTCGAAAGTGCATCATGGTCTGTACACGCTCCGGTGATACTTGTGCAGAGTTACTAAGGTGGAGAGTCCGACAGTTACTAACCGTTGCTCATCGGTACTCGCCGGTTACTCTAGTTTCCGCCACCCGTAAATCTGTCCGACGCGATGTGGCCATAGCTGTTGAAAGTGCCGTTAAACAACAATGGACAAACAAACAAACAAACGCCATTTTCGTGTCTTTAGATGAGTCCAAGGTTTTATTTTGTGTAATTTTTGATAGCCTGATGCTTCTCATGGGTGATTAATGGCATCTATTAAAGTAGCACATTGACGGAACGGGATAAAACAGCTTATAAACGAAGCAAATGATCTGTCATGCTCTATAATTTGGAGATAATCCTGTAATTTGAAAATGTTAGCTACAGTACCGTTGGGTTGATTTTTATCCCAACTGTTTTTAGAGCTGAAACGGTTAACCGATTAATCGATCAAGCAATGATCAACGTCTTGATCGACCAAAAAAGTAATTGATCGATTAACCGTTACTTTTGAGCTACTGTATTTTCTGGGTTAACAAAAGAACAAACTTGCTTCAAAACAGGCAAACATTGTCACACTGACTCACATCAATTATATGAGACAGACTAAAGCATGCAAGTTACGTACTGACATACTTGTTCACTTGCATGATCATTATACTGTATCAGTAGCTGGAAATGATCATTCTTAACCCTTTACCCAATGCGTGCAGCAGCGACACTTGCAGAAAAATTCTTGTATTACTAAAAAATTTCAATTTTTGTCTCAAAAACATAGCTTATGATCGATGAGCTCGTTCCAATGAGGGTTAGTAAGCTATGTTTTTGAGACAAAAATTGAAAACATAATACAATTTGAATGGAGGGTTTTGTATATAGAGCTGGTCGGTTTTGTCCTTTACGTTGGTTAAAGGGTTAATGCTGTAAATCATCAACGGTACGGCAATTATTCGGGTACCAATAAGAGCAAGTGATTAATCGGTCAAATAAGGTTAATCTATGTGATTAATCGACCAAGAAAACCCTTTAACCGTTTCAGCGCTAAATGTTTTTAAAGTGTTATACTCGTGACGCCACTTCTTGTTTAATTTACACGTGCCGTACTCCAAATTGACCATGCTGGGTTCCCCAACAGCCCGAATTGGGTACGACAGCCGTCCATATGTACAACCGACTCTGTGTGTGGCATACGTCCAAGTATCAAATCTTGTCCCATAAGAAAACTCATGATTGCTATAGCAAAAGCGAAGCGATATCTATCTGACACACCTATCCCGATGAAAATGTACCAACTGGAAACATTATTGCGGGTGGGGATCATACCCCACCCTCTCCCCTTCGCTACGTCCCTGTCCGTGTGAGGACTTTCCGGGAATTTAAGATACATGGAAATCTGTAAATTTACCTAGTCAAACTTTATACTATATTGTTTTATGACAAAAACAGACGTTGAGTTGATACCCCAAACTGAGTTTTGTTTTGAAAAAAATGTAAATTGATGGGATGGGGGGCGGGGGGTGGGGGAGGTATATGCCAACAATAACACAAATCATTCCTTATTCGATGATTTCATTGAGGAGTTTATGTCCTGGAGGATAACCAGATCAGCATTAAAACCAGGACAAGAAAATATGCATGACACTGCGAAAGCGCACAACAGTACAGTCATACCAACATACTCAGGATGAAGGAGAAATATCTATTCAAATAATTTATTGCAAAGACTGTGCAATACGGTACTGTGACACAATAGCCATGTTAACCTGCATAGTTATAATTTTGCAAGAGAATGTCCAACCGCAGAAGAGGAGAACAAAATGTGGTCACATTTGAACATATCATTACCACGCTGGCCCGAAATTGTTTGGTGCCCAGTGGAATTTCTGCTCGGTAGCAAATGAACTTTTTTGGTGTCAAATGAAAAATGTTAGTGCCAAATGGATCTAATTGTAAATTAGAACAAATGCATGTTTCGTACTTTGACTGCAATAATGTGTCATCTGCAATGCTAACGCATTGCAGATGGCGCCTTGCTGCACTCAACGTACGATATTATAATTTAGTGTTACCTGACTCTTTTAAGTATATTCGTTACAAAAAACACAAATGATAAAATATAGATAATAAAAAAGTGAAAGGCTATTATTACTTACTTACCTAGTCCTCTTCGTGCTGGCCATCACCAAAAATCGCAAATTTTGTCTGTCTGCTGACCATCTCTAAACTTGGCCACACGACCATCCGAGCGCTTTCATCTCTTTCTCTTCTGTTCTTTGCCAAGTGCCAAGTCTTCTTCGGCCTGCCTCTCTCCCGCCTGCCTGCTGGGGTCACCTCATGGCAACTCTTGCGATTGCATTAGGATCCATTCTGTTGATGTGTCCAATCCAACGCCATCATCTTCGCTTGATTTCTGTGGCGAGTGGGTTGGTGTTTGTTCTCTAATAGAATTCCTCATTCGTGATGGTGGCTGGCAAGAAGATTCGCAGTATCCTCCTCACCATCTGGTTTGGAAAATGTCCAGCTTGTGACTGGTGGACTTTGTCACTTTCCACGCCCCGCTCTATACAAAGGGATTCCAAGTACGTTGCTCTTGAAGATTTTCAGTTTAGTGTTGGTTTTCAAATGTCTTTTAATGGAGCAAAGGCCCCTCTGGCTTTGGTTAGGCGGTTACATACATCAGACTTCGAGTCCCCATCAGTGGAGATTTCGCTTCCGAGGTATAGCAATTCCTGAAACTTCCTCGATGTTTTGGCTGCCGATGACAACTTGTTGTTCAAATTGGGTGTTGACCTCCATGAGCTTTTTCTTATCGGTATTGATGTTTAAGACGATCTGTTCACCCATTCAATCCAGCTTCTGTGTTTTTCCTTGATTGTCTTAGTGGCGATGTGAAAGGAGAGCAAGGTCATCCACAAATTCAAGGTCTTCTAGATGTTTCAGTTAAGGTCCATGTAATTCCTCTCTTGGTGTTCTTTATTGTTCGCTTCATCAACTAGTCTATGCACATAGAGAATAGAAGATGCGACAGCAGACACACTTGTTTCACACCAGCTCTTATGGAGAGCTTCTCTAAAAGACTGGATCCACAGATGACCTTTGCATCGATGTCGGTGTACAGCATCTTTATGATGGATATCAGCTTCTCTGGGATTCCATAATAGTGCCATAATGGTGCATAATTCTCTATAGGGCAGGTCGGTTGATGCTGTCAAATGCTTTGGCAAAGTCGATGATGTTGGCGTAGACTGTTGAATCCATTCGTTGCTTTGCTCAATGATTTGTCGAAGTGTAAAGATTTGTTCAGCACAAGACTGCCCCTTCCTGCATCCTGCTTGTCACTTCCTAAATAGAGGATCGACAGTTACTGCCAGGCGGTTGAGGATGACACGGTTCAAGACTTTGCAGGTTACTGACAACAACATAATCCCTCTCCAGCTGTTGCAGTTGGTGAGGTCACCTTTCGTGGGAAGCTTGGAAGCTTCGCAATCAAACTGATCTTCCAGGGCTGGGGTGCCTTTTCTGACTCCTAAATGTTTTGTAGTGTCTCTGTGAATACCCTTGGTGCTAACACTTCTTCGGCTTTCAGTATCTCAGCGTGCACTCTATGAATTCCTGACGCCTTTCTATTCTTGAGAGACTTTATGGCTTTCCAGACTTCCTCTGTATTTGCTGGATCGGTGCTGATATCCAATGCAATGCTGCTGGCGTAATTGTGGCTTCTACTTCCAGATCGTCTCTATTTAGGTTCCTCTCAAAGTGTTCCAGCATCTACCTTGCTTTGATGAGCCTCTCGTTGATGGGTTTCCACTCTATCAAGCTTCTATGAACCTCTTTGGTGGTTATGATTGCAACTCCTCTACTGTGATGGCCATCCGTCCTTCCTGAGTAGATATTAGTTGCCTTGATCCACTTCAAACCCATCTTGTTTCACTCACTGCGAGTAGCTCAATGTTATAACCTTCCATTTCTTTCACATTGAGTTCCCCCTGTCTGGTAGAGGGTCCAGACATTCCAGCAGCCCACTCCACGGGTTGTTTTTGGTCTGAGGATGTCCACACTCGGGATGTCAACGCTCGGATGGGTTTGGCCACCATCTGTTCTTGGTCCAGTTTCCTGGATTGCTTCTATCCTCCCACTAGCATCTTGTTCTTTGGTTGAGGTTTCTGTAGCAAAGTAGTTTTTTTACGTGGCTGGGGTGCTGGCCAAGCGCACAACCCTCCTCTTTGCACACCACGGGCTTGGGACCAGGTAATGGTGGAGTTCAAGGCTATTATTAACGTATACAAAATAATTTCATGAGTACTATTTACACACTGTTCATTCACTCCACATAAACTGGCAGAAAATAATTTGTTTTAATCCAGAAGGATTATATAAAGATTAAGTAACAACGAAATGTTTTGATAAGAATCAGATTAAATGGATCAACTATTAATTCAGTTCACCAATAACCAAGAGCCGTGATTACCCTGTAACCAAAAGATTACTTGACAGGCGTGAATTCTGTATCGCCTGTGTCGTCTGACGGTGATTTTATCGAAAACGACACACCGAAATAATAAACTACAAACCTTTTAGACCTATGAAAAGTATATTTTTGGTGCCAAATGTTGGTGCCAAATGCTATATTTTTGGTGCCAACGAATTTATTTAGTGCAATTGGCACCACTGGCACCTGACAGCGTGACCACCGATTATTTTATAATTTGAAGGGAGCTGGGGACCAACCCATATCGCTGGAAGAGTGGGAGGGGGGGGGGTAAAATCCCCGGAAGCTGGGTGTTCTATCTGCACCTTATTGAAAAGCACATACACAGAACGACACGCGTGTGAATGAGTTAATCGATATGGCACGATAACCAGCGCGGAAGGATAAAACGAGAGGCCACAGGACTCGAGTTTTATCCTGCAGCGATGGCACAAGTGTCATATCGATTACCCCATTCACACGCGTGTACCATTCTGTGTTTATTACACACCTTCACGTTTATGAAAAAAACAATTATTAGGACACTCAGCAATACATTTGACAACTATCAACAAAAAGAATACATTTTATCGCCAACCAAATTTACGAGGAGAAGCTGTGTTACTATTTCGTCCCCTGAGTTCCATTTTTTCTATGTGCCTACTCACAAGCGATTCAAATTGTAATTGCGTTGCACGATTTGTAGAAAATTCCAGTGAAATTTTGCTTCTATTTAAAAATAGTCCGTCAACGATTTCCGTTCCGCACATATGTGCGAAACAGATTTTCATTTCCCGCATGGTTTAGTGTTGCTTTAGATGGGGATTGCACAGAACAGGCGTGTGATAAAAAGATTTATCATATGACTCGTCCGTTTTGTTCACTTTAAAACATTTGATATTTTGTTTTCATATTAATCAGTGATACGTAAACCCTTCCGTCAATTTCATTGGTCAATTTCAAAACTAGACAATTTGATTGGCTGAACAAAATACAACTGGCCCACATTTTCATAATTTGCATAATTAGATTTGGGAGCTTTCATTGGTCAATTTCAAAACTGGACAATTTGATTGGCTAAACAAAATACAACTGGGTCACATTTGCATACTTTCAGTAGTGGGAAATTACGTTATCTGTCCTATTTAGGGTGAGTTTTATTGTATTAATCTTTTACCTAACATAACGGCAAAAACCGTCTCGCGCAATACAAGGAAAACGCCATTCATTTTTTTTTATACTTTCACTTTTTGCTTCCAAAACATAGGTTGAGACCCCTCATTGGAACTATCGTGTCGCGCTCGTTCCAATGAGGGGTCATAACCTATGTTTTGGAAGCAAGAAATGAAAATTTTTAGTTATACGAGGATGGTTTTTTCAAGTGCCGTCTGCAACTCAAGTTAGGTGATGGGTTAAAAAGTCATACTAAGTGGCTAATTTGTGCGTGTGTGTGTCATATGATAAATAGAATATGAAATGAGTGTTTTTCTCATATAATATTTATGAAACTCGTCTGAATTTCCGTTTGGGCTCGTCAGAGGCTCGCCCAAACGGAAAATTCTTAGACTCGTTTCATAAATATTATATGAGAAAAACACTCATTCCATATCCTCTATATACCACTTTATTTGGGTACAACATATGCTATATCATGGCACACGTTCATAAGAAGGTCTTTGGTGCACCCACAGCCACTCAGCTGCAGATATAAGCAAGAGCGTCGCGAAGATGAGCTATTGAAGGGGATGGGGTGTAAACCTGATTTGTTACAACTGTGCTGGCTCAAGTCCGGACTGATAAAATATACCAGTTGCATAAGCGTGCCATGCCTTGATGATGTAGTTTGAATACTAGTCAGGATAAAACCTAATGGACTCAAGACTTCTTAGACATTTATATGTGGGCAAACAAAACATAAATATAGCAGTCGTGTAACACAGCCTCTTGCTGAATAAACACTTACAGTACTACAAACTGCTCATGCACAATGTTGCTACCCCACATCCCGAAACGGGTACTACAGGCCTCCATTTGTATGACAGATTGCGTGTGTGACACTAGACCACAAAATAAATCTAGTCTCATAAGAAAGGACCACATTATTAATAAAAATAAATCGATATTATCCATTTGAACATAGGTGGTATCTTTCATGTCAGTTCAATGACAACGATTAGAAGAGTCCATAATCATTATTTGGGCGTGGACCAATCAATATGTTTCAACGTCTAGCCTTTGGGGCTGCACGTTGAAAATATTGATTGGTCTACCACACCCATAGACTTGGAACCTATCATACTTAATGAAATAGTGACCTATCATGTTTCTGGGCCTCCCGTGTTCAAAGGTTTAAGACTCCAATGCTGACTAAAATGTCCCAACCGGAAAACTGTTCTCTTTGGGTTTTGTTCTGTGTGGTTTGTTTTTGGGAGTTTTCTAGGGGTATGTGTGTGTGTGTGTGAGGGGGAGGGGGAGGGGGAGGGGTTAACACCTTCAATCCCCCTTCGTGACACTGCCGCATATGAGATTACTGAAACTGAGAAGGACTGGGTTTTAGAATGACATAATATACGCTACAATGTAACTTCGAACACAATACGAAACAAGAGAACCCTTGTGCAAGCACAAGAGCGCGAGAAAAGACCAATGAAACACTTTTATTTTGTGCATATATCATGCAGTCTCTTCGTATTAGAACATAAACAACAAACATTCTGTAAATAAACTTGAATCTATCTCATTACAAGAAGATGACTATGATATCTCAAAGCATTGTGACTGATGTATTACAAGAAGTGTTTGAATATATTTCAAGTTTATTGGACAGTATTCCCAAATATGTGTGCTAATATCTTCATTCGAAATCACTTAAAAAGCCCCCCCCCCCCCTCTCCCACGCACATAAAAGCCCCACCTCATCACAAAAAAGGTTCAGCTTGTTGGACGCTGCGTCCTCGTAAGTAGTATGTCATGCACGTTTGGGGCCTCAGTTGCCGGATCTCATTGCCGGATCTCATGTTACGTCATAGTCACGTGATCCAGTGGCGCCATGTTGTGTTGTCATGGTAACCCGCGTAAGCGGCCATGTTGTGACGTTATCTCCATAGTGATACGTGGTGTGGGTGCGCATGCGCAGCGCGTGTTGTTAGGGTAATACGTGTTTCCGTCGTCCATTTTGTATACTGGAGGCCACCATCTTGGTTTCTATGGTAGCACGTGATTGCTATGTGACCTAAACCCTTCTTATAGGACAGGTTATGTTCGGAGGGCATGTTCGATTAAATCGGAATAAATCTAATTACCACAAACAACCCGACAATCCCTCCAAATCACCAAAATCCACCCAAAATCACCGAAATAGACTTTATTTGATACGGATTCCCCAATTTATCGGCTTAGCACGTAGTGCTACAGTACCGAGAGGGTACCGGGGGTGTGTTCCTTTTTCCTGGAGCATACTCCAGTAGCGTAGAAGAGCCTATTAGATGGAACGGCTTTGCTTATTATTACTGTATTTAGCTATTCTCGTCTATTCTTGTTAGTTCTGACCCTATTCCGAGTACTCTTGTTGTTTCATATATCTAGATTATTTATATAGATTATAACTAACCAATCTGATTACTCGATTTCCCATAATCTCTATGCCGAGTTATCTCCCCTTATTATAGTTGAGTTCCATTCGATTCTCATCACCTCTATATCCAATGGCCATATCCCATGGAATCCCTTATTGTGAAACGTCTCTGGTTATGGAATCCCTTTTTTGTCGTATGAGGCCATGAGGGCTATGTAATAGCCCTCAATGAGTCCTCATATATTATGCCTCATAGACTCATTGAATTTTGAGGTTATGAGGACCATTAAAAAACCCTCAATGAGGTATAATTTACTGCGACTCTTAGCCTCATTTCAGTATTTGAGGATACCTACGATCTGGTATTGTATTATTCGAGGATACCTATCGAGGATACCTTTTGGAGAATCCCTTTTTTGTCGTATGAGGCCATGAGGGCTATGTTGAGGTTATGAGGACCATTAAAATTCCCTCGAAAGGAATGGTTTCGCGCGCCGAAGGCGCGCAGGGGCGGTTTGAGCGACAAGCCCCTTTCGACCCTCAGTGACTGTAGATGGTTAATTTTCACATGTCTAGGCGTGTTGAAGGAGGAAAAAGAAGGAGGAAAGAGGTTTATCCCTTTCTGGCCTTCTTGCGGCTCTTCTTTTTGGGTGGAGGTTGGCTTGGTGATGGTGATGGTGATGAGGCTGGTGGTGGTGTAGAGGTGTGCCAGTTACGTTCAAGGTATTCTCTTACTCTAGTCTGTGCTGCCTTGGATAACTCCATCTCTCTAAATACGGTCTCCACAGAGATCGGTGGCTGTATCGCTCCCGGGCTTTCCGGCAGTGAAGGAAGAGGAGAGTGAGGGGTGGGAGGTGGTCAAAAAGCAACTTCCAGTTCCACCTCAGTCTCCACTGGACGTTCCTCATCCAACTTTACCGGCTCAGGAGCCGGCAGTTGATTGGGAGTACCAGTGGGACTAAGAGGGGAACTGGCGGCTGCCTCCAGAACCTCCACCCCCTCACTCAACTCTTTCTTCCTGCTCCGGAATGCCTCCAAGCGCTGGGCGTCCCTGCGTTTGGTTGATGGACTTTTCTTTTTCTTCTTCTTCTTCTCAGGGCCTCCGTGCCTCTTCGGGTGATGACCAGTGGGAGAGGGGATCCTCTCTCCAAAGGTACTACCTCTCCCCGAAGAGAGTGGTGTCTTGGTTGTCTCAATCTCGAACTCCAAGTTCAGGTGGACTCTCTTGCCTGTCTCCTGGACAGTCCAGGTGACAGGGCAAGAGATGCCCAGAGCTGAAATGGTCTTAATTAATCTATCTGGTAGCTCCAGCTTTTCCATGCTTCTTGAATCAGGTCGCTCTGGATTCAGAAGTGTGAATGGCCACCCGACGTGCAATGAGGTATAGGACAGATAGACCATAGACCTGTAGTGGCTTTGGAGCTTTGGCGACAAGATGGAAGCGGTTGGTAAGACTACATTAGACGTCATTCAGGGATTACTCATGGTCCTCATGGCCTCATACGACAAAAACGGGATTCTCAAAAAGGTATCCTTGATAGGTATCCTTGAATAATACAATACCAGGCCATAGGTATTGTACTGAAATGAGGCAAAGAGTCGTAGTAAATTCTACCTCATTGAGGGAATTTAAATGGTCCTCATAACCCCAAAATTCAATGAGGCTATGAGACATAATAAATGAGGACTCATTGAGGGCTTTTACATAGCCCTCATGGCCTCGTACGACAAAAAAGGGATTCTCCAAAAGGTATCCTCGATAGGTATCCTCGAATAATACAATACCAGGTCGTAGGTATCCTCAAATACTGAAATGAGGCTAAGAGTCGTAGTAAATTATACCTCATTGAGGTTTTTTTAATGTCCTCATAACCTCAAAATTCAATGAGGCTATGAGGCATAATATATGAGGACTCATTGAGGGCTATTACATAGCCCTCATGACCTCATACGACAAAAAAGGGATTCCATAACCAGAGACGTTTCACAATAAGGGATTCCATGGGATATGGCCATTGGATATAGAGGTGATGAGAATCGAATAGAACTCAACTATAATAAGGGGAGATAACTCGGCATAGAGATTATGGGAACTCGAGTAATCTGATTGGTTAGTTATAATCAATATAAATGATCTAGATATATGAAACAGCAAGAGTACTCGGCATAGGGTCAGAACTAACAAGAATAGACGAGAATAGCTAAATACAGTAATAATTAGCAAAGCTGTTCCATCTAATAGGCTCTTCTACGCTACTGGAGTATACTCCAGGACAAAGGAACACACACCCGGTACCCTCTCGGTACTGTAGCACTACGTGCTAAGCCGATAAATTGGGGAATCCGTATCAAATAAGGTCTATTTCGGTGATTTTGGGTGGATTTTGGTGATTTGGAGGGATTGTCGGGTTGTTTGTGGTAATTAGATTTACTCTGATTCAATCGAACATGCCCTCCGAAAATACACCTGTCCTATAAGAAGGGTTTAGGTACATAGCAACCACGTGCTACCATAGAAACCAAGATAGTCGTCTCCAGTATACAAAATGGACGACGGAAACACGTATCACCCTAATAACACGCGCTGCGCATGCGCACTCACACCACGTATCACTATGGAGATGACGTCACAACGTGGCCGCTCACGCGGGTTACCACGACAACACAACATGGCGCCACTGGGTCACGTGACTATGACGTCACATAAGATCCGGCAATGAGATCCGGCAACTGAGGCCCCAAACGTGCATGACATACCACTCTCGTACGAAACTCGACTTGGAACGAAACGCCCTTGCCGAGGTAGTTTTGATAGGATATGCCCCGGTACCATGTACATCTCCAAGCTTATTGGACAGGGGTTGGGGCTACACTTCGATATTTAAAATCTTCATTCGAAAAAGACTTGGAAAGGCACCTCACACCCTTCTACAAAAACAGAGCAGAATCAGAATGCTTAAACGTGGGCTAACATTATCGAGGGTGGAGATATAATAACAAAAATGGTTTTTAAAAGTACTTCTAATGCGGAAATCTGTAATCTGAAATCTTAAGTGATCGCATTCGTCTATTGGAAGTTGCATAACGACAACCCCAATATTGATCGCATTGAATACGGCGAATACAAGTTAAAATCCGCTAGCCGAACTTGGCCGATAAAATTTGTAACGAAATCACAAAGACTTTTTCCAATGGAGTATCTATCAGCCTATTGTTCAAAAAGATATATAATCAAGGAAAATATTTTTTTATTACGAAAATTGGATTTTCATAATCAAAATTCCTCCGAGATTATGTTTACTTTTTAATTAATCGTCCATAGACCTTATTTAGCTATAAAAGTAAATATGGGTTGGAAATTAAAATCATATGTTCAGTTTTGAAAAAAAACCTGTAACGCAGAACATGTCAATTTGAATCAACCAGCCCAAATCTGCCATCGGTGTCGAAGATAGAGTTTAAGAATCCAAATCAATCAATGGCGGTCAATAAAGGGTGGGGGAAGCCGCCATGTGCTGTATCTCTTGGGTCAAAATATGTTAATGAAGTCTTGATATCCAGATTACTTTTTGAAAGTAGATACCAAAAAATACTTAACGATGCATTATGATAGCACGGCACCTAAGGTTGGCCTCGAGCGACAGACTATCCTTGTCTGCATTGAGATCAATTGACTGTTGTAATAATTTGTTTGATACGTCGTGACATGTGCATTGGACTCGTTAATTTGACGTCAAATTAATATATAGACATATCACCCAGAGCGAATGCATAAGTCAAATGAATAATCTTTGTCATCATATTTAACGTTTTTCACTTCTGTATACATCAACAACAGAAAAAGCATATTTTCAAGGCCATGCCTGTGATGGAGGTGTATCTTACGATAATATCTAGCGTTATAGATCTAGTACCTTACTTTGTCAGTCAGGCACCCATGCAGTACCGTGTGTAGATAATACTGTGACATCAGACGGCATTTTACCCAAACTATAATTCGGCGACAGTGGTGTAGCCGGGCCCCCAAAATACCCACCGGTGCCCTTGAAAATCCTGAAATCTACGATATGGATGGGGCGTCAGCTATTGAAATGTGGAGAGATCATCATACAGAGATCATTCCATGCTTAATGTTCTTTTGAGCCATCTGGGGCATATTTTTCAAAATTTATTCTGACCTGGGCCTCCCCGGAGAAATTTAAAAAAAATGTATACTCCCCATCCCCGACTCCACCAACGGGAGAGGGGCACTACCTTCATACATTTCCCCAACTCAAGACTTTGATCTTCGTGTTATGCCCTAAATAAATATGCTTGACCCACCCCCCCCCCCCCCCACATAAGAACCGTGTGCCCCTAGCCTAAAATAATTGTCTGGCTACGCGCCTGTATTCTGCAGTAGCTTTGGCTTTAATATTTGTCTGCCATTGCCATGATTTATAGCTGATCATTACGTCCATTTGATCGACTTGGTCGCTCCTAAAAATATAAACAAGCTGCGACAGATTTAATCACATCTCCCGTCGTAGCCAGGGAGAATGCAACCAGGGGTCGCATTTATCAACCATTGGTATTGCGTACGACACCTGAAAAAAAACTTTAGCCATAAAAAGCAAGGACAATTATATGAAACAAATAACATTATAATTTATAAGGAGATGAATGTACATTACAATGGACAGTCAAAATGGTAGACCTTTAGATTGGTCTAATTTTGGGACATCTCAGTATTGCCAACTCATTTGCTGTTCAGCCTCATTGAAGCAGGCCTTTAAATTCCACCGAACTCACAGTGGCAACCGATGCTCCAAAAATACAGGAATGTTCCCAAATAAGAGGAAAAAAATAATCGGGTTTGTTTTGTTTTTTGTTTGTTGTTGTTGTTGTTTTTTTTTTCTTTTTTTGCCTTTCTGTCTTTTTTCATAAAAAGTGATTTAATCCAAAAGATTTGTATGCATCTCTGCTAGATTTTGGCAGTCAACATCATGAAGCTTCGCAGTTCTTTCAGGGCAAGTATTGGCCGACTGTACAGGCTTCTAAGACTTGTCTAGAATCACAAGCCACGGTATTTATACGGTAATACTGAGTTTACACAGAGAGTGCATATAATCTCGTCGTGTGATAACCATAAGGTTCTATCTTCCACTGGAAGATAAAACCGTATGGTTCTCACGCGACGTATTGGGGCACTGTTCTGGTGCAGTAAAAATGATTAAAATTGAAATTATACCCTATAAGTTCAAGGGAAATTCTGAGGTGCCAATAAAGTCCTGAGAAGCCAAAAAGTTGACATTTCATAAAGTCAGTATTACACAAAATTTCTGTAATGGGATTCAACAACAACTGGCTTGGCCTGAAGGCCTACATTGAAGAAACTTTTTTGGATATTGACTCTCTGAAATGCCATGTTTTGACTTCCCTTGGCTTTATTGACGTCTCGAAATATCTCATACTATTAACTTGTTAAGTGCTAGAAACCACTATCAGGCTTTTCAAAAAAGGAGTGTACCAGGGCAAAAGCCAACGGTTACCACTAGCATGTTCCATATTCAGCCAAACGCAAATAATATTTTTATATACACTTTTTCAACAAATTATTGGAGAGTGTCTGTGAGAACTCTTGAAAAATTTGTAATAAGACAAATTGTGATTAACAAATTCCATCCACCAAAAATAATCTAGCCCTCAACCAGTCAAGGGGTCCAATTCCTATTTTGATGAGTTTTTATTGCAGCATAACAGACGCACCAACGCTATGGGTAAACGTGAAGTTTTGTTATAAGTACGTTGCCAGTCGTTTCAAGGCTTGTCTAGGCTGCCTACGCAGACCGGAAACACTTGTCTAGAAAGAACTGCAAAGTCACAGAATGTTGACTGTCAATGTGTGACATAATACACAAAAAACACCAGACCTTTATATGTTAACCCTTTACCTAACGAATCGGAGGCATCCGCGCAATTTCAAAACTTAGCAGTTGAAATAAATATAAATTTTCAAAATATTTCAACAAAATCATATCATGTGACCGCTCGCTGGAACGAGCACGTCGAGCTCGTTCCAATGAAGGGTCACATGATATGGTTTTGTATAAATCTTTCTAAAAACTTGTAAAAATAATATTTAAAATAATAAATTGTGATGTCGTGTGCTTTGGATAAAGGGGAGAATCACTTTTATATGAAATTGGAGAAAAACGCATACCGAAAAAACCTAACCAACCTATCTGTTATACTCTCTAATTTGTGAACTTTACTGTAATTTTGGGATATCAGTTATCGCTGCTAATTTGTTGAATTTTAACCCTTTACCTAACATGAAAAGCAGACCACACTTGCAAAAAAAAATCTTGAATAACTCATTTTTTTCTCAAAAGCATAGGTTATGACCCCTCGGTAGAACGAGCGCGACGAGCTCGTTCCAATGAGAGGCCATAACCTATGTTTTTGAGACAAAAAATGAAAAAAATAATGAAAATTAATTGGCGATTTTTGAGAATAGCGCTGGCTGGTTTTTGTCGTTACGTTGCGTAAAGGGTTAGTTTTTGATTGATTCAAGTGAAAAAAATGTACATTCTTGTTCATCGGAGTGCTCTTGTAAACTTCGTCATGCATGTTACACAGAGCGCCGAGCTTCTACAATTGGCCCAAGCCCTCGATGTTTAATGAAACGCTACGACTAAACATCGACCAGTCTTGTTAACTAATTACTAGAAAAGTTTCGAAGATTTTTCAGACAATGATGGAACTGTTTGATTATCCCTCAGCGCACTGATATCTAACTATCAAACTTTCAGCCTGGAACCTTTTTTCCCAAAATACAATAGAAGCTTAACCCTTTGAATTCTGGTGGTATCTTCCATATCAGTTAAATGACAGCAACTGGAAGAGTCCATGTTCATTATTTAGGGGTAGACCAATTAATGTTTTCAACGCGCAGCCTTGGGGCTGAAGGTTGAAAATATTGATTGGTCTACCATACACACCACTTATCATCCATCTTATGTAATGAAATTATGACGTACCGTGTTCCTGGGCGTAAAATCGGCCGCTCGGGTTCAAACGGTTAACCCTTTACCTAACAAGAAAAGCAGACGACACTTGCAAACAAAATTCTTTAATAACTATATTTTTTTCATTTTTTGTCTCAAAAACATAGGTTATTACCCCTCTCTGGAACGAGCTCGTTCCAAAGAGGGGTCGTAACCTATGTTTTTGAGACAAAAAATGAAAAGAATAATAAAAATTAATTGATGACTTTTGTGAATAGCGCTGGCCGGTTTTGGCCAAAGAGTAAAAAAAGTCAATCGTGTTTGATCGCTTAGTGTGAAAGCTCAATGAGCCCTGTCAAATAAGTCTGAATTGGTTATATGTATTTAGTTATTGGTGTTTAAGGTCACATACTTATGCACAATGGCTAATCATGACGGTGACAGTTTTACGGGTGGAGGAAGCCGGAGTACCCGGAGAGAACCACCGAGCAACGACGAGCAGCTGCCAACTTCCCAACATCGTAACTCCGAACTGCATCACAGGCAGGGTTAGATTGGTTGAAGACATGCGCACTATCGACGTGCTGTACGCCTTAGTACACGGCGTCATCGTGCCCCCATGTGGACAATCGGGGTTAAGTGCCTTGCCCAAGGACACAACGCGGGTGTCCGAATCGATCACTCAGACGGTCACCCATCCGAGGACTAACCGGGCTCGACGTTGCTTAACTTCGGTGATCTGACGAGAAGCGGTTACCGCAACGCCACCGCGCCCACGTCTGAATTGGTTAAATTCTCACTTAAATTTTGGGAAACTATTTCTGCTTGATAGTTTCCTTTTACATCGGCGTGCATAGGGATGAGAGTTTGGATTTCACATTAGTCGTCGAATATTTTCAATATTTGTTGAAGTACGATGTACTACTTAATATGCATTAATTGTGCTGAAAAAAACTGGTCTCCACTGAAAGATCAGTTACACTCACTCGATCAAAAACGTCGAGATTTTGACTGTGGATAATGTCCTGCATACCCCCCACCCTGTCATAACAAACCATGTGATACGAAATCACCAATTTAACACGTAATAATGCAGTGTTCAACTATCTGAACCCTCCATGTCAGTCCAATGACAGCAATTGGAAGAGTCCATATTCATTATTTGGGGATAGACCAATTAATATTTTCATCGTTCAGCAATGGAGCTGCACATTGAAAATATTGATTGGTCTGCCCCTCACATTCACTTACCAGCCATGATTCTTAATGGAATTACAATGTATCATGTTCCTGGGGGAAAGGCTGTCTCTCTTAGCCAAATGGTTAACTAGAGGACAACTGACAGAGATGCATACCCACACCATTAAGTACGTTTCTGAATTCTGCACCCACTTGACCATGACCTTTGACGTCCAAAAGTGAAGAGCCCTAAGACCTCTCAACCGTTTATTAAAATTTGCTGATTCTTGCTGAAATAGGTAGGTTGCTACAGCTAATATGTATTGTAACCCCGTGACTTTAACATTTGACATGCATCCTCCAAAAAAAAAAACGATTAGAGCTTACCATGTCCCATTCCTGTACAAAGGCTGGTGAGAAAAGACGCAGCCATTTTGTCCAGTTGGGGAAGACAAACAAACACAGTCGCTAGTGAAAGCCTCACCCAAGCTTCGACTGCCGTCGGCTTGGATAACTGCCGTACAGTTTCTCCTACTTTTAATGGGTTATCTTTATGAAAATAATTATTGATGGGAGTGTCTTTTTCAAACAGACCGCGAGTGGAATGTTTTATTAATCGAGGAAAATTGGCGCCTTTCGACGAGATGAAAATTGGCGTATTCTGACGAAATTAATCAGAATTGACTGTGTGCATTGTCTTTGTTACTTGGATATTTTGCGTTTGTGCGAAACACTTTGGTGACAGGCTTGATGTGAATTTGAAAAAAGCCGAACCACTCGGTCGACAGAAAACCAGAAAAAATTGGCAAAACTTCCACCGTACAGAGTGGCTATTTGTATTTAGTCATACAGGAAAACCATCTACCTCAGGAATATGGAAGGACAAAAGATATTGGATAGAGAATTTTCCATGAAAATGTCTTTTTTCATTTTAAACCAACACTTATCCGGCGCGGGGGTTAAGATGGTGTCACTGCATAAAATCAATGAATGGCCACTTTGTGGCGAACCAGTGAGGGCCTGAAGGCCATGTACTGATCTAACAAAATCAGCTTTTCAGGAAGTATTCATACATGTATGTTTCTTTTTTGGGGGAGAGCGCCTGTTGGCATTCTCTCATAAATTGCAACAAGGCATGGAATATTTTGTTGACCAAAAATAATTTAGAACTCTACCAATTAAAAAGCAGCATATTTCTGCATCACAAATGTGCTATGAGCATAGAAACTGGTTCACATCTTGGAATCTTAGACCCTGCAAAGAGGGTTGAAGTAGAGAAAATAGATTGAGCCTGTTGAATGCAATGTTCATTGGACAAATACAAATAATTGGAGGGTGTCTTCGGTTTATGAGTGGATATGGGAATTATCTCATGACTGATGACAAAAGATTAGAATTTCCACGAGTGGTGTTCTCACGCAGGGACCGAAGTTTGGGTTGTGTAGTGGGTCTGACACCCCCAATAATTTTCCAGTCGAGACATTTTCGTTAAGACTGGGGTCTAAAATATCAAACCTCTCTTGTTTATATTATTTATTTATTGGTGTTTACGGTCACATACTTATGCACAATGGCTAATCGTGACCGTGACAGTTTTACGGGTGGAGGAATCCGGAGTACCCGGAGATAACCATCGAGCATCGACGAGTAACTGTCAGCTCCTCAACATTCTAACTATGTTCAAGCTCTGCTCAAGCAGGATTACAGCGGTTGAAGACATGTGCACCATCGACGTGTTGTACGTCTTAGTACACGACGTCATCGTGCCCCCATGTAGGCAACCGGGATAAAGTGCCTTGCCCAAGGACACAACGCGGGTCGTTCCGGACAGTGATCGAACTCGGGACCTCTAGTAAACATGTTCTTTCTTAAAACACTAGGTTTAATACTTGGATTGTGTCACACCCACAGTCGGTCATACAAACGGAAATCTGTAGTACCCGATTAGGCCTGGTGGGGGTCTAACATCATCAGTTTGGAGTACCGATACGGTACGTGTTTATTGAATAATAAGCTGCGTCACGACTACTGCTTGTGTACTTGTGTATTTTATTTATTCACTAATAAATTTCCAATAACTCCTGAGCTTTTTTAACTATAATCCCGACTGACTAATATTCCAACTACACCGTCAAGGCATGCCTTCGACGAAGGCATGCCTTAATGATGTAGTTCGAATATTAGTCAGTCGGGATTGGAGCCATCATGGTACGGTGCGTGTTAATTGAATAAAAAGTTTCGTCACGACTACTGCATGTGTATTTTATTTATTCACTAATAAACTTCCAAGACGCCTCAAAGTTTATGTGCTTGCGCAACTGAAGGTTTGAACACCGGTTGGCGAAATCTCTACAAATCGAGTCGGAGAATCTGACGCTTCGGTTGGCGAAATCTCTGCAAATTGAGTCAGAGAAGTTGACGCTTGCGATGGCATCTCCGGAGTTTTCCGTATCATCGCCGCGTGATTGAGGAAATATTCTTCAAATCCTGCTCTGACTGTGAGTCCATCCATGCACAAAGAACGATGTAAATTTGACATGTTGATCTCATTTTTCGACAGACGATAGTGCAAACAAGAACAAAAGAGTTATCGTTCGTTGTCAATGGGGAGTAACTCCAGATGCATTCGCTAGGTGACGTTACCACTCCAAGAGCCAAATAAAGGTAAATTTTAGCGCGGAAGGATACAAGGGAAATATCGAAATTTCACTTGTCGGAAAGTGGATTTTATCAAAAAGAAAAATACACGTATTTTATTACTGAGCATTCATATAATAAATGTTTATATGCAAATAATCTATTACAGCAATTCCTGTATATTGACAAGTTCGTGTCCTCAAATATTGTAATTAAGGGTGTAATCATGTGGCATGACCGTGATAAAGAGCGAGGGTGCGAGATGCAACCCTGACAACCTCATCCCTGACACCCATCCTGGTTCCACCTCTTCTGCCAATAGAGTTTCGTTCTAGTACCTCCAGCACGTCGCTAGTCCATCACCACGTCTACCATTTTCGAACAAGGATTGTGCACTGTTAATGCTCTACGTGTAATTATTTTGCCCTCCTCACATGACCCAATATGCAAAATGCTGATCTCCTCTATTTTTGATTCACTGTAACTTGCGTATCTTCTATTGATTTAGAAAAATGATAGGTATATTTTTATCGATATTTGTTAAATCTACGTATATTTCACAGACCATCTGTATAGAAAAAGGTTTGCCCTGGTGTCTACTTTTGATGTCAAACTCAACGGAACAGGTTTTATTTAACAATACACATCTATATGAGTTTATTATGACTCACGTTTGTAACATCAGCCATGATTGGTTAATTTGACACCTTCTAAAAGTCATAGTACTGGAGTTTTGGGGCAAAACACGGGTACTATCAGAACGTTCTTCCCTGGAGACAAGAGAACAAAGAAAATGTAAGCTCCACGTCCATTGATCAGCATCGATTACGCACGCTCTGATAGGAATTTCTCAACGCAAAACGCTGGCACCGTGTCCGTTTAACTTTTTCCGTCACCGATAAACACAAACTTACCAACAAATATGTCATCTTCAATGGGTGTTTTTCCAATTTCAACTGCAAACAGTGAATTCAAAAGAATCAGAAATATTAAAAACTCACGTGTTGTTCACCACTTCAGTGAATCCTGAATATGAGTTATGACTTCAATCAATTATATTTCCACAAGTTTAGTACTCCTCGACCTCACTGAGCCTCCTCCTCAAGTTCAAAATAAATTGTTTCACTCCGCTTAATTCTAATTAACAGTAGTATCATCGGCAAATGACAAAAGATTAAGGTCCGTTGATCAACTTATATCATTTATATAAATTAAAAACAGTAGAGGTCCAAGAACAGACCCCTGTGGAACACCACATGTGATGTATTCAAGATCGGGCAACGTTTCGCGATACATGATCTATTGTGATCATTTTGTTAGTTAGCTTCGGGACCAGGGATTAGTTATCCCCCTCAAACCATAAAACGTCAGCTTGTCTAACAAGATATTATGATTAACTGTACCGAAAGCTTTTGAAAAATCAAGAGACTCAGAGTGCTATCTTTGTTCGTTTATTGGAAAGAAAGCCATGCGGTCTCTTGAACATGAGTTTTTCCAAACGTTTTGAGAAGACTGGTAAAATACTTATTGGTCTATAGTTGCCAAAATATTGAGGATCGCCGGATTTATAAACCGGGTATATTTTTTGCAACCTTCATGTTTTCTGATACCTCACCACTGGAGAATGAGTTATTTATGATGTGCACCAGGACATCTGCAACCTCGTGGATTGTTTCTCTTAGAAGCGTTGTAGAGAGGCCATTGTAATCGATGCTGCATTTGTTTTTGAAATTATGAGCACTTAGTATGAGTTCTTGTCTGTTCGTCGAAACAATGTAAACGTTTCAGAATAATTGCCACTCAGATAATTAGATAAATGTTTGGAACTAGAAGGAATCTGTGATTAATGCCATGTCCAATATTAGCAAATTAGTAGAGTTGAATTGAATTGGAAATAACAGAAGGGTTAGAAAGTTTCTCGCCGTTGACAACAAACGTACATGGAAGAGCATGGTTTACCTTCGATTTGTTGATGGCTTTACATAGTATTTCCCACGTATTTCTCGTTGAGCGCAGCATTGTAGTATAATGCTTCAGCTTTCCGCTTGACTGAGTTGAATACGATACCATACCTTTTGTAAGTGTTTATATTTTCACCAGATGGAGTGGTTAATATTTTCAGTTTTCATCATATACCGGTGTAAAATCGGACATCATCAGAATGTTTTCTTTTTTTAATTTGTGATAATTCGTTCGCAGAACGAACGCATGAGCAATGAACTGATGTGCCTCTTTCCTTATTTTGTTTCTCACTATATAGAGGATATGGAATGAGTGTTTTTCTCATATAATATTTATGAAACGAGTCTAAGAATATTTTCCGTTTTGGCGAGCCTCTGGCGAGCCCAAACGGAAAATTCGGACGAGTTTCATAAATATTATATGAGACAAAACACTCATTTCTATTTATCATATGACACACTCACGCACAAATTAGCCACTTAGTATGACTTTTTAACCCATAACCTAACTTGAGTTGCAGATGGCACTTGGAAAAAACATCCTCGTATAACTAAAAATTTTCATTTTTTGCTTCCAAAACATAGGTTATGATCATAACCTATGTTTTGGAAGCAAAAAGTGAAAATATAAAAAAAAATGAATGGCGTTTTTCTTGTATTCGCGAGACGGTTTTTGCCGTTACGTTAGGTAAAAGATTAACACAATTTAACCCACCCTAAATAGGGCAGATAACGTAAATTCTCCCTACTGAAATTATGCAAATGTAACCCAGTTGTATTTTGTTTGGCCAATCAAATTGTCCAGTTTTGAAATTGACCAATGAAAGCTCCCAACTCTAATTATGCAAATTACGAAAATGTGGCCCTGTTGTATTTTGTTCAGCCAATCAAATTGTCTAGTTTTGAAATTGACCAATGAAATTGACGGAAGGTTTTATTTATCACTGATTAATATGAAAACAAAATATCAAATGTTTTGAAGTGAACAAAACGGACGAGTCATATGATAAAGAATGTTCCGAAATGATTGGAAACATCTGTTATGATTATCCTCGAAGTACAATGGATTCCTATATTATTGGTATATATATGATCAATTAAGGATGCGGACCACTCAGTAACTCTGGTTACTGTTGGCAAAATCCACTGCTGAACATATTGTCCATGAAATTCGCTCGTTTTACCACCTCCTGCGTATTTTAAGTGATCTATAGTGAAGTCGCCTAAGAGAAACGCTTTTTTGTTTAGGGATCGGATTTTATCTCCAGTTTCAGAGATTTTGTCCACAAACAAATCGATATCGGCTTTCGGGGGAGTGTTAGGTCTATATATTACTCCAATTATGTAGGATGTTTGCATTCTGGATTAATTTTTATGAACACTGATTCATGGACATGTGGTAGAAGCTATGTTACGCCCAAGAAATCTCATAGGAGATGCCTTCTTTGTGCAAACAGTGTCAGCCATCCCCTCTGCCGTCATCATTACTGGGCCGTGCTTTGAATATTATCGGATGGTAGCCATTTAAGTTATAGTTGTTGTTTTCATCAATCCTAAAAAAATCGGTTAGACCAATGACATCAAATGAAAGGCCCTTGTTTTGTATGTCGGCTTGAAGGTTATATAATGAATCCCGATTGGCATTTAAACTCCGGCAATTAATATGGAATAACGATAAAGAGTGAGTTTGATCATTAGGTAACTTGGGATCCGATGAACTGTAGTAAGAACAAGAGTGGGGATCAACGCTAAAGGGTGAGTCGATAATATCATTCTCGTCGTTGTTAATTCTGTGCCGGAATAGACTGGTAAAGTCGAACTCATGGGTCGCCTCTAATCTTGCTAGGTCAGTTTTGTTCTCCACCTTGACTGCCAAGGGTTTACATCAAAACAATCAATTGGATATTTTCCTTTCCTTGAAAAGCCTACACTGCTTATAAAGGCGTAATTGAATTGATAATCACTGTTGCTACTCGTTGAACTGCTCGAGGTGTCAATTCCGGAAGTGACTGTCAAAATAAAGAGAAGGAGGAGAAAAAGAAGAAGCCAAACATCAAGATTATAACAAAAGTAAATATATACACAAGTTATTAAACAAAAACAAAATAGTTTCTGTCTAAACATGAACAGACACACATACTGCTCCTGTTGCGGGCTCCCAGTAACGTACAGGGTGTTCCTTTTAACCAAATCACATTAGTACAGAAGCAGCTGATAGTTTATGTTGGCAAAGTGTTAAGGTAGGAGTGTGTGTGTGGGGGGGGGGGGGGGGGGTCGTCGTAGCAGATGGCGCCACGGCTGACGTATTTCTTCGAGCAAGTCTGGTAAACAGTAAATAGTGACCTTTAAATTGAAGATTAGTTATCCAGAACCCTTTACCCAACGCAGACGGTATCAAAATTTATTATTTTAAATATCATTTTTTTTAATTTTCCAAAAAATTTCAACAAAACCATCTCATGTGACTCCTCGTTGGAACGAGCTCGACGAGCTCGTTCCAACGTGGGGTCAGATGAGATGGTTTTATTGAAATCTTTTGAAAAATAATATTTTTTCAACTGCTGAATTTGCATATTACGCGGCGCGGGCGGGTGCGGCCGATTCGTTGGGTAAAGGGTTAAAGTAAATGAGAGCATCAAACAACGTGAGTTATTAGAGTCGGCAATGGACTTCCACACTTAGCAGGCTACTAAGGAAGATAGGAAGATAATTGACTCATTCACTGCTAGTAAGAGCTTAGTTGGCCAGTGCAGCATGCGTGATGCAGCCGAGCAGTCACCAAGATTAGCTTTATTACTTATAGACAACTGATATGCATATAATATTCAACGATGTGCATATAAAGACAAACAATATGCACACATTGACGAACTATATGCATATATTGACAAACGATATGCATATCTAGACATATCATAAGCATATAAAGACAAACTATGAGCGTATAAAGACAAACTATAAGAATATATAGATAAATGATATGCATATATTGACGAACGATGCGTATAGTTTGACTTGCAATCCTATAAGCAAACAAAGTCAAATGATACGCATATATTGACGAACGATATGCATATCTATACATATGATAGGCATATAAAGACAAACTATAAGCATATAAAGACTAATTATAATCATATAAAGACAACTGATATGCACATATTGAAGAACGATAAGCATATATTGACGAGCAATATGCATACATTAGACGAGCGCCACATAAGGCAGCTGTGGCGTTCCATACAGCACAACCTTCATTTTGACGCATAATGTTTGTGTATTTAATTTGCATTTACGGAATGTCAGAGGAGGGAATTTCAAAGTAAACAAATTTCCCTTAGTTATATAGCAAATTATATAGCAATGCAATACTATTCTCTCGGATTGTTTCAAGAAGGAAGAAAGTATGATAAAATAATCCTCCATTATTAAAATAAAATACTCAAATATGTCTTTTCAGTCTGTACTGAATCTCCCCTGATCTCGCCTCCAATAGAGTTCAACGAGTTCCGTAGCCTTCGCGTCGAGCAATAAATGTCTTAACAGGGATTTGGATTCATTGACCGCAAAATACCGAGTGGTTCGGTGCATTGTACAAGTAAGAATGTGCCGAGGCCATAGAAAAGCATTTGAAGCGGAAAAATCTTACTGCGGGGAATATAAATGATCACTTTTGACAAATTGGTTTCTTAAATGACAAGACCATAATTAATGAGAGTTTGTTTTACGAATATGACTTTGTCATGAGAATACACAACAGGTCGATAAAACCATGAACTATTTAGTGTCAAGGCTGTTGGTTGTATTCATTAGCATCCATGTAACAATTTAACTACACGAACAACTGCTCTGTGCGTGACTATTTTATTGTGTTCTAAACGACAGCTCGCGTTTAATTATTAAAACGAGTACTCATTAAACTTTGTGTGTCGTACCATTGAACAAGAAGGACCACGGACAACATCGATAAAGCTGTGAGGTGCACGACACACGGCTTCGGATTAAAGCCGGAGGCACACTTCATGCGAAGCGACCGACGACATACGACACACGACAAATCACCAGAACGACTGCGACATAAAAAAACGAACACTCGCTTGAACACACCGCCACCGGCACGACATTGTAAGATTGCTTTTCTGCGAACATTTTTCTGTTCGCATGCGGTTGTTTAAAATGGAAAGACGTAGATTTCTGTTGCTACTTCTGAAGAAGGAGAATATGCGTCAACGTTTGAGCAGATCTTTGTGGGTTCACGAGACTGAATAGTGAATAACACACGTGATGATTCAGGCAAAAATGATTGGTTGACCTAAGTGCGTTACCGACGATGCGACAGAAAAATCTTGACATGTTCGATTTGTGGCACGATTATTACAAAATAGTCGTCACGTATGCGGTGTGTTCATTTCGTTTACTTATAACGTCGTCGTATTTTTCTGCAGTTACTGTACTGTGGTATGTCGTCGGTCGTTACGCATGCGGTGTGTCCCCCTGCTTTATTCCATATACCAGTATGGACGAGAGGAATTTCGGACCTCCAGGTACATTCTGTTACGGGGCGCGGGTCATATGACAGTCTCCTCCTCATGGCATATATGATCCGAGTCACGAAGCGGAAAGGGGAAGAGTGGGGGAGCTTGTCGGCGACATGGCGGTCATTCGCGACGTTTGCACTCCATATCTGGAAAATTCACCGGGATGTGACATCCCAGTCAATCAAAGTTTCCAAATTTGGACTGCAAGAGTTCCCACTTCCTCCATTCCCTGCGCGAAATGTGTGAAATTGTTTAGAGAACTGTTGAGTGTGTTCGCGGGGTCCTCAGACATCATCTGCAAATTAATGGTGTGTTTTATTCCAACCCAACGGGCAACTTGGGAAGCTATTCCCGGGTAGGCCATCCAGCCAGCGAAGGTACGCTGGACAAACGTTGAGCGTTCCGTTGGGCCATCGTTGGTTGCCAACGTTGGCCCAATGCCAACCGGCCCAACATTGACTCAACAAAAGTCTGCCAACGTTGGAATTCCACATTGGGCGGATGTTTGCATATATGGTTGGTCCAACACTGGCATTCGACAATGGATCAAAGTTGGCAGATATGGTTGGACCAACAAGTATCAAATATGGTCGGGCCAATGTTGGCATATTCCATTGGAACAATGACACTGGTAGATCTGTACGTTTGGGCCAATGTTGGCATAGACATTTTGGGTCATCATTGGCCTACTGGTGAACCAATATTGAGCCCCTGTAAAATATAGGCAACAATGGGATTACTGCACGCACTCTCACTCATATCCAAACCCTTTGCGCCCACTTTCCAAACTGAAAAGAAAACATTCCCTCCTTCCCCACCCGGTTCACCTGCTGTCAATTGAATTCACCAATAAGTTTTGACTTGCTGTAAACTTTGAGGGCCTAAGTATTGAAATAGATTAACTCCTACCCTTGAACAAATAGTACTCTCTTACTTGAAAATAAGGCATTATTCCCCACCCGGTTCACCTGCTGTCAATTGAATTCACCAATAAGTTTTGACTTGCTGTAAACTTTGAGGGCCTAAGTATTGAAATAGATTAACTCCTACCCTTGAACAAATAGTACTCTCTTACTTGAAAATAAGGCATTTGAATAACTAAAACTTCTCATTTTTGCACTAAAACAAAACAAATCCTATGACCACTCATTGGAACGAGTTCAACGAGATTTTTCGAATCAGGGGTCATGCGCGATGTTTTTGAGGTATATATTGAAAGAAAAGAAATGCGAATGACGATATTTGTAATTAACACTGACCGGTACATGCTATTACGTTAGGTAAAGGGATCTAAATAAATGCTGAAAATTGCAATAAATTGGATAAAGCAATGGATCAAAAATTTAAAGTTCTACTGAATTATTGTATTCTTTTCATCCCTGGCTTATCTCGTCATGAAACTCGTCTTTCGATAAAGTTATCTTCCCTGGAATAATTAGAATGCGACGAAGGTCCAATTAAAAAACATGTAATTGCTAAGAAAACACCTATAACATCAGTAGAACATAAAGCGAAGTTTCCTTTTGTTTATTTCAAATAAATGAAAACAACAGACAGCTCTCAGAGCTGTCTGTTGTTTTCGTTTATTAAAAGCAATAAAAGGAAGCTTGGCCTTTTATGACACGCTGACTAGAAGCAACCAAGTAACCGTCCACTTTGGCTGTTTGCTAAGCGAATGTGTTTTTACAATAATGTTTAATTTGTTATTCTTCCCAGGTAAAAAATAGGCAAATCTTACAACCTAGACGTTTATACTAATGCTAAAGGATTGCGGATGGCGCTTTGTGTCACTCAATGTTAGCACAAAAAGACATAAAATTCTCTGTTACAAGGCCGTATTACCTTATTGAATTCTTCATTTTGCTGGCAGTGTATCAAACATGTCTGATATTCACTAAATACCTGCAGTCAACCCCCAGCATCGAATAAATGCACCGAATGATCAAAATGACTACCCAAGATTATTAACCCTTTACCTAACATGAAAAGCAGACGACACTTGCAAAAATAATTCTTGAATAACTAATTTTTTTCATTTTTTTGTCTCAAAAACATAGGTTATGACCCCTCGTTGGAACGAGCTCGACGAGCTCGTTCCAACGAGGGGTCATAACCTATGTTTTTAAGACAAAAAATGAAAAAAAAAATGAAAATTAATTGGCGATTTTTGAGAATAGCGCTGGCCGGTTTTGGCCGTTACGTTGGGTAAAGGGTTAAAAAACGAAAGCACTGTAGAACACCCCCTTGGATCGGTCCAGTGTGGGAAAAAACGGACCGCATACCCGGGTATGGTCTGGATTGGCCCTCATTACTAATCTGACGATGAGATACTAAAACACTGCAAACGACACCTTAAATGAAAAACCCAAAAAGGATATTACAGAATATTGGTCCAGATCCTTCAGTGCAAAGACACTCGACTCTTTATTTCGCGTTCGTAAAATTGTCGCTTCGGAAATTTGTCCACGTTGGTTATCAGGGGCACCGAAAGCATTTCAGGGTGGGGGCGGTGGGGGGGGGGTGAGATCAGACCCCGGGAAAAGGCATTTACTCGTTCACAAACAGCCCCTCCATGACATGTCGACGCATGCATGTCTCAAAGGACGAAGGCTACCATTTGAGGGGACACTTCCTTCCAAACTCCCCCATTGGATTTTGAAAGCTCGAAGTGCGGATTCGAGATGTATTTTAGCTTTACTTTGAGAATAAATCATTAAAATAAATTGAGTGACGAACCTGTGAAGGGCATGATCTGCCCCCTCTCGTCCTTGGCCCAAAGGCAGGGAGGGCAGCTGCCCTCCCCTCTGCCCTCGTGCTTCCGGAATCCCTGTCGGTTATCACACGTACGGCTCGTTTGGGACAGGCGAAGACGACAATGGTATTCGAACCCTACCGTGCTGTAGTTTTGCCACTTATCCTGGAGCGATTTGGTTTACCGAATTTCAGGGTTTCATTTATGTTATAAACATTATGTTAAAAGAGTTATGCTATTAACTTACATTACAATGTATATTAAAATATATTTGTTTCATAATCAATCAAATGTTAAAGAAATAAATACAAATATGAAAAAAATATTGCCTTGTAATTGTTTATTAAACTTAATCCTTCCTATAAAACCTTTACAATTGTATTTTCTGGAAGTATATTTTCTACCTATTAATATAACTGACTAAAATGAATCTTCAACATTTTAAAAGATATGACAATTTGCCAACAAATACAATTCTAGAAAATATAATTGTAAAAGATATATGGTATTGGCCCCTGGTCGTAAAATCCTTCACCGAACATTGTCTTACCATAAGTTGCTGAATACTCGTAACTTTCACAAACAAAATTATAATTCAAAACCTTTGAAATAGCCGCATAGCAATTTAAGTAACGCTTCCCGATTCTCCGACTCTTTCTTACCCCGTAAATTAAGAAAGTCGGAGAATCGAGCTGTCACCGTATCATGCACCTGTTCGGACTTTTCCTCACGCCCCTTATACTTTCAAAGGAGATAGCCTCATCGAAAGTCGATTTTTATGACGTTGACATATTAAGTCAGGGATGCGCGACTCCAGTCAAATCAAAACGATTTCCAATAAAATCAAATTTTGAAGTCTCACATGGCCCTAACTATTATGTGAAATAACCTTAATTTTTCAAGAATTCAGTCAAATACAACAAATTTTGAAGTCAACTGGCCCTATCTGTTATGTGGAAATGCAGTAATTTTTCAAGAATTCGGTAAAAATGCAACAAATTTTGAAGTCACACATGCCCCTAACTACTATGTGGAAATACATTCATTTTACAAGAATTCGGTAAAAATACAGTAAATTTTGAAGTCTCGTGTGGCCCTAACTATTATGTGGAAATACATTAATTTTTCAAGAATTCGGTAAAAATAAAATAAAATAAAAATATGTACACGACGGATTGCAATAGTAAACAGGTCGAATTATCGACGCTTGTAATCGATGCAGTAACAAATTCTAGTACAATGTATGGGGTTCGAGTACACAATGCCAAACTTGACAAAATGATTCGGGAGTTATTGAATAAAACAAATGGTTTTCGATTTTAAAGACAGATAATGATAGTAGTTTTTGCAAGAATAAAGAATAGAAAAATATAATAGACATATTGTGTTTCCTCCGATCAAGGCCACTCTGATTAATTGGGGTAATTATTCAAGGGCAAGTGCAAAAAATTGAATGACGTGGTGGAGATCACGTAAGCCGTTGCAAGCACGAACCTTGTATGTTCAGAAAAGCTAAAATATATTCAAAGTCATGCTGCTAGGATTGTCACACGAAATCTGATTTTTTTAAATACAAAATAGGTCGCTTTCTCGGTCGGATCATGACACATTTTCACCGGTAGGTCGAAATATAATAAATAAAGTATTGCTAATTCGCGATTTATTTATTTATTGGGATTTAACGACACTTTTTACAACCAAGGTCCCCTCGTGTCGGACAGTTCTACGGGTGGAGGAAGCGAGAGTACCCGGAGAGAACCACCGAGCAACGGCGAGCAACTGCCAGACTCCCCAACGTACTAACTCCACATAAGCTGGGTTAGCACAGAACTGGTTGGGGACAAGTGCACCATCGACGTGCAGTACGCCCAAGTACAAGAACACAGCGCCACCGTGCCCCCCTGTGGGCAACTGGGATTAACCCTTTACCTAACATGAAAAGCAGACGACACTTGCAAAAAAATTCTGGAATAACTCATTTTTTTCATTTTTTGTCTCAAAAACATAGGTTATGACCCCTCGTTGGAACGAGCACGACGAGCTCGTTCCAACGAGGGGTCATAACCTATGTTTTTGAGACAAAAAATGAAAAAATAATGAAAATTAATTGGCGATTTTTTAGAATAGCGCTGGCCGATTTTGGCCGTTACGTTAGGTAAAGGGTTAAGTGCCTCGCCCAAGGACACAACGCTGTTACCCTTGGCGGGGATCGAACGGTGTACTTTTC
The DNA here is from genome assembly GCA_031216915.1 of Pictodentalium vernedei. Classification (NCBI taxonomy): domain Eukaryota; kingdom Metazoa; phylum Mollusca; class Scaphopoda; order Dentaliida; family Dentaliidae; genus Pictodentalium; species Pictodentalium vernedei. The sequence continues at coordinate 241,463,048 of CM062291.1, forward strand.
GATTTGAAGTCCAATTCCGTGACCACTACGCCACCGCGCTCCTGAATTCTCGCGATTAGAAAACAAGAAAAGAAAAAAAAAACATTTAAGATTCAATGTTTTAGCATTTCGCTTTTCGACATTTGAGGTTCTTTAGTGCTGTGGGAAAGAATTTCGACCGAATCCTGACTCAGACCCGATTGGGTCAAAATTCTCTGCCCGTTTTTGTAATCGTAATACAGTAACACCAATTCAAATGGTCCTTCACTGGGTCCCTGTTCAAAAAATGATTCATTGTAACATATTTATTCGAGTTTAACCCTTTACCTAACCTGAAAAGCAGACGACACTTGCAAAAATAATTCCTGAATAACTAATTTTTTTCATTTTTTGTCTCAAAAACATAGGTTATGACCCCTCGTTGGAACGAGCTCGACGAGCTCGTTCCAACGAGGGGTCATAACCTATGTTTTTGAGACAAAAAATGAAAAAAATAATGAAAATTAATTGGCGATTTTTGAGAATAGCGCTGGCGGGTTTTGGACGTTACGTTAGGTAAAGTGTTAACGACACTTTCGATAGCCAGGGTCATCTCGTGTCGGACAGTTGTACGGGTGGAGGACGCCGGAGTACCCGGAGAGAACCACCGAACAAAGCCCAGCAACTGTCAGACTCCCCAACGTACTAACTCCACACCAGCAGTGTTAGTGTTGGTTGAAGACAGGTGCACCACCAACGTGCAGTACTCCTTAGTACACAGCGCCACCACGCACAAACGTGGGCAATCGGGATTAGATGCCTTACCCATGGACACAACGCAGTTAACCCTGGCGGGAATCGAACCGCAAACCTTTCTGTTTGAAGTTTAAAGTCGTAACCACCGAGTGACTGTATTCCCATTCGGTGTTACAAGACCCTTCTCTGACATATACTGTCCAAAACAAGTTAAGCCCCCCCCCCCCCCCTCCTATAATACCTGTGGGTATACGAACAGTTCATATTGTGGCATTCTGCGTTCCTCTATCGGATCGGACATACATCCTTAAAACAGGTGAATATTTTCTGGCTATTGACCACATCACTGCCGTGTGCTTATAGAGAAATGAGACAACATCACAGAGAGAGAAATTCGGAAGGTCATGGACAGTATACCACGCAGATTAACCATTTACTCAAAGTAACGGCCAAAAACGGCCAGCGCTATTCTCAAAACCGCCAATTAATTTTCATTATTTTTTTAATGTTTGTCTCAAAAACATAGGTTATGACCCCTCCTTGGAACGAGCTCGTCGAGCTCGTTCCAACGAGGAGTCATAACCTATGTTTTTGAGACAAAAAATGAAAAAAAAATTAGTTATTCAAGAATTTTGTTTGCAAGTGTAGTCTGCTTTTCATGTTAGGTAAAGGGTTAAGGTGTGTTAGATATGCGCGAGGCTGTTCCATCAGGTACTGAACAACGTGTCGTTTTTTAACGTTGTGATGACGTCGGCGGTGCCTAATATTCATTCAATAAAAAAGGAAGCTCTAGAAACCCTTGCTTCACTAATAAGGCATATTCCCCCACTGCAAACAGCAGGTTTTCTTAGTAGAATATACCCATGTACTTTATACCCATTGGTATTATAGGGAGGTGGCGAGGTGGGGGGGGGGCTGAACTTTTTTTGGAAAGTATATTATTGCATTAATGACTTAGCGTCGCTCTATCTTTCCGATCTGATCTCAAAGTATATATCCATGGACGCGGCGACGGGAAGGGGTGTCTACCCCAATTTAGGCCAAATTTCGCGATGATTAGAAATGCGAAGCTTCGAACCACCAACAGCTGCGGTAGTAGGTCTCGTAGTATTTGGTGTGTTTCCGTAACTGTTTCTAACAAAAATGTTGTATTTTTAATCAAATTTCATGGGATATTCTAATCGGAGTCAAAAGTTTCAACTCAAGAACCCAAAGGTCATATATTTCGAACACAAAGTGGAGAGGGTGCATTCGAATTTCTTCGGTAGTAACTGTTGGAAATTCAGATGTTGCAGTTGGAAAATTCTCGCTCAAGAGGCGCGGGTTGCAAATAATTCTCTCAAAAGTTGGATGTACGGATCCGGGAAGAGTACAGTAGGAAAATTGGAGGGGCGCACACCTCAAAACAAGACTTTCTAGCCATGCCCCTGTACACACCAGTTGGGAACTCTGTTTTTTATTCGAACACCTCGGTCCAACCTGTTTCTGCATTAACCTCAGTATTTTTTCATCACCACCCGCAGTCTATGGAACCACTAGTTCTTGTCAGTTCATCCGAAACTACCCCAAGGAAGTGAGTCATCAAAGCTGGTTTAAAATTGCATCTTTACAAACAGGCTTTTTGCACCAATATTTAAACATTTCTTCGTTACATTATTATTCAGAAATTTTATAACGGAAAATGAAAACGTCACTGAATGTGCGTGCGAGGGCAATTATTCGTCCTCTACTTTAAGCAAAGAGATTAAACTATATAAACAAGTAGCAGGCACATAGCGACAACGGGTGTGGGGGTGTCTCCTCTCCCCCCGATAACCATCATACTCTTCAAAAGTTCGAAATTATACTTGAAGGTATAAATTCCGATAGTTGGAAATTCAAAGAAATCAATGCAGGTCAGTCGATTTGATTTCGGTGATGTAAATTCTATAAGTTGGAAATTCAATAATATCAATTTAATTCGCCGTTGTCATATTTTTCGGCTCGAGCCAAAGTTATTTTCAAATTTCGATCAAATTCCTCAACCTTTCCAATCAGCTGGCAATGTTTTCTGAAATTCCGACTCGAATCTGTGGCCGTTCCTTTCATCATTCGTTTTTCCGACTCGGAGTAGTCAGTTGGAAGGAGTAGGTATTGACTGAATAGCTGTCAGTCTGTAGTCCTTGTGTAGCCTGGTCAGTGCAAGGGAAAACTCACGGACCTATCTGAAGAATGCATTTTTCTTGTGGATAAAATGATTAGATTTAAGCCAGTGGGGGGCTTCAGAATCAACCTTAGGGGTTCAAATATTGAACATTTTTCCCGGGAACGAACCCCGGACCCCACCATTGACGGGGGATGTCCCCCCTCCTAAGGGGTTTGGGGTCCCAGCCAAATGTCGTGCTGGGACCCCAACCCCCAGTTAGAAATCTAACTGATGACCCCTCCCCCACACCCCCACCCCCAATGAAAACATTCTAACTACGTCCCTGACCAATAGCCATCTGTAAACTGCTTGTAAAATTAAACGTTCGATTTATTTATTACATGCATTATGTTAAGAGTATCCAGGTCATCATACTCTGTACGATCAACTAAGGATTGGCAAAAATGACATTGCTCTGTTTGAAGGCACATCTTTGAGGTATGCATGGCAATGCATTCAGCCTCCCTCGGTATAATGTTCACAACACCATCGTGAGGATATAATGTGAGTTAATTTACAACTAGGAACATAGAACTATTCAAAATAGTGTCTGTTTTACGCTATCGCCTGTGTGGAACAAATAGTAGCTAAACTTGCCAATAAACTTACTTGAGTTTAGTACACCATGTCGGAACCTCCATCTACCCTATAGCATCTCCTTTAAAAAGTGACCAACTCGCCATTTAATCAAGGAACAATTTTTCTGTGGTATGCAAAACGGAGCACTTGTGACATGAGTGATTCGCGGGTTTAAGAACAATGGCGTTGTCAACGAGGGTTCCGTTTTAGTTGAGCGTAAAACAATTGCTTTCGAATTGTGCTTGACAATTTTAATGCATATTTTTTTAACAGTATTTTATTTCTCTAGAAATAGGTTTGGTAAACAGGCATAGCCTATGTGATACCGTACCCTACATGAACAAATTACACATAAAGCCCATAAAACAAACAAATAACAATAATAATGGTGCTTATGCTCTTTTGGTTGAGATGTCTTCTATATACAGACGTCAGGGCTGCCGACAGTCTTGATAATTGCCCCTTTAATGCCCCAGGGGTATATTAACGGGTCTATATCCCTAGATCTCAATATCTAAATAAATGTAGCTGCACGGTGAATCAAGTCAACGTTCAATGCACCACTTCCCGACATGGCGAAAGCTTTCCTCGGTGAAAGAGGAATAGTAGTCCGCAGGAAAAACAGTCAGTCCCCACCCAGAGTAATGCATATTAAATCAGACCGCACGATTGACTCAATAAGTATTACCAAAAGCAGTAACATCAACATGTGTAGAAATTGAAACATTTGATTTCTTTTGTGAGCAAGTGCAGCTTCGAAAATTTGCTCTCGTTATTGACAATGTAGTTGGTACTTGTGTCTTGACTTTCGGGACAAATTGGGTTTACACCAATCGGCCATCTTCGCGAGGCTTCTGTTTCAGTGCTGGAACTTGATTGGACTTTCTTCGCAATCATCCTTTATTTACTTTGGGTGTTGCAAAATGGAATGCCATTTTAACCAACGATCACCGAGCCTTAGCGATCTCATCTTTGCATTTAAAGTCTTTGGCAAACATTACGTCCATATCTGTCTTCAGATATTTACAACAATGGCCATTCAAATTTTAGTGTTTTTCAATATTTGTGATCAAAACATACCCGGTGGACCATCGTTTGAACGACCTCGTTAAAAAAGGTGTCATAAACCATATCTTAAAGTCAACCTATATTAAGCATTGTCCGGAACAACAAGTTGAAAAAAAAAACAAATTGAAAATCCGACGTCAAATACCTGAGAGATGACGTTAATGCCGAGAGGCATTATCCCCTCCCATCTTGTGGCAGTCATATACCCAAAACTACGACATAGCGCAATAATGATATCTCAGGCGGCTGTCTTGTTTTTCTCCTTTTCTTCTTAATGACTTTCAAACGCAAATGTTTTTGAAATTGTATCGAACCTCTTATTTTCCTGTCAGATAGCTGACATATGGTATCAAATGTCCTATTGTTCGCGTATTTATTTGTTACCTGTGAACCCTTTGGGCCCTGATGATATATTCCATGCCAGTTCAGAGTCATCAACTGGTAGAGTCTATATTTGTACTTGGTGGAAGACCAATCAATATTTTCAACGTGCAGCCTTGGGCTGCACGTTGACAATCTTGATTGGTCCACCACACAAATTCACTGAGCAACTGTCTACTATATGAATTTAGGCCGTATCACGATCCTGGAAGGGAAAAGCGGTCTTTCGGGTTCAAAAGGTTAATTATATTATGCGTGGAAATGACAACTGATAATCTACTTGTTTACTGATTTCAGATCCAATGCCAATGTAATCTATATATAACATTAGAAAACGTTTGGAAATAAATTTTGTTTAAACTAGTCATTTTGCAAAGCAGATCAATTGATATCAGACAAAGTAACTGCTGTTGGTGAAAGTCAAAGCAATCGGAACTGCATATCCAAAATTATCTATTGTATGACTGGCCCAAATAACTCGTCAGTTTTGCTGTAGTTTGCTCATCAAGTCAATCGGAAAACGAGAGTCTCGGCTTTTCTAAATCAATATCACCCTTGTCTTCAACGAGGAGGCTCAATAGACGTCACGGGCCGTGCGAACGTTTTTGAGACGAAAATTTTACAAACGTCAAGTAAAACTCCGAGCGCTTTTGGGCTGAACCCTCTGGACAAATATTCCAAATTTTTGTGTACATACATGTCGTATTATAATTTTTTAAATATCCACTCTCAAATAGTTAACAAATTATTACAACAATCAATCAATTTAGGTTGTCAAATTTCGTCTCTTTGATGAGACCAGATATCCTATGCATCCTGTGTGATCTGGCTGATTTGGTCTCGTCAGCTCGGCGAAATACAACCCAGATTGGTTGACTGTAGTAATAGTATACATGGGAGTGCGGTGGATCATAAGGTAACTAAACGGAACACATGATACACCACTTGAAATTTTAGCGTTCGACTGTGCATGGCTTGGTTCATATCGGGCGAGAGTGGCATCATATCAGCCGAGTTTGAAGTCATATCACGCGAGGTCGATATTGTGCAATTCTGAGACAAAAAAAAATCATATCTAATAATAAAAACACATGGAACTTAATTAAGCACCCCCCTTTTTCGCAGTGGTTTTAATAGAAACTCATTACTTTCATGCTATCTTTCAGATGGCCAAAAGAGATTGTTTGCGGTAGGAATGGTCTATTGGCAAATGAAAGACAACACAATGATGAAAATATGCAGTACTTTAATGGAGCTAATTACACATATCTGTCACTAATGTTTTTGATGGAAAAAAATTCTTTCGACAAGTATATGGTGCTGGAACGATCTATGATGAAAACCATGCTGGTAATTACTCTCAAAAAAATGTAACTTGTGATCTCCTGAACACAATAGCAGTGTCAGACTTCGGCAGCGAGTGCATCCACCACGTGTCCGGATGACAGCCTGAACCCTCCTCCTAATTCTACCAGTGAGCCTTCTGATACGGTCTATAGGCAACTGCTGCCACTCCTCATCCAATGCAGCTTCAAAATCGGCCAGATTCTGTACAGGCGAATCCCTTGCTTGCACACGACGTACAAGAAAGTCCCAGATGTGTTCTGAGGGATTCAAATCGGGCCAGGGTAGTGTTGTAATAGCGTTGCTCTGGCGGAATGCTCTCACATCATGGGAACGATGTGGCCTTGTGTTGTCGTCCATGAATATAGGGCGAATAGCCAACTGGTGGTTGTCAAAATGAGGCACGGCAACCGGATTGAGAATCCCATGATGTACTGATGACCATTGAGATTCCCGCGTACAGGCTCCATATCAAGTTTACCATCATGAGAGAGGCATTCCCAGATCATTACTGATCCTCCACCATAAGGAACTTTAGGTCTGATGTTCCTGGGCACATAAGCAGTATTTCTATGCCTTCCCACACTCATGCGACCATCTGTGGCGTGAAGCAGGAACCTACTCTCGTCTGACCATTGGACTCTCCTCCACGTCCAGAGATTCCAATGTTCTCGTGCCATACACCACTCGAAACGTCGTCTTTGATGCTGATCGGGCAGAGCTGGACGCTTGATGGCCCTTCTGGACGTCATACCCAATGCGCTGAGACGGTTTCGGGCACTTCTATTGCACAAATGCCTATTGGAGAGCTAAAGGCGTTTCAAAACCCCACTTGAAGCAAAGGGTTCGCGTCTAACCAGGCGTGCCTGACTCCGATCTTCCCGAGGAGAAGTCTTTTGAGGTTATCCGGGCCTTGGTTGGTCCTTAATATCGTTGGTTTGTTGACGTTTCCGGACAAGTCTGCTGATGACAGAATGATTATAGCCAAGTTGCCATCCAATAGCTTTGAATGACATGCCTGCTATTTGCATGCCAACGATTTGCCATCTAAGTGCCTCTGACAGTCTCCTCCTTGCCATGTCAACATTTACTGACAAAAGAAGTGACACATTTTCTTGTTTTACTCCCAGATATTGCATGTGGATGATAGTGTTTTTTGTGATATTCGTGGGAAGCATGCTTCACGTGGACGAGAGGATCTGCTTGGGGTACGCTATCAACCAGAAACATCACAACAACTTCACTGAAACTTTCCAGGGGGTGCTTAATTAAGTTTCAATGTATATATACAATACAGCTGTCGTGTACACGAATGGGCAGTGATATCCATGCATGCCTTTACCGGGTAATAAAAATCATCATTAGCAAAATTTTAATTAATGAAGCACCGGGTTGGACCCGGTGCTTCATTAATTCAATTTTGTTATGAGTATTCCTATAATAAGTGCTTGGAATCTTAATATTATTGTGTCCGTAGAAATATTGCCCACCCGCGGAAAGTGACTAGTCCACGGCGGCCGAACTGAATGAATGAATGAATGAATGAATGAATGAATGAATGAATGAATGAATGAATGAATGAATGAATGAATGAATGAATGAATGAATGAATGAATTTATTTGTAGTATAGTTTACACAGATACGAGCAATTACATAATTGTGAAGAAGAGAACTATACTACGGGAAGTGACATAGCCTAGTTGGCTGTCTTCCTGCCACTCCCCGGAGAATATAGAAAAAATAAATCACAAAATAATTCATGAATTTACAAGACAGCAGCAGTTACAAAAGAGTACAATCAATATCAGTGAGTCTAATTACGGTAGATATAGAAAAAATGATGTAGCTATTTCTCTCTTATCGTTTCGGTTCAGCACAAAACAACCCGAAGTTTTCTAGTTTCCGTGTGCCTCTTATGAATATTAGGCCTTACGAATCAGCTCCAGAACTTGGACAATATGGTACAATTGAGGACACAAAAATAGTTAACGGCAAATACATTTATAGGCATTAACGTTTTTTGTGACGTCACAAAACCACTGCCCATACGTTCTGATAAGAAGTTACAAAGGGCACAACTGTGGCTACGATGTCATGAAGGGGGTTGATGAGACTAAGATTATTTGAAATAGTTGTATATTAACAAACAAATAAACATTATAAATGCGAGGTGGTACGTTGAGTACAATCATGTCACTCGGGTTTATTACGGTGGACCTGAGTGCGATATGAGTTCAGGAATTTCTAAGTGATTGCTTTTTTAAACTCAGATCTTGAATTATTCAGTAATTCCGGAGGGATTTCATTCCAAAGTCTTGGAAAGGTGTACAATGGTAAATCAGAGGAAACTTTGGTTCTCGGTGTAAGAGTTTGTATTATTCCAGTCTGCCTGGTTTCCATACCAGATGGATTAGTGTACACTTTGAAACTATTTTGGAATGATACTGACAGGTTGTGATTAGACCAGTCATACATGAATAGAAGAACATGGAGTTTATACAAGTCTTCAAATTTTAGAATATTGTGTCTCCTGAAGAGCGGATCGGTATGGGAGTTCCGCTTTTGTTCTGTTGATGATACAAATGACCTTTTTGCAGAATAGCGATGCGACTAGTTGAAGGAACGTGCTCCCATGCAAGGATACCATATAGAAGATAGTTATGCACGAGTGAAAAATACAATGTTTTCAGTGCCTCAGTTGGGAGAAAGTTTTTTGCCCTATTGAGGGCATAAATGGTCTTGACATTTTGCAGCAAACTATTGAAATGTGGCGTTTAAAATTCAAATTTTCATCCATAAAGATACCTAAAAATTTAACAGCGGTCTTCTCTTCATGCTTACCAATTAATTCAACCTTAGAATTATTCAGGGATATGTATCTATCACCAATTTTGTATGAGTCGTTGCAAGGATGGAGGAAGATACATTTAGTATTATTAACATTTAGCAGTAATTTGTTAGCAGAGCACCAGTTGTTTAAACCTGCTAGCTGAGCGTTGGTATTTTAAACAAGCGTATCCAAATTGTGGCCGAAAGTATAGGTTGTTGTGTCACCAGCAAATGACAAAACATTCAAACTTGTCGATGTTGATATATCGTTGATATATATCAAAAACATAATCGGACTAAGTATGGACCCTTGAGGTACCCCAATGTGATTTGTTGAGGTTCTGAAGGAAAGTCCATAAATTGTACAAATTGACTTCTCTCTGACAAGTAATTGGCGAACCACTCATTGGCTATACTTCTTATACCATAGCAGTCTAACCTTTGTATTAGAATAGTATTGTCTATTGTTTCGAAGGCCTTTGAGAAATCCAAAATACCGATAAAGTACAATCTCTTGTGGGTTTGTCTTTCATGCTTGCGTCACAATTTAAGAGGTACAGAATTGGCTAGATCGTTGAGTGCCCTTTCCTAAAGTCGATTTGGTATGGGTATAAAATGTTGTCGTTTTTCAAAAAGCCGATTAGTCGCGAGCACATTATTTTTTCTAGAATTTTGGAGAAGGAAGCAAAATACTAGTTGGTCATTGTTACTGGAATCATTTTTTTATCACCAGACTTGTAGATAGGCATTATTGTTGCTACTTTCATTTTAGTTGGTACTATGCCTGTGGAGAATGAGAGATTTATTATATGGGTCAAAGGATTTGCGATTTCAAATGCAATCTGTTTTAGTAAATGGGTAGAAACGTCGTCGAGATCCTTGCTCGCTTTCAGACGCAGGCTGTTAACACACAAAATTACTTCTCGGATGTTCGTTGGTGCAACGAAAAACGATTCATTGTTTTTTAATCGGCTAAATATTCTGAAAAGTGGTGTATTGATGAAGACATCTGGTCGTTTAAGGTATTACCTGTGTTAACTAAAAACGAGCCGAATTTATTAGCAATATCCTTTGGGTCACTAAGCTGAGTATTGTTGTCATTGAAAACTGCTGGTAAAACACGAGATCTGTCGGATTTACTAATCGCTTCCCGTATATGTGTTTTTACATTATATTTGTTTTCCCTAAGGACATTGGTGAACTATTCTGCTTTGCGAATTCGTTTGAGACGATTGAAGAGATCACAACGGGCTTTTTATCGTACTTTGTTAAAGTTAGTGGGTGATTTGAGTTTTTTTCAAGTATAATTTTCTCTTATTTAAGGATGACTGTAAGCATCCTGCCGTCATCCACGGTGCGCGTTTAATGTGTTTTTTGGGAATGGGCTTGCTTTTTAGATCCAAAGATCTAAGATAACTATCGAGAAAGATATTATAAGCATCGTTTGGACAGGTAGCATTGAAACCGTCAGCGTAGTTAGTCTCCGATAAAAGCCTTTTAAACTAATGCACATTTTCATCGCTGCATGATCGTCTAGGTATTTGGGTAGGTGTATTTTGCAGGTGACTAGTTCATCATCGTAGAAAGTGGAAAAGTGATCACAGATATCACAGATAATGATACCTGCATTGTTTTTGCCAACACGGTTAGTAACGTTATGATTAATTAGAGTCGCGGAAGTGTCAGGTACTCTTGTGGGTTTTGTAATAGCCGGCGTGAATCCAGCACCGAACATCATGTCCACGTACTGATATGTTTTGGGATGATTGCCAAAGTTTAATAGATTGATTTTGAAATCACCCATCAGATAGGTATGTTTATTTTCAGCGTTTATTTTATCAAGTAGATTGGACAGTGTTTCTAAAAAGACGTCTAGATTGGCTTTTGGAACTGTATTGGGGCGATAGATGAGTCCAATAGTGCATTTGTTTTTCGTAGTGGTTTCAATAAAAAGAGACTCAAAAACGTGTTGGATAAAGTATGACAAATCGTTTCGTATGCTAAAAGCAATATTTTCCTTGATGAACATACCAATTCCTCCTCTACCGTCGTCGTCGGCAGATCATGAACGGGATGAGAGGTCGTAAGCAATACTTTCGTGAATACTAAACGTTTCGGTTAAGCCAATTACGTCAAAAAAGTTGTTATCAGGTTGCAGATCGCACATGAGATTTTGTAGGCGGTCCCAGTTAGGTTTCAAACTGCGACAGGTCATGTTAAATAGGGATAGCGTTTTATTGTTACTTTTTACGGAGTCCATGAAGCTATCTGGAGTGTGGTACTTGCAATCACAATTGTCAATTAAGAATGGAGAGTGCAGTAATCATCTTCACTATTTGTTAAAACATTGTTAAAAGATGTAATAAAATCATAGGTACCTTCAGTCTGAATCTAATCAAGTGTAATTATTTACGCCATGATCACTTGAGCCAATTTTGAACAAAAAACCACAAGACATCGGCAAAAATATATGGTTTTGTGCGGAACGAAAGAAATAAATATATTTTTCAAATAAAAAAAATGAAATATTACTGTCAGGAAAGACTGGGGTGTATTTACATAGCATTCTAGTTTTGATTGGAGGAATTAACCCCAGATGAGATTATGTACAAGACATGACCGCTGAGCAGCTCACTCACGAATACCCAGAGCTAGAGCTGGCTAGAGCAAGTGAGTAAGGAGGGGGGGGGGAGGGTAGAGTTTGTTGATTTTTAGCTCAACTTTGACGAAGTCAAATTTGAGCTATTGTCATGGCCCGTCGTCCGTCGTCCGTCTGTCCGTCCGTCCGTCCGTCTGTCCGTCCGTCCGTCCGTCTGTCCGTCTGTCCGTACGTCAACAATTGGCTATGGCTCGGGCTAGAGGTCGTATTTATGAACCGATCTTTACGAAACTTCTTGTGTACCTTTGTTATGACCCTGGACGGGAACGAGTGTTTTTAGGTGTGGTCCGAAATTCAAGATGGCTGCCAGCGGCCATTTTGTACCGATGATGCAAAAATCAGTTTTTTGTACAGAACTTCTGTATGAAAGTTCTGATTTGAATAAAGTTTTGTATAAATGTTTAGTACCATGGGATACATCACATATAATACGGGTTTTTTTCTCGTGCGTAAATTATGCAAATTAGACTGACTTTGATTTATTAAGTGTTACTTTCAGAGCTGTAAGTGCCAAGCTGCTATGGCTCGGGCTAGAGGCCGTATTTATGAACCGTTCTTTACGGAACTTCTTGGGTACCTTTGTTATGACTGTGGGACGAGAACGAGTGTTTTTGGGTGCGGTCCGAAATTCCAGATGGCTGCCAGCTGCCATTTTGTACCGACGATGCAGAAATCTGTTTTTTGTACAGAACTTCCATATGAAAGCTCTGATTTGAATAATTTTTTGTATGAATGTTTAGTACCATGGGATACATCACATATAATACGGGTTTTTTTCTCGTGCGTAAATTATGCAAATTAGACTAACTTTGATGTTTTTTGGTGTTACTTTCAGCACTGTAAGTGCAAATGCCAATACGGCTCGGGCTAGAGGCCGTATTTATGAACCGATCTTTACGAAACTTCTTGGGTACCTTTGTTATCACCGTGGGACGAGAACGAGTGTTTTGGGGTCCGGTCCGAAATTCAAGATGGCCGATGGCAGCCATTTTGTACGAAATTTGGTGCAATCAGATTTTTGCACAGAACTTCCTTATGAAAGCGCTGATTTGAATAATTTTTTGTGTGAATGTTTAGTACCATGGGATACATCGCATATAATACGGGTTTTTTTTCTCGTGCAGAAATTATGCAAATTAGATGAACTTTGATTTTTTCAGTGCTGCTTACACACAGTAAGTACACATGTCAATACGGCTCGGGCTAGAGTCTGTATTTATGAACCGATCTTCACGAAACGTCTTGGGTAGCTTTGTTATCACCTTGGGACGAGAACGAGTGTTTCTGGGTGCGGTCCAAAATTTAAGATGGCTGCCAGTGGCCATTTTGTATCGAAATTAGGTCTAATCAGTTTTTTGTACACAACTTCTATACGGCTCAGGCTAGATGCCGTATTTATGAACCGATCATTACGAAACTTCTTGGGTACCTTTGTTATTACTGTGGGGTGAGAATGAGTGTTTTTGGGTGTGGTCCGAAATTCAAGATGGCCACCAGCAGCCATTTTGTACCAAAATTAGTGCAATCAGTCTTTTGTACAGAACTTCTGTAGGAAAGTTCTGATTTGAATAAATTTTTGTATGAATGTTTAGTAACATGGAATACATCACATATAGTACGGGTTTTTTTCTCGTGCAGAAATTATGCAAATTAGATGAACTTTGATTTATTCAGTGCTACTTATACTCTGTAAGTGCACATGTCAATACGGCTCGGGCTAGAGGCTGTATTTATGAACCGATCTTCACAAAACTTCTTGGGTACCTTTGTTATCACCTTGGGACGAGAACGGGTGTTTCTGGGCGCGGTCCAAAATTCAAGATGGCTGTCAGTGGCCATTTTGTACCGAAATTAGGTCCAATCAGTTTTTTGTCACAACTTCTACACAGCTCATATTTGTGAACTGATCTTCACGAAACTTCTTGGGTACCTTTGTTTTCACCTTGGGACAGGAATGAGTGTGTTTTGGGGTGCCTTTGTTGTCACTGTGCTATGAGAACAAATATTTTGGGGTTCAGTCAGACCCTCTCTGGGACTCAAAGATTTTTTCTAGTTTAGCATCTGACTGTCACCCACCTTTACAATACTTTGCCTATACATTTGTTACAGGCTACGGTCAGTATTTATGTACAGACCATTACAATACTTATATGTACCTTTGTTATCAGGTCATTACCTAGATGTTTGTCATTGCTGTGTCACATACTATACATGTACATGTCTTTGTCTTGACAAGTTGAGCTACAGTGTCATTGACACTTTCATTTCAAATTACTGGAACAGGTCCATTGACGTTTATTTCATAACATATATCTTGATAAAAGGTTACCCGTGCAGATGGTTTGAAGCCACCGTGCAAGAGCAACAGGGTTAAGTAAATGGTCCCATAAGCTTGAACTGGTCGCGTGTGCGGTGAGGTTTGAAGATGGTATGCTTTCCAAACAAAATTACCGCGTCTATGTGGACAATGCGGATGGCTAAATTGGTAAATTATACAGGGCAACAGCTTAAGATACCATACAAGTAATGGGAAGCTTGCTCGAATCTAGGCGGCAGGCCACTCCCGATGTTCCCAAAAATCCAAACAAAACAACAATTTTTGACTTTTTGGTTGTCCAACTATATTGATGAACATTTCTCCGTAAATTTGAACACCAAAAAATGAAAAACTATAATATTCCTTCCGATCCCCGGCGGCATCGAAGACAACACGGCACCCATCCCCAAGCCAAATTATCCATCACTTATATAGCACCTTAAAATGTACTATCAATGAAGTTGAGGTCATCACAAGTAACACACTGTGCATGTCGCATACCCGGAATTAATAGTTAGACTCAGCACCCGAGTCCAGTTCATGCCAAATTCCGCGGATGGATTATGATTATAAATGTGTTTTTATGAAAATGCCAAATGTGTTTTTCTTATATGTGTATACACAATTCTCTCTCATTACTGACCATTCAAAGTACAGATGGGTGGGGGGGGGGGGGGGGGGAGGAGGTCGCGATGGCGTTGCGGTAATCGGTTCTCGTCAGATCACCGAAGTTAAGCAACGTCGAGCCCGGTTAGTCCTCGGATGGGTGACCATCTGAGCGATCGATTCGAACTTTCGCGCTGTGTCCTTGGGCAAGGCACTTAACCCCCAATTACCACATGGGGGCACGATGCCGCTGTGTACTAAGGCGTACTGCGCGTCGATGGTGCGCATGTCTTCAACCAATCTAACCCTGTCTGTGCTGCAGTGCATAGTTACGATGAATGGGGAGCTGGCAGCTGTTCGTCGTTGCTCGGTGGTTCTCTCCGGGTACTCCGGCTTCCTCCACCCGCAAAACTGTCACGGTCATGATTAGCCATTGTGCATAAGTATGTGACCTTAAACACCAATAACTAAATATATAAGTAGAGATGACGCTGACAACATGAAGTGTGTTATATTGATGACGAGATGTGTGATACTCTTATCCTAACATAAAAATCTACAATTTTGCCGTTGACCTAATAATCTTAAAATTATAGGTTGTAATAATAGAACACATCATTAACTAATTCACGTGGCTTCGATTTACATAAGTGAACATTCCCTATAGTTTTGTTAGTATGAACTTCTACCACTCCTGCAATTCGCCTACTAATGGCAGCAGCTTTTAACCCTTTACCTAAGATGAAAAGGAGACGACACTTGCAAATAAATTCTTGAATAACTAAATTTTTTTTTGGTCTCAAAAATATAGGTTATGACCCTTATTGGAACGAGCTCGACGAGCTCGTTCCAACGAGGGGTAATAACCGATGTTTTTGAGACAAAAATATGAAACAAAATAATAAAAATTAATTGGCGATCTTTGAGAATAGCGCTGGCAGGTTTTGATCGTAAAGGGTTAAATACCTCTTTGTGTGTGCCAAACTAAAATTTTTACAAACCCTTTTTTCCCAAATACGGCTTTAAATCACTTTTTAATATTCTACCTGAAAATTAAATATTTTTTTTTTTTATTTTACACTTTCAGATCATTACTGACTAATCTTCAATTCATTCAACAGGGTCCGTCAGCCTAATCCGGGTTGGGGGATTTGCATTGTTTAAAGAGCAAACAGGTGTGGTTCAAGGTGTGTTTTGTACAATTTTGTGTAAAGAGTTAATTTACATGCCATTATGTTCCACTAGAAACTGTGTAAAGGGAGATAATCGCATCCAAAGGAGTGCAGTTCAGATATCATACATACCATTTCTTATCGGACCTTTCCAATGGTCCCAACGTTCCAACGAAGCTTTCTGCAGTGCACGACTTGCAACATATGTGTTTTGTGTTCACGTAACCTTGGCAATGATAAACAGAAAACGTTTCGAGCGAACGAAAAAGGTTGCCCAAGCTTCAGCACAATTTGATTTTTACTATTTCACATCTAAAAAATGATAAACAAAATAGTTTCTTTTTTTTCGTTCACTGTATTTCATACACTGCGAAAGAAACGAAGATATGCAATGTGTATAAAGGTAATTTTGGATGTGTTTATTTGATTATTGGGGTTTAACGACACTTTCAACAGCCAGGCTCATATCGTGTCGGATAATTCTGAATAGGACATACACGACATATATTCTGTTTACTCTTTTCCAGACACGATGAGCGGAGGAATATTTTTTGAATGACTAAAACGTTTTTATTTTTGTTTCCGAAACATAGTTCACGGCCCCATCATTTGAACGAGCTCGGCGAGCTCGTTCAAATGGAGAGCCATAAGCTATGTTTTGGAGGCAAGGTAAAGCTTGTGACCCCTGTGTTGTTTTGCGGACTTTGTGCAATTAGTGCATGCAATTCTTTGCAGCAGTCTCGAGTATTGCTTTTGGGCTGTACAAGATACCTTCTTGATAAATGCCAACATATTCAAAATTATGCATACGTGGTCGCAAATTTTCCAAAATAATTCCGATTTTCAAGGATCTCCACTGGCCTCCTATCCCACAGAGAATACAGCATGAAATCATCCTTTTTACGTTCACGTTTTTCAACAACATTGCGTCGTCATACCTGTCACAGCTCATATCACCATACGGACCGCGCAGAAGTTTGTTCATCCCACTCACACAACTTGGCTTAACCGAATTCTAGACTTGCCTCAGCAGGTAGTAGGGCTTTTTCGACTGCAATCCCAACTTTGAAATTCTCTGCAGAGTAGTCTGAAATCCGGATAAGTATTAACTCTTAACCCGCTGAGATATTTTTCATCAAATGTAGTCATGGCTGCTTTAAAATGCAGTCAAGACTACATTTGATGAAAAATTAATCTAAATGTAAAACAAAAAATCATTGGTGAAAAAATCCATTCCATTTACACGGAACCAATATGATTAAAAATATGCACAAATTACACTTATTTCAGAGACAAGAGAAACCATGTGCTGGGCAGGAATATCCACCAGCAGCATGAAAGGAGTTAATGCATTTAAAGGGGGATGGTTGCTAAGTATGTCGAGGTGCAGGCTGCAAGCCGAGAGGTCCCGCGTTGTGTCCTTGGGCAAGAAACTTCACCTCCATTGCCCACGTGAGGGCACGGTGGCGTTGTGTACTAAGGCGCACTGCACGTCAATGGTGCACTTGTCTTCAACAAATGCTAACCCTGCTTGTGTGGAGTTAGTATGTTGGGAAGCCTGACAGTTGGTCGCCGTTGCTCGGTGGTTCTCTCCGGGTACTCCGGCTTCCTCCACCCGTAAAACTGTCCGACACGAGGTGACCCTGGCTGTCGAAAGTGTCGAGCTTCCGCCGCCCCTGTTGGTTTCGCATAACTGTTACGAGGCTTATATATAGCATACACAGGGTGTGTTTGTCCTGTGGGTGGGGCATCCATCCGTACTATTTACTTGTCTAGCAAATACTTAGGGATCTAACAAGAAAATTTGCTATTCGTGGACCACCGAGTTGTCAATTTGGTGATCCACAAACAGCAAATTTGCTTGTTTAGTCCTAAAGAAGCGTTGTTGTTTTGCCTAATCTCTTTCATCAGGGCATTCAATTTGGGCGCGTCGAATCACGATTTTGCAATCGAATTGGATCTCGAATAGCATCAGGCAAAAGGTTCGACACCGAATTAAATCTCGAATTGAATCCACTTTAGGGCTGTCACGATTTTTTAATTTAGGAATATATTAATCGTCGCAAATAATCGATAATAATCGATTAATCGTACCTAGATGACTCTCCCTCTCTTTGAAGTTGTTAAAAATGATGTTCAAGTTAGCTGACCAACCTCCAGTAAACAACGAAAACGGTCTTCTTTTAGGTACATTCAAAGCTTTGATGTTCTGAACTTTTGAACCGTCAGTGTAATAATCAAGACCGGTCGTCAGTTGCGAACTTCGCAAGTTCGCAACTGACGACCGGTCTTGATTATTGCACTGACGGTTCAAAAGTTCAGAACATCAAAGCTTTGATGTACCTGAAAAACAAATGCTTCGAACGGCGTCTTGAGGTTTAATGTCGATGTTCTTGACCTTTTACCTTTAGCAACAATAGTTTTTGCATCCAATTTTGCTTTTTAATTATTAAACATCTAAAACGGGGTAAAATTTAGCGATTCGTTGACAACGAAAAATACTAATCGATTTCGGCGTGACCGATCGATAATCGATTAATCGTGACAGCCCTAATCCACTTCTCAATTGCTACGATACTACGGTTACCTTACTAGTGCTATTTCAACTGTGTACCCGCTATGTGTACTGGTTTGACTCTTTCGCACCATTCGAAGCGCAAATACAAGTAGATGGATCTATAATTTATTTCTGAAAGGCTATGCTATTTATTGATATCGGCAATATCGACGTGCAACGTACTTTCATCAACCCTTTGAACCCCAAAATCCGCGTTTCTGGTTCAGGACCGTGATACCAGTTGCAGGCATAATGTAGATAGTTGCTCAATGAATTTGTTTGGCAGATCAATCAAGATTTTCAACTTATGGCTACACATTGAAATTATTGATTGATCTTCCACTCATCTAAGGAATATAGACTCAACCAGTTGATGGCTCTGGATTAGCAGGGAAGATACCATCACTTTAATTTTTTTAATTTTTTCTAGTTTAAACCACATTTTATTTCAAAAATTATACATGATGATTGCACAAAGTTACAGTGTAAATCACAGAGTAATAATAGTAATTAAAGTAAAAAGGATACATCAGCAAGCAATAGCTTTTGTGAGCAATTACCAAGCCTTCGGTATGCATACATTATAATGGAGATAATAGGGGAGGGAATACAGCGACCAGGGCACAGAGAGAAACATTTTTAAAGGGAGAGAATAAACGACAACAAGCATTTGCTAATTTTGGAATGGCACTTTGAAATGACTGAATTTAGGCAAGAAGGTCTGCGCGATGTCGCTGGGACATGTATGGTTACAGGGGGTGAGGAAGTTTGTTCAAGTAGTTCACCGTCTTTAGTTAATGTACAGTACATAATATTATTTCCAAATGAAACAAAAAATACTGCATTTTGATTGGCTGAGATGTACGGTGTAACTTTCAATCCACAGTGGCTCTTTAACACCGTGGTTAACCACGGTGTAAAAACAAGGATATGCAATAGCAGGCTATATGGCTAAAAAGGTGCCCATTTTTAATTATTAATTCATACCTTCTGCTCGGTTATGTAAGAACAAAAATAAACATACAGGAAATTTAATATTTATGTGCAATAAAATATTACAGATATGGATGTTATTGGAACTGGCTCTTTGAGCCAGTTCCAATGACATCCATATTCGTCTGGTTTTATTTATTAAGAAACTTACAAAGTACAATTTTTCTGTCATTTTTTCCCACAATGTAGGTTAAAGTATTAAGTACATCAAACGTCTTGGAAATAAATCCGTTATCCTTGTGTTTTCCAGGGTGTATGGGATTTTACACCGGTGTGGGAACTCATACACCCTTCGGTTTCGCCTCAGGGTGTATGGCTTCCCAAACCGGTGTAAATTCCCATACACCCTGGAAAACACAAGGATAACTAATATAATGAAGTTCAGAGGGATTTACACTAAACTGCTATTTTTAATCAGTCGGGATCACGTCGATATTGATGAACAAACACACGCAAAGCAGTTATCCTGATAACTGAACCATGTTAAACCGAGATCATTATTGCCCAACAGTCACTCTATAGATTTGGGTAAGATATAAGATTTAAGCGCGTTCTTAAGAAAACACTAAAAAAGCCGCGCATGCGCAGGAATAAGAGGAAACATTATTGGAGAAATGAAGTAACTGATATTCCGATATTTTTATTGAAAGTAAAAGCTTAGAAAAAAACTCTCTTGTCAAAACACATGTAAAACACAATATATTAATTCAGTGGCGTGGATACAGAAGGAGAAGCCCATTCCCCGCCAAAAGTTTTAACGGAGATTTTGGTAATCCGTAATTTATTTATTTATCCAGCCGCATAGAAACAGAAAAAGAAGGGGGCAACCCTTCCAGCAGCAGTTTTGTCAGAAATTAGGCAGTGATACAAAATCGACTAAGATTCCTTTATACATCCAGGGAGAGGGGACCGGGCATTTTACCCAAAGTTCATTTAAGCTTTTTATTGTCTAATTTTTATCCAGCTGTTTGCCGAAACGTCCTTGTGTTGAAACGACCCTAAACCATCTAAATATATTTCATTGGGGTCTTGGGATTTAAATTGTGGTTTCGATTTTTCGGTCTATAAGGGGAGCGTGGGGGTACGGTGGCGCCTGCACGTGGATGATGCACCTATCTTCAACCAATGCTAACGCTGCTTGCGCGGAGTTAGTCGTTGGGGAGCTAGACAGTTGCTTGCCGTTGCTGGGTGGTTCTCTCAGGGAACTCAGGCTTCTCCCACCTGTAAAACTGTCCGACACGAGTTGACCCTGGTTGTCGAAAGTGTCGTTAAACCCCAATAAATACATATCAAGGGGGATTTCGGCGTTTAGGACGACCCAACACATAACACATGGTTCTAGTATCGATTTACAACGTTGTGGACTTACTGCGATTTGAATGAAGTTGTGTTATTAACTATCGCCCTCATTCCAAATGAAGACTATCGGATAATGAACGTGAAAAAAAGAAAAGATCGCTTTGTATTTCGTTGTTGTGTTTTTCGACAGTATTGTGGACTAACTGCTATTTAACCCTTTACCTAACGTAACGGCCAAAACCGGCCAGCGCTATTCTCAAAAATCGCCAATTAATTTTCATTATTTTTTTCATTTTTTGTCTCAAAAACATAGGTTATGACCCCTCGTTGGAACGAGCTCGTCAAGCTCGTTCCAACGAGGGGTCATAACCTATGTTTTTGAGACAAAAAATGAAAAAAACTAGTTATTCAAGAATTATTTTTGCAAGTGTCGTCTGCTTTTCAGGTTAGGTAAAGGGTTAAATTACCCGGAATCGCCATCGTGTGTGGTATGTGTACAGGTGTTATGAACTCCAGCTACCACTGACCTAAATGTGATAAGTATAGAGAGTAGTTTACCATATCATTTCTGAAATGCAAACTGAACGGGTAACTACAACGCAGCTTTGGAACTGTTTCCTAGAAGTCGTTAGAAAGAAGTGAAAATTCATAATTTATGTGATAAGTGTGGAATTTTCTCTTTTCCATTTGTTTGGCTTTCTCGGTCGATACGTGGTATCTGTAAGCTGAATACATGCTTGAAGCAAAAATTGTCTGGATTCTCGAATGGTCGATGCAACGCCTGACAGGGGATGTCCATATATACCACTTATCTAAAAATACTTTATACAGGAATTCCAATGTTTTTTCGTTAATTTCTCGAAAAATTGAAATCTATGAAGCCCGAAACTTGTCGGTAACGTTGCTTCAAATAAATACTAAGTTTCAGTGCTGCAATTCCTAGGGTACATGTTGTCAGGACAGTGAGAAGTGATACACAAAAAATGTCTATTCTTTTAGTATATAACATAAGATAAAACTTCCCACAGATCTCTATGAGATGATATTAACGAAACAAATTTAACACTACGTGGTCTTTTTGCAAAATCCCCACCCCCATAGACACGTTGCCTAAACGAAAGACCCCCACACAGAACTCATGTAAACTAGAAAAATGTTGTGAAGATTTAATATTCTCAGACTGGGGTTTAGGAGAGACCTTGATGTTTGGTTGAATGCACAGAGGCTGTGCGTCGCACGCAAAGACAGATAATGTTTAATAGGACTTGTTAATAATTGTCCTAGGGGAGCGCGGTGGCTCAGTAGGTAGAGGTGCAGGCTGCAAGCCGAGAGGTCCTCGGTTCGAATCCCACCTGCAGCAACCGCGTTTTGTCCTTGGGCAAGACACTTCATCTTCATTGCCCGCGTGGGGGCACGATGACGCCGTGTACTAAGGCGTACTGCACGTCGATGGTACGCATGTCTTCAACCAATCTAACCCTGCCTGCAGTGCGGAGTTACGATGTTGGGGAGCTGGCAGCTGCTCGTCGTTGCTTGGTGGTTCTCTCCGGGTACTCCGGCTTCCTCCACCCGTCAAACTGTCACGGTCATGATTAGCCATTGTGCATAAATATGTGACTTTAAACATCAATAAATAAATAAATAAATAAATAAATAATTGCCCTACACTGTCATGGACAGAGTGACTTGTATCATAGAGACAGTAGGGTGTATGTATGTTTGTCCAGCTATTGGCACGTTGCTCATGTTTGTTTTCCACGTAAAATCTTCTGCTTGCTTCAGTACATGAGAGTACACAAAGGGGACGTGACAACCATTACTTATTCCCAGTTCATTATTCGACATTCGTTATGAACCAGTTTTTGATGTGAGTCGATTCTGCAGTAGGGAACCAGTAGGTCAAAATTATGGCGCAGCGCATAGTTTTACAGTACTGATGAAGGTGGAGGAACAAGTATTGTTAAATAACCGGGCACTAGTCCATTGTGCATTTTAAAGAATTGTTTAAGCTCTTGTTTTTCTCCGCCTTTCTAATACTTCCCATCCTGTCTCGAAATACAGCAAGGCTCTGAGAGCAGTTCTAGTTGTCAAAGATACTATTCTGGCTGCCTCAAGTTGGACCTTTTCCAATTTCATGGATACTGTTTCGGTACAGTTCTCCCAGACAATATCGGCATATTCCAGGACAGAGCGGATGAATGTGTGGCTGTGTGTCGTTCAGCTAAGATTTGAACCACTCGATTAGCTGTCTAATGATACTAAAGTGTAAGCTGAATAAGTTGAAACCTTATGCAATACTTTAACAAAGGCGTTGCTGATATTCGAGCGTTTTGCGGTAAAGTTATTGAACTTCTTGAGAACGGATATTCGTTTCCAAGATTTTGAAGAACCTTCTGATATGTGTGTTTCCCGGGATCCCCGGGTGTTAAAATGCAACCCAAGGTTTTTATGGCTTTTAACCTCGTTTATTTTTTGCTGGACATTAAAGGAGGAGTCGGTACTTTCGGTGGATTTACTTGTGATTATTAATGATTCAGTTTTGGTTGGGCTGAAGTTCATCAGCCATTGTGTGACCCATTTTCGATGTTTCTGATATCACTAGACCCGCTACTCAAATCGGGTTTTCCGCAATAAGTTAGAGAGACGTTTCGTTGACAAACAGTCGGATAAGACAAGAGGTTTTGGCGACAAAGTCATTAATATTAATTAGGAATAGAAACGGCCCAAGTATACGTCCTTGTGGAACCCCGCTTCAACGTAATTTCACGAGAAGTTGTGAAATTTTATTACAACGCGTTGCTGTCGGTCTGAAAAAAATTCGAGTAGCTGTCCAGTGATTCCAATCATATCAAGTTTAAATTGAAAAGGAGACCATTATGCCATACTTTAACAAAGGCATTGCTGATACTGCAGAATATAAATCGTATTTTTCCCCCTGTCAAATGCATTGCTAATTGAATTGTAAATATCAGTTAATTGGAGTACCGTAGCGTTATTAGTCATAAAGCCAGATGGGTTCGAATCGAATATAATGGAATCAGTGAAAACATTTGAAACCTTATCGAATCTCGAACGTAACGTACGCCGTGCCAAAGTGAGGCATCCGTCCATACTGCTATCTGCTCTTCTAGCAAAAATCCTGGGCTCCAACAACCAAATGTGTTATTTGTGGGTCATCTGGTTGTCAACTAGAAACAGATAATTAGCTTATTCAGTCCTAAAGTTGAATTTTATATCAGCCTATTCTCTCCTGACAGTCCGCTCATGTAAAGCTGAGATTATAAATGTGTTTTATGTCGCAAAGTGGATGCGTGACACATAGAATCGTTACGCGTGTTTTCTTATAAAATTGGACTTTAGCTCCTTGCATGCTGCTGCCGGATATTCCTGCCCAGGACACAAAATCTCTTGCCATTGACATAAGCATTATTTTGGCATATTTAACTAAATTTCTCTCTGTGAATTGAATGGACTTTTTGACCAATGATTTCTTTAGTCAAATTTAGATTAATTATTCATCAAATGTAGTCATGGCTGTTTCAAAGCAGCCATGGCTTGGTTTGATGAAAAATACTTTGGAAATGCCTAGCGGATTAAGAGTTAATCTGAAAGGTCGACGATTCAATCATGACCCACACCATCTGTGCTGTGTCGTTTGGCACGTGTGGGGGGGGGGGGTACTTCGATGGTGCAATTTCCGTCAACCGCCGCTAACGCTGCTTGTGCCGGGCTAGAAAGGTGGCCAGTCTCACAGTTGCTCTCCGCTGCAATGCGGTTCTCTCCGGGTACTCTGGCTTCCTTCACCCGTCCGAAACGATATGATGCTGGTTGCTGAAAAGGGCATTAACACAAGTAAAAAAACGAACATACAACATGTTTTCACCCATATTTTGGTTTGTTTGTTGTATTGTGTTGGCATTGGTGGATGCGCATTGGTTCAGTGGTTCCGGCATTGAACTTCAAACCGAAAGGTCCACAGTTCCATCCCCGCCAGGGGTAACTGCGTTGTGTCCTTGGGCAAGGCAGTTAATCCCGATTGCCCACGTGGGAGCACAGTGGTGCTGTGTGCTAAGGCGTACTGCACGTCGATGGCGCACTTGTCTTCAACCAATGCTAACCCTACTTTTGTGGAGATGGTACGATGGGAGTCTGGTGGCAGTTGCTCGCCATTGCTCTATGGTTCTCTCCGGATACTCCGACTACCTTCACCTGTAAAACTGCCCGACACGAGGTGACTCAAGCTGTCGAAAGTGTCCATTACCCCCAATAAAGATGGACTGTAGTATTCAATTGTTACTGATCTTCACTGCTGATTTATTGCTGCTGATTGTATGGTCTGCTCGTCCACTGCCGAATTATTCTTCAAGCAAACATTCATTCATACCGTGTTGTTAGGGCAAAGCAGGTAAAAATGGCAGGAAAATTCTCTTTCGGATTGTACTATTGTGCAAACAAACTCAACCAATTTCAGAACCGCAGTATACTCAACGCGTTTCTAACACTACTTGAAAACCTAGAATGAGAATGGACATATAATGTCTAAAAGGATATGAATTACGATCAATTTGCTAGAAAGAAGAAGGAGTTGGTCTCGAGCGTACGTTTTTACTAATAGATATTTATCCAGGGGCAGGCTTGTGATTACTGGTGTGATTTACGACTGGCGCCTTTGTGATTGTGAGAATCACTGGCCTGTTTATATCCACAGGGCATTATATCTAATATGTTGAATACGGAAGGATACAAGACATCACTAACGCAAGACAATAATGTACCTTCAGATGACAAATCGTATCCTTGACCTCCTTTGCACAATTATCAATTGTTTGTTGGATACGTTATTGAATTGCGCCACCAGCTCCTTTGATTCCATAAAGTGCTTACACTCGTTTTCTTGAGAGACTTAAATGTGTATCATATCCGTGTTCAGTACACACACAACGCCTGCTCATCACTGTTCAACTAATTACACTAAACGGTGACATATAAAGACCGGTTTATACCTTCTGTGGTAAATATTTGAAATGACTCTCAGTCTCCAGTAATTACTTGAGCAATTTAAGTTACAAAAATAATAATAAAAACACTGTAACACAAGCTACACGTGCAATACTACGAAAAGACTGGTAACCAGCTGCCGATATTATACGATCGTAAAGTAAAACGGTACAAAAGCCTGTATTTTTGGAAATGATTGTTGGCAACCCTATTCCCCCTGGACGTATTTAGTTCCGCTTCATTCCATTAGAAGGCCGTTCATGAAGCATAGACCAATTACAATTTTTAACCTGCAGCCAGATGGATTCAGGTTAAAAATATTAATTAGTCTAGCTTAAAAATGGACTCTTAAGTTCCCAGAGATGCCATCTTTCGGCAAGGACGACGTAATTTTTCCAAGCGCGTATTAATGTGGTAATGCTTTCGGTCTTAATAAAATTGCTCAGCTAAACTCGAGCACACCTTTAATAGTATTGCATATGATCATTATTATCTTGAGTTTCGTCGAGTTGTTTGCGTAGAATTTACAGTGATGGAACCGGCTGCTGGTTCCCAGTCAGTTCACCGCATGTTAACCGTATTTTTTCAGTGTATCAGTTTTGTCTCAATAGTGACGACGTCCATTGCAGACGTCTCCATATTTATATTTCAATATTTCCAAAGATAAGCAGTATACAGGATAACAGAGGTGTGCTTTTACTGTAGGGGTATACAAGTATGTGCTTTGTATTTTCTCAGCTGGTACACGGTTAAGAAAACAAAATAACTGTACCAGATATGTATTCCTCAATTCAAAATGTTTCGAGAACTTGGCGGATATTTTAAACGACACGAATTCGAAACAAAATGTCATTGTTGGTTACATTTGGTGTTTTTGGTCTGCTGTCGGAAATGATGGACAGACGTGGGTTTGTGACTTGTCGCGGGATGTTATCAGGGTTGGTGAAGCTGGTGATTATGCTCTGAGCATCGCGGATCTCCAATGGAAATGTGACGGCGACTCGACTGTGGTCGGGCGAGCTTCGTTGTGCTTGGGTCAATCGTGGAGTGCTTTCATCGTCGAAATGCTGACACCAGACGATTACTTAGCAACCTATTTAGCGATACTTTTACAACATTACATATAACGTTCTGCGTGCATGATGTCCTCGATCTTAACGTGAGTTTATTCTTTAATCGGGCAAAAAGTTTTGTTTTGTTTTTTTTATAATTTGAACAATCTAACCGAAACGCCACATGGATGGCATCCAGTATTCTTCGAGTAAATTGGGAGACGGTCACGCAGCAGATTCTAACTTACACATAATTTTGAAGAAGTATTAGACCCCCATTTGGCATATTGGAAGTTCATGAACCACTTGGTACGCTGCCTGGTGGCCCACGAACATCATATTAACCTACTGTTACTCCAACTTCCAGCAACGTCGCCCTTTCTATATGCACAAACATTATTAAAAGTATCAGTGTTAATTGCCGAGAGACGCACCAAAGAATTATTTGAAGGTCGGTCTGAATTATTCTAAAAACTCCGGACCGAAACCATCATGTTCTGATTCATTCAGCATTTCAGAAAGGGGGGAGGGGAGTGACAACCGTTTTTTATTCCCAGTTCCTTATTCGACATTCGTTATCAACCGATAAAATCGGTTGATAACGAATTTCGAATAAGGAATTGGGAAGAAATAACGGTTGTCGCGTCCATAAAAAAGAATCTAGGCAGCGAAAATGGTTGCCCGCGTAGTTTGTCATGACATGCTTCAAAGAGAAATCATTGTGTCAACAAAGCCATAATCGTCTGGCCTCTTCACGAAAACTGCCATTCCATTTTTCCTTATTTTAATTTTTGATCTTAATATATACCTACGACCCCTTGTAACAACCAGTAATATAATAATCAACCAGTAGTCTAATATTAATCAGTAGTGTAATAATCAACCAGTAGTGTAATATTAACCAGTAGTGTAATAAAAATTAACCAGTAGTGTAATATTAACCAGTAGTGTAATAAAAATTAACCAGTAGTGTAATAATCAACCAGCAGTGTAAAACAAATCAACCCGTAGTGTAATAACCAGTAGTGTAATAAACTTAACCAGTAGTGTAATAAACATCCATGAAAACCAACAATTTTTCAACAAAATTTGAAATTTTTTTGGTGTGGCTCAAATCATAGTTTGGGTACATCTTATCGATTTTTAATCATTTTATCGTACGTTTAAAGGCGTTTTGCAGGTCAAACATTTCGTGGCTTCAATACGGCGAGGCAAGGTATGGTTATGATATTGAT
The DNA here is from genome assembly GCA_031216915.1 of Pictodentalium vernedei. NCBI lineage: Eukaryota > Metazoa > Mollusca > Scaphopoda > Dentaliida > Dentaliidae > Pictodentalium > Pictodentalium vernedei. Next base: position 241,491,037 of record CM062291.1, read on the forward strand.
GTGATGTGCGTACTTTCTGGTGTTTAAAGTCACTTTCTGCATTTGTGGCTTTATGTAAATTCAACATTGGCCAATTATTTAAGATAATATTGTGCTTTTGAGAGACTTCTTTCTCCAAGCATAAGTTGTCAGGTTCCATGATAACAGAATAAATTGTCAAGGTAACTTACAGGTGCTGAAGTATAATATTGAAGGATGCGTCTCCTGCGTGTTGTCTTCAATTATAATATTTAATACGGCCCAGATGGATCACTAAAGGTCCCCCACACCCTCTTCTCCCGCTTTACGCATCTACCTTTACATGGAGGGGGGGGGGGGTAACTTATTGTTGACATTATACGATTTTTTTTCAGTTAACTTTTACCCAGTGTAAAGGAACATCGATCCCATTGGTTTAAAGAAGTGTTAATTCTATTAGTTAACATATCCCTATAGGAATGGCGTCACAACATGGCCGCTCACGCGAGCTACCATAAAAACAAAACATGGTGTTCCTGGGTCCCGTGACTATGACACCCCTTGCGCCTCCCCCATTCTCTCCCCAAACGAGGGTCATTTATCCACACGACACACTTCTAATGCAGTATAAGAGTAGTGCTAACCAATCAAGGAATTCTGCTGAAACAATATTTTCTACATGTTGAATGAGTTCAAGCTTTTTACATTATACGTAAATCATCACAGGATCTAAACACCTGTCTACCATTGGTAATCGAGAACAATCACTTGACATGGCAGACGGAAATGGCAATGGACCTCCAAAGCACCTACCCTGTTCACCTCGCCTTAGATGCCCTCTACTCTCTTACCGACCTCCTCCTTCAAGATGGAAATAAATAACTGACCGCAGATTTTAGGTAAATACCCCTCCCCCACCCACCCACCCCCACCCACCCCCACCCACCCCACCCCACCGCACCTTCGTAAAATATGGTAGAGTGTCTATGTTCAATGAATATGATGAACACCACTCTCAGAAGAAAAACGAATTTTAGAATTCAAAACGGTCAATTAGACTGAAAAAGCCACGCATAATAATACAGCGACTGAAATGGATGGATGTGAGAGAGACCTTCAGAGATTCGCTGGGGCCGTATTAAATATTATAATTGTAGACAACGAAGGAGATCACACAATTCTAGCCCTTGAATACCACACTTTATCACCCATAAGTTTTCTGGTATGATTGAACCTGACAACTTATGCCTGGGGAAAGCAGTCTCTCAAAAGCACAGCATTACTATAAATAATTGGCCAACTTTGAATTTACATAAAGCCACAAATGCAGAAAGCGACATTAAACACCAGAAAATACGCGCATCATATAATAAAAATACCTTTCCTCGCCGTATTGAACCCACGAAATGATGTTTGACCTGCAAAATGCCTTTAAATGTACGCTAAGCTGACTTAAAATCGATAAGATGTACCCAAACTATAATTTGAGTCACACCAAAAAATTTTCAAATTTTGTTGAAAAATTGTTGGTTTTCATGGATGTTTATTACACTACTGGTTAAGTGTATTACACTACTGGTTATTACACTACTGGTTGCTTTGTATTACACTACTGGTTGATTATTACACTACTGGTTGATTATTACACTACTGGTTAATTTTTATTACACTACTGGTTAATATTACACTACTGGTTGTTACACCCCTCATTGGAACGTTTTCATTTCATCCAGGTGTCATAAGATATGTTTTCAGGCAAAGCATGATCATTTTTTGTTGTTCGAGATAGATAGATTTTTATTTTGCAGTATACTAGTACATTGATTACAAAATAACATTACAACAAACAGGAACATAAGCTAGTATACGGCATGGAAATGGCATAGCCTATAAGGCTGTCTTCCTGCCATTCCCGTAGAAAGAAAGATATCAAGTTTCTTTGGCATCAGTGTATGGAAGTGCTTTCCCCAAGACGGGGTTGACTGATCTTTTATTTATAATTCAGGGGGGGGGGGGGGGGGGGGGCTAGAATGTATTTGAGAATTAAGGGATGGGGGTAGGGGGATGAGATGTCAGAAGATTACAGCTGGCGGATGACACAGTCGGGGCACGTTGGGTTGTCACATTTGGAGTTAGGACGCGAATAATTATTCAAGGCTTTATCAATTAAGGACTTTTTAAATTGGGGTCTATTTAATTGCTGGATTTGTGGGTCTATACTATTCCAGGTTCTTGGGAAGGAGTGTAATGGCAGCACAGCAGAGAACTGTGTTCTTGGTTTGCGGGTATCTAATTTACCGGTTTGCCTTGTAATCATTCCGGAGAGGTTTCCATATACGTGAAAGGTATCATCAAATGATGTAGGGAGTTTTTTGTTCGTCCAGTCGTGTATAAAAAGGGAGACGTGAAGGCTGTATTCTCACTGCATTTCAGAATGCCACAATCTCTGAAAAGGTGATCTGTATGGGAGAGATATGAGTTTTTTGTTATGACCCGGGCAGCTCTTTTTTGTAGTTTTAGAATTCTACTGGTGTAGGTCGAATGGCCCTAGACCTGGATACCATATATAAGATGACACTGAATCACTGAGAAGTATAACGTTTTCATTACCTTCGTGGGCAAGAAGTTCTTTGCCCTATTTAGTACAAAAATTGCACTTGCTATTGCACTTGCTATTCTTGAGCACACCACAGATATATGCTCTTTAAATTTCATATTTTCATCCATATGTACGCCAAGAAATTTTATAGTTGTTTGTTCTTGCTCGTTACCAACTGGCTCAATATCTGTATTGTTTAGAAATAGTTTAATATCGTTTACCTTATACGATTCGTTTTGTGGATGAAGTAGCATATATTTGGTTTTAGTAGGGTTGAGGGCTAGTTTGTTGGCATAACCAATGGTTTATTTTGGCTAGTTCGGAATTTATACTTTCTGTAAGGGTGTCAAGATTGTTACTTGACCTAAAAGCCGTTGTGTCGTCAGCAACGGAAAGTAAACTGAGTTCTGTAGATTCGTTAATATCGTTGATGTACAGTAGAAATAAAAGTGGACCAAGAATGGACCCCTGTGGCACACCTGTATTTATTGGTAACGTTTTTGAAATGGTATTCAAGAATGAAACAAATTGGCTTCGTTCAGTTAAATAACTTTGAAACCACTGATGGGCAATACATCTAATACCATAGTATTCCAGTTTCTGGAGTAGGATCGAGTGGTTAGTGGTGTCGAATGCTTTGGAGAAGTCTTGACATATAGAAAGGGTGCAATTATTTGTTGGTTTGTCATTTTCCGTTACCACGCTATTCAGTAGGTGCAATATAGGGTGGACAGTTGAATGTTTTGTTCTGAACCCAACCTGGTACTTATATAAGATTTTATTTTTGTCTGTGAAATCCACTAGACTTTTATACATTAACTTTTCAAGTATTTTTGAGAACGTCGGGAGAATACTAATGGGGCGATAATTATTAAATATTTGAGAGTTACCAGACTTGAAGACTGGTATGAGATTTGTTTTTCTGAAGTGCCGTCTGTCTTTCGTTGGTGTTAGTTGAAGAGTTTGGACTATTTTCCTACGCATTTTCCAGCAGTTGATTATAATTAAGGGTCCCTTTATTTTATCAAGTGTACTGTGAAAACATACCGCGAGTTTGGGACAAACTTGATAACTGCGACTGGGCAGGTATATTTATAAAATCTCCATTTTGGTGGATTTTGCAAAGCTTCTGGAAGGCATAAGTCAGAATGATATAATTTTCTGATAAATGACTGATTTTTGTGGTGAAGTGGATAGATGGTTAATATGCTGATTTATCATATGACTCGTCCGTTTTGTTCACTTTAAAACATTTGATAATTTGTTTTCATATTAATCAGTGATAAATAAAGCCTTCCGTCAATTTCAAAACTAGACAATTTGATTGGCTGAACAAAATAAAACTGGGCCACATTTTCATAATTTGCATAATTAGAGTTGGGAGCTTTCATTGGTCAATTTCAAAACTGGACAGTTTGATTGGCTAAACAAAATACAACTGGGTGACATTTGCATAATTTCAGTAGGGAGAATTTACGTTATCTGTCCTATTTAGGGTGGGTTATATTGTATTAATCTTTTACCTACAAGAAAAACGGCATTCATTTTTGTATATTTTCCCTTTTTGCTTCCAACACATAGGTTATGACCCCTCACTGGAACGAGCTCGACCTATGTTTTGGAAGCAAAAATGATTTTTTTTTTATTATACGAAGATGTTTTTTTCAAGTGCCATCTGCAACTCAAGTCAGATGATGGGTTAAAAAGTCCTCCTAAGTGGCTAATTTGTGCGTGTGTGTGTCATATGATAAATAGGACATGGAATCAGTGTTTTTCGCATATAATATTTATGAAACGAGTCTAAGAATTTTCCGTTTTGGCGAGCCTCTGGCGAGCCCAAACGGAATATTTGGACGATGATTAATATGCTGATGTATTGTAACAGAGGTCTCGCTTCAAACTTTTTTCAGACAACCAACTGCTGAGATTGGATTTTCCAGCAGAACATATTTTCCTAAGAATGAAAATTTTCAGTTAAAAAACTGTAAAATAACTGAAACATAGGGCCCTGTGGGGCTTCGAAATCACCGATGATTTCATCTGATTTGGCTCGAAACGCACCAATTTGGAACTTTTCGAATCTTAAATGATCTCAAAATTCCACCAAGTGTCTTCCCGTTAAACCATCCTTTGATCATCAGGTTTCATGTACCTGATTATAGAAGAAGAGTTTAAGGAGGTTCATCTTCCGAAACCTCGCTGAATCCGTTCTGCAACATTCCGCATTTTTAATTGACTTTGATGGATAAGTTGCCGTTAAATACAATATTTGTGTGGAGATTCGGAATATTTGCGGATGTACGAAGGTGCAATATCAACAAGTTGAACAGCGGTGAGATCCTATTCGAGGTTCGAAATCCTCTGTCTGATTCGATTCGGAATTCGATTCGACCCATAATTTAAGATTTGCAGCGTTTTACTGAAACCAGCTGCCAGTCCTATCGCCGGAAATTTTATTGTAACAACTTTCTCCACTGAAGTGTAAACAAATGGAATACTAATAGAGATGTGCACTCGGTTGTACTCACAGCTATCATCAAGAGGAAACACATTTAAATCTTTCATTCCTGATTATGCGAAATGGCATCGTCTGTATCGATAAGACCTTCCTGGAAGAGTCTGTTCTTACCCCTTTACCCAACGCAGACGATATCAAAATTTATTATTTTAAATATCATTTTTTAATTTTTTTCAAAAGATTTCAACAAAACCATATCATGTGACCCCTCGTTGGAACGAGCTCGTTTCAACGAGGAGTCACATGATATGGTTTTGTTGAAATTTTTGGAAAAATAATATTTTTTCAACTGCTGAATTTGCATCTTACGCGGGCGGATGCGGCCGATTCGTTGGGTAAAGGGTTAAGTAGGATATTCTAGTTTATATTTTGCAGATGTCGCCTTATTCCACTCAAGGGACGTCTTCGTGGCTATTGAATAAACAATTTCTCGTCTGAGGGAGCTAAATCAAGAAGGAGTTCCTTGGTTCTACACGTAGGTCGAACAACAGCGGTGGTGACTGCTGGCGTAAATTACTGGTTTCTGTTGTAAAATGTTACGTCAGCAGCTTGCAGTTTTTTTACCGTGTTTTAACATTATGTCTACGCAGTTTAAGAAGGGATATAAAATAACTCTCGCACGTGAAGGATGATATGCACTTTGTACAGGCGAAAACTCCATCCTTCAGTACTCACAAAGAGGAAGGTTGAACGGTGGCTGCTGAAAGTGTGATCACCTAATACAAGTTGTTGATGATCTTGTAACTTTACACCAACCACAGTCGTGAAAAGTGAATAAATAAATGTGTTAAAACCCGGATCCGGGTGTATGCCGTTTTTGCACATTTATCCGTGGCTGTGTGCACATATTACTCTGTACACAAATCGCAAAGATAATTCCGTTTCCTGCCTGCAGGCATGCTTCACCGCCATACGGTGAAACATCCGGAAACCTTATCGAATGGTTATTACAGTCAGACCGGGACAGCGTGACAAGGGGTATGTGATCCTAACCGGTATTCGTCAAAATTGTGCTAAGAAAATAGGCGATTGTTGCATGAAGCGATCAACAAAAGGTTCCAGACATCTGTTGCTTACAGAAGTTAATAAAACTGTTGTGTTTGTCCGTTAATAAAGGAGTTTGTGTCATTCGATTCGAAATTTGATTCCATTACGAATGTGTTCACAGATTTTATTCCATACTCGACCCAAATGGAAACTGTCGATTCGCAGAGCCTAACTCGGTGGTGGCGCGGCGACATGGAGTGGGCATAGGGGAATTTGCCTCTAAACGTAGCCATCCCCCCCCCCCCCCCTGCCTCTCGTTTCCACCACACATACACACCCTCACATATATCTTCTTCCTCCTACATGTACACATATACACCCTCACTCCATCACCCTCTCCTTCACCCCCCCCCCCCCCACACACACACAGACACACAAACATACAAACACATTCACTCCATCGCATTGTCTCTCTCTCCTTTTATTTTTTGGACGTCCTTGACAGTGAATTCAACGTCTAAAAAATAAAAGTAGAGAGAGACAGTGTGATGGTATGATGGAGTGAGGGTGTATATGTGTGTATATAGGAGGAATAGCTGCAAGCCGAGATGTCCTCGGTTCGAGTCCCACCTGCGGCAACTGCGTTGTGTCCTTGGGCAAGACACTTCACCCCCATTGCCCATCTGGGGGCACGGTGACGTCGTGGACTAAGGCGTACTGCACGTCGATGGTGCACTTGTCTTCAACCAATGCTAACCCTGCTGGTTTGGAGTTAGTATGTTGGGGAGCTGACAGTTGCTCGCCGTTGCTCGGTGGTTCTCTCCGGGTACTCCGGCTTCCTCCACCCGTAAAACTGTCATGGTCATGATTAGCCACAGTGCAGAAGTATATGACATTAAACCCCAATAAATAAATAAATAAATAAATAAATAAATAAATAAATAAATAAATAAATAGGATAGATGTGAGGGTGCGGATAGGTGTGCATGTGGAGATTTACCCCAAAAGTCACCCGAAGGTTTCATTTGAAGCACAATTCAAATTTGTCTTCTGTGTGGATATAATAAAAATTCAAGCAAACATTGTATGACCAGCTCGTGATTTAGGAACTTGCGTATATGTCTACTGTATCTAAATGTATTGGTATGACGCTGTGATCCTAAAGGCGACTTCTAGACTTGTCTCCCCTTCATGAGGAATCTGTCCCCAGTTGCCCACTCTCCCCCTTGAAACATTTTCTGGCGCCTCCACTAGCCTTACTCATATAGCGTTTGTCTAGGGTTTGTAAAATCAAACTCGTAGAGCCGGCAATTATGATTATGCAATTTTCTCGCAACTTTCCAGTTCTAAGAAATGGAAAAGGTGAGGGTAAGTTACATACTAAGGTCACATTATTAGTTTCTTCGTAGGGGTACGTTTTCTGGCTTGTACCGGCTCTATGTAACACGCAGTGGTAGTGATTTGTGTCTGCAGCAATGGGAGGAACTGGTACGGCAAAGGGCCAGTAGAGATTTCAAAACCCACCTCTCTCTCCTTGTGAAACTATTAAACTTCAATTGTACTGATAGACTGGAAAATAGAATAAATAAATAAATAAATAAATAAATAAATAAATAAATAAATAAATAAATAAATTGTACTGCGACAGGAAGTAAAACGTGGGACACAAAGTATAGAATTCTGCAGACGGATCTGAAAATAGAAGAAACGTGTATCCGAGTCTGAATCCTAAGAAGGAATATCTGTATTTTGACATTTGAAATTTCACAAAACTGGAATGGAAATCTAGAGAAACAAAATTTACTGCCACCAGTAAATTCACGTTTGTGCGAAAAGGGTTAAAGTATCAGGAATAAACTATAAAGAAAGAGAATTCATGGAGGCTTATTTTTCGGGAGTAAAATATTTTTGAACAAATCAGAAATGGGTTTTCGTTAGCAGTATTTACAGATATTCATTTTTATAAGAAACCAGAAATGGCATATATGTGACCAGCATTCAAAGGGTTTGATACACGAATCAGAAATGGACATTTTTGGCTCTGCCCACTAATTTGAGTGATGAAATATATTCATAAACTTTAGAAATGCATTAAGGTGTAATAAAATGCATTTCCCAGTCTTTCTGAATAATGCCCCCATATTAAGATCTTCAGAGTGTTAAAATATTCCCTTTAAATCCACCATTTTAATCCTTTAAATGGGGGCGCAGTGGCTCAGTTGGCAGAGGTGCAGGCTGCAAGGCGTGAGGTCCTCACTCTGTCCTTGGGCAAGACACTTCACCCCATTGCCCACGTGGGTGCATGGTGGCGCGGCGCTGTGTACTAAAGCGTACTGCACATCGATGGTGCACCCGTCTTCAACCAATGCTAACCCTGCTTGTGTGGAGTTAGTATGTGGGGGATTTGACAGTTGCTCGTTGTTGCCCGGTGGTTCTTCCCCGGTACTCCGACTTCCTCCGCCTGAAAAACTATCGTGGTCATGATTAGCCACTGTGCAGAAATATGTGATATTAGACACCAATAAATAAATAATGCTTTAAAAAATGAGCTGAATCCAATAAAGGGTCAAAATGAAAAGGTAATTAAAACTGAATAGACGTTTCTGTGAATAATGCTGACCGGTTTTCGCCGTTATGTTGGCTAAAGGGTTAAGAATCCCTTACTTTGGAAGGTACACTGAAAGGGTGTCCCATTCCACATAGAATTAAATGTTAAGAAAATAAAGCGGAAAACATTAAGTTTCTCAGCTGACAGTACCTGGTTTTGCACTCCGGAGGGATGGAACGGCACAAATCAGAGACATTCTCTTAATGGCACTTTGGCACCAAAGGTTTTTGCACTCTCGGTGAGACCGAGCCGAGCGCAGTGAAAGACCATAGAACTCCTCTAACAAATGAGTTTTAAACAGTCATAGCACTAACACAGTTAACAGTACAGTCGACCATGTCAGTATTGCATTGTTACCGGCACCCTGACAGTTTTGTGATAGGTTTCAACAATTATTCAGTGCAGTTTTATGGAAAGGGTTAACTTTATTCTGCCTGAAATAAAATATGTGCAATCCACATTGAAGTCTTGAGAGGGTTAAAAGCAATAGATTACAATTCATTTTTTGACAGCTGACTACACTGATGTTTACATTATCTCCAGTGTGAATAACATAGCATCGTATTGCTTGGGGAGAATTTACTGTATCGGGAAATGGGAGGCTGTGAAAGCCCTGTGGCCGACTGGGCCATACTCAGTGGCTCTAGCGACCTGAAAAACATAGGTGAAGGAGAACGTTTGACTGACCATCAGTATGCCAAAAATCAGAGAGATAGTCCGATTCGTTTTCGAGTTATCGTGAGGACAAGGAAGTGCATAGAAGATAGAAGACAGAAGAAGAAGAAGAAGAAGAAGAAGAAGAAGAAGAAAGGAAAAAAAAGAAACCGTACAAAAATTATAGTCTGTGTGTTTCACACAGACTAAAAAGGAAAAAATGGAGGCGAAGGCGAGTGAGAATGTATGACACAGATCTGTCGATTGAACTGCTATTTTTTTTAAATAAAGTACGACAATAGAAACCTGCGAGGGATTTGATAAAGCTGAATGAACAAACGATTGATAACTGGAGGCATGAGGAAGAAGATGATCTTATTTAGAGATAAAATGGAGAGTCGCCGACGCAATACTGTCAAAAATCTTGCGAGTATTAGGATATAAGAATGTGAAGTGGGAACGGAAGTGGGAACGGAAATATGCCGCAAGTGGCAGGTGCATAATTGCTTCCGGAGATGTTTTTAGAAACGTGTCGCCCCCACGGATGGTTGGTTATTAATGTGACAGAACTAGTAGTTAACTCTTTAACTAACGCGATATAACATGACATTTGACAAACGATTTCTTGAATAACTGAACATTTTCATGACGGGCCTCAAAAAACATAGCTTCTGACCCCCCCCCCCCCCCCCTCAACGAGCTCGTTCCAATGGTGGGTCATAAGCTATGCTTTTAAGGCAAAAAATGATTTTTTAGTTATTTGCGAATTTCTTTTTCTCTTTTCAGGTGTCGTCTGCTATTCGAGTTGACTAATTGGGTCTAAAACTGCCATAGTGACTGCTACGTCTACATTCTACCACTATCCCGAGCTCTAATGACGAATTGGACATGAAAATATGATAACATTTGAATGATTACTTTTGTGAGTAATGCTGGGTGGTTGTGAACATCATTCTCAAAGGAAGGCTCATAAACGTACAAAATACAAACACGTGAAAACATCAAAAAGACTGAAAATGGTTCGATTCAGCAGAGCCAAGGAAAAGTTTTTATATTTGCGGCGCATGGTGGTACCATGTGTGTTTACTGGAAACACGCGTGAGAGGTTATATTGTAAAGATTTTGCCATAGAGATAGGTAGTGATACTAGGCATGTGCAGATTGGCTTGTTAATGTTCTAGGTTAGAACTAGTTTCTGATGGCAGTACAGTGTAAGGGAGTTCATAAACGTTCTTATAAAATGAGTACATGTATGAGAACTTGTGAGCAATATGAGCACACACTTTATGAACGTTAGAAGTTATTGTGATGAGTTGACGGTAACATGGTCTGAGGTTTGCGGCTCGGGGCGTATGTTCAACCTCGACGCGAAGAAAGTTTATGTTCCAATAAGACACTACCCATAGCTCAAAACCTACATTGTGAAACAAGAGAGGTTTATTTACTGAGCCTGTGATCGTTAAAAGTTGCCTTCTGCAAGGCAACGTTTAACGATCACAGGTTTAGTAAATAAACCTCTCGTGTACCCACGACGGCACTGGCTAAATAATCAATAAACCAGATAAACTCATTCCATCTTAGTTCAAATCGTAAATCGGTTTGTAATTTAAACAACACTTTATCCGGAACACCGTTTGCTGCACGTGTGAAAAATCGAGAAAAATGAAGCGGCTTGCTGGTCACTCCGTTGATGAAGCAATTACGAACCGGGCGACGTCATTTCGCGTTGTGACGTCAGACGGTAATAGTTGCCACTTGAGCCGTAAACATAGAATATACTAAGCGAGCTCTCGTCCAGTCAGAGGAGGAGGATTTTAGCCTTATTGGAACATATGATAATATTCGCGAGCAATTCTACAAAAATATACTTGCATGCTAAGCTGAACATTCTTTTGTATCCACTTTTCACACGTGCACCAGACTTTTCTCTTAAACACCTGACAAGTCTTGAATGTATTCACATGAGAATTGAAATGAATTACTTGTCGCTTTACCGGGGAATGAATGTGGGATGGTCGTGTTTGTGGGATGCGGAACACTTCATATAAAACTTAACATGTCCACCCCGCATTAATACACCGATAAAGATAATTTATTTCAATTCTTTTATTTTAATTTATGGTAGTTGAGTTAATTATCTTGTTTAGGTATTCATTTTCGCAAAAATGTGGGGAAAAAAATATATAATCTCACTTCATTTGATAAACATGAAATGCTAACCTATCCACCATTGGGACACCACACAAACACGCCCTCCGTGTGACATTAATTTATATGTGTTTTTATTTATTAGATGTGATTGTTTTCCCTAGAATTCCCCATTTTTAAGCTCAGCTGATATGACTTCAAACTACCATGATAAAATCCGATAGAAGATGATCATAGAGATACATATACCACTCGACTTCCATTCAAGAAACAATTACAGGTGAAACCTAAAACAGCATCTTGGAAAAAACACAAAATAGCTTAATTATTGAGAATGTATCAGTTAACCCTTTGAACCCGGGTGGCATCTTCCATGTCAGTTCAATGTCCGCAGTTGGAAGAGTCCATATTTATTATTTGAGGTTAGACCAATTAATATTTTCAACGTGCAGCCTTGGGGCTGCATGTTGAAAATATTGATTGGTCTACACCACACATTTACCTTGTAGCCATCTCACTTAATGACATTATGACGAAGCCTGTGACCTGGCCGGAAAAACGGCCTCTGGGGTTGAAAGGGTTAAACTAATCAATACACAAAATTGTACTCATTCTCAACAGAAAAATCATGGAGTGAGTGTGAAAGCGGGATAAGATTTAACACTTGTATGGGCATGTTTTATTAGAATTTTATGAGCACATTATCATATGCTCATAAAGAGTTTATTAAACTCAAAGGAACTCATAAAGGTGATCATTTTATCAACACTTTATGAGCGTCTGATAAAATATACTCGTATGCTCATACAAATCCTCAATTTTATATTCGACTATCCAATTCAGTACAACTAATGTTTCTCACATATCTCCATAGGATATTTGAATAGTTGATATGATAAGATATCAAATATATAACATCAATACATGCTATTGTTCAATCAATCAATGCTTCTTATATCTAAGTGTACATATGATCCTCATGTAACTCGTATCTTTGTATAAATATGTTCAGTATTCAGATCACAGAAGATGATGAACAGTTCTTTGAAATCAATCTTGGGGTAACTGGCGGGGATCGAACCGTGGACCTTTCGGTTTAAAGTCTAATGTCGTAACCACTGAGCCACCGTGAACAATTGTGACGGTCTTGTCGAGCGAGGTTATTTTTCATAAAGAATGACCCTTTTATTACCGCGAACCCACCCTTACAATATAAAGAGTCGAGAGATATTCTTTTTTCACCGTGTACATACCGTACAATGGTCACACAGGCAGAGGCAGGTAGAGAATTTCGACTGGGTCGCATTTCAATCGAAATTCTACGTCCGCGTTCTGATGCGAAACACTGCAGACCGTCTCATGTGTCGAAAATGGAATGCGCGAAAATTGAATCTCAGGTGTTATTTTAATTTGTTTGTTCAAATGTGTTCTCGGAGTTGATTACCGAAACTCAGAGCAACTAGGTATGCCACTCACGAAAATTTGCATCATCCTGCGTCGCTTGTAACATCTTTGCGTGTAATGACGTCGAGGGATTGCTACTTGCAATAAAACATAGATTATTCGAAATTTGACTCATGCACATTGCTAACACGTTATTTTCATGACCACCTGACGGAAGGATATCTCGGTAATAAAGGCACCGGATGTTCGGAAGGGGGGCAGTTTGCCCTAAGGCTAGGGGACGCTGGGGGAAGCGCATGACTTTTTTTTTGTCAGAGTGGACTAGTGGGAAAGCTTTTACTTTCCGATTGTGAATGGGGAATTGTCGAGTATTAGTTTCTAATGTATTTTACGAGTTCAATGCCATTGCATGGAGGGGTATCAGGTATAGTGGCGGATTTTGGTCGATAATCACAAAACAAAAAAGCTAAACAATCGGCCGGGTGATTTCTAACGCTTTATATCGTCCCTGTGTGGAACAAGGGGTCATTTGTAATGTTAAAGCATTGGAGATGACGCCTTGTTCCTCTTAACCCTTTGAACACCAGGGGCGGCTTTACCGGCCCAGGGAAATGGTACGTCATACTTTCATTAAGTAGGATGCCTGCTAAGTTAAAGGTTGGGTAGACCAATCAAAATTTTCAATGTGCAGCCCAAAGGCTGCACGTTGAAAATATTGATTGGTCTACCCCCAAATAATGAATATGGACTCTTCTAATTGCCGCAGATGAACTGAAATGGAAGATACCACCAGGGTTCAAAGGGTTAAGGAACCATATATATATACAATTTCAGTACTATTGAGTGTTACATCACAATTTATGATACGTTGTAAATTCCCGGTCGTATCTCTTACCAAGAGTCGAATACCCTTTTTGATACCCCCACCCCACCCCCCCCCCACCCCCCCACACACACACCCACCTCCGCCCTCGGGCGCATCCGGTGCTCTTGATCCTCGACTCAAATGAGTATTGATTAGATCAGTTTATAAATCTAATATATAAATGCGAATGTCTCTCTCTATCTTTCTCTCTCTCTATCTATCTTTGTTCCGGGTGAACTCCTCCGTTTCTCGACCGATCGATCTCAAATTCTGTACACGGGGGTAATTCGTCCCTGCGAGTAACATGGGATGGGTGCCGTGCCCGTGCGGGGTGACCTTGACCTTGAAATTGATTGTCTTGACCTTTTATTTCGAAACCGGCTGGGCCAATCGGGCTAAAATTTCATATGTGCGGGTATACTGACCTATCGATCATTTTGACTTTATCGGGGTGCCCGCGCGGGGTGACTTTGACCTTGAAATTGATAACCTTCATCTTTTATTTCGAAAACGGTTGGGCCGATCGGGCTAAAATTTCACATGTGCGGGTATATTGACCCATCGATCATTTTGACTTTACCGGGGTGCCCGCGCGGGGTGACCTTGACTTTGAAATTGGTGACCTTGACCTTCTATTTCGAAAACGGCTGATATAACCATCTTCTCCCGTGTAACGCTGGGTAACACCCGCTAGTATCGTATAAAGTAGGAATTCAGATCGTCAATTTTTTGGAAAGGCAAAACTTGCGCTCTTGCATTTTTTAGGTTTTACCCAAAACGCCTAAAATTGTATGTTTCCACTTGCACCTATCACTTGATAGGCTTTCATCCTCTATACACTTCTAAATAATAGCTGTCGACACACATTTACAATAGCTGCGTCGTTTACAGGGCGAACCCCCTCTGTTCCACGTGCGCCCACACACAGCTTAGTTTTAAAAAAAATAATTACATTACACTGTTGCAGCTCGCGCAAGTAAAGATGACAATCTCCATACAGATTAAACAATAGTCAAACATTCATCTGGAGTTAATACTATAAAACTTTTACAATTGTATTCTCTAGAATTGTATTTCCTACCTATTGATATAACTGACTAAAATGAATCTTACAGTATTGATCCCTGGTCTGCCATATTCCGTCGAATTGACGAGACCTGATACGACAGATCAACCAAGATCGAGCTGATCTTGTCTTGTCAGCAAACTGGAATATGAGAACTCTGATTGATTGACTGTAGTACGAATAATTTGTTTATTATTTGGCAGTGGGTATTTAACTCCGCCCATGCTGCTGGCGGATATTCTTGCCAGGACAGGATTTCTCTTATCACTGAAATAAGTATAATGTGGGCACAATTAATCAACTTTTTCCCCTGAAAATTGAATGGATTTCACCAGTGCTTTCTTGAGTTAAATTTAGATGAATTTTTTATTAAATCTAGCCATGGCTGCTTCACACCAGTAATGACTAGATTTGATGAAAAATATCTTGAAAATACTCAACGGGTTAAGAGTTAATTTATTTATTTATTGGGGTTTAACGACACTTTCAACAGCTAGAGTCACCTCGTGTCGGACAATTTTACGGGTGGAGGAAGACGGAGTACCAGGATCGAACCACCGAACAATGACGACAAACTGTCAGACTCCCCAACATACTAACTCCACACAAGCAGGGTTAGCATTGGTTGAGGACAAGTGTACCATCGACGTGCAGTACGCCTCAGTACACAACGCCACTGTGCACCCACATGGGCAGTTGTGATGAAGTGTCTTGCCCGAGGACACAACGCGGTTGCCGCAGGTGGGATTTCAACCGAGGACCTCTCGGCTTGCCGCCTGCATCTCTACCTACTGAGCCACCGCGCTCCCGGGATAAAAGTTAAAAATTGAATCCGATACCTGAAATACTAAAAAAAAGAATTATGGAGTGTTTGTCCAGAATGTTCCACGTAAAGGCACTCAAATTCTATTTCGCGTTTCTGAAAGTGTCACCCCAAACATCTGCGTACGCCAATGATGTCATGGTAGCCTTGTTTGAGACAGATATGATACGGATTTCGAAAAATTGAGACTCTCGTTGTCTGCTTAGCCAGAATTAATGCGCAACCTGCAGACGTTATATGGAGGAGATATTTATGTGGCCCATAATAAAGTGTAGTATCTCTTGTAATGTTTTCTCTACCTTACAAATTCAAAAGCTACATTTACTGTGGAGAATCACCCTCCCGCTCCACATATCTCCTGTGAAAATATAAAAGCAGCATAATATGAGACATAAATGAACTCATAAAGAATCAGTCGGTTCCATGTGAGCCCACAGCACAATGAGTAATAAATGGTTTCGACCATATTATCGACCGCAAGGGTACAAGGTTTTGATTTAGGAGGAAAAAGCAAATTTACTATATCGCTAGTTTGTCGTTTTTAGAGAAGCCCTCAAAAAGAAAAATTGATTTAATATCGATCTCACATCAGTATTGATATAAAGTTTCGACGCTATTTAGGAGGCGATATATTAGCTAAGTTGTGTTACGTTAGAACCTGTTACAGAGTCATGGGGGACAAACCAAGCAGTTTATGTGTTACTAGCATCTTTGAAATAATTGATGAATTAAAAAATCTATTTTTTTAAACAACTTTTTTTTCTTCGGTAAGGATAGATTATCCTTCCGGAGCAATGTTTTGTGGGTACCGAAATTATGAGTGGCATCCTACGCGTCCCTCTACTTTTTTAACTCGTTTCTTTCACAAGCACCAATACTAGGGGACATGGTGTTATCCACAATAACACACGGACATCCACTGCCCAGTATTCCGGATCCGCCACTGGGCATTTTGGCCACGATAGTCCACAGATTATCACTACGCCGATGTTAAATGAAAACAGATAATCGGTATCAGCTGTTTTATAAAATTAGACTGATGGCCCTGGCCAATCATAGATATAAGAAACTTATGAGTAGATTAACACTAACTCTATTGAAAATGTCTTATTCATATAGGTACTGATATTGAGTACCAAATCCCGTGGAGATCAGAAGACAGTTCCCAAAGCGTTGGAGTTATGCACCAGTACCTATAAGTTTCTGTTATGTATTGAAACCCAGAAACATCGGAACCTAAGTTTCTGAAAACGCTCGAACCTATAAGAGTTTTTACTTCCCTTAGAGTTTGTGTTATTCTTGTATCTAAAGTGACCCAAAACGCTTGGTACCAATTTAGTCCACTTACACGCTTCACCGGCCAATCGAGAAGTCGCGCAGTATCTTTTGCCCAATATACGCTAAAAATTCCACAAACAGTTTTTACACTTGTATATAAATGAAATAAAATAATTAACAAATATTGCTCCAGGTTGCGAGACATATGGCAGTTTATGGACCGGCTGGTCAAACCGTAGTGTGTGTATTCCCCAAAGCGACGCATAAATATTCCATTCTCCACTCAAGTATTATATTCAAGAGAGACGACTCCTTATTTGGTCAAGTAAAGTCAATCAAAAAAAGTTGAATATTCCAGGATGGAATGAAAGTAGTTTCTGAAGCGGAACCTCTTTGAACTTTTCTGCGACCATGAGGTATCCTATACAAGGAACCTGAAGACAGAAGAAGAGTTTGGGAGGAGACACTTGGTTGGGTTTTGTGAACACCTCAACGATTCAAAACTATCCCAATCAGCGCGAATCGAATCGAATCATCTGGAGATTTCTAATCGAATCGAGTTGAAATTCGAAGCATCGATGCTGTATTTGTTCACACTTTTATGCGAAGATATAAATTAATATTTTTTTATATCAAAATGGTACACTAAACAATTACCGTTAACCCTTTACCTAACACCGTATTTTTAAAAAATAAATTAAATTTCACATTTTTCGAAAACAAATTTAACAATTTTTCAATGAAACCATCCAAATATGGACTTCATCCACTACCCAGTATTCCGGATCCGTCACTGGGCATTTGGGGCCACGATAGTTCACAGATTATCACTACGCCAATTTTAAATGAAAACAGCTAATCGGTATCAGCTGTTTTATAACAAGACTTCAACATCCATATTTGTATGGTTTTATTGAGAAACTTCAGGGATATTTTAGGTTGTGGTAGGCTGATTCTGGGTAATATTTTGGCCGTTTTTGGCCGCTATGTTGGGAAAAAGGTTAAATAATACGGTAAACATACTGGCAATACAGGAGGCTATTGGTTTGTCAGAGTGAACCAATGATATATCGTTGACCTGCAGGTTAAAGATATTAATTAATTAATTTATTTATTTATTTATTTATTTATTTATTTATTTATTTATTTATTTATTAGGGTTTAACGACACATTAACAGCCAATGTCATATCGTGGCCGTGACAGTTTTACGGGTGGAGGAAGCCGGAGTACCCGAAGAGAACCACTGAGCAACGACGAGCAGCTGCCAGCTCCCCAACATCGTAACTCCGCGCTGCAGCACAGGCAGGGTTAGATTGGTTGAAGACATGCGTACCATCGACGTGCAGTACGCCTTAGGTTCCGCTCCACAGTTTCCAGGCATTTCCAAAAATGACATGTATTACATTTCCCAAATCCACAAAAACCTATAACACTATCTGACTAAGTAGAAATAAACAATCTGAATGTGGGTGGAATAATTTATTGTCAAAGGCAAGACTTCAACCTGAAAAATTGCATGAAAAAATGCCGAAACCAGTAATTTTCAGCCACCCAGCAGCCTCAAAAGCAGAATTTTCCCACCAACGCCACCTACCTACCCCTGGGACAGAGCATCCCATATTTCTAAAATGCCCCCCAAAAATTATATGTTTCTGTTTCATTTTTTAGTTACCTGTCTAGTAACAAACCCGCATAAAAATTACATTTTAAAAAATAGTCAATTTTTTGAAGCCACTGTTTCCCATAATTCATCTTTTAATTTACCCCTATGCATCAGACTCCAACTTTTGGACCAAAACTTCAAATTCCCTTGTCCAACAAAAAGCCCAATGTAATCATATATCTGACACTAAAAATATATCTCTATTTTACACGTCCTTAGTTTCAACATATGCCCTTTGTTTAGAATTTCACCCCTGTGCAATAGTGCGAAACCGTAGAGCGGAACCTTAGTACACGGCGTCATCGTGCCCCCATGTGAACAATCGGGGTGAAATGCCTTACCCAAGGACACAACGCGGAGGTCCGAATCGATCGCTCAAACGATCACCCATCCAACCTCTCGGGCTCAACGTTGCTTAACTTCGGTGATCTGACGAGAACCGGTTAGTCCACCTTAAAATTGAATCTTCTAAACACAAGGCATCTTTCGTCATGGAGGATGCTCTTTTTGCCAAAGCAGGAATTTAAGAGTTGAATGTGTTCGTTTTGAAAAAAACAGACTTTGCTCCACTACATATGAGCACTCCTGTATTCATTTTCATCGGATGGAACTTCGAGCGGTGACGGTCATTGCCGTTACATTTACGGTTGAAATTACGGCAATTGGTTGCCAGTTCTTCTACCATGCCTTTAACGGTAATTCTTTTACAATACACAACTTTCATTCCCACTCGCCTCTTCGGATCAAGAGAAGGGGCGGAGAATAGAATCGAGGCTCTCCTGATTTACTAGGTATTCGTGGGGAGGATAAGTGCAACTTCCATCCTTTTCCTCATCAAAATTAAATGTCTTCAAGATTCCGATTATATATAATACTTGACGCAGGTAAAGAATGAGGACAACATAGGCAAAATGTCCCTATTGGCAGGATTGTTAAAGATCGTTTCCTTTTACACGTGTCCATTAAAATACTTGTTATTTCTGCATCACTTATTCAACAAGTACTTTTTAAAATATTATTCTCCGTTAACAACAACTCGCTAACAAAAGGGCTTTTAAACATTTTGAAACGTTAATCAATTAATGTACCTACGCTCGCTATAGTGAAGTACGAGCGTAGAAACATAAGGCTATCTGTAAATATACTACAAATGTCAATTCAAACACTTTTGTTGAAATGTGTGTATGTATCATTTAACCCTTTACCTTACGTAACGTCTAAAACCGGCCAACGTTATTCACAAAAATCACCATCCAATTTTCATTATTTTTTTCATTTTTTTTTCTCGAAAACATAGGTTATGAGCCCTCATTGGAACGAGCTCGTCGAGCTCGTCGAGCTCGTTCCAATGAGGGGACATAACCTATGTTTTTGAGACAAAAAATGAAAACATTAGTTATTCAAGAATCCTTTTTGCAAGTGTCGTCTGCTTCTCATGTTAGGTAAAGGGTTAAAGTACAAAAATACGCACTGGCTCAGACATTCCCTACTGGAACGTCTTTCTTGTAATATGCAGCCAAAATATTATTTTCTTAAGAAATCACGGAACTAAAATCCCATAGGCGACCATTTTAACGTTCGAGCAAAAAAATAGGATCACATCACTTTAATTTTGGCATTCGAATATCTTTGTCAAGTATAGCCCTTCAGACAACTTGTTCTGACCCCAAAACAGAGGGCCATGCAACAAATAAGAGAGAAAAATTGACAGCAAGGGAAGTACCGGTCACATGCACATATTTTTCAGGGAATTCCCTACAAATACACACCAAATGTAAATTGTATTTTTTAGGTCTAAACGTCATCAAATCACACTCTTTTTTATCTGGAATATTCATCAATAATGCAAGATGTCAATAGAATGCTTTAAATGTTTATTGAAACAATTTATTTTCCCAAGGCGGTTTATTTTTAGAGACTGCATCACTTCCGAGTGCAACATTTCAAGGCGGGTATTTCTAATTAAAATATTTAGTTCAGTGATACCTTAAAAACATATGTTTATTGAACGTTAATGGGTTTCAAGAACGATAAAAAATACACAAATGTGATTGAAACTAAGTGTTGAACTTAGGAACTGGTTAAACTAACTGGCAATTGTTGATGTTACTCATTGGTGGGCTTCAATTTAGTCCTAACAAGGACGTTACGCAAGGTTTTGTTTTTCTTATAAGCGATGGCAAGTCGAAAATGTGAATGTTCTTTTAATTTAGAGTTGGTAAAATTGATTCATCTTTTACTATTTTTGCTATTTCGATATTCATTCAGTTGTATGTTAGTGAAAGGAATGATAGACCTCCTTTCGCATTTCGCCTCTGATACATGTAGGTTCATACCAAATGGTCTGGGAATTTGAAGCGTATTGATCCAAAAAGCTTCACGTTTTTTTTCTTCTAAATTCGTCTGTTTCTTCTAATTCATCTTTAATTGGTGGTTGTTCAATTAGGTGGATTTCAAAATCGTGCAAAGAATGGCCAGGAAGGGTGAAATGTTGCGCTTCTGGGGCATCAGCATTATATTTTATATCCTGTTTGTGTCGAGTAACACGCATCGGAAATGATTTTGACTTTGACCCACATACTGCTTCCTACAGCGTTCACAAGTGATGAGGTAAATGATATTAGGCGAATCACAATGGAGTGAGTTTCGAATCTGATTATGCATTTTCGTTTGTTCAGAGGAAAATTTCTCTCTGATCAGCCATAAAAGTACACAATCTACAATGAGTCTTTTGCAATTCAATACCGCAGCACTACAATTCTGCAACGGTATGTTGTGTTCAATTTTCAGTGGTTCGAAATCAGTAGTTTCTGCAGGACTTTCCCGCTTTTTCAGAGTTTTGAGATTTCAAGCTACGCAAAAAGCGCATGAGTACCCCCTTGATCCGAGGGGGCCAGATAGGGTAGAACAGGCATCGTTGAAATTACTTTATCACTCGAATTGCGGTGGAAACGAGTGAGTTGTGATTTAATGATACCTTTAAACGTATGCGATGGATGAAATGGTTTTGTGTGCAACTTATTCACGAGAATCAGCTGGTATAAAATATACCTTTTAATCTAATTGACTGGGTGTCTGGAATCGTTTGCCTTTATACACGGCCACATCCAGAACATCAACAGAATCTTGATTGATGGTAGCTTTCAATTTGATGTTTGGATCATGATTGTTGAAAATTTCTAATAATTTGCGCTGCGAGAATGAAATTGTCGGGTGTTGCAGATGATATCTGTTGAGGCCCATTACGTCCGCATTGTTCCATTACGTCCGCAGGCCAATATGTCCGCAGAAACTGACAAAAAATGGACCATTGCGTCCGCAAGGCCCATTACGTCCGCAGCAAATTGAACCATTGTGTCCGCAAGGCCCATTACGTCCGCAAGAATTTGACCATTGTGTCCGCAAGGCCCATTACGTCCGCAGCAAACTGAACCATTGTGTCCGCAAGGCCCATTACGTCCGCAAGAATTTGACCATTGTGTCCGTAAGGCCCATTACGTCCGCAGCAAATTGAATCAATGTGTCCGCAAGGCCCATTACGTCCGCAAGAATTTGAACCACTGTGTCCGCAAGGCCCATTACGTCAGCAAGAATTTGACCATTCTGTCCGCATGGCCCATTACGTCGGCAAGAATTTGACCATTGTGTCCGCAAGGCCCATTACGTCCACAAGAAGTTGACTATTGTGTTCGCGAGCCCATTACGTCCGTAAGAAGTTGACCATTGTGTCCGCAATGCCCATTTCGTCCGCAAGAATTAAACCTTTGTGTCCGCAAGGCCCATTACGTCCGCAAGAATTTGACCATTGTGTCCGCAAGACCCAATACGTTCGCAGGAAACTGACCATTGTGTCCAAAAGGTCCATTGCTATTGCTGAAATCGGACCATTCTGTTCGTAAGGCTCACCAAGTCCGCAATTCTTGGCCCATTGTGCCCGTTCGAAACAAGTACATTGTGTACGGAAACCTCATCACGTGAACAAGAATTGGAATTTTTAGCAATTTTTCTCCTGCCTTACGTTGAAACAAAAAACCTTCCACGGTCAAATCCGCGCCCAGTTTACTGAATCTGTCAAACAAATTTAAACGTTTCACTACACTGTGAATTTGAATGATTGGAGTCTGAGCTTCCGACGGGTTTGCTATGATAAAATTTCAGTTTGTTTATCTCACACTAAACAACATTCAAAAGCTGATGAAATCACCATTTGAGAGCCCCATTCTCCGGAGGATGGGGGGGGGGGGAGGGAGGACTGCCCAACGTTGTGAGTGATGTCAGTAGTCCCCATCTTAAAACGTGAAGTCATAGGTCCTTAGAATAATTCGGGGTCTTTTTTATCTTTTGATCAAGCAACTCCATAAAACAGCACTGACCGCTCGCTCCTACAGATCATTGTATCGGATCTTCTCCGGGCATCGGATGTTGTAGATGCGCCTCAGACAAGTGTTGAAGATTGCCTTATCTTCTGCTGCGTCGTCCTCCTTGTGCGCCATGTTTCGTACACATACATCATATTCACCTTCACATTGGAGTCGAAGAGGCGGAGTTTGATTTTTATGCTGATCTCTCCTGATGTCCAGGTGTTCTTTAGCATGACAAAAGCTGCTCTGGCCTTGCCGATCCTCCCTGTCGGTTGAACACACTTCCAAGGTACAAAAAAGAATCCACCACCCTGATTAGCTCTCCACCAACTTTGACTGGTGTGTTGGCAGTGGTGCTTATCTTCATCAGCTCGGTCTTCTTCCTGTTGATCGTGAGCCCTGTCCTAGCTGATGTGGTATCAAGGCGAGTGGTCTTGTCCTGCGCCTGGCTGTGGTTGTCTGACAGGAGTGCCAAGTCGTCAGCAAAGTCAAGGTCATCCAGCTGTGTCTAAAGTGTCCACTGTATCCCGTTGTCCTGTCTGTTGTAGAGGTCTTCGTAACCCAGTCAATGACCGTAGGAAGAGGAATGGCCACAACAGGCAACCTTGTCGAACTCCGGTCTTCACCTCAAAACTTTCTGACAGCTGACCGGCGTGGGCAATGCTGCAGCTCCTGTCCTAGTAGGTGCACCGGATAAGGGAGATGATCTCCGTAGTGCTTCATCAGCTTTCACCTCGTCTCTCTGTCCATACTGTCGAAGGCCTTCTCAAAGCCTATAAACTTGATGTTCTTGTAGAGGGTGGTGTGGCGGGGGGGGGGGGGGGAGGGGGGTCCACTTCAGCGACTGATCCACGATGATGCGCTCTTCATCAGCTCGGTCGACATAGAACATGTTCCTGAGGAAGCTTACCTGCTGGCCTCGGAGCTTGGGGTCGACAGCTTCTTTCATCCTCTTCGGTAGAACCTTGTCTGGCACTGACAGAAGCACGATCCCGGGTAGTTGCTGCAGTCCCTGAGGTCTTCTTTCTTCGGCAGCTTGATGACAACTCCTTCTTACCACCGGGCCGGTACACCCTTCTCCGAGGAGATCTTGCTGAAGTGGCTGTGTAGCATGTTGACAGCAGTCTCCACGTCTGCTTTGACAGCGTCTGTAGGTATCTTGTCCGCCTCTGTAGCCTTCCCATCTCTGTGTCATAATGGCCAACTTGATCTCAGCCTTAAGGGGGTTTCGCAGTTGACGGATAGTTCTGTCTCTGCAAGCGGGGAGGGGGGGGGGGGGGTTGGATGTGTTGTGGTGTATCAGGAGCGGGGATATTCAGCAGCTCCATGAAGTATTCTGCCCATCGCTTTAGCTGTTCCTCGGTTGTCAGTGGATTCTTATTCCTGTCCCTCACTGGCCTGCCTGTCTGCTGGAACTTGCTAGCCAGCTTCTTGGTTGCCAGGTATGAGGAGACTATCCCATAGAAACTTCATTTGGGGGTAGGGTATGTTATATCGCCAATAAGAATTTTAAAAAACAGTTGTTGGGTTATTCCATATTCTTGCCCACTGTCAATCGAAAACTCTTTTACATGGTTGTTCCATGTTTACATGGCTCGGGACATGGAATCAGTATTTTAGAGCACTCGAGTGTAGCATCGTTTAAGCGTAATTTCAGTGTTCCTTCATGACTTTATAGTCGTGTTTTCCGTTTAAGGCTACCTAAAGGCCCACGCCTAGGCAGGGTGCCCGTTTTCGTCGTGGCTTCAATCTATTTGGATTTACAGGTATCACTTTTTCCTGCACTTTTACCGCGTATCTACACCGTAATTGTCATTTTTGCATACAAATCATGTTTTGTCCTGAAAATACCACGAGTTGCATGAGACTTGAAACAGTTTAAAATAACCAGAACCAGAAATAGATTGAAACGAGTTTGTTCGGATATAAATTTACAAAATAGCAAATTTTTCCAAAGCCCAGATCACCTATCATCGAGAGGGTGACATTCTCCGTGTTCTCACCCACCTCGGACCTATGTGCGGCTCTTGGTTCGTACATTTAGCGCTAAATCATTTCTTCTTCTAACCCAGCCTTTCTAGCCTACAACTCGCATGCACAAGGCTGTAATGGGGAGCTGAGCCATTCACCCCCCCCCCCCCCCCCCCCCCAGAGAAAAATATAAAATCCTCATTCTGTCATTTTGATCAGCTTTTGGCCATTCCTACATTTGATTCAATGCCATTGGATTTAAAGCCGAAAGATTTGTGTAGGCCTAAGCCTCTGCGTGATCTGAGGCAATCCTCCTTAGTGAAAGAATAAAAACCTCACAGTCTTCAGGGTATGCACTAGACTGTTTGCGAAAAGGTCAACAAAATCACTTTGCAACACTTTCTCTTTAAACCCCTGCACTGGCCCATGATTGTGGGAGGGGCAGAGTGGCTCCCATACATCTATAGGTGAGAACTACGAACGGTCAGGGAAGAATTATTTATTTTTTTTGCTTTTGTTATCTGAATAGTCCTTTTTTGTTTTCTCTTTATACCTCAAAACCAGAATTTTATTACCAGTGTAAGATAAAATGTGAACCGTCGATCCGGTTTATAAATTTGTCAAAGAGGCCCGTTTACGGAGAAACATTTTAAGCTGCGTTTTTCCCTTGTCTGAGAATGTAGCCGTATTTTGTAGAAGACCGCAGTGAACACGAAATGTGCGTAACGTTAGAAGATGCGTCGTGGAATAACCTTCTTTCTATTTGTGGTTTGCTTACTGTCTTTGACAGCTGTGACAGCTAAAAACAGTGTTTCGTCGGTGTCTAAAGAAAGACACGATCTGTTATTGGGTATTGATTAAGTTTGTACCTGTTACGCCAAACCTCAACCACCCTATGACACCTAATTTCGCGCAAGAAACGCACCGCAAAAGAAAACTAGTCTTCCAGAATGTATTATTATTCTGAGCCGAAGGTGAAGCCGGGACTTCCTCGATGTGTGTCTATAGCCTACGCCCCCCCCCCCCCCCCCCCTGTTAGGGCGCAGGAGTGGGTGTACACGTGCCCAAAAAGTCACCTCGGCGTGAGAATTTTACTTTTATACTCCAAAGGACGCATTTTCCTTACGTTTAGAAGCTACAATTCCTGAAGCTGAAACGCCTAAATATATATGCATAAGTTTTTAGCGTGTTGCACATAAGCTTGAGTATGATTCTGAAGGTTGTACAAAACCTGTAGGCAGATAGATTCTGTCTGAGGTTTTACTGTTAGGTGTGCGTAGAGCCAGGCTTCGCCGCGACGCCGCGATAACAAAATAATTCCTTAGGACAGTCCCCCATCATGCGCGGCCATATCGTGATTACCATGTGAAGTTCTTTATTTTATAGACTACTCAAAGTTTGCTAAGCACCACATATTTGACACATCATTGTGAAATTTGCTTGTGACATATTTGTGATATATTTGGCGGATATGATTGAGGAATGTATTGAGATGGTCCCCAGAGTTTACATTAGCTCTCTTGACAGGTAGATGTTTCGTGACAGTCATGGAAAGCATGTACCCGTTGATTTTCATGATATTTTCGTGTACTGTCTACATGTACAAGCCATGTGTAGGGTATTCAATCTTCATTTTAACACAAACCCTTGTGATTTAATGATTGAATATGGCGAATGCAAATGTAAGAAGACATTCGTCTGAAGCAGAAATGTGGCGGGCTGTTGGGATGGTGGAGCAAGGGGCTACGCATCGTCGGGTTGGTGAAGCCCTTGGTGTGCTCTATACGCTGATCACCAGAGACTGAGCAAGATGTCAGCAGTATGGCACATCAGTCAGACGACATGGTGGTGGCAGAGACAGGGCAACATCTGCAGCTGAAGACCGGTTTTTGATCATTCAGGCCCGTAGGAACTGTTTTGCAACAACAACCCAGCTTCGCAGTGACCTTCAGAATGCATCCGGGGTAAATGTTTCGACGTAGACTACCCGGGCAAGGTTGCACGAAGGTGGTCTCCGATCGAGAAGACCATGTATTCGCATTCCGCTGAACCAGAACTACCGTCAAACACGATATGAATGGGCCATGGACCATGTTGGATTACCAGAGAAGATTGGCGACCTGTCCTTTTTACAGAAGAGTCAAGGTACTGCCTAGACTACACAGATAGGCGTTCTAGGATATGGAGAAGTCCAGGAGAGCGATTCCATGCAGCCAACATTGCTGGACATGACTGCTATGGTGGAAGGTCAATCATGGTCTGGAGCGACATCAGCTGGGATGGGCGTACAGAGCTCTGTGTCCTTGACCGTGGTGCATTGAGTGCACAGCGGTATATTGATGAGATCCTGGATGCCCAAGCCAGATTGTATGCAGGTGCAGTGGGTGATAGGTTCATTCTGATGGACGATAATGCCCGTCCTCATGTTACCTATGCTGTCCGGGAGTACCAACAGGGGGAGGGGATTGGGCGTATGGATTGGCCAGCAAGATCCCCTGACCTCAATCCAATCGAACATGTCTGGAATGAGTTGCAGCTTGCAATTTCAGCCCGTCCAGTGAAGCCAAGAAGTGTCCAGGAGCTAGGTGCCATGATGGTCCAAGAATGGAACGACATCCCACAAAGGACCATCAAAAGCCTAATTGGGAGCATGAGAAGGCATTGTCATGCTGTAATTAACAGTAAAGGGTCTCATTCTCGATATTGAACCCATACCATTTCGCTCCGTCAACTTTTTGGCAAATTTGAAAAAATTTCCTCTTTTAACAATAATATCCATGGTTATCGTATTCAAAAGCTAAGAAATAATGTGAAACACAAACAAAATCTTAATTTCTGTACTTAAATCATTAAAGATATAATTAAATAAAAAATATATACACTTTTCATAACAACATTTCAACTAAAACGTAAAACAGGTAGTTGGATATACTTGGTGCTTAGCAAACTTTGAGTAGTATATAATGCCTTCAAGCTTCTCACTTGTAGTTTTACCTCTTGTCTCACTATCGATACAAAGAGTGTGAAATTTATTCCTTTGGGCTTTTAAATACGGCCCGGAACAAGAAAATTTTGCCCTTCCGCTTTTGCTCGTTGAGTAAGTTAAGTAGGGGATATAACGTTGGAAAGACCAAATTCTGCCGATAGACTTTCAAACATTAAGAAAAATCGTGTAATTGAAGAATTTTGAAATGCAAACAACAATTCAGACAGTTTGTGTGAATTCCAGTTTCAAAGCGGTTCAAGTGAAGGAAAATACATTTAATTGGTTAGAATCATGAATAAATGCTGGATCATGGAAAATTCTTTCCCACTTAAATCTCGGAGAAAATTTGCGAATGGATTTTTTCGAAATCCTACTATACCTGGCGTTATAACTTCCAGCGAGATGATTTGTCGGACCAAACCAGAAATCTAATTTGACCTTAGTCATGAGCATATAAAATATGAACCGATCGATGCAGCCAAACAGTTTTAAATGAACGGAAACCAAAATGGTTAAGGGGGAGGGGAGGTTGGAAGTGTGTGTGTGGGGGGGGGGGGGGGGGGGGGCAGGGGCGGCGGAGCCGTGGGGGTACAGGGGGCACGTGTCCCCACCACTTTTTCCCGCAGCCAAATCTTTTCGACAACCATATATACACCACTATCACCTAATTTACTGCAATGTTTACCTTAACTGACCGGAAAAAACAAGGAAATCGCGTCTTTTTATGGCGCACTTTCAACATTTTTTTAACTGGGCCTTCGGCTCAGAGAATTTATTCTATCCATCACCCTTTCCTAAAATCCAACTTATATCTGAGGTAAAAAAAAAATTCATGAATGATCGTACCGCATCACTCTAGAATCTCTCACAAAGAGAGATGAAAAATCTACAAACATCTATCTATTCACCTGATTTATTCGGTCCCCGGGAATCGTGTCCGACATCTGTCACATCTCCCGCATTTGACGCAATGTAGTGAAAAACCTGTATGAATCCAGACGTGTGTCATCCTGTTGAATTTGAATATTAGTAGTATGTCATGTACCCGGACGGGCCTCATTTGGGGGACCTCGGTGGGGGACCTCGGAAGTGACGTCATGTCACGTGACGTAGTGGCGCCATGTTGAGTGAGTTGTCATGGTAACCCGCGTAAGCGGCCATGTTGTGACGTCATTTCTATAGTTATACGTGGTGTGAGTGCGCATGCGCAGCGCGTGTTGTTAGGGTGATACGTGTTTCCGTCGTCCATTTTGTATACTGGAGGCCGCCATCTTGGTTTCTATGGTAGCACGTGATTGCTATGTTACCCAATTTTTCTGCAATAAGACGGGGTATGTTCGGAAGGTATGTTCGATTGTAGAAGAGTAAATCTAATTACCACAAACAACCCGACAATCCTTCCAAATCACCAAAATCCACCCCAACTTTTACTATTTCGAATTCTTTCAGAATTCTCTGCTTCTATCTATATATGCAATAGTTTTCGTCTATCTGGCCATGTTCCTTTGTTCTGGAGTATATTCCAGTAGCGTAGAAGAGCCTATTATTTGGAACAGTTTATCTTATTATTACTATATTTACCAGTTTCTGGTCTATTCTTGTTAGTTCTGACCCTATACTCTTGTTGTTTCATTTATCTAGATAATAACTAACCAATCAGAGTGCTTGATTTCCCATAATCTGTATACAGAGTTATCTCCCTTTTGTATAATAAAAGACTATATCCAATGGCCATATCCCATGGAATCCCATTTTGGGGAAACACCCGGGGCTATAGAATCCCTTTTCTGTCATATGTGTTTATGTGAAAAAGCACAATGTGACACAAAGTGTCCTAGCACAAAGGCACATGCTTTATGTGCCGATATGTGCTTATGTGAAAAGGCACAATGTGACACAATGTGCCCTAGCACATAGGCACATACGGGTATTTGAGGATACCTATGTCCTGGTATTGTTTTATTCGAGGATACCTACTGGAGAATCCCTTTTTTGTCATATGTGCTTATGTGAAAAGGCACAATGTGAGACAATGTGCCCTAGCACAAAGGCACATGCTTTATGTGCTTATAACATGTGCTTATGTGAAAAGGCACAATGTGACACAATGTGCCCTAGCACATAGGCAGATACGGGTATTTTAGGATACCTGGTATTATATTATTTGAGGATACTAGTTGGACTTTACATCTGGGTACTTCATGCTACATCCGGGTACTTCTGTTGGGAAAGGTATAAAAGGGGTGTTGGTACGCAAATAAATTCATTTGTGTCCTGACCGTCGTCGAGTGAAGACATGTTACCAGTTCGATGCAGATACTGTTCCAAGTTATTTTCAAGATCGGATAATGCTCGAAGACACGAAAAGGACCATCATCGGCTCCCCTGCAGATATTGTACTAAGTTGTTCGCCCAGCCATACAATAGGAAGAGACATGAAGAACATAACTGTCCAAGAAGAAGAGAAGAGGAGAGAGATACTGGACTGACTGACCAGAATAAAGCACTTTTAGAATTTTTACTGGATGCTGACAAGGTGGAAATCGATGCCGTTCTACGTGCTGCTGTTGAAGATTTGATTACCTGTTTATGCAAATGTGCTACCAACATTCTCGAAGATAAGATACCACTGAATTTAGCTGAATTTGATGACCTCGAAAATACGAACATGTATTGAAGCTGCTGACAGATGATGGAATTTCTCCAGATATCAAAAGATGTATACTACGAAAGAGTTGCTTTCTCTCAGCGCTTATCAACCCAGTTCTAGTTCTGAAAAAAGTATAAAAGGAGTGTTGGAGTGAAAATAAATTCGTTTGTTCTACGACCACGAAAGAGTAAAGTCATGAAAGTCCATTGCTGCAGATATTGTGATAAAGAATTCTCCAGGAGCTTCACACGTAAGAGACATGAAGATGATTACTGTCCCATGAGGAAATCGGAAACATCGAGCAACACTACAAGATTAGAAAGAAATTTAGATACACTGCGCATCCTATCTGATGCGAATCGATATGAAACCAAGACTATGCTGAAGATGGCCAGTGATGATTTGATAGAATGTATATGTGATTGTGCCTCGAACATCTTGACGGGCGCAGTACCTATAACCAAATCTGAGAGAGCTAAGTTGATTCCACACAAGTACGAAATAAGGAGAATTACCTCACCAAAGAGAGAACTATCTTATCGGAAAAGAAGACGCATCATACAGAAAGGAGGATTTTTAGGAAAGTTGATCAAACCCGTCATCAATGCTCTGTCCGATATCCTATAAAAGGGTCGTGCTCATAAGAAATTTGTTATTTGTAATCTGACCTTCGAAGAGAGCGGACACAATGCAATCCAGCTGTGCACCAAAAAATTGGTCAAGAGATTCGGACCCTGATGAATCATCGGAACTATCAGAAGATATGGAATATGAAGAAGAAGATGAAGAAGAAGACGTTTCTATGATAGGAGGTATTGTTCAAAGTGCCTTTGACAAATACCAAAACGATTTTGACAACCTCATGAACAAATATATCGAAGATGGAATGGATAGTGAAGATGCAGTTGAAACAGCATATAGAACACTTCAAAAGAATGTTAGAGGAGCCAGTAGTGAGAAATACATTTATACCCTTGAGTACATTCGAAATTTTTGCAATGACTCAATTCACAAGAAAATTGAAGAAACTGCCAAGCGTCTTCGTGAAGAAGAGGATTTTGACTTTGAAGAATCCCAGAAATATGCCTTGGAAAAGCGAAGATTTCTGTTCGACAACCTTATGACAAACTACTCATTCCGAGTAGATGATGATGAAGAAGAAGAAGACGATTAGAAAAAAAAGTATAAAAGGAGTGTTGGTATAAAAATGAATTCATTTCCGTTTTGAACGTCGAAGAGTGAAGATGTCTGTGTCAACAACGGTACTCAGATTCAAAGATGACTTACATATACAGATCTTCAAGAATGATGCTGGATTAAAGCTAACTTCCCAGGAACTGACCCAAGTGAATCGTGTGGTAAATGCAGCCAAGAGAAAAAATCTAGACATGGATGCTGGTGGAAAGAAACAAAGATGTGTGGATACTGGCCGATCAGTAAACAAAAGAATAAAGACAGAACTGACTCACAATACAAACAAGAATGAAGTTACTACTGCGAACAAAGTTTCTACAGAAACAAAGAAAGATGTTTCCACTAAGAACGAAGTTTGTACTGAAGACAAGAAAAAGATGCCAGCTCCCATAAAGAAAGAAGTTTCCACTAAGAACGAAGTTTCTACTGAAGTCAAGAAAAAGATGCCAGCTCCCATAAAGAATGAAGTTACCACTACGAATGAAGTTTCTACTGAAGTCATGAAAAAGATGCCAGCTCCCATAAAGAATGAAGTTACCACTACGAATGAAGTTACTACTGAAGCTAAGAAGGATGTTTCCACTCAAACCACAAATGAAATTACTACTAAGAAGACTGAAGTTACAACTATGGAACAGCAAGAGAAAGATGAACCCAAAGATGCCAGACAGGAAATTAAAGCAACCAACAAAGCCAAGTTATCAAATGAGAGAATGTGTTTTATCAAGAACCTAGCTATGCAATGGGAAGAAGCTCCAACCCACAAAAAGATGAAATGGTTAGCCCATGCAAGAAGAACTATAAAGAGAAATGCCTTGAGACATTGAATTGTATACTTGAATAAAAGAAATTTAAATTTATATTCAGTGTTGTTGTTTTTTTATCTACTACCCCAACCGAAGTACCCGGATGTAGCATGAAGTACCCAGATGTAAAGTCCAACTAGTATCCTCAAATAATATAATACCAGGTATCCTAAAATACCCGTATGTGCCTATGTGCTAGGGCACATTGTGTCACATTGTGCCTTTTCACATAAGCACATATAAGCACATAAAGCATGTGCCGTTGTGTTAAGGCACATTGTGTCACATTGTGCCTTTTCACATAAGCACATATGACAAAAAAGGGATTCTCCAGTAGGCATCCTCGAATAAAACAATACCAGGACATAGGTATCCTCAAATACCCGTATGTGCCTATGTGCTACGGCACATTGTGTCACATTGTGCCTTTTCACATAAGCACATATCGGCACATAATGCATGTGCCTTTGTGCAAGGGCACATTGTGTCACATTGAGCTTTTTCACATAAGCTCATATGACAGAAAAGGGATTCTATAGCCACGGGTGTTTCCCCCAAATGGGATTCCATGGGATATGGCCATTGGATGTAGGCTTTTATTATACAGAAGGGAGACAACTCTGTATACAGATTATGGGAAATCAAGCAATCTGATTGGTTAGTTCTTATCTAGATAAATGAAACAACAAGAGTATAGGGTCAGAACTAACAAGAATAGACCAGAAATTGCTAAATATAGTAATAATAAGATAAACTGTTCCAACTAATAGGCTCTTCTACGCTACTGGAGTATACTCCAGAACAAAGGAACGTGGCCAGATAGACGAAAACTATTGCATATATAGATAGAAGCAGAGAATTCTGAAAGAATTCGAAATAGTAAAAGTTGGGGTGAATTTTGGTGATTTGGAAGGATTGTCGGGTTGTTTGTGGTAATTAGATTTACTCTTCTACAATCGAACATACCTTCCGAACATACCCCGTCTTATTTCAGAAAAATTGGGTAACATAGCAATCACGTGCTACCATAGAAACCAAGATGGCGGCCTCCAGTATACAAAATGGACGACGGAAACACGTATCACCCTAACAACACGCGCTGCGCATGCGCACTCACACCACGTATCACTATGGAAATGACGTCACAACATGGCCGCTCACGCGGGTTACCATGACAACACAACATGGCGCCACTACGTCACTTGACATGACGTCACTTCCGAGGTCCCCCACCGAGGTCCCCCAAATGAAGCCCGTCCGGGTACATGACATACTACTAATATTTATTTTAATTTAATATGCTTAAATAATATTGATAACAGTTTTGTGTTTCAGTTGTCGTTATATGGGACTTCACTCGGACTCTCAAAATCTAGTTCCTCCTTGAAATGATCGGTTCACCGAAACAATCGCTTGGTGATGGGCTGGGTGGGAGGGGGGGGGGCGGTTCACATAAGGTTCTTGCACATCATGGACGTACGGGGGTAGTATGGTGCATCCCCCCCCCCCCCCCTAATTTTTTATCCTTTCCGTTGAAAAATTGGACAGAGATAATTGAGCAAAAACAAATTGATGGTGGAAATGAAAAAAAAACAAACGTTCTATCAAGGCGCTCAAGTGTGAAAGTATAGCTTCGAGATGCGAGGAAATTGCATCTTTTTGGGTCTGAAAATCGAAATTTTCTCACGACGGCCCGAAGCATGGTCGGGCCGCCGTCGTCTCACTCTCTCTCTCTCTCTCTCTCTCTCTCTCCTTCTCTCTCTCTCTCTCTCTCTCAACACTCTCTTTCCTGGCAAGGGTAGACTACAACCCCCAACCCCCCCCCCCCCCCCCCCGAAACTGAGACAAAGCAAGGCGCTACAATTGTGGATGTATAGATTCCAGCTGCGAGGAAACTTAGTCTTTTGAGGATTTTGGAGACTGAAAATCAAAATTTTCTCACGTCCGTCCGAACCATGATCGGGCCGGCGTAGCCTCTTTCTCTCAACATTGGAAAGTGTATAAACCTGCTTCCTCCCCCTCCCGTGCGCCAATGTTACCCACTAGACTAAGGGTGCAGGGCATCAAAATGCGATTAACAACCCAAGGACCGCTGTGGATGAAATGGGCGGTTAAAAGATAAGGGCTCGAAACTCGATAAACTGTACAATAGTGCGGCTGGCTTAGCTTTTTGATGCTGTTTCTATTGTCTTTTCAACCTTTCGCGATCGGGGACAAGAACTCCACTCCATCCCTCGTAAATTACAGCCCGCCATAGGCGTACGGGCCTGAAATGCAGGGGGTACCCCCTCCCCCACACACATTTCGGGCACTTTTGCCCAAACATCGGGGAAACAATTTTTGTTAATAACAAAAAAATGAAGGAAAACATTTTTTGTTAATAATGTTTAATGTGATATTTAGGCGTTTCAGCTGGGGAATTGTAGCTTCTAAACGTAAGGAAAATGCGTCTTTTGGGTATAAAAGTAAGCTTCTCACGCCGAGCTGACTTTTTGGGCAAGCATGCACCCTCTCCTGCGCCCTCACAGGGGGGGGGGGGGGGGGCTGCCGTAGGCTAAAAGACACACGCCGAGGAAGTCCTGGCTTCACCTTTGGCTCAGAAGAAAAAATACATTCTGGAAGACTAGTTTTCTTTTGCGGTGCGTTTTTTTACGCGAAATTAGGTGTCATAGGGTGGTTGAGGTTTGGCCTAATAGGTACAAACTTAATCAATACCCAATAACACATCGTGTCTTTATTTAGACAACGACGAAACACTGTTTTTAGCTTCACAATTGTCAAAGACAGTGAGCAAACCACAAAGAGAAAGAAGGTTATTCCACGACGCATCTTCTAACGTTACGCAGATTTCGTGTTCATTGCGGCCTTCAACAAAATGCGGTTACATTCTTAGACAACGGAAAAACGCAGCTTAAAATGTTTCTCCGTAAACGGGCCCATCTGACAAATTTATAATCCGTTTCGACGGGTCACATTTTATCTTACACTGGTAATAAAATTCTGGTTTTGAGGTATAAAGTGAAAACAAAAAAGGACTATACAGATAACAAAAGCAAAAAAATTAAATAATTCTTCTCTACCCGTTCGTAGTTCGCACCTATAGATGTAAGGGAGCCACTGTGCCCCTCCCACAATCATGGGCCAGTGCAGGGGTTTAAAGAGAAGGCGTTGCAAAGTGATTTTGTTTACCTTTTCTCAAATAGTCTAGTGCATACTCTGAAGACTGTGAATTTTTTTTCTTTCACTGAGGAGGATTGCCTCAGATCACGCAGAGCCTTAGGTCTACACAAATCTTTCGGCTTTAAATCCAGTGGCATTGAATCAAATGTAGGACATGGCCAAAAGCTGATCAAAATGACAGAATGAGGACTTTTTTCTAGAAGGGTGAATGGTTCAGGTCCCCATTACACCCTTGTACATGCGGGTTGTAGGCTAGAAAGACTGGGTTAGAAGGTGAAATGATTTAGCGCTAAAGGTACGAACCGACAGCCGTACATAGGTCCGAGGAGGGTGAGAACACGGGGAATGTCGCCCTCTCGATGATATATGATCTGGGCATTTGGAAAAGTTTGCTATTTTGTAAATTTATATCCGAAAAAACTCGTTTCAATCTATTTCTGGTTATTTTAAACTGTTTCAAGTCTCATGCAATTCGTGGTATTTTCAGGAGAAAACATTATTTGTACGCAAAAAATGACAATTACGGTGTAGTTACGCGATAAAAGCGCAGGAAAAAAGTGGTACCTGGAAATCCAAATAGATTATAGCCAAGACGAAAGCAGGCACCCTGCCTAGGCGTGGGCCTTAATTAGCCTTAAACGGAAAACACGACTATAAAGTCGTGAAGGAACACTGAAATTACGCTCAAACGATGCCCCACTCGAGTGCTCTAAGACACCGATTCCATTTCCCGAGCCACTTAAACATGGAACAACCATGTAAAAGAGTTTTTAATTGACAGCGGGCAAGAATATGGAATAAACCAACAACTG
This sequence comes from Pictodentalium vernedei, assembly GCA_031216915.1. Taxonomy (NCBI): domain Eukaryota; kingdom Metazoa; phylum Mollusca; class Scaphopoda; order Dentaliida; family Dentaliidae; genus Pictodentalium; species Pictodentalium vernedei. The sequence continues at coordinate 241,527,570 of CM062291.1, forward strand.
TTTTTTTAAATTATGCTTGGTAACATAACATACCCTACCCCCAAATGAATTTTTATGGGATAGTCTCCTCACATCCGGCCAAACAGGGGAACCTGAAGGACCTGCACCTGGCAACCAAGAAGCTGTCGGGCAAGTTCCAGCAGACAGGCAGGCCCGTGAGAGACAGGAATAAGAACCCATTGACGACAACCGAGGAACAGCTGAAGCGATGGACAGAATACTTCACGGAGCTGCTGAATATCCCCGCTCCTGATACACCACTAGACATCCACCCCCACCCCCTCCCGCCTGCAGATACAGAACTACCAATCAACTGCGAAAAAACACCTTAAGGCAGAGATCATCAAGTTGGCTATTTTGACACAGAAATGGGAAGACTGCAGGGCCGGACGAGATACCTACTGAAGACGCCAAAAGCAGACGTGGAGACTGCTGTCAACATGCTACACAGCCACTTCAGCAAGATCTGGGAGGAGAAGGGTGTACCGGCCCAGTGGAAAAAGAGAGTTGTCATCAAGCTGCCGAAGAAAGAAGACCTCAGGGACTGCAGCAACTACCGAGGGATCGTGCTCCTGTCAGTGCCAGACAAGGTTCTACTGAAGAGGATAAAGGAGGCAGTCGACCCCAAGCTCCGAGACCAGCAAGTAAGCTTCCTCAGGAACATGTTCTATGTCGTCCGAGCTGATGAAAAGCGCGTCATTGTGGATCAGTCGCTGAAGTGGAACACCACCCTCTCTACAATAACATCAACTTTATAGGCTTTGAGAAGGCCTTCGGCAGTATGGACAGAAAGGCGAGGTGGAAGCTGCTGAAACACCACGGAGATCATCTCCCTTACCGGTGCACCTACCAGGACATGAGCTGCAGCATTGCCCACGCCAACCAGCTGTCAAAAAGTTTTGAGATGAAGACTGGAGTTCGACAAGGTTGCCTGCTGTGGCCGTTCCTCTTCCTACGGTCATTGACTGGATTACGAAGACCTCTACAACAGACAGGACAACGGGATACAGTGGACACTTTGGACACAGCTGGATGACCTTGACTTTGCTGACGACCTGGCACTCCTGTCACACAACCACAGCCAGGCGCAGGACAAGACCATTCGCCTTGATATCACATCAGCTAGGTCAGGGCTCACGCTCAACAGAAAGAAGACCGAGCCGATGAAGATCAGCACCACTGCCAACACACCAGTCAAAGTCGTAGCTAATCAGGGAGGTGGATTCTTTTGTCTACCTTGGAAGTGTGTTCGACCGACAGGTAGGCACAGGTCGAGCGGTCACAGCTAGGATCGGCAAGGCCAGAACAGCTTTTGTCATGCTTAAGAGCATCTGGGTATCAGGAGAGATCAGCATAAAAAACAAACCCCGCCTCTTCAACTCCAATGTGAAGGTGATTATGATGTATGGGTACGAAACATGGCGCACAAGAAGGACGACGCAGCAGAAGGTAAGGCAATCTTCAACACTTATCTGAGGCGCATCTACAACATCCAATGCCCGGAGAAGATCCGACAGAAAGATCTGTAGGAGCGAGCGGTCAGTTCTGTTTTATGGAGTTGCTTGATCAAAAGGTAAAAAAAAGACCCCGAATTATTCTAAAGGTCTATCACTTCACGTTTTAAGATGGGGACTGCAGACATCCCTCACAACGTTGGGCAGTCCTCCCTCTCTCTCACCCCCACTCCGGAGACTGGGGCTCTCAAATGATGATTTCATCAACTTTTGCATGTTGTTTAGTGTGAGAAAAACAACCTGAAATTTTATCATAGCAAACCCGTCGGAAGCTCAGACTGATGGCACTCAATCTCAATCATTCAAATTCACAGTGTAGTGAAACGTTTAAATTTGTTTTACAGATTCAGTGAACTGGGTGCGGATTTGACCGCGGAAGGTTTTTTGTTTCAACGTAACGCAGGAGAAAAATTGCTACAAATTCCAATTCTTGTTCCCATGATGAGGTTTGCGTACACAATGTACTTGTTTCGAACGGGAACAATGGGCCAAGTATTGCGGACTTAATGAGCCTTACGGACAGAATGGTCCGATTTCAGCAAAGACAATGGGCCATTCGGACACAATGGTGAATTTCCTGCGAACGTATTGGATCTTGCGGACACAATGGTCAAATTCTTGCGGACGTAATGAACCTTGCGGACACAATTAATTTTCAATTCTAACGGACGAAATGGGCCTTGTTCTTGCGAACGTAATGGGACTTGCGGACACAATGGTCAACTTCTTGCGGACGTAATGGGCCTTGCGGACACAATGGTCAAATTCTTGTGGACGTAATGGGCCATTCGGACACAATGGTCAAATTCTTGCGGATGTAATGGGCCTTGCGAACACAATGGTCAAATTCTTGAGGACGTAATTGGCCTTGTGGACACAATGGTCAAATTCTTGCGGATGTAATGGGCCTTGCGGACACAATGGTCAGATTCTTGCGGACATAATGGGCCTTGCGGACACAATAGTCAAATTCTTGCGTACGTAATGGGCCTTGTGGACACAATGGTTCAATTTGCTGCGAATGTAATGGGCCTTGCGAACACAATGGTCAAATTCTTGCGGACGTAATAGGCCTTGCGGACACAATGGTTCAGTTTGCTGCGGACGTAATGGGCCTTGCGAACACAATGGTTTATTTTTGTCATTTTCTGCGGACATATTGGCCTGCGGACGTAATGGAACAATGCGGACGTAATGGGCCTTAACAATATCACGAAAAATGTCGTACGCAGTGTATATTTTTTCATTAAAAGAATGAAAGTCCGTGTGCTTACGCGTTCTAAATTTGAAGGGGAAGAACTGAGAAAATTCTTCGTAACGAAGGGGAGTTCGACTTGACAAATTCGAATCTTGTGTGTGTGTGTGAGGGGGGGGGGGGGGGGATTAGAAATTGATTCTTCTCATACAAAAAAAGTCGTATATGCTTCTAAGCTCACGAAGCGGGCGATCCGGCGAGTTTTATAAAAAATGCTCACTGTTTCGAAATGTTTGATGTATTTTTTGGGTCCAAACTGGGACTTATACTGTGAAAAATTACCGTTAAAATTACGATACATGTCCTGGCAATTAGATGTCATTACTTCAACCGTCAACATTACGGTAATTCACTCTAAAATCAGTTGGGTTAAGAAATCAACCCAAATCAACTGGGCTGAGTGAATATGAACCCAATTGGGTTCATATTCACTTAACACAGTTAATTTCAGTTGATTTTTAACCCAACTGATTTTAGAATTTAACTGTTACTGCTTGATGCTTCGTCATGTGAAGTCTTATAGAGGGTTCATATTCACTCAATCCTTTTAACTTGGGTTGATTTTTAACCAAACTGATTTTAGAGCGTAACTGTTACTGCTTAATGCTTCACCATATGAATTCTTACAGAAGAGTGTCCATTTCCAGTGGGGCACAGTTTTGTCAGAACGAACGCATTCGAGTCTTTAATTCTTGCTTTTTTCAACATGGCGTCGTCAATGTTGAAAGTTAATTTGTTATAGAAGAATCGGTTTTTAACCCTTTACCTAACACGAAAAGCAGACGACACTTGCAAATAAAATACTTGAATAACTACTTTTTTCATCACAAAAACATAGCTATGACCCCTCATTGTCAGGGGTCATAAGTTATGTTTTTGTGATAAAAAAATGAAAAAATAATTAAAATTGGATAGCATTTTTTTTGTGAATAGCGCTGGCCTTTTTGGCCGTTATGTTGGGTAAAGGGTTAAAGCAGACTAATTAAAATCTTTAACCTGCAGCCTTATTACTGTTTCCATCGTACGCAACGCTGGCATTGCAACCAGTGTGTAAAAAAATTAACTTGGCCCATGGTCTGAACATTTGATCATGTTTCCTGTGATTTGCTTCAGAAACTTTAAATAATGATCAGGTTGGTCACCAACCCCTTCCTGAACTCCCGCTGTAATCCACTCTAAGTTATTCTTCTATTGGCTTTTTACACAATGGATCCTACTTAATTGTACATACTCTTAAATTAAATAACCCAGTTAACTGTATATAATACACAAAACCATTTACCATACCTTCAGAACAAATGTTTCCTGTTCATAATGTATAGATTATAGCGAAAATTCCTGTTACTGAATGAAAAATCTATTCAAAAAGAATAGGTCCATAAACGTGGGGGAGGGGGGGGGGGGGCACCGAATTCCCCTACGTTTACAGATCTATTGAGGCTTAGTCCTTGGGCAAGGCACTTCACCCCAATTGTCCACATGGGGGCACGATGACGCCGTGTACTAAGGTGTACTGCACGTCGATGGTACGCATGTCTTCGACCAATCTAACCCTGCCTGTGCTGCAGTGCGGAGTTACGATGTTGGGGAGCTGGCAGCTGCTCTTCGTTGCTCGTTGGTTCTATCCGGGTACTCCGGCTTCCTCCACCCGTAAAACTGTCACGGTCATGATTAGCCATTGTGCATAAGTATGTGACCTTAAAACACCAATAAATAAATAAATTGAGGCTTAGTCTTTCCAACATAAGATATTATCTATTAAGATCCCTGAGCGCTATCTAACAAAATATTATAGAATAAATGCCTAGTTTATCACTAGAACACACGGAATCAACCAAATTATCCTCAACTGAATGTTCTCGTTAATCAAAGAGCTTTACTGGAAAAGTGAGTATTCAATTGACCCTTTACCCAACACACAGAATATCACAATTTGTTATTTTAATTAATTTTTTCTTCAGTCTTCAGAGTTTCAAAGAAATTTCAGCAAAACCATATCGGATGTCTTCTAGCTGCTGGCCGCACTCAAGATAAACGATGGATCGTAGCTAATTTGTATAACTCCCTTACACGAACTGCGCAATTTAGGTCGCTTCCTATGCAGCACACAGTCAGAAGGCCCAAGAAGAAAGTCATCCCCAAGAAAGTACTTTAACTGCCAAGTCCAGCACAACCCTTACATAGCAAATTCTCTATAACCGATGAGACAATTTTCACAAGAACGTCGACAGACTGGGCTCGTAAACAGTGTGACAATACATTCCTTAGGGAGATGACAGGAAGACAGCCAATCTGGCTTTATCATCTCCCAGTAGTATACAGCATGTTATATGTTAATTGAACTGTGTGATTTGTTATCATTATACTTCTTGTATGCTACTGAATGAATAAATATCTATCTATCATTTGACCCCGTCATTGGAACGTGCTCGATGAGCTCGTTCAAAAGAGGGGGACACATTTTATGGTCTTGTTGAAATGTTTTGATTTTTTTTTTCTTTTCAACTGCTCAATCCGTAACTTACGAGGGTCGATGTAGCCTTTCCCTAGGTAAGGGGTAAGTAAGTAAGTAAGTAAGTAAGTTTATTTGCAGCATGTGAATACAAACGTAATAAATATAAAACATTTAAACAATACACAACAATCATTATACTGCAAGGAAGTGACATGGCCTGAGAGGCTGTCTTCCTACCATTCCCTAAATTGGTCTCTCGACAGCAGAGGTTTATATAATATTGCCTGTCCATATCAAATTGATACCACATACAAGTTATGTACCAAAAGGAAGATAATTTATTTATTTATTTATTTATTTATTGGTGTTTAAGGTCACATACTTCTGCACAATGGCTAATCATGACCATGACAGTTTTACGGGTGGAGGAAGCCGGAGCACCCGGAGAGAACCACCGAGCAACTGTCAGCTCCCCAACATACTAACTCCACACAAGCAGGGTTAGCATTGGTTGAAGACAAGTGCACCATCGACGTGCAGTACGCCTTAGTACACAGCGTAACCGGGCCCCCACGTGGGCAATGGGGGTGAAGTGTCTTGCCCAAGGCCACAACGCGGTTGCCGCAGGAGGGATTCGAACCGAGGACCTCTCGGCTTGCAGCCTGCACCTCTACCTACTGAGCCACCGCGCCCCCGGAAGATAATTATAAATGAATGGGGACAAAGTGAGGAATAAAAGAAAAGAAGATCCTGCGCGCGTTAGTGTTAGGCAAGACTTTCCGATAGCCGGAAGCATAGAAAGAAAGAATACCAAAATAAACTACGAGGAGAGTGTACCCAGACAAACAGGGAGAATTCACCCAGACTCATTATTCAAATGATTCAAATCCATATAACGGGCATGAGTGCAGATCACTAGCGCCCTGGAGGTATAACCGTTTCCATGATTCGATGTTCACATTACTTACAGTCGGGGCATTCAGTGTTGTTGCATGTGACGTGGAGAGCATATGATTCTAGAAAATTATCTGTCATGAAACGTTTGAAGTAGGGTCTGGTGTAGTTCTGTACCACTGGTTCGATATCGTTCCATAACCTTGGAACGGTATGTGGAGGAAGATTGGCCGAGAAATTGGTCCTAGGCTTAAAAGTTTGTAGACTTCCAGATTGCCTAGTATCCATGCCAGTGGGATTTGTATATATCTGGAAACTATTGTTAAAAGAAATCGGGAGATTGTTATTACGCCCATCATGCATAAAGAGGAGAGCCTGCAACTTGTAAATGTCATTAAATTTTAAAATACGAAGCGTATTAAGGCTAACCCTTTACCTAACATGAAAAGCAGACGACACTTGCAAAAACAAATTCTTGAATAACTAATATTTTTCATTTTTTGTCTCAAAAACATAGGTTATGACCCCTCGTTGGAACGAGCTCGTCGAGCTCGTTCCAACGAGTATTCATAACCTATGTTTTTGAGTCATTGAAAATATTAATTGGTCCACCATGAAAATGAATATGCACTCTTTCAACTGAAGCAATTAAATTGACATGATAGATGCCATCAGTTTTAAAGGGTTAAAGGCGATATAATTTCCCCGTCTACTTCCGTTTGCAATCTTAGGTATATCACGGACGGAACTTTGTCAGCAGACAGTGTGTAAGTTAAGTATGCAACACTTATTATTATTACCACTTTGCAGGGCGTTTCCTACTGCATTAATGTCGATTTAACGGGCAATCATATCCTCTACTGCTCGGTAGTCATGTGATAGGAGGGGCGCTAATGGAAAACAAAATTCATTATCGGCCCTCTTGTCACGTGACGTCTTTTAGAATTGAAAATTTAGAAATGAGGCGAGAACTCGCAAGGAAAAGTTGATGCTTTCGCCATGTTGCGGTCTTGTTGATCGACAGCAACAGGAACAAATGACACGTGGCCATGTTGTCAGTTGTAGCCATTTTCCATGGCAACTGATTCGTCATCTTTATTGCGTGCATTACCTCCCTCGCTGGAAGTGGAAGACGGAATTTTGATTGCTGGGATATCATTTTGGAAATGTGTAAAATTACAAATTACGTAGTGGTAATAATAGTAATAACATGATTGTTGTCGGGCATAATGGTTCGTGAGCGGCCCTGCATCGATGTTGAACAGCCCTTGTGCTTATTAACGGCCCTCGACTTCGTCTCGGGCCTTTAATAAACCCTCGGGCTGTTCAACATCGATGCAGGGCCGCTCACGAACCATAATGCCCTCCAAATCATGTTATTGTTTAATTACCACCTTAAAAATATTGGAAAGAGGCGCGATCAACGGTGGAACAGCGAAGTAGCTTGCCCAAGCATTTGTGACAAGTTGCTTGGAATACTGTGTAATTCGCTTAATTTTGGTTGTAGGCAAAACTTTGATTAATTGACTTCAGACGATACAAAAACTCTTATTTTGAAAAATCTGCACAGGCTACCTGCAAAGAATAGAACTGAATTTAAAATTATTATCCTACACCATAAATTACTTAACAACACGGCACCCTCATATCTGGTCAGCTTGGTTAAACGTTATGGACCAGCAAGATGTTCGAAACCAGGAACCACAAATCTCGTTCTCATACTTGAGCACCTGACAACAGCAGTCGACAGAGTATTCTCAGTAGCCCCACAACTTCAGTGGAAGAAATTTTTCGACTATCTCAAGGTTCCACAAAGTTTGGAAGCTTCTAAAAATTCTCTAGTTGTTCACTAGTTTGTGCTTAAATACACACTAAATTCAGATGGGTTAAAACTTAACCTAAATCAACTGGGTTGGGTGAATATGAACCCAATCCTAGTTGATTTGGGTTGATTGTTTATCCAAGTGATTTTAGTGTGTAAATATATAGAGGATGCCTTGTATTTTTGCGTGGGTGTCAGGAATATGTCAAGGACCGCGACTGCAGCTAAAACTACAAGTTTTTACGAGCGGCTCAAAAACAGAAGGTATTATATGCATTGCTATATTTTAGTTACAATTAAAACATACTTCAATGATAATTAAAACATCCAAAACCCTGGAAACGCGTAGTGATATATATAGTTTTTTGCGTGATTCTCTTATACCCAACACAAAAAAGTGTTGCACCACCCCAGTTGTCCCAACGTTTTCGAAAGTATATTGGCCGGATGCTCTGTGAAATGGTAGACATGGATTCCAATAGCTTCAACAGAAAATGTTAATATGAAGTTGACCTATGTGGAACCTTGACCATCTGAGCACTCAATAAGTTGGCCGGGGGGGGGGGGTGTATTGACAATCAAAAATTGACCAGCAATATGTATTACATGGTATCTCTTCGCATTTCGTCGTTAGATCCGTTTACTGTTTGACTTTTATACCCTTCAAACACGTCTGTGCAATACCTTGGGGTAGAATAGTTTCTGTTTAGTGTGCAATACAAGGAGGCTGGCGATAAATGTGGCGTAACATTCTTGTCAAGAATTGGATAAAAAATTGATCAAGATCAAGTCGCGCACTCATTCACCATTCGATGCCATCCCTGATTTATCTCGTCATGAAAATTGGCATTCAATAAAGTTATCTCCCTTGAAATTATCAGTCAGACGAGCTTATAATTGTTGCGAAAAAACATATGGCATCGGAAGAAAATAAAGCAAAGTTTCCTGTTTGTTACTTTTAATAAAAAAAAACAACTGACAGCTCACGGAGCTGTCTGTTATTTTCATTTATTAAAAGTTACAAAAGGAAACTTCGCTTTTATGGCAAGCTAGTTAGAACTTAGAAGTAACTATTCACTTTGGGTCTTTGTTCAGCGAATGTGTTTTTCAGTAATTTGCAAGTTTTTATTCTTTCCAGGAACAAATTAGCAAATCTTACCTCCTAGACTTTTATATTAACCCTTTACCTAAAGAATCGCCCGCATTCGCCCGCGTAAAATGCAAATTGAGCAGTTGAAAAAAATTAAATTTTTCAAAATATTTCAACAAAACCATATCATGTGACCCCTCATTGGAACGAGCTCATTGAGCTAGTTCCAATGAGGGGCCACATGATATGGTTTTGTTGAAATTTTTTGAAAAATTTAAAAAAATTATATTTAAAATAATAAGGTTTGATATCGTCTGCGTTGGGTAAAGGGTTAATGGAAAGGTGAGTGTCTGTAAGTAGGTAATAAGGGCCGATTTACTATCACTTGTACATGTACGTGTACAAGATACGCACCCGATGCGTTCACCAACGTGGAAATCAGTGTTAAATCACACGCTTGTTCACAAAACTGTACATGATCCTGAATCGGCCCATGTACAGCCGCGACTCCCTAGATCGCGCTTTTAGCGTTCAAATACTCGTGGTGAACGCGCGTTTTTTTTTAAAAAAGGGTGAAATCGTACATCTTCAGTTGTATCTTGTACGTAATTTTTCGTCGACGTTCCCATCGCAGATCAGACCATCGATCCATCGTCGGCGAACGCGAGCGAAAGCATAAGATTCTGGCTCATCATCAAAAAACAGTTTTGGAGGTTCTAAATCAGCGATTCAGAATCGGCAATTGCTTTGGTTCAGATGATTTAGAACCGCAATTGTTGTTTTGTTTTTTTTTGAGGCGGTGGTGAGGTTTTTTCCCATTTTATGACATTATTAGTGGAATTCCCCCACTATGAGAAAAATTCCCAAACTCAGCTGATCGAGCGATCGGATCGCTCGATTCTCGTAATAAAACTCGATCTGAACGAAGAGTGTCGTCGTCGGTGTGGTTGGAAATTCGCGAGCCCGCTGTCACGTTTTTGATTGATATATATAGGAGAGAAAAAAATATAAATAAATAGTTATTTAGAAAAATAAATATATCAAATCGAATAGATAATAAAAAAAAAATATGTAAATCATGAGCGATTCTCAGACTATTAGAGCGAGGTTTCTTTTAAACATGCCGATGAGAGCATACACAATCTGTGTGAACGAACAACTACGTCCCATCTTGTTAGAACGATGCGTCGGATGTCGGGATCATCTAGACTTCGATCACGAGGATCATTCTTGTCTGACGATGGAAAGGGAAGATATGGTCGTCATGTATTTCGAACCGGCGTTCGAACGCGTTAAATCGGCGATGTGATCACGTTTTGGAAGAGATTAGTCTTCTGTAAGAATCGAGACAGGCCCACAGATTCGGAAGAACTGAAATTGGCGCATAGAAGTTTGACTTTAGAAGACAAGGGATGCATCAAGAAATTATTGCTGAACAAAGCATACGTCTAAGTTTTTTTCGTTGATTTTAAATAAGGGAGAATAGAAAATAAAATAAATACACACATAAATTTTTTTTTTATCTAATATTAGAAAGAAAGAAAAAAAAACCACAAAATGAGAACCAGAAATAAATTGTATCCGACGTTAGTGGACGACGAGGACGAGAAGCCGAACGGCGTTTTGTCGACGGCGCCGTCGCTAGAAGAAAGAGAAAGAGGAGAGAGGTATCGCATCGATCAAATCAGTAGAATCCAATCGTATCTGACTCGAGAGAGAGATTCTCGTCGTTCCCTCAAGAAGAAGTATTCGCATTTCGTGAAATTCGTCAACGCGATCGACACGACACTCATCACGATTTCCATGGGTTTACACGTGGCCGGCATCGGATTGTTGTCGACCACGGTCGGCATTCCGATCGTGCTGACCGTAGAAGGAGTGGCTCTCGCCGCCGGATTGTACAGCACGGTCAGAAACTTTTTGAGTAGGAAATTATATCTGAAGGCGAGGAAACACGACAAGATTCGCGTCTTGGCAGACTCCAAGATCGACACGATATCCAAAATGATCTCTATGGCGTTGAAAGACGGTAGGATATCGGACGGAGAATACTTCGCGATATTGAGCGAGAAAACGAAATACGTTGCCATGAAAGAAGCTGTGAGAATCAAGACTCATCAGATCATCAAGGAAGAGATGAAGGATTCTCTCGTGGAAAAGGGGAGGAAAGAGGCCAGGGAGGAATTCAGTAAGATGATAGAACTCAAGAGCAGCGATTGAAAAAAAAAAATATATATATATATAATAAGAACAGAATTTAAAAAAAAAAAAATATTAAATTTATATATAAAATAAAAAAAAAAGAAATTAATTTAAATAACTCTTAAAAAAATGTATTGCGTAAAGTGTAAGAGAGTTACCGAGACGAGTAATTCTAGAGAAGTGCGAACTAAAAACGACAGATGGATGCTTCGCGGAATTTGCGACGTGTGTGTTTCTAGCAAGACTCGATTCGTCAAACAAAAGAATGCGAGCAAAGGTAAAGGCATCGTGAATAAAATGATCAACAATCTGCCTTTCGAAATGCATCTGCCCGGTCACAGTTTCACGGGACCCGGAACGAAATTGAACAAGAGACTCAACGCCGATCAGACTCCCAAATCTTGGAGCAAACCCATGAATAGGGTGGATGCTGCCGCGTACGATCACGATCTGTGCTGCGCTGGACATCCCGACACCAAGACTCGCAACGACGTCTGTGACAAAAACATGTTGAGGAGATTGAGAGGCATATCGAATCCGACCAGGAGAGAGAAGATGGAGCGTTCGCTGGTCGGCAATCTGATCGGTGCGAAACGTCGATTCGGATGGGGCGTTCAAAAAAAAAAGCGCATCTGAAAAGAAGAAGAAGAAACGATTATTGACGAGCGAATTGGCCGAGGAGTTACACAAACCCATAGTGCGTAAATTTCGAAAGAGAAGGGTGTTCGTGAAGGGTCTGGATGACATTTGGTCTGCTGACTTGGTCGACATGAGATCGTTTTCGAGGTGGAACGAGGGCATCAAATATCTATTGATGGTCATTGACGTGTTTTCCAAATACGGTTGGATCAGAGCTTTGAAGAATAAATCGGGACCTTGCGTCGCCGAGGCTCTGAAGAGCGTGTTCGACTCGTCTTCTCAAAAACCAAGTAAATTGTGGGTGGACAAGGGAAAGGAATTCTACAACAAGGCCGTTCGTCGATTGGTAGACCTCTACTCGATCGAAAATGAAGAGAAAGCCAGCATGGTGGAACGTTGGAATCGAACAATGAAGGAGAAGATGCACAGATACTTCACGGCGAATTCGACCAAGAAAAACATATACGCTCTGAACGGTCTGGTGAAAGATTACAACAACACGCGACACAGATCGATCAAGATGACTCCCTCGGAAGCTAGCGACCCTCGAAACGAAAAACGGGTCTACGTGAATCTATATCCCGAGAGATCTAAGATCAGGAAGAAGTCTAGAACGCCGAAATTTGCGGTCAGCGATCGAGTGAGAATCTACGCTTATAAGAAGCACTTCAAAAAGGGTTATACTCCTCGATGGACCTTGGAAATCTTCGTGATCATCAAAATATTTCACACCGATCCGGTGACTTACGAAATCGAAGCTTTGGATGGAGAAGAGATCATCGGAAAGTTTTACAAACAACAATTACAGAAGACGAAGTTTTGATGAAGAACACAAATTTTTTTTTTATTTACTCTCTTTGACATTTTCTTGTTTACACACATATATATATAAGAGAGAAAAAAAATAATAATAAAAAATAATTAAAAACTATTTTTTAGATAAAGAAAGCAAGTGAATTAATAAACAAAAAAAACGAAAAATCCTTTAAAATGACAAATATACTAGATATAGCACAAAGCATAGTGAAAGATGAAAGTATTCAAGAACATGAGGTTCACGAATATGAACCGGTAACCGGAACGAGTTTGAACAATGCGGGAGAGATAAGAATCAACGTCGAAACTAAAGATCTATTCGTACATCCTAGCGAGAGTTACATAGTGGTGCAGGGACGTCTCACCAAGGAAGATGGGAGCGACTACGCCGACGACGACATGGTTACTCTTGCCAATAATGGCATCATGCATCTATACAGTAACATAAAATACATGCTATCCGGACAAGAGATAGAATCTGTTTTTCATCCCGGTCAGGCCACCACGATGTTCGGACTCTTGACATATCCTGATGATTTTTCGAAATCCAGAGGACTTAATCAGTTGTGGGTGAAAGACACCATCGGCCCTGCTAGCTCCGGCGCCTCCACGATATTCGACTACGTCGTCAAGACGTCCAGACCTAAAGGAACGTTTTCATTCAGGATACCTTTGAAACACATCTTCGGATTCGCGGACGATTACAACAAGATCATGTACGGATTCAAACACAATCTGATGTTGATTCGAAAAGGAAACAATGACGCAATAGTGAAACTTGCCACGACTGATGCAGGTAAGATAACTCTACACAAGATATCATGGTTCGTTCCGCACGTGGAGCCTTCGATCGATGAGAAAGCGCGTCTCTACAAGATCATAGAATCCAAGAGTAAATTACCCGTGGGATTTAGAATGAGACAGTGCGACATGGCTAGCATTCCTCCCTCCACGAATCGCTTCGATTGGAGATTGACGGTGAAATCCACTTCCGAGAGACCGCGTTTCATCGTGGTTGCGTTTCAGACCGATAGGGACGGGTCTCAGGAAAAGAATGCGTCGCTGTTCGATCACTGCCATTTGAGAAACATGCAAGTGTTTCTGAATGCCACGAGATATCCGTCAATCGATTACAACGCATCGTTCAACAAGAACGATTTCTCCAGGCTGTACAGCAACGCCACTGATTTTAGAAAGAAGTATCACGGTCTAGACGAATTGATGAGCAATCCCAACATATCTCCCGGCGAATACAAGTCGATGTATCCCATGTTCGTGTTCGACGTCAGTAAATGAACGACTCAAGAGTAGCGTGTTAGACATTCAGATCAAGATGCAATTCGATAGGAATGTGCCGAGAAAAACCGAAGCCTTCACCCTGGTCCTGTCGGACAGAGAATTACAATTCGAATCGGACGGAAATAAGATGTCGATCATTCGATGAGAGATGAGTGTGTGAAAAAAAAAAATAAAAACAAAAAAGATAATGTGTGATTATTAAAAAACAAAAAAAAAACAAAAAAAATAAATAAAGTAATGTGATCTAGAGAGATTGAACATCTTTCTAAATCTCATTACTTTTTTTTTTTGTTTTTTTTTTTTGTTTTTAATAATCACACATTCTTTTTTTTTTTAATTCATTATTTTCCATGCGTTCACTGTTTGTTCAAAGGATGCAGTTCGATCAGTAGACTCACCACGGAAGTGGCGGCTTTGGGATTATTGGTTTTTGTGACGAAATTAATCCTGTCTCCGGCGTTCACTTTGAGAGGCGTGCCGAACGTGCTAACATTCGCATGTTGATTCTCAGTCTTTTTGACGCTGTATCTCTTATCACTCTCCACACCATTCACCATGAGATTGACGACCGCTCTGTTATTCAAATCCGAGGAAGCCAGACTCATTCGAAGGATTTCACCTCCTAGCGGCATGGGATATCCCACCTGACCGTGTTTCGATCCGCTACCTCCATTTCCGAAAGACCACTCGGCTTTTCCCTCCTCTAAGGCATCGGACTCTTCGGCCCACATGGTGATCAATTGTCTAGCATATTTGACTTTCTCCACCACCGAAATCAGGGTGCAGGCATCCGTCATGTTCACGGGATCCGGTAGATTCGTGAGCGCGTGTCCACCCATGCCTAGTTTACCTTCCATGATGTCGCCCTTTCTCCAGACCGAGTTGTCATCCACGTACTTTCTGCTGACAGCGCTGGAATCGAATTCGGGATCGTGATCGAGACCGAATAAATTGTGACCGTTCATGTTGATGCCACCCTCCATGGTTCCGCCAGATTCTTTGTTGAGGTAGAGATCGTCCACTTGCGATTCTAGGTACTCTTGCAATTGTATCACGGAAGAATCTATGTAGCCCTCGTTGACCCCGGTTGAGTCCGCATCTGTGTTGTCGATCTTCGACAGATTCAATATCTTGTGGAATCCCGCATTCAGATCTGATTTCATTTCACGTCTGTCAGACTTTCTCTGTTCCAGATCTACGTAGTGTTTGGTCGCCATGTCCTTGGGATTCGTGGGAGTGGCCACGTTTGTTATCTTGTTATAATTGGCATTCAATTCCGAGTGCATCGTTTTCGTAACGTATTTTTTTCTCAGGTGTTCGCTGAATCTCGGGTGAGAGTCATCCGCGTATCTCTTGGTTGCAGCATCGGTGGGATCTACGGGATTTGCGATGTTCACCAAACGTTTGGATTTCAGATCCAGATCGTCGGTCATGGTTTTATCCACATAATTATCCAGCAGGATTCGTTCGAAATTGGCGTTCCCCCTGTCGACGTATTTTTTAGTCGCAGCATCTGCGAGATCTATCGGCTCGGGAAGATTGTAGAGCTTCTTATCATTCATGTTCAAAGGTTCTTCTCGAGGTTCGTATCCCCGAATGTAACATTCGTCCAAGTTGGCAACGTCGTAACCATCGTCGACTTCGAACGTCTTCCTCTTCTTTCTCGGGTTGACTTTTTCGTCGTCACTTCTACCAAATTTATCGACTGGCATGTTGTTGTGGGATTTTTTTTTTGTTGTTGTTTATAAAAAATGTGTTCAAAATGCAGTTTATTAAAAATGAACTATGTTATTTTATTTTTCGTTTTTTATTCGATTGAAATTTTTTTAAAATAATTTTTTATCTTTATATATACTATAAAAAAAAAAAAAATCTCTCTCTAATGTAAGTCCTTGAGAATGTCTTGAAATTCATCTCCTTCAGACCATCTCTTGAGAACATAGAGACACAGGTGACCGCAAAACACTTGATCTGGTGATTGCACTTGATCCATGTTGTAAAGAACCATCGATTTGTTGAAATAGTTCTTTATTTCTTTCGGCGGCGAGATTCCGTAGCTGTCGAAATAATAATTCTTCTTCTTCCCATTCTTGAACCACGCCACCCAGTGAGTGCCTTCACCCGATGAATCATCTAGATTTAAAATTCCGCATTCCAATTGCCGAGGTCTTCTCTTCGGCAAGGCATCTCTGGAAAACACACCTAGAAAATCTTTGATTTTCAAATCTTTTGCCGCATTCAACAGATCGATGTTGGATGGAGGTTCGTTGGGTAAGACAACACCTTCTATGGATATCTTTATTTTCTTATTCATAGATGCATATATATTTTTTTTTTTATTTATTTTATTATAATTCACTAAAAATGACGTTATTTTTTTCTATTTTTTCTTTTTCTTTTTAAACTAACTCTATCGACTTCCATAATCTTGAATCCGTCTAATTCCTTGACTTCTATAATTTTGGGTTCATCTAATTCTTCTTGATTTTCTGGAATCCTATCATCCACAATCGTATCTGGAATCTTATCATCCGCAAGTGCATCTAGAATCCAATCATCTCCATTCATATCATCTAAAATTAGATCTACAGTCCAATGTCCGAGTGCCAAAGTGCTTATTTTATCGTCTAACACGAATCTCTTGTCGTCGTCGGCCGTCAGCGAAATCTTGTTGACTATTTCGGTATACAAGTCGTGATTTTCGCTTCGAATCGATTTCATAGTCTTATACACTGGACCACTTCCTAACAGACAATCTTTATACGCTTGGAAAGAGATGTTTTTCTTCACCACGCATGCTTTAACTCCTTTGCACTTCTTGATCTCTTCATCATCTTCTAGACGATAAGCATAGAGTTTGGGTCTCAAACCCACGAATTCGACGATCTGTTTACCGCCCCTCTCGTCCTTAAATTTACCCAACACCTTCTTGTTGTCGTTCAATTGAATGTTGGACGGGTGATTGACGGGATAATTGCTCGTGTCGAACCACTTGGCCACGTCCGGAGATATATCTCGGTAGACATCTTTCGTCTCTATCTCGTAAACTAAACTGTCCGTGTCGGTGAACAGTAGTTTGGCTTTGTCGCCAAATTTTCGTTTGACATAATCGTAGTGAAACTCATACATCAATCGCTTGCTGACATCTAAGATGATCGGTCCAATATAATACGGTTTGTCGAACTTCAGATGCATCTTTTGCATGTGAACGGCCACTAGATTTTTGCCGAATATGGTTCGGTGTTTGTAATTGGGTTTTGCCACTAATTTTTTAGCTCTTTTCTCAGACGTGACGAGTCGAACGTCGGTTCTCTTCCTGATGTTTTCCATCGATTTGCTGTACACGCAGTTGTTCATGAGTTTGAAGAAATCTTTTTCGTTAAATAAATTGGGAATGAGTTTTTCCTCGTCTCCTTTGTTCGGTTCTATTCGTTCGAGAGCCAGCGGATAATCGTTGTGTGGATCGTGTAATTCTTCCGGATAGTTCAAATCGACTTCTAAAATGCAAGGATAGTCTCTCCATTTTTGCATCTCTTCCGGTTCCTTCACCCATTCGAAATTTCCAATCGGTAAAGGATGACTCATAGCCCAACCGTATAGATTATTGGCGTCCCAATACTGTATGTATTTAGTCGACCGTTTCGAATCGAAACCTTCTTTCATGTAGGGATTGTTAGCCTCAGAATGTCTGTGAGAGATCATCGAGATGCCACCTCTCGTAGCCCTTTCGAACATGAGCAACATGTCCACGTCGGATAATAATTCCAATTGGACTTCGGTGGTCTTCAACAGAGCGTCCCATGCCAGACCGGGTGCGGTGAAATACCAAGCGGGATCCAGATCGTAATTTCGATGACAGACGTCTCGAAAATTTTCGAACACGTCTGCCAAGAGCAGAACGTCGGTCTTCAGATAGAGATCGTGATAATCTCTCATGGTTTTCATATCGAATGATTTCCACACGTTTTTGGCATGTTCGTAATTCTCGTCGGGAATGTCAGATTCGTATAATTTCAAATAAAAATCATCTTTCCAAGGTAGTGCGGTGTCTTCGAATCTCTTTAGATCGTCCATGTAATCGTAAGGATAGACTCCTTTCCTCAACATGACATCTACTCATTCTCCGAAATGTTCGCTCGTGATTTTAAATTTATCCTTGCTCATGTTATCGACTAATTTTTCCAGAGCGGTCGACATGAATTTAAAAGTGTCGATGAAAAGTATGCATCTACGAATGGATTTCGTTTTTTCTTTCATCGTATTTCCGTCGATTACTCTTTTCCTCTCCATGAGCTTCCATTTCATGAAGGAAATGTATCTTTCTTCACTGTTCGCGATCCAATTTAATTCTTCGTGTGAGGTGCCGAGATTTTTCATGAACAGATGACTGTCATAACCCGAGAGATTGTGAAACATCACCGGATAGAAAGTGGCGTCTCAATATTTTAAATTACACTTGCTGTGAGCCGGACCGCGATACAGACCCGTGTAATGATCGTGGTCTCTGACCTTCTTATTTTCCTCCGAATTCTCATCGAACGATTGTCTGCATATGTGACATTCGGTGGCTCTGTTATTTTCGTCCTGCTGCTCTCACATGATGATCATTTTCGCCGGAGTTTTGAATTTGTCGTATAACATTTGAATTTTCGAATCTAACTCTTCCACGAACCTTTGAGCCACGTCGTCGTCTTCGCGCTGTTTCGTGTAGGTGAAGGGACCCATGTCGTGTTGCGAGTCGAAAGCGCATTTCACGTAAATGCAATAGCCCAAAGGTATGTGTTTTTGATATCTTTCGATGTAACTTTGAAGAGCGTTGGGTTGACAGGAACTCATTTTTGTGGTGAAACATTCGAAATTGGCGTACACAATGAATGGTTCTTTTAACCTTCTGTTGTGATTTTCAAACTTCACAATGGTGTTGGGTTTGGGCATTTTGACGGTGACACCTTGATTTTCGTTGCAATATTCCTGATGTTTCGCTAATGATTTTTCGGTCTTAAACATGTTCATGCAGTTGCAACATAAAGATATCTTATGTCCATGATTATTATTTTGTTTCGACAGTAATCGGGTCGGATGTTTAACCCAACAATAATGACGATTGTCACCATTCGAAATCAATAATAAAATAATCATCTTTTCTCTTCTGTGATACGAAGTCTGTCTGAGAGGATAGATCTTTTGATTTTCGTCGTCGTATCCAAGGACGTTCACCGCTACGGTGGGATTTTGAACCTCGAAACGTTCGATGTGTTTTAACTCTGTTGGAAAAGTCACTCCGGTCCAATCGAGATTTTTAGAAGTTTCCTCGTAATGAGAAACTCTATCAGAGTTTATTTCGACAGGGTATAAAGCGGAGGAGACTGCCCATTTAAAACACTGATCATCTTTATTTCTCACGTTGACCACGGCGTGTTTGTTAGTCAAGAAATACGGTAATTCCAAGTAGGAAGATCCTTTCAACGGTTCATTTTTAGTCATGTGAATTTCGAGGTTCAACACCTCACCGAACGTCCAATTACTACCTTCATTTTGATAATTCGCGAGAGACGTCAACATCTTGTCTTTCATCTTTTCAAAAACGTCCGATAGATCTGAACCTCGAAATACGGGTTCGACGTTAGATCTGAAATATGCATTTTTCACGATGCTCTCGCCGGACTTCACGTCGATTTTATTCATTATGCAATGGAGTATCATCTTAATTTTTAATCCCAAGTTCGTGTATTCGTGAAACAAATCCAATACTTCTTTCTTCACCCGTTCCATGAACAATTTCGGATCGACTTTCTTCAACGAGGGAATCACGGCGAAAGTTTTAAAAATGCCTTTGATCGCACTCTCCCGTTCTACGGGTTTCAACTGGAATAGTTCCGCAACGAGTCGTGTTACATATTCTTCTCCTTTCCCTTCGTCGATTGCTCATTGAATTTCGCTCCATATATCTCGTTTGTCTTGAATCTGAAGTGCATCACTCGTTTTCGTTTTTAGTTTTTTTCTTTTCTTTTCTTTGGAAACTTGATGTTTTTCAACGGCTTTTCGTTTAGTTGTCTTCTTATTTTTCACAACCGGTGCATCTTTTGACGTCATTGCTATCGACATTTCATTTGCCTTTCTAACATTTCGCAAATATTCTTGTATGACTTCAATTTTTTTTTATTTAGTTCTATGCTTTCTGAAATCTTAAATTTGTAATAGATTACAAATCTCGTTTAACTGAGATATGGTTTTCTCATTTAAATTTACCATTGTTTTATCTGTTTGCTTCATTTGTAAGAATATTTTTTTGAAATTTTGTATTAAATAATTTGTTAAAAAAAGTTTTGCTTTTTTACTCTTTATATATAATAGAAAAAAAAAAAAAGTTAAATTTTAAAATTCAATTTTTTTCAATACAAAATTTAAAATAAACATTATTTGTAAGAATTCATAAAAAAACAAATAATCAATCATGACAACAACACCTAAAAGATGCGAATTGAAATTGAAATGAGACGAAGGGTATGAGAAATCTAGTTTTAATATCTATACATTACAACCACACAATCCCATCGAATTGAATGAGGTCGAGATGGTGGACTTAGAGCGCTACTACCACAAATATCGAATGTGTTTGAAAGTGGATAAAGCCACGCTCGATTTGTTTTACGAGTACCAAAGCAAACTGTTGATTAATATCATCGTCGCCAAACACAGAGAATTCGACAGGGGTGATTTATTGTTGTCCTATGGAGGTTACATATATCCAATAATCTCACTCGAACTCGTGAACAAATCGGGTGGTGAGAGTGCATTCACCGATGTAAAAAAACTCAAAAGAGTAAAGATGAACATTCACACCATTTTCGTATGTGGAAAAATGACGAATGTCAACTTGCTAATAACGGACTTGGAAATATAAACAATAGAGAGATTGAAATTAAAAAAATTTAACTTTTTATATATATATAAAGAGAAAAAAAACTTTTACTAAAAAAATTTTTACATTAAAGAAAATTAAAAATTAAAAAAACAACTTTTATATATATATAAAAAGCAAAAAAAAAATAACAAACTTTTTTTTAACAAATTATTATTTAAATACAAAATTTAAAATATACATTATTGCAAGAATTCGTAAAAACAAAAAAAACAAATAATTGATCATGAAGACAACAACACCTAAAAGATGTGAATTGAAATTGAAACGAGTCGAAACGTATAAGAAATTCGGTCATAAAATCTATAGATTACAAGGACACGATCCCATCGAATTGAATGATGTCAAGACAAAGGGCTTAGAGCACAAATACGAGAAATATAAGATGCCTCTGAAATTGAACGAAGCCGCGCTCGATTTGATTTATGAGTACCAAAGCGATCTGCAGAACATCGTCATCGCCGAAGATAGAGAATTCGACAAGGATGATTTGTCGTTGCCCTATGGAAATTACATATTTCCAAACAACTCATTCGAACTCGTGAAGAAATTGGGTGGTGAAAGCGAGTTGACCGATGTAAAAAAACTGAAAAGGGTAAAAATAAACATTCAACACGTTTTCGAAAAAGGAGAAGACACGAGCGTCAACATGCTAATAACGGACTTGGAAATATAAACAATAGAGTGATTGATTTTTAGTGAAGAAAAAATGAAAAAAAAAAAAAAGTAATGAGATCATCTTTAGATCTCATTTACATTTTTTTTTTTTCCTTCTTCTTCACTATCATCATAATATATTATAATAACGTTTCCTTTTCTCTCAAATTTCAGCGTCGATTCTTCTTTTTCTTTTTTTTTTTCTTTTTCTTTGTGATGTGATACGTTCATGGTAATATTTTTGTTTATCCGAATCATAATTATGAACGAATGTTGTGCATCTCTTGGTAACACTCGCATCATTACCATTCACTTCAGAAGGTAGTGGTGACCGTGGAAAGCATCGTCTCATTCTCAACCGTATATCCCGTGCTTTATCTATCTCTTTTCTTAGATATCCATCATTAGCGTCTAACCATTTTTTTATTTCTTCGCTCTCTGGCTCGCGATGTTCGTCATTATCGTCAAATTGTTTCTCCACCTTTTCATCCAGGTGATAAATTTGTTTCTCCACCTTTTCACCCATTTTAAATATATTATTTTATACTTTCTATGATTTTATATATTTTATATAATTTTATATTTATAATAACATATTCAAAATCGGTATGTTCTTAAATGGCGAATTCTCACCGAGCAACAAACCCTTGCTGTATCGCTTGACGTTCCATCCACTCTTCACATAGAGACTGTTTCCTCTCAGAGAGTTGCCACCTCTAACGGGTTCTAGATACAATCCTTTACCGCTGTCGTCTACGTGAACGTGACACATGGCTCCTCCCTTCTTCAAAAACAGTCTGTCACCACCCATTAATTTCTCAACTCCCGAACTAGCGAGTCCCGTGAGAGCTCCCATGCCGAGAGTCTTTCCGAGAAAGGGTAGCACCTTTGCGGCGAAGGGTAATGCTTTTGCGGCGATTCCTGCCAATAGCGGTAGGAAACCGCCTTTCATTCTCAAATTGTATCTCAATTGAGCGGGACTCAATCTCACCGCCAACCCTCTTCCATCGCGAATCGCTTTCTCCATCCTTTTGATTTGACTTCTGGTCCAAGCGATCGAATCCTGTCCGCCTCTTATCAGATCTTCGTGAGTGAATTTGAATCTCACCGCCTCGCCTCGAGTTGTTAAAGCTCTCTTAAGTTTCTTCCTCTGTCCTGCGGATATGTTCACGTTTTTAACCACGTATTGTGTCATAATTCTGTTTGTTTTTTTTAAATATATTTACTTCAATTGTTTCTTGTTTAATAATTATATTAAAATAATTTTGTAAAAATTAATATTACCGTTTATTTTATTTTTGTTATCTATATATATAATATTTTTTTTTTTTTTGCTTTTTATATTTCTCTTATGTGAAATCGTATCATCACTCTCTCTCCGCGAAGATCTAACAGTTCACCATTTTGATCCGTCAACGTGGTTTTGAGACTATACAACGTGTCTAAAATCACTGGTAGATAAACTAAATTTTGAGGTCGCTCAACGATCTTATAACCCGGCGACACGTTTGGAAAGAAGGAATAGATCGTCGGCTGAGCGCTACCATTCACGTAGCTTCCAGCAATCACGTCCACGTTCACCAGAATGCTATTGACAGCGAGAATGTCAACCATATTTTCAGATGCCGCATGGCCTCGATACATCTTTCGATCGAATCCCAACATCTTGCCTATAGAATCGTCCGTGTTGAAATCCACACGAAAATTATCTTCCAAATCCAACATCGTCTGTAAGGTATTAGGATTGGGAGCGAGTCTGATCTTGTTGCTTCCCTTTCCATCCGTCTTCATTCACGTCTGAATGTAATGGTTCAAATCGTCTATGTCATAACTCCCTTTGGGAATTCGAATCTCCAACCAATCCACTCCGTCGGAATACTTGAACGAGTTATTCTTTTCGGTGACATTGGGAAAGGAATAATAAGTCTCCATATTCACCAACGCCATCTCGTAACTTTTCTCTCTATTCAATTTGATGGAAGGTTCGAATTTCGTAGCGAATCGAGTCGAATCGCCACTCACCATGATTTGAATGGATTGTTTCGCAGCCGTATTCTCGGCTATCCATTCTAACAATTCTCCATGTTCGAACATTATATTTTAATTTTATTTTTTTATTTTTTTATTCAAAACTAATTATTTGAAGATTTATTATTTTTCTAATTTTTATTTTCACGCTCTATCTTATTATTATCACCATCGGGAACATAAAACTTGTCGAATCCGCACCGATATTTTCCACGATTAAATTTGCTCGTCAAATCGATCATGACGAAATTGTAAAGTCCACCATCCCAAACCCTCTTGCAGAATCTCCTGAATTCGACAGCGCTCATGTCGTTTGCGACGTGATCGCCGTAGATGTGATTGAGATTCTTGAGATCTTGGCGAAAGAGACATAGAAAATTAGCGTTCTCCCTTATCGTCTGTCTGGGCAATCGAAAATAATTCTGCAACAGGTAGAAACAGTCCACGTTGCTGTGTCGACCCCTAACGTAATACGATTCGCATCGGTTCTGTCTCTCCAAAAGCAGATCGTCGAAAATCATGAGATTCTTATCTTCCGATTTCAGTTCCCTAGGATCCGGAACGTCGCTAGCGTTCTCATAAAATCGACACTCGATGTTCGAAGATGCATTTCTCTTCATCAGCTCCGTCGCCGTGCCGTCCAAGATGGTCGAGAGCGGAGCTCCACACTTGTCGAATACCTCCCTACTGTCAAAGATTCTGGCTATGACGTCCTTGGGCAATCTGCGATCCATGCACTCTCGAAGCAATCTGTATTCGGGTTGAAACAAGCTCTTGCCAAACCCGAACAATCTGTCGTAATCCAACCAGTCGGGTCGGGACAACAGATTCATCAACAGATTGGTCTTTCCACAATTCGATTTTCCCACTATCAAACCTCTTATGCTCTTGGGAAAGTACTCGTTATTCGACCTCTTGGTCGCGGCATCGTTCCAAGACATATCTTTAATGTTCATCTTTGTTTTATTTTTTTTTGTCTGTTATTTTAGATTCTTTTCAAACACAAATTTTTCATGTTTTTCAAACTCTGTTTTTAATGTTGTTATTATTATTATTTGTTTATATCGCACCGTCGCGAGTTCTCTTCAATCCAGATCCACTCGTCATTTGGGCTAAATCTTGTATGGGCACCACGGCATCCTTAAAATCTTTCCAACTTTTCGGCGTTCGCTCTAACGCAGCTCGTTTCGCCGGCGGACTGATCAACTTGTCGATCAACGCGTCGGCTGCCCTCTTGCCAGCCACAGAAGCTATCCTACCACTGGCTTCGGAAGCGGCTTTCTTACCAGCATCCAAAGCCGTCTTCTTACCGATCTCAAATGCGGTCAATGCGAGTTTTCTACCCGCATTGCTCGTGAACGCTCGCATTATAGAATCAACGATGCCAGAACCGCCTTGAACGTAAGTCCTGACGTATCCCCTGTTCTTTATCACCAACATATTTTATTTTTATGATATATATATTTTTTTTTTTCACTGGTAAATCGTTTTGTCGTTTTTAATACTTTTATTATTCTAGTGTAAGAATTTACTGTTTTATTTTTTGTTTGTTTGATTGTTTCTCTCTCTCTACTCATTATTATATTCACATCAATCCTTCAATTCGTTCATCAGCCTTTTATACTGGTTTTTATTCAAAACCTTCTGTCTTAACAATTCGTCAGATATGGCAACTATCTGATTATCTAATCCTGTGTTACCAGCCCGTCTGCTCCCCATCAACAAACTCAATCTCTGAGACAGAGCGTCGGGATCGCTCTGAAGAAAAGTGGTTTTCACCCCTTTGCCAGTCACCGATTCGACGTACTTCTTGTTCATCTCCCATATGGGTTTCACCACTTTCGTCCACTTGTAACCTCTGTTGGCTTTAGGTCTCGTGTCTCTGGCATCGTTATTTCTCTTCATGGCGTGGGTCTGAATCAGAATGTCTCCGTAATTGTCGAAATCCTGATCCGTGTAATCTCCAGGCTTGTCGAAAGGGAGCAATTTGCGCAGACCAGCAGTTAATTCGTACCTATTCGAACCGACGATTAAATTATCATCATCATCATCCATTTCCACTTCAGTGTCGCCCACGAATTTCTTACCGCTCGAATCCTCGCGAATTCCATACAACAGATCTCTCTTACCGCCACCATCATCATCGGACGATGCGACGCTACTAGTGGTGATAGTCGAAGCTGTATCGGTGTCGCTCTCGCTCATATCTGTTTGAATTCCCGTGGGAACGTAATCCGGTGTAGATTGAACAGAATACCGATTTCCAAAACTAGGAGGCAACGAACCCATTCTCAAAGAACTCTCCTTTATGGGTCTCAATTCTTCGACTATCTCCTTCCTGCTTCGCTCTTGACCCTCCGTCACAGGTTTAAATATTTTTGTGGCTTCGCGTTTGAGTTCCATCTCACCGAGACGTCTGCTCCTATCAGCAGCCTGAATCGCCTTCTTAGAACGTAAATACTCGTCTAAAATTCGATCTCGGCGTTTAGGATCCATCTGGAAAAACATCTTTCGTTTTAATTGTTTTTATTTATTTTTCAAAATTAAATGTTTAATTATATTTTTATATAATATAATAGTCTGAAAATATTCACATCTCAAACTGACTGTGTTAATAGATGTTTAAAAAAATACGTTTAAACAGTACATGACAAACGGGTTTCTGATTTAACGCATTTTTTGACAGTGGTGTTTACATTTTGTCAAAAGATCTTCATTAATTCACACATCAATTCATCGAGTGTCGAATTAAGAGAGAATCCTTTTTTTTGATGACTGTTAGACAGTTTCAACACACAATGGAAAACTGATTTTAACAAATCTCTCTTTGATTGCTATCATGAATATATTAAAAATTTTACCACTCAAAACCTAATTGAGCGGAAAATGCGTTTTAAACATTCCCATAAGTGTTTTTTGACTTTATTCAACGAACGCTTAACAGTCAACCTCTCAATCAAGGCAAAACACAAATTATCTATTACAGATCAACTCCCTTCGAAAAAAAAAAAAACCAAAACTCAATTTTTATTCGTCCCATCAACAGAAAACATCAATGTCTATAATACAGACTATATATTCACAATCGACTCTTTTGAACAAAAAAACCTCATTCACTCATTACGATAACGTGTGTTAGTTGTTTACTTCAGGAAGACGTGACTGGGTTTGCAAATTTCCAACACACACCGACGACAACGACACTCTTCGTTCAGATCGAGTTTTATTACGAGAATCGAGCGATCCGATCGCTCGATCAGCTGAGTGGTTTTTTTTTGAGAATTGCTCATAGTGGAGGAATTCTAAAAAAAAAACCAAAACTCAATTTTTATCCGTCCCATCAACAGAAAACATCAATGTCTATAATACAGACTATATATTCACAATCGACTCTTTTTGAACAAAAAAAACCTCACCACCGCCTCAAAAAAACAACAATTGCGGTTCTAAATCATCTGTACCAAAGTAATTGCCGATTCTGAATCGCTGATTTAGAACCTCCAAAACTGTTTTTTGATGATGAGCCAGAATCTTATGCTTTCGCTCGCGTTCGCCGACGATGGATCGATGGTCTGATCTGCGATGGGAACGTCGACGAAAAATTACGTACAAGATACAACTGAAGATGTACGATTTCACCCTTTTTTAAAAAAACGCGCGTTCACCACGAGTATTTGAACGCTAAAAGCGCGATCTAGGGAGTCGCGGCTGTACATGGGCTGATTCAAGATCATGTACAGTTTTGTGAACAAGCGTGTGATTTAACACTGAATTCCACGTTGGTGAACATGTACAAGTGATAGTAAATCGGCCCTTATTACCTACTTCTGTATCATATGTCACGATGCACACACGGTTGATTTTATGAAGAGAAAAAAAGTTACAGAGCATCAAAAGATGGAGTTTTCGCCGTCTTCTTATTTTTAAATGGGTTAAAACAGAGAATAAAGTCAAACGTTCAAACTGATTGAAATGAAATTGTAAAAATCCAGCTTCTGTATTTTTATACTACTCTACATGAAAAAGACTGAAATTTGTGAAATGATGCGCACATCGATGATACAAATTCGCTGACATTTCGAATTTTCAATGTTTTTATGAAATACCCATTATTCTCTTAGTGTTAAATTTACTGTCCACTTTAGAAAGTTAAGGGGAGATAACTTTCCTGTAAATCTCTTCCAATGACGAGCATTGTCAATCATGTAGAGGTGTAGAGTCTGATTACAAGTCAGAGGTGGACACATCCGATACTGACTAATGAAAATGTAGTCGTTGTATACCGACCCCCGCGCACGTAACGGGTGATACGACTACCGTAAAACGTACGATGTTTTTTGTTAATTCGGTTTTAATGCCACTTTCAACAGCCAGGGTCATATCAAATTGGACAGTTTTGCGGGAGGAGAAATTCGGGTAATCGATAGTCATCGTTAATATTTACAGTGAGATGTCCACAAGAGTTGGTGATATATTGACAAACTCTAGCCTTGGCCTACCATGCGAGATTTCATACTCATCAATCATAGTAACCTTGCAACCTATTATTGAAGTACAGAGCGAGGACGGCTATGAGCCGGAGGTCACAAACGTCTGAACGACATGTCAAAACCTGATGGAATTCAATTTATAAAAGTGCAATTGTCCACAGCGAGCATAATATTTAAGTGTTACGACCTACGGAGCTGTCACTTCGATTTTTCTTATATTCATTCCCCAATGAATGCAATGGGATATCAAAACTGTAAGAATTGGTAAGGAAAATGTTACCATTTCTCTTCCATGACAGGATTACAATGTCCTGTGATATTTCGCCCATCGGTGGATACAGCTAATGAATAGACAGGAGTTTGGGGCGGAATGCTTGCTATGAAGGTCCCGAACTTATGTACAATGCATTCCACTGCATACGCTGACACATGGTATTGGAGTTATCTCACTTCCACAGGGTATCCTGTATTAACACTTTAATTGGATACGCAAATATAATATACTTCTCCATTTTGCGAAGCATCACAGCCCTCCCACCTCCGCCTATTCATCTACAAGTGTGCACGTAATGGGTAAATTGTATGCCCGTTTGGAAATCCCTCCGTTAATTTTTCGGAGCACCCTGTGTGAACTCCATATTATCAGAATCAACTCGGGTATTTTTATGATATCCGTCCGTTGACTTTTCGAAGCACCCTGAGCGACTCATAGCGGGGACCCTTTTACAGGTAATGAAGTATACTCTATACACTATATACAAGGGGGTTTGGGTAATTTTGCCGCAGTCGGGTTCTTTAACATATCCAGTAATTAACATGTACAGTAATTACTGCACACAGGACAGCCGCTTATACGTCCTCGCCCGATAGGACGAGCATAGTACCATCCCCGAACATGGCGCTATCGAGGAGCAGTGTAGGTTAAATCCACGCTGGCATTACATTACGTTTCACCGACTGGGGTTTGAACCTCCAGCCCTTGGGCCCCGAGAGCAACGCGTTGAGCTCTCGGCTACTGCATCCTGTGTACAATTTTATGCTTTACTGGAACATATCACGTATTCTACGGGTTGGGGAAGTCGGAGTACCCGGACAGAGCAGTTTATTGAGGTTAACAACAGTCTCAACAGCATGAATCACATCGTGTCGGGACGTTTCGCGGGTGGGGGGGGGGGGGGGGGGGGGCGGAGTATCCGAAGAGAACCACCGAACAGCGGCGAGCAACTGTCAGACTCTCGAACTTACTAACTTATTAACTGCACAAGCAGAGTTGGCAAGGGTTGAAGGCAAGTGCCTCATTGACGAGCAGTACGCGTTACTACACAGCGTACCCCCCCCCCCCCCCCCCCACGTGGGCAGGCAGGGTGAAGTGTCTTGTCCAACAACACAACGCAGTCACCGTTGGGCAGGATCGTCCTGTCGACCTTTCGGTTCAAAATCCAACGCTCTATCCACTCAAACGCCGAGTTCCCCACACAGACCGGTAGGTCTACATCATCGATATATCTGGCGCCAGTTGGAGGTTTTCTGTGCATACCAGGACTTTATTTCCCTTTCTGTTGTTTTTGTTTGCAAATCTTCTCACTTCATTCGTCGATTTGTACTGAACACAATCATTTTTACCTGCAAATTGGTGTCGCTTGAGACTTTCACATGTGTCCTCAGTTGCCTGCTTGGTGGGAAATGAAGATATCTTGGGTAAAGACTGTGTTTATCACATTTGTGGAAGAGAGATTAGAGAATTGAGGTTAAAGCGTCCAGGCGTACATGATAACATCGGCCACCGCTATAAATTTTGAACGGATGAAACGATCATTATTTTGTTTTCAAAGCTGTTTGCGACTATGATTTTATTTCTCGCATCTTAAGTTATAGAAAGTTCCAAAGACGAAACGTCATGGCTCTTTGTTTATTCCGGTGCATTTTTGATGTAACGATCGTGAAAATCACTAAATGTGACCAACTTTGGTTCATGGAGATTCGCGTCAGGGCAGATTCGGCTGTGCAGGTGCGTTGTTATACCATGTCGTATCTTGGCAGCTTGAGGAGTAATATCAACAATTTCTTATTCAACACTGTAGGGGCGAACAAACAGACGGGAGCGAATCTACCCAGGACCCAAAATAGTCCGGACCGCCTTTTCTCTAAGCCAAATCTTGGCATTCCCGCAAAAGTTGGCAGCTTCTCATTTGTGTATTTCGTTTTTATACCAGGATTGTGGTTTGTATTCAGACAGTGAGAAAAGTGCTAGATACCCCACGCATGGAATACGGTCAACGTGTAAGAACGCCATGAAAGAATGCATCTAATGGGTAGTTCCGCATCTGATTGATGTTATGACGTGAATGAAATGCTTCGACGCAAAACAGCGTCAAGCAAGAAAGTAAACAGACTTCCGAAAGTGATATTTTTTCTTTAAAAATATCAGCTTCATCTACTTAACCCTTTACCTAACATGAAAAGCAGACGACACCGGCTTGCAAACAAAATTCTTGAATAACTAACTTTTGTTGTCTCAAAAACATAGGTTATGACCCCTCTTTGGTACGAGCTCGACGAGCTCGTTCCAAAGAGGGGTCATAACCTATGTTGTTAAGACAAAAAATGAAAAAGATAATGAAAATTAATTGGCGCTGGTCGGTTTTGGCCGTTACGTTGGGTAAAGGATTAATTCAAGTTTAATCGTGGTACAAATACAGAACAGAACCCAAGTAGAGTACAGGGGACAAGAATCAACGATCCTTGTGGGGGTGTTGCCTGTATTTCGAGCGCGCCTTAGACGCTCGTGAAATACAGGTAAAACTTCAACTCGAATCGTCGATTCAAGTCCCCCGTACTCTATCCTCGTTGTGTTCTGTCTAAATATTGGTATTCCAATGAACGATCGTACCATTGTGCCCGAATTAGAGTCGGCCTGTACCAGTATGCTCGAATTATCCCTGGATTGATCCTGTGCTGCCCAAACTGTAGAGCCGTCACGTGCCTGTGCAGAAGACATGTTGGATGCATTGTGATTCATTCTGACTTTCCAAAGCTGTTGAAGTAGTCCATGCAGGGTTGAGCTGGTCTTGAACAGCACAAACTATTTACTAAGGGTGGGTGAACTGGGGCATCAATCAAATACATTACGGGAAGAGGAACTCGCGCTTTTCATCTGAGTTTTCATATCTGTGACCGCAGAATCGACACGGGAAAGTTTTTAGAATGCTTCCACATGTATTCGCGTGACAAGAAGGAATTAATCAAGCCCTCGAGTAAATATAAAGTCTTCAGAATCACTGGTTCTCTCCTGGGCAGTGCTTGACCAATACGATGGTCCTGATTATGCGTTCATCGATTACTGATGTGAAACTATTTTCTATGCAAGAAAAACACTCCGCACGCTACATATCTTCTCGGAAATTTCTTCACATTAACAAATCTGAAGAATTTGACAGTAGAATTGGAAAATGACCATTCTGATAAAAATCCTTTTCAATGAAAGGAACTCCCATAATTTCATCTGGTATCAGTGTGCATGTTTGTATGAATGATTTTGGACATGGAAGTTTCTTTATTGAAGAAAATGCGGGATACCTACTATTTTTTGAGAAGGTACCTGAATTATTTTACGAGTGACTGGAAGAAAACATAAGTTTTCAGGAGCGGGTGAAAGCCATTCGTGAAAACTTATATTTCTTTGCAGCCACTCATGAGATGAATGCCAACAAGATAATTCTGGTATCCACTCAAAATTAGCAGGTATCCTTCTTTATTATATGCTAGCCTGTGAATTATCGCAAATTATCTAAAAGATATTTCTCGATATCCATCGACTCGATGGATATCGAAGATTATTTCCAAATGAACAAAATACTGCGTTTTGATTGGCTGAGAGGTACGGTGTAACTTGCAATCCACAGTGGGGTTTTTTTACACCGTGGTTAGCCACGTGTAAAAACCAGTATATACAATAGCAGGCTATATGGCTAAAAAAGTACCCATTTTTAATTATAAATTCATACCTTCTGCTCGGTTATGTAAGAACAAAAATAAACATACAGGAAATTTAATATTTAAGTGCAATAAAATATTACAGATATGGATGTCATTGGAACTGGCTCATTGATCCAGTTCCAATGATATCCATATTTGTCTGATTTTATTTATTAAGAAACTTACAAAGTACAAATTTTCGGTCAGTTTTTGCCCACAATGTAGGTTAAAGTATTAAGTACACCAAAATTCTTGGAAATAAATCCGTTATCCTTGTGTTTTCCAGGCCAGGTGTATGGGAATTTACACCGGTTTTGGGAACTCAAACACCCTTCGGCTTTGTCTCAGGGTGTATGAGTTCCCAAACCGGTGTGAATTCCCTTAAACCCTGAAAAACACAAGGATAGCTAATAATATCCCTCAGTAGCTTCCTAAATAACGTCACGCTACGCCGCATCAAGTCCCCTTGAAGGAACGATCAGCTTAGCTTTGTTATTGTTTTGAAGCGTTGGCATTTAGAGTCGAATTGGCTGAATATTGAGCAATAAAATGTCTCGTAGCATATAATAAAAAAGAAAATCTACTCATTTCAGTCTGTATCTGGAATTATCCCATGAGTGTGGACCTGCAAGTTTTATTTTTCTCGAGCGCTTGCGCGAGTGAAAAATAATACTTTCAGGTCCACACGATGTTTTTTTCAGTAGCTTCCTAAATGACGTTACGCTTCGGCGCATGAACGTCGTCTTGAACGTCGCCTTGAAGGAACGATCAGTAGATCTTCGTTATTGTCTTGAAACTGTTTGCTATCGAATTGGGCTGAATATTTCGCAATAACATGTCACGTAGCATATAAAAAAAGAAAATCTACGCTATTTTAGTGACCATCGGGAATTATCTCATAAGAGTGGACCTTCTAAGTTCTATTTTTCACGAGGGCTTGCGCAAGCGCTCGTGAAAAATAAACTTTCATGTACACACTTGTGAGATAATTCTCGATAGTCACTAAAACAGCGCAGATAACCTCTATTTATTATCAGCGAATGAAAAGCCCAACGCGCATTTATCTCGATCTAAACATATTTCGTAATGAGCGTCACTTCCGGAGAGATATTCTCACATCTATCTAAAAAATAGAGTAGTTAAAAAAATTTGGGGGGGAAATTTATCAAAAACATATGACGTAACCCCTTATTGGAACGAGCTCGTCGAAAAAAATTCAAATAATACATTTATTGGGTAAAGGATTAGCAATGTAATTTGAAGCCTTATGGGAAGTTTTTATTTTCTCGAGCAACTCAAGCATCTTTCATCGAAATTTTGGATCATGCGATAAATAAAATCATCAACTCATCCTCTGTTTATAGAGAAATTTACCAAACTCGTCCAGTAAATAGGACTGGGCCGCGGCAAAGTTTCCGTCCAGACGTAATTTACTGAACTCGTTGCGTAAATTTCACTGTAAAGTGTTGACTAGAGATTCTCGATGTACAAAAGATGAAAACTGTGTCCGGTTGGAACGTTAGTTCGTGGGTGACAGAGGCGTTACCATGAGGGATTGGGGAGTCTAGTCACCAACTCCACTTTTCCTGAAAAATGTCAATCTTCCATACATTAATGCTAGAGATCCCTAAAGCAGGTTCATGTACCCCCCTGATATTTCTTGGGTTATTCTGCCATAGTTATTCCTCCACTTTCTGGATACTTAGGGTGCACCAAATGGCATGAACAATTATTTTTTTCCCTCTGAAGAAGACCCTGGACTTTCACCTTTGACTGTACATACTTTTAACCCAGCACCAGGTGAAATGAAGAAAGGGATATTTTCTGCTGCCATTGGCAACAGAAAAAATATTTTGTCCCCCGCTTAATTTAATCTGGCTAAAGCCTTACTGGTGAATGACAGTAGGAAGCAATCTTAACCCTTTACCCAACGTAACGACCAAAACCTGCCAGCACTATACACAAAAACTGCATATTCAATTTTCATTATTTTTTCATGTTTTGCGTCAAAAACATAGCTTCGAGTTCGTTGAGCACGTTCCAGTGCGGGGTCATAAGCTATGTTTTTGACGCAAAAAAAAATGAAAATACAATAGTTATTGAATAATTTTGTTTGCAAGTGTCGTTTGCTTTTCATGTTAGGTATAGGGCTAAAACGTGGGGAGTGAAACATATAATGGGCTGTTGCATTAATACCTTTCTTTGCTTCTTTGCCATTGAAATAGGACTAGCTCATGTGAGATTAAATCTTTATCAAACAAGACTAGTTGATAACACTTGCAAAAATATTCTTCAATAAAAATAAAAATTTTAGTTTTGTCTTCAAAACATAGCTTATGATCCATTATTGGAACGAGCTCAACGAGATCGTCTCAATGAGGGCGTCATAAGCTATATTTTGGATGCAGAAGTTGAATTAGTAACTACCATTTTTAGAATAACGCTGGCCGAATAAAGCCACTACGTTTGGTGAAGGCTTGGAACAGAATAGTTATTGATCAAGGGAGGAACTGAGGGAGGAGAAGCAAATGTAGAAGGGTTGGCATGGACAAGTGCATAGACCTGATGTGCAACGTACATTCATTAATTAGAATTATAGGGCAGGGTTCTGACATATTGGTATTCAAATTAATCGAAACTACCGCTTTGGGTGTATCACCACCATAAAGAGTTTGGGCATTTTCTGTTCTTTCTCTTCTGGTGATGACAACTTATCCTAGCAATGAAAACGAGAAGTGACCAGGTATCTCCAAAGTGGACGAAGAAAATGCCATATATCGTCCCTTGGGTGGAACATGGTCTTATCTGCAATGCTTTAGCATTGTAGGTGGCGCCTTGTTCCACCAACCTATAGCATGGGACATCCCCAGTTCTTACGGCCAACGATACACAGCCTTACAGGCCTTCAGACTGGAATGAATTTTTCGAGAACCCCCCCCCCCCCCCGATTTTTAATTCGATAGCCAGAACATCAATTCTTGGTTTAATTGCTTCTCTTGAACTTGGCCGCTTAGATCTCTCTTAATTCAATTTTCACTTTAAATTACCTTTGAAAGACTCGCATTTCGGTATATCCTGGCATTCGGTGACAGGCTAGATGCGTAATATGGGTGTGTGTCCAGAACATGTGCGATGTACTGTTTTTACAGCAATTACCTATTAGCCGGCCATAATTACACAGATAATGACTGCAGGGAAACACTGGTCTCTCTCGCGTTAACCTCTTATCAGATAGCTCCTAAATGGGTTCGCCAGACCTGCGATAATGGACATAAAATTTCATGCTTAATTAGCAGCGCTTGAATTATTGCTGGTCGGTTCTGTTTAAGTGACAAATCGGTTTTCGGGGTTCATCATATACCTATCTTTATGCTTTACATTTAGGCCGAGTGAGAAAGATTATCGAAAATATATACACTTTTAAACAAAAAATCGCAACTTTAAGCTATCACCTTGACATCGAATAATCAAGTCGGCTTCGAATCCAATCGAATCAGTAAAACGATTTGAAACCGAATCGAAACTCGAACGTCCACTGGGCCTATCCTTGAGGGCAACAAGGAGTCATCTGTAATGCTACCACATTGCAGATGGCGCCTTGTTACACTTGAGGAACGATATGCACCACACTTGACAATTACACTTTTAGTTTAAACATTATGTTTTCCTATAGTTATACAGATACATCATGTTATAACAAAGCAATAATAATAAAAACAACAATATAGCCAGAGAAAATGGATTCGGCAGCAAGCTAAAAGACTAATGTAAGCTGTCTGCATGTGACAAATCGAACATAAGTGAATACATTTATAGCTTGTATAAGTCGTATAATATGTCAGTTTAGACAGAGATATTGGCCAAACTTCATGGGAAAAATACCCTTTTCACCACATGGGCATTGATCATTGTTCACCAGATTGAGAACCAAGACTTTAGTGTGACGACCATTGCTGTAACGGCTGCTGGGATACCACGCGAACATGCATATAAACAAACACTCAAATACACATGGAGACAGACAGACTCCTCTGGCTCTGTACTGTCACTCATTTCAAACCGGATTCTTTTATGTGATAGAATTTTCTCTGTTTATTCATTTATGAAAATTGTTCATTTTATACCATGTAAATGTATACTGCAGATAGAGTTTCATTCATTCATTCATTCATTGATACATTCATTCATTCATTCATTCATTCATTCACGAGTTTTAACAATATGTTACGGGTTTTTTTTTAAATTGCATTTATATCTGCTAAAAATGTAACAACTCTTTCTTTCCGTGTGAACATGACCTATGACTTATTGAACTGTAAATGCCAAATGGTTTAGAAGACCACAAGACCACTTTCTGTGTCAAATGTGACCACCTTTGTTTCAGCTGTTTGAAGGTAACTTACAGATATACATTTATACAAACCAGCATACAAACAGAAAAAAACGACTACACAAGTTGCTATTTTGTCAACTGACTGAATGCTCGTGTTATACGGTGCAAAATTTATTCACCAAGGACCACTGCTATGTTCCTATGTGTGTGTTAAGGAAATGGTTAAATGTTTGTTAGAGATTACCGTAAAGAGGTGACGTTGCGAGAGAGAGTCGTAAAATAAAACTGCTGTTTGGGCTGAATATGTCTACAAGGCCGAATATATCCACAGGCTGATTACGTACACACAATGCGAGCGGATTCAGTCCACAGTCGACTCGTGTTTTGCAGACGTAATCGGTCGACGGTTTGCCTACGGACGCTGGTCTCTATACAACTGGATGGATGGAATGTCAGTCAAAAACGTTGCAACTTAACCTGCTCCCTCAATATGGCGTGAGTAGAATCAACGCGGTTACTCCTCCCATCGGTGACGTTTGATGTCGTGAAAACTGTTACGATGTAACAGCTTTCACAATATCAAACATCAAACGAAAACCTAGCACGAAAACACGTTATTGACTTTTCAATCTAGGCACTTCTTTTATGTCAATAAAAACTAACATATGTTGTAAATATTAAATATAAGTTGCTGCTTAAAATGTGGACATTATCAACATATTCATTTTTCACAGAAATCAAAGTGCATTCTTTAACCCTTTACCCAACGTAACGGCTAAATCCGGCCAGGGCTATTCACAAAAATCGCCATTCAATTTTCATTATTTTTTTTATTTGTTGCCTCAAAAACATAGCTTATGGCAACTCATTGGAACGAGCTCGTTGAGCTCGTTCCAATGAGGGGTCATAAGCTATGTTTTTGAAGCAAAAAATGAAAAAAAAAATTAGTTATTCAATAATTTTGTTTACCAGTGTCGTCAGGTTTTCATGTTAGGTAAAGGGTTACAAATCAAAAAATTGAAAACCGGACAATTTTTCTTTGTTGAATATTGTCTATTTATAGTAACAATTGCTCCCACTCCCTCAGATGACAGCAGGTGAGAAACTTCTTTATACGTGACCAATGAGCATTCTAGAAAATCTGATGTGCTGCGGACACAGTCGGCTCGCATGTTACCCAGGTAACAGGCCTGCGAACAGGGAGGGAAAGAGGAAGTTCGGGTCAGGGTTAATTCTGTGACGGGGCCCCCTTTCGAATGTGTCGGGATACTGATGCAGATGCCGAAGTTCTTGAAGTGAAGAATTCTTGAAGTGATAACACCGGGTCTGGTGCATATGTATATAGATAACAGTCTATTAACCCATTGCCAAACTAACGACCAAAACAGTCAGTGCTATTCACAAAAGCTGCCAATCGATTTTCATTTCTGCCTCAAAAACATAGCATATGACCCCTCGTTGAGCTCGTTCCAATGAGGGGTCATAAGCTATGTTTTCTTACCCCCACAAAATGAAAATAGATATTCAATAATTTTGTTTGCAAGTGTCGTCTGCTTTTCATGTTAAGTAACGGGTTAACAGATTGAAAATCTCAATCGGGCACTCCCATTCCTAATTTCCTTCTTTACATGAGTGGGAACTAGTATTCCAATACGACGGGTAACTTATCTTGCTGTTTCTCGCTCGGGGATCAGGGGGCCAAAGGCTTGGCACAGGAGTCAGATCATTGGCAGACTCAGGCTTGATCCCAGAATCCTGGGCCAAGCCCGAGCCCCACTAAAGTTCCGGGGCTCGGGGTTACTACCCCCCCCCCCCCCCCCACCACCACCACCACCACCACCACCTTCTCCCGGCCATGCCTGCGGACAAATGCAATCGGTGGGGACTTACTCGATCGAAACAGAGTCTATCTGTTTCGGATGTGCTTCATGGATTAGATTAATTGAGTACACCTACACCTGTCCTAACACATGTAGTGCGAAATTTCAAACCACGATAAAGACAAGCATTAGGAATGGAACAAGCACTTTACATATATATATAAACTGCCGAGAATCTGGTTAGTTGTTCGGTTTCTATTGACTTTCGCATTCTGCGTAGTTCTTTTATTCTGCTGCGTTCGCGTGTATAAACGTCCGCATGTATGCATTTCCCGTTCTTTACTAACATGTTTTTCAATAATTGCTGAATATATCGAGGTCACGCTCGCGACCTACATTGAGCAAATATTAAAAATCAATGAGAAAAATCGACATGCTCGGTAATTGGAAGAGCATGTGTGCGCGTAATAAATAACTCGGTTGCATAAATTAACACACTATACTGCGTTCTGAATTTGATGTTACTGACATGCTGACAGAAGAACACGATGTAAGTCTTTATGCTAGTTCATTGGATGACCTGGATTTATTTGAAAAACATCCATGTTCTAAATATACAATAATATATTATTTTCTGGCGTACGCAGTGACAGCTGATCGATATGCAATTACGGATAACCCTTGGGAGGCAACATGAGTAGTCTCCAGTGTTATCTGGTGGGTTAGTTGATGCGAATGCTGACAAGGCCTCTTGGAATTTTCTGCTATTGTATAGTTTTAAAGTGTGAAATAGTACAAGTAGGCAGATATATAATTTTCTGTGCTGTTTGTAAATAAGTATAGCGCCATAGCAACACTATGTATTTGATGAAAATCTGACGTGTAAATGCACTTGACGAAATTAAGTTTCAGTACTATTTCGGGTCGAGTTTATTCCTGGCGAGATCAGCTTTTCGTTTTGGCGGTATCAAACTTAATGGACCATATTATTAACCCATCGCACTGTGATGTTCAAATATCACCATTTCAAGCTGCAATTTTTTTCCACAATGTAACAAGGAATTTAACCAATTCAGTCTCAATCAGGTCTATCAAACAAAGCTGAATTAGTTAAATTCCAAGTTGCATTGTGGGAAAATTTTGCAGCTTGAAATTCACCCTTTGGAGGGAGGGGGAGGTGGGGGGAGGGGAAGGTATCAACTGGGTGATTTTTGTTCTTTTCGTTTCAGAATATGTTTTGAGGGGTTCAAGTGATTTTATATATAATTTTAAAGTGAGAAAAAAAATTCACCCGACAGCCCCTTCTCCCCCACCTCCACACCCATACGCTAAATTAGATTAAATATATTAACATGTAATTGCTAAATCCTTCTCTAAACGATTTTATCAAGTGAGCGATTACGGGCCCCTTGGGGCCTCTACGCCGCCTCTTGTTTACCTCCGTTTTCCGAAACTATGTGACCCTGGTTATTGACAGTGTCGTAAAACCACAAAAAGAAACAATAAAATCGTTGTGATTAGTTGTTTGAGAATTACGAAGCAAATTGACGTTTTCGTGACGGGTGGTGTTGAACTGAATTTCTAGAGTATCAGTAGCCTCGCTCTTAATGTCACAAAGAAAATATCAACTGTATGGTGCTCGAAAACACCCTACTGTACATGGAGAGTGCATTATCACTAAATCACCTGCAGAGTGGAGATTCCACCCGAGCAATAATTGCAAATTTGTTGCAAAGCTTAACCAGCATCAGCAAAGTTTCAGCCAATGGACCTCCGGGTTAAACCCGGAGGTCCATTGGCTGAAACATTGCTTGTATTTTTTGTCGATATGTACAACATTTGAAAGTTATAGCTTGGGTGATAACCCCACTCTGCGGGTGATTTAGTTACAATCCACTCTCAGCGTACTGTACTTATAAATATAGAAATCCTCAACCCTAAACCACGTATTCCCGAATAAAGTCTTCAAATAAAATATAAATAAAGTAGAGCTGGGAGGTATTGAAATTTCAAGTTCGGTTACGGTATCAGCATTTTTAGAATGATTCACCTCGGTATCGGTACGGTATTCGGTGTAAGCAACATACATCATAACATGTACTAACACCAATACCAATATCGGATGGGATTTTGGGTATACTGCCCAGTTGGAGTTTCTCGTTTTACAGCAAACAATGCCGCCGGATTGTCGAACTGTTGGAAGTAACACAGACATCAGTCAGGTCATTTGATGTAACAAAAACGCTGAGAGAAAATACCCCCTGGGTAGTTTCTCTCAGCCTTTTTGTTACATCAAATGACCGGTGGTGACTGCCTTTAGAAACACGCAGTCAATGGGCCACCCTTGTTTTGATGTCATTTTATTTTTTGACTAATGTCGGGAATATTTTTCAATACCCAAAGTTTGGTACATTGAGATTCCCTCGGTACGGTAAATCGATATTGGCTCGATACCATAGATATCAGTTAGAACATGATCTATCCGATAGCTATTCTCGATACCGATACCGAACCATTTTTATTGTATACCTCCCGTCTCTAAAATAAAAGCATCACACACTAGATGGGACAAAGTAATACATTACGATTGCTTTTCCATTGCTTACAGTTTTGCTGGTGTTATTATTATTATTATTTATTGGGGTTTAACGGCACTTTCGACAGCCATGGCCACCTCGTGTCGGAATGTTTGACGGGTGAGGAGTACCCGGAGAGAACTACCGAGCAGCGGCGAGCAACTGCCAGACTCCCTAACGTAGTAACTCCACACAAGCAGGGTTAGCATTGGTTGAACAGAAATGCACCATGGACGTTCAGTACGCCTTAGTTTGGATTAAGTGTCTTGTCCAAGGACAGAACAGGTGGGATTCGTACCGATGACCTCTCGGCTTGCAGCCTGCATCTCTACCAACTGAGTCACTGAGTTCCCTTGCTAATGTTAAGATATCCTCTCGTTAGTTCAGCTATCCGAACGTCGTGGCTACCCCACTACACCGGGGCAGCCATGACAGCAAGCCTGACAATAAGCAGACTGTCATCGGCAGAATGAGGTCCCCAGAGGGTGAATTTACTCTCTGTGAACCTCAATCGGAACCAGGGTCTCAGGCCTAAACAGAAAGAGGTACTCAGGGGATAAATTTGGGGGGATCCGAGCCCACTGTATGAGACAGTATCAGCAATTTCACCCTCTGGAAACCTCATTCTGCAGATGACGGATAGATAATTTCCAGGCTTGCTCAACAGTGTTCCTTTCCTGGGGGAAATGGGACGGGCGCAGTTCCTCGCTCGTTTTGCTAACCACACTAAATCAGTTCTAGCCGTATGTAACTCGTGCAGTGTCGCCCAGACAATGGTCGCTTTTTTAAAGCAATATGGACACTAAGTTTCAAAATGTTCCAGTAGGCGGGCCCCTTACTACACTCGGGTGCGGCCGATTCGTTGGGTAAAGGGTTAATCCCCATCTGGTTACTCGATGACTGAGGGAAGTTCCCAGAACGTCGCAAATAAAATGTCATTTTCCATATTCGTCACAATCAGCTCTGTCAGAAGGATAACGATGAAGTTCGTGTACACGTGTATCTATTTATACGTAAGCGTCCATGCAATCTATTTCGGATTGTCGCTCTCGATACACGTTCTGTGATCTTTATTAGAAACATAACTGCGCATTATTGAAAATAATACGAAGTTTTTAATCAGGTAATGTCCAATTTTTTATTCAAAAATGCAGTTGTTCCTGGCGGTAAATCATTTGAAGGTATTTTATATTTCCAGATGTAACAGAAATTACAACATGCGCTTATGTTTACTTCCGATCTCTTCTGGCAACTTCGCTTATCCCCTCGTGTCTTTTTCCTCTGCATTAAGGATTTTCAATTACAGATTTAACCCTTTCAACACTGGCGCCCTAAAAGGTATCGTTTCAGTGAATAGTGTGAACGGCGAAATGTGCGAAACCATCCTGGCTTGTTGGGAGGTTCAGTAATAATTTAATCCAACAGCTACTGCAATCGGAATATCTCCCACCTCAATGCATTTAACCCGGCCACTCCTCTAACTAAGGCTTCTAGAGTTAAACTAGTTAACCAAAATGGTTAATGTATTCCGAAGACAATAATACGAATGCCTGTGTTTTAACAACTTATTTTTTCTGCTTACAGAACATAGCACATGTTCTGTCAACTACAAGAAGCGCGTTGAGTTTTCACAAAGAAGAAACTTGCGAAATTCATATGGTGGTGTTCTATATTGCACAGAAAAAAAACTTGGTTTATTCGTCAGAAAAAGGTTAACAACGGAATCTGAACATAACAAAAATGAACTATCTTTATAATTATTTATTGATTGACCCCATTACGAGTCATAATTTATTAAAAGTAGAAAAAGAATAGATAATCCCACAACCATCACAAAAGAACATAATGTACTCGACAATCTCGATAATAGTGTGCAGCCCCAAAGAGATTTATTCTTGAATCAGAGAAAAAAGGAGTGACAAAGAGGTGACCAATGAAAGTTCAATGATAAAACGCCTTCCCACAATGTGTGTAGTATATGGTTACAATGAATTAAATTATTTGCATGTTAACATTTTCCTGTCTCCTCATCTCATCAAGCTCATTTTGGTACAAACAGTTCTCTATCTGCTATTTCGCTTAGTTTCTCATCTCATCACAAACGAGCTGGGAAATTATATACATGTATGTTGCTGTGTGCTTTCTTGGTTCAAATGTGGGACTCTCCTCCTACCGTCCAGTAACGCTCTGAATTAAAAAGGCATATTTTTACTTGTCCCCCAGCTTATTTCAACTCTCACTATTTAGAAAGGACGACCAGTGCAAATTATTTAAGTCTTTTCCAAAACAGACACT
Organism: Pictodentalium vernedei; assembly: GCA_031216915.1. Taxonomy (NCBI): domain Eukaryota; kingdom Metazoa; phylum Mollusca; class Scaphopoda; order Dentaliida; family Dentaliidae; genus Pictodentalium; species Pictodentalium vernedei. The sequence goes on from CM062291.1 coordinate 241,570,652, forward strand.
TTAAAATTTTTATTGAGGGTTTCGAAATCAACAGCATGATATTGTCCCAATCAGCTGATCTCGAACAATTTATGTTCCATGAAATGCAAGCTCACAAACCACCAGTCTAATTCTGTAAGGAACTCGACACTGTTATGAGCAGTTTGTTTACCCACTTTTGCGGGCAGACGATTGTTGATACAATGTGGAGACCCATTACTCACAAGGATTTTTTACACGCCTGTTCTGTGAAACCCTCATCTACAGCAACATTAAACCATGCGGAAAATAAAAATCTGTTCCGTACATATGTTCGGAACGGAAATCGTTGTCGGACTATTTTTTTATAAAGAAGCGAAATTTCCTGGAATTTTCTACAAATCGTGTATCACATTTACGAACTGAATCGCTAACGATAGCTAAAAATCGTCCCCTGATTTCTATAGTTCTATTGTATTCTATGTGCCAATAGAACACACTGGAACTCAGGGGACGAAATAGTAACACCAGTTCCCCTCGCAAATTTGGTTGTATTCTTTTTGTTGATAGTTGTCAAATGAAATGCTGAGTGTCCTTCTAGTAATTGCTTTTAGAGACGTGAAGGCGTGTAATCAACACAGAACGACACGCGCGTGTGAATGGGTTAATCGAGATAGCACTTGTTCCATCGCGGAAGGATAAAGCTTGAGGCCTGCAGCCTCTCGTTCTATCCTTCCACGCTGACACTCGTGCCATATTGATTCACACGCGTGTGTCGTTCTGTGCATATACAACTATTCTGTCGTGTATCAGTTATAGATATTCCAATCAATAAATATTTAATTCACCTTGAAGACATCAAGGTGTCAACACAATAAGTAGATCTACGGAGCGTAATCATAAAAGTACAGCTGCAGTAAGTTTTCATTCATGATGGTAAATGCTGTGAAAGATTCGGTCATATCAAGTTTTGATTCTTGCGTTGATTTAGTATAGGTTACACAATAGAAAGCAAGTGGTATTGAATATCCAATCGCGAGGGTGGGTCGCGAAGGCTTTGACCGAGTGAACATGCCCTAGCGATTGTATGTTCAATATCACGAGCTGATATGGTGAAATGACGAACAAAAGACGCATAATCAGCAAGAAAGACTCATTATCAAGTCTCGATTAAATTAACTTAATTTTACGTTTCTTTCTCATTCTTTTCAATAATTTAATTCTTTGAGTCGGCAAAATCTTGCAAAAGTTATACGGAAAACGTCATTTTTATCGTACTTTTTAGTTTTATTTTATGTGTGAAACGTTGAATAATATCACCAGGCGAGGAAATTCAAAATAGTGCGTGATGGGTTCAGATACTTCAACCCTTTGAACTCGCGAGACATCTTCCATATCAGTTTAATGACAGCAAATGGAAGAGTCCATATTCATCATTTAGGGGTAAACTATTTAATATTTTCAACGTGCAGCCTTAGGGCTGCACGTTGAAAATATTGATTGGCCTACCGCACACACGCATTTAGCATATATCCTACTTAATAAAATTATGACGTATCAGGTTCCTGGTCCGAAAAAAAGTTTGTCAGGGAAAAGCGTTAATACAGATCACTGAAATGTTTTCCGGGGTTTTTGTTTATGTCAGAGCTGACACTGTCCCAATTCTTTGCCTTTGTTCTCGAAAGATATCCCTCATTGTCCAGGTGTTGCAGAGCTTGGTGTGATATTTGTTGAATACAGCATATGTTCTTATCAACTCTTTGAAATATATCACTTCTTTTAAACAAAGGAGCTATCCTTCATCGTCCAGGTGTTGCAGAGCTTGGTGTGATATTTGTTGAATACAGCATGCGTTCTTATCAACTCTTGGAAATATATCACTTCTTTTAAACAAAGGAGTGACGTCATAACTATGTGACAAAAAATGAATGTTTATCGAACTTTAAGGATTCAATCTGATAGAATATATCAGTTGTCTGGAAAAGCGAACCCTAGTATGTAATGATAATGACTCGGGTCAACTAACGCCTTCTGGATTTCGCATTCTGTCTGCTTCTTATACGCCCGTCGTATCATGTAAATGGGTTGTCCGTCAGTCGGCCGTCGGCCGTCCGTCCGGTTTTTTGTCCGGAGATTTTCTGGTATGCATGTTCACTACTACGGAAACATGTGCATGTGCGATTATAGTTCCGGTGGGCTTATTTCGGCCAGAGTTATGTCGCTTTTCGTCTTAGAATAATTTGCCTCATCAGTCTGAATTTTGTCCGGAGATTTTCTCGGAGGTTTATAGACTAATTATTTCGAAACTTGGTATGCATGATAACCGCCATGGGAACCCTGCACTGCGATTATAGTTCTGGTCGGACTATTTTTATAGAGTTATGTCCCTTTTCGACTTGGAATGATCTGCCGCATAAGTGTGAATTTTGTCCGGAGGGTTTCTCGGAGGTTTTTGGACAGATTCTTTCAAAACTTGGTATGCATGTTCAACTGTGCACCTGAGATTATAATTTCGGACTATTCTTTCCAGAGTTATGCCTTTTTTCGACTTTAGAAATTTCACATATTTTGTCAATTTTATCAACAAATCAGTTTTGGACGATAATTTGAGTTTGGATTTGTCGATCAACAACAAACTTGGTGTGAGTCTCAATCATACTAAAATACAAGTTCAGTTCGAATTGGGGTTCCGTCCGATGTTGTTGGTTGGTCCATGGATCCCAACAATAGTTACGTACAATTCGAAAAAGCCAATACCGGGCGTATTATGCAATGCTAGGCGATGCTCTTGTTCTTAATACTTTGTCTAAGAATTCGATTTTTCTGAGCAAAACATAACTCCGTGAATGTTTTGTTTTCCGCACATTAGTTCTCTTGTACTCTAGGCCAAATTTATCACGTTAAAGTCTCAACCGTCCCCAGTAACAGACCTGGAGAGAACGAATAATAGTTAACATGAAACTAGAGGGTACTTGATCAAAGTGCGCGCACACGCCTCTAAGTGCTTATTCTGAGTTTTATAACCATGTGACCATAACCGTTTACATGTAAACTTTGACATCCCTAGGTGAATAGATCAAATATTCCGACATACCTTATTAAGCACCCATGCGCGATAATTGCCCTAGATCACGCAGAACTGAATTCTTAGGTCGATTCAATTGACTTGGAAACCCCCCAAAATGGAACCGTATATAATATGCAGAATTTGTTATTACTTCTCGTTTTCATTTTTACTATTATATTCCTTTTACATAAACTGTTTCTATATTGCGCAAACATCATAAGCTGGCATAAACATTTCTGATTTTATGGCGTACTTCAGTATTTTGCAACCATGTCTGCAATACATTCCCTTCCGAAATCCCGTCGACATTTTTAGAAGGGAACGCGGTGTCACTTGGGTTGGTTCCTTTTAGAATTTCACAGTTCTCTCGTAAAAAATACAGGATTCAGAAGAAGTTCAGATAACAACAATCTATTTGATGCAATAAATCGGCCAGTACGCCAAAAATTCAACTTGGCGTGTTTTGCGACGTAACCTCCGTTGTCCCCAATGCGATGACTTAAGATTTCAGATTGCGTATTTTCGCATTAGAAGTACTTTCAAAACCATTTTTGTTATGATACATCCACCCTCGATTATATTAGATGAGATGTCTGCGTAAATATATCCCCCAAATTCGCGATATGTCTGTGGCCTACATTTAAGCATTCTGCATTGTTTTGGGGTTTTTTGGTGTGGAGAGATGGGATGTAGTTTTTTTTCGCATGGTGATCTTAACCCCCAGAATGTAGCCACCAATAAGCTTGAAATTCTTTAAAAAGAATTTTTGAGAACCACCACTGACAATACTTGGATGGTGCCAGGGCATTTCCTCCCCAAACCACCTGGGCACGGACGTTTTATCCCAAGTCGAGTTTCGTACCGGGACGATTCATGCAAAAGTTGATCTTTTTTTAGAGGTGTGTGTGTGTGTGGGGAGGGGGGGGGGGGGCTTTCAACTGTTTTCGAATGAAGATATTAACCCGCCATAGTTTGGAACCCTGTTCAATAAGCTTGGAATTATTTTTAAATATTTTTTAGTGAACCACTAGTCACAATGCTTTGAGATGTGGTATTCATATTCTTTTTGTGAGAGATATTTAAGTTTGTTCGCAGAATGTTTCTTGTACATGTTCTTAACCGAAGAGATTGCATGATATTTGCACAAAATAATAGTGTGTCATGGGCATTTGCTTGCACAAAACGTTTTCTTGTTAAAATGGGATGGCTCTAGCTGAAACAGGCAAGGACTTTCAGCTAAAAATGATTGTTGTAACCCCATGAACTTTACCTTTGACATGTGACCTCCAAAGACAATAGGTGTTCAAATCTTACCAAGTATCATACCTGTATAAAGATACCAGGGGCCTCCCTAAGGAGGTTTGAGGGGGCATACATGTTCGTCTGGATTGGAGTCTTAGATATATATTAGTTCTTGAACGTAATCGTTCACTTTCCTACAAGACAAGATTTGATACTCGAACTAATGCTACAGACACGGTCGATCACATAGATGGAATTCTGTAGTACCCGAGCCGGAATGCTGGGGATGACTAACTTGGAGCATCTGTACGGTACTTGTTAATTATTACATAAGAAATTGCGCAACGTCGCCCACGCGCATATTTTATTTATCCATAAATAAAGTCCCAAAATATTTATTATCTGAAGTATAATCCCTGGCTGACTATTATGCCAAATAGAACATCAATACACGCCTTCTATGAAGGCATGTCTTGATAATATAGTTGGAATATTGTAACAGTTTGGACGTAAGTCACTACATTCACGACAAATCAGGTCGCCCTCATCGTCGAAACACCCATGAGTGACACAGCCATTTTATCTGGATCACGACTAGACTTACAGAACGCACAAACTTACAGACGCTATTAACAGCTCCGCCCACGATTTCACTATCGTAGGCGTGGGTTAGTAAACGAGTCAAAAACAGTGGTCCGACAACTGATGGCTGCGCTGTCCCTTTCAGTCACCACAGAATTTCGTGTATATTGCCTGGTGGACTTTCCCCATTTGTTAGGGGCAGAGTTAATATCAATTGAAACTGAAAATACCTCTTACTTTCTACGTGCTTTTATCAAGTACATAGGAAGGAAAGCATTTCAGAAACACAAGGCTACTCTTATTATTCTGGGAAACGGGCCAATTGTTGATATTTCGCAACATATAATTGATACACAGAGCTTCTACGCAAACTCAAAGTCGCTAGAGTATTATTTTGTTTCACCCTCCGCCGTTCAACTCTTTCTTCCTCTCCCAATTCTAATTTTCTTTGAGTTGTCCTCAGTTCTCAAGTCATCAGTTAAATTTTGTGAGGCACGGTGTTATGGGCTGTAGTCAGTCTAACCGTTTAAAAAGGAACAAACTTACATCAACACAGTTTCTAAATGAATTTTCAGAATGTCTGTCCTTCTATGCCTTGTATGGATGTGATATAGCTATTGCTGGTGATTTCAACATCCATGTTGACAATTTAAATGACACTTTTGCCAAGCAATTCACAAATTTGTTTGAATCATTTGGCTATTCACAACTGGTCTCAAAACCTACCCACAAGAGAGGACACACCTTGGATCTAATTCTTGTTCGTCAAAGTAACAGCACATCAGTACAAAATGTCCATGTCACAGATCCAGCATTGTCTGATCACTATGCAGTCTTGGCCGAATTGACACTAGCAACTTCAAAAATTCCTCCCAAGAAAATTACTTATCGAAAATATAAGTCCATAAATATTGATGCCTTGAAAATGGATATCAGTTCATCAATTCTGCTTTCGAACTATTTTTGTAGTAGTCATGAATCATCTGAGCAATTGCTATCTTTATTTGAAGAAACTCTTAAGGGCATCATGGCTGAACACGCACCACCCAAGTCAAAAATTATAACTTATAGGGAAACAGTGGAGTGGTTTACAAAAGATGTTAGAGCTGCTAAACAAGAGCGTCGCAGACTTGAGCGTCTTTACAATAAAACTAAGCTTGGGGTTCACCAGCAGATGTTCTGCCACCAAAGAAATACACCTAGTAAGATCATCAAAAAGGCGAAGAGGGAGTACTACAATTCGAATACATGGGTCATCTAATACAAGGGTGCTGTTCTCGCTAACCAATAGTCTCCTTGGTAAAGAACAAAAAGTCATTCTCCCAGATAACCTAAATACTGAAGAAGTTCAGACAAATTCAGCGATTATTTCATAACGAAAATTCAAGTAATCCTGGATAGTATACCATCATGTGAACCACCAGAGTTTGATCCTCTTGACATAAAAAGTGATTTTTCTAATTTCACTCTGTCTCAGAAGACGACATTCGAAAAATGATTTTATCATCATCCAATAAATCCAATGGTCTAGATCAAATTCAAACATTCCTTTTGAAAGAGATAATTGATTATCTTCTGCCAGCCATAACATCTATTATATCTGCATCTATACATGAGGGGTTTGTTCCAAACCCATTGAAAAAGCACTTGTTACACCACTCATCAAGAAACCATCTCTTGATCCTGACAACCTGAAGAACTATCGACCAGTCTCGAACCTCTTTTTCCTGTCTAAATTGTTGGAAAAGGTTGTTGCTTTACAACTCAAAAATCATCTGCATGAAAATCATCTTTTAGAGCCCCTCCAGTCTGCATATAAAGCCAACCACAGTACAGAAACAGCCTTACTGCGAGTCAACAATGACATTGTTAAATCAGTGTCTGAGGGTAAGGCTGTACTGCTTGTTCTCTTGGATTTGTCAGCAGCATCCGACACAGTCGACCATGGAATTCTCATGCAGACATTGACAGAGCATGGCATATGTGGAACTGTCTTATCGTGGTTTGCATCATATCTAGAAGGTCGCAGTCAACAAATATATATCAATAAGATCGGTTCAGAAAGCAGGACGTTAAAGTGTGGTGTTCCTCGGGGCTTAGTTCTTGGCCCACCCTTGTTTACTCTGTACACTTCTTCTCTGGGTCGCCTTCTTAAAAAAACATGGCATATCATATCATCTGTAAGCAGACGACACCCAACTGTACATCGCATTCAACCCATCTCTTCCAAGTGACTGATTCACCGCAGTCAATAACATGGAAACTTGCATAAATCTTGTGCGGGAATGGATGATAGACTTCAAACTGAAAATGAATGACTCTAAAACTGAATTCTTAGTGATATCCGGGGTTCGCATGCCTACACACCCTGTTACATAAACTCTGGTTGGAAACATCATCACTGTGAAAAGTGAATCGGCCAGGAATATTGGATTGATTATGGACTCAAATTTAAAACTAGACATCCATATTAATAAAATATGTCAAACATGCTACTGGCACCTTCGTAATGATGGAAGACTGCGACCTTATCTTAACCAGTCAGCACTTGAAAAACTTGTGTACGCCTTCATCACCTCACAACTAGACTATTGTAATTCAGTGTTAGTGGGGCTGCCCCAGTGCCTGATTCGGAAGCTTCAAAACGTTCAGAATACTGCTGCTAGGATAATTACTGGTACTGAATATATAACACCTGTTTTAAGACAACTACATTGGCTTCCAATTAAACAGAGAATTGATTTCAAAATATTGATCTTAGTATTCAAATGTATCCACAAACTGGCTTCAGTTTACCTGCAAGAGCTCCTCACTGTATATAAACCATCACGCAGTCTCAGATCTAAAAACCAAATTCAACTAGTTGTACCTTTTAGCAGCTCTAATCAGGCTCATGATCGTGTGTTCTCTGTCATGGGTCCCAGATTGTGGAATTCCCTGCCAATTAGTGTCAGAATTTCAGAAACTCTCGATGTCTTCAAAAGAAATCTTAAAACTTTCCTATTCACTGAAGCATTCTCCTGAACCTCTGTAAGAGGCAACCAAAACAGATGTGACTCTTTATTTCAGAAAAGTGTATTTATTTCGGTCAAGCGTTTTAGAGCACTATTTGTGGTTTTACGCTCTAGAAAATAAATTATTATTATTATTATTATCAATAGTCCATCGTCTATGTTTTAAATTCAATCATCTGGAATATTTCAGTTGGTCGGAAAAGCGAATTCACGGTTCGGTTTTCTCGCCAACTGAAATATTCCAGACGACTGAATCTAAAAGTGCCATAAATATTCAATTTCTTTTTATCACCACAAGAATTCTTTCTCAGTCGAGAATTGATTTGACAAAATCTTTAATGACATTCCGATACAGTTACATATGTTTGTAAACTCAATATTTATGAATGAAGATTCGCCACGGCTGTAGTTTTCTGATTTCGCCGCGTAAATTCACAAATTATGTTAATATCTTCATGTCTTCAAGGCGATATAAATATTTATTGATTGGAATATCTATAACTGCGATCACGAAAGAATATATGTATACCTTTGTGAAAAAGGGACACCATATTGAATTAAGCGGTTGTCTGCGCGCAAACTCCACGAAGAGTAGTTGAGCACACAATCCATAACAGCGTCGGATTCCTTACGGAATTAGACTGTGGCCTGGTCCTTGAATTATCCTCTCATCTGTGGCGGATATTGACAGTGTCATCGGTGCAATGTATTGTCCTATACTGCCAATGCAAATCCAACACATGAGAATAAACTTGTATTTCCAAACGGGACCAACATCATATTCGTTTCACATTTTTTCGTATTTTTCAAAATTAAACTGCTTAAAAGTCAAAATGAATTAGAAGAAAACTGCGCTGATTATTGACAAATTCGGTCAGAGATGTGACAAATGCTTTTATTTTTTCTTAATTTTCACCAGTATTTCGCATTATTTTCTTTGTTTTAAAGCACACTGGATGTTACATACCACTGGAACATGCTCACTGATATGTCAATCAAATTGTGCTCCTAATGGACAGTTGAGATCTGGATATCTTGCTCAAAGACTTAACGGGTTCACAATCGAACCTACAGCCTTTCGCGCTCCACAGTTTATAAAGGGCGGTGTAGCCGAAGGCTTCCGAGTGAGACTTCGCCGATAGAGAGATCGTCCTTTTTGTTTTCATTTTTTTTTATCGTCGGAAGTCTTTCGCGAGACGTGATTCGCAGAGACTTCACAGTGGATTATTCAAAGAAACCCAAGTCCGTAATGTAGCTTTTTAAACGATCTCTTGAGAACTATGATATCCAAATGTTAATAACGGCGTGGGGTTTATTATGGTTTAGGGCTAAAATAATATGAGAGTTAACCTTCCCCACCCAGCAATTAGAATTATTCTCTTATTAAGGATTAATGTGGTATGTGACTACATAACAACAAGGGGCTGATTTTGATGCAAATTTATGCATAGGTCTACTCGTAAGTCGGGAACTAAACTAAGAATTTGACAACCTGATCACAAGATCACCATAGCAACCAGACTGCTTCCTTAGCAACGGGCTAATTACTGCTGGGTGGATTTTGATGAAATTTAATATGTAGGCTCACAGCCAAGCCAGAAACTAAATAAACTACATGGCGACATAACTCACGAGTTCTCCATAGCAAACAGAGTGATTCCTTAACAACAACTTAACTACTGGGGCGATCTTGGTGTAATTTAATGCATAGGTCTACATTGGGGACCGAATTAAAATGATGGATATCACAATCTGTTAATTTGATCTCCTTTACAACAAGCGTGCTTCCCCAGCAACGCAGTAACTAATAGGCAGATTTTGATATTATTGCACGTTTTGGGCTAAAAATTAACAATAAGTCAAATTAATAGTTTAACAGCAGTGTCGCGTGAGCTCCATGACAATCGATGTGTGTCCTCGGTAACGAGCTACATGTAATTGCTGGGTCGATTTCGGCGAAATGTAATGTGCATGCTCACACCGAATCCGGAAACTGCCTGACACCCGACTCGGTCGTCTTCATATCAACTACAATGCTTCCTTTCCAGCGGCTTAACCCTTTACCTAACATGAAAAGCAGACGACCCTTGCAAAAACAAATTCTTGAATAACTAATTTTTTCATTTTTTGTCTCAAAAACATAGGTTATGACTCCTCGTTGGAACGAGCTCAACGAGCTCGTTCCAACGAGGGGTCATAACCTATGTTTTTGAGACAAAAAATGAAAAAAATAATGAAAATTAATTGGAGATTTTTGAGAATAGCGCTGGTCGGTTTTGGCCGTTACGTTGGGTAAAGGGTTAACTACTAGTGAGATCTTGGTGTAATTTAATACACAGGTCTGCATTGGAGCCAGAAATAAAATGACCTATATCGTAATCTACTTACTTGGTCCCCATAGCAATAAGCGTGATTCCTTAGCAACACAGAAACAAATAGGTCGATTTTGATCTTATTTACGTTTAGAACAAAAATCAAACAAGAAATGAAACGAACAGTTTAATAACTGTGTCACTTGGGCTACAGAGTTAGGGTGTGTCTTTACGGTCGGGTTAATTACTGGGTCAACCAAAGTGCTCCCACAGCAACGGATTAACTACAAGTGAGATCTTGGTGTAATTTAATACACAGGTCTACATTGGTGTCAGAAATAAAATGATCGATCGTAAACTGCTTACTTGATCTCAATAGCAACAAGAATGCTTTCTTAGCAACACAGTAACCAATAGGCAGATTGTTTTCTTATTATACTTTTAGGACTCAAAAACAATATTAAGGAGAAATGAACCTAAACGTTTGACAACAGTTTCACCCAAGCTCCACGTGATAGTAATCGAAGTGTGCCCTTAACAATGGCTAATTACTGCGTCAATTTCGGTGAAATTTAATATATAGCTTCACAGTTTATCTGGAAACTAAATAAACAGCAAGACAATCGACTTGCGCTATATATATATATATAGCTTCACAGTTTATTTGGAAACTAAATAAACAACAAGACAATGATCGACTCGCGCGATCTATGCATCTCTAGAACTAGCTTAACGACTTGGTGAGCTTGCTGTGATTTAATACACAGATCGACATCGGGACCAGAAAAAAATGATCTACAAAGGTATCTGCCTTCGTAGTCTCCATAGCAACCGGCGAGCTCACATTGTCTAATTGGTAGATTTTGATATTGATTTACGTTTAGGAAAAAATCAACCAGAAATTAGACTAACTGTGTAAAAACAATGTCACAGCAACCAGGGAGCTTCCGTAGCAACGGGCTAACTACTATATCCATTTGACTGACTTTCGTATGCAAGCCCACATCTTAGGCAGAAACTAATTAAACAAAGTGACAAATAAATATATCATGTGCTCCCCATATCAACCGGGGTACATCCTTAGCAAAAATTAAGTGACCTTGATGTAATTTAATAAATATTTTCTCATTTAATTCAGCAACTAAATGTTCTACATTGGAAACTGTTCACATAGTCTCCACTGCAACCAACGTGCTTCCGTAGAAACACATTAACTGATTGGTAGGTGTTGATGTCATTCCACATTCAGGACTCCTAGTCAACCTCAGCCAGAAATGAAACTAATAGTGTAACAGCAATGTCACATTCTTTCGCACTATTGCATTAATTACCGTGCAAACTTTTACAAGAAGCGACCCTCCCACAACATTGAACATTAAAAGATCTGTTCTCCTGGTTTGGTCAGTGGCGGATGAAGTTTGGAGAGATGGCGATGGATCTAGTGGCGCCCCTAAAATTTCCATGTATTCACTGTAGAACACTTCAGACTTTTCTTAGAGCATTAAGTTTTCAAAACAAAATACTGTTATTGACCCCGTGCCCCACATATGATAGGGAGAACACCCCCACATCCTTATTAAGCTTAAGGTTGGTGAAAAACTGTTGTTTTTCAGTTTAATGCATATGGATGTCCTTTCCAGTTCAAAGCTTACAAAATAGATAAGAATGGTTTAGAATATCTCTGGTTTATTGTTTTTAAGAAACTGGCATATTACATAAAACCATTATGTCACTTCCATAGGATATATATTCTTAACTATTGGATGAAGTTTGATAAGCGACTAGTCACTATCAGACAAAAAAGGAACACAAAAATGTTCACTATTCACAAATTTTCTGTTCTATGTAACACGTTCAGGAACACAGTTGAAGTATCATACTGGCTTTGTTAGAGATAGCTTTGAATTATTTCTGTTTGGTTTGTCAGTGTGGTAGAGAGCAAGAAGTCTGTACCATGTTCTAAATGACCATCGTCCTAAAGATTCATTCGCATTATCGGGAAGATTGATAAGAACTGTTTTATATTTAAAAACAAAATTCTAAACATTGCTCATTATTGTACCAGTAGCTAACTGTGATTGCTTGAAGTAACATAGCTCTCTTCCTGTTAATCTTAGTTCTAATTTATTCCTGTTACTATTTTTTATTTGATACAAGTAATTTTATAAGTTGAAATTTGGACTCGACAATATGCGCTTGTAGTTTCACTCGTTTGGAAAGTAAGATGTTTTTGTCATCGCCCTCATCACTTTGCTATAATTTCTTGTTGTTAACCCTTTACCTAACATGAAAAGCAGACGACACTTGCAAACAAAATTTTTGAATAACTAATTTTTCACTTTGTGTCTCAAAAACATAGGTTATGACCCCTCTGTGGAACGAGCTCGACGAGCTCGTTCCAAAGTGAGGTCATAACCTATGTTTTGGAAACAAAAATGAAAAAAATATTGAACATTAATTGGCGATTTTCGTGAATAGCGCCGCCGGTTTTGGTCGTTACGTTGGGTAAAGGGTTAATATTACCGTTACTGAAGTAGTAGTAGTTGATGTTTTGTTAATGTTGATACTGATGCTGTTGTTATTTTTGTTGTTGTTGTATCCTGTAGTCCACGAGCTCAGCATTTCCTTGTTTGTTTTTCACGTTTTTACGAGTCCAGTAAGTAAATATATCGGAAGGTAAATATTCGCGGATCACTGGAGTAAGGTTCGGCGAACGTTCGAGATTCGATTCGGTTTCGATTCTTTTCACTGATTTAATTCGATTCGAAACCATCACGACTATTCGAACAAAAATCGAATCTTGTAGAGTTTTGGACTTCATATATGTCTTTATTGTCGACTTTCTGAAGATGACAACTCATCCTGCTGTTCTCTGAGTTGTGAGATTGACTGTATCCAACCTAACTAAATAACACAAATTTATAGAGCTGAAACGGTTAACCGATTAATCGATTATGCAATGATCAACGTCTTGATCGATCAAAAAAGAAATTTATCGATTAATCGATTAATCGTTATTTTTTAACTACTGTATTTTCTGGGTTAACAAAGGAATAAACTTGCTTCAAAACAGGCAAACATTGTCACACTGACTCACATCAATTATATGAGACAGACCAAAGCATGCAAGTTACGAAATGACATACTTGTTCACTTGCATGATCATTATACTGTATCAGTAGCTGGAACTGGTCATTCTTAACCCTTTACCCAATGCGTGTAACAGACGACACGTGCAAAATAAATTCTTGAATTACTAAACTTTTTAAATTTTTGTCTCAAAAACATAGCTTATGATTCTTCATTGGAACGAGCTCAACGAGCTCGTTCCAATGAGGGGTAACAAACTATGTTTTTGAGACAAAAATTGAAAACATAATAAAATTTGAATGGAGATTTTTGTATATTGAGCTGGTCGGTTTTGTCCTTTACGTTGGGTAAAGGGTTAATGCTGTAAATCATCAACGATACGGCAATTATCCGGGAACCAATAAGAGCAAGTGACTAATCGGTTAACCAAGGTTAACCCATGTGATTAATCGATCAAGAAAATCCTTTAACCGTTTCAGATCTACAAATTTAGTGGAAAATTGCCCCAAAAATGTCACTTGAAGGGATAGCGAAGGTCGCTTTCAGTCCAGTTTGCTCAGTATATCGCCTTTCGATTGGAACAAGGCCCTATCTGCAACGCTATGCAGATAGAGCATTGTTCCACTCAAGCTTTTTTCATAGCCAACTTTGATGATACCTGGTCAATTCTCGTTTGAATCAAGTCCCGTTGCTAAGATAATTGCGGATGAGTTGTCACCACAAGATAATTAAGAACTCATCTCTATTTCTGTAGCGATACATTCAAAGAGATAGCTTCCACAAATGTGAATGTCAGTGCTGCAGTACCCCGTCCTATTCGGTTCTAATTAACCCTTTGAACTCGTAAGACCGGTTTTTCGGTCCAAGGCATAATTTCATCCCATTTTTGTCTTATTACAAGAGGTCAATACACGGGACATTGATGATAAAAATAATAACTGTAGTCTGCAGCCAGACGGCTGCAGACTGCAGTTATTATTTTATGCTCCCTGTGTGTTGATATCGGACTGACCCATCTCACTGTAAGTGTACACACAAGCGATACCATTCCAAGAAATGGGGGTTCAAAGGATTAATGAAAGCACGTTGCACATTGTGTCTATGTACCAGTCCATGCCAAAATGTCAACACGGAATAATTTTAGTTGCCATATGAATAAATTGTTCAATTTTTCAGAAGCAAGTATTTGTTCCATCTACACATATCTGTGATTCGCTGGTACGAAATAGTTTACCTAGTACGTATATTGATACTGTAGGGTTGGGATATTCGTATTTGTATTCGGTAATGAGTCGTATTCAATACATTTTTTCAAGTATTCGGATGTATTCAGTATTCAAGCAATTTTAAAGTATTTGTATTCGTTTTCGAATACAGTCAAATGTGAGGTGTATTCAGGAATACTTTTTGAATACTTTTCTTAATTTTAACATATAGAATATTTTGTAAAAAAATTGTGATTATCAATATCCGACAATAGTCAAGAATTAAACTAGTACATTTGAACTGCCTGTTTTTCAATATATTAAAATAAAATTTGAAAATGTTAAATTAAAATATTTAATAATAGTATATATTTATTTTTTATACTTGTTACAGTATTGGAATGTCTAAGATGTCATCCAGAAGCAAATCACTAGTTGTTAGCCATTACAAAATGCCTGGGGGGCGCGGTGGCTCAGTTGGTAGAGGTGCAGGCTGCAAGCCGAGAGGTCCTCGGTTCGAATCCCACCTGCGGCAATCGCGTTGTGTCCTTGGGCAAGACACTTCACCCCCATCGCCCACGTGGGGCACGGTGACGCTGTGTACTAAAGCGTACTGCACGTCGATGGTACACCTGTCTTCAACCAATGCTAACCCTGCTTGTGTGGAGTTGGTATGTTGGGGAGCTGACAGTTGCTCGCCGTTGCTCGGTGGTAATCTCCGGGTACTCCGACTTCCTCCACCCGTAAAACTGTCACGGTCATGGTTAGCCATTGTGCAGAAATATGTGACCTTAAACACCAATAAATATAAATATAATAATTACAAAATGCCAGATAATTCATACTACACATGAAGCTCAACGAGCTCGTTCCAATGAGGAATCATAAGATATATGTTTCTGAGACAAAAAATTGAGAAAATACAATTTGAATTGCGATTTTTTTGCGAATAACCCGGATCTTCTTTTTGGCACTTCGTTAGGTGAAGGGTTATAATAGTCAGGGATAGCCTGTCACGTCACCCATATAGAGAGAATTTATTTTTCAATCTGTCTCTAACTTAACCCTTTACCTAACGTGAAAAGCAGACGACACTTGCAAAAAAAATTCTTGAATAACTAATTTTTTTCATTTTTTGTCTCAAAAACATAGGTTATGACCCCTCGTTGGAACGAGCTCGACGAGCTCGTTCCAACGAGGGGTCATAACCTATGTTTTTGAGACAAAAAATGAAAAAAATAGTGAAAATTAATTGGCGATTTTTGAGAATAGCGCTGGCCGGTTTTGGCCGTTACGTTGGGTAAAGGGTTAACCTGCTTTGACGACAACTCGGCGAGCAAAT
Organism: Pictodentalium vernedei; assembly: GCA_031216915.1. Taxonomy (NCBI): domain Eukaryota; kingdom Metazoa; phylum Mollusca; class Scaphopoda; order Dentaliida; family Dentaliidae; genus Pictodentalium; species Pictodentalium vernedei. Next base: position 241,586,464 of record CM062291.1, read on the forward strand.
ACCGCAATAATATGTTGCGTGCGTGTAAGATTTCCCACGATGGTAATATTTTACGTCTTCGTGTGAGATCAAGCACTGAGGAATATTTTCATCTTCAATGATAACCTGACCTCTTAGAATTTGCGTCGATATATACTGAGCTATTTACAAATGAACAGATACTCAAAGCATGGTAAAGAATTCCACGCACAGAAATAATTGATTTCAGATTTTTTGCTCGTTGAATGTCAATCTTTTATTTTTTCGAAGGAAATTTATCATAAATTTGAGATTTTATTTGATGTGAATGTCAACTTGTAGATTGATTAAATTCATGGAGTATTAGAGAGTTTTATTTCTTTCATAAAGGGTCAGCCTTGGGCCCTTAAAATGAAATATACATGTATTAGAAATACTGGATCGTATTTGAACTTTCGTCGGCAATAACATCATGGTCCCAAGGATGTAGGCCTATCCGAGATTGGTGGAGGTGGAGTGGGGGTGGGGGTGATATGGGTAATGTGACTCCCCAAAATTTCACAAAGGTCCACTCATGGTAAACATTAGTCCAAACTTGGACTCAAAGGCTGTAATATGGTTTTTAGTATGGTACGTCTATGAGATGAACCACGCCAAAAACTTATATTACGGCCGTTTCGTCTAAGTGTGGACAGGGTAATGATGGGTCAAAGTCCCATTGCAAGACCGGTACTGTAGAAAACCAGCTGGATTTTATTTCACTCAACAAAATTTACTCATCTGAATTCCGCAAAAAGAGCAATGGGGCTCAGTTTCGCTCTTATGGGCTTGCAATTTCAAAACATTTCCTCGGTGAGGTACCCCGGATCCCCATCTACGAGAGGAACCATTCCTCTCGTGCTCTCCCAGGATTTTGTCCGTGGCAGTCGCGAGTGAACGTCGGCCATCGAGGGTCGATAAAATCCAAATTAATAATACCTTCCCTGAAAAATCTTGGTTACATCCCTGGGACCGACCAGCATGAACATATTACAAAAAAAGCTTGACACCATATCCCGATAAATTCTGTCTTCTGTTTGTCAGAATGCCCAGGACAAATAGCCAAGGCAAAGGGCGCACCCATCATCCAAGGTATATGAGAGCGTGCAACATCCAAGGTATAAGGGCACGCAAAACATCTGGGGTATATAGTTTAAATGAAAGCTTTCCACATTCGCTCGCCTCGATATAAAAATCGAACCAAAAAAACCTGAAAATAGTCACAAATATTATCAGATTTCTGACAATTCGATCATATTTGGCTGTTATAAATTAAATAGCCGAATAATTAAATCAAACAACTTGAGAAAAATAAAATAAGAGCAAAGTTGTCAACAAATATTTAGTTTCGGATCCAAGAGATGTAACTCTATCTGTTGTCTTCTGTGTTTGCAAAAACAAAATAATTATTCACGAGTTTGGTCCAACTGATTGCGAAGCGTGAGAAACGCGTCCACAATATTGTTTCCACCATGTTTCTGTTGTGTTTCAAACGGGACAAAAACGTTATATCCGCTAACATGTATGGTATATGGAGATTTAATACCTGGATGTCTCATTTGAACACCGAGCTTGCGGCTCGGTGATTAAAAACCGACATCCAGGTATTAAATCTCCAAATACCATACATGCTGGCTGAGACAACTTATAATATCTTATGCATCATGTGAACCAAACAATTATGAAAAATGTCGGTCATTGATCGCTAGTAGTATAGCATGTACCCGATCGTGTCAATTCAAGGGGTGGACCATGGAAGGGACCTCTAAAGTGACGTCATAGTCACGTAACATAGTTACGTCATGTTTGGTTGTTGTGGTAGCCCGCGTGAGCGGCCATCTTTTAAGGTTATCCCCATAGTGCCACATGGTCTTAATGCGCATGCGCAGCATGTGTTGTTAAGGTGACACGTGCTTCCATCGACTATTTTGTATACTGCAGACCGCCATCATAGTTTCTATGGTAGCACGCGGTTGCTATGTGGCCCAATACCTTTTAATAAGAAAAGGGTATGTTCGGTGGGTGTGTTCGATTGAATAGGAGTAAATCTAATTACCACAAACTACGTCGTTTCTATGGTAGCACGTAGTTGCTATGGGACCCAAAAGCCTTCAACAGGACAAGGGTGTTTTGCTAGAGTGTGTTCCTTTGTATAAGAGTAAATCTAATTACCCAGAGACCCGACAATCCCTCCAAATCGACAAAAAACACCCAAAACTACCGAAATGGGTTCGTTTTCCCAGAATCCTCCTTTTTTGTCAAATAATAGGCGCGTTCCTTTGTATATGAGTCAACCTAATTACCCAGAATCCTCGGTTACTTCCTAGAATTACCACAAACAACCCGACAACTATTTATTTGACTCGTGACAGAGACCAAACTCAAATTACAAACACTATGGAAATCACCTCATTTGTTCTACGTTTTCAGTAGTTGTTAGTGACACTACTCAAATAACGGCCATTTTTGTAGGATTGTCTTATTTTTAATTCCATTGTTCAGTGTACTTGTTTTTATGTGACGTGTGATTTACTGTGTGCTATACCCGTTGTTGTCATGTGGTAGTGCAATAAACTTGTCCTATCTATCTATCTGTTTGGCCGAATGTCCGCGGGCGGATTGTGTCCACAAATTGCGAGCAGATTGCGTCCGAAGGACACTGTAGTTTCGAGTTTTGAGGACGCAACTGGACTCCGAATGCCACATTTAATTCGTTTTTGGCGGAGCTAATGGACCATTGGTCGGCATGTGCAAACACTTGGCTAGCAGTTTACGGAATAATCGGCCTGAGGACACTATGGGCCTTGCCGACCTATTCAGTCGCAACAGCTATCGTTGGCGTTGGTTGATCTTACCACAGTAAGGCGAAAGAAGAAAATAATATCATCTTTCTTAGGTTGTTTCTCAACAAATTAACAATAGTTCTATTTGCTACTAATGAGAAGCAAAACCAAATTCTTTGTTACACTGTCACGATCGGAATGCAAATTACATGGTTCTTCGGTATCTCGGAGATTATCAGCGACATTATCTTCAGAAGTATATTAAATGATATTTCGTTTAGCTTTTAAATAGCTTCATCAGATGAACATTCAGAGGCCATTATGAATTCATGTTAACTGTCAAAAGTTTTATGTTCTCGTGATGTACACATTTAACATGTCAATTGCTGAAACCAGTAAGAAAGGATACTGGGTTCCAAGATCTCCTTAAAGTTCATAAAGGTGCTTGCATTTTAACTGGTAAAGTGCCAGAAGCCCATATTTGGGCTTGATACTGGACTTCAAATGAGGCAATCTAAAGGCTTTGTATTCTGTGTGTTATCTTTGAAATTAAATTATTTAGTCTGTATGGATTTGACTTGTTACAATTTATGGGAGAGTGCTTAGAGGCACTCTTCCGTACATTATAACAAGTCAGCATGTGAATAGATTTTGACCACCAAAAACATTCAGCATTAAACCAGTTAAAGCTGAAATTCCAAACCATTGAAAGTGCTATAAAATCGTTTTTTTTTTTTGGTAAACAGGCATGGGAATCTTTTAGGAAATATTTTTAGATATTTGCTTCGTTCGCAGTGGCCGATACACACCCTTGCAAAACGTGAGTGTGGAGTGGTAAGACGTTATAATCTGGTTTAAAATACTAAAATGTTGAATGTATCGTCTTAACTGAAAGCGTCTCTGCGTTTGGATTGTTACAACACAATAGTCAAACAGGTGAGCTGAATTGCGTCAAACAATTTGAAGAGAAATATCTACTTCTTCCAGGCTGTATTTTCATTTGTCTCCCCTGATTACTGTCGGATAATAAAGTCCATTTAGCCGAATCGCACCAATTGGTGTGACAATCCGTATATTGTCAGGATGCTAACCTAACAAGCATCTCTGAAATCTCAACGGAGATTAAAACAACTCCATTTCAATCTGAAATGAAAATAGGAAGATACACACATATTTTATATTCTTCTATTGATTTACAAAATTAAATTGTTCTGAAACGATGTCCGGTTAGGTTTTTACACCAGTGACAAATATAATAATTTAACTTTGAACTAGTCCCAGTAAGCCGTTTTTAACATTTTACATAGAGTGTACAGGAAGAAAAGCGCTACACTTCAAAGGAAAATGGAAATACAAAAACAGCACCCCAGTAATTTAAATCTCACATCATTGGAAAACATTTGTCATTGATTAATGTTTTGCGATTCCAAAAAGAATCATTTTTTTAATCTTAACTGAATTATTTTCTCTACATAGAAGTATTATAAATTTTGAGCTTTGCACGACACTATGATTACCCATGGTCTTTTACACGCCGTGCGAACATTGAATGTTGTGTGGTGCAGTAACAGCTAAATAGTTTTGCTTGCTTTGTTGGTGTACCAGGTGTTCAAGATATTCTCTGAAGAAACCCAAGCAGTATAACCTAATATTGGTTATTACGTGAAATCAGTTACGCAAAAATAAAGGCAGATGTGTTTTCCTTCGACCCCTGAGGGGCGGGTTAGGGGTGGGGGGGGGGGTACTAACGATCAATGTACTTCGTATTATTGCAAAATGTGTGTACTTCAATGCTATGGTATTTTGTGTGCTTTTGTTTTGTGAGTTGCTTTTTATATCCACTGCAAAAACCCCTGCGCATTTCACTTCTCCTTGTAGTCCGAATATTAGTCAGTCGGGATTATAATTAAAAAAACTTTCCCAGATTTTCAGGACCCGAGGAAGATCGCGAAAGTGATGTCATAAGTCACGTTATTTGTGACGTTATGTTGTTTGTCATTGTAGAGCGAGTGGGGGGCATGTTGTGACGTCATTATCATGGTGGTCGATGGTGTCAAGACGCGACCACCATGATAATGACGTCGCGTCTTGACACCATCGACCACCATGGCGGCACGTCGTTACACATATCTGGTTTTCGACCCAGATTTTCACATGCCGGGCAGAATCCCGAAAGTTATGTAGTAGGTCACGTTACGTGTGACGTTATGTTAGTTGCCACTGTAGTGCGAGTAGGTGACTATGTTGTGATGTCATTGTCATGGTGGTGGGTGGTGTCAATACGTGCTCCCTTCACGTGTTGTGGGGATACTACGTGTTTCCGTCGTTTATTTCGTTTCACTGAGTTTCAATTACGGCACGTGGTTACTATCGGCATAAGTAGTGCTGTAAGAATCGACACGTGTTCTGAAGATCTGTTCGATTCAATTGAAGTATGGCGAATTACCGAAAACAACGCGACTACGATTAGAATTACCGAAATGGTCCGACCGACACGTTACCTCAATAAATGGCAGCCAAGTTGGATAGCATGTAGCGTTTTAGGGCCTTCAAGGGTGTGGGTGTGTTAGATTCAATAGGAGTATGTCGAATTATCAAAAATTACCTAACAGCGAGAAGAGATACAAAAAAAGAAACTCGACAATCTTCCTACAGGGTGTGTAGTTGGCTCGGATTTCCCCAGATTCCTCGTCTCCAGCTAACCTTGTATTAGGTCCCTCCGAATCCGATATTTTTGGACATATTTAGCCGAAACGAATCGGGTGATAGCATATTAATTTGCTAATCATGGAATAATGACGACGAAGTAAGGGTCGAATGGGACTTCGTAATGAAGATTTCACAGAGTTTGAAATACTGGGTGCCATATTATCGCCCAGCAGCCTCTAGAAACCAGCTGCATGCCATATATCAGGGAGGCAAGTACAATATCGTTTCATTATATATATCGTATACTAGACAGAGTGATGAATGAACAAGCTAATTCAATGGTGGAAGACAGATGAATATTAGGGCAGTGATGAGCGACGTCTATCGCACGTCGATTCAATATACTGGCCCAGGCTGCACACCAGTCTGTATAAGGTATGTGATGGTCGTCATCTTCTTGTGCAGTAATTCCATCACCTCCAGCATGTGCTCCGATACTCAACGCCAGTGGGTTCGCCAATATCTTACCTTTTCAGACTTTTCTTCTTTTTGCGAAAGACAATGTTTTTCCTTGGTTGACATACCAATTACGATCCAGAACGTTTCGTTGAAGGGCAGCGTTTCAGTGAGAACGACGTCAGACGTACCGCTACGATTAACCCTTTAACCCTTTACCCAACATAATGACCAAAACCCGTCAGTGTTATTCACAAAAACCGCCAATTAATTTTCATTGTTTTTTGTCTCGAAAACATAGGTTATGGCCCCCTCTTTGGAACGAGCTCGTCGAGCTCGTTCCTAAGAGGGGTCATGACCTATATGTTTTGAGACAAAAAATGAAAAAAATTAGTTATTCAAGAATTTTGTTTGCAAGTGTCGCCCGCTTTTCATGTCAGGTAAAAGGTTAAAACTGATGCCAAAAATACCAAAATTTCAAGCAGAAAACTTGGAACAATAATGCAACAAGACATTTAACGAATTCAATTGTGTTTGACAGATCTCAGTGAGCAATGTAAAACACGATTGAATTGGTAACATTCCTAGTTACACCATGGGGAAAATTCGCAGCTTGAGATTTCGATATTTTGACATCAGTCTGGAGAGGGTTAATATATCTCTCACTTCGCCCCAGATGACTCCTTAACCGCCACTGCCACACAATGCAACAGTTATAATGTATAATATACGATCATGGTGACTGCTTTATAGTGACCGCTGCGAGTTTTGGATCCATAACGAAGCTATATGTATAACCTCAAAATGTTCCTACACAAATTCCTACAATATGTGAGCCGTGAAGATTTGTCTGCGAATAAGTGATCACCGTCTTAACTCAGGGAGGGTGTCTTTGAAATGCCGTCTCATACACGGCTAACGATACCAAGTCGCAGTGGTACACGTTTTTGAGTTCATGTGTTTTGACCCATTCACAACATTGTGTGTTGTTGGCCTTTGGAATTCCTTGTGATTATAAAACCGCGATTGTACAGGAGTATGTTTAAAGATGTGTCTAAATTCAGACCAACTCGAAAACAATTTAATAGCACATTGTTTTTTATCCCACATTAATGATACAATTTTTTTGATAAAAAAAATGGAAAACAAAGAGACTTGAGATATTTTAGTTCCATATTTTGTTTTCAAAACAAATGCGTAAAGATATATATACTACTCAAAGTTTGCTAAGCACCACATATTTGACACATCATTGTGGAATTTGCTTGTGACATATTTGTGATATATTTGGTGGATATGATTGAGGAGTGTATTGAGATGGTCCCCAGTGTTTACATTAGCTCTCTTTACAGGCAGACTTTTCGTGACAGTCATGGAAAGCATGTACCCCTTGATTTTCATGATGTTTTCGTGTACTGTCTACATGTAAATGACATGTGTATGGTATTCAATCTTCATTTTAACACAAACCCTTGTGATTTAATGATTGAATATGGCGAATGCAAATGTAAGAAGACATTTGTCTGAAGCAGAAATGTGACGGGCTGATGGGATGGTGCACGGAGCAAGGGGCTACGCATCGTCAGGTTGGTGAAGCCCTTGGTGTGCACCATACGCTGATCACCAGAGCCTGAGCAAGATTTCAGAAGTATGGCGCACCAGTAAGACGGCATGGTGGTGGCAGAGACAGGGCAACATCTGCAGCTGAAGACCGGCTTTTTGATCATTCAGGCCCGCTTTGCAACAGCAACCCAGCTTTGCAGTGACCTTCAGAATGCATCCGGGATAAATGTTTCGACGCAGACTATCCGGGCAAGGTTGCACGAAGGTGGTCTCCGACCGAGAAGACCATGTATTCGCATTCCGCTGTCCCAGAACCACCGCCAGACGCGATATGAATGGGCCATGGACCATGTTGGATGTACCAGAGAAGACTGACGACCTGTCCTTTTTACAAAAGAGTCAAGGTACTGCCTAGGCTACACAGATAGGAGTTCCAGGGTATGGAGGAGTCCAAGAGAGCGATTCCATGCAGCCAAGATTGCTGGACATGACCGCTATGGTGGCGGGTCAATAATGCTCTGGGGTGGCATCAGCTGGTATGGGCGTACAGAGCTCTGTATCCTCGACGGTGGTACATTGACTGCACAGCGATATATTGATGAGATCCTGGATGCCCTCGTCATATCGTATGCAGGTGCAGTGGGTGATAGATTCATTATGATGGACGATAATGTCCGTCCTCATGTTGCCCATGCTGTCCGGGAGTACCAACAGTGGGAGGGGATTGAGTGTATGGACTGGCCAGCAAGATCCCCTGACCTCAATCCAATCGAACATGTCTGGAATGAGTTTCAGCTTGCAATTTCAGCCCGTCTAGTCAAGCCAAGAAGTGCCCAGGAGCTTGGTGCCATGATGGTCCAAGAATGGAACAATATCCCACAAAGGACCATCAGGAACCTGACTAGGAGCATGAGAAGGCGTTGTCAAGCTGTAATTACCAGTAATGGGTCTTATACTCGATATTGAACCAATACCAGTTCGCTCCGTCAACTTTTTGGCAAATTTGAAAAAATTCCTCTTTTACCAATAACATCCATTTTCCATGATTATCGTATTCAAAAAGCTAAAATATAATGTCAAACACAAACAAAATCTTTATTTCTGTACTTAAATCATTAAAGATATAATTAAATAAAAAATATATACACTTTTCATAACAATATTTCAACTAAAACGTAAAACAGGTAGTTGGATATACTTACTTGGTGCTTAGCAAACTTTGAGTAGTATATAAAACACAAGTTATATACTCAAATAATTATACTTAACCCTTTACACAACGTAACAAAAATCGCCAATTAATTTTCATTATTTTTTCTTTTTTTGTCTCAAAAACATAGGTTATGACTCCTCTTTGGGACGAGCTCGTGACATATTTATGTTTATTTCAAGATTTCACACATCACCTGTTTTTGTTGATTATGAAAATTTTGCCCTTCACCTAATAAATTGAAGGAATCGCCCGCGAAATTTACAAATTGTGCATTTGACAAAGCCATTTCACGTTTTCACGTAACCCCATTGGAACGAGCTCGTTTCAATGGGGGGGGGGGGGGGGGGGGGAGGGGGGGGGGGGCACATGATACGGTTTTGTTGAAAAGTTTAGAAAAATGTATCTTTTTTTCAATGCTTAATTTGTAAATTACACGGTCGAATGCGGCGTATTCGTTAGGTAAAGTGTTAAACCCCGATTGCTCGAATGAGAGCACGCTGGCACATACTTCAATCAAAGTTATCCGGAGTCAAGCCGGATCGTGAAAAAACACTTTTCAGTCCAAAAAGTCAAATTGCTATACGATAAGATATGCACTAATCGCCTAATTCTGAAAAAATATGAACGTGGGGTTGAGGGCCCAAGTGCGAATTCACGCCACAAAAAGACTTTGTTTCGGATCAAATTTGTGGGAGAATCGTTTCGTGAGTGTTAACACTTCACCTAACAAATTGAAATTTAAAAACAAAAGTTTCGAACGACGTGGTTTAAAATTTTAAATCGTCGTGAACATTGTGTTTGATAATTTTTAAATTTTATTTTCTTTAAACCGCCACTTCTTAGCCTCTCTCACACCCCCTCCCTCACACACTCATTTGAACGAGTTTGTCTAAATAGGATGTCATAAGCTGTGGTTTGTAAGTAAACAAGAATCTTTTTCTTTCTTTTTGTGTTATTGTAAAAAATATTGCTATCGAACAAACTTCGTTCGTAAAGGCTTACATCTTTCAAACCATTATGCATAAATTTTGGCGTAACGAAAAAATGCTCCCTACACGCGTAGACAGCAAAGTAAATGGCAAATTGTGAAGGAATATCAGTAATAATTTAACCCTTTACCTAACGTGAAAAGCAGACGACACTTGCAAAAAAAAATCTTGAATAACTAATTTTTTTCATTTTTTGTCTCAAAAACATAGGTTATGACCCCTCGTTGGAACGAGCTCGACGAGCTCGTTCCAACGAGGGGTCATAACCTATGTTTTTGAGACAAAAAATGAAAAAAATAATGAAAATTAATTGGCGATTTTTGAGAATAGCGCTGGCCGGTTTTGGCCGTTACGTTGGGTAAAGGGTTAAATTAGTACTGAACCTACCTACATATACGAAATAGACTCACGTCTTCTCTCTGTTGACAGGAGTGAAAAGTATGGCACCACTCAGGGCGTCTGTGTTGAAAGGGTAAACATAATGGTTTATTGTGAGAACAATTGCAAGAGATGCACATTCCAAAGTATACCTCGTGACGACGGTTCCGATTCCATCGAGCGTGTGTTAGGCCCACTTTTGAAGTAACTGACCACTTTTGTAGCAGCTCACCACTTTTGAAGTAAGAATCGACCACTTTTGTAGTAACCGTGGCCCACTTTTAAAGTACAATGAGGTCTCCACTTTTGCAGTAACCGTCGCCCACTTTTGAAGTAAAAAGTCAAGGTCACTACTTTTGTAGTAACATTTTGACCACTTCTGAAGTAAAAAGATTTCCCGTTTCTTATGGCTGTGGGACATTTTTTTGCACGAAACAATCAGAATTTGATCAGATTTTTCTTTTTTACCAAAACTCCCCTTGCTTTTATGCTCCCGATAGCATCTTAAATCCCGGTCGTCCGCCCATGCGTCCGGGTCAACTGCTGCCGAAAGGAAGATGAACCAACTAATCAAGAGAACTAAACAGCAAGATTCCAGACATCGTTTTTTGACGGTGTGCAATGGTCTAGTGATTAAGGTGTAAGACTCCTGATTGCTAGGCGGTGTTGCCGAGGGTTCGCATCCCGGCGGGGCATTAGAAACCAACATTCCAAATTCCTTTAAAACATGATTATGTCATTTGAACACACATTTGATCTTGGAGAGAAAGAGAGAGAGAGAGAAAAACGGGAAGAGAGCGAGAGAGAGAGAGCGGCCTTTCGCACAAGTTGTTCTGCACATACTCAATGTTTTTTAATATACAGCTGACCAATAGTTTTGTTCATTCTCGTCTTAGTTCCATATATGTGACAAATTGGTTCTATTACCAAATGTTTTTTGCAAGGTGTTAACTTGGGAATGAAATCCGGCTGAGGAAACACGGGATGGTCAGTAAGTGGTGTTCGTGCGTCTCAGAAGCATCCGTAGATCTATATGCTTGGCATTCCTGGCAATTTCTGACCTGGGTCGTGTCCACAACACTCTTCCTCGTGGACGAGAATGTCGTGTATCGGGGGCGGGGGCAAGTGATGTCGGTCGAAACCTGTTATGGTTTCCTTGGGAGTAATATTTCAGAAAATAAAATAATTTGTTAGAAATGCAACCAACAAACCCCCACCCTACCAAACCCCACCCCACCATTCACTGACCAACAATTCCATCACAATATCACAAATTACAACAGAGCAACCCGCTGTAAACATATAACGAGGAGACATTGTCTATTGGTATATAGTACCGACTTCAATTCTGCAGAAGCCCAGCCGAATGTCCTGATACTTAATGCTCAACTTAGATCCATCGGCCGTACACTTCAACCATAACAACTTCAGTGCAAGTTTCATAAAAATCCGTCCATTAATTTTATGCCAGATATGGGCTTCTCTAGCCTAACCAAATCGTATATAATCACAGGTTGACAAGTGCTACAGCAAATAAGCAAATCGTCGCCTGAGTGCTAGAATGTTCTATGTCCCATATGGGACATAGAACATTCTAGCACTCAGGTGACGAAATGTGCTCTGACAGGTGCAAACTGTTTGACCTGCGACTGTGCACCAGTTGTTTGCTGCGGGACTTGTTAAAGTATATTTATGTAATATCAGGTTAGTCCACACAAATTCAAACTCCCATATATTGCAAATTTATATACGGGCTATTTCTTATGAAACTTTAACGAGCATGACTAGGGGCAGAGGGCATCTACAGAAGAAAACATTTTTTGATGATAGCCGTCCTTTAGGTGAAAACAATACTCTTATGCAGGGAATGTAATGTTTGTAGTTACATACTTGTAACTAAAAAAATGTGTATAATTGTGCAAATAATTATTGTACTCTGTACTAATCTTAAAGAATAGATATAATCACGAATGACTGCTTTGAAACGACTTGCTTTACGAGCAGTCCAGGTTGTATGAGCTAAACTTGATAAATGCTTAATAAGCCCAAGCTGATAAAAGTTCCAAGGCTTCCTCCTTGCAGTAACAGAAAAAATATAGTATGGTTGTCGATATTTTCAGTGTTGAATATATAACATGCTTGATCGTTATTAAAAAAGAAAAAAATAAATGACCGAACTGTGGGATATATTCGTTTAAACAAAGAATATTAAATTTATTTTTTATCTTGCACGTTTCAATTGGTACGGAATCGTAGAAGGGACATTTGCTGCCTCGGCGAGATATTATCTCGCCATCGCGAGACATTTATTTCGCTGCGGCGAGATAACTTGTCGCGGTGAGATAATTATTTCGTCTCGGCGAGATATCTCGTCGCGGCGAGAGAATAATAAATTGCCGCGGCAAGTTATTTATCTCGCCCTGGCAAGTTATTATCTCGCAGTTGCGAGATAAATTAATTTTGGCAGCCGAATGTCCCCTATAAGCTACCGACGTGGAACGTACATTAGGTTTCCAATATTTATCTCGCCGTGGCGAATTAATTATCTCGCCGCGGCGAATTAATTATCTCGTTACGGCGAGATAATTCCTTGCGACATCAAGATGAATACTGATATCCAAATGACCGTTCTCGATATCTCTCTTGAAATGGTAATCTAACAGCCATTGCTTTCCCCCAAATCTCTACCTCTTCGTGCATTTCGAGGTTGATGTTGTCCACAAATTACCACGATCAAGAGGCTCAAGACATTTACTTTCCGACTGGTTGTTCCTACTCTGCCCCACTCACCCACTCGACATAGTGGCCCTTGCAGGAGGTTCGACCCGGAGGGCCTTCTCCGCGACATAGTGATCTGGCCACACAACTCTTTCAGCCCTGTGGCTCAAACGACACGGCCTTACCATTCTTCCCATGGGTGACCTGTCTAAGAAGGTTGATCAACCTAGCAGTCTACCCCGCGAACCAACATACTAACGATGACCTCATAACAAAAATCCAGTCAAAGTGACCCGATCACATCAACTTCATGACCCACTAGTCAGTTCCATTGACCCTTGTCAGAGATTCCACCCCAATCAAAGTATAATACGCGGACACGAAGACAGGCTGTTCCCGACGACTGACTGAGAAAGGAGTGGGGTGAGTTTTGAAATTTTCCGAAAATATTCGGGAAATGATTTAATAACCTAAATTTTGTATGAAAAATGCACCCACATTCTAGAAAGAAGAGGCCAAATTTTCCGACTTGGGTGGCCATAGTGGGCCCAATTAGCCTCGGGCCTGATAACACAGTTACCTACTCATCACAAAGCTACCTCACAGCCTGGTTGTCAACACCCATACCTACGAACTTGGAGACCTTCCTCCACACCTACCGAGTCGACCGACATGTCCCGGTGATTGAACACCCCTATCTCCCGACTCAGTCCAGTGATCCAACATGACTCAGTAACATAAAACGCCCACCTTCATACACGATGGGCCGCCCCAATTATTCATTACAAGGGCGACACAGTCACCCGACCTGTTCCTGTAAACCATCGAAGCCAAACACGACCAAGTGGCCCACTACCTCTACATACCCACCCATTGATCTTGACCCCCTCCCTTCGGCTGCATCAATGTGACCCAGCCCAAAACCTATACCCCAAAACGATCAAGTGACGTCAACACACAACTCTGACAACCTGGTGGCCGAACCTCCCACAACCTATTCGACCTGACTCACTCTCCCATATTTCACGTATTACCCAACCCAAACTACGCATTCGACCCAATACTTGACCAGCGAACTGACAATACCACTCGACCCGACTTGTCGCGGTTTAGTGAGCCACTACCTACATATTTCGATCGCGACCCTACCCAAATACGCCCCTTCCCGTTCCAATCATCCTCTTCGACTTAGTATCCAACATCCCATTCCACCCTTGGCGGAGCCATGAATTTAAAGGTAACAGGTACAGGTTCCTTCTGAAGGGGAGGGGTCCAGAAAATGACAAATGAAAGGACAAAGACGGAAGCGTGGAAGGGAATGGAGGATCCGAGAGCCACTTGGTTGTCATATATAGTATAGCACCATAGTATAGCACATACAAGACTTCTTTCTACCGTTTCATCTTTCGGGGCTGACCATGAACCCCAAGTCTCAGTGAGATTACTTACGATCGTAGGCCTACCTGTGCACACTGCCCAGGTAGGTCTAAGATGGTAAGTAGTCTTACTGAGATTAGTCGTTGGGGGCGGGGGTCTCGAATTTCCGGTGATAACACGATTTAGACCAGAGCGAATTATTGAAAATTTAAATAGTACAAAAGTCCCCCCCCCCCCCCCACACCCCACCGGAGTGGAAAAAGGGGGCCTTATCCACTTACTTGAGAATTTGTCACATAGACGAGAAGGGCAACAGTATCTTCTGGTAATCTATATATGTGTGGCTTTATTTAAAGGGATCGTCGAATAACAGTCGCAACAGCTAGTGAAAATTTCAGCATGATTGGATGAACCAGCTAGAAGAAGGGGCAAATGATAAATACCTGTGACATCCATATCATTTGTACGGTTCTATTCATAAGCAAAGGATTCTAAAGTGGTACAGGGCCAATCACTGTTGAAACGTTCAACCTTATGATAAACAGACTCCGAATATTTCTATTGCATCCATATTTGTATGGCTATATTGATAGGTAAGAGGTCAAAACGAGGTGCAGGATCTTCAGAGCGACATCCCCAACAACTGTAAAAATTTCCGACTAATAAAATGATATATCTAATAAAATGAAAAGTTGTAAATGATACATAGATAGATAGTTCCATTCCTGTGACAGTTATATTTGCATGGGTGTAAGGATAAGTAAGGGGCCAAAAATGGTACAGGGCGTTCATCACACCATCCTCAACAGCTGTTGAAAGTTTCAGTTTCAACATTTTCTATACAGTGGCTCTGAAGAAAAATGTAAAGCTTTAAGTAATCATCTCTCCTTTGCTTCTCTAAGGTGAGCTAAATATTGGATCGGAAAAGTGCAACAGTCCACTTAGCGCCGAGTCTGACGGAAGATCGGGTCAGTTCTGCGCAAATATTATGATTTGAGTTCAAATAGACCGTTTCGAGCCAAAAAAAAAAAATTAAAAAAAAATGGTTCAAAAAGGTTCAACAAGCCACGTGAAAGGGGAAATGTTCTTACTTCAAAAGTGGTCAGAATATTACTACAAAAGTGGTGACCTTGGTTTTTTACTTCAAAAGTGGGCGACGGTTACTGCAAAAGTGTAGACCTCATTTTACTTCAAAAGTGGGCGACAGTTACTACAAAAGTGGTGAGCTACTTCAAAAGTGGTCGATTCTTACTTCAAAAGTGGTGATCTACTACAAAAGTGGTCAGTCACTTCAAAAGTGGGCGTAACAGGGTGTGATGAGAAATGATACAATTCCAATTGATTCATAAACTTTATGGTTAGAATGTGCTCTGTACCAACCACTTTTGTAATACAACCACTTTTGCAATAAAATTTATTACAAAAGTGGTTATCGCGTACCAACCTCTTTTGTAATAAACTAACCATTAGTGTAATAAACTCATTTCGGTGATAAATCACGGACGATCATACAAACTTATTTCGGTGATATATCACGGTTGTCCATTTTGTAGTCGGACATTGGGGATGGGGTGAGTGACTAGTTTACCTAAACATGTGTTGCGCCCACTTTTGATATATTTACCACTTTTGATGTAGCTTGCCACTTGTGTGTAAAAATCGCCCACTTTTGATGTAGCTAGGCACTTTTGATATAAAATCGACCACTATTGATGTAAAAGAAACGGCCACTTTTGATAAAACGAACAAGATCACCACTTTTGGTAAAATGCCCACTTTTGATAAAATCTATCCTCTTTTCATATATTTGAGTAATCTTGTTTGTTTCTTTGTTTGTTGGTTTGTCCTCCATAGACTCGAAAACGACTAGGCTGATCGGGTCGAAATTCGGCCTGGGTGTGTAGATTGCACCCGGAAAGGATTGGGGCTTCCGGACATGGCTTGGGGGCCCGACTTCGCAGTGACGATATCGGAGACTACTCGGCCGATTGGGACGAAACCTGGGATATAATTATATGATCCATAGTGTGGGGATTTCCAGGTATGGGATGGGGCCCGAGTCCAAGCATGCGTAGTGGTGCGTTCGGACACTACTGTTTCAATCGAGACGAAACTTGGAATTTGTATATGGGTTCCGCCGGGTAATCATTTGTCACCGTCGGGTTTGGGCTGGGGCCGTCTTGACGCATGCGCAGAAACGACATGTGAAACTTCTAGGCCGATCGGGAAGAAACCTGGGATTTTGTAGGTATGGTGCATCGGGTAGTAATATGCCACCGTCGGCTGTGGCCTGGGAGCCAATCTTTGCGCACGCACCAAAATAAAACACTCGGACAAAGTTGAGCACCCCCATCTAGTCAATATATATATATTTGAGCAATCTTGTTCCTTTGTCTGTCTGTTCGTTCTCTATAGACTCGAAGCTGGGACGATCGGGACAAAATTTTGTCATGGCTGTGTAGCTTGGGCCCGAAAAGGACATAGGCTATTTGAACATGGAGTATGGGGGGGGGGGCGTCTTCGCGCATGAGCAGTAACGATCTTGGAAACTACTGGGAACGAAACTTGGGATATGTACGTAGGGCCCATCGGGTAGTGATTTGCCACTATCGGGTATGGGTGGGGCCCGTCTTTGCGCATGCGCAGTAACGGTCGTGTTAATTACTGGGCCGAATGGAACGATACTTGGAATTTGTATGTAGGGTCCATCAGGTAGTCATTTTCCAACTATGGGTGGGATCCAATCTTAGTACCAATAACCCAGACGAAGTCGGGCACTCCACTTAATAGAGACGAAACTTTGCTCGGGTGTGTAGGGTAAGCCCGGGAAATGCATAGGCTATACGGAGATTGTGATGGCGTCAGTTTTCGCGCATGCGCAGTAACGATATCGGAAACTACTGGTCCGATCGGGACACAACTTGGGATTTGTATGTAGGGTTCACCAGGTTGTGATTTGATATTGTCGAGTATGGGATGAGGCCGTCTTTGCGCATGCAGAGTGACCATTTTGGAAACCACTGGGCCGATCGAGAACCAAATCTGGGAATTGTATGCGTGGTCCATCGGTTAGTGATTTGCCACCTTCAACTATTGGGTGGGAGCTAATGTTTGTGCACGCGCAAAGTACGCAACCACTTTTGCAATAAACTTTATTACAAAAGTGGTTAACGCGTACCAACCACTTTTGTAATAAACTAACCATTATTGTAATAAACTCATTTCGGTGATAAATCACGGACGTCCACTTTATAGTCGCACATTGGGCATTGGGGTGGGGTGGGGTGAGGGACTAGTTTACCTGAACATGTTTGTGTGCAGTTCGATGGAATAACGTGTCCATTCATCAGTTAAAACATGGTAGTGAGTGAAGAAAGTACGCAACCACTTTTGCAATAAACTTTATTACAAAAGTGGTTATCGCGCACCAACCACTTTTGTAATAAAACCACTTTTGTAATAAACTAACCATTATTGTAATAAACTCATTTCGGTGATAAATCACGCATGTCCATTTTATTGTCGAACATTGGGGTGGGGTGAGGGACGAGTTTACTTAAACATGTTTGTGTGCCGTTCAATGGAATAATGTGTCCATTAACCTGTTGAAACTTGGAAGTGACTGAAGAAAGTTAAGCAACCACTTTTGCAATAAACTTTATTGTATAATAGGTTAGGTTTGTCATTCAACGTAACCGATAATGTAATAAATGTGTTGCAGAATAGGTTAGGTTTGTCATCCAAAGCAACCGATAATGTAATAAATTTACTGCATAATAGGTTGTTTCGTTTAATAATATTAACCTAAAATAGAATGAACATCTTTTTTACATCTGGTCACGGGTTTTGATGCGCTCATCCACTTTGCATTCGGGGGTCAATGTCCCATATAAAGCAAGATTTTCAGTTGGTTCATAGCACATGGAGGAGTCGCGTCAGATTGATCATGAGTGGTCACTGTTACTATTCTGAATTAAGCATAGGTTATTTCTGTTCAAGAACGATGAAAGTTCAGACACGATTATTGCTACGGATAAGTTAACCGTTGCGCAGTCCGCCCATGCAACACAAGATCAGGGGCATGCGTAACTTGTTTCGTGTTATATCGACGAGATCAGAGTAAATAAATTTCTTTTGACTACTATACATTTGCCAACTGTTATATTGTCAACTGAAACACTCATCCTTCCGGTGTGGCAATATAACAATCGGCCCGTTGTCAATTGTTATATTGTCAAATTAGGTTCATGAAAGTTCAGACTGAAACACTCATCCTTCCGGTGTGGCAATATAACAATCGGCCCGTTGTCAATTGTTATATTGTCAAATTAGGTTCATGAAAGTTCAGACTCAGATGTTTGATAAGATTACGTGTGCGACTGCACGTAATTTATTACTCCGTTTCAGAGCGAGCAATCGGACCAGTAATGAATCCTTTTCATGGATGCAAAGGGATCAAAGTTGAATCCAGTTTATCACCAGCGTCCAAGTTGCGCCATTCTTTCATGTACCAAAAAAGCTAAGGGGCATGTTTTACTTGTTGTCTTGTGGCACGCGGGGAGACAAGACCAGAGGGGTAACGTGCAGTTGAGTTCAGTTTACTACTGAATACTCGATATTTGTTATATTTGTTATGTTCATTCAAAAAAAAAACGGCAAATGTTTAGATTCAGGTGTCAGAAGTGATATGATGTGAGCCCCTTTTCACGGTTGCAGAGGCAGACCTGCTACCACATCCGTAAGAGCAGCCGTTTAGTAGAGCAGTACACCAGCCAAAGTTACCCTCTTGCAATTCAGATGGACCTCGGAAGTGGCGCCATGTCTCGTGACTGCGGGCGCCCATGTTGTGCTGACATGTAACCAATGTGCGTGGTTATGTTGTGACGTCATTGCCATAGCGATACGAGGTTCGAATGCGCGTGAGCAGCTTGGGTGTATATGGGGACACATGTTTTGGTCGTCCATTTTGTGTATAGGGGCGCCATCTTGGTTTCTCAAGTGTCACGTGATTGCCTGGTGACGAAACCTTACCTCTTGGTATAAGATCGGGGGTATGTTTTGAGGGTATGTTTGATTCGAGGGGAGTGTGTTCCGGTAATATAGAATTACACAAATGTACCCGACTTTCGTGTATTTTAGTGGATTTTACTCTGGTAACCATGTTAATGTTGTAGCTGGGACGTGGAAATGTTCCGGATCCAATGTTTGTACGGAGTGTGTTTTGGAAAAACATGGAATTACCCCAAACGATCGATATTACATATAGAATTACCCAAAACAGCTTGACAATGTCTAAAAAACTATCCATGGATAGAAATTTTTTTTCTAAAAATAACGCGTCTTCCAGACACGATGGACGGCGGCGGCAGGGGCAAAGAGGACCAGGAGCTCTGGGGTGAGGTGGCAGGGGCGGCAGGGAACCAGAGGCTCTTGGGGTAAGGATGGCAAGGGGCAGGGGCGATCGGGTAGCAGAGACCGGGGGCCTAGGGGCGCCAGAAGCGGTGGAAGCTCCACTCCTTCCATTTTCCCTCTCTGTCTATTGTTTAAAAAAATAACAAGAGTTATCTCCATTGAAAGCAGAAAATGCCTGTATGTAAAATGATTTTCCCTTAGAATCCATTTAATGAGTCCTAGTTAGTGACTCGGTGGATCCCAAAATATCGAAATGAGAATATGATACATATAATTTTGCACACATTGAACTCATTTACATAAGCTTCATTTTGAGACATATGATTTTGCGCGCAAAGTGCTCATGTTTACAGCATTCATTGTTCCATACGACGAAAAAGGGGTTTTCAGTGGGTCTATTTATTTATTTATTTATTTATTTATTTATTTATTTATTTATTTATTTATTTATTTATTTATTTACTGGCATTTAACGACACTTATATAGTCGGAGTCATTTTGTGTCGGTGACAGTTTTATGAGTGGAGGAAGTCGATGTACTAGAAGAGAACCACCAAGCAGCGACGAGACCCTATAATCTCTTCAACGTCACATAATCCAAGACTGCTCTACGCACTGTACATCAGTACTACGCAGTCAGGATAATTAAGGTTAAGACGCGTGCACACCAGTCCATCTCAGCACACCGTCAGCTTCCCCACCCGCTGCACATGCGAGCAGTCGAGGTAAAGTACCTTGCCCAAGGGCACGAAGTGTTAATCCAAATCAATCACTGAATGGTCACCCTATTAACAGACTAACCGGGTTCAACGGAGCTTAACTTCAGCGATGTTGGTGGCTGATGCACGCCCACCTGTATTGTGATAATTTACTTACACCAGCCAATAGTGTGTAATAGAATTTCTAATTTTCTCGCCTCATTTGGGGTTAACATTGTGCGGAAGAATTCAACCCGACCTATAAAAGGGCCAACAAGATCGATAGGAACTACGGGGTTTAAGAAAAACTGCGCCCGTAGGAGGAATTCGGGCAGACATATCAAAAACGATAGACGTCAAACCCAGCTTTCCCCATCCATCCGTGCGCAGTAAGATTTTAGCGCCCACCAAATTTGGGAATAGCTTTGACGCTACTTTGTGCTACCCCCTATCCAAACAAACACACCGTCCGGCTATAAAATGAATGTCCGTGATTCATCACAAAAATAGGTGTATTACAATAATGGTTAGTTTATTACAAAAGTGGTTTTATTACAAAAGTGGTTGGTACGCGATAACCACTTTTGTAATAAAGTTTATTGTAAAAGTGCTTGCGTACTTTCCATTGAACGACACACAAACATGTTTAGGTAAACTAGCTCTCAACCCTCCCCAATGTCCCCAACTATAGTCCAACTATAAAATGAACGTCCGTGATTCATCACAAAAATAGGCGTGTTACAATAATGGTTAGTTTAGTGCAAAAGTGGTTGGTACGCGATAACCACTTTTATAATAAAGTTTATTGCAAAAGTGGTTACTTACTTTCTTCAGTCACTTCCAAGTTTCAACATGTGAATGGAATGGACACGTTATTCCACTGAACGACACACAAACATGTTTAGGTAAACTAGTCCCTCACTCCACCCCAATGTCCGACAATAAAATGGACATGCGTGATTTATCACCGAAATGAGTTTATTACAATAATGGTTAGTTTATTACAAAAGTGGTTTTATTACAAAAGTGGTTGGTACTCGATAATCACTTTTGTAATAAAGTTTATTGTAAAAGTGCTTGCGTACTTTCTTCAGTCACTACCAAGTTTCAATAGGTGAATGGACACGTTATTCCACTGAACGACACACAAACATTTTTAGGTAAACTAGTCCCTCACCCAACCCCAATGTCCGACTATAAAATGGACGTATGTGATTTATCACCGAAATGAGTTTATTACAATAATGGTTAGTTTATTGCAAAAGTGGTTTTATTACAAAAGTGGTTGGTACGCGATAACCACTTTTGTAATAAATTTTATTGCAAAAGTGGTTGTATTGCAAAAGTGGTTGGTACAGTGCTCTCGTCTTTTCAACATCGGATTTCTTTTTTATTATTTTAAATTTTTTATCATTTTTTATCCCCCGCCGACGAAGACCGTTCGTCCGTCCGTCAGTCCATCCTTTCATCACAACATTTGTCCGCTTAACTTCCCGTACAGTTTTCAGTGGATTTTTACGAAACCTGGTCTGAAGTATCAGTATCAAGTGTAGATTATGGTGCGACAATTTTTACGTGGCTACGGCCCTTGTTAATAGAAAAATTTCCGTCACAACTGCATGTCCGCTAAACTCCTCCTGTATTTTTCATTGGATTTTTACGAAACTTGGTGTGCAGTACGAGTATGATGTGTACATGTTCATATGGAAAGAAAGTTTTGACTTGAATAATTTTACCAGATTTATAGTTCTTGTCGACTTTGAATTTACCAAAATTGCAGGTTTTTGGAAGATATCGTCAGATGTGATTAAAGAATTTCAATGATTTTTCCCCCGCCGACGAAGTCTCGATGGGAATGTTTAAATGGTGTCCGTCCGTCCGTCCGCCCGTCACACATTTTGTCTGCTTAACTCCTCCTGTAGTTTTCAGTAGATTTTTTTCAAAATTGGTCTGAAGTTTCAGTATCAAGTGCAGATGTGCATGTATTCAAAACAAATTTTCGATGCACGAATTTTGCGTGGTTATGGCCATTGGTAATAGCAAAATTTCTATCACAAATGCTTGTCCGCTTAACTCCCCTGCATTTTTTCAATGGATTTTTACGAAACTTGATGTGCAGTATGAATATGATGTGTACATGTGCATATGGAAAGAAAGTTTTGATTCGAATAGTTTTTCCAGAGTTATAGCTCTTGTCGACTTGGAATTTACCAAAATTGCAGGTTTTGGGAAGATATCTTCAGTTGCGATTAAAGAAATTAACTGGTTGAGGGCTAGATTATTTTTGGTGACCTGAATTTCTTCATCAAAATTTGTTGTATTACAAATTATTGGAGAGTGCCAATAGGCACTCTCCAATAATATGTAATAAAACAAATTTATATAACCAAAATATTATTTGCGTTTGACAGAAAATGGAACATGAGCGAAAAAAATTTGCTTTTGCTTTGATACCCCCATTTTCTTGAAAGCCCTGATAGTGGCTTCTTGCACTCAACCTGTTAAATGATATTCGGTGAGTAACATTATTATTCGGTATGAATACATGTCAGGTCGATAATGAGATTATTCCTATCATGACATAAAGGTCGGCGGGGGATATGTATGTCGTTAGACTGTCTTGTTCTTTTTGTTACTTCCTCCAGACTCGTTTCGTGCTGCTGAACAATAACAGCGAGAAGGAACCATACACGGTTTCTAATACTCAATTGCAAGGCTTTGGTACATCCTTTTTTCGAGATATTTTCCAATTAAGCACTCCACCACAAAAGACTTGCAGGCATCTTTTGCAATAAATTGTCTAGAATGATTTAAAAGTTTTCATGATTTACATTCCAAAATCAGCTGATAATCACACTCTAGAATACATACCACAAGATCAATCGTACAGTGGGTTATAGGAATGTTTTCAAAGAAAAAAACATTAAGTTTCAATGGACATTTGGTGATCATGGATAGGCTTTACCAGGATTTGTTTTATATTTGCCAGCACTGATTAACGAAGAAAAAAATTAAATTTGTGTCTTCACCCTGAAAACAATGGTTCCGGATTCCAATTTCTTAATCTTTGTTTTCACGTATGGGGGGAAACATAATAAATAAGCAACAAAAAATGAAGAGAAGAGAGATCGAAAAAAAAACTAGCACTACGTCTCTGTGAAATACTGAAATGTTACTACCGTTGCTACAGTTTGCAGCAACGATAGTTTTTTAGATTATCCACAAACACAAACGCGATTCTTTTCAAATGTTCTTCGCGGTAAAGCAAAGTTAACATCAAGACATGAGCAAGAAATCAGAATAACCTTAGTTACTTCTGACTGGAAATTCTGTCAGGAGATTTCCGCCTATCATTGCCATGCATTGACTTTATTGTGAGTGTTCAAACAATTTATTGTTGGATTTATAAAAACACGTTGATACCTTCCGAAAAATAGCGCGCTGGCTAAAAACCCCTCGACCACCCGACTTCGCGGTGCCTGCTGTGGGTGGGTTCGGCCGATAGGTTAAGTAAAAAGGTATGGAGGAGGTATACTTTTGCAAGTCACCCGGAACCCTTCCACCCTCTACCACACACACACCACACACAGTCTTGTTTAACCGCTTTTGTGTGGGGCTTGTTTTTTTCATTTGTTCTCGGTGACAAACAAGTCCTCAGGAAGTCGGGAAAGAAAACTCTAACACATTGTTTTCTTTTCAATGTCTCGAAGAAAAGAAAGGAAATATTTGTGGGAACCCAAACACTGTTGCCTGGGTTCTCCCAAAATCGGGAAGAGAGACTCACCAACACCCTCACCAACGCACCCTCACCCACACATACACCTATAATCGTCTTGTTTATCCGCTTTTGGGGGAGCTTGTTTCTGGGGGGGGGGGGGGGGGGTGGGGGGGGGGTTGTTTCCGTTGATAAACAAGTCCTCGCAAAATCGGTAATATAAATTCTAACCCGTTGTTTTCTTTGTGAGGACTCGGAGAAAACAAAGGAAATTTTTGAGGGAACACAAACACTATTCTCTGGGCTTTCACAAAATGAGGAAGGCAAACTGATTCCCACACACCTCCACCTCCACACACACACATCCACACACCTAATTTCCATTGGTATCACGAATTTTCTTGGATATATTTACCCTCCCACACACCATTAAACCTTTAACTTGACGAAACCGCCCATCCGGCTGCGTAATTTTCAAACTGAGAAGTAAATATATTTTAGTTGTCAAGAAATGTCAACAAAACTACATCATGTGACCCCTAATCGCAAATGGCATCACATGATATGTTTTTGTTGAAATATTTTGAAACATTTGAATAAAACTAACAAATGTTGATACCGTGTGCACTGGGGGATGATTAACCCTTTAAACCCTAGTGGTATCTTCCATGTTAATTCAATGGCAGCAATCAGGAGAGGCCATGTTCATTATCTGGGGATAGACCAATTAATATTTCCAGCGTGCAGCCCAAGGCTGCATGTTGAAAATATTAATTGGTCTACCCCACACATTCACTTAGCAGCCACCCTAGGCCTTTCGGGTTCAGTGGATTAAAGGCTATCATGTATTTGGTAAAGGGTTGAATGTCATTTTGCGATCTGTTACTTACCACGGATATTCGAAACGTCAACACAGTAACCTAATTCTCGATTATCCAATATTTCAGCGTGTCGTATTAAACTCGTTGATCCAAGTCAATGACCCTTCCTCCAGAACGGCAAGTACAACTGATTAAAATCATTTTATCGATGAATGCATTTACAGTTGAACACCACGGAACGTTTCTAAATCAATGTTTTGGTAACTCTTCAAAACCAGTTTTTGGTTAAGACTTTTCCCCACTGAATGACATTTCCGCCAATTGTTATTATTTTGTCAACTCAGGTTTCCGAAAATATCTTATGCCCCTTACTGAAATAACCGATTGTGTCAGCGGCTGAATGAATGTCTGGGAGAGGAGGGAACAGATAAGTCAAGACGCATAGGGCATAGGCGTATTGGTGTTCATTTTTTTAGCATAGGCCAGGGGGGTTAGTAGTGTATGTAACGGATATGACTAGGTTGGATGACCCCGTTAGATGACCCTGGAAGTGTATCAAGTGTGTTGTCATGTTGTAACGTCATTGTCATGGTGATACGTGGTGCTAATTCGAAATGTTGTTAGGGTGACACGTGTGCCGTCATCCATTTTGTTTACTGGAGACAGCCATCTTGGTTTCTATGGTGGCCCGCGGATGTTAGGGTTTTATAATAGGACGGGGGTGTGTTTTAGAGGGTGTGTTCGATTGAATAGGGTTATATCTCATTACCCAAAGCAACCCAACAATTACCAGAATCGCCGAACGGGGCTTTACTTGGCTAGGATTCTCGGTCGGTTCCCCCTTTGTACTCTGATAACACAAAGTGTTATGGGGCTGTGGGGTGTCCCTAAATTGAACTGTATAATTAATTAACACAAAAACAGATAATTATTTATCGAATTCGGATTCTTCCATAATCCCCGGTCTCTGTCTACCGCGGGTTCTCTTCTAGCTACTCTTAGCCAAGCATTTTATTTCGTCTAAGATATATCTGGTCCCGACCTCTCATCCTGATCAAGCAGATCACGTCTTTCACAAGAGTCAAGCACACTGTAAGAGCATTCTTTGATACAACACCCTGCATGGTTTCAACGAACTAGTTCAAGAGTCAATCGAGCGGTTCGGACAACTCGAATCTCGTCGAGCAAATGAACTACTGAGCAATAACTGGAACAGTTATTACTCGCACAACTCGAAACTCTTATCGATAATATGATGCATTCACCAATTGCTCGAACGAGTGACTCCCCGTATGTCTTTTCGACTCATTTCGAAGAAAGGCATTCCATAACCACAGACGTATCCCAAGAAGGGTATCTGCCAAAAGGATTATTTGAGTGGGATTCTCTTGGTTTCTAATGCTACTATATCATTCTAGCTACTACTATCAGTCTTCCCATCTGGTCTACAAGTGCACTAACACTATCAGCCGCTTGGTTGCTACTTATACAGCTGGAAAGAGCCAAATAGCAACGAGAGCGGTGGAACAGTCATTGCTCAGACGACTCGAATCTTATCGAGAAAATGAACTATTGAGCAATTGCTCAATAGAGTGACTCCACATACAAACCCACGACTCATCAGGGTATCTGTTGATACCTACGACACGGTGTTGTACTATTGGAGGCTACCTTTTAAGGTTACCTTTTAAAGGATACTTATCGTAATATATCTATCTGAGGATAGTTATAATTCCCAGCGCCTGTTTGACTCCTGGTTAGTGGTTACTTAACCATCCCGTGAATCCTTGCTTCTGCACTGTGACATCGCTCCCAGCTACTAACCTCTGCACAATTTATAGATCACGATCTCTACAGTTCTTACGAATGAGTCCAAGAGTCAATCGAATCGTGACTGGAACAGGCATTGTTATAATACAAGAATTTTATCTAACAATTATATAGATTTTGGCCTGAAAACCACGAGAAACGGTACGTATCACATAATGTCTTCCGATTCCGTGCTATATAGACGACTCATTCTGATTCCGTATCATATAGACGACTCGTTTCCGGTAGCGCTACGGGCTATCATAAAAGGCACATGGATACATTCTATGTGCGTTTCAGTGATCGACCGAACATTATGTCCCAAAATGTTTAAAAATAATTTAACCTTTTACCTAACATGAAAAACAGACGACACTTGCAAAAAAAATTCTTGAATAACTTTTTTTTTTTTTTCATTTTTTGTCTCAAAAACATAGATTACGACCACTCATTGGAACGAGCTCGGCGAGCTCGGCGAGCTCGTTCCAGCGAGTGGTCATAACCTATGTTTTTGAGACAAAAAATGAAAAAATAATGAAACTTAAATGGCGATTTTTTGAGAATAGCATTGGCCGGTTTTGGCCGTTACGTTGGGTAAAGGGTTAAGATTTAATCTGTTTATGTGACAGAATTGTTAGATAAATGAATTACCATGATAATGTGCATGTCTTGTGATTTGTATCAGATATTCGGTGGTGTCCAAAAATGGGATCATAACTCGCCGGCAAAGCCAGCTCGTGGAGATTCCATTCTGGACACCACCTCGAATCTGATACAAATCACAGGACGTGCACATTATCATGATAATCTGTATATATCGAGCAAATAAGCTATCGACCAGTGACTGGAACATTCATTTCTCGGACCACTCGAATCATACCTATCGAGCTATCGAGCAGTGATCGGAATAGGCATTGCACGGAAGACTTCAATCTTATCGAGTGAATGAGTGGCTCCACATGCGACTCTTCGACTCACCTGGGTATTTGAGGATATTTATGGCATGATGATACAGCATTAAGGGAATATCTTTAGCAGGATAGTTATCTGACGATAGTTATGTTCAACAGGAAGGGATTGGTCGTCATAGTGAACTCTGCAAGCAGCCAGGTTATGTCATACCGGATGTAATATCACTTATGACCTCACATCGTTATGCATCATAGGAAACAGTACGTTGTGAAGGTAGCGCATGATATAACGTCATAGCTATTGTTGGTCTGGGTCGATTCACGTGGTTAGTGACAACATGAGTCACATGACCAACTGACGCCACTTACGACGTCACGGAATGAACCGAAGACCCGTTTGTGTAATTATTTGCCCCAAACATATATAAGTACGGTTCCTAAGTTTATTATACTAGCTAATAGTGTCGACTTCAGTTGTGTGGGTGAAAGGGAGAGTGGGGTTGGTGGGACATTGTTGTTGTCTGTCGGAAGAGTTGTTGGTCGCCAGAACGCCTAAAGTTTCTCTGGAAGGCGCTAATTGATTCAAATGTCCGTTTTATTACACGCCTGTTCTTTGAAATCCCCATCTACAGCAACACGAAACCGTGCGGAAAATGAAAATCTGTTCCGCACATACCTTAACTGACTGTTTTTAAATAGAAGCGAAATTTCATTGGAATTTTCTATATACAGTTACAATTTGAATTACTAGCGATAGCTAAAAATAGTCCCTTGAATTCCAATGTGTTCTTCGTGCGACATTTCAAGGGACGAAATAGTAACACGGGTTCCCCTCGCAAATTTGGTCGGCGATAAAATGTGTTCTTTTTGTTGATTGTTCTCAAATGAATTGCTGAGTGTTCTTCTAATAATTGCTTTTATAGACTTGAAGGTGTGTAATAAACACAGAATGACACACGCGTGCCATCACGGAAGGATGAACCTCGAGGACTGCGGCCTCTCGTTTAATCCTTCCGTGCAGGCACTCGTGCCATATCGATTAACCCATTCACACGCGCGTGTGATCACCAGAGACTGGGCAAGGTTTCAGCAGTATAGCACACCATTAAGCCGGCATGGTGGTGGCAAAGACAGGGCAACATCTGCAGCTGAAGACCCATTTTTGATCATTCAGGCCCATAGGAACCGCTTTGCCACAGCAACCCAGCTTCGCAGTGACCTTCAGAATGCATCCGGGGTAAAAGTTTCGACGCAGACTATCCGGGCAAGGATGCACGAAGGTGGTCTCCGATCGAGAGGACCATGCATTCGCATTCAGCTGTCCCAGAACCACCGACAGGCACGACATGAATGGGCCATGGACCACTTTGGACCAGAAAAGATTGGCGACCTGCCCTTTTTACAGATGAGTCAAGGTACTGTCTAGACCACACAGATAGGCGTTCTAGGGTACAGAGAAGACCAAGAGAGCGATTCCATGCAGCCAACATTGCTGAGCATGATCGCTATGGTGGAGGGTCCATCATGGTCTGGGATGGCATCGCCTGAGATGGCCGTACAGACTCTGTGTCCTTGAACATGGTACATTGACTGCACAACGGTATATTGATGAGATCCTGGATGTCCACGTCAGATTGTATGCTGGCGCAGTGGGTGATAGATTCATTCTAATGGACGATAATGCCTGTCCTCTTGTTGCCGACAGAGGGAGGGGATTGAGCGTATGGACTGGCCAGCAAGATCCCCCGACCTCAATCCAATCGAACATGTCTGGAATAAGTTACAGCTTGCAATTTCAGCCCGTCCAGTCCAGCCAAGAAGTGTCCAGGAGCTTGGTGCCATGCAGGCCCAAGAATAGAACAACATCCCACAAAGGACCACCAGGAACCTGATTGGGAGCATGAAAAGGCGTTGTCAAGCTGTAATTAACAGTAATTTGTCTCATTCTCGGTATTGAAGCCATACCAGTTCTCTCCGTCAACTTTTTGGCATATTGAACAATTTCCTCTTTTATCAATAATATCCATTTCCCATGGTTATCGTATTCAAAAGCTAAAAAATAATGTCAAACACAAATAAAATCTTAATTTCTGTACTTAAATCATTAAAGATATAATTAAATAAAAAATATATACACTTTTCATTACAATATTTCAACTAAAATATAAAACAGGTAGTTGGATGTACTTGGTGCTTAGCAAACTTTGAGTAGTATATTTAATCAGGTAGTGCCAAAATGCACTATCCAATTGACTGTAACTGGACAATGCGCCATTAACAAAAATCTGATTCTTGCCAGGTCAATATGAAACCTTCATTAACAGAGTAGATATTATAGTCACAACCTATGGTATTTCGTAAAGCCCAAATATGGCCTTCCAACACTCTACCACTTAACTGTAAGTTCTGAATTAGCAGGAACACAACCACTACTTGTTAGTCTAACTCGGGACACAAACTGAACTCACTTCTCCATGCAATTGAACAGTCATCCCGGCCACTTGTATGGAGCCTTTGGAAACATTTATAACTACATCATTTTCCTCCAAGAAAACCATTTCGAAAATTCGATTTAAACCCTCCAAGTCAGCTACTACAAACTTTTCACAAAACCCAAACTCCATTCAAAGTAAAGGAGAAATTAGCACTTCCTAAAACGTCCAATTAATTTCCATCTTCTATCATTAATGACAGGTCCACAGCTTGCAACTCAATGGAGTGACGTAATTTCTGAAAAACCTCTTTTGACAACAAACTACAGGCTGACCCTGTACCCTGTATCTATTAAGA
Organism: Pictodentalium vernedei; assembly: GCA_031216915.1. Lineage (NCBI taxonomy): Eukaryota > Metazoa > Mollusca > Scaphopoda > Dentaliida > Dentaliidae > Pictodentalium > Pictodentalium vernedei. The sequence goes on from CM062291.1 coordinate 241,616,743, forward strand.
AAACTCCAACTTCACGTCCAAAATTTACTTCTGTGAACATACAGGATTTCCTTAAAGAAATTATCCTAATAACTGACCTTGGGTGGACCTTTATTTTTGGTCTATGGTGTTGACCCCTACAAGTTTCCCTTAACAGGCTTCATCTCAACTTCCTTTATCTTCACAGAATTCTTTTAAGGACACGTCATAGTCATATCAGAGTGGGTTGCACGGTATATCGATAAACCGATATATACCGGTATTCAAACCAATATCGATTGAATACCGGTGTAATTACAAAATATCGGTTTAAACTTTATCGTCATTATTTATTTACCCACAATTTAATTTTCAAGATGTCTTGAGTTTTGTAACTGCAGCCCCGAATGAATTATGTTATTCCTTTATCCAAGGAATCGTCTGCTTGTCCCCTCGTAATATACAAATTCAGCAGTTGAAAACATAAATTTACAAAATTTCAACAAAACCAAATCATATGACCCCCTCATTGGAACCAGATCGTTGAGCCCGTTCCAATGAGGGGTCACATGATATTGCTTTGTTGAAATCTTTTGGAAAAATCTGATATCGTATGCGTTGTTGGGTAAAGGTTTTTCGAACCGCATCATCAAGGCATGCAACAGTTTTCGAGATACCGGTATACCGCGGTATTTCTTTGAATACCGATACCGGTATTCAGTTTTGAATATCGTGCAACCCTATATCAGAGATGACCTAACTGGTGACTCCGAAAACATTCCTTCTGAGCCAGTGTTACTGGATTTTTCTTTCGTTTCTTTTTATTTGAAAATCTGGATAATTTATCCAAACACTCTTTCATATTACCTATCAACTTTACCATCTCATCAAATCCACCCCTACCCTTTATCACTTACAACTGAATCCCTACCAGATGACATTTTACTTGTACCAAATAACCCATCAACTAGTCCAATTTGGGGCTGAGTGACAAGTACTTGGTTTTCTTTAACTGGTAGAGTGCTAAATTATTTTTAGTCGTCAAAACTTCTTGTTTCAGTTTATGTGAGAGTGCCTTTTAGGCACTAACCCTTTAATGTTATCAAGGCAAATCCACAGATTGATTAATTTCACTTAAAAAAGAATATGAAGCTCTTCTACAGAATTTGAAGCCTTTACATTGTACTACCTACACTAGAGAGTAAAGACCAAATATTGACTTTCAACACTCAACCAGTTAACAGCCTCAAATTCTGTTGCTAATGCAACTGCTGCTTCCGATGACTTCGGAATGTGACAAACGACATGTTCATGCATAGCCGAAGTACCAATACAATTGATAAACTGATCCAGTATATTTACTCCTCTATCCTCATAACTCATATCAGTAAATGCCAGGCGCGGAGCCAGGATATCAAAGTCAGGGGTGGGGGTGGGGGAAGGGGGCGGGGAGGGGAGGGACAAGAGTAATATTTAAGGGTGCTAGTGCAGCGATCTGAACGTAGCGGCTACCCCTTACACTCTTTCATACTGCCCTGTGACAAGCCCTTGGGGCGATATGGGGAACATTTTGAAATTCGAGACAAAAAAAACCGCAATTTCCTTGACTCTGAGTCCGTTTATGTGTCCATAATTTATAAGTTCTGAAAGGTATCAATAATTAGGCCACATCACCTGGAGGGGGCATGACTGAAATTGGGGGGGGGGGGTGTCCCCCCCCCCCCCACCCCCGTCTACGCCACTGGGAAATGTCAAACAACCCACAATTTGTAAAGCATAATCATAATCAGCTGTTGTTTCAATCTTACTACGATTTCTATAGCGAAAGTCACATCAGCTCCTGGGGACTGAACCTATTTATTAAAATAGATTTTAGAGTTTCATGATCCATGCTTTGTGATTCCGTCAAATCTCCTAATAACTTAAAAGCCTCATCCCTTAAACACATTACCAACTGTTGATCCTTCTCTTCATAAGACCACCTATCCCAATCAACAATCTGCTCGAAATGAACAATAAAATCTTTCAACTCAACAATGTTTCCACCATATCTGTCAGATTCCTACTCACGACGACGTGGATTACTTCTAAATGAAGAGTAATGCCTATCAGATGAGAGTATTCCCGCCTTCCAGAGACAAACTGGGAATCCCTATCGTTCCTTGGCGAAACCTCTCTCTGTAATTAGGCAACCGTTTCCAAGTTGATTGAGAAAACTGTGAACGAAATTGCATTTCACCATCTATACTATTCAAAAGAAGTTGGGGAAACTGATGTTGATATTTTCGGAAAATGGTATTGGATACGCGTGATTGGACACATCAATATGTTACCAAGTTTAATGTGGATCACGAATGTCAGCGGCCCACGAAAACTTCGTGCAGGTTTTTCGCATGGCCACGTTAATGTCTGTGGGGTACGTTTTGAAATTTTCTTTTGTACTGAATGGGTTTTTTCTGAGTTCTCATCGTTCTTTTCTTGGTATAAACTCGTTCACCAATAGTTTCTTGTCGAAACGTAACTTTTGGCATATGCGAAGACTGGCACGTGACGAACGTTTACGTGCTGTTGGCATGTTGGAAGCTGGCAACAGACTTCAGTGGCTCAAACTCTCAACGTTACTCAATCGGTGATTAGCAGGTTGTGGTCACGCTACCGTCTGGCAGGCAATGTTGATGACAGACGTCTGTCAGGTTGTCCGAGTGCGACAACTGCTAACCAGGGTCGTTTCATCCGAACCATAACATTTCGTAACCGCCATCAAAGTGCCTCGGAAATTGGACAACAGCTGCACTGAGCGACAGATGTGCAAGTCAGTGGTCCGACTGTCCGAAATCGCCTACACAACTGAAATTTGTACGCTCGACGACCGCGAATATTTTGAACGTCACATCGCAGCAAGGCGTAATTGGTGTGGAGCACGACAGCGCTGGGGCAATCTTCGGTGGAACAACGGCATGTTTTCCGATGAATCGAGGGTCACTCTCGACTTCCACGACAGGCGAAACAGAGTGTGGAGGCGGCGGAACGAACGATACCATGGCGTAACTGTTAGGCAGCACGAGCGTTTTGGTGGTGGGGGCATAACCTTGACAAGCAGAACAGCATTACATGTCACCCCAGGGCGTGTCACAGGGCAGTACTACCGTGACAATATGTTAGCAGCTCATGTGGTGCCATTTGCCCGACGTCAGGGCCGTCGATTCATTTTCCAAGATGACAATGCAAGAGCACACAGGGCCCGTGTCGCTGCAGAGTTCCTCCAGGAGCAGAGTTTCACTACATTGCCTTGGCCAGCACTAAGTTCAGACCTTTCACCAATCGATCACGTCTGGAATATGCTTGGCAGGCGCCTACGACAACACCAACAGCCCCCTACCAATGTCCAGGAACTCGCCGCTGAACTGCAGGAAGAATGGAATAATATCAGTCAAGCTGATATTGGACGTTTGCCACGTCGGATCCGCGCTTGTCTCGCGAACCGAGGAGGATTTACAAGGTATTGAGGTCTTAGGCTGAATGTGGTAAATTCTCTGACTGACCGTCCATGTCTTCTACAGCTCAGTGCGTGAAATGTGTGCTTGTTAGACACCCAACTATAGCTGTAATCATCACCAGATGTCACAGTGCAATGTCAACTGTCGTTTTGATGAAAATATAATTTTATTTAATGCTCAGGCATCAATTCACGCTGAAAAATTAAGTCATATTCCCCTGTCGGTCGGCAAAACGAAATATCAAAATGATATTTAGAAATCGATATTTCATCGTAGGTTCGGATGACGAATCACATGTACTTTAAACGAGTCAGCACATCAGTAATGAATTCCAGAGTCCCAAATACAAACGAATTCGAATAATTGGTAGTGACAGTGACTAAATCAATTCATTAAATCAGCGGTTTCAAAGTTTGACTTTCTCATTCACCTTCCAGCGAAAAGCCGAAATCACTTTCAAATTTCTTCAGTTCAACTTCACACGTCTTCAGTGCATTGAGTTAAAAAAAAAATAAAATGACGTGTCTTGTTATTGAAAATAAGAAAGTGGTGTTTTTTGTTATTGTTCTATTTCTTCGAAACACATTGCGATTATTTCAATTCGCCAGCCTTGGTAAATCGTAAAGTTAGGGGAGAAATAAGACGGGACTACTTTTTGTGCGGATATTCACACATTCCAATGGTTGGAGTTTGGTTGTTGTAATTTTTGTATGGACGCCGGTTCGGCACATAAATTTTGCGCCTTAATGGCAAATAAAGGCCACAAATTGGAGAGTTTGTAGTCGTAGAGCATTAAATAAAAAGAAAATTCACGAAATTCACTGCGTCGCTCGTGAAGATCCTCATATTTCTTTGTAGCCACTCACGAGATATTTTCGGTATTCATCAAATTTTCGTGAATATCCTCTATATATTTCTTCAGATATCTTACTTTTATCAAATATCCTCTACTTTTTTGAGTAGCATATTTCACGAGATGTCTCACTCCATTAGTAATTCCACATACCAACTGAAATCTAACAGATTTTGTCCTAACTCCACGAGTTCTATCTTTCTCATCATTTTCTGTACAACCTTCATACTGAACAGACAAACCTAAAATCTGCCTCTCGAGATCAGCAACGTTATTTTTGTCCAGCTGTCGTTCTCTGATAATAACCTCCTTAAACCTAACGAATCGCCCGCATCCGCCCGCGTAATATGCAAACTGAGCAGTTGAAAAAATTAAATTTTTCAAAATATTTCAACAAAACCATATCATGTGGCCCCCTCCTCATTGGAACCAGCTTATTGATCTCGTTCCAATGAGGGTCACATGATATGGTTTTGTTGAAATTTTTTGAAAAATTTAAACAAATTATATTTAAAATAATAAATTTTAATATCGTCTGCGTTGGGTGGCCTTTCAACTACATTGGCATCCATATGTGTAGTAGAACTATATGAATCCATATGAATAGACATCATTTCAATTCAAGACCCTGCTCGCAGCACCAAAACTGTACCGGGACGTGAGTCCTCAACCTCACCCGAGAGTGCTCTGTGATGCTAAACCTCTTAATCACAATTCCAAGTCAACAGATCATCAAACTTTCAGACAGCACAACTCTACTTTAGTGTTCACAAGAGATGCCCACATCCTTGATTATAGTCACGGGTTCGTAGGATCTTGAACTATGTCCATCACGATTTCATAAAGATATGGATATAAAATATGACAGGGAAGAAATTAGGAATGTACTGGCGATCAACAAGGGTACAACAAATTTACCAGAAGTAAAATAAATCTACATTCCATACCTGAGCATGAGAAAAGGAAGTGCGACGTGAAAAATTGGATGCACAATAGTTTGCCCACAATCTTCAATTTGTCAGTCAACCTGTATCTTTCTGAACACTAAGTACTCCCGACACTATATTTTACAGGCAAGTATTTTAAAGTGTTATTCTCAGCTGAAATAGTTTAGGAATGTTTATAACCATCGACTCACCCTAACAGGCAGAATAACGTGACTATGGTAGGACCAAGGAAACCTACTTGGTTTCTGTTTATTTAAAAGCACATTATCCACCAACAAAACGGACATGGAGGTCCTCTAAAATGTAAAGTGGAGATTCATTGGAACATGTTGGTTCTTAAGCCCTAAACAAGCTGCTCGTACGTAAAATTCACACTTTTTTACTGATAGGCGTACTGAGACAGCATCGACCAATAGAATTAAAGCTTTTATAAACACTTTTATAAATACCTAATTTATACCATGAGTACATATTCTACAATACATAATAAACCTATGACATAAATTTTAGCTTTCCACACCAAACGCGGTGAACACGCCTCCAATGGGATTTCAATAGTTAAAATTTACACCCACCCACAGTGTAACTACATCCAAGTTGATCTTTGGTGACCTCGCCTTGAATGCAAACTTGTCTAAATTTATCACTCGTCGCCTCGTGAAGAATGAAATGAAACCGGCCATTATTTATTACGTTTTTAAATAAGTTTACTTCATAAGATACCAAAAATTACCAAACAGACGTCTCATGTTAATAAAGCATCCACAACTCGAAATAGTATGTTATTATGTTATTAAAATGAAAAAGGCCTCGTAATTTGCGCGTTTCGTTTTCTATTTCCTTTCAGTGATAAAATTGCCAGCGGAAGTACCGCCCACCGGTGCTCATTTAAACAAAAACAGATTCGATAATCAATATTATTTTGTTCTGTCCATTAAATGCGGTGTTGAAATTTTTCTATCTTTATTAGTATTAAATCGAAAACGCACATTTTCTCGTTTCAAGCGAAATATTTTGTTTGTTTCTATCGCATGTATGACAGTCTTGACCGATAGTCTGATCGAAGTGTTTACCCGATGCGACCTCTGACCTTGCATATCATTAACGTCAAAGATGGCGAATCGACAATGGTCTTATTAGGTGATAATACATCATAAATTTGTTGTGGAATTGAAATGTTTGGTAGTTATTCAAAAACTTTGTATTCTGCGTGTGTCGTCTACTATCTGTATCAGATAAAGGGTTTAGAAGGAATAAAGCCCCATCCATTAAAGTTGGAAAGTGTGAAATAATCAGAAAGCATTTATTGACACTCTACTGGAACTGACACACGCAATTACACGTTTCAGATTAAAAAGAGTCATGACAACGCCTGTTGCATTAATTAATCAGTGCACGAATGTCACGAGGAGTGCGGAAATGTCAGTGTAAATGTCTGTTCTCAGTTTGCTTGATAATATGGAACGCATACATTTCAGATTATCAATTTTCTTTTTCCCCTGCAACAATAAGTCTGATGACCAGGGGCGGACTAGACCAAGAAAAGTTACAAGGTGCTCCCAGACCCGGAGAAAATTTTGATTCTGCGAACTGAACGATCGCGGCTTCTTTGCATCTGAGCGATAAATGGCAGTTCACACAGAGGACATTTCGATAGCATTTTGTATCATCTTCATCGATCATTCGACAAAAATGGTTCTACGGGGGTGGGGGAGGGGGGGGGGCGGGAAAACCATCGTTTGGTCCAATCGGAGAGAAATTTTTTTTTTTTTTAAATTGAAGGAACGCTATTTCCTTTCATCTGAGCGATCAATGGTAGACTAGACTGTTGATATATGGAAAAGGTTTTCCATGGCAGTCCACATAGAGAACATTTCGATATACCGGCAGTCCATGCAATCACAATCTGATCCATTTCGTCTTTTAGTCATTTTCACGAAAGTACCAACAGGTGTTGGGCTGCATCAGTTTGGGGGGGGGGGGGGGGGGGGGCGCGGAGGAATTTTCCTGTGAACCATACGGCCAGTCCGCCTCTGCTGATGACTATTTATTTAATTATTGTTTTATATTTTTATTTATTTATTTGGGTTTTGGTAACTTTCTGCAGCCAAGACTGTATCGTGACCAAATCACACTAGTAATACAAAACTTGTTAACTAAAGTACACTGCACCATTTCTCGGGATTCAAACGGCGCGATCTGAATTTTGGTGGTGTGTGACTTCAACCCAATGATGGGGAGGGGGTACGGGGTCTCATGTGACGTCATGTCGCTGCTTATTGTGGGTGTCACAGGTGCTGTCACAGTAGCTCACATAAATGGCCAAGTTGTAACTCTTCTAGCTACTTTTGATCCTACCATTCGACCAAGTCCTAGTTATCTCTGGTGTCGACGTTTGTCCTAGCCTGAGTCGTAGTAGTAGATTGTCTTTATCCTATATCCCTATATACAATCCAATGGCCAAGTTAAGCGAGTATGATCTTTGCCTACTAACTGTCTCTCGAGCACAGCACATGTGGCACAAAGACCGCAATGTGTTGATGAGATGAGTCGCAATGTGCTTCAAAAACATACAGCGCATGGGCACATTCGGATATTTCGGGAGTTTGGGGGTCTGAATATTGGTGCTTCGGGGACTAGTGTTTCGGAGTAGTCTTTGCGGATTTGGAAACAGGTGGGGACTAGTGTGGACTGATGGCTGACTATCGAGGACTAGCTTCTAGCTTCTAGATCATTCTATGCCCCAAGCGACACGTTAGTGGGTGGGCTCATGGCTTCTATAATTAATCTACCCTTCTTACTATCGCTTAGTTGTACTGATGCCTTCTACCTTTGCTTCTTCTTTCTGCTCTTATTACACTGTTTCCCGTGAATACTACGGCCCTAATGGCTATCGTTGTTTTCTCTCACTACTTTTTGCTGTACGGTGACATTACGGGTCCAGATTCTATCGATACAGACTCTACCACTACTAACCTACTATTTGCCGAGGTACTAAATATTATTTCTTATCCTTAACATTGCTGAATCCTATAAGTCCTATGCTCGGCGTCTACTACTATTTCTAACAGCACTACCCTCTTCTATTGATGTCCATATTGACACGACCGCGAGGCAGTATCCCCCAATAACTATTCTGCAATACTACATCACCATTCGATAAGTATCCTCCAATACCCAGATGAGGTTACAGGTTATCCTTCATTGCGGTCCCTCATGCCCCCATACGAGAGAACTGCAGGAGCCGATGTCACAAGTATCCGCCAGTATCCAGAAGAGGTTCTAGGTTATCCTTCATTGGTGTCTAACCTCATTGCTCTCCGATAAGTATTCTCCAATAATACGACAACATGTCACAAGTATCCCCAAATACCCCGATTAGACGAAGAGTCGTAGAGTCAGGATTGATTTGAGTCTTAGCTCTTCCAAGTTTTTAGCTGTGGCAGAAGTCGCAGAACTCATAGTGACAGTGTACTTGTTGTATAGGGATGACAAGACTGGTAGTATCAGCTAGACGCGTTAACAGTTAGGATGTGACAAGTGCCTGTACTCAAGACTGGTAGTATCAGCTAGACGTGTTAACAGTTAGGATGTGACAAGTGCCTGTACTAAAGGCATAAGCCAGAAGCAGTTGTAGAATCTGCCACTGTAGTGATGGAAGTAGATCACTGTAGCGATAGCCGAAGGTGGTGGTGCAGACCAGCAGAGTGGCTATCAACGCTTTTTGTGGGTAACAACAAGGTGTGTCAGTTAGCAATGACGGTAAAGCTCGCAAAACACAGATAACTATCCTCCGAAAAATACCCCCGGAGAACTGTCCTCAGATAGCTATCCTCGAATAAGTAGCCTTAAAGAGTGCAATATCGTGTCAAAGGTATTGTGCCCATGTGTAATATGTTTTTGAGTCACATTGAGACCTATCACATAAGCAAATTTATGTCTTTCAGGCATGTGCCTTTGTCTTGTATATTTGTTGGTTAGTTAACTATCACATAAGCACATCTGGCTACGATCAATAAACAGTCTCTCATATGTAATGTATAATGTGATCCGGATTCAGACGGGTTTCTGAGTCCACTAAGATATGGACTAGGGCAGAGGTCTAGACAGTTCAGAGATAGGTACACTCTAAAATCATTTGCGTTCAAAACGAACCCAGATCAAATTGGTTGAATGAATATGACCCCAACTGGGCCGAGTGAATATGAATTCAATATGAACCCAATTGGGTTCACATTCACTCATCCCGGTTGGTTTGGGTTGATTTTTGCCCCAACTGATTTTAATTTAGAGTATAGCAAACTTGTAGTAATGCTACAAGTCAGTAGGTTTGTTGAAAGACTCTAGCACGTGGCAGATTGTGTAGTAGTCATCGGATATAGTTAGTAGGGGTAGAAAGCAGTAACATTGGTATATGCATCAGTACAACTAGGAAATAATAAAGGACATATTTGACAGTGGCAGTAGTATAGAAGACATTAGTCTATCGACTATGTAGTAGCTAATAGCCATGGGATGGTCTAGGAACTAAGAGCTAGTCCATCAGTTCCCAAACGCTAGTCCACTAACCATCAGTCTTCAGTCATAGACTATCCCTATGTGCTCGTGTGCTATGTTTTCAAGGTACTTTGTTTCCTATCTCATAAGCACATCTCGGTATTTCAAGTATCTAACTATGTACCGCACGTGCTGCGCTGGGTAGATAGTCAGTAGGCAAAGGGAAAAGGCGTCAAATTGGTCGAGGAACTGTATAGGCAGAGGCAGGCTGAGTGGAATGGAGCGATCGGATTGAATCTACAAAAATTCAGTGGATAGCAGGGATCGACACCAGAGATAGCTAGTAGCCAGAACAGAACAGAAAAGCTAAAGGTAGTAACAAAACAACAATTATACTTCGAGTCTAGGATCTTCTTCTCTTCCGGAGTACACTTCAGGCCAAGCAGCGACCCTACTTCGTAATGGCCCTACAGCATTATGTTTAACTGAAGATGACAGTCTCGAAAAGTCCATTTGGGTAATTTTTGGTAGTTGTCGGTAGCTTCCGGTAATTAGATATACTCGCATCCATTCGAACATACCATCCCAACATCCCCTAACTTCGTCCTAGACCTTCCAGGGTGATACTAACCACGAGCCCCCATAAAACCAAGATGGCGACCTTTATCGTACAAAATGGGTGACGAAAACTAGAATACCATATGATATACGTGGTACCAGTCCCAAAGGTTTTCTTCCTACCAAAACCTTGGCTATTCCTCCCTAAGGCCTAAACATTTCAGATGGTTAAGAATTCGTTTCCCCTTCATATCTAGTTTATTCGTTGTGTTTCGGCAGATGCTTGCTGCCGAGATAGTCACCCCCCCCCCCCCCCCCCCCCCCACAACACACACACATAGTAAGCAGTTTTCTGTCAGTTTGGAAGAGAGAATTCCCCTAGTCTCCATATTCAAGTAGGCTTTTTACGGCCCATGGGTATAACCTTCCTTTTGTTTTCATTTTTATTATTGGTATCTCTTGCTCTGGGCATTGTCGAGAAAATTTGCGTTGCAGATGGGTCATTGTAGTCCGGCAGAGGCTGGGCCTAACCTGGAAATTTTGGTGTGGACGCAATGTTTTTGACGTAACTGTTTGTGATGCATTCGAATCCGTTTGATGCCAGTCTGGAAACTGGGAATTTGAGTTATTTGCATTTTTTTAAAAATGGCCGTCAAAATGGCGGCAAAATTTTTCGAAAAGTAAGAATGAGCAATTTTGTGAAATTTTATCGCCCTTTCTGAAGGATATCATTGTGGTAAGTTCATATTTACCTGCCCGCCTCATGTTAAACAAAAACATCCGGGTTATTCAGCGCTTGTTATGTATAAAGAATAAAGAGCGTTGTATAATCACCAAGAGTGGCAATCACAACTATCATGTTCATTGGGTCAACTTAGAACGCACTTGTTATGTCAGTGATTGGTACTCTTGGAGGTTATACAACGCTCTTTATTCTTCGCAAACGTCTGATTTTGCCATTCGAAGCGCACGTGTTTCTTGAATTTCTCAAAGCTAATCTAATTGTTTCTTATATCTTAGCCTTTTCTTGCCAATTTGTAGTTTATTTCATTACAGATAACCTCTTTCTTCATTCACGCACGATTTGACGTATAGCTGTCCGTTTACATTATATACAAGAGGATTCACTTTGCCGTAGCCTATTTTCGTGCAATAATAGGATATACAATGGCATGCCATTCGCAAACTTGCTTGTTCTGGGAAACTATCCCAAACTGTATTAACAAGAAAGAAGTTTTGGTAAAACTCGGTCCCGATCGAATATTGTTGATCACTAAAGCAAGCAGACAGAAAGTAAGAAAGTAATTACAATGGCTGCCAACAAACGTTCAATCAAAGTTGGAGAGACATCACTTGTTGACACTTCTCGCATATATTCAAGAACCATTGCCCTCCAGTCCTCTGGCCAAACTTTGCCAATGAAGGATATACTGAAATACGAGCTTGCACCTTTACATTTATCTATGTTCCTCGAATCGAGTGACTTGTGTATTGCCAAATCCAAGTCTGATCTGAAGAATAAGCTTGCATGCGTAGTAACATCACGAAAGTTACCTGTATCGCAGTGCCCTGTGATCGACAGCTGTGCAATCATGTGGGTACTGCACTGGCCCACAAACGGTACTGTCGCAGACTTTGTGTCAACATTCTCTAATTTTATCACGACACACCTCATGAAGTCGAATGTATATCTTGTCTTTGGCAGGTATTTTGACTTTAGCACTAAGTCGTGTGCCAGCACAGAATGTGGCAAATGCATGTCCACCTAACATCCCACTGCCACCAAGGCAAGTGGTTTTGTCGAATTCCACAAACAAAAACCAACTCATAAGTCACATATGTTCACACATCACCGATGACAACAAGAATTTGGTGAGTTAAACACCGAGCACGAAGAGGCTGATACCATCATTTGCCAACAAGTCAATTACATCCAGAGATCATGCAAAAACATTTGCCGCATTAACGTCATATCAGATGACACGGACGTGTTTGTCCTCCTAACTTTCTTCTAGTGGAAGAACAAAATGGGCTGCTTATTGACAATGGAAGCTCCGAGTGGGGAAAGAAAGGTCATTGACATAGGCGAAATATGCATGAAAAATGTCTTAATTGTCCCAAAACTCATCGCAGCACATGCACTATCGGGCTGTGACACTGTCGCACAATTGCAGGGTGTTGGCAAAGTAGGTATGTTGAAGAGACTGCAGGGTTATTCATTGGACGGGCTTGGTGATCATCGTGCAGAAATGGGCGCTGTGTTTGTCGAAAGTACCCTTCTGATCAGTGCTTGCTATGGTTATTCGGTTACAGAAATGACCGAAGCCAAGGTCAATGTCTGGACATCCAAAACAGCAAAGGCGCAATTATCTGCCCCCCCCCCCCCCCCCCCCCCAGATAGCAAGCCTTCCACGCTCCACGAGAATTTTAATGTACTTTTGTGGCTCGAGCATCCCACCAAAACTCGATCCATCTGATTTTGGATGGACCACTGATGCCTCGAGTCTCGATTGTGGTATTTGTGTTCATATATCTGAACAGTTTTCGATATACCGGTATACCGCGGTATTTTTTTGAATACCGATACCGGTATTCAGTTTTGAATATCGTGCAGCCCTAATTCACTTTATACATAAGTTGCTTATCTCCGGCTCGTACGGCTTCGTCTTTATCGCCAATGTGTCAGTTAAAGTTTCCTATTATAAAACTTTTAAGCCCTTGGTTTGCCAGTTTCGTATTATGATATTAGATAGTAGTTCTGTATATACTGAATCATTCCAGTCAGATCTGCTTTTGTTTGTTAAATACGTCACCTCAAGCAGGGGCGTGGCCAAGCCAACTGAAGTGAAGGGGAGACAAAATATTTTTCTGCTACCAATTATCCCCTACTTCATTTCACCTCGTGCTGGGGAAAGTCCAGGGTTTTCCCAGGGGACAGATATTAACTTCGCAAGCCTACTGGAGCACCCTGGGTACGTTTTGAGAGCTTATGCACCAGTTTGACACAATAAATATCAGGCTGAGAGTACATGAATCAGTTTTAGGGATTTCGAGCATGAACGTATATAAGGTTGACATTTTTTAGGAAAAGTGTGGGGCTGCGGTACGAGTCCTTCCCAATCTCCTCTGCCCATTTGATTGCGACACTGATCTCAAGGGCGCCAAATTTGTTCTTATCTTACCTTTGGCCAGTCCCTGTGTCCTTCTATCTCATATCTCATTTATGTTGTTCCCTTTCATGTACATCTTCGTTGGAGATACTTTACCCCACTCAGCTCTAGCCTAAAAGTGGTTCCGCCAGATGCAAACTATTCCACTCATACTTTCGTCCCACGTCTACCGTGGAGTAACAGGTTGACAGCCAATCTGGCTATGTTATCTCCCTGCGGTGTAAACAGATTGTTATTAGTTAATCTGTACCTTTTCTTTTACTCGGTGTATCAGCATTTGATGTTTATACCGGCACTGTAGAATCTCACCTGTCAAAAAAGAAATGCAAGAACACTGGATCGGAAATACTATTTCCAATTGTTTTTTCTTGATTCCGCAATATTTTATATCAGAAATGTCGACTCAGTGGTGAAAGAATGTCGCGATCGGATCCCAAACTGATCCTGAAAAAGACCGTTTTTGTGACCACAGTACTGTAAATTGTCTCCATATATTAGTTCTTTATTTTTATTATATGACTATGATATTTTTACCCTAAATACCAGTACTGTTTGACGATTTTATCCAGACTGTCGGATCACACCAGGTGAGATTTTCCCGGATCAAAAATCCATATCACACTCCTACGGAAATTGCCGAGAATTTCCGTATGAATAACGTCGGACTATTTATCCGTAAAAAATAGACTTCGTAACTTGGGAAGCTGTGACACAGTTTGATTCAAGGGAATAAGTATATCGAGGTAAGCAAATTAAGTTACTGTTAGTGTGTCAGTCATATAATGAACCTATCATCATAACAGTGTGTTGATCCGTGTCGTAGTATCACGTCGAGTTGAGGTGACCAGATTGTCGGATCACACGACAATCTGGTCACCTCAACTCGACGTGATACTACGACACGGATCAACACACTGTTATGATAATATGTATGGCTTCACAAAGTGAGTGTCAGCAAGTACTAAAAGAACTGGGAGAGCCTCGAGTACAATATCGTTAAACAAATGCATATGTCACGAAAAAGATGCCCGTCAGAGGTTTCCTTTGTGTAGTATTTCTGAGTGCAACACAAGATCTTTGCAATCACACAATTACTTTCAACAGACACTGGCGCTGGGACGATGTCGCCCTTGTCCCTTGTCTGAAGATAACTTTTAAGAGCCACTGGAGGAAACGCAGTAATATGACCCCAAATGTCAAAAAAACTTTATTGCGTGGAGACTGTCATTGGAGGTTCCAAAATAGCAATGGATCGGTAATACTAGTTTGCTCAGAATTTGTCAACACCTCAAGTGAGTGTTAGATCAGAGGGTACTTGGGGAGCACGGGTCAAGATTCTGAGTTATCGAGATAGGGAGTGGGATAAAGCAGGAAATTTATTTTGGACAGATGTTATGATACAATGTGCAAAACTGGATTGATTTGGGTTTCTTCCTCCTTTCTTTGAGCGTCTTCCGTCCTGTTTCCACATAGAGCGGTGCATTGCTCGCATTTAGGGTGGCGGCTGTAACAATAAGTGCATGAGCGCTAGCAATTTGAATGAATGTCTTCGGGATTTATCAGGGTTTTTGCCATTATAATTATCCCAACCATATCTGCATATCTGCATATTCCAGTAAAGGCCTAACGAAAGTAAAATATATCTTCTTCAGTATATACGATCTAGAGTGATTTGTTTTGTTTTTTTGTTTTTGTTTTTGTTTTCTTTCTATACGATCCGGTCGTAACCATGTTTTTTGTGAAAAGGTGTTCTACGTAGCTATCCCATGAACAGTTAGAATTGAGAATGACACCTAAATTAGCCATCGTGCGGAATCTTAGTCGAAAGGCCATAGTCTCTTTTTTAAGGGATTAAATTCTACCAACCACGTACGACTCCATTCATTGTACGACCCTACCAACATGATTATTCTGGATAACAGCAGCCCTATTAGTGTTTTCAGCTACTAAAAATAAGATTGTATCATCGGCAAAAAGTGAATGCAGCTAGTTAGACCTAAAACTATTCTGTTTAATGTAAATTAGAAACTGAAGAGGGTCCAGAATAGATCCTTTGAGCATCCCCGAAGTAACAGGTTTCCAAGAGGATTCATCTGAGAAGATCATCACTCTTTGCGGGGCCCTACCTTTCATCAGTCCATGTCAGGCTATTCCCATCACAATTAATGTGTTTTTAAATATTACCTTTCATTATTTTCTCTATATAGCGTTATAGAAAATTTTGAGATTCGCACAGCTCTGATAAAAATCGATTGATAACGAATGTCGAATAAGGAACTGCGTGTAAATAATGGTTGTCACGTCCATCCTGATAGGATGTTACCATTCAGGGCTTCAGTTTTGAAAGGTTAACACAATTCTTTTTCTGCCCGGGTGATGAGACATCACGCCATGCCGGACGTACTGTCATTCCGCGTATCCATGGAGCAACAGGAAACTCAGCCGCACGAGCAAAATCAGACTGACAAATGATTCTTGACTTTTTCATTTAAACATTCCGATCCAAAGTGTTCTGTTTTAATAGTCATTTATAACCAGTATGTGTTTTCCATGGCACTTCACGCTACTGTCGGTTCGATTTCCTGTTTCCCACAAATTACATCGAGCCAAGGACTTCAGTGTCAACAAATAACGAAAATATATGGAAGATGGTGAAAGACTTCTGTGATCATCTTGTTTAATAAGAAGGTATGATTAAAACAGCTATACTTTTCACTGAGAATCGGACTGAGAATTTCGAATCGAACCAAATCTCGAATGGTATTTCACGTATATTCAAGCATGAATATTGCCAGTGTCCACTCAAATATTGTATTCAACGGCGACTAGTTTGTTTTGGGCCAGTCAATCAAAAAAGCGGAACATTCCAGAACGGAATCAAAGTAGCTTCGGACACAGAATCTCCTTGAACTCTTCTTCTATCATCGGGTCTCCTGTACAAACCCCTAATGACAGGACAAAAGGAGTTTAACCCTTTACCTAACATGAAAAGCAGACGACACTTGCAAATAAAATTCTTGAATAACTCATTTTTTTCATTATTTGTCTCAAAAACATGGGTTATGACCCTTCTTTGGAACGAGCTCGACGAGCTCGTTCCAAAGAAGGGTCATAACCTATGTTTTTGTGACAAAAAAATGAAAAAAATAAGGAAAATTAATTGGCGATTTTTGTGAATAGCGCTGGCCGGTTTTGGCTGTTACGTTGAGTAAAGAGTTACGAGGAGACAAATAGTAAGATTTTGAGAACATCTCGACCATTCGGAAATTTTTGAATCAGAGCTCCTGGAACCTAATCGAATTATCGAGACGATTTCGAATCGAACCGACTTCCGAAGCTTCGCAGGGCCCTACCTTTCAGCATTGCGTTTCAAAATGGGATTTTCGCAAACATTACAGTTTATGGCGATTGGGAGAATCCAGTCTGTTTTTTTCTGGGGGGTTCAGCAATAATTTAATCCAATAGACCCGAATAGGGTTGTTAGATTAAATTAGTACTGACCATCCTTACTATTGGTTGCCCATTATGTTGTTTGCTCATTTCTTTTGCGCAAAAAATTATGCATGCCGGCTTGGAAGGTTAATAATGAGATGTATCTGTCAAAAACGATTCAAACAGGGAATGATGTCAGAGTTATATCAATGCACCAAAATCTATCTATCTCCCACCAGGCCATAATACGGCAGACCCGTATTCGCCTCTGTGCCTAAATTAGGCTAAAGGCCTGACCTTTAACATTTGAAATGGATGCCTGCCTGTCTGCGATAATTTTGAATGTACAGGTCAATATGTAAACTTCTTGCATGTGTTAGAGTTAGGACAGCGGTCTCATAACTACACATTCGGAATTTTATGTGGAGATGAAAATTCCCAATGAACCAAGCCAAGGTAAGTTGTACTGCAGTACAGCAGTCGGCGTCGTCACCTGACTATCTGTCCATATGTTTGTCTGCATATGCAAACGATATCTCAGTAACCGTAAACATGGCGATGGACACATTCCATTCACAACGTTATTCTAAATTATTTTGATCTATTTTTGCATTTGCAGGTCAATTAATCAACGGTCAAGGTCGCAAGATGAATAAGCACATATTTTACATTTATTGTGATTCCGGCCTTCTCTTGTAAACCGGTTGCTTTTACAAAGTGAAGTAGCAGGTGTTGTGTTCCCCACTAAAGGTATTTTCAGCACAATATTTTCCACATGAACATGGGACAGAACATGGACGATAGACTGGTCTTCTTGAAACTCAGCACATTTTGCATGGTTTACAAAACCTGAGCTTTAAGATCTTCATAACTGTGCAATATGGGATCAATTTGAGAATTTACCTAACGTAAAGGAGATATCTATTTTAACAAATAAATTGTCGAGTCCAAAGTGTGTGGGGGGGGGGGGGGGGGGGGGGGGCTCCCCATGACCCTGTCTTTCAGAATTTTTTGCTCTCTATCGAGAACAATTGTTGGCCACCCGAGCGTTTTCTCTGAAATCCGCCATTATCATTTTATGACCATTTGAAGAAACCACAATTTTCAATGTGCAAAATACTTTTATGTTTCAAATATCACTTGCATGAAATCTCTCGTTATATTTATAAGACATTCGAGCAGTCATATACACGTAAACATTGCGTGTTTTATTATTGTTTTAGAGAATTATATTCGTTAAACGAAGGTAATTCTCTAAAATAATAATAATTATTATTATAATTATTTTTACTACTATTATTATTATTATTATAATAGAACTTTCCGACATTTCCTTTATTAATGTTTCAAAAAAGTCTTTTGAGTAAGGCTGCACGATCGTACAGACGGTCAATGACACAGAAGCTCTGTCAGAAAATGTTAACTCTCGACCACCTCCCCCACCCCTCCCCAAAACAAAAATGTAAAACTTTGAGGTCCTAGCTTGGGTGGAAAGTAAAGTTAGTAATGCCTATAGCGATTACCAGGAAAATTCTGAAAACCTCATGAACTGTTATTTCGAGGATGGAATGGACAAATAAGATGCAGTTGTAGCAGCACTCTGCAGCAGCCACACCACTCCAAAACAGTGTCAGAGCAGCCATCGGTGCTAAATACCTTAATACGCCGGTGTACATGAAGAAGTTCCATGAGGATCCGATTCACAAGATAATTTAAGAGACTTCAAAACGTCTTCGTGAAGTATGGCTTTGAAGAATCTCAAAAATTTGATGGAAAAAAAGAAAATATCTGTTCGACGACTTCATGCAGAATACTCATTCGAAGTGGAAGGTGATGAAGTGACCGAATACTCTGAACAATGTAACAATTAATGTTACCGTTGTATATTTTTATGTTGTCTTTTATACCTCCCCAGCTGAATTACCCAGATAAAGAAGCCACTTGTCACCGTCAGATAGCTATCCTCTAAAAGGTATCTTCCCTCAGTGTGTCACTGTCTCTAAGTATCCTTGAATAACCAGACGAATCGTAGAGTCGTTCGAGGAATCATTCGTTCGAGGATTTTCTCGACAGATCATTTGCTCGATAAAATTCGAGTCATTCGAGCAATACCTGTTCCACACACTGCGCGACAGTTTATTTGCTCGACGAGATTCGAGACGTCCGAGCAATGCCTGTTCCCGTCACTGCTCTCGTTGCCAGTTTCGATCTTACCAGTTCCATGCTGGTAGTGTTAATGCACTTGCAGACCAGGGATGGGAAGTTTGAAAGTCGCTGCTAGAAGGAGCTAGTAGTACTAGACGCCAAGAGAATAATGCTTTCAGAAGTCCTTTCCCGGAATCCCTTCCTAGAAAACAGCTGTGGCTGTGGTTATTGAATTCTTTTGTTCTGAGATGAGTCGTCGAGTCGTTCAAGGAGTCACTTTCGAATAATTACTCAATAGGTTATTTGCTCGACGAGATTCGAGTCGTTCGAGCAATGCCTGATACAGTCACTGCTCGAATGTCTTTCAGATTTACGAACCACACAAACCTTCGTTATATACAAGGGAGAAAACTATGTATAGGTAGATACATGTTATGATGTTAGGCTCCAGAAAACAAAATAGACGGCGGAAACATGTGTCACTCTAACTACGCTGTGCATGTGCACTGATACCAATCCTTACGCTGTAATGACGTCACCACATCGCCGCTCCAGAGAACAAAATGGACGGCGGAAATACGTGTCACCCTAACTACGCTGTGCAAGTGAACTGATACCAATCCTTACGCTGTGATGACGTCACCACATGGCCGCTCACTCGAAAAGCCATAACAACCCAAAATTGCGTCTCTGGGTCACCTGTCTATGAAAATTACATAATATTATGAGATCTACCATTACATCCACAAAATACGATGCATCCGTCACAAAATATTTTTATCAATGGAAAGAATTTTCTACGTGCTTCAAAAATTGAAGTCTGTCCATTCGATCAAAAAGCAAATTTTTAATGATGTGAATTTTAATGATTTTCTCCCATATCCTTCTATACTATATAATATTCTTTGGAAAGCAGTCATTTTGGTTCATGCGCAAAGCCCCACAAACAGATTATTCGATATGAATAATTTAAAACTACAACCTTACCGGGCGGTATGATTGTTTTGCGATGCCTTTGTATATGTAAAACGGAATCGTCATTCAGTGTAGCAGTTTTGTATTTGATGATCCTCTTCAAGGAAAACAAGTTTTAAAAAGTTAACCATTTGAACCCTGGCGGTATCTATCATGTCAGTTCAATGGAAGCAATTGAAAGAGTTTATATTAATTATTTGGGGGTAGACCGATTAATATTTTCAAGGTGCAGCCACAAGGCTGCATGTTGAAAATATTGATTGGTCTACCCCACACTTTAACTTAGCAGCCTGGGACGACCCGAGTTGTGTCCTTGGGCAAGGCACTTTATCCTGGTTGCCTACATGGGGGCTCGATGACGCCGTGTACTAAGGCGTACTGCACGTCGATGGTTCACATGTCTTCAACCGCTGTAACCCTGCTTGAGCGGAGCTTGAAGAGAGTTAGAATGTTGAGGTGCTGACAGTTGCTCGTCGATACTCGGTTGTTCTCTCCGGGTACTCCGGCTTCCTCCACCCGTAAAACTGCCACGGTCTCGATTAGCCATTGTGCATAAGTATATCACCTTAAACACCAATAAATAAATAACTTTGCAGCCATCCTACTTAATGAAAGTATGACGTATTATGTTCTGGACCAGAAAAACGTTCTCTCGGGTTCAACGGATTAACGAGAGGAAGCCATTTCTATTAGTAAATTTCATAATGTTTCTTAATTAACCCTTTACCTAACATGAAAAGCAGACGACACTTGCAAAAAAAATTCTTGAACAACTAATTGTTTTCATTTTTTATCTCAAAAACATAGGTTATGACCCCTCATTGGAACGAGCTCGTCGAGCTCGTTCCAATGCTGACAGTTGCTCAGTTGAGACAAAAAATGAAAAAATAATGAAAATTAACTGACGATTTTTGAGAATAACACTGGCCGGTTTTGGCCGCTGGCCGGTTTGGGTAAAGGGTTAACTGGGTTTTGCGCATCTGTCGAGTTCTTTCCCGACTTGCCTCAACTTTCACGCAATTTCCACTCTGTAATGTAATATGATTACCTCTGAATCCGGCATTGCTGTTTCTGAAGAAAACTTCAGGCAATCTTTCATACTACGCTCAAGCTCTGACTATTTTCAGAGATGACATGAGCTTGGAAACGTCAAAAACTCACAACTATTCATGACCCGGCAGGCTTACTTGACTGCCGTCGTGTGATGACGTACATTGCTAGAATCGATTTGAGAAGTTCAATTAACCTCAATGGCCAGCATATATGCTTATCCCCATTCCATATCACATTAGTCAGGCAAACCACACGTAAATTTTTCGCTGGACATGTCTCTCTCAAATCAATGTATAATGATATTGATTATCTGGGTTTCTCAAAGCAGGAATATATGAATTTGTTATCCCTTTACCTAACATGAAAAGCAGACGACACTTGCAAAAAAAATTCTTGAATAACTAATTTTTTTCATTTTTTGTCTCAAAAACATAGGTTATGACCCCTCGTTGGAACGAGCTCAAAGAGCTCGTTCCAACGAGGGGTCATAACCTATGTTTTTGAGACAAAAAATGAAAATATTTTGAAAATTAATTGGCGATTTTTGAGAATAGCGCTGGCCGGTTTTGGCCGTTACGTTGGGTAAAGGGTTAAGGGTTGACTTTATTTCCATGGCGAAATAACTGACCCATTAACCGTGAAGTCTGCACCTTTTGCGCTTGCAAACTATCGGGAACAGTCATGGTCGTAAATCCAGGGGGTGGGGTGGGGGTGGGGGTGGAGTGAAAGGGCGTGGAAGATGGTTGGATGGGTGTGTCTCCCCTCTAATATTTTCCCAGACCCAGGACTTCGTAGGGCACTCGTCGGGAAATTGTTGACCACTGCACTGTACAACGATCGGCCAGGAAGCAAGACACAATTGTCCAACATAACGTGGGGGTG
The DNA here is from genome assembly GCA_031216915.1 of Pictodentalium vernedei. NCBI lineage: Eukaryota > Metazoa > Mollusca > Scaphopoda > Dentaliida > Dentaliidae > Pictodentalium > Pictodentalium vernedei. Next base: position 241,638,710 of record CM062291.1, read on the forward strand.
CATAGCTGAATGGTATTTACGTGATGCCGGCGTTACGGCGTTCATATATCGCCATTCCAAATTGTAACGTTACTGCTGTGATAAACTTGTTTATGATCGTTCGACTATCAATAATGTAAAGTTTCTTGTTGGATGTAAAGCACCGAAGAAGGCCGTTGGTCGAAAGCTTTGTACTATATGAGCATCTTTACTGCTATTATTACGCCTATATTATCGCTTGTGGAAATATTCTGTCTATCAAATATTCACTCTATCGCCAATCGTCATTCGTCAATCGCTATTTGCCATTTGTCATCCGTCAATCGCTATTTGCCAATCGCCATTCGTCAATCGCTATTTGCCAATCGCCATTCGCCACTCGTCAATCGCTATTCGCCATTTGCTGTTCGCCAATCGGAATGGCAATTGGCGTATCGTCTCGGGAACTCCATACGACTGAGTTATTGATTCGGTATGATTTACATACAACCCAATGGAATTAAGTAACGAGATTGTCTGTGTTCTCATTTGCAAGAGATGATTCATGACCTCCTATTTTCTGAAGAGTCTTTGGCCACGGACAAGGAAGCTTGATGAAACTCTAGATGTTCTTTGGAGGTCGATGGAATTAAATAGATGACCTCTTTAAACATACCACTTTCTAATCTAAATATAATTGCATAGAAATATATTTGTCATGTTCTCAGGCTAATTCAAATCAAATCCATAGAATAACCGTTACTCTGTCATAATTTCTTTCATTAACATTCAAAGTAATAAAATTATATAATGCAAAACACCACAGTCGCTCAAACAAACACCACTCACGTTCCAAGAAGTGATGGAACAGAAACTGCTGCAGTCGATATTGTTCTTTTCAAATTATTAAAATAAGAATTATATTTTCCTTATAACAATTTACGACGTTTTAATTCGTTGCTGTGGCCTGACCTAACAGCAAACGAAAAATCTATTCTTTGAGATGTGAGAAGAGTTAACCCCCTCAACAATGATGTGAAAATAATAAAATTTGTCCCAGCATGCAACTAAGAATTTAACCAATTCAACCCCGTTTGACCGGGGGGGGGGGGGGGCGGTGGTTCAGTAGGTAGAGGTGCAGGCTGCAAGCCGAGAGGTCCTCAGTTCGAATCCCACCTGCGGCAACCGCGTTGTGTCCTTGGGCAAGACACTTCACCCCCATTGCCCATGTGGGGGCACGGTGACGTCGTGTACTAAGGCGTACTGCACGTCGATGGTGCACTTGTCTTCAACCAATGCTAACCCTGCTTGTGTGGAGTTAGTATGTTGGGGAGCTGACAGTTGCTCGGTGGTTCTCTCCGGGTACTCCGGCTTCCTCCACCCGTAAAACTGCCACGGTCATGGCTAGCCATTGTGCAGAAATATGTGACCTTAAACCCCAATAAATAAATAAATAAATAAATAAATAAATAAATAAATAAATAAATAAATAACCCCGTTTGATAGAGCCCAAACTCTCTCTCTCTCTCTCTCTCTCAATTTCCTTCACAGCTTTCAAATAATAAGTAGGAATGTTCACCCTCTTTTCTGTAATTTTGCGTTTAACCCTTTACCCAACGCAAGGGCCAAAACCGGCCAGCGCTATTCTAAAAAATCTCCAATTAATTTTCATTATTTTTTCATTTTTTGTCTCAAAAACATAGGTATTGGTGACCGGTTCCTACTTTGCCAGTTGTTAATGTTATTGGGGTTTAACGACACTTTCGAAACCAGGTCCAGTTTTACGGGTGGAGGAAACTGGAGAACCCAGAGAGAACCACCGAGCAACGGTGAGCAACCGTCAGACTCCCCAACTTACCAACTCCGCACAAGCAGGGTTAGTGTTGGTTGAAGATAGGTGTGCCATCGACTTGCAGTACGCTTTAGTACATCGCGCCCCCACGTAAGCAATCGGGATGAAGTACCTTGCCCAAGAACACAACGCAGTTACCCCCTGGTGAGGATCGAATCGTCGACCTTTCAGTTTGAAGTCCAATGTCATAACCATTGAGCCGCCGCGCTCCCTACGTTCCCAGTAAAACAAAGCTTGTTTACAACAGTAACCAGGCACTGCGTCACTTCCATAGATTCTAATAAACAAATTTGCAGTTCATGGAACCTAGGTTAAGTTATCCCAATGGCTCATGGATTGCAGATTTCTTATTTCGGTCCTCCAATATCTTCTGGTCGAGAAGAAAGGATAGAGAGGTATCTGTGTATCAAATCAACATGTGCGTACTATAACGTGAGTGAACAATTACAAAAATAAAACTATGTTCATTCATTATTCTAAAAAAATATATTCTGACTTTAGTAATGATTACTCCATGTTTACAAACGTTTAACCCTTTGATCCCTAATGGTTTCTTCCATACCAGTTCAGAACCATCATCTGTCAGAGTCTTTATCTATTGACTAAAGTGAATTTTTTGATTTGATTGGTTGATAGATACGTGGTATGAGACCATATTCATTGAAACCCACGATACGTCCGGCCAGCCACTGACAAATTCCCCATACCCAGTGGAAGCCTCGTTCCGAAATCTACAAATTGTCCATACCCCGTAGAAGTCAATAGACGCATGTAAATTTATTTATCCCATGTCTGATCACGGCCTGAACTATTCGCAAAAAATCGTCATTCCAGTTTTACAGTGCACATGTATTATATTTTAATTTTTTATCTCCAAAATATAGCTCATGACCCCATATTGGAATGAGCTTGTCGAGTACCCTCCAGTGTGGGGTTCATAAGCTATGTTTTTGAGACAAAAAAAGATAAAAAGAAATTCAATATTTTTTTTTATACTAGTCATATCGGCATATTTTCACAAAAACTCTTTTGCGCAAAAATTCCACAGAAACCTGTATGGCTCAACAATGGAAGATAAAAGATCTCATGCTGTGTGTGTTCACACATGAAATAGATTGTACTTCTAAAACGGAAAGTCAATAGATTTCGGCCTCATGGGATACGGCTGGCTTCGGGTAGGTAAAAACCCGTACCACGTGATCAGACACCGGGTAACTAATAATATTCGTCACTTTGGGTAAGACCAATTAATATTTTCAACGTGCAGCCTGAGGGCTGCACGTTGAACATCTTGATTAGTCTACCACACACATTCACTGAGTAACTATCTACTTTATGAATTCAGGTCGTATCACGATCTTGGAAAAAAGGGCCTTTCCGGTTCAAAGGGTAAAGAGATTTAAACACTTCCTCTTCGAATACCAAACAAGATATAAGAGTAGCCACATGTCAAGTCAAACAATGAAGATGTATATGGCTTTGTAAGGCATTCCAATGATAACTTCTCCATTTGAAATCAAATTGACAAGGTATAACTTCAACTCCATTGAGTTATTTATTTATTGGTGTTTAAGGTCACATACTTATGCACCATGGCTAATCGTGACCGTGACAAACCGGAGAGAACCACCGAGCATCGACGAGCAACTGTCAGCTCCTCAACATTCTAACTCCGTTCAAGCTCCGCTCAAGCAGGGTTACAACGGTTGAAGACATGTGCACCATCGACGTGCAGTGCGCCTTAGTATATGGCGTCATCGTGCCCCCATGTAGGCAACCGGGATAAAGTGCCTTGCCCAAGGACACAGCGCGGGTCGTCCCGGACGGGGATCGAACTCGGGACCTCCAGCATAGAAGTCCAACAGTCTACCTCTGAGCCATTGTGCTCTTCAACTCCATTGAGAAGTAAAAGTGCATGGGAACAACAAACACAATCACATTGTTTCTATTACCCTTTTATCCAACGCACAACATAGTAAAATTTGTTATTTGAATTATTGTGTTTTTCGAAGTTCGACAGAACCATCTCATGTGAGCTCTCATTGAAATGAGCTCGACGAAGGGTCACATGATATGGGTTTTGTTGAAATTTGTTTTAAAATATTTTTTTTTTAAATTGTCCAATTTGCATATTACGCGGGCGGGTGATACAGATTCGTTGGGTAAAGGATTAACCCTTTGAACCCTGGTGGTATCTTCCATGTCAGTTCAATGGCAGCAATTAGACGAGTCCATGTTTATTATTTGGGTAGACCGATCAATATTTACAAGTGCAGCCTCGAGGCGGCACGTTGAAAATATTGATTGGTTTACCCCACACATTTACTGAACAGCCATCCTATTTAATGACGTTATGACGTAACATGACCCTGGCCTGAAAAGCAGTCGCTCGGATTCAAAGGGTTTACGATAAAACAGAAATTACATGCTAAATTGAAATAAAAATGAAAAAAAAAGTTCTTTCTTGACTCAGTAATATTTTTGGAGGTGTTAGACTAAAGTTTTCATAAAATTGTAAAATAACACCCCAGCCCCCCATTCCCGCCCACCTCCACGTCTTTTAGTAGGAGATACATAGAGGATATCTGGTGTTTTTTGAGTGGATACCGAAAATTTTCTCACGAGTGACCTGGACAAATGTTTACTTTTCGCGGGTGGCTTGTCCAAAAATGTGATACTAACATGTAGGTACGTGATACTAACATGTATATGTACGTGATACTAACACGTACGTACATGATAACTAATAAGTACGAACGTACGTGATACTGACGCATACGTACGTGTTAGTATATTTTTATTTTTTCTCTGGTGGCAGTAATTAGCTTGCATTGTTTAATAAAACTGTCCAGTTAGTTTCTTTTTCTTCTCAAGGTCACAGTGTTCTTAAAACGCTGACCTACAACCTACAACGTAAAAGATGAGAATGCGTGCTGAGAATGTTCAACAATTTCAAAAGTTATTGATTTTGTTGGTAAATTATGTTATTAGAGATATTGACCTGTTTGTGGGTCAGCGCTAGCTATTAAGACAGAACTGAATGTTATCTTGGTATGTTATTAAATAAAGCTGTGAAATGTGTCAAAAGCTGATTGTTGCTTGAAATAAATGGAATCGATTCCGTACAATTTTTTTCTTTCAACATTGAGTAGTTGTCCAGCAACCCATAAAGTGCTAGATGGACTTCTCAGTGTGAAATGCGCCAAATAATAGGAACAAAATTAACTCTCATTACACTGATGTCAAAAAACAGAAATTTCAAATAACAATTTCTTTCCATAATGCAACTAGGGGGACTGATGGGGGGCATGGGGAGGCGGCATGTCCCCCCTCCCCAATTTCAGTCATGCCCCCGCCAAGGTGATGTGGCCTACTTATTGATGCCTTTCACAACTTATAAATTATTGTTACAAACGGACTCAGAGTCAAGGAAATTGGGTTTTTTTGGTCTCGAATTTCAACATTTTTTCCCGGGGAATCCCCTCTCCCCGCAGCGAGATAGGGTGTCCTCTCTTGTGCTTATCCCCATCTCGAAATCTACGTGGCTCGGAAGGTGCTGCACTTCCTGTTCTGTATGACCCCCTCCTCCCACCCCCCAAGTAGTTCAGCGATCTGAACGTAGCGGCTACCCCCTACGTAGAGGGTAGCCGCTACGTTCAGATTGCTGAACCAGCCCCACTAGATATTACTCTCGCCCCCCCCTCCCCCCACTCCCCAACTTTGATATCCTAGCTATGCGCCTGTGTTTGACAGAGCTGAATGAGCTCTGTCAAACATGATTAAATTGGTTAAATTCGACGTTGCATCAGAGGAAAAACTTGCAGCTGGAAATTTCGACATTTGTGAACAGGGCCTTGGATAAAAACTGTTTTTATCATCCCACAATGCCCGTAATCTTACTCCAGTCGGAGACAGCGCTACCGATATTTGTATTTTTAACTGACCGGAAATTTTGCTTTTTCTGAACCACAGCTTATCACCCTACACAGAAAAGAGCGTTTGCTCCATTGATGAGTTAGGCCATGTCGCCCCCTGAAGATGCTAATATCTATATGTATCCTATTGTATTCACTATATTTGTATATAATTCCGTTCTGTTCTGTTCTATTAAGACCCACGGCTGGGAAGGTGGGGAAATGAAAAAATAAATACATAAAATTTGAAACTTTTATCTAATATTCAGGGCGAATTTGGCTGATTTAAAAAAAAAACACCCCAATTCTGTTGTGCCTCGTGTGGAATTCGTCTCTAAGCAGATAAGTGGGTGGGAGATCCGAAGAATGACTAGTAGGTCCAGCGCGCCGCTGAACGTCAGTGAATGGAACATTGAAGATGCACGTTGTAATGAACAAACGAGTGAAAATGCGAGTCCACATTAAGCTGCGACTGCGGTGACTATGCTGATCACGTACAGACCATTCTCCAAGAACAAACGGGAGGGGGAGGAGGCAAACGAACGAACAATCAAACTACCATAAATACTTCAGAGCTGCACACCATTATCGGTTACAGCTACAAATTGTCAGACGTGGTGAATGGTTGGTCACGGGCATACAGACAAACGGACGAACTAATTCTGGTACATCTTGGGCTATTTACTTTCCGGTTGCAGATAAAGGTGTCAACTCTTCACACACTGAGGTGCAAATAGTTCTGGCTGCAAATGTTTCCCATAATGCAACTGGAAATTTAACCGATTCAATCTTGTCTCATTGAGCTCTGTCAAACAGGACTGAATTGATTAAATTTCTAGTAGTATTGTTGGAAGCAAATGTTTCCCATAATGCAACTGGAAATTTAACCGATTCAATCTTGTCTAATTGAGCTCTGTCAAACAGGACTGAATTGATTAAATTTCTAGTAGCATTGTTGGAAGCAAATGTTTCCCATAATGCAACTGGAAATTTAATCGATTCATTCTTGTCTCATTACGCTCTGTCAAACAGCACTGAATTGATTAAATTTCTAGTAGCATTGTTGGAAGCACATAATCTCCTTGGCTTACAAAAAAATTGTCCAAACTGACCTCCTGAAAAATTTCAAATTAAAGCACCAAAGGACCCCAGATTCACTCTCAGGGCATTGAATTTTCAAAATTTTCTCGGCACGCCCACCAATGGGAGGGGGGATACCGCCTCCCATACCCATCCCCATCCCCTGCGGCATATATCGACCCGGCACCCCCCCCCCCCCAAAAAAAAAAGTATCCCCCCCCCAATTGGAAACCCTAGATACGCCCCTGATCCAGCATGTGTTTATGTGCCGCTTCTTGGGTGTGCACATTGTGCACTAGCACACTAGCCCATCTTGGCACGATGAGCAGTCTGATTCTTGTATGTAAGGTACCTTAGCATGCACTAGGTCAAGTAACTGTATAGACTGAGACAAGTATGTTTTAATAAATGGAGTGGTCTGAATGAACACTTTAAAGACATAGCCGAGGAAAGAATAAAGACAGGGTCAGATTATCAGATATAACCAGCAGGCCTACAATAGAGCTGCAAGTCAGTCGGAATGGTACAAGACTGCAAGGGCAGAAGACTATGGTATTAGTTGAATACAGTGGAAGCTGATCATAGAACAGATGGTGGTGACTATTGACAATCCAGTGGCAGTGACTTAGAAGCCAAGAATATCATAGTGTGGTCTAGAAGCCAACAGCCGCCCAAATGACAGGAGCCAGATAGGAGCTGTATGGGTGTCATATAGGAGCTAGGAATCATATAGCAGCTGGGGGCCATATAGGAGCTATGTGTTGCATAGGAGCCATATAGAAATTAGGAGCTTTAAGGAGACAGTGCATGTATGTGTATTAGTCCTGCATGTGCTGTACGCCCATTGTACACTAGCACACAAGCCATATCGGCGCATCCAGCATGTGCTTATGAACAGGTACACATTGTTAAACATCGTAGCACCTTGTTGAATGGGGGGAAATCTAATTGCTAGCACACAAGCACATCTGCGCATGTCAGAATAGGGATGTCTTAACATAAGTAGAACTGATAAAGGAATGGGGAGAATAACGACAAGGATACGAATAAAACAAGGATTCTGGAAGAATCCGAGCCAAATAAACGCTTATGGGGTTGTTTGTTTTAATTAGTCAACTCCAGTTCAAGCGAGCAATACCCTCCGCCTCTAGCACTACGTGTTACTCCTATGAGCCCAAGATGGCGGCTTTGGGGTAATTTTCGGTCGTTTTGGGTGATGTAGTTGTCGGGTCCATTTGCGTAATTAGGTTTAAACACATTTTCTTTCAAACATCCCATCCGAACACAACCTCTTTCCTATTAGAAGCCTTCCAGGCTCATGGCAACCACGTGCCACCACAGATACCAAGATGATAGCCTCCAGTAAACAAAATGGGCGACGTAAAAACCGTGTCATTCTAACAACACGCGCTATGCATGAGCAATAACACCGCGTATCACTATGATAATAATTTCATAACATGGCCACTCACGTGGGCTACCGTGACAACCTCACGTGACGTCACTGACTCATGTGACTATAACGTCTCTTCTGGGTTTCTGCCCGAGGTCCTGATAATGGGGGACCAAGTCATATATGCGTTACTACTGACTCGGGTGTGCTTTGATAAAATTTATTATGCACTCGCACACATTGTATGAAAACTTTAAATAGATTTGAACGCAACCCTATCGAAAATATATTATATTATATTATATTAATTATTTATTGGTGTTTAAGGTCACATACTTCTGCACAATGGCTAATCGTGACCGCAACATAGGGATAAAGTCAAATTTAGTCAATCATTTATACTCATTTTGCCCATTTTAGAGGACTTCCACCCCAAGAATTGGTGACTGGGTCCTAATTTACCAGCAAAATGGAGCTCGTTACCCACAGTAAATAAGCGCTGGTTTACAACCAGGGGTTCCCACGGTGGTCGTAATTATATATAGTTGAGTACGAAAGCATTTGGAAAAGCGTGATCTCCGCTGACAAGATGGCGATGGATGAGAAGGACAGCCACCCGCACCGCGGAACTATCCGGGCTCTCCCTTATACTTTTCCAGTGTCACACCTCACCCAAAGGTATGGTTAGCGTGTGGCTAAGGTATGGTACCTGCTTTGCAAATTTCTGGGGTGCAAACCTTAACCACTCCTCATAATTCTACCACACACCTTATCCACATCTGGCAGAAACCATTCCAAATTCCTATTTATGCAAGGCACACCCCAAAGGTACATCAAAAGTACCCAAAGCACATCCCATAGTCTTTAATAATAATCATGTTGGAACCGGCACACCTCAAACATACCCCCATGACTTTGAGCAAATTCTCTTCAAAGGTAACACGCCTTAAGCATACCCAGGGACTTTGGGGAATGCTGAACGTGACGTCATTTGATACGTCACATGATCTCTGCAAGTCGAAGAATGTCTATTTTGTTGTTGTACGTGCTTAAGTCAGCACAACTCAGTCAAATACTACATGCACAGTTGTATCAACTTTTGTGAAGGAAAACAAAGTAGGGTGTATTCACATAAATGTGCAACGTTTGGTTGAATTTAAGATCACTCGTTACATTTTGTCAGGACACCTGAGGCCCCGTAAGGCCTGGTCTGACGTGGGGTTATTTAGTCCCGCTGATGAAATTGCGGGAAATTTAGACCAACGTGGAGGGTTGGAATCCAAGTGTCGCGAACTCGGCACTGGGAGCTGAGTGAGACCGACGCCGTGATTCCTGCCAAATTGGCCTGAAATATGTTCGATTTCCGTTAGGTGTGATTCCTAATCACTTCAGGCTGCGTAATGGAAAGAATGATTTAAAGTAACAACGATTCTTTTATTTACACATAAAAATAAAGCCGTTTCAATATTTCAACAATCAACAATTCGATTCTTTTCACAGAAAATAGGTTGCTAGGGTTAAATAATTCTCAACAATCATATAGTCATTCTATAGCCCTGTACTGGCACTATAGTCTACACACTGGAAATGTTACTACCGTGAGCTCGCCATAAGAGCTTCACAGATCTGAAATGTTATTACCGTGAGCTCGCCATAAGAGCTTCACCCGCTTAGGCTCAAATATCAACGTCTGCGCGTAACTGTACCTCTGGCTGTCGGAGGGTTCCGACCAGCAATGTTCGTCATCTATAAAGCCACCGTACTTCTGATTTGGGTCCGATATTGTCTACTCATACCTTATGTGCCTTTTGAAAGTCCTCCGTGAAAGTCCTATTGAACTGTTCACTGTTCCTAGTTGAATTCACGATTCACAAATGCCCCTTTTTGTGCTGGGGCGAAATTGTCACTCACACCGATCTCTAGTCGGTATTACGATGCTTCGACAGCAAAACAAACTACTCCCAACGCAATCAGTCTGACGCTTCAAAGGGTTAATACGCACAATACAATTAACCTACACTTCTGACTATTGCAGGCTGATACCTGCTACTCGACAATCTAAACTTTAACGTTTCACCTTGGGTTTTTACTTCTCATCGAATTTGGCACTGTAGCCGCCTATCAACCTTAAGCTAAATCAATCGTGGAATGCCCTGTCTGGCGATTCCAGCCGTTCAGGGTCCTGTGATCGAAGGTACCCCGGTGCCAGGAAACAGAGTCCACCTGCCCTGGACTTCACCAACGTGTGTGTGACCCCAAGTGTGTGTCTAATGCTCTCCTCTTCAAGGTGTATATACTTTTTACCCTAAACTGTCAGCTGGACAGACGCTCATCTGTCCATCTGCCAAAACGGTGGAGATGACGTATATCGAAGCAGATACAAGTCATCACGCGCGTGACTTAACGGTGATTTCACTTGTCGAGAGAACCGATTCGTTACTGCCACTCATTGCTATCAGGTGACGACACGACAGACATTCCTATCTTCTAGAATCTCGTTTCTCAATTGGCCGTGACGATATCCTGCCACCAACCGATTACGTCTCGTAAGACTCGCGACTACTGCACAAATTAAATGAGATTAGACCTTATCTAACATACCGTTTCTCCCCTGGGTCCCTGCGCTGAAGCTGGATATACACCACGTGCGTTTTTTCCATGTCCAGCTTCACAGAGAAGTGCAATTCACGTAGGTTTTTCGCCTTGATGCAGAATATCTTTTGAACTTACAATATCTTTATATATGAGGCCCCTTGCCCCTATATTTAGGCTGGCTTTGCTCTGACACATTTTACATTTAAAACGATTCACTTTCCCCAACTTCGTTAGGGTTCGTCGTCTGCTCATGATGATTGCAATTTGTAGACAACTATAGTAACCAAAATTGGACGACACGTACCCATTTGTCAATGGACATCATGTACCAAATAATGAATAACTCGTACCCAAAAATTTTCGCTTGGACAAAACGCCTGCATTTCTTGGACTAAATACTAAAACAGTAATTTGAGTAAACGTCCGAACGGGTTGGACGAAACGGCCGATAGATGTGGACAAAACGTCCGAAGGTTTGGTTTATTTTGGCGCCGGCGCTTGAAAGGTCACAGTGATCTTGAAACTGCATGATTTTCATTCTCTGTTTGAAGTTCTGCTTGGCCGATGAACCCCAAAATTGACATGTTGGTTGGGTATGATGAGGTGAAGGACACTGTTTATTTTGAGGGCAATATGCCAAAGGTCAAGATCACACAGACCTTGAACTTGGTTTCGCTTTCTATTTGAAGTTCTGTCTGGCCGATCAACATCAAACTTCATGTGTTGGTTGGGTATGATAACAGGAAGAAAGAACCCTATTTAGTTTGGGGCCAATGCACTAGAGATAAAAGTAGGTGTGGTTATTGCATTGGGGATTATTTCAGAGGGATCAGCTACCCCGGCGGCCATCTCTAGTTTTACATTTTGACACTATACGGATAATCCGATAAATAAATCATATGTTTATTGTTTCCCACACTGCAGATTCCAAACCAGCAAGTGTAAGGTATATTATATTTAAAAATATAAATTCATGCTGTTAACAAACCTCAGACAGAGCACTGCATGTACACAACATGTGCTGGCAAATCCCAAATGCACCACAGGCACACCCGTGGCAAAATTTGTGGAGGTATCCCAAGCACACACCAGACACTACACGTGTAGGTACCCTCAGCATACCCTAGGCATGCCCTAACAACACCCCAATGGTGGTACCCCAAACCGTACCATTGACACACCTTTAGATGGTTCCCTAAGTGTATCTCAGACATACCTCAAACACACCTCATGGGGTACCCTAAGTATACCCTAACCACAGCCCTGGGATTACCTGATGGAGGTAATCCAACCATACCCCAACCATACCCCAGGCCCACCTTAAGGCAATACCCTAAGCACACCTCAGGCATACCCCAATCATACCTCTTATTAGGTACCCCAACCACACCTCTGAGCTCATTTAAAATTTTGGACCCACACCCTAACCATACCTCAACCATATCTTAAGCATACCCCACTATTTACTTATTTATTTATTGGTGTTTAAGGTCACATATTTCTGCACAATGGCTCATCATGACCACAACATGAGTATTAAATCAAGACCAGGGGTGAGCGTTAATAAACCATGTTGCTCATTTTAGAGAGGGTTTGCTCCTCCCAAGCACTGACGACTGGGTACTATTTTACCAGTAAAACAGAGCCTGTTTACCGCAGTGAACAGGCACTGCTTCACTTCCCGGGGTTCCTGTGGGGAAAGCATACCCCACTATCTGTTAGTAAAAAATATAGATCCACACCTGCGGTGGGTGTAACACCTCAATCAATTTTGTAGCCCACACCCCAGGAGCACTCTATCCACACCTCAACCACACTGCAAAAATAAAAGGGCTAGCACTTTCTCCGTTAGTAGTTGTGCAGTGACCCGGAGAATCCCACCGCACCCGTGACGGTACCTCACGTAATTTCACCACTGTCTAAAATAGCTCCTGTCACAAGACAACGAAGTGGTAGGCCCTACCCTAAACCTGACAAGTTCAGACCTTGATGAAACAGCAGCGACCCCGGATCGGAGGCCTGATAAGGAGATAGCCCCGACAGGGAGGTTCAGTGGTTAGAAGGTAACATTGTTACGTTATATGCAACAGAAGAGATTGCCGTTGGCTGCATGATCAGATGTATACGTGTACGCAGGGGGTGAGCCCCGAGTCAAAAAACAATAAATATTGCCCACTCAGCTAATCTCCGGCATTTTATGCCTTTGCTCGCAAACAGGCGATTGTAATCTAAACACAGTCGCATCCATGGGGTACCATTCACTTTAAACTTCAAGTAGTGTTGTCCAGGGTCACCGAGAGCGAGGGCGGGCCCCGGGGCAATGTGTAGAACGGGTGTTAATTAAGCGATAATTTGGGGCGGGGTCTGTGGGTTGTCACCCGGAAAGGTTTTTTAAATTTGTGCTAGGAGAATCATTCTCCTGCATTTTCTTGACAATATCTACTCAATTATTTCCTTACAATTTGTGTAATTTATTACCTGTATTTCTGTGTGTATGGTACATTTTCTCCAAAACTAATCATGACCACCACGATGCAGGAAAGACCGGTGGAAAACCAACAAACTAAGAATGGAATCAGGCCAGTAATGCAACTACGCACTCTTGCCCTCTTCACCATCGTCGGAGGCCCATACCAAAATTGAGGCATTGAACTTCAAACCGAGAGGTACACGATTCGATCCCCGCCGGGGGTAACTGCATTCTGTCCTTGGGCAAGGCACTTAATCCGGATTGCCCACGAGAGGCATGGTGGCGCTGTGTACTAAGGCGCAATGTACGTCGATGGAACACCTGTCTTCAACCAATGCTAATATAATTCTTGTTATGGTAAAAAAAAACCTTTTTCTAACATTCTTCACCTCGTCGATCACAATATCCGGTGTCGGTGCCCCACGGTGGTACTATTCGCGTATTAAAACACAGAAGTTTCCTTGGTTTTTGTAGCATAACCCCGACTAGCTGATAAAGTATTCCATTTACATCATCAGGGCATGCCTTCTTTGAATGATGTAGTTGCGTTGATGATTTTGTTGGAATATTTTATCAGTTAGAACGTTCCCCATCACAATCAGGATAAATCGGGTTTAGAATCCCCTCCACACCCAATCGGTCATCTTCGAGACATCCCTGACGTTCGCACGGCTAATACAAAAAAATGTTCCCACTTAGAACTCCCAGCAGGGAGCGCGATGGCTCAACGATTAGCGCAACGGATTTCAGATCCACCGGTACCTCTTTGTTCGATTCGGACCGGTGCCCTCTGCGTTGCGTCCTTGACAAAAATGATTTAAAATATTTTGGGGAAAATACTTCTTTGGGACAGCCACCTTTGACGTTGTTTGTATACTTTGAGTTTCTGTAAAGGACAATACGTAAAGTATGGGCACAACCAGGCGTGTGGGGCTACACCTCTCATCGGGAGGGTTAAACCAACCACCCACCCACCCACCCACCCGCATACCCACCCCGTCGGAAAATCAAACAAATTCGCCGGGGAGATAAAATGCAACCACCACAAAAATAAAGGTAATAAACCCGAAGACCCGATACATGTGCACAAAAGGAATAACCCGAGAGGCAAATATTCACTGTGACATTTTCCAACTTACAAACAATTTCTCGCACCAGGCCGAACCATGGTCGGCCCGCTGGATCCGAGGACGCTGTACTCCTCCCCGGTCGGGGAAATCCTGGCGTCACCCGTGGGCACAACTAGTCAAAACAATCTACATAAAGCTCGTACCCATACTCCCACTGAATTCGTGTCGATTAATGTTTTGCGCATATTTAATCTAGAAGTAATCGAAGGGACATAACTCGACGAATTGTGAGCGGACACAGTAATACCATATCACTTGGATGCCAAAATTATATCAAAGGGAATGCCTGGCTGGAAGTAAAGTATCTCATTGCGCTGAAAATGTCAAAAGTGTGTGCGTGGTGAAAAGATGCCTGTGCAATGGGGTATCTACGGGGGACCTGGGAGGGCGACGCCCTCCTAAAAGTTTATCGGGGAAGGTTAGTTGTACCTAGCACCCTTCATTCTTTGCCTCATCCATCCACTCCCCTTCAAGGCCACCGAAGCCACACACAACGGCCGTTGAAATAGCAAATTTCCCGCCCTCTCCCCACCCAACTATCTGGTTAGGGCACCCCCACCGCCTGCATCGTTGATCACTATTACATTTAAAAGAAGAATGATCGCCTGCACCGTGCCAAAAAAACCCAAAAAGGTCGATCAGTCAAGTCCTGCTTAGTATTATAACTTACCGTCGAGAGTAATCGAAGAGCTGCTGCTATGATATTGGAATAAAAATCGGGATATTGGGGAATAAGAACTTTCTCATAGTTTATTTATTTATTAGGGTTTAACGACACATTAACAGCCAAGGTCATATCGTGTCAGTGACAGTTTTACGGGTGGAGAAAGCCGAAGTACCCGGAGAGAACCACTGAGCGAGCAACGACGAACAGCTACCAGCTCCCCAACATCATAACTCCGCACTGCAGCACAGGCAGGGTTAGATTGGTTGAAGACATGCGCGCCATTGACGTGCAGTACGCCTTAGTGCACGGCGTCATCGTGCTCCCATGTGGAGAATCGGGGTTAAGTGCCTTGCCCAAGGACACAGCGCGGGAGTCCGAACCGATCGCTCACGATCATCCATCCAAGGACTAACCGGGCTTGACGTTGTTTAACTTCGGTGATCTGACGAGAACCGGTTACCCCAACACCACAGCCAACTTTCTCATAAAAACATGATAATAATGATATCTGTAATGTAAATGAAATTCTACTTCAGCGTTAATCAAATAAAACATATGCCATCATTTCGGATCGCTGATACTTTACTGGTACTGTATGTGTGTACCTGAAGCATGGTGTTTTCTGGTTTCCTTACTTTTCCTGAATCTTACAAGTCAAAGACTGAGGCCAGGGGTGTAAATCCGGGTGTGGGGGGAGTTACACCCCCCCCCCCCCCACACCAAAAAAATGAAAGTGTCAATGCCACTGTAGCTTAACTTGTCTGTGTGTTGTGTTTGATGAAAAGGACAATGTTCAGTGTTTATAAAAGGATTATGAAAGAAGACAGGAATTGTGATAATTGGGAATATGTTAATTTCTGTTCCCTGTATGCTATGTTTTCAATAAAAATAATATGAGGTGCAGACTGCACAAAGAACTGAGGGGTGGGTTAATGTGGCCCTCACAGTTAATGTATGTAGCCCTCACAGTTAATGTATGTCAACGAAAGAGACCAAGTTACAGTGAAATTATTCCAAAACGAGAATCCTATCAAGTTACAGTGAAATCCCTTCATAAATACGTTCTGTAGACTGTTCTAAAGGTTTTCGGTTTTCGAGCCTGTGTAGCCATCAAGGTTGACCGATCGCAACCAAAAGGGGGTGTCCTCATGTAGACATTATACTGGGTCATCCTACCAATTTACAATGAAATCTTGCCCTACGACCTGTAGTCTGTGCTAAATTTTTTCGGGTTTTGGGCTCGGGCAGCCGTAATGGTTGAACGATCGTGACCAAAAGGGGACATTCTATCTAGGCATTATCTGGAGTCATTCTACCAAGTTACAATGAAATCCCTTCATAAATATGCCCTGTAAACTGTGCTAAAGGTTTTCGGGCTTCCGACCCCTGTAGCCCTCACAGTTGACCAATAACGACCACAAGGGGACGTTATCATCTAAACATTATATGGGGTCAACCTACCAAGTTACAATGAAATCCCTCATAAATACGACCTATAGACTGTGCTAAAGGTTTTGGGCTTGGGTAGCCGTCACGGCTGAATGAGCTCGACCAAAATGGGACACGTTCTCATCTAGACATTATCTGGAGTCATCCTACCAAGTTACAATGAAATCCCTTCATAAATATGACCTGTAGACTGTGCTAAAACTTTTCGGGCTTCGGGCCCCAGTAGTCGTCACATTTGACCAATCGTGACCAAAAGGGTACGTTCTCATCTTGGTATTATATGAAGTCAACCTACCAAGTTACAATGAAATCCCTCCATAAATACGACCTGTAGACAGTGCTCAAAGTTTTCGGGGTTTGGGCTCGGGCAGTCGTCACGGTTGGCAGATCGCGGCCAAATGGGGAAGTTCTCATCTAAACATCAGACAGAGTCATCCTACCGAGTTACAATGAAATACCCCCATATTAAATATGACCTGCTGACTGAGCTAAAAAAGTTTGGGTTTCGGGCTTGGGCAGCCATCACGGTTGACAGATCAGGACCAAAATGGGACGTTCTCATCTAGATATTATACAGAGGCATCCTACCAAGTTACAATGAAATCGACCTGTAGACTGTGCTAAGGGTTTTCGGGTTTTGGCTCGGGCAGCCATCACGGTTGCCCGATCGCGATCAAAAGGGGACGTTCTCATCTAGACATGACCCTAAACCTGCAGGTGAAATTTCGTGACGATCGGTCAAGAACTACGGGGTGTAGCCTTTGCTAAAGGAAAATGTGAACAGGCTCACAGACTTCCGTACGCGGGATGGCAATAACTTATCTTGACTTTGTCAAGTTAAGCGAAAAAGAAATAAAACAAATATTCTTTGTCTCGTCATATTTGGGACAATCCGACACAGATACAGGTTTGAACACAGAGATATAGCCACCAGAAAGCCAGTCTGCTAAGAACATTCAGCTGCATCATGGCAGTTCATTTTCGTATTTGCTTCACTTAATTTTCTAAAGCTGCCAGTAAATTTAACACTATGGGAATTTCATATAAAAAACTGGAATTTCGAAATGTTAGCGAATTTGTTTCACCGATGTGCGCATCATTTTACAAACTTCAGGCATTTCCAGAGAAGCATAAAAATACAGAAGTGAGTTGTCTTTTTACAATTTTTTCTCCAATTAATTTGAAAGCTTTTCTATTATTCTCTGTCGAAACCCTTTCAAAAATCAGAAAACATCTTTTTGAAGTACATGTACTGTAATTTGTTTCCGATATTTATTTATTTATTGATGTTTAAGGTCACATATTTATGCACAATGGCTAATCGTGACCGTGACAGTTTTACGGGTGGAGGAAGCCGGAGTACCCGGAGAGAACCACCGAGCAACGACGAGCAGCTGTCAGCTCTCCAACATCGTAACTCTGAACTCTGCACCGCAGGACAGGCAGGGTTAGATTGGTTGAAGACATGCGCACCATCGACGTGCAGTACGCCTCAGTACACAGCGTCATCGTGCCCCCATGTAGGCAATCGGGGTGAAGTGTCTTGCCCAAGGACACAACGCGGTTGCCGCAGGTGGGATTCGAACCGAGGACCTCTCGGCTTGCAGCCTGCACCTCTACCAACTGAGCCACCGCCCCTCCCCCCCCCCCCCCCCCCTTGTTTCCGATCGTGACTTTTGTTTCATGAATCCTGCTGGAGGAATATTTCGTGGTCTAAATTATGAGAACAGTGACCAGCGTAAATTACTTATATCTTATCACTCAAACTAATACAGTACTATCTCAATTTTTAAATGAACATTTCTGTTCAAAGACGTTCTCTTTGGATCCAAATTACAAGTGTGACATTAATATATGTCATAATAAAGATGTCATAATGCGAAGAGCTCTTTTAGAAGAGCTCGCAGCCATTTCGATTTAAACTTCACTCGTGAATATTATGCTTCATCTTCGATTTTGCAGCACAAAACAGAGCTGAAACATTCATAGCTAAACACGTTTTCCACCCGCCTCCCCAATCACTTTTTACATCCGATTCAGTCGGGCTTGTACAGTATGATTATAACTAAATCACCCGTGGAGTGGGGTTATCATCCAAAATATTGCTTTCAAATTCTGAACATATGAACTAAAAAACACAAGCAATGTTTTAGCCAATGGACCTCCGGGTTTAACCCGGAGATCCATTGGCTGTAACTTTGCTTGTGCTTATTGTGTTGCTTTGCAACAAATTTGCAATTATTGATTGTGTGCAATATCCCTTCTACGGGTGACTTAGTGATAATACACTCTCCACGTACTGTAGATTGTCGATTGGTAGAGGATCGGAGCAGCCATCGAAACTAGTCATGGCAATCGACAATGTCGTGTTTTAAGCTGTGGTGGTGTGCCATGGCTTTCACCACGGTATTGGCCAAGGGCGCCGGAAGTGGGAGAGGCAGCTGCCCTCCTGCCCTGAGGCTAGGGGGGGGGGGGGGTAGGGGGCAGCGCGTACCCATTTCACCAAAAGTGTACTAGTGGAAAAGACTTTTTGCTTTCCGACAGCTGTATCTGAGAAACTCTCAAGTATTCGTTCCTAACTATTTTAAGTGTGCGAATGGCAATGGGGCGGGGGATGGGGGGGTCACGTATAATGACGGAGTTTGGTCTAGAAAGCTTAATATCGTTCCATGAGTAGAACGGAGTACCAATGTCACTATTGAGTGTCGCATTATAATTTGTGACACGTTGTAAACTCCTGGTCTTAAATCATACCCAGAGTCGAGTGTCATTTTCGATGCCGCTTCCCCCGCCCCACCCAAGCTAGGGCACAACAGATGGCAGCTTGGAAATTTTTTTCATCCTTAATTAAGGTTTAAGTGATCAACTCTAATCCTTGTTTATTTCATGTTCTTTCAACAGGTTAAATTAGACAACACTGTATCACTGACTGCATTTCGTATTTTGTGGTTACATTACAAATATTAAAATATTTGAACTGATATTTGCCAATAAAACTTTTGACTTTAGTAGTCCATGAGCAGGCAGCAAATGTCCTGCTTTTAACTCCAACGCTAGAAAGTTATAAAATATGTCGGGAGCGCGGTGGCTCAGTGGTAGACTGTTGGACTTCTATGCGAGAGGTCCCGAGTTCGATCCCCCGTCCGGGCCGAAACGCGTTGTGTCCTTGGGCAAGGTACTTTATCCCGGTTTCCTACATGGGGGTACGATGACGACGTGTACTAAGGTGTACTGCACGTCGATAGTGCACATGTCGTCAACCGCTGTAACCCTGCTTGAGCGGAGCTTGAACATAGTTAGAATGTTGAGGAGCTGACAGTTGCTCGTCGATGCTCAGTGGTTCTCTCCGGGTACTCCACCCGTAAAACTGTCAGGGCCACGATTAGCCATTGTGCATAAGTATGTGACCTTAAACACCAATAAATAAATAAATAAACAAATATTAAATATGCTATAAAATATTCACTACAGTTCTCCTGTGCCATCAAAGACTTTATTAGTACAGATTTACTGTCCCAACAGCCCCCAGGTACATTTTAACCTGATAAATACCGTGACAGTAATGTCATGGATCGTCATAATTATCATGACATGAGTTAGTGAAGACCGTGACAGTGTGTGTGATCTCAGTTTTGGCTAATCAGAGCAACCACGAAGGATTTGAAAAAAGTAAAAGTGCTGGAATTCCACTGCCACTACCCCTCCTCGTTTCCACCGTCGCTGATAATCACACGTTCAACATCATTCTGGGCAAATTGCTTGCTTGACAACAATAGTATTATCAACGTCTTGAGTGGGCCAGCTGACTTCAAGAAAATTCTACGACCTCAGATGAGTTCAAAGATACGCTGAACCCGACATTCGTGATCTTGATCTAAGCGAGCTAAAGGACGTTTTCATCGCCAGCTGATGACAAAATAATCGACATGGGGGCGGTTCGACTGTGACAAGGGATGGCATTATATGACCGACCGAACGCTTCATCACATCTTACGTGACATCATTGCTGCCATTGTGGTACGTCTGCACGCAATATGGTTCGCCTTAACAGCGAACTGCATGCTGTAACTGAATAGCTCCAAAGCGTATTGATCAGCGTTGGGTACGAAATTGTACCCCGCGGAACACGGATTCACTAGTAGGCCTGACCCATCAAAGTGAAAGTCTTCGTGTTATTCTTGAAATGGGTACAACTCTGCATATAGGTGAAACAGGTTACTTATACAGAGGTGGTGGAGGAGAGAGGGTACAGGAAGCACGTACCCAAACACTTTTTACCAGATATGCTACATGACTAAAACTTTGACAGCATGCAGATGTGGTAACCCTTTACCCAACGAATCGGCAGCATCCGCCCGCGTAATTTACAAATTGGGCAGTTATTTTTTCAAAAACTGTCAACAAAACCATACCATGTGACCTCATTGGAACGAGCTGTGCGTTGGATAAAGGGTTAAAGGGACAATAAGCCGCAATTTGTAAACCAGAGGCTCAAGTGAGCCTAAAACGCTCACCTAGCCCAAGTTGTCAAAAGAGATGAGTGTGTCAGTGAGTGGTGGCCAGCAAGAGCAAGTTTTTGATTTGCCATGACACAACCAAAGACTTCTGTGAAGTCTCGAAAAAAAAAGAGACCGTACGGATTTTTTTTTTCAACTCCTGTGATTCTCTCTAACCCCCCCACCCCTAAAAAAAAACTATATTAACAAAAACAAAAAAACACTTCCGGCATAAATCAAGTACTTATGACCCAGTTATACTACATTACAAATTTGGTTCAAAGCGGCCCATTGGTTCTGGAAACAGAAATTTTGAGTTTAGCCCAAATTTGGGAGCCCAAATTTTGACCTACTGAGCTCCTTTGAAAAAAGTGAATCTGCATCACTTAAGTAAGTTCCAAACCAGAAATCTAAGCATTATTGCGAGTGGCTTATTGAAGATGATTTTTAAAGCATTTTAGGCTTATGGAGCATTATCCCCACCCCAAGGGCATAGTAACTTTTTGGGGAAAAAATCAGAAGAGTAAACTCCACCAAGATGCTTCGCACCAAATTAGTTTGACTTGACCCAAAGGTTCTAAAGAAGACTACTTATGCTGATGGAGCACAAGAAAGACAATGACTCGGCATTTTCCCATTATCAACAAATTTTTAGGCTTTGGGGAGTAGCAACTTTTTGGGGAAAAAAATGAAAAAAAAAACTCAGAACAGTATACTCCACCAAGATGTTTTGTACCAATTTAGTTTAGATTTAGCCCAAAGGCTCCGAAAAATTCTTTGTTGATGGAGCACAAGATAGATGGTGACTCAGCATTTTCCCATGGCCATTAGTGTTAAAATGGGCCTCCCCATACGGCACCCCATGACAAAACCGATAGCAATTTTTTTGGTCCATCTGATTCCATTGGTCCTTAGGAAGCTGCATGCCCCAAAAAACAATATTCTGGTTCGTGCAGTTTCTGAAATATGCAGTTTTTTTCATAACCAAAATTCAATTAATCCTGGATAGTATACCATCACGTGAACCACCAGAGTTTGATCAACTTGACATAAAAATAGATTTTTCCAGTTTTCACACTGTCTTGGAAGAAGATATTCGAAAAATGATTTTGTCATCATCCAATAAATCCAATGATCTAGATGAAATTCCAACATTCCTTCTGAAAGAGACAATTGATCATCTTCTGTCTGCCATATCATCTATTATATCTGCATCCCTTCATGAGGGATTTGTTCCACGCCCACTGAAAAAAGCACTTGTTACTCCACTCATCAAGAAGCCATCTCTTGATACTGACAACCTGAAGAATTATCGACCAGTATCGAACCTCTCCTTCCTGTCTAAATTGTTGGAAAAGGTTGTTGCTTCACAACTCAAAAAACATCTGCATGAAAATGATCTTTTAGAGCCTTTCCAGTCTGCATACAGAGCCAATCACAGAACAGAGACAGCTTTACTGCGAGTCAACGACATTGTTA
Organism: Pictodentalium vernedei; assembly: GCA_031216915.1. Classification (NCBI taxonomy): domain Eukaryota; kingdom Metazoa; phylum Mollusca; class Scaphopoda; order Dentaliida; family Dentaliidae; genus Pictodentalium; species Pictodentalium vernedei. The sequence goes on from CM062291.1 coordinate 241,661,193, forward strand.
AATCAGTGTCTGAGGGTAAGGCTGTACTGCTTGTTCTCTTGGATTTGTCAGCAGCATCCGACACAGTCGACCATAGAATTCCCATGCAGACATTGACAGAGCATGGCATATGTGGAACTGTCTTATCGTGGTTTGCATCATATCTAGAAGGTCGCAGTCAACAAATATATATCAATAAGATCGGTTCAGAAAGCAGGACGTTAAAGTGTGGTGTTCCTCGGGGCTCAGTTCTTGGACCGCCCTTGTTTACTCTGTACACTTCTTCTCTGGGCCGCCTTCTTAAAAAAACATGGCATATCATATCATCTGTACGCAGACGACACCCAACTGTACATCGCATTCAACCCATCTCTTCCAAGTGACTGATTCACCGCAGTCAATAACATGGAAACTTGCATAAATCTTGTGCGGGAATGGATGATAGATTTTAAACTGAAAATGAATGACTCTAAAACAGAATTCTTAGTGATATCCGGGGTTCGCATTCCTACACCCACTGTTACATCAATTCAGGTTGGAAACAACATCACCATGAAAAGTGAATCGGCCAGGAATATTGGACTGATTATGGACTCAAATTTAAAGCTAGACATCCATATCAATAAAATATGTCAAAAATGTCACTGGCAGCTTCGGAATATTGGAAGACTGAGAACTTATCTTAACCAGTCAGCACTTGAAAAACTTGTGCATTCCTTCATCACCTCACAACTAGACTATTGTAATTCAGTGTTAGTGGGGCTGCCGTAGTATTTGATTCAGAAGCTTCAAAAAGTTCAGAATATTGCTGCTAGGATAATTACTGGTACCAAATGCTCTGAACACATAACACCTGTTTTAAGACAATTACATTGGCTTCCAGTTAAACAGAGAATTAATTTCAAAATATTGATCTTAGTATTCAAATGTATCCACAAACTGGCTCCAGTTTACCTGCAGAGCTCATCACTGTATACACCCCATCACGCAGTCTGAGATCTAAAGATGAAATTCAACTAGTCATACCTTTTAGCAGATCTAATCTGGCTAATGGTCGTGTGTTCTCCATCGTGGGTCCAAGATTGTGGAATGCGTTGCCTATTAGTGTCAGAAATTCAGAAACTATCAACATCTTCAAAAGAAATCTTAAAACTTTCCTATTTACTGAAGCATTCTCCTGAACCTCCCTAGAGGAAACTGAAACATGTGACTCTTTATTTTCATAAAAGTGTATTTTATTTCTGTGAAGCGTTTTGGGCACTCTTCGTGGTTTTACTCTTTTACAAAATCAATTATTATTATTATTATTGTTTCAATTTTTTCTCTTTTTAGCTCCTGGGGTTTCCATGGGGCTGTGAAAATTTTTTTTCGAGCATCAACCAACTACTTGTGACCCAATTATACTACATGCCAAATTTGGTTCAAATCAGCCCATCGGTTCTTGAAATATAAATTTTGGGTGGAGCACCGAAATGGGCATGCTCCCACAGAGAGCCCAAGCATTGACCTACCAACTTGCCTTGAACAAACTTGAATCTTCAACACCATAGGATGTTCCATGCCAAATATCAAGGAATTCTCCCCGGTGGTTCATGAGAAGACAATTTTTAAAGATTTTTAGGCTTTTGGGGTATAAACCACAGCTCGACGATGGCAGCTGCTTCATTTGAACAAAATAGAATGGGTATACTCCAAAGGTGATTTGTGCCATATATGAATGAATTTGGCCAAGTGGTTTTAAAAAAGAAGTCAAGTTTCAAATTTAGTTATTTATTTATTGGGGTTTAAAGACACTTTCGACAGCCAGGGTCACCTCGTGTCCGACAGTTTTACGGAGCCGGAGTACCCGGAGAGAACCACTGAGCAACGACGAGCAATTGTCAGGCTCCTCAACATACCAACTCCACACAAGCTGGATTTGCATTAGTTGAAGACAAGTGCACCACTGACGTGCAGTACTCCTAAGTACACAACGTGGCCGTGCCCCCACGCGGGCAATAGGGTGAAGTGTCTTGCCCAAGGACACGAGTTGCCACGGGTGGGATTCAAACAGAGGATCTCTCGGTTTGCAGCCTGCGCCTCTACCAACTGAGACACCGCGCCCCCAAGTTTCAAATTAGTTGATGGAGTACAAGAAAGATGATGACTCAGCATTTCCCCATTGCCAACAGTGTTAAAATGGGCATCCCCATACGGCACCCCATAACAAACCGATAACAATTTTTTGGTCCATCTGATTTCACTTGACCTAAGGAAGCTGCATACAAAACATGAGGCCCCATGGGCCCTGAGGGCGCTCACCTGACATGGTAGTCTAAATGTCAAACCAGGGACTTGACTTGAATAAGCTGCATACGCCCCTCCTAAGAAAAGCATATACCAACTAGATGAAGCGATTGTGCCCACACCATACACAGGATTTTCCTCCTATTTTCAGTTCCTGCACTTTTACGTCCCAAAATTGAGATAAACGCATAAAAAACAGATTTTTTTTTTATTTTTGTTCGGAAATTTTCAAAGTCCAAAACAAAATATTTTCAGCGATCCCCGTCCGAGACGACCCGCGTTGTGTCCTTGGGCACGGCACTTTATCCCGGTTGGGGACACGATGACGCCGTGTACTAAGGCGTACTGCACGCCAATGGTGCACGTCTTCAACCGCTGTAACCCTGCTTGAACGGAGCTTGAACAGCGTTAGCATGTTGAGGAGCCGACAGTTGCTCGTCGATGCTCGGTGGTTCTCTCCGCGTACTCCGGCTTCATCCACCCGTAAAACTGTCACGGTCACGATTTATTTATTGTTAAGGTCACATACTTCTGCACAATGGCTAATCATGACCACAACATGGAGATAAAGTCAAGGTCGGTCAATCGTTTATGCCCCATGTTGCCTATTTTAGAGGACTCGCACCCCAAGCATTAGTGACTGGGTCCTATTTTACAAATGAAACAGAGCTTGTTTACCGCAGTAAACAGGCACTGCTTCACTTCCCGGGGTTCCCACGGGGGACGGTCACGATTAGCCATTGTGCATAAGTATGTGACCTTAAACACCAATAAATAAATAAATAAATAAATAAATAAATAAATAAATAAATAAATAAATGCTGCCATCGTTTTACAATCCGACCTGGTAAGAAGCCGACTCACGGAAAATTCCTTGCAATGTCATTTTCCATATTCATCGAAATCAAAAGGACAAAGGTGAAGTTTGTTTTCACGCGTGTTTATTACTAGTGCACACTTCGATGAAATCTATTTCAGAATGCCGTTGTCGATAAACTTGCTGTGAGTTTTATTGGATACCTAACTGCAATTTATTTGATACAATACCAAGTATTTTATCTAATTCTGAACGACACGAGGTGACCCCGGCTGTCAAAAGTCGAAAGTGTCGTTAAACCCCAATAAATCTTATCATGACCAATTGGCAACAAACACCGACTGAACCGGACTTTATCGATATTGCGGTCATGATTAGCCATTGTGCAGACATATGTGACCTTAAAAACAATAACCCCCCCCCCCCCCAGGAAATAAAGGATAAATCTATTAAAATATACATATTACTACTTTTTTGGGGGGGGGGGGGGCGGAGGCGTCGCGGTAACCGGTTCTCGTTAGATCACCGCAGTTAAGCAACGTCGAGCGCGGTTAATAGATGGATGGGTGACCATTTCAGCGACTGATTCGTGCTCCCGCTTTGTGTCCTTGGGCAAGGCACGTAACCCCGAATGCCTGTATGGGGGCACGATGTCGCTGTGTACTAAGGCGTACTGCACGTCGATGGTGCGCATGTCTTCAACCAATCTAACACCGCGGTGCAGAGTTCAGAGAACTTTACGATGTTGGAGAGCTGACAGCTGCCCGTCGTTGCTCGGTGGTTGTCTCCGGGTACTCCGGCTTCCTACACCCGTAAAGCTGTCACCGACATAATGTGACCCTGGCTGTTAATGTGTCGTTAAACCCTAATAAATAACTATTACTACTTTTTTCGGAAGTCAACTTTGGTGAAAACATTCAGATATGGACAGTTTCTGTGGAGCTTAATATACAGGTGCACCATTGAAATTGTATACGGACAAGAATATACATACGTGGCGACGCCTGGTTGTTCAACGATAAAAATCATCGTGCGAAGTAACTTAATCGGTTGCGAACTACGGTACACGTTTTCCGAATTCATCTTTTTAAAGAATGGAATGTACATCAGGAATACTAAGACAGAACTCAACAAGAGTAGAGGACGGGGAACTGGAATCAACGACCCGAGTTACACGAGTTTTTTTCCTGTATTTCACGGGCTCCGAAGGCGCGCGTTAAATACAGGAAATACGGTGACAAGGGTCGTTGATTCCTGTCTGACGTACTCTACCAGAGTTGTGTTCTGTATTTATACCAGAATTAAACTTGAATTAAGTGAACGGAGCTGATATTTTCAAAGAATAATTCATCTTCCGCTGCGTTTTATTTTCTTGCTTGACACTGTTTTGTGCTGAATCATTTCATTCACGTCATTACGTCAATAAGGCTTGTAACGTCCAATCAGATGTGTTCTTACATGACGTTCTTGTACGTAATCCGGATTCCTCGCGTGAGGTTTCCAGCACAGTTCACAATGTCTGTACTGAATCGTGTAACATTTAATACACACAGTAATCGTGGTATAAAAAAGAATCTGTCTCGGTTTGTTAATATCATCGGACTTCCATGATTCATATTTGAAGATGGCAAATCGCGTGTTCTCAAAAATGATGATGAACTATTTCAGACTTACAAAGACGTTCGACCACATGTGTTTGCTGTCTTCTTGCGTGTCAGAACGCGTACTACGAAAGTTATAAGTTAATTTCACGCCCAAATAGGATGATCGTTGAGTTGGACAACGGGCTATAGGAAAGCAGAAATATGTGTTTGCGACGTCTAAAAAAAATACGAAAATCACTTTAATTTTTTTCAGCCTCCCACTTGTGTTCCACGAAGATTTATCTCAAATGTTATACTGCAACCAATACAATGTCCAGAAGTATTGTCAACAAATTGTGAGGTGCCAAGGGTGTATGTGTGGTTTAAAATGAATTTTATAAGCACATTTTAAGTACATGAACATTGAATTCAGTCCATTTGCACTAAATGTAATATAAACTGATTGATGGTTATTATTCCCTTCACATAATGGATGAGAATAACCTCTTAGTGCAGCACAAAACAAGAGAACCCCCAAGAGGCCAGAAGCGCTCAAGTGAAGAAGATATTAATTCATTACAGAGATTTACAAATAATGTATGTTATTGCTGACCAGATTTTAAATGTGCATTTTCTGAAATTTGGGGAAGTTTTCTTAATGTTTCCGCCAAAATCAAACGTGCTGGAATGGGGTGGGGTGGAGGAGAAGGGGGACCTACCACCCCCATTATCCCCTCAATTTCTGCAAACTTGTAAATGATTATTTCAAAGCTGCTATAGTTCAAACATGAAATTATTCAAACCAGCGGTTTGTGGGAGAACTTTAAAAAAATTTCAGATTTCATTTATTTATTTACTTGTTGCAATTTTCACAAAATCTCAACAAAACATCATTCAAAAGTGATTTTGGTAAAATATGGTGTAAAAATTTTTTTTTCAACTGCACACTTTGTAAATTACGTGGGTGGATGCAGCCGATTCGTTAGGTAAAGGCTTTAAATGTCACTACCCAATTCAATGCCCCAAAATATGACACCGGGAGCTTAAGTTAAAGTTTTGGCCCTACGACAACCCTTAATATGACCCCAGGGTGTTGAGTCTAGTTGATTTTAGATGATAGTAGTAGTGATTTAGAAGTCGCGTGGGTTGTTTTCTCAATTTCCCAGTCTTCAACTTCGAGGGCTACATGAAACCAATAATATTACCCCAGAAGCTTGATTTGAAAAAAAATTTAAAATGAGGGACCCCGTAATGAAACCAATCAGGATTTGTTCGATCAGTTTAATTACTCGTCCGATGGACGGACGCTCCATCTCAAATATAAATTATATGTGGAGCGTAACTCAGGAAAAAAGACGCTTCAAATTGTGTTCTATCTTTCGAGTTTCCACAGGGGCACTGTGCATTTTGTTTGTGCAGAAATCAAGTACAAGTTGACCACATATACGAGGCTCCAAATTCAATTCAAATCAACCCAATAGTTCTGAAAACTTAAAATTTGGGTGGGGCAAAACATTTCCCCTTACCAGAATGACTATAGATATTACCCCTCAAGCTTCTTCTGAACAAATGTTCCTCTACACCTAAAAATGTGGCTGACTTAACACTGAACAACAATCAATGGTTGCGTAAAAAGTGGCAGGAGTTTTGCCCATCATCTTTCCCATGGAAGCAGCAACTTGATCTGAACAAATCAGAAATGGCTATGTCCCTCATGGAGATTTATTCAAATGGGAACGGCAGTTTTGGAGAAGACGACTCGAACACTACCTTTGAAAAAAAAAAAAAATAGGCCGATGAAATCGTCGGATGTGTACCCATACGCGCAACTAGTAGAAAGCTGTATGACGGAGGGCCACCACGGATGCTGACATTATGTACACCATACAAGGTATGTGTACATATAGAAATGGATTGGAGGAGTGTCTAATTTGATGGATAAAGGGTTAATATCTCCGGATAAAATTATCAGATTTACATAAAAAAACTATACAGCACAGCACATCAGTAACCTGAATAAATATATAAAGAAACATGACAATCGGATTGATCTTTTTTGAGTTATCTCATGCCAAAGGGATTGGAGGAATTATCAATTTGAAGGATAAAGGGTTAATATCTCCGGATCAAATTCTCAGATTAACACCAAAAACTATACAGCTCGGCACATCAGTAACCTGAACACAAATATAAAGTAACTTGACAATCCAAGCAATATTTTTCAAGTTATCGAATGCCAAAGGGAACGGAGGAATTTTCAATTTGAAGGATAAAGGGTTAATATCTCAGGATCAAAATAACAGATTTACACCAAAAACTATACAGCTTGGCACATCAGTAACCTGAACACAAATATAAAGTAACTTGACAATCCAAGTAATATTTTTCAAGTTATCGAATGCCAAAGGGATTGGAGGAATTTTCAATTTGAAGGATAAAGGGTTAATATGTCGGGATCAAATCATCAGATTTACACCAAAAACTAGACAGCTCGGCACATCAGTAACCTGAACACAAATATAAAGTAACTAGACGATCCAAGCAATATTTTTCAAGTTATCCAATGCCAAAGGGATTGGAGGAATTTTCAATTTGAAGGATAAAGGGTTAATATCTCAGGATCAAATTACCCGATTTACACCAAAAACTATACAGCTCGGCACATCGGTAAGCTGAACACAAATATAAAGTAACTAGACAATCCAAGCAATATTTTGCAAGTTATCGAATGCCAAAGGGATTGGAGGAATTTTCAATTTGAAGGATAAAGGGTTAATATCTCAGGATAAAATTATCAGATTTACACCAAAAACTATACAGCTCGGCACATCAGTAACCTGAACACAAATATAAAGTAACTTGACAATCCAAGCAATATTTTTCAAGTTATCGAATGCCAAAGGGATTGGAGAAATTTTCAATTTGAAGGAGAAAGGGTTAATATATCGGGATCAAATCATCAGATTTACACCAAAAACTAGACAGCTCGGCACATCAGTAACCTGAACACAAATATAAAGTAACTAGACAATCCAAGCAATATTTTTCAAGTTATCCAATGCCAAAGGGATTGGAGGAATTTTCAATTTGAAGGATAAAGGGTTAATATCTCAGGATCAAATTATCCGATTTACACCAAAAACTATACAGCTCGGCACATCGGTAAGCTGAACACAAATATAAAGTAACTAGACAATCCAAGCAATATTTTGCAAGTTATCGAATGTCAAAGGGATTGGAGGAATTTTCAATTTGAAGGATAAAGGGTTAATATCTCAGGATAAAATTATCAGATTTACACCAAAAACTATACAGCTCGGCACATCAGTAACCTGAACACAAATATAAAGTAACTTGACAATCCAAGCAATATTTTTCAAGTTATCGAATGCCAAAGGGATTGGAGAAATTTTCAATTTGAAGGATAAAGGGTTAATATCTCAGGATCAAAATAACAGATTTACACCAAAAACTAAACAGCTCAGTACATCAGTAACCTTAACACAAATATAAAGTAACTTGACAATCCAAGCAATATTTTTCAAGTTATCGAATGCCAAAGGGATTGGCGGAATTTTCAATTTGAAGGATAAAGGGTTAATATCTCGAGATCAAATCATCAGATTTACACCAAAAACTATACAGCTCTGGAAATCAGTAACCTGAACACAAATATAAAGTAACTAGACAATCCAAGCAATATTTTTCAAGTTATCGAATGCCAAAGGGATTGGAGGAATTTTCAATTTGAAGGATAAAGGGTTAATATCTCAGGATTAAATTATCCGATTTACACCAAAAACTATACAGCTCGGCACATCAGTAACCTGAACACAAATATAAAGTAACTTGACAATCCAAGCAATATTTTTCAAGTTATCGAATGCCAAAGGGATTGGAGAAATTTTCAATTTGAAGGATAAAGGATTAATATCTCAGGATCAAAATAACAGATTTACACCAAAAACTATACAGCTCAGTACATCAGTAACCTTAACACAAATATAAAGTAACTTGACAATCCAAGCAATATTTTTCAAGTTATCGAATGCCAAAGGGATTGGCGGAATTTTCAATTTGAAGGATAAAGGGTTATTATCTCGAGATCAAATCATCAGATTTACACCAAAAACCATACAGCTCTGGAAATCAGTAACCTGAACACAAATATAAAGTAACTAGACAATCCAAGCAATATTTTTCAAGTTATCGAATGCCAAAGGGATTGGAGGAATTTTCAATTTGAAGGATAAAGGGTTAATATCTCAGGATAACATTATCAGATTTACATCAAAAACTATACAGCTCGGCACATCAGTAACCTGAACACAAATATAAAGTAACTTGACAATCCAAGCAATATTTTTCAAGTTATCGAATGCCAAAGAAATGGATACGGACACCGGACGGACAGACGGACAGACAGACGGACGGACAAAGGATGGACGAACGACGGATGGTCACCCCGGATGCCGGCATTATGTGTACCATACATAGAATGGGTACACATAATAAAAATAAAATAAAATAAACAAAACAATCAACAATGGACGAAACGGCACATGATGGACAGACTCCAAGCGATGACTGTAGTTCAACCTCTCTTTGAGTCAGGAGATCTGAACACAGTTTATTCACAATTCCGACCCTCACTCGTCTCATTTCAAACAGTGGCCACATGGTATGATTAAACCAGATGCTCAAGTGAGCCCAAAACGCTCACCTGACTCAAGTTGTCAAAAGAGATCAGTGTATCAGTACGTTATCAACAGCAAGAGCAATTTTTTGATTTGCTATGACACAACCAAAGGTAAGTTTTTTTGGCAATTCATTTCTGCTGGACCTAGGAAAGCTTTCTAGCAAGCTCTGTTCTGTGATTTTTTTTGTTTTTAACTACCGTGGTTCTCTCTACCCCCCCCCCCCCCCCAAAAAAAAAAAATAAATAAATAAATAAATTGTTTGTTCATGGCATCAATAAAATCTTTGGAACCCACATTGCAGTCTTGATATATATGTGAACAGCAGTGAAAGAGTTCATCATGGAATAAAATCTTTGGAAAAACACACTGAAGTCATGAGAGGGTTAAATTAAAGATATTCATACAGGAATCCGATCATTTTTTTCCAAGGAGACAGAAAAATACATATACAGCATTGAAAGGGTTTGTTTGTTCATGGCATCAATAAAATCTTTGGAACCCACATTGCAGTCTTGAGAGGTTTAAATTAAAGACATGCATACAGGAATCAGATGTTTCCAGCATTGAAAGAGTTCATTCAACATGAAATAAAATCTTTAACAAACTTTAATCTTCTACACCAAAGGATGTTCCATGACAAATATCAAGGCATTCCCTCTTGTGGTCCATGAGAAGATTTTTAAAGGTTTTTAAGCTTTTATACCAGAGTCCGAATATGGCAGCTGCTTTATTTAAACAAAATAGAAAGGGTACACTCCATAGATGGTCTGAGCAATATATGTTTGAATTTTGCCTAGTGGTTGTGAAGAAGACGTCAAGTTTGTAAAAAGTTAACGGACGACGGAGATAAGTGATGGCAATAGCTCCCACTGACTTGCAGTCAGGTGAGCTAAAAAAAAGAATCTAACCCTTCAAAAAACAACTTTTAAAGCACAGAAACAATCCATGAGATTAATAGGGTGTCTTTTTTGGCATAAAATCACCCAGAATTCTTCATTCTACACAAAGTCTTGAGGAGGTTAATTAAATTATAGGGATTCATACAGGAATCGGATAATTTTTTCCTCTGCCACTTGTACAGAAATTTCATTACATTAAGTTAAAATGATATGTATTAGACAGCTGACAGGAGTTTTCTGCTGTCTCTTGTTAACCTAAGTGATTGAAAATAGTAAACAGTCTGAAGCAATCTCAACAGTTTGTATAGGGAAATATATTACTGCATCATTTTTTCAATACCCTTTACCAGTCACCCTGATAGAACCGGTGGCAATCTTTTTTTTAACCAATCCCTAACTCTGGTCCTAAGGATGCTTCATACCAAATAACAGTTTGGGATATATGGGCTTTTGATTTTTTTCTGTTTTTAGGGTTGCCACGGGGTTGTGAATTTTTTTTTTTTTTTTTGGGGGGGGGGGGGGGGGGGGACATCAATCAATTACTTAGGACCCATTTATACCACATGCCAAATTTGGTTGAAATTGGACTACCGGTTCTTGAAACGGAAATTTTGGGTAGAGCCCAAAATGGATACGCCCCACAGATAGCCCAAATAAGGACCTACCAAATATCAAGGCATTCCCTCTGGTGGTTCGTGAGAGGAAGATTTTTAAAGGTTTTTAAGCTTTTGGGCATAAACGAGAGCCCGAATATGGCAGCTGCTTCATTTGAACAACAAAATAGAAAGGGTATACTCCAGAGATGGTCTGTGCAATATGTTTGAATTTGGCCAAGTGGTTGCGGAGGTGTCAAGTTTGCAAAAAGTTAACGGACGACGGAGACGGACAAAGGTGATGGCAGTCGCTCCCACTGACTTGCAGTCAGGTGAGCTGAAAATAGTGAGTGCCAGAGCAGGAAGATTCTTGGCACAAATTAGTGCAGGTGTATAATAAGGTCACATTTATCAACTGAACACCTTCGATTATGGCATGTCTCATCGTGCAGTATCAATCACCTTGTTTTGTCAGGTTGCACGGTAATACGAGGGTGTAATCGTTGGCTCAGTTCTTAATAAAATACTATTCGAAAGCAGTGTCGCTCAGAAATAGGTAACGGCGTGACATGTTCCGACCTGACATCCTGCCTGCTTTTGTTGTTCTTAGATTTTGATACTTTTAGACATCAGTGGCAGGACTCCGGCTGTCGAATTTCTTTGGCCAATGCAACCATCTAACTAGCACTTTTTTGATCTTTGTGCCTTTTTGAGAATTTTCCCTATCTTGCAGCCTTTCTGAAGTTCCAGTTCATAAAAAGACCTATTTCAACCTTTGTCCATTCCACGCCTCGAGTTTGTATACATTGATATTTTCTTTTCTGTATATCTTTCGAATTTTAAACATCCGTTTTTATAATAGTTCCTTTCGATCACTTTCTTGAGGTAGGGAATGCGTACTACATCATAGATATCGAATTTGAACGGTTTCTCTTTATTTCCCTGCTTTTCAAAAGATACTGTTCGACTCTAACTAGGGGTTCGTTAGCTTTTGAGACTTTGGATGGAGTTCTGCCTAGCGACATATGTTCAGTGTTATTATCACTGTACATACATCGTTGAGTACATCCATATATTTTTCGTTAGGGTTATGTAAAATGTCACTGTATATCTTTCTTTTTGATGTTTTTATCAATCTCTCTGCGAAATTAAGTCATCCTATAAACTTGAAATGACTTAATATAGCGATCGTCAGCCATTTTTATTTTTCTCCCGCCATTATTAGGGTACTACCCTCCCGTGAAGCAATCCTAACGAAAGTTGACACACTTATGTACCTCTATTTCTAGTTCTCAGCTAAGGCTACAATTTTTAATTCCGAGTCTTTATCCAAAATGGCGCCCAATTTAGGCATTTTTCGTAAACTTTTAATTTCAACTCCACTATTCAACTTTCGTTATCGAAATTCTGAAAATATATTCAACAAAAAATCTAAAAATAGGGTACAGACCCTGCCAGACCAGGAAAATTGTTAACGGTTATGGCCGAATTTTCGAGTGACGTTTTTGACGTCGCCGTCACCAAAAATTAAATGTCGGCCGATTTGCTTAAAATTTTAGTATGTTATACAGTTCGAAACATTAAGAGATGAAATTTCTGACTAATAAAAGGTTTGGTCGGTATTGCGGGGTGGGGGACCTCCTACCCCTCCCTCCTGTCGCCACGTCACTGCATCAGACCTTTCTTTCAACACTTTGCCTAATAAGAAGTTTCAATTATTCATAAAATCAGGTGGAAGCTGCTGTAAATCAGCCATGACTAACTTGATTTATTTGAAATTGTAAGTCTGGCATTAAAACATCACTGACAAGAGGGCTAATTCGATTATGGATTTATTAGTTAATAATAGCCATGTTTATAACTTGGGGGTAAATAATTACTGTGGACATCCAATACAAGAAAAACATGTACTGGTCTTTGTTTAGTGTGTTATGAAGATTATCACCATCGACTTCCCCCGGACGCCAATTATACAAATCTACCATAACCCAATAAGAAGAGTCAATGTGTTTGTGTTACGTCCCCGGGCAGTGGCTGCCACCAGAAGCAGTCAAGCTCACCTGAAAGACCATTTGTGCCACAAGAAGCATATGAGAAAGACAAAAAACATTTTGATACACGAAGTTAACATGCCTCGAGGAGCTGATTTTAAAAAATCCCATCCCAGGCCAAAGGAAGAGGGTCTGTATCCCTCTCCGTCCGAAAGAACAACAAAGAAGGGTTCACTCAGATTGTCTTAGGATGAGGTTAATTCGAACACTTTTGAGACACTTCAATGACCTTTTATACAATTTTTGAGATTATTCATGGCTCCATGTATGTCGCTTTGAGTGAGTGGTGCTTTCCTGCGAGAAAGCCATGCCACTACTATGGAGTGAGGAGGCAATTGCCCTACAATTTCAAGACCTGGAATGACTTGATCTTAATGAATATACAACAAAGTGAGCACTCACTCGTCTTGCTAGCCGCACTAAACTCACTCTAGCTGTGAAACTCGCGCAGCCTTGCACAGACAACTATGCTCACTTTTTAAAAAAAGCGTTTAGGGTACTAAATTTCAAAATATTAACGCAGATGAACCTTCGGGCCCACTTCTCTGATGGGGAACACCCCCCCCCCCCCCCCGACGTGTGTCGGTCATAGCAGCGAATTCGGCGCCCGTTCGAAATGTGCGCTCAACACCTTGCTATGGACGATGTGCAACGCAGGCCGTTCCCCAACTCTTTAATTTCGGAAAGCATCATTGCTTTGAGTAAGACTTCAATTTAAGAATACAGACAGTATCGTGTATCCTGAGGCGTGAAGTCGAGTATGCAGATGTTGTACAACAGGGGCTTCTATTTAAGAATAGAGATAGTTGCGTGTTTCCTGAGGCGTGAAGTCGAGTTTGCTGATGTTGTACAACCGGGACTTCTATTTAAGAATACAGACAGCAGCGTGTATCCTGAGGCGTGAAGTCGAGTATGCTGATGTTGTACAACAGGGACTTCTATTTAGAATACAGATAGTAGCGTGTATCCTGAGGCGTGAAGTCGAGTTTGCTGATGTTGTACAACAGGGACTTCTATTTAAGAATACAGACAGCAGCGTGTATCCTGAGGCGTGAAGTCGAGTATGCTTATGTTGAACAACAGGGACTTCTATTTAGAATACAGATAGTAGCGTGTATACTGAGGCGTGAAGTCGAGTATGCTGATGTTGTACAACCGGGACTTCTATTTAAGAATACAGACAGCAGCGTGTATCCTGAGGCGTGAAGTCGAGTATGCTTATGTTGTACAACAGGGACTTCTATTTAGAATACAGATAGTAGCGTGTATCATGAGGCGTGAAGTCCAGTGTGCTGATGTTGTACAACAGGGACTCAAAACTGACGTTCGACTAATCGGGAAAAAGAAAAGAAAGTCGTTTTGCCCGAGAAGGCATTTAGTCACGTGCCATCTATTTCTTGACGAAAAACGCCTGCTAGGCGGCAGACATAAGTCTTCATACCTTTTAATATCTAATAAATTCTCCTTTTTCCCAGGCTTGTACGAGTCAAAACTTAGAAACATTCTTAAAAATCAATGACTTTCAAGGCTTATGCCAAATGTCAAATACTTTCAAATTATCAAAACATATTTTTCAATTCAAGGACTTTCATGGTTCTCAAACCACAACGAACCATGTTGAATCATGAATTCAGCTGCAACAAACCACAACTGAAACAGAATTAAATACAGTAACCCTTTCTATTTTGTTCGGCTGAGCTCAGAGGGCTCTGTCAAATAAAGTATCAAGGGTTATGCAAATACAATGCTTGTGCAGTTAAAAATCCTGGATTGCTAAGGGTTTGGTGAATTTGCTTTATCCATGAAGTGGGTAGAGTGTAAATTTATCATTTATCTAACAACCCATCGCCATGTTATTCACCAAATTCTGTATTAGTACCCATTCTTTTTCTTACCTTTTCACTTGTTCAAAAGCATGGCTCCTACCGACCCCAGTGGAGCAAAATTATCAAGCTCAAACCAATAAGAGACAGTAGGCTGATTTGAAAGAAATATGTTGGTTATGAAAGCAAAGCACCCTTAAGGCTGTTTTAATGAACAAGTAATTAGAGGCTGTGCAAAGTTGAAGAAAACACAAAATTCTGATCTGAAAGCGAAAAACAATGAAATTCTAGCACAATCAAGGACATACCTATCAAATTACTTGCACTGGGAATTTCAAAATCAAATTAAATTTTGCTTTTACTTTGTGACCTAAAAAAGTTTTAAATTTCAAGCCATTCTATGAAAGAAAACTGAAGTAATGCAAACCAAACTCTGTACTGATGTATGTACAGTCAGATCTTACAAGCCTGGAAATGAGCAATCTGTCATTTGCCAGAGGGTGAATTTGCTAATACTATCCCATACAGTGGGCTAGAATCCCCTAACATATTCCCTGGGTTTCTCATTCTGTTTAAGCCTGAGACCTTGATTCAGATTGAGGTTCATAGAGGGTAAATTTAGTGAAGCTACCCTGTATCACAAAAGTCATCATCTGGGGACCTCATTCTGCAGATGACAGTCTGCATATTTCCAGGTTAGGATCATGTAAGGATAGATACATGTATGTGGATATAAGCAACACCAAATGCTTCTGTGCCGTATGACAGTGTGAAAGAATGATAGAATGTTGAAGAGTTAATATGTGATTTTTCATTTCGTAGACAGCCACTACGGACAGACAAACTGTCATACTTTCAAATTACCAGGAGAAAATGAGTGAAAGGTCAGCTTATATTTTTATTTCTACATCAGTCAACAGGACAATGTCTATAGTTTATCTACCCTGTGTACAGTGTTGATACAGTCATTTCAAAATTCCAGTTTCAGAATATCAATGAAAGTCCTTCACCCTTAACATTAAATGTACTGAGAAGTTTGGCCAGTTAAGGGAAGGTAGTTTCTCTCAATTATCAATACAAATAATGAAAATAGTTTACATTGAAAAATGGGGTTAGATAGACCGTCATTAACCCTTTCTCTAAAATGAACGCTCTGGACAATTACAAAAAAAAAGTTTAGGAATAACTAAAAAAAATTCAGTTTTGGCCTCCCAAACACAGTTTATGACACCTCATTGCAATGAAGGGTCATAAGCTATATTTTAAGTCAAAAAATTATAAAAATAATAAAATTTTAATGGTAATTTTTGTGAATGGCATTGGCTGGTTTGAGCCATTACAAATCAGTGACAAAATTAATAGCACACTGTTTTTTTTCTAATAATAATGGCACAGTTTATTTTGATAAAAAATGAAAACAAAAGATTAAAAATATTTTATTTCCATATTTTGCTTTCAAAAATAGATGCATAAAATGCACTCGAAAATAAGCTGGGTTAAAAACAAACCCAAATCACCTGGGTTGAGTAAATATGACACTCAATTCACCTGAGTTGAGTGAATATGAACCCAATTGAGTTCATATTCACTCAACCCAGTTGATTTGGGTTGATTGTCAACCGAACTGACTTTAGTGTGTATATATTAAACACCAGTGACACAAAAATGTATTTTGACTGTGTTTGTTCCTTTGGTAAGATGATGATCTTCTGGGCACATTTTGAAAAGTGCTGTTTCACCTCACGCCAGAAGATTGTGGTTTCCATTGGTTCCTTCTCAAATCATGAAATTTTCAGATCTTTTGTAACTCTTTTAATTGTTCATCACAGTGTATCGGTATTGTTCTTCATTTATTGTGCCATACGTTTTCATATTGTTTCCGACGAAATAGAGGCATATTTTGAAACTGACTATCAAGAGAAACTCTTGATTTTGTTTTTGGAAAAAAATCAGTTTAAGTTTCTTTTTTTCAGGACCCACAAAATACATACAAAATATTTCTCGAATCCAAACATTATAAATATCGTATATATTTTTTTAAATTCTGCATTTATTGCGAATCTGGAAAAATGCAACAACTGTTTCATCAAGTCCAACATTTTAAAACTTCTGGTGAAAGGTTGAGCAGTTTAATTTTAATATGACACTGTGAATGGATCCATCATAAAAGTGAGCAATGATTTCCAGCACAATACAGCAGTGTTTATGCTTGTTTCAAGATTTCAAACATCTGTTTTGTTTCAAAAAACATATTTTTATGAAAATCTTAATCATAATCGTCAGCAGAAATACACAACTTTCCGTGCTGTTTTAGTATATCGAGGATGTTTTTGTTTACTTGTCAAACATCAAGTGCATACATTTGTGAAAATTCTATAATACATGACAATTGTAAATAATCTTCCAAACACGTGTCATTTATTTTGGAAAAAAACAATGTGCTATTATTTATTGGTGTTTAAGGTTACATATTTCTGCACAATTATAATTGTGACCACAATTCAGTGTCGCCCATTTTACCAGGAAAATAGAGCTTGTTTACCACAGTAAACAGGCACTGTTTTTTACTTCCCGGGGATCCCACAGGGAAATGTGCTATTGATTTTGTCATGGAGCTGTATGTTAGGTAAAGGGTTAACCCTTTACTCAATGCACACAATATCATAATTTATTATTATTTTTTTATTTATAACTATTGTTTTTTTTCAAATTATTCAAAATATTTCATCAAAACCATGTCATGTGACCCCCTCACTGGAATGGGCTTGATGAGCCCATTCCAGTGAGGTGTCACATATGGTTTTGTTGAAATTTTCTGACAATTTATTTTTTGAACGTTTCATAAGGTAAAGGGTTAAGACATCTGAGATCTGAGGTAGTATGGAATAGTAAAGTAAGTAGTATAATACATATATAATAAAATGTAAAATAATATTGAATACAGAAACATGATAATCTAAAAAAAACAAACAAGTTTTTTTTTTGTAAAACACTATACACAAGCAAATAAAACATACATCATAATAAATGATATCAAAATGTAAAGGAACAGATTCTAAAAAAAAATGGGATCTATATTACATATTTTAGATAAAGGAGAAAATGAAATTAAAAGTTTGTTCTATGCATGTATTTATTTATTGGACCTTAACGACACTTTCGACAGCCAGGGTCACCTCGTGTCTGACAGTTTTATGGGTGGAGGAAGCAGGAGTACTGGAGAGAATCACCAAGCAATGGCGAGCAACTGTCAGACTCCCCAATGTACACTAACTCCACACAAGCTGGGTTAGCATTGGTTGAAGACAAGTGCTTTATCGACATGCAGTATGCTTTAGTACATAGTGCCACTGTGCTCCCACATGGGCAATCAGGATTAAGTGCTTTGCCCAAGGGCACAACACAGTTGCCTCATGGTGTGGATCGAAGAATAGTCCTTTTAGTTTGAAACTCAATGCCGTCACCACTGAGCCATCATGCTCCCATTTATGCATGTTTTAAAATGTTGTCAATTTTTTCCCAAAGAACTAAGCGCAACCTCACAAGCTGGTATGCATAAATTTTGTGTAAAACAAATTTGCTGATTAATATTCATAATTACTTATTTATTGCTGTTTAAGGTTTGCCCATTTGTTGGGGTTTATTGACACTTTCAATGGCCAGGGTCATGGTTGGAGCAGCATTAGTATCAGTTGAAGGCAAGTATAACATCATTTTGCCCTAAGCTTTAATACACTGTGCCACCATACACCCACTAAGGTCACAATGTGGGTCAAAGTCAAACCATCGGCCTTCTGAACTTACTGAGTCATCAGACTCCCCTGCTGTTTAAGGTTCTTTTCAGCATCTCTGGCTAGACTGTAGCCACAAAACAAATATAAAGTCAAGTCTAGCCTTATGTTTATATGTATTGAAGTCTCACACCCCAAAGCATTGGTTAACAGATCTTGTCATAAGAGTAAACTGCTCAACTTTGCAAGTCTTTGAGTATATGGCACCATCAACAACAAATCCTTGAAGAAAATCAGTAATAATTTCATCCTATAACTGAACCTTCTCAAAAATAAAAATGAGTTTGCCCATCCACTGTTGACAGTGTATTGTGAACAAATTGCTCATACCAGAGGTCCAATGAAGGATCTCCAGTCTATCAAGTTCCTAAATGAATTTTTTCTCACAGCAGCCATGACTAGATTTGATAAAAGATATCTTGAAAATACTCTGCGAGTTAAAGTCAATTTTAGTATCTATGGCTATATCATGACCACATCACAAGTATAAAGTCAAGTTCAGACAATCGTTCAAATCAATGCTACTTACTTTAGAGGTTCTATTTTACCAGAAAATCAGAACCTTATAATTACCATAGTAAACAGGCAGTGCTCCAGTTCCTGAGGTCACCAGCAGCTTAAATGCTGCCACAGCATACTATACTATCAAATGGAGGCACATACAGCTATCTTGAGTGGAGAGAGAAAAACTGGAATAAAGCCTACAGATTTCTAGTGAAAGAAAGGCCAAAAAGTTAACACCATGAAGGTCACCACACAAAACCAACACTATGGGGCCTAGGAGAGGTATTAATTCAAGCTGTTGAACTCGATCAGCAATACTTGTAAAATCTGTAAGTTTAATTTGAATTTGGGTTTATTGAATTCCTATCATTGATATATACATGATTTTGGTCATCAAATCTCATGTTTAGTATCAGATGGAGTGTTGTGCAGCTAATACTAGCAAAATGCATGCAGAATGACACTGCTAAATCAAAAATGAGGCTGAGTGAGAATTGTGCCCTCTTCTTCCACCTTGTGCTATAAAATGAACTTTAAATCCACAAACCAACAATTAAATAACTGGTAGAGTGCTGGAAGACCAATATTTATTTATATATTGGTGTTTTTAAGGTCACATATTTCTGCTCAATGGCTAATCATGACCACGACAGTTTTACGGGTGGAGGAAGCCGGAGTACCCAGAGAGAACCACTGAGCAATGGCAAGCAACTGTCAGCTCCCCAACATACTAACTCCACTCAAGCAGGGTTAGCATTGGTTGAAGACAGGTGCACCATTGACGTGCAGTACGCCTTAGTACACAGCGTCAACGTGCCCCCACGTGGGCAATGGGGGTGAAGTGTCTTGCCCAAGGACACAACACAGTTGACGCAGGTGGGATTCGAACTGAGGACCTCTCGGCTTGCAGCCTGCACTCTAACAACTGAGCCACCGCACCCCTGCTGGAAGACCAAATACAATGAAATACTGTAGGCAGTTACCATAACATCTAAATTCTGTTGGAAAAGGTTTCATATTGACCCCGGTAAGAATCAGATTTTGTTAATGACACATTGCTTTGTTACATTTGATTGGATAGTGCCAATTGGCACTATCCAATCAAATTTAACAGCAATAAATGATGGTAAGAAATCTGTAGTCAGAAAAATGTAGCACTCCACTGGCTAAGATTTTTTACATCTTCTTTATTATACAAATCCATAAAATCAATTTTTCAATGTATGTTGTGAACATGCATCAGATTTGTGCCACATACACTGAGATGTGAAGCTGATGGAGTCCATCCCATCTGGAATGGATTTAACCCTTTACCCAACATGAAAAGCAGACGACACATGCAAAAAAAATTCTCGAATAACTCATTTTTTGTCTCAAAAACATAGGTTATGACCCCTCATTGGAACGAGCTCAACGAGCTCGTTCCAATGAGGGGTCATAACCTATGTTTTTGAGACAAAAAATGAAAAAAATAATGAAAGTTAAAAAATTTATAGTAATTTATATATTTTTTATACTTACCAATGACCCAGACATAGCTGGTGCTAACTCTTAAAATATAGGGCCAAACACAAATTTTGCCCCCCAATCCCCAAAATTTGCATCTAAAACTAAAGAAAACATGTCCTGAGAGGCCCTCCACACTTCGCCCCTACTGCGCATGCGCAGTGTCAAGGACGTTCCGAAATTGGCGCCATTTATCATTCTAATAACCAGTGCCTGGTAAGCGCTATGTACTCAGCGGGGAGGCAAGAGTTCCCAACTCCTGGGAGGGCCATCCCCGCCTGGGTCATTGGTAAGTATAAAAAATATATAAATTACTATAAATTTTTTAACATTTTTATACTGTACCAATGACCCAGACATAGCTGAATAGTAAAAAGGCTGGAGGGCCAAGGACATAGAGCAAAATGGAATACGCTCAATAAAATAAAATAGAGTCATCCCCTGTAGGGAAAAGAAGTAATAGGCCTTACATGTATCTTTCTTATTTATGATAAATTAGAAAGATACAACACCTTCCAAAAATTGAGCTTCATACATCCATGTACTCTATTAATATCCAATAATCCTTATACTAATAATTTTTAAAGTAAGCCAATAATAAAGTAAGTCTAGAGAATAGAGACTCTTATACTCCTAAAAGTGTGTGAGAATTGCATAATCATGTCCGTTGACATATGCAATATTCAAAAGCTATACTTTAAAAACTAAGACTTGAATGAATTTTATAAACTTAAACTTCTCACTAAACAACCATCCCAATAACAGCTCAGAATTACTAACTCCGGAGGAGGTATCCCCTTGTTTTCATAGTAAAAACAGGTGACCCAAGGGAACACCCTCCCCCCCCCCCCCTTTTTCTTGCCCTGGGTCAAATAGCCCAGAGCGAAGAGGGCAGCCGAACGGAGACACTGCCGAAACAGACAGCCTACCTAGCTATAGTAGCAACTGTTAAGTGAATGACATTCTGAGCAGTAGATAATAGACCTAACAATAGAGGCCTCCAGAAATGGACTCGATATTTCTGAGATAAAATTCATGAATGCATGGCTGAGCGCAATGAGCAGCCTTCAAAAATCTATAATAGCAACACTATTAATGTAAGCCCAAGAAGTAGAAGAACTCTTACTTCATGAGCCGAAATCTTAAGCACAACTGCTAAGCCAATGATATACCATAAGCAGTACGCTAGTTAATAGAATCCATTAACAATAAAATGGAGCGTAACGTCCTTCTACTAGACATCAAAGACAGAAGAAGCTTACGCCCTTGTAATAAACAGATATCTGTTTATAAATACATAAACTGTACCCGGAAAGAGTAAAGGCCTATGCCCATAGAGAAGACGGAAGGACCTTAAAATAATAGGTTCCGGATAATAGGAGCCTAACTCTTATGCAACAATCCAACCTAAATAGTAACGGAAGTATTGATTCCGAAACTATGAAAGTGAAAATCATCCATCGATAGTGCATGAAACTCACTGACTCTACAGTAAAAGAGAAACCAACAGAATTACTGTCTAAAAGGTCAGAATTTGAAAACTACTGTTTCCAGAGGCTCAAATGATTACTTAGCTAAATAAGAACCTGAAGTTAAAATCCGTATAGGAATTTAATCTAAAGATTCTAAGTCTATTTATCAAAAAGTTACTAACTGACTTAGATAAAGAGACAAAAGACTCAATTGTAAACTATCGTAGAGTGCATAGGTATGAGGTAACATAAACCTATAACCTAAATAACAACAGGCTGCAGTAGATCTTGTGAAACAAGTATACTAAAAAATAGCAATGAGTAGTATGGAGGGATCAACCATATGAACATAATGATCCCTACACCACGACGGAAGAGCCTCCACTTTAGTCGCATAGAATAGCGAAGAAGAGGATCTCCTATAGTAAGAAATCGCGTCCAAAGCTCGTCCAGTACAGTGTTTACAATGCAATACGGACCACACAACGGAATACATGAAGGTTGCGACCTTGCTGGTTGTGATAAAGATGACACGATTTACCCAGAGAAAAAAGATCCTCACATAGAGGAAGATTTCACGTTAAGATCCACAGTAGACAAGAGAGTAAATTACTCATGATCTCTGTGAAGATAGAGATGCTATCAACAGAAATGTATTGTGGTTGTTTATCTTAGCAATACCTGCTAAAACAACAGTGCCGGAGGATACGCGTATCCTATCATTCCGTCCTATAGATCAATAGAGCGTTAACAGTATTAGCTCAGAGATCTGGACAAGCCAACACATACGTCTGCAATTGATTAGCAAGCTGTGTCATAAATAAAACATCATTGGGCGCTCCCATAGATAGCAAATCTGATTGAATACTTGTTTGTTGAGAGTCCATTCTGACAGCAACAAGCGACCCGTAAGAGAACGGGAGTGCGATAAAACAATCAGACGACCCAGAATATGACGGACCAAAACTGAACTTGGTGTACTATAACCAACAGACGGATTCTTTCCATTAAATTGAATAACGGAAACGAAAGAGTGCCTCCCTGGTTCCGGAGATACGCCACTACTGTCGAATTAAAGGACAGGAATTTGGGCATGCGTTTCTGAATAATGTTCATGCAATGACATAAAGCAAGCCTAAAAAACATTATTCCGCGGAAGTTAAACTGATAGCTAAAAGACTGCGGAACCCAAAGACCCTGGCACTTCGAATCCGTAGGGATCAGTATATATCCCAATCTGTTTGACTGGCAACCGTCATAACAGCCACACTCGGGTCCGGCAACTGCGGCGGCACTCTCTGAGTCAACCACCGAATGTTTGCCCCAGTCTGAATCTCTTGTAACACTAGATAGACAAGAGAATGTATAAATCAAGCAATTCATGGATTGCCGGAAAGTTGCCGTCGAAGAGAAGCTCCTCCGAGAACGAAGCGACTCTGAGAGAGTTCTTAACCTACTATCCACGCGTGGATGTAGCTAGGGCTGCATCACGTCTAACCAACTCCAATCAGCCACTGAAGGGCGGAGTTATACGTGAACAAACTACTGCCCTCAAAAGAAATTACATTGAGAATAATATCCCGTAAATCTTTTCTTGAAGACGTAATGATAACGCCTCAGTAAGGCGGATTACGTATAATAAAGCGTCTAAGTTAAGTCTACTATACATAATGTCGTTCCCAACATTGAAATTGGAAAAGACATAAACGGCGAAAAAGAATATATGCAGTCTTTAATCACACCGTCTAGACGCATATGAACTCTCGGTATGCCCTGCTCTGCCAAAATAAACTATATGTAAAAAAGATAAAATGGCAGAAATGAGCCACGCGGACAAGAAACTAAACTATCATGCTTAGTAGCAAGCTTGTATATATATATAAATATATAGCGTCGAAAAATAAAACACATGTTGTAATGACAATATTGGACTGCGTCGGTAAGTCAGGGACAAAGTCCCTGTACCGATCGAAAAATCCGAGTCCAATGACGCTATAAGTCTCTTATCCAAGATCGCAGCAATGAAGTCCGAAAAATAATCACTGGAAGAAATGCCAGAAGATATGAAAGGCATCTTCCGATACTACTAAAGGGAAAACTCGAAATCTTTCGAATCCCTTTCGCCATCCTGTCGGACCCTATAAAGCGTTCGGTCGTCCGTAGCTTGATGCAACCTCGGACCGCACCGACCCAGCGCCGTCGGATAATTCCTGATTCGACCGAGAAACCGTCAATTGCTGGGATGCTGCGAAACAACTGTGCTAACTCGGATAGCACGTCCGTCACTGAGGCCTGAGGAGCAGCGGTCTTACGATGCATTGCCGCAGGAAGCTCCGAGATCGTTACCCCGTGCATACTTCCAATATGCGAGCGAACGGAGTGTATAGGCCTCGTGTCCCTTGGCTACCGGATGGCGCGACCTATTCGCTGTGGAATCACTGAATGCCGAAACTGATCGGATACTCGAGGTCACGTAGCCAATGTGCGGTCGTGTGCCCTGCTGTGAGGATGAGGAAGCATTAAAGACAGTCTCTCGGACTGTCAATATAACGGAGCGTCCCGAGCAACGGACATATGCTCCGAATGTAAAATATCTGAACCACAACATGCGGTCCCCTATGTTGTTGGCTTCCTCCGATCTGTCCTCAATCTGCCGTCACTGGGTGAGTACTAAAGTAATTAAGTGCTCGCATCACCCAAATCTCCTTCCTAGACCGCAACGGACGAACCCAGCAGCCGAACCATTCGATGAATGTACGCTACACCGGGTGAGCTAGCGAATGTCACTCCGTAAGCGATAGACATATTCCATGAGCACTTATTGCCGCTAACTCTTCATTAACTATGACGACAGAGGCACACTTTTGAAAGACATCTCCATAACTCTTCGAACAAGAAACCAGAAATGCTTGGATAGCAAGCATAAAATAATAATATATATAGCGTCGTTCAATAATTCGAAAGTTTGTGTGACATTATTGGACTATGTCGGAACTGAGGGACGATGTCCCTGTACCGAACCAAAAATCGACGCTATCAGTTTCTTATCCGGCATCGCAGCATATGTTGTTCCGAAAGGGAAAGCTTGAAATCCACCGAATCCCTTTCGGTATCCCGTCGGACCGGATGAAACTTTCGGACGTCCGTACCCGCTTCCGCGGAGCGTCCCGACCCAGCATCGTCGGATAAAATATATGCGACAGATACAGTTGATGCTGGGATGCTGCGATAAACTGTGCTAATAAGGAAAGCACGTCCGTTCCCGAGGCCTGTGCAGTAGCGGACTTACGATGCATTGCCGCTGGAAGCTCCGTGTACGTTGACTCCCGCATACTTCCTATGCGAACGTCCGGAGTCTGCAGGCCTCGAGTCCCCGGCTACCGACCCAGCACTGTCGGATAATTCTCGATCCGACACCGTTTCTGTCGGCTGCTGGGATGCTGCGATAAGCTGTGCTATGTGCACAAGAATGTCCGGCGTCGAGACCTGCGGAGGCGCAGTCTATCGCTGCTTCGCCGAGGGCAGCTCCAGATCAGATGGCTCCCGCATACTTTTCCTATGCGAACGTCCGGAGTCCATCGGTCTCAAATCCCTGGCTGCCGGATGGTGTGACCTGGTCGCCGAAGAATCCTTGATCGGCGAAGCTGGTAATATATCGGCGGTCACGCAGCCAAGGTGCGGTCGTGTGCGCTGACGAGAAGAGGAAGCCTTAGCAGTCTCAGCGGACTGCCTATACAACGGAGCGTCCCGAGCGACGGACGTATGCTCCGCTAACGACACATTTGTACCACAACATCTGGGGCCAGATGTTGTTGAACGAGAGAGGGGCCTCTCTCGCTTGCCGTCCGGATGGACCGGAACGAGCTATGAACCGGACTAAAAGGCTTCCTCCGTTCTCCCTCCGATCCGCCGTCACTGGGTGTGCATTAAGTTAATTTTATAGTGCTCGCATCACCCCAAAATTCCTTCTAGACCGCAACGGACGAACCCGGCTGCCGAACCATTCGGTGAATGGACGCTACACCGGGCGAGCTAGCGGACGTCAAAGGCCGTCGAACCTACTAGGGTCCTCTTAGGCAATTGGCGTATTACATGAGCACTTTTCCGCTAGCCCTTCATTAATTGTGACGACGGAGGCACACTGTTGGAAGACATCACAGATACATCACCCTAATCTTGATCGTCTGAAATAGAAATTGAAAAAGTAGAGTGACCCTGCGGGGAAAGGACCGGAGTGTCCAAATCCCCAACAACATACCGTGACATACGCTTCCCATATTGTCATCGAAATCATACGATACAGAACCGGAGTTAATGCGAGTACACCGACCACATATAGAATGATAATAAGGTCAGAGGAAGACTTCCTCTTAAAACAATTGATCAATATCCTTTCAATGTGAAAAGAAAACAAGTCCTGGTACTCGCACTAACCCCTGGCAATCAAAATACATAATAATAATATGATCCATTAATATAGAAAAAATAATTGAAATCAAAATATTTTGAAAAAATATTTTTTCAGAACAGCCCAAGTTTCTGAAAAGTAACGTTGAGCCCCAATGGATCCCAAGCCTAAGTGTGGACAAAAATTTTAAAAATATTTTAAACAATTTATTCAACACTTACGAACAATAATAATGTATCTAGTTATGATTAAAATAACATAAAGATATTATTATTTAGAAATCCCCCCCTCACACAGAGGGCTGTTGTAAATGTAAACAATGAGTGTAAAAACACTAAAATAAGACTCCAGGCACCCAGGCCCGAAATCAGTTACCAAAAATACACCATCTGATGCAAAACAGAGACTTCCAGGGAAGAAACTGCAGAACATCAGATGGTAGATGCAGAACACAACGCCTAACCACCCGTAGGTGAAGACGTAAACATGGGGAAAGAACAGAATTCATTCTGTTATTCAGCTAAACTCCCAAGAAATTTTAGTAATAATAATTACAGAAATTATGCCAAAAGCATGGGAGAATAGCAAGGGGGAACTTAAAGGACAGGGAGAGAGGAAAAACACTTGAAAAAACAGTGTAACTAAATAATCAGAATGACAACAAAATGGCTGCTGCCTTGAAAATAGGTAACTTAACATAATTTCATTAAAAAATTTTAAGTTACAGCCCTGATAATATTCTGTCACACATTCTTTTCCTCTCCTCCTTTTCTATCCTCCTTAGAATCACCATTTCACTAATATTTATGTGTCTGGCATCATTTAAACTGAGATTTAAAAGCACAAAGATCAGTCAGATGTTAACTGATGAAGGGCCAAACTTAGAATGATAAATGGCGCCAATTTCGGAACGTCCTTGACACTGCGCATGCGCAGTAGGGGCGAAGTGTGGAGGGCCTCTCAGGACATGTTTTCTTTAGTTTTAGATGCAAATTTTGGGGATTGGGGGGCAAAATTTGTGTTTGGCCCTATATTTTAAGAGTTAGCACCAGCTATGTCTGGGTCATTGGTACAGTATAAAAATATCAATTGGCAATTTTTGAGAATAGCGCTGGCCGGTTTTGGCCGTTACGTTGGGTAAAGGGTTAAACAACACATCATAGCAGCAACTACAACATAAAGTAGGTTGCCTGCTTTTATCCAAAATACATTTCCTTTTTTTCACTTCTCCCTGTCAGCATACTATTTAATTATTACCAAAGTCTAGGACCTCAACTCAATGCGATACAACACACCAGAAAGCGTCATTGTACTGATCTCTACTTATTATACCTTAATTGTTGTATATATTCAACATAACCCGATATAATATGGGTATTGGACAAGAAGTGTGCATCGGGGATTCAAACGTCGAGTTGGGATGGTAATCGGAGAGTGTTGCATGTCCATAACCTGGTTATCAATCATATGCCAATTGTCAAATCTGGAACCTTTGTTTAAGTTATAATGCAAATAAGTTCAGAATTCGTAAAAATTAATCAAGGCCCATAACTCTGTAATGAAAAATTAGGCTGGACCATTTTCAGATATTATTGCAAAAGACCTTTATGGCAAATATTAGTCACATTGGAGAACGTTTCTTCAAGTTATTGTGGGGTTATTGTGTTAACGAGCTTAAAATTCATAAAAATTGACTAATTAAGGCCCATAACTCTAAAACAAAAGATCAGGTCAAGCCAGTTTTTGAACATCCTGGAGATATTATTGCAAAAGACCTGAATGGCAAATATTAATCAAATCAGAGAATGTTTGTTCAAGTTATTGTGCTAACAAGCTCAAAATTTGTAAATATTAACTAATTAAGGCCCATAACTCTGTAATGAAAAATCGGTCCGGGCCAGTTTTTGAACTCGTTTGAGGAATTATTGCAAAAGACCTCTATGGCAAATATTAGTCAAATCGGAGAACGTTTGTTCAAGTTATTGTGCTAACAGTGCAAGGACGCCTGATGTCGCCAAACCATAGGTCTCAGTTGTTTACACAACTCGACCAAATATGTGTTAGGAAAATCATGTGTCAAAACTTACCCACATATAAGACGCATCTGATTGGTCATTACACATCGGATTGATGTTATGACATGAATAAAATGCTTCAACACAAAACAACCCTGTCATGCAAGCAGTAAACATACTACCAAAACTGATATTTTTCCTTGACAAATCTTAGCTTCATTCACTTAATTCAAGTTCAATTGTAGTATAAATACAGAGCACAATTTAGGTAGAGTACGGAGGACAGAAATCAATGACTCTTTTTTACTTCTTTAACCCTTTACCCAATGTAATGGTCAAAACCGGCGAGCGCTATTCTCAAAAATCTCCAATTAATTTTCAGTATTTTTTCAAAAACATAGGTTATGACCCCACATTGGAACGAGCCTGTTGAGCTAGTTCCAATGAGGGGTCATAACCTATGTTTTTGAGACAAAAAATGAAAAACATTGGTTATTTAAGAATTTTTTTTTGCAAGTGTCGTCTGCTTTTCATGTTAGGTAAAGGGTTAAAAATTTTAGCTTCATTCACTTAATTGAAATTCAATTGTGGTATAAATACAGAACACAATTCCAGTTAAGTACAGGGGATAGGAATCAATGACTCTTGTTGGAGTTTTCCTATGTTTCACTCATGCCTATAATTGTACCTGTGAAACACCTAAAAAAAAACCTCCAACATGGGTTGCTGATTCCTGTCCCCCGTACTCCACCCTTGTTGTGTTCTGTCTTCATATATTATACAATAACTCCATATATGAAGAAGTGGGGCTTCTTTTCAAGGATTCTTTGGTTGCTGATGTGCACATGGTGCAATTAGAAACAATCACTAACGGGTAAATTAAAGTGCTCAATTATATTTCAAATGTGATTTATATAAACATGAGTATTTTTTCTGAGATACCATGCTACCAACAGGAGGAGCCATGGTTTAGTGATATATTGTCCAAAAAATAATTATTTTGTTACTATTTTATGCAAACACTGTTTTTCATTTCTACAGACAAAGCAGAGACACAAAGCTAATACTTATAGTGTAAAGCCACTAAAATGGCTTTTTGCACTTTTCAATAAAGCCATGATAGTGGCTTCTATCACTCGACCAGTTAAGGAGGTTCAGTAATAAGTGAATCGTAAAGCTCTTTTGGACTGTAGAATGAATCCTGGGTAATGCATTAATGGTTTTTATAAAGTCACCACCAGCATCTATGACTATATCATGACTGCAATGTAGGTATGAAGTCAAGTTTAGCCAAATGTGAATCCCTATGCTGCCCACTTGTGAGGATTTCCACCCAAGACAGTGGTTACCAGGTCCTATTTTACCAGATAAGCAGATCTTTATTGCTGCAGTAAAGAAGCACTGCTCCACTTCCCATGGGAGGAAGAGGGGGGGGGGGGGGGGAGGGCAACAACATAAATCTATTTTGTATTTGTCGGATGGCTCAGTGAGAATTCATGTTTTATCTTCTAGTGTGTCAGTGAAGGGTTAAAGTCTCACTGATCTCCCTAACAATTTGCTGACAACTTTTTCATGTATCATCACATGTTCAACTTTGGAACTTGAAAAGGTTAACCCTTTACCTCAGAAATAACCTGCATAATTAACAAAAAATTGAGCAGTTTTAAAAAAAAAACATTTTCAAAATTTGTTAACAGAACTACATCATGCGGCCTCTCATTGGAAAAGATCATCAAGCTTGTTCCAATGGGAAGGGGGGGGGGGGGGGGGGGGGAGGGGCACATGATGTAGCATGATAACACATATTTATTGATGTTTAAGATCACATATTTCTGCACAATGGCTGCTCATGGCAGAAACATGGATATAAAGTCAAGTTTCATCAATCATTTCTATCCATGTTGCCCATCTTCAAGGACTTCCACCCCAGGCATTGGTGACAGGGTCCTATTTTACCTGTAAAACAGAATTTGTTTACCACAGTAAACAAGAGGCCCCAAGGGGCCTGAGGGCGCTCACCTGACATGGTAGCCTAAATATCAACCCAGAGAATTGATTTCAACAAGTTGCATCTGCTCCTCCTAAGAAAAGCTTATACCAAATATCCAAAGATTCTGACCAGAGGAGCTAAAAAAAAAAGAAGATTTTTAAAGAATATTCCTCATATTGGACTAAGTTATAATTCGGGCTCCCACAGGGACTTGGCTTTAACAAACTTGAACCTCACCCCCCTAAGGATGCTGCACACCAAATATCAAAACATTCCGACTGCTGGATCTGAAGAAGAAGATTTT
The DNA here is from genome assembly GCA_031216915.1 of Pictodentalium vernedei. Lineage (NCBI taxonomy): Eukaryota > Metazoa > Mollusca > Scaphopoda > Dentaliida > Dentaliidae > Pictodentalium > Pictodentalium vernedei. The sequence goes on from CM062291.1 coordinate 241,691,914, forward strand.
TAAAGAAAATTCCTCATTTTGAACTAAGTTATAATTCAAGCTCCTACAGTGAGTCCAAATATGGACCTAGAGACTTGGCTTGAACAAACTTGAATCTCACCCCCCTAAGCATGGTGCATACCCAATGTCAAAAGATTCTGCCTGCTGGATCTTGAGAAGAAGATTTTCAAAGAAATTTGCCTGAAATGCACTAAGTTCGAATTCAAGCTTCTATAGTGAGCCCAAATATGAACCTAGGGAGCCGATTTGAACAAACTTGAATCAGATCCCCTCCACAATGTTGCACACCAAATATCAAAAGATTCTGCCTGCTGAATCTGGAGAAGAAGATTTTTTAAGAAATTTGCCTGAAATGCACTAAGTCCGAATTCGAGCTTCTATAGTGAGCCCAAATATGAATCCAGGGGGCCATTTTGAACAAACTTGAATCAGATCCACCCCTCAATGTTGCATACCAAATATCAAAAGATTTTGCCTGCTGGATCTGGAAAAGAAGATTTTTTAAGAAATTTGCCTGAAATGCACTATGTTCGAATTCGGGCTTCTATAGTGAGCCAAATATGAATCCAGGGGGCCGATTTGAACAAATTTGAATCAGATCCACCCCACAATGTTGCAAACCAAATATCAAAAGATTCTGCCTGCTGGATCTGGAGAAGAAGATTTTTGAAGAAATTTGCCTGAAATGCACTAAGTTCGAATTCGAGCTTCTATACTGAGCCCAAATATAAACCCAGGGGGCCGATTTGAACAAACTTGAATGAGATCCACCCCACAATGTTGCATACCAAATATCAAAAGATTTTGCCTGCTGGATCTGGAGAAGAAGATTTTTGAAGAAATTTGCCTGAAATGCACTAAGTTCGAATTCGAGCTTCTATACTGAGCCCAAATATAAACCCAGGGGGCTGATTTGAACAAACTTGAATCAGATCCACCCCACAATATTGCATGCCGAATATCAAAAGATTCTGCCTGCTGGATCTGGAGAAGAAGATTTTTTAAGAAATTTGCCTGAAATGCACTAAGTTCGAATTCGGGCTTCTATAGTGAGCCCAAATATGAATCCAAGTGGCCAATTTGAACAAACTTGAATCAGATCCAGCCCACAATGTTGCATACCAAATATCAAAAGATTCTGCCTGCTGAATCTGGAGAAGAAGATTTTTTAAGAAATTTGCCTGAAATGCACTAAGTTCGAAATCGGGCTCCTATACTAAGCCCAAATATGAACCCAGGGGGCCGATTTGAACAAATTTGAATCAGATCCACCCTACAATGTTGCATACCAAATATCAAAAGATTCTGCCTGCTGGATCTGGAGAAGAAGATTTTTTAATCTTTTTCCCATTGCCTACAGTGTTAAAAAGTGCTGACTCAGCACTTTTTCAAAGTCCTGAAAAAAGTACCTTGTGATCAAACCGATAGGGATTTTTTTTAACCATTCTATTCTACTGGATAAAAGTAAGCTTTATACAAAATAAGAATTCTCTGTGCCGTGTAGTTTTGGAGATATGGCAGTTTTAAGGTTTTTCCTATTTTTAGCTCCCGAGGTTCCCAAGGGGCAATGAGAAAATTTTTTTTTGTATCAATCAACTACTTATGACCCATTATCATCTCATGTCAAATTTGGTTCAAATCGACCTGACGGTTCGGAAAATAGAAATTTTAGGCGTGGCCAAAATTTTTGCCCCTCCCATAACGAAGGCAAATAATGCCCGACAAACTTCTCTTGAACAAACTTGAGTCTACACCTCAAAAGGAAGCTGCATACCAAATATCAAGTCTCTGCTATTGCTGGTTCTTGAGAAGAAGATTTTTTAAGAATTGGAGCATTTTTGCCCCATCCCTCTGCTCAATATGAGCTGAAACCTAATTTGACAAAAAATCAAAATGCCCTTATATAACCCCTACTCACATGAAATTTCATTAATATGCGGCCAGTGGTTTGGGAGAAAAAGGCCCAAACACCACCTTCACGACGGACGACGGACGACAGACGACGGACGAAAAGTGATCAGAATAGCTCACCCTGACTTTCAGTCAGGTGAGCTAACAAGCACTGCTTCACTTTCTGGGTTTCCCATGGGGATTCACATTGTTTAAAGATCTACCTGGCCTTAGTACATCCTATACAGGCATTTTATATATTACAACTTTTTTAACAGAACTCTATTTGCTCCGTCAAACAAGATATAATAGAATAAAGGATCACATTATCTCTAGAATATACGAAGTGACCAAATCCCTGTCATTTGATTATACTCCTGTTAACTGAATAATTTCCATTGGCAAAGTGGTTATTTTTTTAATCTGTCATTCTACTGCACTTGATAGTTGGAATTGTGTATCCTCCATTGTATCAGACAACTGTTCTTTTCTGGCTAGAACATTTTCATCACTAAAACATAAGTGGCACACTTTTATAAATCCAAGATGTTCTCAGTTAACTGGTAGAGTGCAAGAAGACACTATCATGGCTCTACTAAAAAATGTAGAAAGCCACTTTAGTGGCTTTACTCTGTGCATTTATTTATTTATTTATTTATCTTTAAGGTCACATATTTATGCACAATGGCTAATCATGACCGTGACAGTTTTACGGGTGGAGGAAGCCGGAGTACCCAGAGAGAACCACCGAGCAACAAGAAGCAGCTGCCAGCTCCTCAACATCGTAACTCCGCACTGCAGCAGTCAAATCTCACCTTTAGTATCAGATGGAGAGTTGTACAGCTAATACTAGCAAAATGCATGCAGAGTGACACTGCTAAATCAAAAATGAGGCTGAGTGAGAATTGTGCCCTCTTCTTCCACCTTGTGCTATAAAATGAACTTTAAATCCACAAACCAACAATTAAATAACTGGTAGAGTGCTGGAAGACCAATATTTATTTATTTATTTATTGGTGTTTTTAAGGTCACATATTTCTGCACAATGGCTAATCATGACCACGACAGTTTTACGGGTGGAGGAAGCCAAAGTACCTGGAGAGAACCACCGAGCAATGACGAGCAACTGTCAGCTCCCCAACATACTAACTCCAGACAAGCAGGGTTAGATTGGTTGAAGACAGGCGTACCATCGACGTGCAGTACGCCTTAGTACACGGCATCATCGTGCCCCCATATGGGCAATGGGGGTGAAGTGTTTTGCCCAAGGACACAACGTGGTTGCCGCAGGTGGGATTCGAACCGAGGACCTCTCGGCTTGCAGCCTGCACCTCTGCCTACTGAGCCACCACGCCCCCACTCTGTGCATTAGCTTGGTATTTGTGCAGCAGTAAATAAATGTGCCTATTAAATTGTTTAGCTACAATTTATTGGAGAGTGCCAAAAGGCACTCTCCAATAAATAGTAACAAAACAATTATTGATGAACAAATCTTGCAGTACTAAGGCTCCACTTGCTGGCAGTACTGAATTTTTGAAAAAAAATACTCATGTTACGAATCACCTTTGAAAAATAATTTCACACTCTACCAATTAACCCCTACCAAGTAATTACTTTTGTGAAATTGCACCACGAATTACCTAGTAATACAGTGTACTGTACATATACACTCCTCTTATTTGTACTGTTTAATGAGGATTAACCCTGTACCTGCTGCAGGAAGATTTTTCTGCCCAGTACAAGAAAACCCTGTTACCTAGTTGAGGTATAATTCTTCCTCTTGTTAAAACACGAGATTGCATCAGGGATGCTGGCATACAACCGGTGCCAAGTCCAAGGATGGCACAGCATAACTTGATATGTGTTTAAAATGTCACGTCATGCTGGACACCTATGAAAGATTTAATTAAAATTTTACCATTATCAGCTGTGTTAGAGATTCAAAATCGTTTCTCGTTGAAAAAGGTACATAAGCACACCTGGAAATAAGCAACATGTCATTTGCAGAATGAGGTCACCTGAAGGTGAATTTGCTGTTACTAAACCATACAGTGAGCCAGAATCCTACAATTTATCCTCTGGGTAAGTCTTTCTGTTTAGGTCCGAATCCTTGATTCATATTGAGGTGCAGGGTAACATCACCATATTCACCCTCTGAGGGACCTCATTCTGCAGATGACGTGTCTTCTTATTTCCAGGCTTGGACATAACTCATAGGTGAAATACATAACTTGATATTCGTCTGAATGGGCACGTCATGCCGGACATCCATGTATGATTTCATGAATATCTTCCCACTGCCAGCTGAGTTACAAACTCGTCAGGACAAAAACTGTCCTCTTCTCAATGGAAAAAGGGGCCTAACTCACAGGTGGAAGGTGCAGACAGCAAAACTTGATATGTTTCTCAAACGTCATCTCATGATGGACGTCCATGTAAGATTTCATCAAGATCAGACCACTATCAGCTAAGTTATGAACTTGTACGAACCTAAGGACATACGTACAGACGAATAGACTAACATTCAGAACAAATGATACCCCAGTATACCCCACTTTTTTAAAAGTGTGTGTGTGTGTGTGAGGAGGAGTTAAATACAAAATATAGCTCTGCAAATAGGAGCAGTCTTCTTTAAAAATATTTTGTGATGCAAATTCGATTGAATTTCTCGCAAAATACTCAGCAGGTTACGAGTTAACCCTTTACCCAACGAATCAAATTCAGTAGCTGAAAAAATACTATTTTTCGAAACATTTCAACAAAACCATATCATGTGACCCCTCTTTGGAACGAGCTCGTCGAACTCGTTCCAAAGAGGGGTCACATGATATGGTTTTGTTGAAATATTTTGAAAAAATGATATTTAAAATAATAAATTTTGAAATCGTCTGTGTTGGATAAAGGGTTAAGGTCTTTTTCTACTTCTATGGTTGATAACATAACCACGAAACGGATATAAAGTCAAGGTATGCCAGTCTTTAATAACTGTGTTTCCTAGTGTTTAGAGTACTTCACCCCACCCCATACTAAAGGGCAATACAAAAGGGTAGGACAGTAATACAGTCATCTACATTAAAATCCCCCTGGTTCCCCCCTGAATTCTATGATCTGTGTGGGACATCAACTAATGAAAGTAGAGATAATGTTTAGTGAACATTGACAGTCTTTTGAGCCTCAAAATGTCTCCAAAGAGTGCCATTTGGTTCATATGTTTCAAAAATCTCTCTGGGGAATTAAAAAAAATGTCTACCTCCAGCACAAGAGGGGCACAACATACATACCTTTCCTAAACTCAAGACTCAGATCTTCATTATATGCTTGTGACATAAAAAATGCTGCCCTCCTCCCCACTCCCTCCCTTTACCAAAAGAACCCTGGGCTCCCCAAATATAGATATCTGGCTACATGCCTGATCTACATCGCTGTGCCAAAACATGCTTGAACAATGATATGTTTGGGCTGAATGAAAAGTTAGGTCCACATGGTTTTGTGATGATTTTGTTGGTCAGAGTGTAAGTCATTAATTCAGTAAAGATTTCTACTCCAATATAAAATTATCACTTCAAAGCTACTTATGTATATAAAAGCTGAAAGAAAAATTAAAAAACAACAACTAGGCCTATTAAGTAAAAATTCTTGTTTCTCAGGCAATTTTCCCTCAATTTTATGAGCAGGGAGGGCTGCCTTTTATTTAATATTCTTTTAACTCGTAACCCGCTGAGTATTTTCAGGATATTTTTTCATCAAATCTAGTCATGGCTGCTGTAAAGCAGCCATGACTAGATTTGATGAAAAATTAATCTAAGCATAACAAAAAATCATTGGCGAAAAAATCCATTCAATTTACAGGGGAAAATATATTTAAATATGCCCAAATTATACTTATATCAGTGATAAGAGAAACACTGTGCTGGGCAGGAATATCCTTTAGCAGCATGCAAAGAGTTAATACATGTACACAGAAGTCCTGAAAATAGTTGGAATTCTTAAACTCCTAACGAGTATTCCGTAGAAAAACCTATGTTTTGAAAAGTGAATATTTCCCATACTGCAGATGCATAGTTAATCTATATCTTATTTGTTAGAGATCAGTAAGGTCAGTCAAACAAGATACATGTATAGTTGGTTGAATTAATAGTCCTACAAGTGCAAAATAGTATTAGTGAAGAGATTTCCAGGTTAACTAGAGGGCTGCCACATCCACAGGGCAGCTGATCCCCCCCGAAAAAAGTGTGGTCATCATAAGATTTTCTAAGTTGAAAAGGGGCATAACTCTGGTAAAATTAATCAGGACAAACCCATTTTCGAACTTGACCCGTATTTTGATATGTTTGCACCACTTATCAAGTTTGGTTACAATCAAACTATCTTGAGGGAAGTTACCATCCGGAAACCAAAAATCATAAGATTTTCTAAATTAAAAAGGGGCATAACTCTGGTAATATTAATCAGGATGAACCCGGATTCGAACTTGACCTGTATTTTTATATGTTTAAGCCACATATCAAGTTTGGTTACAATCAAACTATTTCAAGGGAAGTTATCATCCGGAAACGAAATGTAAACGGACGGATGGACGGACAGACGGACGGACGGACGGACGGACGTATGGACGGACAGACGGACAAAAAAAAACGCGTGACGACTATATCCCCCGAAATTTTTTTTCGGGGGGATAAAAAATGTGATGAGGCAGATTTTCAAATACGAGGAAGGAGTCTGAGAAACAAGTATTTTTATTATACCATGATTGACATGCATATTCAACGTTCAATACAGACATTGTTACACATATAAGTAACATTATGAAGTGAATGAAACTCTTCAACATAAAAGAGTGTCAAACAAGAAGGTTATCAGACAGTTGAAGGTGCATTTTGCTTTAAAAATTTCAGCTTCATTCATTTAAATCAAGATTAATCATGATATAAATAGACCACAACTCAGATAGAGTACAGGGGGACAGGAATCAACAACCCTTGGTGGAGTTTTTAATAGGCGCATGTGAAATACAAGAAAAACTCCACAAAGAGTCATTGATTCTCTCCTCTACTCCACCCTCACTGTGTTCTGTCTTAATATTCCTCTGTTCACAATTATCCATGCATTAAAAATTACTTATATACCATTAACATTTACTTCTTTATGTATATATAACAGATGAATTTCAACAAATGAACAATACATTTATAAATATGAATGCATAAAATACATGTGTGCTAATGTGTTAGCCCAGTGTTTCCCCACAGAGTTAAAAAGACAAGGTGCCTGTAGAAAATGTGGCAATATAGTTATGATCACGGCATTCAAGTTGGGAAATGGCTTGGTTCAGACAAAGACCCCTGCAAATATTCGATTGTTTGAGATGAAGTCGAGTCTATCAACAAATTCGAGTCGAAAATAAAATCACGAATATAAAAATCGAATATGAAAAAAACCCAACTCATTAATAAATGTCTTGGTATACGTACATTCGTACATTTAATACTAGCTAAATTGTCAAAACAGCGAATTGAGTGTGAACCGCAAACACACACCGTCAACATGGAACTTACAGTGTATTACCAATGTCATTTGGAATCACACGTGTCGCATGATTCCAAATGACATCAGTAATACTCTCATATTTTACAGTGGATAAAGCCACTGCTATATGCATGTGTAATACATGTAAGACTTCGTACAAAACCCAAGTGACAGGGGTTACATCTCACCTCTTGTTTACTTCAATAAGAAGCATTCATCGCTTCATGACAAGGCAAGATCGGACCATGCCGAGCTTAAAGTCAAGAAGGGGGTGATGCAATCACAGGCACATACAGATTCTTTGTCTGCAATTCAACCATACATTCAAGTGTGCTACACTGTTAACATATGAATTGTTGAATGTTAGCATGAATATGTGGATAAATCATCATACAGCGTCAAAACAATCCTAATGCGGCTATTTTAAACTGGAAATATCGCATATGAAACCATACTTGGACACCTGGTTTCGGTTAACATGGTTAGAATTTGATGTTCGGTCGACTCGAACATTGTCTTAGCAAGTTTGAGTCAAAAGACAAGTAAAAAAAAGGATCCATATTCACAGGGGCCTATTCAGGCATGCAGTTCAACATGGAGAGACTGTGGGAGAAGATATCTTTCTTCCATTCCTTGGAGTCAAAAAATACTTGCCTGGATAAGTTTTTTTTACACTTCACCTAACAGAAAGAACAAATCCAATCAGCCATGTGTGAAATTGCAATTCACGTTTTGTTATACAGTGGAACCCTGTTAATTGAATAGCGATTTTGCCAATGAAAATTATTCAGTTAACAGGAGTATTCAATTAACAGGGATTGTGTCACTTTCCTGTATTCTTGAGATAAACTTAGCATTTATTCTATTATATCTTGTTTGACAGAGCTCCATGAACTCTGTCAAATAAGATATAATAGATTAAATGCCTGTATTGGATGTACTGAGGCCAAATAAGTCTATAAACGAAGGAAAACTGGGGAGAGTTAGGGTAATTTCTCGACAAGTTACAAGATTTTTTACTCAATTAACAGGAGTTTACTGTATAATCTATATTCAAAAAACAAGTCAAATTTGTACTGGAGGTACGGTAAATGGTTTGGTGTTGGGAAATTATATTCAATTAACAGGGTTATTCAGTTAACAGATATCCAATTAAGTGGGCCCCACTGTATTTATTCAAGTTTTGTTATATTTTAAATTCTTGCTTCAAAAATGAGCATTTGTTGCCTCTTTGGAAATGGACTCAATGAACGTTTTTTTAATGAGGTTTTAATCTGTTTTAATTAGGTTTTAATCGAAGGAAAAAACTTAAAATTTTTCAGTTGTTTGGGAAAACAATTTTATGATATAAATGTTTCCACTTTCATTTGGTAATAGGTTAAAGCGATGTTTATTTTCAGTATCTCTAGCTATATCTTGACCATAACATATATGTGAAGTAATATTTACCGATCATTCATACTTGGGTTACCCACTTTAAAGGCTTCGCACCTAGGTATTGGTTACCTATTTGTTCTATTATAACTCTGAAAAAAAACTTGTTTACCACAGTAAACAAGAACTACCTCACTGGCTGAAGGTCCACGGGGATAGGTCAAGGATCAAATATACTGAAGATGACTCATTTAACCCATTACCTAATGTAACAGCCATAAAACAGTAAGCACCATTCCCAAGAACCGCCCTGCAAATTAAAAATTTTTGTTAAACTTTTCCTCAAAACAGCTTATAACTCCTAACTGAAAAATGAGCACATCAAAATGTGCCAAAACATGAAAATTTTAGCTATTCAAAATAATTTTTTCGCAACTGCTATTCAGGTTGATAGAGGGTTAAAGCACTTTCAAATAAGTATTTTATAATATTCTATGGAAACAAACGACAAATTTTCTAGTAAAATTGGCAGAATAGGCCATACAAAGTAGACATTCAGTTCCTCAGGAAATTTTATTTTTAACCCCTTACACCCTGGTAGAACAACAGAATTTTCTCTATCAATCTGCTTTTCTCTTGTTTAACTATGAATTTAACCAATTATATCTTGTTTGACAGAGCTCACTGTGCTCTGTCAAACAAGGTATATTTGGTTAAATTTCAGACTACATTAACCCTTTACCTAACGTAACAGCCAAAAATGGCAACCACTATTCATAAAAAACACTATTCAATTTTCATTGTTTTTATCATTTTTTGTATAAAAAACATAGCTTATGACCACTCATTGGAACGAGCTCATTGAGAACTTTGCTGAGAACTTTGCCATTTTGACATTAGAGTGCCAAGGGTTAAATGCATGCAGGCAGGCATTTTTTATTTTATTTTTCATTTTTTTTAATTATTTCTTTTCTGCCAAGATTTATATAATTGGTTTGTTTATGTTTTAGGCCTCAATATCAGCAGAATAACATGGACTGTGGTGTGTTTTATCCATTTTATTAACTTGGGTTATATATCTGACATAAACCAATTAATTTTTCCATTTTTTTAAGTTTGCATAGATAATAAAACGAGAGCATGCAGCACCAAAAATGACTATGCAGGAGGGCTTGAGGGTTGTATCTTTTTTTAAGGCCATAGTTATTATAGCTGAGACAAACATTAAGGCAGGATACACAATAAAAAGGCCAGGGTGGAAAATAAAAAGGACAGGGACCATTTCCTTTTATTCTGCTTTTGGGGAAACACTGGTTAGTCAAAACAAACTACTATTCATAATAAAACTTCAGAAAAAAACACTAAAAATAATATTGCTTGCATTTCACTTGAAAACTCTTTGAAGAATATCAAGTCTCGAATATTAACCTGCAAATCTTTGCATTGTTTACTTTTTCTCCCATACATGGCAAGTAAATTTTGACACATCAGTTTACTTCCTTGGTGTGTAAGGTCACATATTTCTGCACAATGCCTAAGCATGACTGCAACATGGATATAAAGTCACGTCCAGCCAATCGTTTATACCCATGCATTGGTTACCAAGTCCTATTTGACCAGTAAAACAGCACTGCTTCACTTCCTAGGGTTCCCAAAGGAAAATAAAGTTTATTATTCATATCACATGCTCCATATTCAGTTAGAAACAAATTATATATTGTTGATATGAATACGTTTAGGCACCCCACAATAATCTACAACAAAACAAGCATTGAAAAAAATTTAACCACCAAAAAATAATGTAACACTCCACCAGTGAAAAACAGATATTAAATTTTTTTCAATAAATATTTTATTTCTTTTCATCTCTACCACAACTGTTCGTTGCAGGCTTGTCTATATGTGTAGGGACTCAAATTGGAAGCCCTTTTATTAAAGTTTTTCAAATGAGAATCATATGAGAAACTATAGGGCTGCAAAAGCACAAAGACAGATCAAACATTCACGATATTGGGGCTGGTATGCTTGGTACCCATCATTCCAGCACAGGCATTGATAGCAGGTTCTATTTTTCCAGTAAAAAGCAGAGCTTATTTATCACAGTAAACACGCACTGCACAACTTCCCGGGATTCTCACAGGGAAAATCCATACAAGCATGCCTAACCAGTCCGAATGACTCCATCATTGTAGAGATATCTGAATAGTGGGGAAGTAGATTACTACAGAAAACATTAGTTCAAATGAAGATGGGCCTCTGGCTAAACAATTGTGGTAAGGAATGAAAAGAAACCAAATTTACCAGAAAATTTTAATTTCTTTCCAACCTACTAACAACTGTTCACTGCTGAGTGGAAAAATAAAGAAGAGGACGTGAGGTATCGCATTTTCTGATTGAACCAAACAAGGAGACAAAGGCAAAGTAAAGGCACCAAATGAAATGAATCTATATGAGGGAAGTAACAGGGGCTAAATCTAGAATGATGGAATCGATAAAGCCCAAAAACAGGAACGATCATCAAATAAAATAAAGAGAAGGTGAAAAGGTGCAACCGGAACCTAGTAGACAGCAAGAAATATGACTGGAGTGCAGAACTGAATACTAAGGAGGAACTGAGTGGACCACTGACCAGAATCGAAGGTAAAAACAGAATCAACAAACCCAGACAGGTACAAGAGGCAAATAGAAGAAAGACCATTTTGAAAATTTGAACTGTGAGAACCAGAAGAAAGCAGAAACATAAAGAAACCACTGAATGAGCAATGCCAAAGGCCTTAATGTATAACCTATGCTTGACCATCAGATATTTGGCTATAAACTATATTGTTACCCAATATTATTATTATAACTCACTGAAACTGTTCCATATTATCAGCAGTTGCATTTCTACATCATGAAATCCATCTCTCCACCTTGACAGTCCATACTTTAACCCCTTATTATGCTACTACTATTGCTGCCCAGAATAGCAACTCTCTTGCCACCAGAGTAAGAATAATTTGGGCATTTTTAAGCAGATTTTCCAATACATATTAAATCAACTTTTTGCACATTGATTTTAAGGGTTTTTTTATTATAAATCTGCAATCAAATCTAATCAGGAATGCTTCACACCAGCCACGATTAGATACAATGAAAAATATGCAGCACATTAAGAGTAAAGGCCAAATATATATAGTAAAATTCATTAAAATAATCCAAAAAGTATCATGACTGATGCTATACCCTCTTACCAAAGGCAGTAAAATTAAACTAGAGTGATGTCACGCATGCAGCCCGACTGTCCCAGCAATAGGAATGCTTAGACGCAAAATAGTCGGAGCCATTTTTTGTTAACCGTTTACCTAACGAATCTGCCATATCTGCACTCATGATATACAAAATTTGCTATTCAAATTTTATTTTTTCATTTCTCTAATTCAAAACATACCTCATGACCTATTAATGGAACAAACCTGAATGAGCCTCTCTTTTACCATGTGTTCTTTCTCACCCAGTACCCCACACTGAGTTTAAATGATATGGTAGGATGCTCAAAAACATGCTCCCTTAGAGCACAAAATTTTGGTTCAAAATATGGTGGGAAGGTATGGTAATTCAAATTTCAGTTTTACTGAACATCAAACAAAATTTATCACATGATCTTACAAGGTCCTGGCAAATCAGGACTTTTGGCTCGAATTGAATCTTGAACTGAACCAGGCAATAGGTTCAAAATCGAATGGAATCTTGAATCAAATCCGCTTCTCAATTGTTATGGTATGACTAGCACTGTTGGTCTCCTATATGAATCCAGTATCAATATGCACTGTAGACTATTTTGTTCCATCAAACCGTTAGTCCATGTAGATGGCCCTATCACATGTTTCTGAAAGGCAGAGCCATTTATTCATTTGAAAAACAAAGGTATTCCAAGTTGTCATTCTAGCATGGACCAGTGCATGGACTTGAAGTGTAACATCCTGTCATTAATATTAGACCCATATTGGACAGGGTTTTGATGCATTGACATTCAAATTACTTGAAGCTATCGGTTTCAATATACCACTTCCAAAATGAGTTTCAACATTTTCTGTTCTTAATAATCTAGTAGTGACAACTCAATCTGAAGTAATCTAGCAACAGGACTGGTTATTTATTTATTTATTGGTGTTTAAGGTCATTTCAGCATCTTTGGCTATCTCATGACAACAACATAGGTATGAAGTAAATTTTGGCCAGCCGTTGATACTTATGTTGCACACTTTGTAGAGGTCTTCCACCCCAGGCAATGGTTCCAGGCCTTATTTTACCAGTTAAGCATAATCTGTTTATTGCAGGAAACAAGCACTGCTCTCCTTCCTGGGGTTCCAATGGGAAAGCAATGGGACTAGCTTCAAAAGAGAACTGACCAGATATGACAAAGTTGGACAAGAAAAAAGCCATATACCATCCACTGAGTGAAACAAGAAGTCATATGAAATGCCTTGACATTACAGATTGCACCTTGTTCTACTCTAGTGGCGATGTATTCTGCCAACTAAATGTAATGCAATCTCTGCTATCACTTCCAATGACATTTTTTTTGTGTGTAATCTAGTCAGACAGGATAAGTCAATCTCATTCCTCAGAAAATTGCAGGATGTGTTGTCTTCTGTAGAAAGTCGACAATAAAGAAATCTAAAACTCTTCGGGCTTCAATTTCTTAGAATAATCAAGATGGTTTCAAAACGGATCACTAAAAAAATTCAAAATTAAAAGTGAGTCTCAAATGTTAGCCATGCTGTAGATCTTACCCTCTTTCCGATCATTAAACTCATAATTTCAAAGCAGTAATGAATGCACAATCATTCAATTACATTCAAGAAGTAGGCCAAGGTATGTGTAGTTGTATTCTTTCACAAAACTTGAACCCTGACCTTTAGTCAACTGTTTACAACTTGTATGCATGGTATAAAAAAATATGTTTTTTTTTGTTTTGAACTGTTGTTTCAATATAATCCTGCAACTGAAGACTTCAATATATTAAACCTTAGGGCCTGGAAAAGTATCCTGAATTCCCATCAGCCCACAACCTTAAAATGTCCAGTGGCTTAGCAATGATTTCTAGTAAAGTCCTAGCCGCCTTAATGGGCAGCCAAGACTGTAACTAGAAACCACAGCAAATATAATCTGCCTATTGTCAACAGAACCTCCTCATGATGCCATGTTAAGGGCACCTATTTTGAAGTTGTAAAAGTTGGAAATAGGCCTTTAAGGGTTAAGTTATTTGGGAATTTTTTTTTTGTTGAAATGACATTGAATCTTTGACCATTTGCACTGTGATGTCAAAATGGTCAAGTTTTCAGCAACAAATATTTCCCATAATGCAGTTTGATATTTAACCAAATACACCTTGTTTGACAGAGCTCTGTGAGCTCTGTCAAACAAGATATAATTGGTTAAGTTCATAGTTAAGCAAGAGAAAAACAGTGTGATTGGAGAAAATTCTGATGCACTACCAGAGTGCTAGGGGTTAACTAGCCCCCAGTTTATAATGAGATTTACAGAACATGGCCAGTAAATGAGGCTTCGACTTCACCAAAGCCTAGGTCCAGACCAAATTTACTGAACTCATTTCATAAATTTTGCTTTAAACTGAAAATTTGTAGAAGATCCTCTATGCATATAAAATTTTACACACATAAAACAGTCAAGGCCAATATTTGTGGAGATATTGCTGTGAACTGTGTATTTTAGAACGACCATTCAACCAAACTGAAAGTTTCATGATGATGTCAGCTCAAAGCCATTCAAAAATAAATTTTGACAAATTTATTATTTTACAAGTGTTTATAACGTCAACATAATGTGTTGACATTAACTTTAAAATAAAATAAAGTATGTAAATTTATAGATTAACTAGAACTGTTTGTAAGCACAGCTAATGAAATACCCTGGCAATGTGCAGGCCAACCCAAAATAAAGTTTGCTATCAAGTCGATTTTTTAAAATATGTTAGCACATTGTATAGGTGCTTCATTTTGATACTCAGAAAAGGAAGGGAAAATAAGTGTCACCATACGGTGACACAAAAAATACCCCCGCTTATTTAACAATGCAAGCCTGACTACATGTGATACAGTTTTGGGGTGTATACAAATACTAAGTTCATAAAGTGCAATGACTCTGGCAATAAAATCTTGAATGACACCTGCATTTCACTATGGGTATATAGCAATAGGATACACTTGCATACCAAATATCAAGTCACTCAACCAAGTACTTTACAAGTTATTCATGATTGAATTTTGGGATGGATGGATGGATGGACGAAAGGACAGATGGACTGATGGATCTTGTACTGTGGGTAGACATCAATAAGATAGAGATGCACATCAAATATGAAGTCACTCCATTGAGTACTCTGCAAGTTATTCATGAATTAATTTCAAGGCAGACAAATTCTAAGTCCTTAAAGGGTAAGGACTCTGGCAATAAAATCTCGAACAACACCTGGATTTTAGAGCTGGGAGGTTAACCGCAACCATGGGTTGGGATTGGTAGTGAGAGACTACCGAAAATCACAACCCCACTCCAATAAACACAACCGCAAACTCAGTTTTAAAATTCCAGTGCGTTTTAAGATACTGCACGAAATATCGAATTACCAGAAGGATCACATAATTCACTTTATAATAAATGCAATATCTACAAACCTGCTGTCAACTGTCAAATAATTTCTGTATACATCTGAATGGAATTTAAAAACAAAACTATTGTACACTATACTTGCACCAATGAATTTTATAGACAGTAAGCCAAGATTTGCGGCTTTCAGTATCAATACACGAAACTCAACATGATATTCATTAATATTCATGACCTGTTTATACCAAGTCTGAAGCAAGCTGCATGGTAAAATGTCATCAGTTTATCAAATGTGGTTTCCTTTAATGACCTATAAACTTGCTCTTCATTTATAGTGACCGATATATTTATTTCTACATGTAATTTTGAAAGGTTGGACATCAAAATCGGTTTCAAATTCACGGTTGAAGTCGGATGGAAATTTAGGGTAACAATGATCTAAATGAGCAACTTTTACTTGATAAACTTTTGAGGGTCGGCATAATTGTTTAGGATTGGTCAGGTTATCCTAAACACAGTTTTGGTTTTGTTTTTTTCTTGTTTTTTTGCCTGACATTTTGCAACATTACAGGCATAGATATGTTATAATTATTTATTCAACTGATACAATCAACAAATGCCTTGTTAGGTGTTTGTAGAAGATGTTGTAATTATATGGCCGATCTGATAGGTGCATACAGACAGTTTCTATATATGCTCATGAACAACTGAAACCGCAACAGAGGTTTTTTTATTTAAAAAATCGAAACCGCTACCACAGTATGGGTTCCACAACCTCCAAGCTCTACTGCATTTCACTATGGGTATACAGCAACAGGATACACTTGCATACCAAATATCAAGTCACTCAACCAAGTACTTTACAAGTTATTCATGATTGAATTTTGGGATGGACAGATGGATGGACAGATGGACTGATGGATGGATGGATGGACAGACACAGCGATTCCTATATACCCCCACTGGGGGTATAAAAAACAGTTATTAAAAAAAAGAAAGCTTATTGTACTTTCGGCTTTAGTTTTTAGGTCACATCTGAAAAAAGTTCATCCTTATACAATTTTATGTGTTGAAAGTGCTGTTATGCAAAACATTCGGCAGGGCAAAAAATTCATGTGAGAATGTTCAGTTGATTCTTGTCATAGATTCTGAAAGTGTCCTGAACGGCCTGGAGAATATGTACTTATTAATAAGTTTACACTTTGACTTAGCAGCAGTATCTCGTGAAGTGTTGGTTACTTGTACAGGCAGCTGAGACTCAACTAGAAGCCCTGCTAAGGTGTTTTAACCTCCATCCGCAAGACCACCAAAAGCCAGTATGTTGGAATATGTGTTCTGCGGAAGACATGAAGTTCTCCAAAATCAGAACTAGACCCTTGACAGTTAAACTCTAGTGAATACATAAATATGAGGCTTGTTTTTTTTTTAATATGGGCTATTATCATATTGTGGCTCTGTATACTTGTAGCACTCACAAAACAACAGTAGTACTTTCAAATTCTAAATCATTTAAGAACAGAAAATTGATTCTCATAGAAGAATTTTGTAAGAATCAAAATCGATTCTCATGAATCGAGACAAATTTTAAGGCCTGTTCAAAAGGATTGGAAGCTTAATGAATTTGTGAATGAGGTTGCATTGGGGTGTGAGCACAAATGTCAGAAGACCTGGCCAACTGTATTGTTTATCCCAGTGGGAGAAAAATTGGTCCACAAATATTTCCTGGATTCAAGTGCAGTTAATAGTATTAAAAACTATGTGTGTGTGGAGGCGAGAAGGTGTGTGGACACTAACTCCTTACATGCTGCTGGTGGATATTCCTGCCCAGGACAGGATTTCTCTTGTAGATATATAATATTTATATAAAATTGATTTATATTGCAATGTATTGGAGACTGCCAATAAATTAAGCAGAACAAGCACTTATGAACAAAACCATTTGTGAAAAAAAATTCAGCACTCTACCAGTTAAACTCTAAAGGTGTATGGGGAGTGGGGTGGTGTGATAACCTGTGTTTTGGAAGCAAAAAGAAAACATTTTAGTGACAATTGGTCCTGTCCTAAACAGGTCCTGTCTGGTAATGGGTTAAGTATGCACAATAAGTGGAGTGGATAGCATTTATATTATGTGGTAGTCTGCTGAAATGAGAACTATGGAACAATTTCAAAGGTATATCACACAAAAAATCAAAGGCAAAACTATACCATGAACCTAGCCATGTTCTGGTTTTGCTGGCCGTTAAATGTGTTCAGCATGTTTTTTCTTCTCTAAGTTGTCCATGATTTAATTCCTGAAAAGTCAACACTCAAAACTTCCCCAAGATGGAAGAATAATTTTAAATTACCTTAAGATTCATGGTAGACAAATACAAACTTTAAGGCAGTGTTAACTCTGGTGATTTTGGGGGGGGGGGGGGGGGGGGGGGGGGGGGGGGGGCAGGGGGTTCTCCTCAACGGGAAAAAACTGAATTGTACTTTCAAATGAAGCCTTCCGATGGCTTTTGCTGTCAAATCTTTCTCTAGTATATAGCATGGCAACCCTTTGGTAGGAGTGACAGGTTCCCCTACAAATGGTGCCTATAGTCATCATGTTGTATCTTTCACTCTGCAGTACAAATCAACCACTGGATTAGAGTTTGTTAACATAAAAAAATGAGCAGTGTGTGTGAGGGTTGGTGCCTGAGGGGGGGGGGGGTGGATCTGTGTGTGTGAGTGTGTGATGAATGTCAGGAAGGGGGGCAAAGTCTATGTTTAGGCAAGCAAATGCCCCCATTGTGCCAGCACTGCCTCAGTCATATTAAGACTGCAAGAAATCAGTAAAATTTAGGCAATCATTCATTCTTATACTGCCAGATAGAGTATTTAAGCCCTGGCAATAGATTTCAGCTTCTACTAACACCATGGAACAGAACCTGTCTACCACAGTAAACTGGCATTGCTTCACTTCATAGAATTCCTATGGGGAAGACCCTACATCTAAATAAAATAAACTTTAAGGCCTCAAACAGGTGGCACCCCATTGCTATAAGAAGTCCTGTGAATGATAGTAAAATTAAGGTGCTTTCAGACTGCGTCATCAGGACCAACGTGTGTAGAAATAATAAGGTAGAACTTTTCACACTGCTACATCTACATCCATCATGTCTGATGCAACATCACGCTGATAGCTGTGAGCATTCTATTACAATTTTTCGCACACCATATGTTATATGGAATCATTGAGCTTGGTAATGTTCAGATTAACTTGCAAGGTTTGATGGCTTTGTCTGATAAATTCTGGTGTTTATCACAAGTTATTTATTTAAGTCTGGTTTTTCATATCATTTAGATATATATGATAGACAAGCATCAACCAAAATATTTCCACCAAGGAAAATATTTTTGAAATAGAAAAGCACCAAATGCTTTTTAAAAACACATTATATAACTGAATTCAAAGAACATGTTTGGATGGAGATTGTTGTAAAGCTTGGCATGAAAGCTGTATGCACAGTTTGACTTACAACTTTTGCCTCAATGCACAGCTTTTGAATTTTTTTTTGCATGCATTATGAAGGATATTAGTCCATTAGAGAGGTCATCGTATCGAAGCATAACAGATGCATGAAAGGGCCTTTAAACTAACAGTGTTTTTAAGCCAAGTCTCGTCTGTCTAAAGAGGATGCCAAGCCATGACTAGGAATCAATGCTAAGCTACCAGACTTACAGCCTTTGGTGGATTCTAAAACAATATCCCAGGCCCCATGGGATTAACAATCAACTGTACATACTGGATGATAGAGTCCAGCTCCTTCTGTGAAACTATCAATACATTCATGTGAATATTATTATGGCCAGGCATTCTTATTCATCAACATAAGTTACAAAACTTCACTACATTATATTCTAATAATGAACATATTCTTTGAACCAGTTTCCACAACAGGAAATCTTAACAACTGTAGCATGTAGTGAGTCCAGTTCCATTTAGTATCTGTATACTCTGTCCCCAATGTATTTATTGGGCAGTCATGCATTCAATGCAGTTTTAAAATACAAGTCATAATTTAAAACAACTATCACATTCAACAAGATGGACAACAGTGTCCAGCAATTTTCTTTGGATGCAAACAGTCAGGTAAGGGACACATTTGTGATTCACAGTCTATCTGTCCTTTCTGAAAAGAGAAAAAAAGAAAAAAAAATTGAATATTTTAGAGCAAAAGTTGAGACTGTGTGTGAGTTAAATTAAAGCATAGACTC
This sequence comes from Pictodentalium vernedei, assembly GCA_031216915.1. Classification (NCBI taxonomy): domain Eukaryota; kingdom Metazoa; phylum Mollusca; class Scaphopoda; order Dentaliida; family Dentaliidae; genus Pictodentalium; species Pictodentalium vernedei. The sequence goes on from CM062291.1 coordinate 241,711,555, forward strand.
AAGTGAGCCTAAAATACTTACCTGTATCAAGTTGTCTACAGGTCTTAGTGATGAGGGATGAGAAAGATGGAGGCAAAAAGGAAGTGCCACCTTATACATGTGTGCATACTACAATGACTGTCACCAAAAAGGCTCTAAAATATGATGTCTGTTTTACAACGACCTACTCCAAGCACATACCCTACATTAGGCTTGAGAGTATGTTAAAAAAGGAAAATGACAAAAGGACTTCCAACTGAAAAGACCCACCTAGATTGGCTACCATTTTTGGGTTGAAATTCGTTGAAATATTCAGTGTTTCTAGAAGCCATCAGTTGTGTGAAGAAATGAAGTGAAATGGCTGTCAAAAGAACATGTTTGAGACAGAATGTAGGGCTGCAAGGTATACCGGTGAACCAGCAATTACTGGTATTGAGAATGATAACAGATGAATATTGGTATTGTTTTAAAAGTACCATATATTGTAAGAAACGGTACTCTATCAAATTATCAAAGTTGAAGTCGACATATTATTTGGGGAAAAAACAGTCATTGTATTCTATCATGTCTGTCATCCCCCAAAAATCAATCACAGAAAACAGATGAAAACTACTTGAAACCACTCCCCCCTCCCCCCCCCCCCCCCCCCCCAAACTGACAACTCCTGTTATGAAGTCCATGTCAATCAATTTTTATTCATTCATAGAAAATAAATGTCTGCTCAGTAAATTTACAGGGTAAATCAATGAAAACTTTCAACATGCAAGCCAGGGCATAACCCTTTGCCTAACATGAAAAGCAGACGCCACTTGTAAAAAGAATTCTTGAATAACTAATTTTTTTCATTTTTTGTCTCAAAAACATAGGTTATGACCCCTCATTGGAACGAGCTCGATGAGCTCATTCCAATGAGGGGTCATAACCTATGTTTTTGAGACAAAAAATGAAAAAAATAATGAAAATTAATTGTCGATTTTTTAGAATAGTGCTGGCCGGTTTTGGCCGTTACGTTGGGTAAAGGGTTAATTGATCTACCGCCAATAATGAAATATTAATTGATCTTCATCTGATAATTGATTGAATCTCAAAAATAATGAATATTGCCCCTTCCAATTCAAGACACTGAACTGACATGGAAGATATCATTGGTGTTAAAAGGGTTAAGGTATTTATTGTTATTATATACCTAAAACGAATACTGACCATTCAATCTAATCTGACAAAAAACGAGTGTGGTTTTCCAAATCCATTACCCATCCTTTCAAATGAGGACATGGAACTATTACTTCTATGTTGCGATTACGCTTCACATCAGCTGGGTTCAGGTGAGTGAGTGTAAAGTTCCAGATACTGGAAATGTTTCCAATCACAGACATTTTAATGGCTGAAAAACTATCATTTACTTTTGAAAATCAGGGGTAAACATTAACAATAAGTTCAACACAAATTAATTAAAATCACATAATATATGAACAATTTGTGTTATCTGTGATAGCTTTGATGATGAGAAACAACTTGAACCTTATGATATGTTCATTAATGAATGTTGTATTGTGAGGACACTTTGTATTTACTACTTCATTTATTTGATGAATGAATGATGTGGAGATAATGATGTAATAGAATACTTTTCAGGCAACATGTTCAGAAATGTCTACAGACAATATGCCTGGTTATCTATGCATATCATCAGCTAAAGCCATTTTAGTTGTTAAGTTATAAATATCTTAAATAAAAACTCGGTTAACAATACTTACTGTACATGTACATGATTTACAATCATGAACTTTCCATTTTTCTCGATGAGATCTTTTTTTCCCTTTCTCGTCCCTACAGTATTTTGGTTTTGTTCCTTTATGAACACCCATTTTAACTTCCATTTTTCTCATCTTCAAAAACAGAATAGGAAGTTATTAGAGGAGATGAAATATATTTCAAATAAATGTGAAAATTATGACCATTTGTCTATAAAACAAAAAAATCATCGCAATCAGTGGTTCATAAGAATGTTCAGTGTTTTTCCCATCACCATCCTCATCAAATGGAGGTCTCATAGGCAGCCCCTTAAATAACTTTTATAGACCAATTCATTTTACTACTCCAAAGGATGCTTCATATCAAACAACAAAAGTTTGTCTTGTGAAGTTGATAGTAAAATGGTACATAAAAAATGCATTTATTTATACCTTTTCCATGTTTCTCCTGGCGGGTACATTCAATGGTTCATTCCCACTAGACCAATTCCTGTTAGACCAGCTCCCACTAGGCCAATTCCCAAAAGACCAATTCCCCTTAGACCAACTGATATGTTCTACTTCAAAATAATTTCTCTCCTTTCCAAAAAAGAAGCTGCTGCGTACGTATTAAATATATGTTTTCCTAATTATCCTTAATCAATAACAATAAATATCTGGTCTAAGGGGAATTGGTCTAACGGTAAAAACTGTAGAAAATTGAGAAAATGTCGTAAAATGGTATGTGCATTGATGTTTTAAATCTATATTTTTTGTATGTGGGAAATTGTGAAATTGAAGTAAATGGGTTAATAAATTGAAGTTAAATGTTATATGTATTGAGCTGTTCTGAAATGTTATAAACCTAGATTTTTTGTATGTTATGCATATAAATATTTTTTTTATCAAATAAAGTGCTTTTCAGTAAATAAATGTTTTCATTAATTATCCTTAATCAACCCTTAATCAATAACAGCAAATAGTTGGTCTAAGGGGAATTGGCCTTGTGGGAAGACACCCATTCAATATGTGGGCTGTTTTTGTTGGGAATTATACTTCTAATTAATCTGAGATAAAGTGACAAGAAGTGCACAGGCAATTAGATCAATGGCATGTGTTAAGCCAGTTAATAAAATGTATTAAACCTTACGGTTTAACCTCAGAACGCCGTCCCTCTAATGTTTATACAAGGGGATGAGTGGTCAGTCAAACTGTTAAAGTCTGTATCAATTAACTGACTAACTATGATTTTCTGTCTTTGATTCAGACGGAAATTATAACGAGCTGCTCAACAGTTCATTAAAAGTCAGTATGTATGTATGTTTATTTGTTTGTTTGTTGAGGTGTTTGATACTTTTTTTATTTGATTTAATGAAAGCATAATTTATGATTACATATCAGCGTATATTATATAAATCCCTCACTGATTCTAAATTCAAACTAGTTTACAATGGCAAATGCTCAAGTTTATGTTAGATTTATTCCCAATAGACGTGGAGGTCAAAATTTAGTATACGATGGATATAAATTTCATACAAAACACAAGAAAAATTCTCGAATCCACTGGAGAACAACAAAATTGTCCAGCTACAATGAACACAGCAGATGGTCTCATCACAAGTTATTGCAACATACACAACCATCCCGCAGATAGAACAACTAGAGGTACTGTGAGCAAACTCACAGAGTGATACCCCCCCCACTCCCCACGCCTGAAATGTATAAGTTAGATTATCTCCCCTTGGAAATGTCAGAACGGAATTATATTGCTTCATGCACATCTTCATATGGAGTTCTTCCATTGTGTAAAGTTTCATGAAAATTCTTCAAACGGTTTAGGAGGAGTTGTGCTTACTAGGATGGACAGACGGTATAAGTTAGATTATCTCCCCTTGAAAATGTCAGAATGGAATTATATTGCTTCATGCACATCTTCATATGGAGTTCTTCCATTGTGTAAAGTTTCAAGAAAATTCTTCAAATGGTTTAGGAGGAGTTGTGCTTACAAGGATGGACAGACAGACTTCGTTTGCGGGGTTTATAAATATTGCTGTCCAGACATTCTTGCAAAATATGAAGGAACGAGTTAAATGCGAGTCAAAGACCGTCCCAACAATTTACCAACAAGAAATAGCAGGTAATTATCTAATATTTACAACAGTAATTTAAAATTAATAATAAATAATTAGATGATAAATAATAATAATGGGTGTATGTGTGAGAGAGAGAGAGAGAGGGGGGGGGGGGGGAGTTAAATGCGGGTCAAAGATAATAGATAATAAATAATAATAATGGGTGTATATGAGAGAGAGAAAGAGAGAAAAATTATTAGGCGAACAATTCTTACTATACCAGGATGAAACCATGTTAATTTTCTCAACTACGGACAATCTTTATCATTTATCTGCTGCTGATACATATTTCTGTGATGGAACTTTTGACAAATCTCCAGAACTGATCTACCAACTATATTCAATGCATGCATTTGTGACTGATAAAATGTGTCCTTTGGTGTATGGACTTCTGCGTGACAAAAAGCAGGCAACGTATAGACGCTTCTTTAGTGCAATAAAGGAGAAGGCAGCAGAATTGAATATTCCCCTAGTGCCATCAAAAGTAGTGATCGACTTTGAAGTAGCGGCCCAGAATGGCGCTTCAGAAATTTTCGACTGTGAAATTAAAGGATGTTTGTTCCATTTTCGTCATGCTGTGTGGCACAATGCGCAAAAGTGTGGTTTGCAGCAGGCTTTTTCAAATGACGAACAAGTTAATCTTCTTGTTCGGCAGGCATGTGTTTTGACTTTTGTGCGCCTGTGTGACATCGAAGACGTTTGGCTGAATGCTTTGGAGGAGTCAGATCAAGAGAATCCTAACATAGCTAAATTTTGTGATTATGTTACTGAACAGTGGTTGGAGAGTGGTGGGAAAGCTATGTGGAACCACTTCGAGACAGATGGTACACATACTACAAACCATCTTAAGGGGTGGCATGGAAAACTGAAAAGATTGGGTGCTAGCCATCCCAATATATACAAATTTATAGACATGATAAAAAATGAACAAGCATTTGTGGAGGCAACAATCATTCAACTCGCATCAGGAGGTAGGCTTGCACCAAAGAGAAAGAAATACCGTAGAGTGGAAAATAACATTTCAATGGAAAAAGGTAAACTTTTACTGGGACTAAATACCCCCATTGAATATGCAGACAGTGTAACAAAAATGGCTGGACTTTAAAGGGTTTATTTTTTTTCTAAATTATTATTATTACTGAGAGTAAAATATATGTGTCTTCATCACACTAATTATCTCGTTATCAATTTAGAAACAGACTATTAATTAATCCCTTTTGTCCTCCTACTACCTCGTCCGATGTATGAGAACAATAGGAGACAGCGTTCCGAGGTGATCCCACTCTTGAGAGATATCAGTAGTATTAATTAATGAAAGTGTGAATGACACTGTAGCTCACCTTAACAAACTTGAACTCGATAAGTTATAAGTGAAACAGCAAAATTGAAGATCATTGGTACCAATGTTATTTGGTGAAATTTCAACATAACAGCATTGTGTGTGCACAATGTGTTGGAACACAAATACAGTAAGTTCAGTGGTTATTGTAAACGGCAACTTTTTTCACAGAAATGAATGCTAATCAATAGCTCTTATCTAGAGGTCTCGCCTAATGAGCACACCAAGTTCAAAAACAATCCTATGATAAATGTGGCCTGTAGGCCATGTCAAAGAAGAATGCTGATGCACAAATGCAATAAATTCGAAGATTGTTGCTAACAGCAACAGTTTTTGATGGAAATGAAAAGAAAATCGATAGCTCCTATCTTTGTCACCCTACATAAGCATACAAAGTTTCAAAACAACCTGATAATGAATGTGTCCTCTGAGGCATGCCAAAGGAAGATGTTAATGCACAAATGCACGAAGTCTGAAGGTCATTGCTTGTGGCAATTTTTTTTTTTCTCTTCTTTTTGGAAATTCATAAATATACCCTGCAGAGAGTGCAAAAGGGATAAGTTGCTGCACAAATGCAGTAAGTTCAAAGGCTGGTGATAACAACAATAATTTTTTACGGAAATGAAAAAAAATCCAAAGCTCACATCCAGAGGTCACCCTGAACACACATGCCAAGTTGCAAAGTGATCCGATCATAAATGTGCCCTGAAGGGTGTGCCAAAGGTAAATATTGAGGTCTGACTAAACTAAGTTCAAAGGTTACTGCCAGTGGCAACATTTTTCAACAGAAATGGATGAAAATCAATAACTCCCATACAGATGTCACCCCACACAAGCACACTAAGTTTCCAAGCGATCCATTCATAAATGTGCCCTTCAGGGTGTGCCAAAGGGAAATATTGATGCATAACTGCACTAAATTTTTACCAAGTTCATCAGAGGTCATTGCCAACAGCAACTATTTTTGACGGAAATGGAAGAAAATCGATAGCTCCCATCTAGAGGTCACCCCAAACAAGCACACCAAGTTTCAAAGCCATCCGGTCAAAAATGTGCACTGCTGGGTGCGCCAAAGGGAAATATTGATGCATAACTACACTAAGTTCATCGAAGGTCATTGCCTGAGGCAACATTTTTTGACAGAAATTGAAGAAAATGGACTGCTCCCATCTAGAGGTATTCCCAAATAACCATACCAAGTTTCAAACCAATCTGATCATAAATGGGCCCTGTAGGGCCTGCCAAAAGAACATTTTTTGACGGAAATGGAAGAAAATCGATAGTTCCCATCTAGAGGTCATCCCAAACAAGCATGCCAGCTTTCAAAGCAATCCGATCATAAATGTGCCCTGTAGGGTATGCCAAAGGGAAATATTGAGGTCTGACTAAACTAAGTTCTAAGAACGTTGTCAGTGGCAACATTTTTTGATGGAAGTGGAAGAAAATCTATAGCTCCCATCTGGAGGTCACCCCAAACAAGCATACCAAGTTTCAAAGCAATCTGGTCAAAAATGATAAATTTAAAGTAATTTGTATATTTTTCCTACTTACCAATGGCCCACACTTAGCTGGTGCAAACTCGATATTACCAAGGGCCAAACACAAATTTTGAAACCCCCAATCCCCAAAATTTGCATACAATACAGAAAATTAAAAGTCCTATCTGGCCCTCCATAATTTTACCATCTGCGCATGCGCAGCAGTCAGGAAGAGACCAGAATTGAGGCCAACATCATTCTTTGTAGATGAGCGTACTAAATAATAGCTGAGTGAGGAGGTATGAGTGCCCACTCATGGGAGGGCCATCCCTGCATGGGCCATTGGAAAGTATAAAAAATATACAAATTACTTTAAATTTATAATATTTTTATACTAATAACCAATGGCCCAGACTTAGCTGAATCGTAAAAAGGCAGAGGGCCTAGGACTTACGAATTAGCAGACCAAATATAGTTCCTAAGCCTGCATTCCAAGGTGAAAGGAGATTAAATTTAAAAAGATTTGCATGTATGTCTCTCTATACAATAATAGAGAAGACATATCATAAATAAGGAGTCAAATCCAAGTAATTCCGTAATCTTAGCATGAATGATTATGTTAATTGGGTGTAACAAGCCCCCAATTTTAAGGCTAGTCTGGACTAAGCCCCTTAAATTAGGATGGCATATTCGAGAGTGAGAGACTAACCCCCCACAAACACAAGCCATTATATAAATAATAAACAAGCTGTATCTAGGATCAGTAATAATCTACAGACAAAACAGCTTCACTCATAGTTACACACTTATCAAGCTGGAGGAGATGAAAAAAAATCCCCCCCCCCCTTTTTTTGAAGGAATATTCTTCAAAACAAAGAGGGGAGCGCTCTGGAATCAGTGAAAAGCGGTACCAAATAATCAATATATATTCGCCCAACAGGCACCCAGTTAATAATTATTGGTGCTTAACGCCACTTCAGAAGTTAAAGTTATCGTGGCGATCTCGGTAATTAACAGTGCACGCTTCTAAAGTACACCGGCGTCAGAATACGTAGATAGGTCGAAAACCGGTGATATAATGGGTACAACCATACACTTGTCCAATTGTATCCCAATGGAAAGTATCTGAAGAGCAAACACGCTTCTAAGGCAACCAACAGGCGACCCCGTTCAGGTGTACAATTAATTCCAATAATAAAACTCCAACTGAACCATGCGAATATACGAGAATGTGTACCGTATCTCGTAGAAACCTGGATATAGAACATGGAATGAGCTATGATTAACAGACTCGTCATGGACCGTCCCCGAAATAAATCATTGTTTCCTAGGTCAGTAACAACCAATGACTGTTCGGAGAAAGATGAAATCTTGCATGTACTCATCTCAATACAGCCTGTATCCACGGTATGACCTAGTGATACAAGTGTAACCAGGAACTGAAAGGAATCATATGCTCGTATATGACTTATAAACAAACAACCACAGGAAACAAACCAACTAAATAGTGGATGTGCCCATGAGGTTGCTGTTAGAACACGACCCAGCCATCAATCGAGGAGCCATGAAAGGCATGCATATACTGGAATGCATATGAGGCTTACGGGAAGAAAACCACGTCCTGCCCTGTTATCGCCTCTTAACACATTGGCATGGGGGGTGGGGGGGGGGGAGAGGGGGGGTGAGGAATAATTCCTATCGAACCTCCCACACCCACATTACTTGAATCGCTCTTGTGTTAGTTATCAAATAGTATAGGAACTGCAGGGCTCCCTCACGTCTGACCGACTCCATAATGCCACGAAGGACGGAGAGGGACGTGATGATCAATGATACACCATATTGACATATTATCCAGTCTCTAAGGTGGAAGTATAATCCCCAGTAATAGACTGGATAGAAATGAAAAGGGAGACGAAAACAATGTTCCGACTCCCAATCATAAAAATCTAGATGAACTCCTTATGTTCAGTCTGATATCAGGAAATATGTTCCTGAGAAGGAGTTAAGTATAGGCGTTTGAAAAAATGCTCATTAATCACACTAGGTAAATATGGCATCATCAATAGAGCTTATCACCTCATAAAACAAACACCAAACCATACCGGTAGGAAGAGAATCACCTCCTCTAACATACGGTATCATGTCCGATCGGACAACAGACTCAGCCTAGCTGAAGCAGCTAATGGTCTTCCTATACATGAAGACAATAAAAAGGTTGATAACAGCGGCCTTCGAAGCTCACTAAGGAGACTTAGAATGCTAGTCGGAGCTTATAAGTCTTCATCTCCGTGAAGACAGATATATTGGTGTAGGTTGCGGCCTTGAAGGCTCACTGAAGGAGACTTACAACTATCATCGCACAAGGTAGCGAATGAAGAGCAGCTATTTAACAGCCCTAAATTCCCAAAGAGACAACAATCCCAAGAGAAAATAAATTCAGTTATGTCACTGCATAATTACTGAAGAAACATCGCTCATGATTCTAGCTAGGCTACTATGGTGTAAACAATAAGACTCAAGTCTATGACACCTAGGAAAAGAAACCGAAAGGCACTCTAGCTTTATCAGTTTTATTCCCAAAAGACAGCGGTCAGAGCCTAGCTAACATAGCTTAGAAGTCTTCCTCTCCTTGAAGAGATACCTTGGTGTAACTAGCAACCTTGAAAGCTCACTAAATGGAGACTTACAACTATCGTCGCGCAAGGTAGGGAATGATGAGCCACTATTCTAATAGCCATAATTCCCAAAGAGACAGTAATCTCAAGGTAGCTACACAGTTATGAGTCTTCGTCTACGTGAAGACATATTTGTGTCACTTGCGGCCTTTGAAAGTTCACTAAATAGAGACTTACAACACTAGCCGCTAATAATAAGAAAAGACCGCTGTAACAGTACATAAGGCTACTATAGCGTTCATAATGGCATTAAATGTCTTGATGCCAAGGAATACAACACCGAGAGGGAAAAGACTACGTATTCCCTTTAACGGCTCTATTCCAAACAAGACAGCTCTCTCAGCCTATCTATGCACTATCCGTCTGGCTTCGGGGCGAGAAACCGGTGACTTGAAAAAACCAGGAGAATATTTCGACGACCTCTATTGCTTTTCTTCAATAGGAGAGCCTGTACCTCCGCAAGGAGAGACTCTCTTGGAAGAATTCACTGGAAGATTTGTCCAACACATACTTCTTGTAAGTGGAGCTTTGCTCGGACTGAAAGCCGCAGGCCTGCCGACACAACATCATTCTCATCCACTGATCTTCCATAAATTTTCATCCACTTTTTGAGAGGTTGATAACCTACCGCTAAGTGGAAAGCAACAGAAGTCTTTTCTCGACGACTTCTATTGCTTTCTTTAATAAGAGAGCCTGTACCTCCACTAGGAGAGACTCTCTTTTGAAAGGATCCGCCTGAAGATTTGCCCAACGCGGACATCTTGTAAGTGGGGGTTTTGGCTTGGAATAATCGCCATAGGCCTTCCGAGACTAAACTTCTCACCCACTGATCTTCAGTGACTTCTATCCAGTTTCTCGCGAAATTTGATAACATTCCGTCAACTGGCAAGCAATAGATGTCTTGTCCATCACCTGTACGACTTACGTGGCTTACAGGAGGAGAAACTATGTCCTCCCTGCAAAGAACCTCATCCTGTCGGCTTTGGGGCATCTGACCTATAGTCTGGATCAGACCTGCGCCCCTTTCCAGAGTCGCTATACTGACGACCTCCGGAGTAAGTATAAGAGGGTTTCTTGTACCCTCGCGAGGAGTTCCCTTTAGTTGATTTTGAAGTGGAATGGTCTCGCTTACAATGGTCTGCTGAAGCGTGTTGTTGCAGACTTCAGTAGCAGTGCACTGGAAGCTTTCTTTGTAGCCTGTTCATAGACTAACAAAAGTTGTTGTCAAATAGTGTATGTCCGGAGACCGGAGTGACTTGGAGGGAGCTTTTCACCTTGTCATCTATAAGTGATGACGACGCAAGGGCAGCATCACATCTGATCAACTCCAAATTTGCCCATGTCAGGGCGGAGTTGTATGTGGCATACATGACTGCCCTGGAAAGTACTCTAAGCGAGGAACAAACATACTCAAATTCCTTCCCATTAAGACGTTGTGCCATAGCTCTGGTGAGGTGATCTGAGTAGGACACCGTGTCCAGATTCGCTCTATTGGATGAAATAGCATATTCTATCACTTCCGAGCATATACTGAATGATGCAGGTAGGGACATATCTAAATCCCCGGCCTGCTCATCTAAACGCAGAGGAGCTCACTGGACATCTTCTCCAACCGTTTTAAATGAACGTGGACCAAGGAACGGTATATTTATTGAAGATGTCGATAAGAAACTGCCTTCCTCTTAGCCCTACAGAGGTTGAATATGGTGTTGTTAACATGGCCGACGGCCTCAGACACCTGTCGAGACTGTTTCGGGAAGGAAAGAACATCCTCTTTTCTCCACACGAAACCTGCGACGAGACGACATCGGTTTCTCTCAAGTAGTCGCAGCTTGCTGATCAGGTGGAACGAAGTCAAGATGGTATTGATGAAAAAAAATTCATCACTACCATATGCTGTTCCGAAAGGGAAGGGTAATCCTCCTCCTTGTCCCTTTCACCATCCGGCTGATTCAGCTGTGACATTCGGTCCATCGCATCTGCGTGTGCAGATGACTGGACAGCTCACCACAGGAGTCTGTGGAAGGCTGCCTCTTGCACTTGCTGGGATGCTGTGCTTAGCTGCGCAATCTGCAACAGCAAGTCCGTTACCGAGGCTTGAGGAACAGCGGTTTTTCCATATTTACGCCGCTTGCTTGTGCTCCTGGAACAAAGATCCGGATGTAGATAGATCTCTACTCCAAACGTCCCAATGACTGAAGCCTTGGATCACTAGCTACCGGATGGGCCGACTTCACGGGCGAAGACTGGATACTTCTTCTGGCAGCTGCCTGGATATCCGAAGTCAGGTAGCTAGTATGTGGTAGTGTGTACTATATCTGGAAGAAGCCGTAACTGTAGCCGACGCCGGCTGCAGTTTAGAAGGAGTGGCCCGAGTGGCGAGTGTGGACGTTAGCTCCTACACAGGCAAGTTTCTCAAACAACATTTGGCCCCAAATGTTGCTGGGTTAGAGAGAAGGCTCTCCCGCTCACAGTCTTTTCCGACTTTGCCGAGCTTCCCTAAGATAAACTTGCAGGTTCCTACACAGGCAAGTTTCTCAAAACAACATTTGGCCCCAAATGTTGTTGGGTTAGAGAGAGGGATCTCCCGCTTGCGGTCTTATCAGACCTCGCTGACCCTCCCTAAGAGAAACTTGCAGGCTTCCTCCCAATTTCCGTCATTGCTGGGTGAGCTTTAGTGTTTGAGGTGCTCGCTCTACCCAAATCTACACTTCCCTCGACCACAATGGACTTACCCAGTGTCACGGCTCCCACAAACAGAGTAACCACTTCACCAGTTGAGCTAACTGCTTGCAAAGGATTACGAACACCAACTAGAGGCCTTATCCCTTGCTTAATATTCATGAGCACCTTGCAGCTAGCTCTGTTTGCTCATCCGAGCGCGACGACGGTTGCACACTTGGATAGGTGTCACAATACAATCACCATGTTCTTATTCCTCTGAAAAAGAAACTGAAAAACTCGAGCTCCGGCATAGGAACCTCACTGCCAACGACGTACCGCAACACCCGTCTCCAACGTCTGTCATCCCAATGTACACAAGTAGGACAAGAATCCGTAGGAGTGCATCGACTACAGGCAAGACAACAAGCATGTAAATCCGAGGAAGACTTCCTCGCCTTGCATTTGGAGCAGTAAGCTTTGATAATTACAATCAAAAGACAAAGTCAATAGCACTCCTATAAACTCCACAACAAAATATATGATAAAGATACATGAAAAATAGCAATCAAAATTAAATTCTAAAAATTCTAAAAAAAATTTCGAAATTTTTTTTGAGAAAATGCATGTTTCCAAAGGGAACATTATAAGCCCAAGGGCGATAGAGCCTAAGTGTGGAAAAATTCAAAATTTTATGAGCTACACTACCAGAATAATAATCAATGTATCCTACAGTAATTCTACAGTAATATAATATAAAAAACTACATATATTTGAGGACATTGCCAATGTAAACAACGTCAAAGGAAAAAACTGGAAACAAGACATCAGGTACACAACAAGAAGGACGCCAATGTCCTATAGCTCACCAACATTCCTCTTTGATAGTAACTTTGGCAAACACAGGAACTGTATCAAACATGCTCATAACATGTGACAAAGCTGACCTAAACACCTCTTAAAAGTAAAACACAGAAACTGACATAAACAGTAAGTTAAACATGAAATTCTGAGCAAAACAGAAAACTAAACGCAACTAAAAATGTCAAGAAAAATGTTTAAAATGCAGAGTATGAGGGGTTAATTATGGAACAATGATACTGAGGAACATGTATGATGAATATAAGTGCCATGGGAAGAGAAGGAGCACAGCACCTGACCTAAACACTAAGTAAAACATGAAATTCCGAGCTAAACAGAAAACTAAATGCAACTAAAAATGTCAAGAAAAATGTTTAAAATGCAGGGTATGAGGGGTTAATCATGGAACAATGATACTGAGGAACACATATGATGAATATAAGTGCCATGGGAAGAGAAGGAGCACAGCAGCTGACCTAAACACTTAGTTAAACATGAAATTCTGAGCTAAACAGAAAACTAAACGCAACTAAAAATGTCAAGAAAAATGTTTAAAATGCAGAGTATGAGGGGTTATTTATGGAACAATGATACTGAGGAACATGTATGATGAATATAAAAGCCATGGGAAGAGAAGGAGCACAGCAGCTGACCTAAACACTAAGTTAAACATGAAATTCTGACCTAAACAGAAAACTAAATGCAACTAAAAATGTCAAGAAAAATGTTTAAAATGCAGAGTATGAGGGGTTAATCATGGAACAATGATACTGAGGAACATGTATGACGAATATAAGAAGAAATGTTTAAAATGCAGGGTATGAGGGGTTACATCATGGCAGAATGATAATAATCATCATATAGCAGCATTTTTAAGGCCATGATATGGAAATAGGGTGAGTAAGTGATTTAAACAGAAGCTTTAACATTATTGGACACGTACGCTGATGTCGACCGATCGAGCCATGACATAAGCTCACACAACTAAAGTTGGTGAGCTAAAAAGGCCCAAAGTCAGAAACCCATTTAAATGCTACCAGATGCAAAGCTAGATCTTCATACGAAGAAAAAAACAATACATCGGATAGAAGATGCAAGACCAAAACGACCTAACACCCCTAGGGTGAGGACGTAACTATGGGGATAAACAGAATAAACATTCTGTAATACACGTTAAACTCCCAAGAAATTTAATAAAAAATTTCAATAAAAAATAGCTAAAAAGCTTAGGAGTTTAACAGCAGGTGATCGTGGAAGGATAGGGAAGGAACACCTAACAAACAGTGGATTAATCATTAGCAAGAATGATGACGTCAGGCATATGTCCCGAAAATGGTAAACATGAAATAATTTTTATAATTATTATAGTCATTGAAACCACTGTTGTTTACTTCCATCATCCATTTGCAGCCTTGGATCCACCAATTCTTGCATTGATTTGTGTCTGGCATCCTCAAAGTGGAGATTTTAAAGCACAGATGTCAGATCATTGTTACTGACTTTAGGGCCAAACAAAGAATGATGTTTGCACCAATTCCGGTCTCTTCCTGACTGCTGCGCATGCGTAGATGGTAAAAGTATGGAGGGTCAGATAGGACTTTTCGGTATTGTATGCAAATTTTGGGGATTGTGGGGTTCAAAATTTGTGTTTGGCTCTTGATAATATCGAGTTTGCACCAGCTAAGTCTGGGCCATTGGTTGTTAGTATAAACATATGTGCACTGCATGGTGTGCAAAGGGAAATATTGATGCATAACTGCACTAAGTTCATCGAACCGATCTGACCCTAAATGTGCCCTGTAGGGCATGCTAAAGGAATATATTGATGCCAGACTAAACCAAGTTCAATGGTCGTTGCCAGTGGCAACATTTTTTGACGGAAATGTAAGAAAATCAATAGCTCCCATCTAGAGGTCACCCCAAACAAGCATACCAGGTTTCAAAGCAATCCGATCATAAATGTTCCCCGTAGCATGTGCCAAAGGGAAATATTGAGGTCTGACTGAACTGAGTTCAAAGGCTGTCAGTTTTTGACAGAAATGGAAGAAAATCGATAGCTCCCATCCAGAGGTCACCCAACACAAGCATACCAAGTTTCAAAGTGATCTGATCATAAATGTGACCTGTGAGGTGTGTCAAAGGAAATTGTGGACGTATGCATGCCGACAGATAAGAAGGGACTGCAATAGCTCAGCTTGACCTTAAAAATATCACTGATAAAAAAGCCTTGTTGCACTCAAGGGACAAATTTATTAATTTTAACTTGGATAAAATATCAGACATAAACCAATTAATTTTTATTTTTTCAAGTTTGCATTAGTTATAAAAAGAGAGCATGCGGCAGCCAAGAAAGACCATGCGGGAGAGTCTGAGAGCTCGGTTTTTAACTTCTTAGGCCTAAAGAATATACAAGAATGAATCCTTTTATTTTGATGAAAGAAAATCTCAAATAAGGACACAGGGGCATTGTGTACTAAGGCATAGGGCATGACGACAGAACACTTGCTTTCAACTGATGGTTATCCGGCTGTGTCAGATTAGTAAGCTCGAGAATCTGAGTTACTCACTGGTTCTCTCCAGGTACGCTTGCCTTTCCACAACCTTAATACTGTCCAACACAATATAACCCAGGATGTGAGTGTGTCATAATACTCCAGCATAAACAAACATTTCAATTGAGCCCTAAAACTCCTCTAGCTTTCAGCTCTGAAACAGCTGATGAACTTCAATACAAGGCATTGATACTGGTTCCTGTCTCACTGGTCGAGTGCTGGAAGACCATATTTGGACTAGTGATGTACCGATGATCAAAAGGGGTTGTGAACTGATGACCGATGATTTGAGACCATAATCGGCTGATACCGATGAATGTTCCAATAAAATGATAGAGTGACTGATCATCACTGATGTTGTCAAACACCTGGGACAATGCAGTGGCTAAACGCACGTGTAAAGCGCAGACTGCAACTGAGTAGGTTATACACATCGCTTCTTGAAGTAATGCCAACGTCGCATTGATCAAAGAGGCATGGATTCTGCACTCACTCAGCAGTCTTTCAAATATACAAAATACTACAAGAGCAAAAAGTTGCTCTTATAAAATAGTTTACGAGTTCAAAAAAAAAAAATAAAGTAATTATGTTTAGGGTAACCAGACCAACACTAAACCAGAGGCTCAAGTGAGCCTAAAACACTCACCTGGCTCAAATTGTCAAAACAGATGAGTCTATCAGCATGTGATCAGCAGCAAGAACAATTTTTTTGAATTGCTGTGACACAACCAAAGGCAACTTTTTTGGCCATTCATTTCTACTGGTCCTAGGAAAGCTTCCTTGCAAAGTCTGTTCTGTGAAGTATTAAAAAACAACAACCAAAAGAAATTTTTGTTTTGTTTCAAACTACTGTGTTCTCGCTAGCACCCCCCCCGCCCCCCCCCCCCCCCCCCCCACCACCAAAAAATTTTTTTTTTAAAAAACAAGAAAAAACAAGCAAATCGATTTGAACAAACTTGAATTTGACACCCCTAGAGATGTTACATACCAAATGTGAAAGGATTCTCACTGGTGGATCTGAAGGAGAAGAATTTTCAAGAAATTTTCTCATATTGCTCTAAGTTAAACTTTGGGCATTAATAAAAAGCCAAAATATTAAGCCAGGGACCTGATTTGAATAACCTTCAATCTAACCGTCCCAGAGGTGTTGTACACCAAAAATCAAAAGAATCTGACTGTTTGATCTAAAGGAGATGATTTTAAACGATAATTCCCCATATTGCACTAAGTAAATATTTGGGGTCCCTTGGGGAACCCAAATATTAACACAGGAACTCGATTTGAACAAATTTGTACTTTACACCTCTAGAGATGTCACATACTAGATATGAAAGGATTCTCACTAGTGGGTCGGAAAAAGAAGATTTTTTAAGAAATTTTCTCATGTTGCACAAAGTTAATATTCAGGCTCTCCACCAGAAGCCTAAATATTAACCCAGGGACTTGATTTGAACAAATTCGAATCTTACACCTCTAGAGATGGCACATACCAAATATGAAAGGATTCTCAATAGCAGGTCTGAAAAAGAAGATTTTTTAAGAAATTTTCTCATATTGCACCAAGTTAAAATTTGGTCTCCAATAAAGAACCCAAATATTCATCCAGGGAACCCATTTGAACAAACTTGAATCTAACCCCCCTAAAGATGCTGCATACCAAATATCAAAAGAATCTGAGTGGTGGATCTGAAGAAGATTTTTAAAGAATATCCCCCCCTATTCCACCAAGTTAATAATCAGGCTCCCATAGGAAGCCCGAATATTAACTCAGGGAGTCGATTTGAACAAATTCAAATCTTACACCTCTAGAGATGTCACATACCAAATATGAAGGGATTCTCACTAGTGGATCTCAAAAAGCTTTTTTAAGAAATTTTCTCATATTGCACCAAGTTAAAATTTGGGCTCCAATAAAGAGCCCAAATATTCATCCAGGGATCCCATTTGAACAAACATGAATCTAACCCCCCTAGAGATGCTGCATATAAAATATCAAAAGAATCTGACTGGTGGATCTGAAGAAGAATATTTTTAAAGATTATTCCCCATATTGCACCAAATTAATATTCGGGCTTCCATAGGAAGCCCAAATATTAACCCAGGGACTCAATGTGAACAAACTTCAATCTGACCCCTGTAGAGATGCTGTATGCCAAGTATCAAAAGAATCTGACTGTATGATCTGAAGAAGATTTTTAAATCTTATTCCCCATAGCACCCTAAGTTAATTATTTGGGCTCCTCTGTTGAGCCCAAATATGAAATGAGGGGGTCTATTTGAACACACTTGTATTTGACTATCCTATGGATGCTGTATACCAAATATCAAAAGATTCTGATCAGCGGTTCTGAAGAAAATTGTTTTTTCAATCTTTACAAATATGCAGACTCAGCATTTTTTCAAAAGCCCCTACAAAACACCCTAACACAACCGATGGCCATTTTTTTTTTAATCCATTCTACTGGTCAAAAGGATGCTTCATACCAAATAACAGTTCTCTGTTCTGTGTAGTTAGAAAAAAATGGGCATTTGAATTTTTTTCTTCTATTTTTAGCCCCCTGGGGTACCCACGGGGCAACTAAAAAAAAATTGGGGGCATCAATCAAGTACTTTGGACCCACTTATGCTACATGCCAAATTTGGTTCAAATCGGCCCATTGGTTCTTGAAATAGAAATTTGGGGCAGAGCCCAAAATGGATATGTGCCCACAGAGAGCCCAAATATTGATCTACCAACTTCTCTTGAACAAACTTTAATCTTCAACACCAAAGAGTGTTACATACCATATATCAAGGCAATATCTCTGGTGGTTCATGAGAAGAAGATTTTTATAGATTTTTAGGCTTTGGCCTCATTGTCCAGAGCTTGAAGAAGGCAGCCGCTCCATTTGAACAAAATAGAAAGGGTATACCCCAAGGATGGTCTGTGCAATATATGTTTGAATTTGGCTGAATGGCTGTGGAGAGGAAGCCAGGTTTGCAAAAGTTAACGGACGGCGGATGATGGCCAACAGATGACGGACGCCAAGTGATGGCAATACCTCACACTGACTTGCAGTCAGGTGAGCTAAAAATGATGCCGGCCCTAAAAATTTAATCAGGTAAAAGTTGCTCATTTAGTTCATTGTAACCCTAAATAACCATTCGACTTTAACTGTGAATTTGAAACCAATTTTGGAGTTCAAACTTTCAAAATTACGCATAGAAATAAATGTATCAGACAATATAAATGTGGAGCAAGTGGCAAGTTCCAGTTCAGCTTAGGAGACCACATTTGATAAAATGATGAACATTTTACTATGCTTCGTCATTGGTGGTGACAGGTCATGTTTATTAATGAACATCATATTGAGTTTTGTGTATTGACATGGAAAGCCTCAAATCTTAACTTGCAGTATAAAAATGTCAATGGTGCAAGTATAGTGTACAGCAGTTTTTTTTTAATTCCTTCCTTCAAATGTATACATAAAAATCATGGACAATGAATGGCCAGCAGATGTGAAAATATTGCATTTAAGTGAAGTATGTGGTCATTTTGGTAATTCAATATTTGTTTTATTTCTGTCAGAAACCACGTTGTGCTTTCAATGTCAAGCCGAATGGGGAGATTTTTATCATTGGTCATTTCAAGGAAAGTATATTTAATATGTAAATATGATTGCAATAATTAAATCAACCTGACTTGTGTTGGCCTATCCATTTTTTTTTTTTTTTTTTTTTTTTTGGGGGGGGGGGGGGAGGGGAAGCATCGGCATTGTCTATGATTAGACATAAGTGCTGAACTGATACTAACAGGACATTATCAGCTGATAGCCGATGATTGATACATCACTAATTTGGACTTTACTGAACAGTGTTTTTCTCTCAGATAAAAGTTATAAACATTTTGTTTATTTCCATTTATCTTGTTATAATTTATTGGGGAGTGCCTTTTCATACGAGGTAATATTGGCTACCAAAAATAATCTTACACTCTAACAGATAGTTATCCTTTACGTAACCTGAATAGACTATAACACATGCAAACAAAAAATCCTGAAAAAGTATTTAAATATTTATTGCAGTTTTAGGTCGCATATATCTGCACAATAGCTAATCATGACAG
This sequence comes from Pictodentalium vernedei, assembly GCA_031216915.1. NCBI lineage: Eukaryota > Metazoa > Mollusca > Scaphopoda > Dentaliida > Dentaliidae > Pictodentalium > Pictodentalium vernedei. Next base: position 241,731,073 of record CM062291.1, read on the forward strand.
AAACATGGAGATAAAGTCCAGTTTAGTCAATTGTTTATACCTACTTGATAAAAAAATATAAATTTTCAGTTTTGTCTCAAAAACACAGCTTATGGCACCTCACTGAATAAAGCTCAAAGAACTCATTCCAATGAGGAGGTTATAAGACAAGTTTTTGAGGCAAAAACTGGAAAAAAGTACATTCCAGCTGCCTGGGATTTTGAATAAATAACTTCTGTCTCTTCCTTACCTTTCTTTTCAAAAATTTGATTGTTTTTTGTAGTTGTGTAACAACATTTTCCATGCCCTCTATCCTTGTGTCAAGAACATCCATTTTGTCAGATAGGTAGCCACCTTCTTCAGGGTTTTCATTTATTGTATTGTCTATTGTGACCTCACTCTGTGATGTGTCTTCAGAATCTGAACTGCTGGAGCTCACAGGGCCAGTTATTTGAGTATCTGTTTTATAGCTGTAGTCACCACCTTTGAAATGACTGGTTATTGACTTAAAATCACCTGATTTTCTGCAATCTGTGAAAAAAGACACAAGTATAGTTCATATTCTGTTCTTTCAGAACGCATACAAATAACGTCACCATTATGAAATCCATTTATGTTCATAGAGGTCTGGCAGCCCATTTTTCATAGCTTTTCCATAGTTTATCCAAAACCCTAGGCCTCCACTTCAGGTTTTTTACAAGTCTGATACACCACTGAACTACAGTGGTTCATGTACTTTCCCACTCAACAGGTCGTCATCCACCTATGCGTTTACTTTTTTGTACCAATAGAAATTTACGGACCCAAAAAGCAATGCTGGCGTTCATGGACCACTGGGTAGAATATCTGTGGTTCATAAACCTCAGATTACCATTTTTTCTTCAAGTGATTTAAACAGGTGTAACAACTGAAGGTATACAGTACAGATGCCATAGACAGGTGAGCATTTTGTCCACGGACGTTATAATATTAGATTACAAACACTAATTATAAGAATAATCATCAAAAATTTAATTAATGAAGCACCAGGTACAACCTGGTGCTTCATTAATTAAAATTTTGCTGCTGATGATTTTTATTACATGGTAAACACATGCGTGGACATCACTGTCCATGCATGAATTTCGATCACCAAGCACGGTTACTTTACTGTATGTCTATTCACTGTGTGGATAAGCATCAAAATCAGCCTGTGAGTGCTGGACACTACCAGATATTTTACGGTTCGGGTGACAGTAAAATACTTCTCATTCTGTTCAATTCCATCAGAAATTCCTACCACAAGCCTCTGTAACCCCACCCACCCACCCTCCAAAAAGCTTACAGGGCATTTCAATGGTTGGAGTTTGATGGTGATTTACTTAGAGCCACAACATGAAATCCAAATTTCAAAAGCTTTTCCAAAGCCCACAACAAATATAAAATATTTTCTGTACTTTCTAGGTGTTGGTAAATGAAAATGCAGATTCCATAACTTTCCAAGAGTTTGGATAGCACAATGGTGGATCGGGGGTGGGTGGAGTGTCATTAGGGAATGGAGGAACAAACACCATGCACTGTGAATCCAAAAGAAAACAAGAGGCCCCAGGGGGCCTGAGGGCTCTCACCCGACATGGTAGCCTAAATATCAACCCAGGGAATTGATTTGAACAAGTTGCACCTGCCCCTCCTAAGAAAAGCTTATACCAAATATCCAAAGATTCTGACCAGTGGATCTGAAAAAAAAAGATTTTTAAAGAATATTCCTCATATTCAACTAAGTTATAATTCGGGCTCCCACAGTGAGCCCAAATAAGAACCTAGGCTTGAACAAACTTGAATCACACCACCCCTTAAGCATGCTGCATACCAAATATCAAAAGATTCTGATTGGTGGATCTGAAGAAGAAGATTTTTAAAGAATATTCCTCATACTGCACTAATTTAAACATTTGGGCTCCCATAGAGAGCCCAAATATGGACCCAGGGATTTGATTTCAATAAACTTGTGAAACAATCTTCCAAAAATGTTATAGGTGAAATATGAAAGCTTTTGGAGTAGTGGTTTGGGAGAAGAGGAGTCTTAAATGTTTTTCCCGTTACCCACAGTGTTAGAAAATGCTGACTCAGCACTTTTTCAAAGTCCCGAAAAAGTACCCTATGATAAAAGCGATAGCAATTTTTTTTTACCATTCCATTCTGTTGGTCCTAAGGAAGCTTCACACCAAATAAGAATTCTCAGTGTTGTGTAGTTCTGGAGATATGGGCGTTTTAAATTTTTTTCTATTTTTAGCTCCTGCAATTCCCATGGGGGGACTGGAAAATTTTGGGGGGCATAAATTAAGTTCTTATGACCCAACAAGCCCTCAAATCAAATTTGGTTCAAATCAGCCTCTCGGTTTGGAAAATAGAAATTTTGGGTGGGGCAAAAATTCTTGCCTCTCCCATAACGATGGCAAATATAGCTCCTCAAACTTCTCTTGAACAAATCTGAGCCTACACCTCAAAAGGAAGCTGCACACCAAATATCAAGCCTCTGCTACTACTGGTTCATGAGAAGAAGATTTTTTAAGATTTAAGCACATTTTTTGGGCATGGCCCTACCGAGGGGCGCGGCAACCTGATTTGAACAAAATCAAAATGCGATGTCATAACAAACTATTATCTCAAATCGGTTCAGCAGTTTGGGAGGAGAAGATGCAAACACGACGGATGACGGACAGTGAGTGATCAATAGCTTCCCTGACTGAAAACCAGGCGAGCTAATAACTGCTTTTAATTTTATGTAATTGATTTCCAGTGGCCGTGACAGATGTTTGCTTGGGAGGGGTACGAGGGAACAGGTTCTCCATCAGGGGAAACTTTATTTCAACACTTCACCTAATGTGAATAGCAGATCACATTTGCATGTTTTCTAGGCACCTGAAATCTTCGTTCTTGTTTCAAAATCATAGCTCAGGGTCCCTCATAGACACCTTGACTTTAAGCTGCATTTGTGAGATTAGTTTCATAACTACCTCACCAATGTTGAATTTGAGTAAACTGTGTCATAATTATAGACTTTTTGTTATCTATTAGATGAAAAAACTCAACAACAAAAAATATGAGCCATGGTGGCCATTCTAGGTAGCCAACTGTGAGAGAAATATGACATTCTCATCCACTTATCATACTGTCATCTTACCAAGTTTCAAGAAAACTGATCCATAAATGAAACCTCTAGGGTATTCTAAAGAGATCCAAGGAAGCTGCAATTGTGTGCAGCCGACTTTTACCAACATAAGATGTTCTCATTTACTATCATACTAAGGAAGCCAGCAGAGTTTCAAGAAATCTGAAGCATAAATACAACTGAGGAGTTCTGAAGAAATCAACCATTACCGAAATAGGACGTTCTCATCAACTCATAATACAAAGTCACCCTGCCAAATTTCAAGAAAACTGATGTGTAAATGCAACCTGTAACCTGTGCTGAAGAAATTCAAGATGGCTGTTGTGGCAGCCATTGCACATCAGCTGAGACCACTATAGAATGTTCTGATCTAGGTATGAATCTAAACATGCTTATGAAATTTGGTGATAATCATGTTGAACAAATTGTGGAAGAGTTCTGAAGAAATCAAAGATGGCTTCCACGGCAACAGCCAATCATTATCAAAATAGGACATTCTCATCTCCTGATCAAACAAAGTCACCCAACAAAATTTCAAGACAATTAATGTTAAGCCCAAAATTAGTGGATTACACCACTTCCCCCACCACCACAACTCTCATATTAGCAAGAGTCTGGAGTCTCAGCCATAGCCTGTCAAACAACGTAGTATATAATGCCTTACTTGTAAATTGTGCTGAGTCAAAAAAGAAAGTATAATAAACTTCGAGGAGCAATTTTTTTAGTATCATCGACTTTAATCCCAAACAAATTATTGTAAATTCATATTTCGAGTCTAGCTGTATAAATTTGCATAATTTCATGTTTACTGTTGTCAGCGTCACGTCAGGACGTCGTGGTGGGGGAAGTGGTGTAATCCACTAATTTTTGGCTTAACATTAATTGTCTTGACATTTTGTTGGGTGACTGAAGATCATGAAGTCATACCTGACGGTCCAATTGATCCCAAAGATGCTCGATTGACGACAAATCTGGTGAAAGTGGGGGCCAGGGCAGAAGTTTGATGCTCTGCTCCTCAAGAAAGTCACGACAGATATGTGCCATGTGACATCGGGCATTGTCTTGCCGGAATAACTGCAATCCAATGTTAGTGTTGAACAACGGGACAACAACAGCATTCAGAATTTCCCCCCTATATCACTGTCCATTCAGATTACCATCGAAGATCAACTGCGTTTGATGGTGCAAGGAAATTTTTCCTCAAGCCATTACACTTCCCCTGCCAAAACAGTCGCATTCCCACATGCAAGCATCAGAAAACCATTCTCCTCGTCGGCGATACACTCTTGCCCTACCATCACGAAAAAAAACTATGTTCCAATGCTGCTGAGTCCAGCGACCATGCTGACATACCCATTCCATTCTGATATCCGATGACATTGGGTAAGGATTGGTCAGTGGTATGGATGCCTACTTTGGATGACATGTTCAGCGAGTCTGTTGCGGACAGTTTGTGCACTGATTCTATTGTTAGTTCTACCAGGAGTAATTGCTGCTGTCCTCGTTGCCAGAAGGGAGCGATCCTGCAAGTGAGACGTCCTGATGTGTAGGTCTTGTGCAGGGGTCGTAACTCTTGGTCAACCTAAAGTAGATCCAGTGGTTCTATACCTTCCAATGAGATGGTAAATAGTGGCCACATTGATTCCAAACTCAGCAGCGAGCTCATCTGGAGGTATCCCAGCCTCCGATTTTTGGTTAACCTTGGCATTTTTTAAAATGTCAGAAGACAAAAACTAGCATATTTTCTCAATAATCCAGGCTCTCTAGCACAACATAACACAAAGAAAATCGTCGGTCTCCCATTCAATTTGACATTCTAGGGTAGCACGTGCTATTTTGAAATCCATAGCAAAATTGTATATGGTTGGGTGGACAACAACAACATGTCACTAAACTCTTTGCAGGACTTCTTGTCCACAAACATGCAACATTAGAACTATTATATTTCATCCTTTAAGCTATTTTTTCACATTTGTTTCTATTATACTTTCTTTTTTGACTCAGTATATTTTGGAGAAAATTCCCATTTCTACATAAATTTTTAAACCACTTTTCAATTGCTAAAAACTTACCATAAACCCAAGGAAAATTTGAACTGTTACACATACTTTGCTTGTAGGAAAAACAAATTCAGAAATGAGAAAATCTTTCATTGCTCATAGATTTGGAGGAAACTTGACCATTTTTAACAATTTAACAATAGTCTGCTTCAAAACACAAGATGCAAGTATTCAAAATGGATTTATGCCAAGCAGCTTACATTTAAATCCATTTGGCTCAATGTTGAGAGCAGGTGCTCATTAACAATTTGAAGTCATCTGATGATTTCGACTCATCTGCCTAGACTTTATCAAACCTATAATTGCCAAGTTCTACTCCATCACAAATCAGCTAAAAGTTAAAAAATTTATAGTAATTTATATATTTTTTATACTTACCAATGACCCAGACATAGCTGGCTGGTGCTAACTCTTAAAATATAGGGCCAAACACAAATTTTGCCCCCCAATCCCCAAAATTTGCATCTAAAACTAAAGAAAACATGTCCTGAGAGGCCCTCCACACTTCGCCCCTACTGCGCATGCGCAGTGTCAAGGACGTTCCGAAATTGGCGCCATTTATCATTCTAATAACCAGTGCCTGGTAAGCGCTATGTACTCAGCGGGGAGGCAAGAGTTCCCAACTCCTGGGAGGGCCATCCCCGTCTGGGTCATTGGTAAGTATAAAAAATATATAAATTACTATAAATTTTTTAACATTTTTATACTGTACCAATGACCCAGACATAGCTGAATAGTAAAAAGGCTGGAGGGCCAAGGACATAGAGCAAAATGGAATACGCTCAATAAAATAAAATAGAGTCATCCCCTGTAGGGAAAAGAAGTAATAGGCCTTACATGTATCTTTCTTATTTATGATAAATTAGAAAGATACAACACCTTCCAAAAATTGAGCTTCATACATCCATGTACTCTATTAATATCCAATAATCCTTATACTAATAATTTTTAAAGTAAGCCAATAATAAAGTAAGTCTAGAGAATAGAGACTCTTATACTCCTAAAAGTGTGTGAGAATTGCATAATCATGTCCGTTGACATATGCAATATTCAAAAGCTATACTTTAAAAACTAAGACTTGAATGAATTTTATAAACTTAAACTTCTCACTAAACAACCATCCCAATAACAGCTCAGAATTACTAACTCCGGAGGAGGTATCCCCTTGTTTTCATAGTAAAAACAGGTGACCCAAGGGAACACCCTCCCCCCCCCCCTTTTTCTTGCCCTGGGTCAAATAGCCCAGAGCGAAGAGGGCAGCCGAACGGAGACACTGCCGAAACAGACAGCCTACCTAGCTATAGTAGCAACTGTTAAGTGAATGACATTCTGAGCAGTAGATAATAGACCTAACAATAGAGGCCTCCAGAAATGGACTCGATATTTCTGAGATAAAATTCATGAATGGATGGCTGAGCGCAATGAGCAGCCTTCAAAAATCTATAATAGAACACTATTAATGTAAGCCCAAGAAGTAGAAGAACTCTTACTTCATGAGCCGAAATCTTAAGCACAACAGCTAAGCCAATGATATACCATAAGCAGTACGCTAGTTAATAGAATCCATTAATAAAATGGAGCGTAACGTCCTTCTACTAGACATCAAAGACAGAAGAAGCTCACGCCCTTGTAATAAACAGATATCTGTTTATAAATACATAAACTGTACCCGGAAAGAGTAAAGGCCTATGCCCATACGAAGACGGAAGGACCTTAAAATAATAGGTTCCGGATAATAGGAGCCTAACTCTTATGCAACAATCCAACCTAAATAGTAACGGAAGTATTGATTCCGAAACTATGAAAGTGAAAATCATCCATCGATAGTGCATGAAACTCACTGACTCTACAGTAAAAGAGAAACCAACAGAATTACTGTCTAAAAGGTCAGAATTTGAAAACTACTGTTTCCAGAGGCTCAAATGATTACTTAGCTAAATAAGAACCTGAAGTTAAAATCCGTATAGGAATTTAATCTAAAGATTCTAAGTCTATTTATCAAAAAGTTACTAACTGACTTAGATAAAGAGACAAAAGACTCAATTGTAAACTATCGTAGAGTGCATAGGTATGAGGTAACATAAACCTATAACCTAAATAACAACATGCTGCAGTAGATCTTGTGAAACAAGTATACTAAAAAATAGCAATGAGTAGTATGGAGGGATCAACCATATGAACATAATGATCCCTACACCACGACGGAAGAGCCTCCACTTTAGTCGCATAGAATAGCGAAGAAGAGGATCTCCTATAGTAAGAAATCGCGTCCAAAGCTCGTCCAGTACAGTGCTTACAATGCAATACGGACCACACAACGGAATACATGAAGGTTGCGACCTTGCTGGTTGTGATAAAGATGACACGATTTACCCAGTGAAAAAAGATCCTCACATAGAGGAAGATTTCACGTTAAGATCCACAGTAGACAAGAGAGTAAATTACTCATGATCTCTGTGAAGATAGAGATGCTATCAACAGAAATGTATTGTGGTTGTTTATCTTAGCAATACCTGCTAAAAACAACAGCGCCGGAGGATACGCGTATCCTATCATTCTGTCCTATAGATCAATAGAGCGTTAACAGTATTAGCTCAGAGATCTGGACAAGCCAACACATACGTCTGCAATTGATTAGCCAGCTGTGTCATAAATAAAACATCATTGGGCGCTCCCATAGGTAGCAAATCTGATTGAATACTTGTTTGTTGAGAGTCCATTCTGACAGCAACAAGTGACCCGTAAGAGAACGGGAGTGCGATAAAACAATCAGACGACCCAGAATATGACGGACCAAAACTGAACTTGGTGTACTATAACCAACAGACGGATTCTTTCCATTAAATTGAATAACGGAAACGAAAGAGTGCCTCCCTGGTTCCGGAGATACGCCACTACTGTCGAATTAAAGGACAGGAATTTGGGCATGCGTTTCTGAATAATGTTCATGCAATGACATAAAGCAAGCCTAAAAAACATTATTCCGCGGAAGTTAACTGATAGCTAAAAGACTGCGGAACCCAAAGACCCTGGCACTTCGAATCCGTAGGGATCAGTATATATCCCAATCTGTTTGACTGGCAACCGTCATAACAGCCACACTCGGGTCCGGCAACTGCGGCGGCACTCTCTGAGTCAACCACCGAATGTTTGCCCCAGTCTGAATCTCTTGTAACACTAGATAGACAAGAGAATGTATAAATCAAGCAATTCATGGATTGCCGGAAAGTTGCCGTCGAAGAGAAGCTCCTCCAAGAACGAAGCGACTCAGAGAGAGTTCTTAACCTACTATCCACGCGTGGATGTAGCTAGGGCTGCATCACGTCTAACCAACTCCAATCAGCCACTGAAGGGCGGAGTTATACGTGAACAAACTACTGCCCTCAAAAGAAATTACATTGAGAATAATATCCCGTAAATCTTTTCTTGAAGACGTAATGATAACGCCTCAGTAAGGCGGATTACGTATAATAAAGCGTCTAAGTTAAGTCTAATATACATAATGTCGTTCCCAACACTGAAATTGGAAAAGACATAAATGGCGAAAAAGAATATATGCAGTCTTTAATCACACCGTCTAGACGCATATGAACTCTCGGTATGCCCTGCTCTGCCAAAATAAACTATATGTAAAAAAAGATAAAATGGCAGAAATGAGCCACGCGGACAAGAAACTAAACTATCATGCTTAGTAGCCGTCTTGTATATATATATAAATATATAGCGTCGAAAAATAAAACACATGTTGTAATGACAATATTGGACTGCGTCGGTAAGTCAGGGACAAAGTCCCTGTACCGATCGAAAAATCCGAGTCCAATGACGCTATAAGTCTCTTATCCAAGATCGCAGCAATGAAGTCCGAAAAATAATCACTGGAAGAAATGCCAGAAGATATGAAAGGCATCTTCCGATACTACTAAAGGGAAAACTCGAAATCTTTCGAATCCCTTTCGCCATCCTGTCGGACCCTATAAAGCGTTCGGTCGTCCGTAGCTTGATGCAACCGCGGACCGCACCGACCCAGCGCCGTCGGATAATTCGTGATTCGACCGAGAAACCGTCAATTGCTGGGATGCTGCGAAACAACTGTGCTAACTCGGATAGCACGTCCGTCACTGAGGCCTGAGGAGCAGCGGTCTTACGATGCATAGCCGCAGGAAGCTCCGAGATCGTTATCCCGTGCATACTTCCAATATGCGAGCGAACGGAGTGTATAGGCCTCGTGTCCCTTGGCTACCGGATGGCGCGACCTATTCGCTGTGAATCACTGAATGCCGAAACTGATCGGATACTCGAGGTCACGTAGCCAATGTGCGGTCGTGTGCCCTGCTGTGAGGATGAGGAAGCATTAAAGACAGTCTCTCGGACTGTCAATATAACGGAGCGTCCCGAGCAACGGACATATGCTCCAAATGTAAAATATCTGAACCACAACATGCGGTCCCCTATGTTGTTGGCTTCCTCCGATCTGTCCTCAATCTGCCGTCACTGGGTGAGTACTAAAGTAATTAAAGTGCTCGCATCACCCAAATCTCCTTCCTAGACCGCAACGGACGAACCCGGCAGCCGAACCATTCGATGAATGTACGCTACACCGGGTGAGCTAGCGAATGTCACTCCGTAAGCGATAGACATATTCCATGAGCACTTATTGCCGCTAACTCTTCATTAACTATGACGACAGAGGCACACTTTTGAAAGACATCTCCATAACTCTTCGAACAAGAAACCAGAAATGCTTGGATAGCAAGCATAAAATAATAATATATATAGCGTCGTTCAATAATTCGAAAGTTTGTGTGACATTATTGGACTATGTCGGAACTGAGGGACGATGTCCCTGAACCGAACCAAAAATTTCTAAGTCCACCGACGCTATCAGTTTCTTATCCGGCATCGCAGCATATGTTGTTCCGAAAGGGAAAGCTTGAAATCCACCGAATCCCTTTCGGTATCCCGTCGGACCGGATGAAACTTTCGGACGTCCGTACCCGCTTCCGCGGAGCGTCCCGACCCAGCATCGTCGGATAAAATATATGCGACAGATTCAGTTGATGCTGGGATGCTGCGATAAACTGTGCTATTAAGGAAAGCACGTCCGTTCCCGAGGCCTGTGCAGTAGCGGACTTACGATGCATTGCCGCTGGAAGCTCCGTGTACGTTGACTCCCGCATACTTCCTATGCGAACGTCCGGAGTCTGCAGGCCTCGAGTCCCCGGCTACCGACCCAGCGCTGTCGGATAATTCTCGATCCGACACCGTTTCTGTCGGCTGCTGGGATGCTGCGATGAGCTGTGCTATGTGCACAAGAATGTCCGGCGTCGAGACCTGCGGAGGCGCAGTCTATCGCTGCTTCGCCGAGGGCAGCTCCGCATCAGATGGCTCCCGCATACTTTTCCTATGCGAACGTCCGGAGTCCATCGGTCTCGAATCCCTGGCTGCCGGATGGTGTGACCTGGTCGCCGAAGAATCCTTGATCGGCGAAGCTGGTAATATATCGGCGGTCACGCAGCCAAGGTGCGGTCGTGTGCGCTGACGAGAAGAGGAAGCCTTAGCAGTCTCAGCGGACTGCCTATACAACGGAGCGTCCCGAGCGACGGACGTATGCTCCGCTAACGACACATTTGTACCACAACATCTGGGGCCAGATGTTGTTGAACGAGAGAGGGGCCTCTCTCGCTTGCCGTCCGGATGGACCGGAACGAGCTATGAACCGGACTAAAAGGCTTCCTCTGTTCTCCCTCCGATCCGCCGTCACTGGGTGTGCATTAAGTTAATTTTATAGTGCTCGCATCACCCCAAAATTCCTTCTAGACCGCAACGGACGAACCCGGCTGCCGAACCATTCGGTGAATGGACGCTACACCGGGCGAGCTAGCGGACGTCAAAGGCCGTCGAACCTACTAGGGTCCTCTTAGGCAATTGGCGTATTACATGAGCACTTTTCCGCTAGCCCTTCATTAATTGTGACGACGGAGGCACACTGTTGGAAGACATCACAGATACATCACCCTAATCTTGATCGTCTGAAATAGAAATTGATAAAGTAGAGTGACCCTGGGGGGAAAGGACCGGAGTGTCCAAATCCCCAACAACATACCGTGACATACGCTTCCCATATTGTCATCGAAATCATACGATACAGAACCGGAGTTAATGCGAGTACACTGACCACATATAGAATGATAATAAGGTCAGAGGAAGACTTCCTCTTAAAACAATTGATCAATATCCTTTCAATGTGAAAAGAAAACAAGTCCTGGTACTCGCACTAACCCCTGGCAATCAAAATACATAATAATAATATGATCCATTAATATAGAAAAAATAATTGAAATCAAAATATTTTGAAAAAATATTTTTTCAGAACAGCCCAAGTTTCTGAAAAGTAACGTTGAGCCCCAATGGATCCCAAGCCTAAGTGTGGACAAAAATTTTAAAAATATTTTAAACAATTTATTCAACACTTACGAACAATAATAATGTATCTAGTTATGATTGAAATAACATAAAGATATTATTATTTAGAAATCCCCCCCTCACACAGAGGGCTGTTGTAAATGTAAACAATGAGTGTAAAAACACTAAAATAAGACTCCAGGCACCCAGGCCCGAAATCAGTTACCAAAAATACACCATCTGATGCAAAACAGAGACTTCCAGGGAAGAAACTGCAGAACATCAGATGGTAGATGCAGAACACAACGCCTAACCACCCGTAGGTGAAGACGTAAACATGGGGAAAGAACAGAATTCATTCTGTTATTCAGCTAAACTCCCAAGAAATTTTAGTAATAATAATTACAGAAATTATGCCAAAAGCATGGGAGAATAGCAAGGGGGAACTTAAAGGACAGGGAGAGAGGAAAAACACTTGTAAAAACAGTGTAACTAAATAATCAGAATGACAACAAAATGGCTGCTGCCTTGAAAATAGGTAACTTAACATAATTTCATTAAAAAATTTTAAGTTACAGCCCTGATAATATTCTGTCACACATTCTTTTCCTCTCCTCCTTTTCTATCCTCCTTAGAATCACCATTTCACTAATATTTATGTGTCTGGCATCATTTAAACTGAGATTTAAAAGCACAAAGATCAGTCAGATGTTAACTGATGAAGGGCCAAACTTAGAAATGATAAATGGCGACAATTTCGGAACGTCCTTGACACTGCGCATGCGCAGTAGGGGCGAAGTGTGGAGGGCCTCTCAGGACATGTTTTCTTTAGTTTTAGATGCAAATTTTGGAGATTGGGGGGCAAAATTTGTGTTTGGCCCTATATTTTAAGAGTTAGCACCAGCCAGCTATGTCTGGGTCATTGGTACAGTATAAAAATATGAACTTTCAATTAATGTTATTTTGTAATGAAAATGTCTTTAAAATTAAGTTAGATTTCTTTACCAGTACAACAATCAGCCCAAACATTGAGATCAATTCCTGGAATTTCACTGCAACTTTTGTAGTCTTTTGGGAATTCTGCCATTTTGAAAACATCCTCTTGAACTTGTTGAATATCATCACTACTGTCACAAATTGCTCTAGCCAATGATGACTGTTTTATCTGTACTAACTGTTCTGGGGTAAAAACTCCTGGATTCTCATACCAAAATCTATAAAATACAAAATCACAGCTCTCATTAACCTTTTAACAATGCACATAATATCAAAATTATTTTAATTATTGTTTTTCCAATTAGTGAAAAATTTCAACAAAACCATAGTATGTCACCCCGTTGTCATTCCTATGAGGGGTCACATAATTTACTTGAAATACTATGAAAAATAATATTTTTTCAACTGCTCAATTTGTTAATTACATGGGTGGATTCGTTATGTAAAGGGTTAAAACCTACAAAATACTGCTGCAAGGGCAATTTCCTTTTTGAATAAGTTGTGAATACCAGTCAATGAAGACTTCAAAGATAAAATATTACAAAATCATGATGTTAATCTCTGGAAAGAGAGTGATTCTGGTTTTTAATTGCAACTGAATGAAAAGAAGTGATTAGAAATCGATCCACCTTGCTGTGTTTCATTAACTTGCATTGGCCCTACACATCAGGGATGGATGTGTCTGTGTCAAGATATCAAACACACCTTGAAGTGAATGAAGTTCAGATTATAAGATTTGACTGGTGCCTTCTGATTGCTTTCAGTATCATAAATGTAGCTTGATAAACCTAATCACAGATAAGCTTGAGCTGTCCGCCTCACATGAGGTATATGAGGCATGCTTGGCATAGCAATTAATTCACCTTGGGTAAGCAAATCAAGGACAGAATCTTGAGATGGCAAGCCCTTGACAGATGTGCATATAATGTTGACCACATTAATATTGTTCTCATATGGGTAGGAATTTCATTATTTTATGAAAATTTATAAGATAACAATTGTAAAGGATAATTTTCATGATATAGAACAATTAGAATAATAATATGATACATAGAAATTTGGGAAAGAAAAGGGGTGCAAAAGCACCAAGAAAAAATAAGCCAAAACTGGGTCGAGTGTGACTGGCGCACACCCAGTAGAGGACACTCTTCTCCTTGTACTAATCCACGGCTTCCGGAAGCAGTGCGCAGACGTATAACCAAAGTGTCATTCTATTGAATCTGCCAACCTTGGAGTTATGTGATTAGCGGGGAGGAAGGATTCTTACCTCAAAAAGAAGACGGGAGGGCCCCCACGTAAACAACTGCGGTAGGTATAATAAGAAAGGAAATTTACTATAAAATTTAAATTTCTTATCAAACTACCTTACAATTGTTTACAACAGGCTGAATAGACAACAGGAGGAGGGAATCACATAACCAACCCCCACATAAACCAAATGCGCTGGAACCGTGGACAGAAGAAGAGTTTCCTAGGCCTATAAAACCATAGCATCACAACCATTAGTAAATGACAATGGGAGATGAGGCATATGGCCCTGTGTGACACACAGACAGAAAGGACAGTACCTAGAACAGGGCTGGAACTGACCTTGCAAGAACCCTAATGGCTAGGGTTGATGGCAGCCAGATCAGAAGAAAAGAGGGCCTAAAGAAAAAAAAAAGGTCCTCAGACTGCTCCTGCAACTGATGCAGATAGGTGGAGAAAGTAGAAGCATTTTCAGTAGGCTGCCTGCATAACATCCGACAACTGACAGAGTTAGCGTAAGCCCAGGAGGTAGACAATGCACGCACCTCATGGGCAGAAAAACGATTGGTAATACAATCGTCAAGTCACTAGATGAGCGTATGACGTGCGAATAGCAAGACAAATCCATCTAGAAATGTATTGAGGAGAGATCTTCTGTCGACCAGGGATAAGAGACAGAAATATATCTTTCCCTGTCTTTCCTAATGAACTGAGTCTGGTTGAAGTAAATGCGAATTGCACGAATCAAACAGAGCAAAGGGCAATTACCCTCAGCAGAAGGAAGAGCCCTGATACAGATTGGAGTTTGAGTAGTTTCTGGCATCTGATTCTTGGCCAGAAAGGAGCAATCAGTGGTAAAGTAACACTGTTGGCAGAGCTCCTGAAAAAGGCCGGATCAACAGAGAGGATGTGAAGCTCACTAACCCTACTGGCTGAGGCAAAAGCCATCAGAAAAAGCCGTCTTGTATGTGAGAAAAAGCATATCCACCTTGGATAAAGGTTCGAATGGCGCCTCCCCCCCCCTCCCCCAAAGCAAAGCAGTACACAAGAAAGATACCAACTTGGGGTAAGCTGCAAACTCCTAAGAAAAGTGCCAAATAAGCTCTGAGAGGTATGTATTAGTGCCGATATGATGCTTTCCAACATAAAAGGTCTCCGAAAGCATGGACCTGTACCCTTAGATGGTAACGGGTTGGAGACCCTGAGAATCAAACAGATATACCAGAAACTCCGCAATCTGTGTTATCAAAGGATCGGCATAATCAACAGAGTGATCAGCACACCATCGACAGAAGACCTTCCATTTAGCTGCATAGGCTAAACCAGTGGAGTGCCGCCTTGAAGAAATGCATTCCAATGCTCGTCTTGAAAAACCTCTACGAGGAGACAGGACCTGACAAAAGATGTGAGTGAAGGCACAATGAAGTCAGGTCGACGTGAAAACTCCTCAGGTGACCTTGGCAAAGAAGGTTGTGATGTAGAGGGAGACGTGCCAGAACTGCCATCAACGGAGACGGGAGCTGGTTGATCCACACCCGCTGAGGCAACAGGGGAGCGATCAGAATGATTCGACAACAGCAGGTTCATATCTTGGCTAGAACCTGAGTCAGAATTGGAACCGGTGGGAAGGCGTAGCCGACTAGACTGTTCCAATCGAGTGATGAGCATCCACAGCGAAAGCCAGAGGATCTAGACACAAGGACACAAAAGAGTCAACCTGATGGTTCCAACGGGTAGCAAAAAGATTTGGGGACGATCCCAGAGATTGCAAAGCGACTGGAACACTGCCCTGTGAAGCATCCACTCAGTGGAAATGACCCTGCCCCGTCGGGACAGGGAGTCAGCTAGGATGTTCAGACGACCGGGAATATGATGAACCACCACTCCGGCATTGACATCCTGAGCTAGCAGTAGAAGATCCCGAGCCAATTCGTACATGGGAACCGAGTGCGTGCCGCCCTGGTTCTGAATGTAAGTGACCACTGTCGAATTGTCAGACAACAGAAGGACCTGACGATTTGGAAGGTGGGGGATCCACTGCCGGAAGCTCAGAAGAAAAGCAAGAAGCTCCTTCTGGTTGATGTGAAGAGCTTCTTGATCCTGGTCCCATACCCCATGAAGGGAAAGACCTAGAGGATCCAACGTCGTACCCCATCTAAGATCGTAGGCATCTGCCATCAGAACATGATCAGATGTGGGCAAGTCTAACGGAACTCCCTGCATAATCCACTGAACATCCACCCAGGGGAGAAGGTGACGATGAAGAGAGTCTGGTAACTGAAGCACCAGATCCAGAGGATCGACACACTGAGCAGAAAGTGTTGGAGAGGTCTGACATGCAGCCGACCTAGAGGAATGAGATCTGTCACCGAACCGCAGAGACCGAGCAGCCAGAGAATACTCCCAGCTGTCGCGGACGTGGACTGGGACAGAGTCAGGGCGAAAGCTGAGAGAATCACAGCTCTCGCCCGGGGAACCGCCACTGTATTCAGCTCAGTATGGAAGTCCATTCCCAGATGATAAAACGACTGAGAAGGGACCAGGTCAGACTTTTCCTTGTTGACTCTGAACCCTAGCGACGTGAGCAGGCTCAACATCTGACTCCAGAAGAGCAGCATTGGAGTGCCTCTGGAGGATATCATCCAGTTACGCTGAAGTACTCACCCTGGACAGTGTGTGATGGAAGGCTATCACATGCGACATCAGTCAGGTGAAGGCCCAAGGAGCCAGGTTGAGGCCAAAAGGCATGGCCTTGAACTGGTAAACTCGCCCCAGAAAAGCGAACCTGAGATACTTTTGCGATGTCCGATGAGTCGGAACATGAAAGTAAGCGTCTCGCAGGTCAATTCTGGAAGCGAAATCTCCCTGGAGAATGGAGCGGCGGACCGACCTGAAAGTCTCCATGCTGAACTTGGGAGCAACGATAGACTGGTTCAGGATACTCAGATCGATAACCGGTCGGAGTCAGCCGTCCTTCTTTGGCACCAAGAACAAGCAGGAATAAAATCCCACTGAATGAATGTTCTTGACGACCTCGATTGCCCCCCTTTGAAGGAGATTGTCTATCTCCCTGATCAAAAGTTCCCAATGTGTAACGTCTGAAGAAACTTGTGTTGGAAGAGGTACTCTCGACAGAGTGGGATGCCTCTGGAAGGATATTTGCAGCCCGGACCGAAGAACATCTAACACCCAAGGAACGGATGTGATTCTGGCCCAATGCTCTGCAAAATCTGATATCCTTCCTCCAACCTGGGACGAATCGAGGTGAGGACCTTCATTTCAAGCCCCGGCGAGGTCTGCGAGAGGAGAAACCACCTCCTCTACTAGATGAAGGTTCCTGAGTCCTCCCTTGGGTCTGCTGACACTTACCCTTGCCACGTGAGTAAGAAGTAGAAGCAGCGGCAGGAGGATCAGCCCTTGGCTTCGCAGAGGAAGCAGAAGGGCGGTTGTTAGGCTTAGAATAGCCCTTGCCTCCACAGAAGGCTGATCAAGCTGGCGAAGCAGCAGCTGATCTTTGGAATGATGCAGGAAGTCATCCATGACCGTTGCCACATAATCATGGAATAGTTGTGAACCCACCAAAGAAGCAGATCGAAAAGCAGCGTGCTGTCCCTCAGGAAGGGAATGGCTTGTGTCCAACACAGTGTCGTGGCGAACTAATTCCAAGTTAGCCATGTTACAGGCATGCGTGTGAGTAAGATGCATGTGTGTCTTGGAAATCACACGCAAAGGAGCCTGTACATCATCAAACTTATCTGGAGGCAGATAAGCAGCTAAGGCAGAGACAACGTGATCTGAGAGAGAAAGCATACCCAGCATCTCTCTCGATAAGCCCAACGTGGACTCCAGAGTCGTCATAGGAATGACGGCAGACTTGGGCTTGGAAAGCCCAAGGGAATTGGAGTCCGGATCCAAAACCGTCAAAGTCTGGCAGACGGACACATTGGCAGAATCGTAGGAACAATAACGCACAGGAGGCAAAAAGGTATCAGCCCTGGTGAAGAACGAAGTCTTCATAGCCTTGGTTTAGAGTCCAAAGCTGCAAACGCTTCAACCACCTGTACTGACTGGCATGGTTGAAGGCCCCCAGAAGCGGGTTGCTCCTCAGGCTGTATGTAGGCGCACATTCGACGATCATGGCCTGGCTGACACTGTTGGCTGGTCTGATGGTTTGAAATCCAGAAGGAACTCAAAACACAAAGTCAAGAGCTGCCCCCAAGTCAGATGACTGTTGGCTCTCGACGTCAGGTATGTCTGACCCATCCTCTGAGTCGGAAGACACATAGCCCATCATGGGTAAACCAGCCGATGCCTCCCATGGTCTAGGCACACCAGGGGGATCAGAAAACGACCGGCTTCCAATCCAGGGAGGCGGCGCCGCAGGTGGTCCCTGGAAACCACTAATAGCCTGAAGAACACCCATTACAAGTGGAACATGAAGCATGGGAATCGTCTACATACTTGGGCAAAAGGCATCGCCCACAAGGAACAGTCCTGGGCATAACAGAGGTGAGAGCAGTAGAAGAAAAGGTGAACTCGACAGATCTAGAAAGTAGAACACCACCAACTATGAGGGAAAGGTGGCAGAAAATAAAGGACTGGCAGTATTCGAAACACACAACTGAACCCCGATGGCCGACAGGGATCCAAAAAACTGAAATTCTACCCTCAACAGAGAGGAGAAATCCTGCCCATACAGCCCCCCACTGACACCTAACTCCAATAAATTAATATCCAAAAGGATAACATAAATTTATTAACCAAAAAATTATATGTCCGAATCGCACGGTACACGAAAGTCGCGCGCGAACACGGAGAATATACAAAATACAATGAAAATGTGGTTGAAAATAATAATAAGAATATATAAAACACAGTCCTGTTATTATACGATATTATACGATACTCAGATCCATAATTCTAGTCACAGGTAACCATTATCAACGAGCTGAATTATCACTGTTTCTTAATGCAAATGAATGCACATCTCCCCAAGATGGCAGAAGAAAAAAGAATGCGTCATTGATTACACGTCTGTACACTGGTACCGGAAGCTGTGGATCTGCACGAGGAGAAGAGCATCGCCTACTGGGTGTGCGCCGGTAGCACCCGACCCAGTTTTGGCTTATTTTTTCTTGGTGCTTTTGCACCACTTTTCTTTCCCAAATCGCTTGGGAAAGATCAAAATAGAGAGTATATTTTCCGAGTTAGGGACTTCCACTGTAGTGCAAGCCTGTAGTAAACAATTGTAGGATAGGTTGATAAGAAACAGCTGTGAATCCACAATTCAGAACAGGAAACATCGTTAACATCGAGTCAAAAGGTATCATTGTTGAAGAGCGAAACAATCCACATCCTGTAAGATGGCGGAAAAAAATAGAATGCCACGTTGGTTATATGTCTGCACACTGGTTCCGGAAGCCGTGGATTAGTACAAGGAGAAGAGTGTCACCTACTGGGTGTGCGCCGGTCGCACTCGACCCAGTTTTGGCTTATTTTTTCTTGGTGCTTTTGCACCACTTTTCTTTCCCAAATCACTTGGGAAAGAAGAAAATAGAAAGTGTTTTTCCGAGTTAGGGACTTCCACTGTAGTGCAAGCTTGTTGTAAACAATTGTAAGGTAGGTTGATAAGAAACTGATATTGTAATTTGATTTTAGTATGCTGTGGATATTACATAATATACAATACCTATCACCATCTCGGAGTTTTCTAAATTGTTCAGTAAGTATACACAGGAATGTTGGACCAATTTTTGCTCCTTCCACAGGTGTTTCACTCATTCCTCCAACAAATATATCAACATTATCTGCAAAAAAAATTTCATTTCAAGATTTAATTTAGTCTTTTGATTTTGAAAATGGGAGGTGCACTGCTCGCTGCCATTTAAAGTGAAGCATGCTATTGAGTCCCTGCATTGGGAAAATGTTTTCAAGAAACCCATCAACAGATGGACATCTGCACATTGTTCACTCCACCAGTGCACAGTAAGGTGGGATTCCAAAAATATTACCCGATTTTTTTTAATAAGCTTTTTGCAGCAAGCCACATAAGAAACAGTGGTACCCATTTTCCATTTACCAACAACACTCGACCTTATTTGTGAAGAAACAATTTTGCAATTTTATGGCTCAAACATTTGTACAAAATATTCAGACAGTATCTCAAATGTTCATTGGACTCTTGGATAGAGGGATCTCGCAAGGAAAAGATTGTTGAAATAATTCCTACTGGAGATATCCTGGGCATTTATTTGTCTTAATTTTGCAATGGACTATGGAACTTTTTGGTGTCAATGAACTACAGTAGCAAGTGAATTATGTTGTGGTATAACAAACAGAAAATTCCTGTTACAATTTTTCTGTTGATAATGCCAAAATTCAGTTATAAAAGTTTTTGACACATTTTCTCTCTGATGATGATTCCAAAACTTGACATAATTTCTTGCAAAGTTTTCAGGGAGAGCTTCCCAAAAATTTCACGGCTTAGAAGTTATAACAGAGGAAAATGGGGTTATGCTTTTGGTATTACCATAATTTATCCAGCTGGTACAGTATGCATGAGATTTCCTATATGTAAAGCACATTTTTTGCTTTTTTTTTTGTTTTTTGATGGGTGAGGTTCACAGACAACAGAATGTCCCCTCTCCACCTCCTCAACCAACTCAACCGGGACTGCCAGAGAATTGAATTGTTGTAATGTGATACACTGTTGTAAAGAGATCACTGAGACATTTCCAATGAGTGCCCAGTTTATGGTGAAATTTACAAAACAAGTTCAGAAAATAATTACCTCAACAGACCTAATTAACTGCGCCAGTTTTGTAAATTTCATTATAACATGGGGATGGGATGGGTTGAAGAGTTTATTTATCACTTGAACCAAAACCCCGAAAATCAAGGCACGAGCTGGATGGGATTTAATTGTTTTTCAGTTTGGTTCCATTTTTTGTAGAAAAGTGGAAAACTAGACAAACTAGAGTGATGTCACGCATGCAGCCCGACTGTCCCAGGAATGGCAATCCTTAGACGCAAAATAGTCGGAGCCATTTTTTGTTAACAGTTTACCTAACGAATCTACCATATCTGCATTCGTGATATACAAAATTTGCTATTCAAATTTTATTTTTTCATTTCTCTTTTTCAAAACATACCTCATGACCTATTGATGGAACAAACTTGATGAGCTTGTTCCAATAAGGAGTAATAAGCCATGGTTAGAAGTCAATAAAAAATGAAAAAATCTGAGGTTTCAGAAAAATAATTTGTACTGTTGGCTTCAACTTGTGTAAGGTAAAGGATTAAAGATGCAGTACATGAAGCAATGTTGGGCTATATGAGTCAATTTTCGTTTTTGAATGTAATAACTTCCAATCCTTCAAAATGCATTTTGGGAATAATTGCCTAAGTGACAATTTGTGTGTGTGTGTGTGTGTGTGTGTGTGTGTGTGTGTGTGTGTGTGTGTGTGTGTGTGTGTGTGTGTGTGTGTGTGTGTGTGTGTGTGTGTCAGGGGGGGGGGGGGAGGGGGGAAGTTGTGGAACCTATATTGAAACCTGGCCTGTATTACTAGCTGGAAAATACACATATCAACTTTGGTTGAAATCAAATAATCCAAACTGGAGTTATCAGTCGGGAACCAATTGTTTTCAGACAGATGGAAGGACCGACAGATGGACGGACGAAAGTCATGACCACAGCCCTGACTATAAATAGTCAGGCTAAAAATGCATTTTGTACCAAAGAAAAAATATTGCATGAATGGCCCTGGGTGAGCAGGAGGTGGGGTGGGGGATGAGGGGTGGGAGAGAGTGGGGGTGTGTTAGGGGAGTCTATTTTTTTTTCCACATGTCAGTCTAAATCCTTCAGAATTCATTTTGAGCAGAGAAAAAAAAAAACCCTAACTGGCACCAAGGGGGTGGGGGTGGTGTTTGTGTGGGTTTTTAACCACAAACATTAACCAAAACTGAAAAAAAGCATTTTTGACGAAAGAAAAAAAAAGTGCCTAATTGGCCCCCCGTGGGTTGGGGGGGATTACGTGAGTTTAAAAAAAAGGGTTCTGCATGTAGTGACTGTAAATATTTTAAAATGCATATTGGAGGGAAAAAAAAAAAAATGCCTAATTGGGGGGGGGGGGGGGGGGGGGAGGGGGGGCGTAGTGTGTGTGGTTTTAATCAAAACTGTAAACAAGCATTTCTGTTTGTCTGGGTTTTTAACCACAAACTTATGGCCTGTGGAATATTCTAAAGGTTTTCAGGCTTCGGGCCTCTGTTGCCGTCACAGATGCCCAAAAGAGGACATTCTCATCTAGACATTATATGAAGTGAAACTATCAAGTTACAATGAAATCCCTCCATAAATATGACCTGTAGACTGTGCTAAAGGTTTTCGGGCTTTGGGCTCCTGTTGCCGTCACAGTTGACCATGAGGGGACGGTCTCATCTAGACATTATATGAAGTCAACCTATCAAGTTACAATGAAATCCCTCCATAAATATGACATGTAGACTGTGCTAAAGGTTTTCGGGCTTTGGGCTCGGGCAGCCATCATAGTTGAATGATCGCAACCAAAAGGGGACATTCTCATCTGGGCATCATGTGGATTGATCCTACGAAGTTACAATGAAATCCCTTCATAAATATTACCTGTAGACTGTGCTGAAGGTTTTCGGGCTTCGGGCACCTGTAGCCGTCACAGTTGCCCAATCATGTCCAAAAGGGGACTTTGTCATGTGTAGAAATTATATGAAGTCATCCTATGAAGTTACAATGAAATCCCTCCATAAATATGACCTGTAGACTGTGCTAAAGGTTTTCAGGTTTTGGGCTCGGGCAGTCGTGTCGGTTGATAGATCACGCCCAAATGTGGAAATTCTCATGTAGACATCATACGGAATCATCGTATCAAGTTACAATGAAATCCCCCCATATTAAACATGACCTGCAGACTGTGCTAAAAGTTTTTGGGTTTCGGGCTTGGGCAGCCATCATGGTTGACAGATCATGCCCAAACGGGGACGTTCTCATCTAGGCATTATACAGAGGCATTCTATGAAGTTGCAATGAAATCCCTCCATAAATATGACCAGTAGACTGTGCTAATGGTTTTTGTGTTTTAGGCTCGGGCAGCCATACCGGTTAACCGATCATGACCAAAAGGGGATGTTCTCATGTAGACATGACCTAAAACCTGCATATGAAATTTCTTGACGATCAGACAAGAACTACCGGGTATAGCCAGTACTTGAAGGTTGAATAAAAAACTTTAACCACAAACTTTAACCAAAACTCCAAATGTCAACTGAACAGGGAAAGAAAAAAAACCCACTTAAACCTTCAGTAAAAAACTTTAACCACAAACTTTAACCAAAACCCCTCACTGTAAACAGTCGGGCTAAAAATTGACAAACAGTTTTACAGTGGTTGCACATAATTGATCAAATTTTCTTACTGGGAGGGAATTGGACTCTCATCACTTAGTCTATCTGACAAAGGGGCAAATATATCATTGTTCTCATTGTCACATCTTCTCACTTATTGATCCATCCACCAATCGAATCAATAAGGGATAAAATGTGCCAATCAGAACACAAAATAGATTAGATGTACTTTATTCACTTGTTACCCTAATTTATGCTTTTATCTGGCTCAATAGGCTTAGTAAATGATCCCTTAGAACCCCCGAGGAATGATCAAAGCTAAGTCATACTGAATCCAATGAAGATACTTACAGACAAGGCTTTTGTGGTGAGTGATGTTGTATAAAGCATTGTGAATTTTTTTCTTTTTCCAAGTTAAGGAGCTTGAAGTGTTATTTACTATATGTTCATAACACAGATAACACAGAGAAAAAACTTAACCAAAACCCAAGGTTTTTTCCTGAAACCGAACCGACACCAATACAAATCTGAAAAATCAAAACCTCTCAGCTCAAAACAAGGCCTAAATGAATTGAGAATTAAACACTGCTTCCTATAAGGCCTTGAACTGTGTTGTTAAAACCAATGCATTTTTATTTTAAAATAGTCCCCAATGACTGAAGCATTCAATAACAGAATTTTGTTGAAACAACAATTCATAATTCAGTCACATTTTTCAAATGTAAACAGATAACCAGAGGAAGGAGGGGGTTCAAGTTTCATGCAAGAATAAATCTACATATATGAGGGACTACTGGAATGATTTCATCAAGATCATTCCAATGAGGGGTCATAAGCTAGGTTTTGGATGCAAACTGAATAAGTAATAAAATTAAAATAGCAATCAATAAATATTTAAACCCAGAACTTAATATTCCTGTCAAGTGCAAAAGCACTTGCCAGGTATGTTAGGTACAGGGTTAAAATAGTTCATGCTTGCCATGTAATCTGAGGATAACAAGTGGGTACCTACTTCACAAGTTACATTTTAAGGTCTATGGGATATCTCTCTACTTCACTGGCTGGCATATAATGAATACATGTAATAACAAGAGCACCGCCAGGCATGGCTAAATACACCCGTGAGTCACTTTGAATTGTACCAACTTTGGTTGAGATCAAATAATCCAAACTGGAGTTATCAGTCAGAAACCAAAAATGTTAATAGAGGGTTGAATTATAAGTCAAAAAAGGGTCATAACTCATGTAAAAATAATTGGACAGAACCCATAATCAAACTCGGCCTGTATTAATTACTAGCTGGGTAATACACACCAACTTTGGTGGAGATCAAATAATCTAAACTGGAGTTATCAGTCGGAAACCAAAAATGTTAATAGACTGTTGATTCTAAGTCGAAAAAGGATCGTAACTCATGTAAAAATAGTTGGACTGAACTCATAATCGAACTTGGCCTGTATTACTAGCTGGGTAAAACACATACCAACTTTGATTGAGATCAAATAATCCTAACTGGAGTCATCGGTAGGAAATCAAAAATGTTAATAGATGGTAAAATTCTAAGTCGAAAAAAGGCTGTAACTCATGTAAACACACTTGGAACAGAACCCATATTTGAATTTGGCCTGTATTACTAGCTGGGTAATACACATACCAACTTTGGTTGAGATGAAATTACCTAAACTAGATTTATGGGTCGGAAACCAAAAATGTTAATAGACTGTTGAATTCCAAGTTGAAAAAGAGTCGTAACTCATGTAAAAATAATTGGACTGAACTCATAATCAAACTTGGCCTGTATTACTAGCTGGGTAATACACCTACCAACTTTGGTTGATGGATGGATGGATGGACAGATGTACAAAGACAGGCAGACAAACTGATTACATGATACAACCATTTTTTTTCAAACGAGCATATAAAAATGTACCTGGATGACTGTATAATGACTGTAACTTCAAGCGTGTTGGTGTGTGAGTAATTTCTTTTCTGAAGTCTGTAAATCTCTCTGCCACAGTTAAATTACAAAATTGTCTATATTGATTGTAAAATGGCAGCCCATGGTCTCTACCACGCTGGATATTGAGGGATGCTAAGTCCTGACCAACAGCATTAGCTAATGCAAACAACTTCTCTGTCAATTCAATATTCAAGAATTCATCTGGCATCCTCTTTTTTGCAGCAACGCCAAACATTCCTCTCAGAAGTGGATCAATTCCACCTTCCTCCAGGAGTTTATAAGGAGAGAAAAATGCTTTATGGAGAGGCAGATTACCTTCAGGAATTGGTAACATTGACTCATTCAGTCTAAACATGACAGGCTGGATGAGAGAGTGACCGAACCTCAATGCTGCTGTAGCAAATTCATTCACAATAGTTGCATCCATCTCTGAATTATAACCACTATAAGGTCCAAGTAGCTGCATGCCTTGAGGACCCAGTATATTGGGTAACCAGTGAGTGTATGATATATGCTGAAAAATGCCGCCTATGATTTTTCTGGTTTCATGAAAAATCATATCTCCATCCCAATGAGGATTCAATTTTAATAATTCTCTTGCTATTCTATTATGCTCTCTCATCCACAATGTGTGCATGGCTGTCAGTGACAGCTGTTCATTAGCTCTATGATCACCTGCAAGAAAGCAGGGAACATGTCGTTTGGTTGTTTCAATCTGACAATCACCACTTGGTATTGCACCAATACTATCATATGGAAGCAGATGCTTATTCCGTCTAACTTCAGTTCCAGCTTTCAATAAACCTCGGTCATTTGTGTCGTCTCTTAAGTTCTCAGCATGTTCTGTTGTACTACCATACACATTAGATGCATCAAGGTAGGAAGACAAAGAATTTATCTGTTCACGAGGGGCAAATGTTTTAAAGAAAATTGATGTGCTTCCACTGTTACATGTAGCACTAGACCTAGCAAAACCCAGACATCTCCTTCCATGAATTCGTTGATCACTGCTAGGTACACTAATAGGAAAACATGGAAAATGATCTTCACAAGTTTCATTACATCTGGTACCATCACTGAATCTAGCATAACTAACTGATTGTGGTGTTAGATCCATGTCGTGATCAATAAACTGTCCCCACTGCATTAACATATGAGTATTCTTCTCATCTCCTGTAACATGATCTGATGACATCATCAAAGAGGAAACAAGTCGCGGGCTTGGCAGATGAACTCCATTATAAAGTTTTGCTTTGTTCCAACCTGAAAAAAATGAAAACAAGTAACAATTTATGTATATTTTCTTAACTGGTAGAGTTCTACATTATTTTTGGCTGTCAAAATTTGTTCTTGTGTCTTTGCCTTGTAACAATTCATGGGTGAGTGCCAGCAGGCACTCTCCCATGAACAATAACAAAGCAAATCTATGTAGCCTAGAAAATTTCACTTTAAAGATAATATGATGCACATTAATGGAATATGAAACCTTTAAGTTGTGGGATTTGCACATCAAAATAGAGCCCATATATGTATCGCCAGCACTCAACCAGTTAAGTATTACCAAATGATCCTGACAAATCCATTCGGTTTTATACATAGAAATCTTCATTCTAATTCTGTTATTTTGTACAGTTTTCACTTTCAGAACATAACTATTAGGCCTTCAAATTCAACCAATATATCGAAAGTAAACATTGTGCCCAAATTGTGGCAACTATGACCAAACTGTGTGGTCTCTAAAACAATGTACCAAGTTTTGCAAATAGTTGAGGCATGTTTCGCAAAGCATGCAAAATAGTTAAGGGCTTTCCCATCAAAACAAAAGAATACAACCAATAATTAAGTTTAATAAACCACAGAGTTTGGCAGTGGAAAGCTGCATCAACACTGTTGTATATGATACTGTCGACGCAGATTGCTTTCTACTAGCAAACTGGGGCCTACGTCATACAATACCATATCATCATTCATAAAATATCAATTCATAGATACTGAATGACTGTCAAAACAGATGACATTAACCCTTTACCCAGCGCAGACGATATCAAAATTTATTATTTTAAATTTCATTTTTTCAAATTTTTCAAAAAAATTCAACAAAACCATATCAAGTGACCCCTCGTTGGAACGAGCTCATCGAGCTCGTTCCAACGAGGGGTCACATGATATGGTTTTGTTGAAATTTTTTTGAAAAATAATATTTTTTCAACTGCTGAATTTGCATATTATGCGGGAGGATGCGGGCGATTCGTTGGGTAAAGGGTTAAACTCTACCCAATCCCTTCACAATGCAATACAGCCATGAAAGGGATGAATGTTGTAAGATAAATTGGTTATTATTGTGGGTTTCCGAGATGGCATATTAAACAAGAGCACACGTATTGCTGAAGCAATACAATGTTCCCTACCGGACTAATGAGCATTAATAATTATACAAATGTTATAACCTAGATGTGATCAGCATGAATTCCGTTGAAGCGTTTCCAAAAAAAGTCCGGAAAACTGATATTTTGGTGCTTTTCCATATCTCCAAGGGCCATAACTCACACAAGAATAATGCCATCAGCATGAAACTCAAACTTGATCTGTAAATCATCGTTTTCTATAGTAGGTTACCAAGAATGAAATCATTCGGTTGAAGCATTTCCAACAAGTGTTTGACCACCGAGGTGGTATTAGTCCCCTACGGCGCTTTTGTGACATAAGGTGTTTTTGTCACATTAGACACTAGAGTATATAAACATCTTGGATTTTGAAAAAAAAATATTGAGCATGCATAATCCCCTCACAACCCGTTTCCATGTACCATATATGAATGGCGTAGCTTGAACCATGTTGGAGGGAGGGGTGGTAACATAAAACAGAGAAAAAAGATTAAAAAACACAACAAAAATGGCCGCTATTCCGCCATCTTGAATTTTGAAAAATAAATATTGACTGTGCATCATCCCCTCAGAACCATTTATCCATGTACCAAATATGAAAGGTGTAGCTTGAAGCATATTAGAGGGAGAGGTGGTAACATAAAAACAGACAGACAGACAGACGGACAGACAGACAAATGTTAGATTTTGGAAAAAAAAAAAATATTGAGCGTGCATAATCCCCTCACAACCCCTTTATCCATGTACCATATATGAAAAGTGCAGCTTGAACCATGTCAGAGGGAGCAGTGGTAACAGAAAATAGAGAAAAAAGCTTAAAAAACACAACAGAAATGGTTGCCATGGTGCCATCTTGAATTTTGGAAAAAAAAATATTGAACGTGCAACATCCCATTACAACCCTCTATCCATGTGCCAGATATAAAAAGTGTAGCTTGAACTAGGGTCCTGCGAATATTCAAGATTCGATTCGATATCGATACCATACGTATGCTTCGAGATCGATCCCGAATCAGTCTCAGGATTCAATTTTTTTCGAATCTCTCGCACTAACTTCAATTTGCTACATTTCCAACAAAAATAGGATAAAACTGTCGTTAGAAAATTGCATTCATGTTTATTTGAGTAATTGACAATGTTTAATTGTTTGGTAAGGTGTGAATTTGGCCCAGAACATTATCCATAGTTTTGGTTTTTGAAGGCTTAACTTGTTACTATTCACATTCTTAAGAACGTGAATAGTAACAAGTTAGGCCTTCAAAAACTAAAACTATGGACAATAGGCCTAGCTGTTTCAGTGACGGTGCTGCAGAGAATATTTAGTTATTGGTGTTTACGGTGTTCACTCCATCGCATAAGGGTCATCACAGTGTTCCGTAACTTCCGTTTGATGCAATATGAAATAACTTGTCTTTTAAGATTCGATTCGGGATTCGATTCGATGTCGATATCAGAGACACGATTCAATTTGAGATTCGATTCGAAAAGAAATTTGTGATTCGCAGATCCCTAGCTTGAACCATGTTGGAGTGAGGGGTGGTAACATAAAATAGAGAAAAAAGCTTAAAAAACACAACAAAAATGGCCACCATGCCGCCATCTTGAATTTTGAAGAAAAAATATTGAACGTGCATTATCCCCTCCCAACCCTCTATCCATGTGCCAAATATGCAAAGTGTAGCTTGAACCATGTTGGTGGGAGGGATGGTAACATGAAAATAGAGAAAAAAAGCTTACAAAACACAACAAAAATGGCCGCCATCTTGGACTTTGAAAAAAAATTGGAGCATGCATCATCCCCGCAGAACCATTTATCCATGTACCAAATATGAAAGGTGTAGCTTAAAGCATGTTGGAGGGAGAGGTGGTAACATAAAAAACAGACAGACAGATGGATGGACAGACAGGCAGACGGACGGACAGACACACGGACGGAGTGCAATCCTATAGTCCCCTAAAGGTTCCCGTGGAGGACTAAAAAAAGTCCGGAAAACTAAAGTGTGACTGACAGACTGACTGACAGACTGATGGATGGACAGAGTGCAAATGAAACTTGATCTGTAAGTCATCCTTCTATAGTAGGTTACCAAAAATGAAATCATTCCATTGAAGCGTTTCCAAAAAAAGTCCGGAAAACTGATATTTTGTCGCTTTTCCATATTTCCAAGGGCCATAACTCACACAATAATAAGGCAATCAGCATGAAACTCAAACTTGATCTGTAAGTCATCGTTCTATAGTAGGTTACCAAAAATGAAATCATTCCATTGAAGCGTTTCCAAAAAAAGTCTGGAAAACTGATATTTTGGCGCTTTTCCATATTTCCAAGGGCCATAACTCACACAAGAATAATGCCATCAGCATGAAACTCAAACTTGGTCTGTAAGTCATCGTTCTATAGTAGGTTACCAAGAATGAAATCATTTGGTTGAAGCATTTTCAAAAAAAGTCCGGAAAACTAAAGTATGACTGACAGACTGACTGACAGACGGATGGATGGATGGACAGAGTGTAAATGAAACTTGATCTGTAAGTCATCGTTCTATAGTAGGTTACCAAAAATGAAATCATTCCGTTGAAGCGCTTCCAAAAAAAGTCCGGAAAGTATAGATTTTATAGTAAATTTCCTTTCTTATTATACCTACCGAAATTGTTTACTACAGGCTTGCACTACAGTGGCAGAACCTAACTTGGATAAAATACTCTCTATTTTAATCTTTCCCAAGATTTGGGAAAGAAAAGTGGTGTAAAAACACCACGAAAAAATAAGCCAAAACTGGGTCGAGCGCTATCGGCGCACACCCAGTATGGGACGCTCTTCCATAGTACAAATCCACGACTTCCGTAAAACAGTGCGCAATGCGTCAATTCGTCATTCTTTTGATTCCGAACAACACAGGAGTTATGTGATCAGCAGGGAGGAAGGATTCTTACCCGAATAAGAAGACGGGAGGGCCTCCATGTAAACAATTTCGGTAGGTATAATAAGAAAGGAAATTTACTATAAAATTTATACTTCTTATCAACCTACCTCAATTGTTTACTACAGGCAGAATAGACAAAAGGCTAGAGGGAATCACATAACCAACCCACACATAACTCAATAGCACTGGGACCGTGGACAGAGGAAGAGATCCCTAGGCCTATCAAACCATAGCATCACAAACATTAGAAAAGACAATGAAAGATGAGGCGTATGGAGAAGTGCGATGCACAGACAGAAAGGGCAGTAACAGCACAAAGCTGGAACTGACCCTGAAAAAAGCTGAAAGGCTGGGATAGACAACAGCCTGAGCCGAAGAAAGAGGGCCCCAAGGTTCTCTGTCGGCTCCTGCAACTGTCGCAGATAAAAGGAGAATGTAGCATTTCTCCAGAAGGCTGCCAGTATAACATCAGTCATCTGACAACATGACAGAGTTATTAAAAGAGGAAGACAATGCACGCACCTCGTGGCAGAAAAAACAATTGGTAATACAATCACCAGTAGCTAGACGAGCGGAAGCTGCACGAATAGCAAGATAAGTCCATCAAGAAATGGATGCAGGAGAGATCTGGCATGTGGGAAAACGCATATTCATCCAGGATAAAGGTGTGAACGCCCCCCACCCCCAAGCAGAGCAGCACCCAAGAAAGTGACCATCTTGGAGTAACCTGCAAAGTCCTAGGGCTTTTCAAGGAAAAGAGCTGAACAAGCTTGGAGAGGCAAGGATGAGTGACGAAACAATGCGGTATCACATAGGAAAAAATGTCTCCGAAGCAAGGACATGTACCCATTGATGGAGACCCCCAGAAACAAACATATACCAGAAACTCCGCAAGCGGTGTGATCGAAGGAGTGACAGAAGCAACAGAGTGATTGCACACCATCGACAGAAGAACCTTCCACTTAGCCACAGAGGCTAAACCAGTGGAGTGAGTGCCTCCTTGAAGAAGAAAAGCAACTCCACTGCGTGTCTCGAAAAACCACTACGGAGGAGACAGGACCCGATAAAAGACATGTGCGAAGGCACAATGAAGTCGGGTCAACTTGAAAACCTCCTCGGGCGACTTTGGCAAAGAAAGTCGCGAGGTAGAGGGAGACATGCCGGAACCGTCGCTAACAGAGAGCGGAGCAGATTGATCCACACCCACCGAGGCGACGGGTGTGATCTAAAGGATTCGACGACTGCAGGTTCATATCTGGGTGAGAACCTGAGGCGGAATCGGAACCGGTAGGAAGGCGTAGCCGACAAGACCATCCCAAAGGAGGGCCAGAGCGTCCACGGCGAAAGCCAGAGCATCTGGACACGAAAGTGTCCACCGGATGGTTCCAACGAGTCACAAGAGATCGATGGAACCCGCCATGTGGAGCATCCACCTGGTGGAAATGACCCTGCGCCAACGGAACAGGGAGTCGGGTAGGACGTTCAGGCGACCGGGAATGTGACGAACAGCCACCCCGGCGTGGACATCCTGAGCGAGCAGTATAAGATTCCAAGCCAATTCGTACATTGGAACAGAGTGCCTGCCGCCCTGATTCCGAATGTAAGCAACCACCGTCGAATGGTCGGACAACAGAAGGACCTCGTGATTCGACAGGTGAGGGATCCACTGCCTGAAACGCAGAAGAGCAAGAAGCTCCTTCTGGTTGATGTGTAGAGCTGCATGATTCTGGTCCCACATCCCGTGAATGGAAAGACCTAGAGGATCCAACGTCGCACCCCATCCGAGATCGCTGGCATCCACCGTCAGAACGCGATCGGACGTGGGTAAGTCCAACGGAACACCCTGCGAAAGCCACTGGACATCCGCCCAGAGGAGAAGGTGAGGATAAAGATATTCTGGAAACTGAAGCACCAGATCCAGAAAATCTACATTCGGCCTCCAACGACTGAGCAGAAAGTGTTGGAGAGGTCTGACACGCAGCCGACCTAGAGGAATGAGATCCGTCACCGAACAGCAGAGACCGATTAGCCGGAGAATACTCAGAGCCATCGCAGATGTGGACTGGGACAGAGTCGGAGCAAAAGCTGAGAGAATCACAGCCTTGGCCTGGGGAACCGCCACCAAATTGAATTGTGTGCGAAAAGCCATCCCCAGATGATAAAACGACTGAGAAGGGACCAGGTCCGACTTCTCGTTGACTCTGAAACCTAGCGACGTGAGAAAGCTCAACAGAGTGGCGACATCCGACTCCAGTAAGGCAGCATTGGAATGCCCCTGGAGGATATCGTCCAGATATGCCGAAGTAGTCATCCTGGATTGTGTGCGATGGAAAGCTATCACATGCGACATCAGTCTGGTGAAGGCCCAAGGAACCAGGTTGAGGCCAAAAGGCATGGCCTTGAACTGGTAAACTCACCCCAAAAAAACGAACCTGAGATACTTCCGGAACGCCCAGTGAATCGGAACGTGAAAGTAAGCGTCTCGCAGGTCGAAGCTGGAAGCGAAATCTCCCTGGTGAATTGAACGGACGACCGACCTGAAAGTCTCCATGCTGAACTTGGGAGCAATGATAGACTGGTTCAGGAAACTTAGATCGATAACCGGTCGGAGTCGGCCATCCTTCTTCGGCACCAAGAACAGGCGGGAATAGAAACCCACTGACCTAATGTTCTTGATGACCTCAATCGCCCCCTTTGTCTGAAGGAACTGTGGTTGGAAGAGGAACCCTGGACAGAGTGGGGTGCCATCGGAAGGATATTCGCAACCCGGACCAAACAACATCTAACATCCAAGGATCGGATGTGATGGTGGCCCAACGGTCTGCGAACTCTGCTATCCTTCCTCCAACCTGGGACGAGTCGAGGTGAGGACCTTCATTTCGAACCCCGACGAGGCTCGCGAGAGGAGAAAACACCTCCTCCACTGAATGAAGAATCCTGGGACTTCCCTCAAGACTGCTGACACTTACCCTTACCCCTTGAGTAAGAAGTAGAAGAGGTGGCAGAAGGATCAGCCCCTTTGCTTCGCAGAGGAAGCAGAGGGTACTTGTTAGGCTTGGAACGGCCCATGCCTACCCTAGAAGGCTGATCAAGCTGAAGAAACAGCACCTGATCGTTGGAATGACGTAGGACGTCATCCCGGACAGTCAACCATGGAAAAGTTGCAGACCTGCCAAAAAAGCAGATCGAAGAGTAGCGCACTGCTCCTCAGGAAGGGATCGGCCTGTGTCCAGCACAGAGTCCCTTCGAACTAATTCCAGATTAGCCGTGTTACAGGCATGCGTGTGAGTAAGATGCATGAGCGCCTTGGACAGCACACGCAAAGGATCCTGTACCTCGTCAAACTTATCTGGAGGCAGATAAGCAGCTAAAGCTGTGACGACGTGATCGGAGAGAGAAAGCATACCAAGCATCTCTCTCAATAAGCTCAATGTGGACTCCAGAGTCGTCATCGGAATGACGGCAGACTTGGACTTGGAAAGCCCGAGGGAATTGGAGTACTGATCCAAAACCGTCAAAGTCTGGTAGACCGACGGATTGGCGGAATCGTAGGAACGATAACGCGCAGGAGGCAAAACGGTGTCAACCCTGGTGAAGAACGGAGTCTTCATAGCCTTGGAACTTAGCTTAGAGTCCAAGGCTGAAAATGCTTCAACCAACTGTACCGACGGGCGCGGTCGAAGACGCCCAGAAGCGGGTTGCTCCATAGGCTGTTGGCGCACGACTGATGATCGCGGCCTGGCTGACAATGTCGACTGGTTAGATGGTTTGAGATCCGGAAGGAACCCAAACATGAAATCAAGAGCTGCCCCCAAGTCCGAAGACTGCTGGCTCTCGACATCAAGCATGTCTGACTCTTCCCCTGAGTCGGAAGACACATAGCCCATCATGGGCAAACCAGCCGAGGCCTCCCTTGGTGTCGGAACACCAGGGGGATCAGAAAGCGGCCTGTTTCCAATCCCAGGAGGCGGTGCCATAGGGGGCGCCTGGAAACCACTCGCTGCCTCGCTGGAAGCAACGGGAAGGCTCTTTGACAGAATCTGAGTGAGTGAGGAGAGGGCCTCCCTAAGCTCACTGCCCATACTGGCTGGTTCGACAGGGGAATGAACCGGCAAAGTGGCTTCACCTCTGACCCTCTTAACCAGCGAAGGGTCACGATCCTCCAAAACACCCGACGTGGGATGACGGGCGGCAGCCGAAACGTCTGAAGGCAGACGTGTATAGGGGTGTGACACACCCCGAGGATCAACATAGCGAGAACTCATGAGAGTCACCGCTGACCTCTGCAGGGCAGAAGGTCCAGGCTGCACAAAAGACGTTGGTCCCCCGAAACTGGTCGTGTGGCCAGAATGAGTGGACGGAAATGCCACGGAGTTCATAGTGTCCCACTAAGAACAACCGAATCCAATGACAACTGTGGTGCTCGACGGCGCAGAGACCACAGGAGAGGGTCCGGCCGGCAGCCACTTCCAACTTCGCTGAGTTGAAGTTAGGGAAGGCTGAGTCCGATACCCCCACGTCTACACAACCAGACACCGCAGCAGGCCACTGCAGGTATAAAACTACTGTGCTCAATGGCTGAGAGGACACAGTAGGGGGTTCAGTCGGCAGCCCCATCTGACTTTGCCGAGTGGAAGTCTGGGAAGGCTGAGGCCAAAACCCCACAACCACACTACAGACATCCCTGCAGACCCTGGCAGGGAGAAGCCGAGGCCGGCTAAAAACGGAGCCCAATGACGGAACAGCAGTAGCAGCAGATACGACAGGAGCTGTTGGAACTGGCGAAAAAGCCGAGAGAGTCACCAAGCTCGGCCTCCAAAGGAGGAGTCACAACCCTAGTGACAGCCTCAGATGTCGACTGGAAAGGGCGCATAGTCCCGGAACCAGGCATCTCTACACCAGAAATCCAACAGTTCCCGCAGTATCCACCACGGTAAAACACTGCACATTCCCCACGGAAGGGGAATAACTCTCACCAGACATGGTCGAATCGGGAACCCCCGAAACGACAGCGGTCCCCACCCCCCACTGGTGCGAGAGGAGCTGCACATCCCCCAAAGAGGGGGAGTAACTCTCACCGGTAACCCTGAAACGATAGCGTTCCCCACCCCCCGCGGGAGCGGGAGGAGCTGCACATCCCCCACGGAGAGGGTCAAACTCACACCAGACGTGGTAGAGTCGGGGGGCCCTGAAACGACAGTGCCCCCCCCCCCCCCCCCCTGCAGGGGCGGGAGGAGTTGCACATCCCCCACGGAGGGGGTAAACTCACATCAGACGTGGTCGAGTCGGGAGGCTCCCAAAACGACAGCGTTCCACACCACCCACGGGTGCGGATGAAACGGACACGAGAACGCACCAATGGCAAGGGCAAAAGGAATTGCCCTAAAGGAACCGAACTGGAAAGAACAGAGGTGAGAGCAGTAGAAGAAAAAGGTGAACTCAACAGAAACAGAAAGTAGAAGAACACCCTCAACTACGAGAGAAGGTGGCAGAACCCAGACAGCCGACACCTAACTCCAATAACAATTAAACTTTTATCAACCGAAAAATTCATTGTCGAATCGCGATGACACGATGTCGCAAACAAAACATTCGCGAAAACGGAATAGTAAATAATATACAATGAGAATGTGGTTGAAAATATAAACGAGAATATATCAAACACAGTCCTGCTATTATACGATCTTCAGATCCATAAATCCAGTCACAGGAAAACCATTATCGGCGAGTTAAAATATCACTGTTACTTTAGCAAAGATGGCACACACACATCCACCACGTGTGCGGATAATCAAAAGAATGACGAACTGACGCATTGCGCACTGCTTTACGGAAGTCGTGGATTTGTACTATGGAAGAGTGTCCCATACTGGGTGTGCGCCGATGGAGCTCGACCCAGTTTTGGCTTATTTTTTCGTGGTGTTTTTACACCACTTTTCTTTCCCAAATCTTGGGAAAGATTAAAATAGAGAGTATTTTATCTGAGTTAGGTTCTTCCACTGTAGTGCAAGCCTGTAGTAAACAATTGAGGTAGGTTGATAAGAAACTGATATTTTGGCACTTTTCCATATTTCCAAGGGCCATAACTCACACAAGAATAATGCAATCTGCATGAAACTCAAACTTGATCTGTAAGTCATCGTTCTATAGTAGTTTACCACAAATGAAATCATTCCGTTGAAACGTTTCCAAAAAAACTCCAAAAAACTGATATTTTGGTGCTTTTCCATATTTCCAAGGGCTGCAACTCACACAAGAATAATGCAATCAGCATGAAACTCAAACTTGATCTGTAAGTCATCGTTCTATAGTAGTTTACCAAAAATGAAATCATTCCGTTGAAGCGTTTCCAAAAAAAACTCCGGAAAACTAAAGTGTTACTGACAGACTGACAGACGGACAGACTGACAGATGGACAGAGTGCAAACCTATAGTCCCCTCCGGCGATGCCAGTAGGGGCCTAATTACCTCGCCTCTCAGTCATATATCAACTCCTCCTAAAAGACTTGTCGATATATGCTCAGAGATGAGAACTCGGCTCCAATACACCATCATGGAAACTCACATGGTGGTAATAACTTATATTTATCTCACAATCGGGGCATTTTTGCACTGTTAAGCAACTAAAGTTTAATGTATCTGGGCCCTTGTTCCGAATCTGTATCAAGGACCCTTGATACAAGCGTGTGATTCTGCTGTTGCCAAAACAATGGCATTGATATCGTTGCTCGATCGCTTCGCGTTTTTCCCTTCAGAGAAAATATTAGGCGAGGCGAAGCCGAACCTAATATTGTTTTCTCTGAGCCGTGTATGACAGTGTATCTGCCAACTAAACGCCCTGTAATGTATTTATTATGCACGGCATGCTAAAATGTCACTGGGGAAGTTAACTCAATGAATAGTTAAATTATGCGCACTTTTCAGCATCTTGGGCTGGTTTGTAGCCTATTATTGGGATTTTCCTGAACGCTCAAGTCCAGGCTTCTCTATTGAAGTTAAAGGATTAGCTTTCGCTATGAAATGTGGAAATCTCCACCTCAATAAACGATGAACAGCATATTTTAAAATATAATAAACCTTTACACCTTGAGGGATATTTAATTCACCAGTAATTGTTGCAAAAGTTACAACTAAATTCACGTTGACGAAACACATAGTTGCTCCACTTCGCAAGCAGTATTCAGTAAAGTGAATCCCAGTGATGTAATTTTCTCTGAAGTGTAACGTCATCACTGACCTCAATATGGAGATCAATGAACGCTATTCTATTTTTAAATTTGCATCTTTCCGTCGAGAAGGCAAATGAAAAAGTTCCTCTTGAAATAGGTTTATAACACATTTTGTAGTCAATATTGTGAGATAAATTTATCATCACCACAGTGTGTGTCTCCGGAAATTCTGATCAAGTCTCGTTGTAGGCACAGAATCGCATTTTGACTCGCCCTAATGGGCTCGTCGAAATACTGTTCTGTTCCTACAACTCGACTTGATCTGAATTCCCGGAGACACACACTGTGGTGATAACCTGTATGTACACCCCCCAAAAATAGTTGTTTGCCTTCATAGTATCCACTGATATTAGAGAATCAAACTCAAACACCATTTAAGCACTTTTCAAGTAAATTCACAATGATTTTCAACAACTTTCAGGGCTGTACAAATTGGGCAAATTCTCATTTCGGTCACTTGTTATGTCTAAAAATAAATAAGGTGACCAAGTTTTCATTCAATTACATTACTAGATCATCGCCAAATATCTTTACTCAAATTGACATTTCAGTGATTTGTTAACTCTTCCTGGACCATGATCTACTTTGTAATGATGATAAAACCTACTGTTACGATGACATGACTATGAAATGCTGTGATATAATACACTGGTGGAAAGGGCTCTCCGGGCCCTTTCCATAAGTGTATTCATTATGTGTACATACCCTGTATGAAAGCAGTCTTCAAAAACAACAGTAATTATGTAGGATTATGTAATGAAATCACTATTTGTCCAGGTCAATTAAGGTCATGTAATCTATTTATAGAGGAACTACTTATTAGATGCGTGGCTAATTGATTGGTTTTTCCAGTTCCTTGAATGACAATGAACACATTCCTGTTATCTCAATGACTCTTTTATTATACAGAGAAAATAAACTAGAAACGACAGTATGATCATTATGTACAAGGAAATGAATGAGTTGCATAAATACAATTAAATCAATACTTTTTTAGTTTATTATTTTTTCTGGCCTTTTTTTTAATTTTCTGACAAATTACATGTAGTCATTGTTGTTAGCTATCGATAAATATAAGAATACAACATGGAGTCTTTATCACTGCCAACATTTAAATATTGTTTGCACCCAACAGAACATGAAGTATTTTTTACAATACAATCCAAATATGGGCTTCCATCACTCGACCATTAAAACCTTTGCCTGAGAAATCAGTACCTAATTTTCTCATTTATAAGAAAATTAGATACTGCTTACATTGGTAAAAACTAAAATAATTAAATATTGATTAAAAAGAAAACCTATCATAGTCAAAAGTGTTGTGCCCCCACACCCCCTCCACTTGATTCCCCACATAACCGTCAGGGATCAGTAAAATGATTGGTGTTGATCAAGAAGTAAGCAAACGAGAATTCCTAAAAAATATATATAAACTAGAGGCTCTAAAGAGCCTGTAATCACTCACCTGGAACTACATATAATGAAAGTGTCAATGACACTGTGGCTTAACTTCTGTGTTGTGTTTGATTAAAAGGATAATGTTCAATGTTTATGAAAGGATTATGAAATAAGACAAGAATTGTGATAATTGGGAATATGTTCATTTACGTTCCCTGAATGCTGTTTTTGATAAAAATAATATGTGTACACTGTACTAAAGAGCTGAGGGGTGGGTTAATATGACCTCACAGTTAATGTATGTGGCCCTCACAGTTAACGTAGATCAACGAAAGTTACCAAGTTACAGTGAAATTATTCCAAAACTAGTCATCCTATCAAGTTACATTGAAATCCCTTCATAAATATGGCCTATAGACTATGGTAGAGGTTTTTGGGCTCGGGCAGCCATCTAGGCTGAATGATCGCGACCAAAAGGGGATGTTCTCATCTAGACATTATTTGGAGTCATCCTACCATGCTACAATGAAATCCCTTCATAATTATGACCTGTAGACTGTTCTAAAGGTTTTTGGGCTTCGGGCCCCTGTAGCTGTCACAGTTGCCCAATCGTGTCCAAAAGAGGACGTTCTCATCTAGACATTATATGAAGTCAAACCTACCAAATTACAATGAAATCCCTTCATAAATATGACCTGTAGACTGTGCTAAAGGTATTCGGGCTTTGGGCTCGGGCAGCCATAATGGTTGAATGATCGCAACCAAAGGGGACATTCTCATCTGGGCATCATCTGGAGTGATCCTACGAAGTTACAATGAAATCCCTTCAGAAGTCAACCCAACAAGTTACAATGAAATCCTTCCATAAATACGACCTATAGACTATGTTAAAGGTCTTTGGGCTTGGGCAGCCATAAAGGCTGAATGATCGTAACCAAAAGGGGATGTTCTCATCTAGACATTATTTGGAGTCATCCTACCAGGCTACAATGAAATCCCTTCATAATTATGACTTGTAGACTGTTCTAAAGGTTTTCGGGCTTCGGGCCCCTGTAGCCATCACAGTTGCCCAATCGTGTCCAAAAGGGGACGTTCTCATCTAGACATTATATGAAGTCAACCTACCAAGTTACAATGAAATTCCTTCATAAATATGACCTGTAGACTGTGCTAAAGGTTTTCAGACTTCGGCTCGGGCAGCCATCATGGTTGAATGATCGCAACCAAAGGGGACAATCTCATCTGGGCATCATCTGGAGTGATCCTACGAAGTTACAATGAAATCCCTTCATAAATATGATCTGTAGACTGTGCTCAAGATTTTCGGGCTTCGGGCACCTGTAGCCATCACAGTTGACCAATCACGACCAAAAGTGGATGTCATCATCTAGGCATTATATGGAGTCAACCTAACAGGTTACAATGAAATCCTTCCATAAATATGACCTTTTGCCTATGCTAAAGGTTTTTGGGCTCGGGCACCCATCAAGGCTGAATGATCGCGAACAAAATGGGACATTCTCATCTAGACATTATTTGGAGTCATCCTACCAAGTTACAATGAAATCCCTTCATAAATATAACCTGTAGACTGTGCTAAAGGTTTTCGGGCTTCGGGCCCCTGTAGCCGTCACAGTTGCCCAATCAGGACCAAAAGGGGACTTTCTCATCTAGACATTATATGAAGTCAACCCACCAAGTTATAATGAAATTCCTCAATAAATATGACCTGTAGATTATGCTCAAGGTTTTCGGGTTTTGGGCTCGGGCAGTCGTCGTGGTTGGCAGATCACACCCAAATGGGGAAATTCTCATCTAGACATCACAAGGAGTCATCCTACCAAGTTACAATGAAATCCCTCCATATTAAACATGACCTGCAGATTGTGCTAAAAGTTTTTGGGTTTCGGGCTTGGGCAGCCATCACGGTTGACAGATCATGCCCAAAGGGGGACGTTCTCATCTAAGCATTATTAAGAGGCATCCTACCAAGTTACAATGAAATCCCTTCATAAATACGACCTGTAGACTGTGCTAATGGTTTTCAGGTTTTGGGCTCGGGCAGCAATATCGGTTGACCGATCGCGACCAAAAGGGGACGTTCTCATCTAGACATGACCCCAAACCTGCATATGAAATTTCGTGACGAT
Source organism: Pictodentalium vernedei (assembly GCA_031216915.1). NCBI lineage: Eukaryota > Metazoa > Mollusca > Scaphopoda > Dentaliida > Dentaliidae > Pictodentalium > Pictodentalium vernedei. Next base: position 241,772,329 of record CM062291.1, read on the forward strand.
CAGACAAAAACTGCGGGGTGTTGCCTGTGCTAAAGGAAAATGTGAACAGACTCACAGACTAACAGACTTCTGCACGCATGATGGCAATAGCTTATCTTGACTATGTCAAGTTAAGCTAAAAATGTGATTTCCCATAGGCTTTCTATGGTAACTATGACCTGCAATTGTGGCCAATGTTTGCAACATTACATCAACATTACATGTGGATCACTGGAAGAAGGTGTCCCAGTCCTCAATCCTGTGAAGTTTCAAAACATTTGACTTTGTAGTTTCAGAGAGGAAGATTTTTGCAAAATCCATCAATCAGAATCAGAGAATGTCTCTGGTGGCCATATTTTCCAACCAACAGGAATAAAAATCGCGACATCGACGCCGTAGCTGCGACGGGTGGTGCAATCTGTAAGTCCCAAAAATATTCTCAGGGGCAATTTACAGGTGATGGTGAAAAAAAAACAAGAAAAATATTTGGAACAACATTTGCATCGGACATGGGCTAGACATGAATGAGATACACTTGCATATCAAATATGAAGTCATTCCACCAGGTAGTTTGAAAGTTCTTTTAGAAACTCGTTAGTCACAAAATTCTAAGTTCATCCAGGGCCATAACTCCAAGAAAAATATTTGGAACAACACATGCATTGAACAGTGGCTAGACATCAATAAGATACACTTACATGCCAAATATAAAGTCATTCCATCAAGTATTTCAAAAGTTATTGAGTTTTGAAACTTGTTGGTCACAGACAGACCGACAATGCCACTTATAGAGCTGCTAGTCGCAGCTAAAAAGAGGATAGTTTGTAGAGGGTCTCCTATACACCATTCCTGTTAAGTTTGGTTCATGTCGGCTCAGTAGTTCCAGAGAAGAAGATGAAAATGTGATTTCCAATAGGGTTTCTAAAGTAACTATAAGCCGCAATGGTGGCCATGTTTGCAACAAGATCAACATTAAATGAGGATCTTTGGTAGAGGGTGTCCCAGTCATCAACCATGTAAAGTTTCAAAACATTTGGCCCTGTGGTTTCAGAGAAGATTTTTCAAAATCCACCAATCAGAATAAAAAAATACTTCTGACAGCCATGTTTTTCGATGCACAGAAACAAAAATGAGGAGCATTTGTAGAAGACCTTCCATAGACTATCCCTGCCAGGTTTGGTTCACGTCGGCTCCATAGTTCCAGAGAAGAAGATGAAAATGTGATTTCCCATAGGGTTTCAATAGTAACTATAAGCTGCAATTGCAGCCAGGTTTACAGCCCGATCAACATTAAATGAGGATCAGTGGTAGAGGGGGTTCCAGTCATCATTTATGCGAAGTATCAAAACATTTGGCCTGGCAGTTTCAGAGGAGAAGATTTTTGAAAATCCACCAACCAGAATCAAAGAATGCCTCTGACGGCCATGTTTTTCAACCCACAGGAACAAAATGAGGATTGTTCGTACAGGACCTCCCGCAGACCATTCCTGCCAAGTTTGGTTCATGTCGGCTCAGTAGTTTCAGACAAGAAGATGAAAATGTGATTTCCCATAGGGTTTCTATAGGAAATATAAGCTGCAATTGAAGCCATGTTTGCAACCCGATCAACATTAAATGAGGATCGTTGGTAGAGGGTGTCCCAGTCATCAACCATGCAAAGTTTCAAAACATTTGGCCCTGTGATTTCAGAGAAGATTTTTGAAAATCCACCAATCAGAATCAAAGAATGCCTCTGGCAGCCATGTTTTCAAACCCATGGGAACAAAATGAGGATCATTTGTAGAGGACCTCCCACAGACTATCCCTGCCTGGTTTGGTTCACGTCGACTCAGTAGTTCCAGAGAAGAAGATGAAAAAGTGATTTCTCATAGGGTTTCTATAGTAATTGTAAGCTGCAATTACAGCCATGTTTGTAATCCGATCAACATCATTTATGTGAAGTTTCAAAACATTTGATCTACATTAAGCAATCCATCTCCATAGGATACATACAATCCTTGAGCCTCTCAGGAGTGACAAAAATAGTCTGTGCATCATGCCCTTTCTTCAGTTGATCATAATGTAAAATGTGGAGCTCCCCTATGAAGCCCCTTGATACAACCTATGTGGATTAATCTTAGTTTCACACCTCTAGAGGGCACTGAGTACAAAATTTCTAATTCTTTAGCTACATGGCCAATTCTGGCTACCATAGGGAGCCCAAATATTAACCCAGGCACTCGATTTGAACAATGTTGAATATGACATCCCTAGAGATGTTGTACACCAAATATGAAAGCATTGTGACTGGTGGATCTGAAGAAAAAATTTTTTAAAGAAATTTCCTCATATTGCACTAAGTTAAAATTTGGGCTACCATAGTGAGCCCAAATATTAACCTATGAACCCGATTTGAACAAACTTGAATCTGCCTGCCACCCCCCCCCCCCCCCCCTCCCCACAGAGTTGTTGTACACCAAATCTGAAAGCATTCTGACTGATGGATCTGAAGAAGATGATTTTTAAAGAAATTTCCTCATATTGTACTAAGTTAAAAATCGGGCTACCATTGGGAGCCAAAATTTTCACCAAGGGAACCAATTTGAACAAACTTGAATCTGACTCCCCTGGAGATGTTGTAAACCAAATATGAAAGGATTTTGAGAGGTGAATCTGAAGAAGATTTTTGAAGAAATTCCCTCATATTGTACTAACTTAAATTTCAGGTTCCCATATGGAGCCCAAATATTAACCCAGGCACTCGAATTGAACAAACCTGCATCTGAACCCCCTAGAGATGCTGTATACCAAATATGAAAGCATTTCAACTGGTGGATCTGAAGAAGATTATTTTAAAAGAAATTTTCTTATATTGAACTAAGTTAAAATTTGGGCTACCATAGCGAGCCCAAATATATACCTAGGGACTCGATTTGAACAAACTTGAATCTGACCCCCTAGAGATGTTGTATACGAAATATGAAAGCATTTTGACTGGTGGATCTGAAGAAGAAGATTTTTTAAAATTATCCCCCATATTGCACTAAGTTAAAATTTGGGCTTCCATAGGAAACCCAAATATTAACCTAGGGACTTGATTTGAACAATCTTGAATCTGACCCTCATAACAATGATGTATACCAAACATTAATAGATTCTGACTGGTGGTTCTGAAGAAGATTTTAAAAAAAATATTCCCCATATTGCCCTAAGTTAAAAATTTGGGCTCCTGTATTGAGCCCCAATATGAATCAATGGGCTGCTAACTAACTTTTATCTGACCCCCCCCCCCCCACCCCCCCCCCCACCCCCCCCCACCCCCCCTATGGATGCTGTATACCAAATATCAAAAGATTCTGACCATTGGGTCAGGAGAAAAGATTTTTTAAAATTTTTGCAAATATGCTGATTCAGCATTTTTTCGATGCCCTCAACAGAACACCCTAACATAACTGATGGCATTTTTTTCTTACCATTCAATTCTACTGGGCCTAAGGATGCTTCATACCAAATAACAGTTTTCTGTTCCATATGGTTTTGGAAATATGGGCATTTGAAAATATTTCCATTTTTAGCTCCTAGGGTTCCCATGAAGATTCAGGAATTTTATTTTTTACACGAGTCTAGTACTTATGACCCAAAAGTACCACATACCAAACTTAGTTCAAATCAGACTATAGGTTCAGAAAATAGAAATTTTGGGCGGGGCCAAAAATCTTACCCCTCCCATTACAAAGCCATATATTGCTTCACGAACTTTGTTTGAACAAACTTGATTTTAAACCTCAAAAGGAAGCTCCATAACAAATATCAATTCATTGTACCTGTACCCGCTGGTTCATGAGAAGATTTTAAAAATATTTTGGAGCATTTTCCCCACCTCCTCACCCAGATAATATCTCAAGTTAAGTGATGATATCTCAAGTTAAGTAACCACGGTATGACCGAGTGATACAAGTGTAACCAGGAAACTGAATGAATAATACAACGTTAATATACAGTTAACTGAGTAATAAACTCATACGTCGTAAGAAAGGTCAGACCACTCTGAGCGAAACTTTTCTGAGTGGACTAATTACCACATTGGAGAATGTCGCCCAGATAACCAACATGTCAACCATACAGGTACACGAAGGCTAGCAATTTTATTGATAAAGAATCATATGCTCGTATATGACTTATAAACAAACAACCACAGGAAACAAACCAACTAAATAGTGGATGTGCCCATGAGGTCGCTGTTAGAACACGACCCAGCGGCCAATCGAGAAGCCATGAAAGGCATGTATATACTAAATGCATATGAGGCTTACAGGAAGAAAACTACATCCTGCCCTGCAATCGCCTCTTAACACATTGGCAGGAGGGGGGGGGGGGGGGGCTTCCTGATGAAAAATGCATATTGAACCCCCCTCACCTGCATTACTTGAATCGCTCTTGTGTTAGTCTTCAAATAGAATAGGAACTGCAGGGCTCCCTCACGCCTGACCGATTCCATAAAGCCACTAAGGATGGAGAGGGAGGTGATGAACAAATACACCATATTGACATAATCACACTAGGTAAATATGGCATCATTAATAGAGCTTATCGCCTCATATAACTAACACCAAACCATACCGGTAGGAAGAGAATAACCTCCTCTAACATACGGTATCATGCCCGATAGGACAACAAACTCAGCCTAGCTGAAGCAGCTGAAGGTCTTCCTATACGTGAAGACAATAAAAGGCTGATAACTGCAGCCTTAGAAGCTCACTAAGGAGACTTGCAACGCTAGCCGTAGCTTATAAGTCTTCATCTCTGTGAAGACAGATATATCGGTGTAAGTTGCGACCTTGAAGGCTCACTGAACGGAGACTTACAACTATCATTGCGCAAGGTAGGGAATGAAGAGCCGCTATTTAACAGCCCTAAATTCCCAGAGACAGCAGTCCCAAGAGAAAATAAATTCAGTTATGTCACTGCATAATTACTGAAACAATCTCACTTATGATTCTAGAAAGGCTACTATGGTGTAAATAGTAAGACTCAAGTCTATGACACCTATGAAAACAAACAGAAAAGCACTGTACCTTATCGGTTTTATTCCCAAAAGACAGCGGTCAGAGCCTGGCTAACGAAGCTATAAGTTTTCCTCTCTGTGAAGACAGATATCTTGGTGTAACTAGCGACTTGAAAGCTCACTCAACTGAGACTTACAACCATTGTCTTGCAAGGTAGGAAATGACAAGTCGCTATTCTAACAGCTGTAATTCCCAAAGAGACAGTAATCTCAAGGTAGCTACGCAGTTATGTGTCTTCGTCTACCTGAAGACATATCTGTGTCACTTGCGGCCTTGAAAGCTCACTAAATGGAGACATACAACACTAGCCGCTAATAATAAGAAAAGACCGCTGTAACAGTACATAAGGTGACTATGGCGTCCACAATGACATTAAATGTCTTGACGCCAAGGAATAGAACACCGAGAGGGAAAAGACGTACCTATTCCCTGTAACGGCTCTATTCCAAACAAGGCAGCTGTCGCAGCCTATCTATGCACTATTTGTCTGACTTCAGGATGAAAAACAGGTGATTTGAAAAAACCTGGAGAATATATTGATGACCTCTTTTGCTTTTCTTCAACACGAGAGCCTATACCTCCACAAGGAAAGACTCTCTTGGAAGAATTTGCCGGAAGATTTGACCAACACGTACTTGTATTAAGTGGAGCTTTGCTCGAACTGATAGCCGCAGGCCTGCCAAGACTACTTTCTCATCCACTGATCTTCTGCAATTTTCATCCACTTTTTTGCGAGGTTGATAACCTTCCGCTAAGAGAAAAGCAACAGAAGTCTATTCTCGACGACCTCTATTGCTTCCTTCAAAAAGAGAGCCTGTACCTCCACTAGGAGCGACTCCCTTTTGAAAGGCTCTGCCGAAAGATTTGTCCAACGTGGATATCTTGTAAGTGGGGGTTATGTTCGGAATCATAGCAGTAGGCCTTCTGAGACAACACTTTTACCCACTGATCTTCCGTGACATAAATCCAGTTTCTCACGAAGATAATAACCTTCCATCAACTGGTAAGCAATAGAGGTCTTATTCATCACCTGTATGACTAACGAGGCTTACAGAAGGAGAAACTATGTCCTTCCCGCGAAGAACCTCGTCCTCTCGGCTTAGGGGTGTCTGACTTATAGTCTGGATCAGACCTGCGCTCCTTTCCCGAGTCGCTATACTGATGACCTCCAGAGTAGTATAAGAGGGTTATTGTACCCTTGGGAGGAGTTCCCTTAGCTGATTAAGTGGAATGGCCTCACTTATCCCGGTCTGCTGAAGCACGTTGAGGCACAAACTTCAGTAGCAGTGTACTAGAAGGTTTCTTGTAGCCTGTTCATAGACTAACGAAAGCTCGTTGTCAAATACAGTATATCTGGAGAGCGACTCCGAGCGAGCTTTTCACCTTGTCATCTACAAGTGATGACGACGCAAGGGCAGCATCACGTCTTATCAACTCCAAATTTGCCCCTGTCAGGGCGGAGTTGTACGTGGCATACACGACTGCCTCAAATTCCTTCCCATAAAGACGTTGTGCCATAGCTCTGGTGAGGTGATCTGTGTAGGACATCACGTCCAGATTCGCTCTATTGGATAAAATAGCACATTCCATCACTTCCGAGCGTATACTGAATGATGTAGGTAGGAACATATTTTCATCCCTGGCCTGTTCATCTAAACGTAGGAGCTCTCTGGACATCTTCTACAACCGTTTTAAATGAACGTAGTCAAAGGAACAGTATATTATTTGAAGATGTTGATAAGAAACCGCATTCCTCTTAGAACTAGAGAGGTGAATATGGCGTCAATAACATGGCCGAAGGCCTCCGACCCTTTTCAAGACTGTTTCGGGAAGGAAAGAACATCCTCTTTCCTCCACACGAAATCTGCTTCAGAGACGACAGCGATTTCTCTATAGTAGTCGCAGCTTGCTGATCAGGTGGAACAAAGTCAGTATAGTATTGATAAATAAAATTCATTGCTACCATATGCTGTTCCTAAAGGGAAGGGTAATCCTCTTCCTTGTCCCTTTCACCATCCGACTGATTCAGCTGTGACATTCGGTCATTTGCTTCTGCGTGTACAGATGACTGGATCGACCCAGCACCGTCCAACAGCTCACCACCGGATTCTGCAGGAGGCTGCTCTTGCACTTGCTGGGATGCTGCGATCAGCTGCACAATCTGCGAAAAGCAAGTCCGTTACCGAGGCTTGAGGAAAATCGGTCTTCTGTTTTTGAGCCGCTTGCTAGCATGCGGTTGTGTGTGCTTTTATAACATAGCGGAGGAAGCCATGACTGAAGCCGTCCCCGGCTGCAGTCTAGACAGAGCATCCCGAGTGGCGGGCGGACGTATGCTCTGACTCGTGCAAGTTTCTGAAAACAACATTTGGCCCCAAATGTTGTTGGGTTAGAGAGGGACCTCTGCTGCACGCGGTCTTTTCAGACCTCGCCGAGCCTCCCGAAAAGAAAACTTGGTTCCGGCTTGCCCAAGTTTCTCAAAACAACATTTGGCCCCAAATGTTGTTGGGTTAGAGAGGGGCCTCTCCTGCTCACTGTCTTATTAGACCTCGCCAAGCCTCCCTAAAAGAAACTGGCTGACTTCCTCCCTATTTCTGTCGTCCCTGGGTGAGCTTTTGATTTTGAGCTGCTCGCTCTACCCAAATCTACACTTCCTTCGACTGCAACGGATTTACCCGGTGTCACGGCTCCCACGGACAGAGTAACCGCTTCACCGTTTGAGCTACCTGCTTGTAAGGGTTTAAGAACTCTAACTAGAGGCCTTAACCCTTGCTTATATTCATATGCACCTTGCAGCTAGCTGTATTTGCTCAACAGAGCACGACGATGGTAGCATACTTTGGATGGGTGTGACGAAACCATCACCATGTTCATGTTCCTCTGAAATAGAAACTGAAAAACTTGAATTATATTATGGTGAGAGTTCCGGCATAGGAACCTCACCGCCAACAATGCATCGCGACACCCGTCTCCAATGTCTGTAATGCCAATGTACACAGTAGGACAAGAATCTGCAGGAGTGCATCGACTTCCTCGCCTTGCATTTAGAGCAGTAAGCTTTCATAATTACAATCAAAAGACAAAGTCGATAGCACTCTTACGAACTCCAAAACAAAATATATGATAAAGATACATGAATAATCTTAATCAAAATGAAATTCAAAGATTTCTAATAAAAATTTTGAAAACATTTTTTTTTTATCCTCAGAACCTCACTGCCAGCAACGTACCGCGACACCCGACTCCAACATCAGTCATCCCAGTGCAACACAAGAATGACAGGAGTCCGCAGGAGTGCATCAACTAAAGTCGAAATCAGTCCTCCAACAATATATAAATATAACTGAGATACATGAATAATAGCAATCATAATTAAATTCAAAATATTTTTTGTAAACAAAAAAATTTGAAAAAAATGCTCAAGTTCCCAAAGGGAACATAATGAGCCCAAGGGCATCCTGATAGAGCCTAAGCGTGGACAAAATCCAAATATTATGAGCTACACTACCGGAATAATAATCAATGTATCCTAAAGTAATTCTACAGTAACATAATATGAAATACTAGAGAAACAGAATTTACTGCCACCAGTAAATTCAAGTCTGTGTGAAAAGGGTTCAAGAATCAGGAAAAAAACTATACAGAAAGAGAATTTATGGAGGCTTATTTTCAGGAGTAAAAAATATTTTTAAACAAATCTGAAATGGATTTTCGTTAACAGTATTTACAGATACCCCTGGGTGACCTCAGTGACCTTGACCCATATTTTGAATCTCCATCGAGTGTTGACTCATTTGGTATTGGTCCTAGGTCCATACGTCATACCATGCTTGAGATATGAGCGTGACCCACTTTCAATTTTTTTGGCCACGCCCACCTTTTTTTGTGTAAAAATGCATGTACGAACTTCGGAAAGCATTTTGGAGTCAAAAAATGTGATTTCCAACAATTCTGAAAAATGCACTAAATGACCCCTGGGTGACCTCAGTGACCTTGGCCCATATTTTGAATCTCCATCGAGTGTTGACTCTTGTGGTGTTAGTCCCAGGTCCAAACATCATACCACGCCTGAGATACGGGCATGACCCACATTCAAAACACCCCTACAGACACCCCTAATACCCAGGGAATCTGAAAAACATAGATGGCCGAAATTTGTGATTTTCTATCAGTCTGCCAAAAATCAGTAAAATAGGACGATTCGTTTTCGAGTTATCGTGCGGGCAAGGATGTGCATAGAAGACAGAAGACAGGAGAATAAAAAGATATGAGCGTGACCCACTTTCAAAAATTTTGGCCACGCCCACCTTTTTTAACGTAAAAATGCATGTATGGATCTCAGGAATGCTTTAGGGGGTCAAAAAATGTGATTTCCAGCAATTATGAAAAATGCACTCAATGACCCCTGGGTGACCTCCGTGACCTTGACCCATATTTTGAATCTCCATCGAGTGTTGACTCATTTGGTGTTGGTCCCAGGTCCATACGTCATACCACATCCGAGATATGGGTGTGATCCACTTTCAAAACACCCCTACGGACACCCCTAAAGCTCCAGTAATCTGAAAAACTTAGGTGGCCGAGAACTTGTGACTGTCTATCAGAATGCAAAAACCAGCGAGACAGGGCAATTCGTTTTCGAGTTATCGTGCAGACAAGGAAGCACATAGAAGAAGAAGAAAAAAAAAAAGAAAAACAATCTGTACAAAAACAACAGTTTGTGTGTTTCACACAGACTAACTACATATATTTGAGGACGTTGCCAATGTAAGGAAAGACAAGGAAAAAACCGGAAACAAAACATCAGGCATAAAAGGCCCAAAGTCAGAAACCAATTTAAATGCTATCAGATGCAATGCTAGATCTTCATATGAAGACAAAACGATACATTGGATAGAAGATGCAAGTTTAAAGCGACCTAACACCCCAAGGGTGAGGACGTAACCATGGGAATAAACAGAATAAATATTCTGTAATACACGTTAAATTCCCAAGAAATTTTTTTTTAAATTTCAATAAAAAATAGCCAAAAAGCTTAGGAGTTTAACAGGAGGGGTTCATGGAAGGAATACTTAACAAACAGTGGATTAATCATTAGCAAGAATGATGACGTCAGGTATATGTCCCGAGAATGGGAAACATGAAATAATTTTTATAATTATTATAAAGTTACAGCCCTGAACGTCTGAACCAGAATAGTTCACTGCCATCATCCATTAACAGCCTTGGATCCACCAATTCTTGCATTAATTTGTGTCTGGCATCCTCGAACTAGAGGCTCAAGTGAGCCTAAAATGCTCACCTGGCTCAAGCTGTGAAAATAGATGAGTGATCAGCAGCAAGAGCAATTTTTCTTATTTGCTATGACACAACCAAAAGGCAACTTTTTTGGCCATTCATTTCTGCTGGTCCTAGGAAAGCTTTCTAGGAAGCTCTGTTCTGTGAATTTTGGTTTGGTTCACATCTGCCCATTGAAGCTGAAAATAGACATATTGTGGGGAGCCCAAATTTTGACTTACTGAGTTTCTTCGAAAAAAAGTGAATCTGCATCACTAAAGTAAGTTCCAAACAAGAAATCTAAGCATTACTGCAAGTGGCTAATAAAAAGAAGATTTTAAAAGCATATTAGGATATGGAGCATTATTTCCAAATGGAATAGAATGCCTTACTTTGATTGGCTGAGAAGCACGGTGTAACTCCTGCCCCACAGGTGTTTATATTTTTTACACCGTGTTTAAACCCGGTATAAAAACAAGAATACACAAGCTGAGAGGGAGATGTCTTAAAAAGTTCCTATTTTGCCAAATGATTTTTTTCAGTAAAAAAGTATGTTTATTGGTGTATTATTTTTTTTTTAAATAAAAAATAAGATATATTTAATGTTTTGAGATAAAAACAAAAATAAAAATTAAAAATTCTGGAATTATTTTTTTATGTTTTTGTTTTCTTGAAAGTAAAAGCGAAAAGGTTTTGTTGTCTGCCCAATTTAAAAAGAAAATGGCAGAAATAAATAACAAGCGCTTTGCAAGTCATACGGATTCAGAAATACTGGAAAAAAGAACAAAAGTTATTCCTAACAATACAGTGAAGGCCAACAGAAAATGTGCTAATCTGCTGCGAGCATATTTATTGGAAAAGGGTGAAAATCAAAACTTTGAGGTGTATACACCTGTAAAACTAGATGAGACTTTACAGCATTTTTACCTGGATGCAAGGAAAAGTGGTGGAGAAATGTACAAAACATCATCACTCGAAAATTTCAGATATGGACTCAATAGGTATTTGAAGGCACCCCCACATATAAAGGAATTTGACATTATAAAAAACAATGAATTTTATTCGTCGAACGAGTGTTTCAAAACTGCGTTGTGTGAACTGAAATCCGCCGGGAAGGGTGAGTGTGTGCATTACCCGGTCATAACAGATGCCGATAATTGGCAATTGTACAGAAATTTTTGTTTGTCTGCAAATACACCTGTTGGTTTGCAAAACAAAGTTAGGTTAGACATTAGGTTGTATTTTTGTCGAAGATGTATGGAAAATTTCAAAGACATGACAAAAGATACATTTAAAATTGAAAAAGATTTCGCAACTGGACTGAATTTTGTAAGCAAGGCCAAGGATGAACTGTCTAAAAATAGACGTGAATGCGACAAGGAAAATTACGGTGGTGTAATGACTCAAGTTCCAAACTCACCATTCTGTCCTGTGGCATCCTTTGAAAAATATTTATCCAAACTGCATCCTGACAATGAAAAACTCTGGCAACGCCCAATTGACTCTTTCAAAGACGACGATGAAATATGGTACACCAAACAATGCGTTGGAAAAGATTCCCTGAGTTCATTCATGACTCGCTTGAGCAAATTCTGTAATTTGTCCCAGATTTATACGAATCACTCAGTGCGTGCAACAGGCACCACCATTTTAGCCAGAAACAACTTCTCTCCGTCACAGATAATGGCAGTAACCGGTCATAAGTCTGTAAATTCTTTGGCTGTTTATCACAGAGTATCAACGAAAGAGAAAATCGCAATGTGCACAACAATAAATGAAACTATAGACGTCAACTGTAACTCAAAACAACCAACATGTACTGACGACAGTGGCCCTGCCGTGTCGCACACGGAACCTTCACATTCAAATGAGGTCATGCCTGTTGTTACAAGTGAAACGTCAATCTCGGGGGCGCCCAGTGGGGACTTTCTTGATATTGCTGCACTCGATGAGTTATTCTCTGATGATTTTGATTTAGAACCTCTAGAGCATGTGACAGAAAGTAGGCAGGTAGAATCACTAACAGTTAGAACAGCTTCGGAGGGACCACGTAGATGTTCAATGTTCAATAATGGCTCAATTGGTAAAGTTGAAATTGTGTTTCGCAAATGAACTTGGTACTGGTACAAGCAAGAATGAACTAATATTAGCAACTTTTCATGTTCCTTGTTAAAAGTTTAATAAATCTTACATTTATGATACGGTATTGAACTGTCAATTTGTTAATAAACACTCTGCAAGATTCTGCATGTAGCCTTTTGTTGGCCCATGATCGGGGGGAGGGGAGGGGGAGGGGGGGGGGAGGGGGGGGGGGGGTATGCAATGAATTTTCTGGTGCAATGTTGCAATAGTAACCCAATATTTATTGGTTTTGGAAATAAATTCGTTATCCTTTGGTTTTCCAGGGTGTATGGGAATTTACACTGGTCTGAAACCTCATACACCCTTCGGCCTGCGGCCTCAGGGTGTATGAGTTTTCAGACCGGTGTAAATTCCCATACACCCTGGGAAACCAAAGGATAACTAATATTAACCCCACTCTAAGGGATATAGTAATTTGGAGGGAAAAATCAGAGGAGTAAATTCCAACAGCCTGAAGATGGCAGCAGCTTCATTTGAACAAAGGAGAAAAGGTTTACTCCAAAGATGGTCTGTGCCATAAATGAATGAATTTGGCCCAGTGGTTTTAAAGAATAAGAAAGATTTCAAACTACAGAAACAGAATTTTACTGCCACCAGTAAATTCAAGTCTGTGTGAAAATGGTTAAAGCATTAAAAATAAACAAAACAGAAAGAGAATTTATGGAGGCTTATTTTGGGGGGTAAAATATTTTTAAAGAAATCAGAAATAGGTTTTCATTAACAGTATCACATGAAATAAAATCTTGGGAACCCACATTGAAGCCTTGAGAGGGTTAAATTAAAGATATGCATACAAGAATTAGAGAATTTTTATTCAAGAAACCAGAAAAAAACATATGAAAAGGTTTGATCAAGACATCAATAAAATCTTTGAAAGCCATACTGAAGTCTTGAGAGGGTTAAATTAAAGACATCCATACAGGAATCAGACAAATGTTTCAAGAAACCTGAAAAAAAAACATATATGTGCATAGTGAAAGGGTTAGCATGAAATAAAATCTTTGGAAAACACACTGAATTCATGAGAGGTTTAAATTAAATATATTCATACAGGAATCAGATCAATTTTTTCCAAGGAACCATAAATAGCATTGCAAGGGTTTGTTCATGGTATCAATAAAATCTTTGGCACCCACACTGCAGTCTTCAGAGGGTTGAATTAAAGATATGCATACAGGAATCAGATAAATGTTTCCAGAATTTAAAGGGTTCAGCATTAAATAAAATCTTTGGAAAACACACCAAAGTCATTTTTGGAACCCACATTGCAGTCTCTAGAGGGTTAAATTGAAGATGTGCATACATGAATCAGATAAATGTTTCCAAGAAACCAGAAAAAAACATATACTCAAAGTTTGCTGAGCACCAAGTATATCCAACTACCTGTTTTAAGTTTTAGTTGAAATATTGTTATGAAAAGTGTATATATTTTATATTTAATTATATCTTTAATGATTTAAGCAAAGAAATTGAGATTTTGTTGTGTTTGACATTATTTGTAGCTTTTGAATACAATAACCATGGAAAATGAAAAAATTTAAAGTAATTTATATATTTTTTATACTTACCAATGACCCAGACTTAGCTGGTGCTAACCCAAAAATATCTAGGGCCAAACACTAATTTTGCCCACCAATCCCCCAAATTTGCATGCAAAACCGAAAATTAGAAGTCCTATCTGGCCATCCATACATTTTACCCTCTGCGCATGCGCAGACTCCAGGAAGTCACCAAATCTGATGCCAAATAAATCATTCTTTGTAGAAAAAAGATTATAATAATTCAGTGGGGAGGTATGAGTGCCCAGTACTACCCACTCATGGGAGGGCCATTCCCGTCTGGGTCATTGGTAAGTATAGAAAATATATAAATTACTATAAATTTTTTCATATTTTTATACTGTATCCGAAGACCCAGACTCAGCTGAATCGTAAAAAGGCGGAGGGCCTAGAACTTCCAAAATAGTAGATCAACATAGATCAAATCCTTCAATCCATGATGAAGAAATTAGAATTTACATGTATGTCTCTTAATACTATAATAGAAGAGACATAACCTAATATGTATCCCAATTATGTACATCCTAAATCTAAGCATAAAATCACGTTAATTATGATGTAACAAATAAACAATTATATAAATATCGATCAGGCACTCAAAAAATTAATTCATGAATAATAAATGGTGCTTAATGCCACTTCACAAGCCAAGGCTATAGTGATGATTTTGGTAAATAACATTATCCGCTACAAAATATGCACTGCAGATGCCGTATACAGGTACGACGAAATCAGTGAGAAATCAATTACAACATATACATACAAAAGAGGGATAAGATGAACAATCTCTGAATAGAAAACATGCTTCAAGATCATTCACAGGAGACCCCTGTAATATTAAATCCGGTAAAAAACACTCTCCAACGTGTACTATTTGGTATCTAAAACTATAAACACGTGAGAATACGCGATTTGAGAACCGACAAAATAGAGACCAGAATCTAGAAATGGAGGTAGGTATGATAAACCGGCTTCAGAATCAGAAAATAAATACCGGAAACGAATGCAACAGAACTGCATATATGCGTATGATGGCGCCATCCAACACAACCCAGACGCAAAGAATTATGTATGTATTAAAAAATATATACGCGACAGCATGAGTTTTGGGGGGGTGAGGGGGAGGGGGGTGAATTCGAATATATGACGAAACCTCCTCACCCACATTACTTAATCATTGCTGGTGCAGACAGCAATAATATATATAGTGACCATAAAGCTCTTTCATGTCTGAAATACTCTGTAATGCCACTGAGAGTGGAGAATGACATGAAGAATAAAACTTTCCTTAAGGAAGAAAACCCTCTAATGGGGAAGCTTCTAGCAAATGCTCAATAGAAGACCCCATAACCTCAATGAAATCAATAGAAACAAATGAATTGAAGGATACACATATCCTATCATTCATTCCCATGAAAACGGCTGAGCGTCAATGTATGCGCTCAAAAGCCTTATACTAGCGACACAAATAATGGAAACTATTATTCCCATGCGCCGAAAAATTAACTATCCTGATGAGATCCCACATAATATCATGTAATAGCCAAACAGTTAGAATAAGTGCAAGATATAGCCAGCGCTTACTTATGCGCTGAAATCTTAAGCATTGACTGCTAATTGGAAGATAAATAACCCAAGCAGTACGAATAGCTAACTGACTTATTTAACAATAAAATGAACATAAATGTCACTTCTATTAAAAAATAATGACAAAAGAAGCATTACTTCTCTTCTGATAAACTCTGATGTGCGTTTATAAATACATGAAAGGAAAAAAAATTGATGATGTAATCGTAAACAATGAGACATCACTGAATATATGATTTCCAATAACCGAAGGTCCCAAGATCCCTGCATAGAGAGACCCTCGGACTCAGGATTGTAACGCAATATTTGAACTCACGTCCGAAATATTTGAGAAAACCGTAATATATGACCAAACTTGACCTTATGTTAAAAGATTCTCTAAAACAAAACAGGTCAAGAGGGAAAAAACGTCTACCACTCCAGTTAATAACTGGAGTAGACATGTGTGTAAGCGACCCATCGAAATAACATTCCAAGCCGCTCCACACAACTTCATCCGGAGCATAAAACTATCGCTGTTAATGCATCAGATAACAGATAAAAGCAAGCCAAACAGCTGGTTAATTCACTCTGTGAAACAACAGATGAACCAGCCAAATAAATAGTGGGATACATGAACTATCGCTATTAATGCGTCAGATAACAGATAAAAGCGAGCCAAACAGCTGGTTAATTCGCTGTGAAACAACAGATGAACCAGTCAAATGAATAGTGGGATACATGTATCCTATCATAAATCCCATGAGACATTATCTAGTTCACAAAAGTTATCTAAAGAACTGTACTCGCTACAATTGCCAAACGTTCGCTTTTCGACTGAAAGATAATCATAAATAACCTAATTATCCACTTCCAGTCAAAATCGGCCGGACCGAGTTCTATAACAGCTTCGAACCACCGGCTCAGGGGAGTCTGATCAGTAACTCAGTCTGACGAGAAACCTCTATCCAAATGGCTGTATAGACAATCCTAAAGAAATATATATAGGAGAGATACCTATACCTTCGCTATGAGCCCTTATAAGCGAATTGAGTCTAGGACAAACTCTCCTACTCTTCTGTTGGCTGTGGTCGATTAGACCCCAACTTAAAGAGTCGAGTATAGATGCTGTCTTGTAGATTAATCCTACAATAATGAAAGCTTACCATCAAAGACTTAGGTATACCTATACCTTTGCTATGAGTCCTTATAGACAATCTGAGTCTAGGACAACCTCTCATACTCTTTCTGCTGGTGTTGGTACATTAGACCCCAACTTAAAGAGTCGAGAATTGATTCTTATCATAAAGACTAGAGTTAGAAGAGTAAAATGACCTATGGCAAGTTTTCCACCTAGTCAAATGCAAAGATGAAGACACAAGACTTTGATGCATCAGAATAACTCACACTTAACATTAGTTAAGAACGAGATATAAATACTAGGTCTGGAAAGAATTTTAAAAGGTACAAACGACCACAAAATTCCTTTCCATATAGACGATGCATCACAGTACTTAAAATCAAAGTACATAAGACCATGAGACTAAATTCGCTCTGAATAAGAAATTATCTTCTCAATTGCATCCAAGTGAACAGCTAAATGATGAAGGTAAGGCTAAAACTAGGATCTTAGCCTGCTCAATCAACGCAGAGGAACTCTCCACATCTTCCCCTGTTGTTTTTAAAAGTATGTGAACAATCACCAACGATTAAAAATACAGAGGAAGAAGATAAGAAACCAAATGACTTTTTCCCGCAGGAAGTTAAATATGGTGTCGTCTACACAATCGAAGACCTGTGACACCCATGTAGACTTAACCGGAAAGAGATCTTATTACCCTGCTCTTTACCCGGAAGAAGTCAGCGTCCAACTACGCTAGCAGTTTCTCATAATTGCTCGCAGCATTTTGAATCACTAGAACAAGTTCAAGGAAATGATAAATGGACCAAATAAGCACCATGCAACAGCTGAAGATTTGAGAATGGCATTGAGTGCTTCTGCCTTAGCAGGAATACTGCGATTAGCTGCACAACTGCGACAGCAAGTCCGTTACAGAGGGCCGAGGAGCAGCAGTCATGAATAGCCTCTTCGCCGGCTGCTCCTAGGACAGGGAGTCCAATATAGTTATTACTGCGGACGACCCGATAAATGAAGCCTCATCTCCTTGGCTACTAGATGGTGCGACTTTCTTCACAAAAGATGGACCTTTTGATGATGCAGACTAGAAATCCTGAGCACTTAGCCATGGTGTGGTCGGGAGCACTTGGCAGACGCTAAAGAAGCAAAACTGTAGCCGTCCCCGGCTAAGAATTGAACTAAGTGTACTGGACAATAGCTACGTACGTAAGCTCTGACTGAAGCAAATTCTTATCAACAACACCCGGCTCCAGATGTTGTTGAAAGAGAGAGAGAGGGGTCTCCCTCTTGCTTGCGGTCCGGAGAGACCTGGACGAGCGTACCTCAGAACTTGCTGTCTTCTTCCTTCCATCAACACTGGGTGAGCATGATTCGATTAAACAGTGCTCGCTACACCATTATTCTCTCTCAACCACCACAGACATACCCGGCATCACATCACCCACATACGAGTGAGATCTGCTGGTTGAGCTAGCTGTAGAAAGGGATGTAAACCTCTTTTGAAGCCTAGCCCATCTAAAATCATTGAGCACTTTTCCACTAGCTCTAAATACAATGCATATGCAACACATCCGGAGTCACGGTCCTAGTATCCAATCTTAACCGTTTCACTGGCGACAGGGAACTGAAACCACTCATCGGGTTTTATAGCCCTGTGCAATATAAAGATCACTTTGACCGTTATGTAGAGGAAACCATAAGACTAGCCGGCCCCGGCTGCCTATTACACGGGATGTCCCGGACAGGAGGCATGGACGTATACTCCGACTGATGCAAGTTCCTACCAACAACATCTGTCCCCAGATGATGCTATAAGAGAGAGAGGCCTCTCTCTTGCACGCGGTCCTGGATGACCTGGACGAGCGTATCTCAGAACTTGCCGGTTTCCTCCTTCCATTGTCACTGGGTGAGCATAATTGCATATCATATTGTTCACTCCACCCTAAATGATCTCCTAGCCCGGATCGTATACACCCGACGTCACAGTTCTCAGAGGTCTGAGTAACTACTTCACCGGTCGAGCTAACTGGCCACAACGGACTTGTGCGGTCGTGTGTGCTTTTCGAACATAGAGGAAGCTATAAGACTGGCCGACCACGGCAGTCTATGGAAGGAGCATCCTGTGGATGTAAGTTCCAACTGACACAAGTTCCTACCAACAACCTCTGACCCCAGATGTTGTTATAAGAGAGAGAGGGGCCTCTCTCTTGCTCGCGATCACGGAAGACCTGGACGAGCATACCTCAGAACTTGTCTACTTCCTCCTTCCCGTGCTTCCTCCTTTCCGACGTCGCCGGGTGAGCATGTTCGTATGTTTATAGTGCTCGCTACACCTTTATTTCTCTTCCCGACCGCTATGGACATACCCCAGCATCACATCACCCACATACGAGTGAGATCTGCCGGTCGAGCTAGCTGGCGACAAGGTCGTCAATCCTACTAAGGATCTAGGCACTTGTCTAATTGCTTGAGCACTTTTGCCGCTAGCTCTTCATTGATTTGCGACGACGGCAGGACACTTCCTGATGGCGTCACGAAACCACACCATGTTCTTGTTCCTCTGTAAAGAGAAACTAAAAAACTATAGTGACCTTTTGATGAGAGGACCAGCCGAGTCCCCTCGCCGCGATAGGACCGATAGTGTCCACTCGCCTAACACAAACCATGACGCCCGTCATTCAGATTATCAAAGCTGACACATGAAGTAGAATAAGTGGTAGTACATCAAGTAAACTCATTACAACGACCAAGCAAATAAAGGAAAGGTTTCCTCCATTTTCCATACTATGAGATAAAAATAATTACCTAAATACTAATATATGTCATTGTACCACCACCAAATCTACGTATAATATAAGATAACATTAAATATAATCAAGGAAATAAATATATCCAAAAAAAATTTTCCTAATATAAGAGCCCGAGTTCCCAAAGGGAACGATGAGCCCAAAAAAGCCAAAGTGTGGACAAAATTATAAAATCTGTGTAAAATTAACTACCACACTATCAGAATATTTAATGTTACTTACAACTGTTGTTCCTAAACAAAAATAGGAAACTACCTAGAGTAATGTAATGTAAACAAAACACCGGAATCAAGACCCCAGGCACCACGGCCCGAAGTCAGTAACAGGAACAAGACTATCCGATGTAAAGCAAGATCTTCCTCAGAAGAAAAAGCGATACATTGGATGTAAGATGCATGACCAAAACGCCCGAACACCTTAAGGATGAGGACGTAACCCTGGGGATGTACAGAATAATCTTCCATATAAAACGTTAAACTCCCAATAAATTTTATAAATTTTTTTTTATTAAAACAAGCCAAAAAGCTTGAGAGCTTAACTGGGGGGGGGGGGGGGGGGGGGGGGGGGGATCAAGGGAAGGCAGGGAAGGAATACTAAATAAACAGTGGATAGATCATAATCAATCAGTGATAACGTCAGGCTCATGTCCCAAAATTAGGGAACATGAACTAATTTTAATAAATATTATAAAATTACAGCCCTGAACATTTCAAACCACCGTTTCTTCCTTCCTTCATCCTGTTCTGTCCTTGGATCCACCATTTTAACCATTGATTTGTGTCTGGCATCATTATTAATTGAGATTTAAAAGCACAAATATCAGTTTGTTGTTATCTGACAAGGGCCAAACAAAGAATGATTTATTTGGCGCCACATTCGGTGACTTCCTGGAGTCTGCGCATGCGCAGAGGGTAAAATGTATGGAGGGCCAGATAGGACTTCTAATTTTCGGTTTTGCTTGCAAATTTTGGGGACTGGGGGGCAAAATTTGTGTTTGGCCCTAGATATTTTTGGGTTAGCACCAGTTAAGTCTGGGTCATTGGTTACAGTATAAAAATATGGATATTATTGGTAAAAGAGGAAATTTTTCAAATTTGCCAAAATGTTGACGGAGCGAAATGATATGGGTTCAATATCGAGTATCAGACCCATTATTGTTAATTACAGCTTGAATCTTTGGAACCCACATTGCAGACTTGAGAGAGTTAAATTAAAGACATGCATACAGGAATCAGCTGCTTCCAGATTGAAAGGGTTCATATTCAACATGAAATAACAAACTGAAGTCCAGAAAATTTTCAGATTATAATAACAAGATAAGCTAGCAGCAGAACAATATGTTATTCTAGCTGTCAATCAAGATTCTCAGTGAACATTTTTCTCCAGGATAAACTACTGCAAAAATGCTGACACATCATTTTTCAATACCCTCTACCGGGCACCCTGATTAAACCGGTGGCAATTTTTTTTAACCAATCCCTTCTTCAGGTCCTAAGGATGCTTCATACCAAATAACAGTTCTCTGTTCCTTGTGGTTTGGGATATATGGGCTTTTGAATTTTTTTCTGTTTTTAGCCACTGGTGTTGCCACAGGGACCCAAATATACTACATGCCAAATTTGGTTGAAATCGGCCCACTGGTTCTTGAATCAGAAATTTGGGGCAGAGCCCAAAATGGATATGCCCCCACAGAGAGCCCAGATTTTGACTTATCAACTTTCCTTGAACAAACTTTAACCTTCTACACCAAAGGATGTTCCACACCAAATATCAAGGCATTCCCTCCGGTGGTTCATGAGAAGAAGATTTTAAAATGTTTTTAAGCTTTTGGGGTATAATCCAGAGCCCGAATATGGCAGCTGCTTCATTTAAACAAAATAGAAAGGGTATACTCCATAGATGGTCTGTGCAATATATGTTTGAATTTGGCGTAGTGGTTGTGAAGAAGATATCAAGTTTGCAAAAAGTTAATGGACGACGGCTGCCAAGTGATGGCAGTAGCTCACACAGACTTGCAGATTTTAAAGCACAGATGTCAGCTCATTGCTACTGGCTTTAGGGCCAAACAAAAAACGATGTTGGCGCCAATTCTGGTCTCTTCCTGATCACTGCGCATGTGCAGAGAGTAAAAGTATGGAGGGCCTGATAGGACTTTTAATTTTCAGTTTTGTATGCACATTTTGGGGACTGGGGGGGGGGGGGGGGGGTCAAAATTTGTGTTTGGCCCTTGATAATATCGAGTTTGCACCAGCTAGTCTGGGCCATTGGTTGTCGTATAAAAATAGTAAAATTTATTCACTTTAATAGTGAGATTCTGTTAAAAATCTCAATTTTAGTCTCATTTTACAAAAATTTATTTTGAACAAGCCAAGACCAATACCGGGTCTGGACCTGCGTCATTGCATGCAATTGATTACAGAGATGAACAGACTTCAAAGTATCAGCAAACAGGAAGTGGCTGCACGGCAGATCTGAAAATTAGATACACGATACAAGTCATCATTATGAAGCAGCAGACCAAATATAAAATCATTCCCTTTCATAGAAGCCATGAAAACTTTGACGGAAGAAGTGTTTCGGATGGACTGACGGACGGAGTCGAGCAGTTACTAAACCTGCTCTGCCGCTGGCGACACAGGTAATAAAAATAGTGAGTCTCCCTCTAAAATAGTGAGACTTAACATGTCTGGTTTGAACATGTTAATCAATTCCAGTGAATGAAAGTGAACAGGATATCAATATACCACAAACTGAGATCCAAGCAGTGAGGGAGTCCGAAAACCTGGGCTATGAAATTTAAGCATTTCTTTGTTGATTCTTCAAGTGATGATTGGTAGGCTTGGGATGGGGTGTCTTAGACCGGGGATCACGCCTTTATTCACTCGTAAAAGACACCTCACAAAATTGTATGAAAAGGAGGGGAATTGGATTCTGAGGCCATCATATATCTAAGATCCGTGTTGAAAGTGTTTCCAGTTTTGCAGTTTAGCAATTGAAATGGGTTGGATGGAACGAGTTCATCCAGATAAATAATTTAACGTGGTGGTCAGAAATTTTTTTGTTTTAAATCACCAAGTGTGCTTGCATTTCACTGATCCCCCATTGTTGGCCAACTGAGTAAAACAAAGTCGGTTGACGGAAATTGTGATCTGTTTCTATATTGTGCATTTTTTATTGGATTTAACGATTAATGGGCAGAAATGAACAAATCGACCACGGATCCTCAATGATTTTCATTGAATTTTCCAAATCTTGTGAGAGTTTTTCAATCCGAAGAGTATATTTGTTTTATGTTTTTTTCCTTGACTAAAGAGAGAAACTTGTTAATCAGTGTCAGTGAACTGCGAGATCAAAGTTACACCGCCAAGTTGGCAAATCGCACCTCACACTTGAGAAAATATTCATACAACATAGCTGCTTCGTAAAAATCAATTTTATTTCATTTAACAATTCACCTTTCAGTAGTTTTTTTTTAAATTGCTCTTCCATCCAAACTGTATCGAATTTATGTTTCACCCCCAATTATTAGCAACAAGAATTACCATTTACGAACAGTAATAGACTATTTGTAGCAGAATAATCAACTTTGAATAGGCACTGGAAAAAATGTACATCTAATTATAGACAACAAAACCAACTGAATCGAGTCACGTGGTTAGGTTTTCTGACCCCACCTCACAATGCAGTTAGCGGGGTCCCAATTATCAGTTCATGCAGGCGATGTACACGCAATGATTACATCACTGCATATTATCGGATTACTGTATTGACAGAAACTCATGATATAAACTGCAGTGGTCTGGAATCTATACACCAGACTAAGGCAAGTTATCATTAAACTTCTTGTCTCAGAACTCATAAATAAACTGAATTAGAATGCTTTTCAAGTAAGGTGGAGGAAAATCAAGTACCTTTTAAGGATAGAAACCAATTCAAGCACTTCTCAATAAAGTTGTCAACATTCAAGGACTTTTCATTTGGGTGAGAACCCTGCCTTATCAATGATTTAATGAAATTAGAATGTTTCATCAGACATGACTTAATTTTCAGAAATTCAAGAAAATACTAGCAGGTGAAGAGTTAAAAATTTCACAACTCTTTTGATATAAAATTTCTCTAGATTTATGAAGCAATTATTGCTGAAAATTACATTTTATTGTGAAACTTGATTTTAAGTGTGTACAATTTCAGATGACTTATTCTTTGTGTTTTAGAATAAGATGTGAGTCCCGATTAGCAATTGACTATTTTCAACAAAATTAGGGGTGGTGGGGGGGGGGGGGGGGGGGGTAATACTTTCAGTTTATGTACTTTGTTTTGGGTTGAGAACAGATAACAAAATATATATACAAACCAACAGGAGTATTGAAGCCATTTTCATAGATTGGTTTGACAAGTCGTCCGAAAGCCATGTTAGATGCACCCCATTTGGGATGTCTCATATTGTTGCACGTTCCATCAATTGTTCTGTACTTTTTATGGTAGCAAATGTTTGAGCAGTCTATTGCCACTGGTTCTGAATGACATCCTGCCATTTCTGATATCAGCAGTAAATGGGTTGGTGAAACAAGCTCTTCATATGACAAGTCTGGAAAGTAAACAAACAAATTTTCAACAATTCTGAAAGACACTCAGGGTATCCCAACATTTTTAACCCTTTACCCAATGCCCCACTTTATCCAAATTTCTTATTTTAATTATTTTTTTCAAATTTTTCTTAAACCCTCCCCCCCCCCCCCCCCCCACCCCATCCCACAAAACATATCATATGATCCCTCAATGGAACCAGCTTGATGACCTTGTTCCAATGAGGGGGCACATCATATGGTTTTGTTGAAAATTAAAAAAAAAAATTTCTAATTGGCCACTTTGTGGGGTGATGAAGCAAACTTGTTATGTAAGGGGTTAACCCGTACCCAACGTAACAACCAAAACTGGCCAGCGTTATTCTCAAAAATCGCCAATTAATTTTCAATATATTTTCATTTTTTGTCTCAAAAACATAGGTTATGACCGCTTGAGACAAAAAATGAAAAAAATTAGTTATTCATGAATTTTTTTTACAAGTGTCGTCTGCTTTTCATGTTAGGTAAAGGGTTAAAAACTAAAACCAAGTTTAAAAGACTGTTTGAATTTAAGAAT
Source organism: Pictodentalium vernedei (assembly GCA_031216915.1). Classification (NCBI taxonomy): domain Eukaryota; kingdom Metazoa; phylum Mollusca; class Scaphopoda; order Dentaliida; family Dentaliidae; genus Pictodentalium; species Pictodentalium vernedei. Next base: position 241,796,981 of record CM062291.1, read on the forward strand.
TTTGAGGAATGTTTCAAGACCAAATTCATAAATTTACATGTATATTCTGAAGAAAGAAAAACTTTCAGTCCATGAATATCAAGTTAATTCATTTCCATCAACATTACACCTGAGCATAACAAAGAATACAAACTAGTGGAGCCAACTTGGATATCTCTTAATTAAATATCCATTTCAATAGAATATAACTTTCAAACACAAAACCATTTACCATACCTTCAATACAAACTGACCTGTTAAATGAATATATGTTAAATGGTTGAGTGCCAGAAGCCACTATCATGGCTCCAGGGGTTAGCCAAGTGGGCAACTAGGGCGAAGAAGTCGGCTTGTCATTCCTCAAATCGCCTTGGCTTACATTGGGGGCGAAATTCAAGTCGCCCTCCAAAACATGGCAGTTTAATGTATTTTCTTATGTTTTATTTCCAAAAAAAAACCGCTTTCGCATTCACAAAAAAGTAAACATGGCTGCTGTTAAAATCCGTCATACGGCTCTGAAAATAGCCTAAACTAACCCAATTTTATATTTCTGAAAAGAGTTGTAATGGCGTAGTCGTGCGAACAATACACCCCAACTGATAGCAACCAGCACAAAATGCTATTTAAAAACAAAAGTGCCAGCAAAAACAATGAATCACACAAGACACGCATCGAGTTAATAAGAATTTATTAAAGTTAACCACCGTTTCAAAACCAAAAAAATGTGTAAGAGACAGTTCATCCATAAAAACGTCGAAATTGCTTACGGTTACGCTCTGTTTCACTGAAAAATTGGTTGCATTGAAATTCGCCCCGCAATTTGCATTCAAAGTTTTTCTTTGAAAACTTGTGTTGGAAGGGGGTTAAATGTAATAAGGCTTCGATAGAAATCACACAAATTCGGATGGATAAGAATGGCAGGCCTTATAGCACCAATCGCACGTGTCAATGTAAGATGGTTGGCAGAAATTGCCATTTCTCTGAACTGTGCATTGTCGCCAAGCGCAGCAGGGAAGGGAGACAACCGAAATATTTTATCATTTACCTTAGAAATAAATTAACTCAAATTATTAATGACGCTTAATTTACGAAGAATATCGAAAAAAATTTTAACTACGCTTTTCAATTCAATTAAGACATTCAGAAACCATGAATGACCCAGCTTCTTATGTGATCTTGAAATTTATTTTAAATACTTTACATATTTTTTTTTTAAAAGAATATACCTTCTATTATAGAGAAGAACACTCTCACCATGAAAATAAATAAATGAATTTCTAGAATACTAGAAATCCTTTCTGTTCAGGCCGAGTGGTATTAGCGTTCTAAGTGTAAAAATCCACTTAATTTCAGCAGCACGTCTTTTCGTGTGGCTGTGTAGTGCCTCGGGAATGAGAATCGAGAAAAATGGTACCGCCAAACAAAAGGGTATATATAGGAGCCGGCACGAGAGTGCTCTCCGCCTCTGATGAGTTCAAATTAGAACGAAACCGGTCAGGCTTAACAACAGGGTATAGTTGTTGTGTAGGTCACTCCTGCTCTTTAGTAGAGAATATTTTTTGGTTTAACACTCTCACCATGGGTAACGCTAAATTTCAAATCCACTGCATTGAGGCAAATACAAAATCAACTGCATGGTAACTCTAGTCATCACTGTTAGGGAAAGAGTTAGGGTATTCAGAAATCATGAACAACACAATTTTTTGTAGGGGAGGGGGGAGGATTTTAACCTACATGACTTAGTTTTGTGTGAGTGTATGTTTGTATAACTTTTATTTATTTTTTTCTCCACAATTGTGTCCTCTATTTACATTTATTTTGTCACGATGTCATATACGTTTTATGTTTTTTTCTGACTTCTCCCTCCTGGCCCCTGACTTCTCCCTAAAGTCTCTGGAGGGAGAAGCCACTTCTCCCTAAAATCAGCTGCCAGGATGACCTCTGCATGGCTCTACTGAAAAGTATGGAAAGCCACCACAATGCAAGCACTAGCTTGTAGCAAAAAAAGTGTTTATAAAAAACTGTTTTGTTACAATTTATTTGCAGGTTCCAACAGGCTGCTCCAGGGCTTGCCTTGAGTCGGGGCTGATCAGCCCAGGCCCCGAGATCAGCCCCGAGGAGCACTTGCTGGGGGCTTTTTTTCAAGCCCCGACATTTTCCACAAAAAAGCACTAACAATAATGGACAAAATGGAAAATCAGCCCCGAAAAGGCCCCGACCTCAATATGTGGGGCACTTTTTTTAGGTCCCGACCATTTTACTCAAGACGAGCCCTGCTGCTCAATAAAATTTAACAAAACAATTATTTATGATCAAACTTTTGCTAACAAACAACAAACAAATTCTCCTTGTCCATAACCTTATTTGGCCTCAGTACATGCAATACAGGTATTTAATTTATTACCGTATATCTTGTATTTTTAGCTCCTGGGGTTCAAACATAGTCGTAAAGATTTTGAGGGGTATAAATCAAGTACATATCCCTTAACTGGTAGAGTGCTTTTGGGCTTTACACTGAGGTGAAGATACTGCAGCTTGAAGGCTTCATACTCAGAGGATGAGCTTTGTATTATCTTTGAAGTTAACTTATTTAATCTGTAAGGCATTGCCTTGTTACAATTTATGGGAGAGTGCCTGCAGGCACTCTCCCATAAACTGTAACAAGGCAAAGATATGTGAATAAATTTTGATGGCCAAAAATAATTTAGCACTCTACCAGTTAACACTACTGCATACCAAATTTGATTTTTGAAGAATTTTAGGGTTTTCAGGGAACTGTCCTCAGCCCATTAAGGCTTAGCTACATCTATTGAACAAATTTGGAATGTTATTCCCTGAATGCCAACTTTGGTTGGATTTGGTCTAGTGGGTTGGAAAAAGAAAGCTGATTAGCTAAGTTAAAGGATGATGGTTGGTGAATGACAAGTGATTGCAATATGTCACCCTGACTTTCAATCAGGTTAGCTAAAAACTATTCCTAAAAATATTTGAATTTCCAATGATCATACATAGTGAACCTTCATTAAACTCTGCCTAAATCATCAATGACAAGGTAATCAAAGCTAACAAATTTTCATTTCTCATTTTGTTTTAATACACAGAAATAAATTTGTAAAAATTATAAATTTAAAGTAATTTGTATATTTTTATACTTACCAATGGCCCAGACTAGCTGGTGCTTAATTCAAAGTTATTAAGGGCCAAACACAAATTTTGAACCCCCCAATCCCCAAAATTTGCTTGCAAAACCGAACATTAAAAGTCCTATCTGGCCTTCCATACATTTACTCTCTGCGCATGTGCAGACGTCAGGAAGTGACCAGAATTGGCGCCAACATCATTCTTTGTAGAAGAGAGTACTACATAATAATTCTGCAGGGAGGAGGGCCATCTCCGTCTGGGCCATTGGTAAGTATAAAAATATACAAATTACTTTATAATACTTTTACACTGTAAACCAATGGCCCAGACTAGCTGAATCGTAAAAAGGCAGAGGGCCTAGGACTTCAGACTTAGTAGATCAACATAGTTCCAATCTTGTAATCCAAGGTGAAAGGAAATTATTAGGAATTACATGTATGTCTCACCTATACAGTAATAGAGAAGACGTATCATAAAAAAGGAGCCCAGTTCAAGTAATTCCGTAAACTTTGTATGAAGACTATGCTAATTGGATGTAACGAGTTCCCAATTTTTAAGGCTAGTCCAGACTAAGCCCCAAAAATTAGGATGGCATATTTGAGAATGAGAGAATATCCCCCACAGACATACGCCATATACAATAAAACTCCAGCTGTATGCAGGATATAATTACAGACAAAACAGCTTCACTCATAGTTACATACTTATCAAGCTGGAGGAGAGGTAAAAAATCACCCCACCCCCCCCCCCCTTTTTCTTTTTGAAGGAGCACTCTGGAATCAGTAAAAGCGGTACCAAAAAACATTAAAAATATTCGTCGAACAGGAACTCAGGTATTAATTATTATTAATAAATGGTACTTAATGCCACTTCAGAAGCTAAGGCTATAGCGATGATCCCGGTAATTAATATCGCCCGCTATATAACATACAACGGAGTCGGCATACACAAATAGGTCGAAAACCGAGAGATATAATATATAACATACACATGTCCAATAGAATCAAAATGAAAATCTCTGGAGAATCAACACACTTCCGAGCTAACCCACAGGCGACCCCATTCAGGTGTACAATAAATTCCAGTAACAACACTCCCTGATGTGTACTATCCGATATCTATGACACTATAAATGTGCGAATATACGAGAGTGTAAAACAAGGTGTATTCGATTGAGTACCGACATTAATAGAAACCTGGATCTAGAAATGGAAGTAGGTATGATTAACAGGCTCGACACGGACCGCCCCCGAAATAATTCATAATTTCTAAGGTCCATAACATACAATAACGCATCTGCCTAAGAATTATTATGCGCATGAGCATTGAAATCCCGCATGTAATCATCTGAATACCAGTTAACTGGCTATGCAGCCTCCGAGGTAACCAAAGACTAGCAGTATATTTATGATGAATTATGCGCTCGTATATGACATATTAGATGAACAATCACAGGAAACCAACCAACTAAAAAGTGGATGTGCCCATGAGGTCGCCATAGAACACAACCCAGCCGCCAATTGAGAAGTCAAGAAATGCATGTATGTATTTAAACTCATACAAGGCTTGCGGGAAGAAAACTATGTCTTGCTCAGTAATCGCCTCTAAACACATTGGCAGTGGGGGAGGGGGGGATTCGAAGTCATATTGAACCCTCCTCACCCACATTACTTTAATTGTTCTTGTGTTAGTCATAAAATAATATAGGAACCGCAATGGTTCCCTCACATTTAACCGACTCCATTATGCCACTATGGGCAGAGAAGGACGTGAAGAACAAAAACTTCCACTGATAAAGAAGGTCCTTTTGTGAAGGAATCTTCCGGGGAATGTCCCATAACAGACACATGAGAAGACTGAACCAAGGTTTCTGTGATGACAGAGGTGCTACTTTTAGGATTCACAATGAGACTGTTTGATCTTAAACATAATCTACTCAATCAACTGAATTGGAGGATACGCATATCCTATCTTTCATCCCCATGAGATCATCAGAGCTTCTACTGAGTGCGCTCGATGGTCTGGGGATAGCATCACGAACGACGGCAACTGATTGTTCCGGGTTCTGGTGCATCGCAAACAGATCTATCATGGGGTGATCCCTCTGGTAGCAAATCTGCCCAAATACTCGCTTGTTGAGCACCCACTCCAATTGCAACAGGTGACCTTTCCGAGAGAGTGAGTCTGCTAGTACATTCAGATGACCCGGTATATGATAGACAGAAAGTTGAACATGATGATTCATGACGTATAGGAAAATCTTCTCTGTTAGTAGGCATAACGGAAATGAATGGGTGCCGTCCTGGTTCCCGATGTATGCTACTACTGTCGAGTTGTCCGACCAACTTTGAACATGGACGTCCATTAATATGTGAGTTCAACGTTGTAGCGCTAGCCATATTGACATCATCTCTTGATGTTTATGTTAATAATTAATTATTGGTGTTTAAGGTCATATACTTCTGCACAAGGGCTAATCATGACCATGACAGTTTTACGGGTGGAGGAAGCCAGAGTACCCGGAGAGAACCACCGAGCAATGGCGAGCAACTGTCAGCTCCCCAACATACTAACTCGACACAAGCAGGGTTAGCATTGGTTGAAGACAGGTGCACTATCAACGTGCAGTACGCTTTTAGTACACAGCGTCACCGTGCCCCCACATGGGCAATGGGGGTGAAGTGTCTTGCCCAAGGACACAACGCGGTTGCCGCAGGTGGTATTCGAACCGAGGACCTCTCGGCTTGCAGCCTGCACCTCTACCTGCTGAGCCACCGCGCCCCCTGATGTTTATGTGTTTCTCCTGGAACTGAGGGTTCCAAATACACTGACACTTCAAGTCTGCGGGACTTAGGGTCGCGCCCCAACCCATCTCACTCACATCAGTCATAATCGTGAAAGCCGGATCCGGCAGTTGCAGTGGAACTCCCTGAGTTAACCACTGAATATCTGCCCAAATCTGAACCCTTTAACCCTTTCCGACTACGGCCGTCGTGGCATTATAACGTCATGGGGATTCATGCGTTTGACGTTGTCAACGAAATTCGTTTACTGCCGATATTCGAAAGTCCCATTCAGTAATTACGTGTTGGCGCGGTAATAATGGACCACATATCTATGTGTACTTCAAGAAACCAGATGGACTGGGGAGTTATTATAGCCCAAATAAATATTAATCATGCCCAAATCAAGTTATCGCCATTACGACAGCAATTATTATGAAGAAAACGAGGGTATGTTAATTCGTTTATTCAACAATAACACAGTGACGAGTAATTTTGCAAACTATAACACAAACTGTTATGTAAAATTCAACAACAAATATTAAACAGACATTATTAACGATAAATTTGAAAAATGGCCAGACTGGTCGGGTTGTGATTGAAAGTATCAAACAACGTATCAAAAAATGAAATGTTTCGAAACATTCCGGAACACTTGAGGCGTCATAATGGAATGCATCCAGTAAAAAAACACTTCCGCGTTTGTGAAACAAGAACGAGTTTTATATTTTATCATCGTAAAAAAACAAAACAATGGTCATTCAAAACATACCGGTAAATTCAATGGACAACATGATAATGACTGAAATCATCGGCACGTGGTAAAACAGATGACAGTTGAGTAATTCGTGGAAATAGTAGACTGTTGTAAGTTGTAACTTACGATGAATATTACGAAAAACCGAAAACAAATTTTTGTGTGTTGGTGCTGTATTTTTGAGTATTTATAAAAGCAAATTACTCCCATCAAAAGATATTCTGTTATCTCTTGCGCCAAAGAGAAACACTCTTGGCAATAACATTAACCCTTTATGACAGCTTACAACAACCAATGAGGATGCAGGATTAAATTTTGTTATAAAAAAGGCAGTGGTCATTTCACAGGCGCCCGTAAAATAGCCAAAAGAGTGTATATTGACTATTTCACGGGCCCCATTGAAATAGTCTACAGGCTATTTCACGGGCGTCCGTGGAATAGTCAATACATACTCCTTTGGCTATTTCACGGGCTCTGATAAATTATTAGGTTTGATTGACTTCCCTGTGAATTCAATACCAAACAGACTTGTCATTCGTTGGGTTAGGTCCAGTAATATTGGGCCTTCCACCTCACACCATGTAATGTACTAGTAAATTTCTTCCTTCATTTTATACATTTACAATACTTGTTCCCAACGTCAAGAAATGAATTCGTTCAATTCTCGAAGTAGGGAACAGATATTGTAAATGTATAAAATTAGGGAAGAAATTTCCACATCATATCAGAAAGGCTGCAAAACAATAAAAATTGTCAATTAAAGTGGCTCGTTAAATCGTATGCCATACAGGGGTTAAATATATTTACAATACAATATGATTATCGAAGAAGGGAACTGGTAACGTAAATGTATAAAATTATTTATTGTCGTCTGTTTTGCTCACTGTAGTCCTAGAATACGCTAGATGTCAGTTGTAAACTCCATATTTTTAACAATAAAATCATTAAAATATGGATATTTTTTTTAACCCTTTACATAACGTAACGGCCAAAATCGGCCAGCGCTACATATGAAAATCGCCATTCAATTTTTTTAATATTTTCATTTTTTGCTTCCAAAACATAGGTTGTGACTCCTCATTGGAACGAGCGCGTCGTGCTCGTTCCAATGAGGGGTCACAACCTATGTTTTGGAAGCAAAAAAAATGAAAAAAATTAGTTGTACGAGAATTTTTTTTTACGAGTGTCGGCTGCTACTAGTGTTAGGTAAAGGATTAATTTATATAATACCAGTCACAACCCAAGCATATTATCCATAATCCAAGACAGAGCCTGTGAAATAGCCAACGCAGTATATATTGACTATTTCACGGGCGCCCATGAAATAGCCTGTTCACTATTTCACCCACGAGAGAGTCATTATATACTCTTTTGGCTATTTCACGAGCACCCGAGAAAAAGCCACTGCCATAAAAAAAATAGAAACAATTTTACATCCGATATTTAGGCCTTCAGTAAGCAAAATACACAATAACAAATAACTGTTTAGGGGACAAGTCGGTAAAGTAGAAAGCACAATCAGTGGTGGCGCTAGTGGGGACACCCCCCACCCCCCCAAATGAAAGTAAATATGCAGTAGCCCCCCCCCCCCCCCCCCCCCATTAAATATCCAGTAGCTCTCCTCCCTTTCGTCAGATGCAGGAAAATGTAAACACAAGTGGAAAATGTTCTCCAGAGTAATAAATGATGTTGTGTATATAACATGTATCCTTTGCGATGTCACTAAATAGTATTCGAAACATTTTCACACACACACATAGATTTCGATTGTTAAGCCTTTACCCAACACCGACAATATTACATTAATTTAAATTTTTTAAAATTCTCTCAAAAATGTCAACAAAACTACATCATGTGGGGGGGGGGGGGGGGGGGTACGTGATGTGGTTTTGTTGACATTTTTTGACAATTTTGAATTTTTTGAACAGCTTAAGAATGGGGCCCGCAAATTGGGTTTTTTTTTTCCTCTTGCTAAACCAATTCTTTTTTTTTTTGCTTGCAACCCATCTATGTGTATTCAGTTCAATTATGAGATCTATTTCTCACTCCTGCAAATTTGATCTTGGGAGCAAATTTGTGGGAGTGAAAAATAGTTTCTTACGCTTTTCTGCTTATTAGGGCTTTGCATAACATGAGCAGGTTACTCAATTTCGGCTGACTTGGTGTGACATACTCGAGGCTGTTCTCTAACATATTTTCATGTTGCTCGATGCCTTACCGCCATACTGCAGGAACCTAAAATTTTCACTATTTCTGTAAAAACAAAAACCTACTGGAAAAGTAGAAATGGTGCAGACAGTTTTATTTTGACAGCAGACATTTATTGTTTTTTGTAATGTTTTAAATAGAAAAAAAAACAAGCTGGGAGGGTGATATGTTTTTTCGCCTTCCGTTACAGCTCGGTTTACCAGAAAAGAGTCCAGTTTCGGTTCAAGGTTTTTTTTTTTTTGCTGGGGAACGAGAGGAGCCGAATATCATGTGCGAGAGCAACAACTTGTTCCCAATATCAAATAGACTAGATTTTTCCCAATTCTCAACCTAAAAATTCCTACTCCATGAAATTTACCTCCTACAACTCATAATTATTAGAGTAAAATAATGTGTTAACATGTAAACTGTTACCTGTAGAATTGTTAGGGTTATATGCCAAATACACTGTGAGCAAATATATTCTGTTTTTAACCCTTTATCCAATCTCATGGCCAAAACTGGACAATGCAATCTATACTCGAAAATTCCCATTCCAATCTTTTCCAGATTTTCACGTTTTGCTTCTAAAACATAGGCTATGACCCTTCATTAGAATGAGTGGAATACACTCATTCCAATGAGGGATCATAACCTATGTTTTCAAAGCGAAAATGAAAATTTTTAGTTTCACCAATTTTTTTTTCTTGAGTGTCGTCTGCTCCGAGAGCGTTGGGTGTAGGGTGAAATACATGTACATTATCCTTTGACGGAAATGTCGGTTGATGATTTGTTTTCAAAATTGACACAAATTCCCAAAAAGAGACAATATGATGCTAATTTTCCAAATCACATGAGCCCAGAACCTTTTCCCCAAAAAGGATAAAAAAAAATCCCTGCAGTTCAAGTTTCGGTTGTGAACTAAAAAAATCAAACTTTTACTTGGATGGCCAGGGGAAAAACCTCATACATGTATAAAAGCCTTTCTTGAAGGTTCATAGTAACATTTTGCTACCCCCAGAAAATCATACAAATATAGGATAAACACCTATTGAATGTAAATAAAAAAAAATTCTACGACTGGTATTAAGAATTAAACTTGCGAGCCTTTGGCGAGCAAGTTTAATTCTTAATACCACAAGTAGAATACATTTTTCATTTCCACCCACTAGGCATTTATTTCATTTTTCCCATAACATTTTTTTTTATTTGTAGGTAAAGAATAAAAAATTTACGAGAGAAAAATTCAATACTAAACAACTAAAGATATTAACATTTTGCATCCGAAACATAACTTATGACCCTCATTTGAATGAGCTCATTCCAATGAGGGGTCATAAGCTGTTTTGGAAACAAAACATTTAAAATTAAAAACAAATTGAAGTCTGGGCTCTTTGTGTAGAGCACTGGCAGTAGTTTTCATTGCATAAAATTAAAGGTTTAAGAATGAATAATACACTCAGCTCTCATCAATTTGCACCAAAATGGAAGCATCGTGTCGCAAAGTCATTACGGCATAATGACGTTCGTGGCGTCAAATCTACTAGAGGTCTAACGTTTTTGAGTTTTAAATTCATGGGGGACATTTATCACCCTAGCAGCAAAAAATTATCTTGGGTTTGTGTTCAGCAAATAAATGTGGATTTATGGGATAAATATGGATATCATTAGAACCAGCTCAATGAGCCAGTTCTAATTATATCCAAATTTTTATGGTTCTTTTTCATATTTCTGGTAAAAACCAGAGGCATGATTTTATGATGTTCAATGCCCTACATTCATATCCCAGGAACCTATAATTTTCTCAATTTAGTCAATCTAAGGTTTGCTGTCAAAATAAATAGAGGAACTGCAATTTTATTTTGACCGCAGGACTTTATTCTTGTTTGGAATGCACCACAGGTGAACTGTACTGTATTTATATATGTGTGAGGGGAAGTTTATGACTCATTTTCACAAACTTGCTTTGCATTCTTCTTGCCTTGGTCAACATAATAATAATTCTCCATATAATGATACCTAAAAAAGCAAGGAACAGGACACATTCTCTTGTGGCAAATGTTACAGCCATATTTAGTGTCCTTTCTCTTTTGATGTACAACACATTTAGACTGGGTATTGAAATAGGATGGGGCATGACACAGCTCGCGATTGAGTCTTGTCTCATCAGAGGAGTTTATTTTGGGTGACATTGTGGACTTCCTATATGACCTTCCAGCTGTCAGTCCAAGAGCAATTTTACTAAAAAAATCACGTTGTGTTAGCTTGGTATTAGGATTGCATTGTCGATACAGTAAGAATGCCTGCACTGCACTTAGTGTGAACAGGTGAAAGAAAATCTGACGATACCATGTTAGAGTTTTGATGTGTCGACGATATGAAGAAACACGCTGATCAGAAAGATCCACTCCACCCATATGTTGGTTATAATCAACAATAGACGCAGGTTTACTGATTTGAACATTTCCCACAACACCTCCGGTTTTCTCTTTTCGAACAATGTTCACATCACCACTCACACCAGGAATGTTGGATAATACAGTAACTAATCTTTTATCTTTCCATGTTACAGCTAACATCCCCTCTTTATTTGATTTTTTGAGGCTCTGTCCTTTGGACAATTTTTTCACTGTGACAGATTTTTTGTTCATTTCACGTGGGAAACCCTTGCGGCATGGCCGAATTGTGCCACATGACAGCGTGTCATTTTTTCGCAATTGTGTCATTAATTCCAAGCTGGTGTAGTAATTATCAGTGTATATTCTGTGACCAAGCCCAAAGTATGGCTTCACTAATGTTAGCACTATCCGTGATGTCTTTGTCAAGTCACCAGCATCTTCTTGTCTACCAGTGTATGGCAAGATATTCAGCACATATCCCGATTTCGATTCAGCCAGGGTAAAAAGTTTAATTCCCCATTTAGTGGGTTTATTTTTTATGTACTGTTTTATTTTGGCCTGGCCTTTGAATTTTACCATTGTTTCATCAACAGAAAGCTCCCTACTTGGAGTGTATAAACTTTGAAACTTCTTGATAAGATAATTTATTATGGGTCTTACTTTCCACAGAATATCTGATGAGTTTTTATCGTGTGACTCGTTGTCTACAAAATGGAGATACCTGAGGATCTGAAGAAATCTCCGACTAGTCATTGTTTCATTGAATCCAGGTGTGCGCTGAAGAAAATCTGTGGACCAGTATTCCGCTAAGTGCCCTTTTTTCGTTACAAGACCCATTGTTAAAATAAGGCCTAACCATGTTTCCATCTCAGAAATGTCAGTATCATGCCATTCCATTCTGGGCCTTCCTGATTGCCTACATTGATTTGCATGTTTGTTTGGGCTAAAATTTGACCAATCAAGTATTCTGTAAAAAACACCTGGAATACTTCAAGGGGGGACTTGTGAAATAAATTATTTTTCGGACCCACTCTATCATGATCAAAAGGAATATCTTCAGTTGCAACAGGCTTTGAGGACCAAGAAAAAAACTCTTCCTCATTTTCATTGGAACTTGAACATGATGCAGCTGCACATGGGCGAGATTCAGATTCATTTTCAGGTGCTAATTTTCTTAGTTTAGAAAGTGGTGCATCATCTGAATCCCCAGACTCACTCTCACAAACATAAGTTTCGCCTGTTTTCACTCGAAATTTTATAAGTGGGGTCTCGTCATCGCTACTGTCAACTTCGGAGTCTGTATCGACGACAGGATAACTTATATCAGACACAGAATTATCGCTGTCATACTGTATATTTTGGCCGTTAACATTATTAAAAATATCCGATTCTTGAGCTTTGCCGAATAACGTCGCAAGTGGAACGTCTTCGTTTTCACTGTCAGACATTATTTAGTTTTCGCCTGTCATTTTCGATGAATAAACTTTAAATTTTCATTTTTCGGGTTGCATAGCAACATCTAAACAAAGCAGAAGACAGTTCCGTTGTCAGGGCACATTCGATGTGCAATAAGAGTAAAGATAGGATACACAACAAATGAACAGTAATCATTCGAAGTTGAGATACGTATATATACGTACCGTAGTCGGAACGCACGGGAATTTTCGTACGTATTTATACGTACCGTAGTCGTAAAGGGTTAATAGGTCCGTTTATACTGGTTCAAGTGAAAGCGTCTTCACACTCCATTTCTGAGTAAAGAATATCTGGAGGGTACGTACGTGCAGGCGGCCCATCGGAATGAGATCCACAGCCGCTCTGCACAGCTCCAACAGTCGCATGAATTCCCTCATTATTAATGCGCCTGAGAGTAGACAAAAGCGAGCATAACAACTGACTAATTTTGCTCTGGGTAACGGCAGACGAACCAAATTGTTGTGAGTCTCAAAGCTCATTCCCAAGTGAATAGACGACTTGTATGGAGCTAGATCCGACTTTTTATCGTTTACGATGAAATCGAGATGACGGAGTAATAGAAGCAGACTCTGAACATTGTTCTGAAGAATAATTCTGTTGCCGTATCCCTGTAGAAGGTTGTCCAAGTAAGCCGACGTTACCGCAGACGAATGAGCTCCAAAATATGACATTACCGAGTTCATTATTCGAGTGAACACCCAGGGGGCCAGATTCAGACCAAAGCATATTGCTCTGAACTGATACACTTTCCCTTGTACGGCAAACCGCAGGTACTTTTAGAATGCCGGATGTACCAGGACATGAAAGTATGCATCCTCAGATCTATGTTTGCCGCATAGTCGATCACTCGAACGCTTGCTTTTACCAACCGAATGGACACCATAAATAAATTTTGAAGCCATGATAAGCTTATCCTGCTCAAGTCTATTACCGGCCGGAACGAGCCATCTGGCTTCAATGCGAGGAACAGGTGACTGTAAAAATCTTGAGAATCCTGATTCTCGACGACCTGTATTGCTTCCTTTGATAAGAGAGCTTATACCTCCGGTAGGAGAAACTCTCTTATGCAAGAATTTGATGGAAGATTTGTCCAATGCAGACAACTTGTTAGTGGGGATTTTGCTCGGAATGATAGCCGTAAGCCGTCCGAGACTACACCTCTCACCCACCGATCTTCCGTGATTGTTATCCAGTTTTTTGCGGAGCTTGATAACCTTCCGCCAAATGGCCAGCAATAGAGGTCTAAACCATCACCTGTATGACCCGCGAGGCTTACAGGAGGAGGAACCACGTCCTCCCTGCGAAAAAACCTCGTCTCATTGGCCCAGGGGTGTCTGACCTATAGTCCCGATCAGACCTATGCCCCTTTCCCGAGTTGCTATACTGACGACTTCCAGAGTAATTATAAGAGGGTTTCTTGTACCCTCGTGAGGAGTTTCCTTTTGACGATTTTTGTCTGGAACGCCCTCCTGTACTCTTGTCTGCTGAAGCAGGTCATTGATACACCGACTTCAAAAGCAGAGCACTAGACACTTTTCTTAGTAGCCTGTTCATAGACTAACGAAAGCTAGTCGTCGAAAATAAAATGTCCGGAAACAGGAGCAACCAGGAGAGAGCTTTTCACATTGTCATCTTATCAGTGATGACGAAGCAAGGGCAGCATCACATCTGATTAACTCCAGATTAGCCACTGTTAGGGCAGAGTTAAACGTGGTGTACATAATTGCCCTGGAAAGAACTCTAAGAGAGGTACGATAGTCCTCAAATTCCTTTCCCTTGAGACGTTGCGCCATAGCTCTTGTAAGGTGATCTGCGTAAGACATAACATCCAAATTCGCTCTATCTGAAGAAATTGCCATCTCAATTGTGTCTGAGCGAATAGTAAATGATACAGGTAAGGATACCTCTAGATCCCCGGCCTGCTCATACAAACGCAGAACCCTCTGAACATCTTCCCTGATCGTTTTTAAATGAACGTGGTCCAAAAGAAGAAGAAGAAGATGAAGATAAGAAACCACCTTCTTCCTAAACTGAACCGGAAAAGAAAGGACTTCCTCCTTTGTCTGGATAAAGTCTGTGTCCAACGACACCAGCGGTTTCTCTCTTGTCGTCGCAGCATTCTGATTCGGCAGAACAAAATCAAGGTAGTATTGATGGATGAAAGCCATCGCAACCATGTACTGTTTCGAAAGGGAAGGGTAATCCTCTTCCTTATCCATTTCACCATCCGAGAGAATCAGTTGCGAATCTCGGTCCATTGCATCTGCGTGAACAAACGACTGGACCGACCCAGCACAGTCCGACAGCTCAGATTCTGAGTCTGAGGGAGGCTGCATCTGCACTTGCTGGGATGCTGTGATCAGCTGCGCAATCTGCGACAGCAAGTCCGTCATCGAGGCCTGAGGAGCAGCGGTTTTCCGTTCCTTAGCCACATTCTGCTCCTGGGACGGCGAGTCAGAAATGGATCCCTCCGAATGTCCCAATGATCGAGGCCTCATCTGTCCAGCTACCGGGTGGTTCGACTACACGGGCGAAGAGTGGTTCCTTCTTCCTGCAACAGGCTGGAAATTTGAAGTCGGGTAGCTAGTATGCAGTCGTGTGTGCTTAAATAATGTAGCGGAGGAAGCCATGACTGAAGCCAACCCTGGCTGCAGACTAGACAGAGCGTCCCGAGTGGCAGCAGACATATGGTGCATCTCGTGTAAGTTTCCAACCAGAAAACTTCAGTTCGGCCTTGTGAAACGTAGCGGGGGAAGCCTTGACTGAAGCCGACCCTGGCTGCAGACTAAACAGAGCATCCCGAGTGGAGGGCAGACATATGCACCGGCTTGTGCAAGTTTCTCAAAACAACATCTGACCTCAGACGTTGATAGATTAGAGAGGGGGGCTCTCCCGCTTGCGGTCTATCAGACCTCGTCGAGTACAAAAACTTGCTGACTTCCTCAATATTTCCTCCCTATTTCTGTTGTCGCTGGGTGAGCTATTTATATTATAGTGCTCGCTCTACCCACATTCTCTTCCTATGACCGCAACAGGCTTACCTGGCGTCACGGCACCCACGGACGGAGTACCACTTCACAGGTCGAGCTAGCTGCTTGTATTCTTGCAATAACGAGCACTGCCGCTAGCTCTATATGCTCCACGGAGTGCGACGACGGTAGCACACTTGGATGGGTGTCAGAATATCACCATGTTCATGTTCCTCTGAAATAGAAACTGACAGAATGAATTAAAACACTGTGAGAAGCCTGATCATCAGAACCTCACCGCCAACAACGTACTGCGACACCTGACTTCAACATCAGTCATCCCAGTGAACACAAGAATGACAAGAGTCCGCAGGAGTGAATCAACTAAAGTAGTTATAAGTCCTCCAAACTCCACAACAATATATAAATATAACTGAGATACATGAATAATAGCAATCATAATTGAATTCAAAATATTTTTTGTAAACAAATTTTTTTGAAAAAATGCCTCAGTTCCCAAAGGGAACATTAAGAGCCCAAGGGCATCCCGATAGAGCCTAAGTGTGGACAAAATCCAAAATTTTTTGGAGCTACACTACCGGAATAATAATCCATGCATCCTACAGTATACTACAGTAATAGAATATAACAAGAGGCCCCAGGGGGCCTGAGGGCGCTCACCTGACATGGTAGCCTAAATATCAACCCAGCGAATTGATTTCAACAAGTTGCATCTGCTCCTCCTAAGAAAAGCTTATACCAAATATCCAAATATTCTGACCAGTGGATCTAAAAAAAGATTTTTAAAGAATATTCCTCATATTGAACTAAGTCATAATTCGGGCTCCCACAGGGAGCCCATATATGAACCCAGGGACTTGGCTTTAACAAACCTGAATCTGACACCCCTAAGGATTCTGCACACCAAATATCAAAACATTCCGACTGCTGGATCTGAAGAAGAAGATTTTTAAAGAAAATTCCTCATTTTGAACCAAGTTACAATTCGAGCTCCCACAATCAGCCCAAATATGGACCTAGGGACATGGCTTGAAAAAACTTGAATCTTACCCCCCCAAGGATGCTGTATAAAAAATATCAAAAGCATTCATCTGCTGGATCTGAAGATTTTTAAAGAAAATTCCTCATTTTGAACTAAGTTGTCATTCAGGCTCCCATAGTGAGCCCAAATATGAACCAAGGGACTTGGCTTGAACAAACTTGAATCTCAGCCCCCTAAGGTTGCTCCATGCCAAATATCAAAACATTCCAACTGCTGAATCTGAAGAAGAAGATTTTTAAAGAAAAATTCCTCATATTGACTAAGTTATAATTTGGGCACCCCACAATGTTGCATACCAAATATCAAAAGATTCTGCTTGCTGGATCTGGAGAAGAAGATTTTCAAAGAAATTTGCCTGAAATGCAGTAAGTTCAAATTTGGGCTCCTATACTGAGCCCAAATATAAACCCAGGGGGCCGATTTGAACAAAGTTGAATCAGATCCACCCCACAATGTTGCATACCAAATATCAAAAGATTCTGCCTGCTGGATCTGGAGAAGAAGATTTTTTAAGAAATTTGCCTGAAATGCACCAAGTTCGAAATCGGGCTTCTATACTGAGCCCAAATATGAACCCAAGGGGCCAATTTGAACAAACTTGTATCAGATCCACCCTACAATGTTGCATACCAAATATCAAAAGATTCTGCCTGCTGGATCTGGAGAAGAAGATTTTTTAATGTTTTTCCCATTGCCTACAGTGTTAAAAAGTGCTGACTAAACACTTTTTCAAAGTCCAGAAACTGTACCCTATGATAAAACCGATGGCTATTTTTTTTACCAATTCTTTCTGTTGGTCCTAAGGAAGCTTCACACCAAATAAAAATTCTCGGTGCCATGCAGTTTTGGAGATATGGGCGTTTTAATTTTTTTCTATTTTTAGCTCCTGCGGTTCCCATGGGGCTACGGGGAAAAAAAAATCAGCATAAATTAGGTACTCATGACCCAATAAGCCCTCATATCAAATTTGGTTCAAATCAGTCTCTCGGTTTGGAAATTAGAAATTTTGGGCGGGGCCAAAAATTTTGCCCCTCCCATAACGACGCAAAGTATAGCCCCACAAACTTCTCCTGAACAAATCTGAGTCTACACCTCAAAAGGAAGCTGCACACCAAATATCAAGTCTCTGCTGCTGCTGTTTCATGAAAAGAAGATTTTTTAAGATTTCAGCACACTTTTTGGGTGTGGCCCTACCCACAGGCGAGGCAACTTGATTTGAACAAAATCAAATTGCGATGTCATAACAAACTATTATCTCAAATATCAATTAAATTGGTTCAGCGGTTTGGGAGGAGAAGACGCAAACACCATGTTCACGGATGACGACGGACGACGGACGGTGAGTGATCACTATAGCTCTCCTGACTGAAAGTCAGGTGAGCTAAAAAACTACCTATATATGAGGATGTTGACAATGTAAACATCATCAATGTAAACAAGACATCAGGCACACAAAAAGGCCCAAAGTCAGAACCAATTGAAATGCTATCAGATGCAAAGCTAGATCTTCATATGAAGAAAAAACTATACATCGGATAGAAGATGCAAGACTAAATGACCTAACACCCATAGGGTGAGGACGTAACCCTGGGGAAGAAACAGAATAATATTCTGTAATAAATGTTAAACTACCAAGAAATTTAATAAAAAATTTCAATAAAAAATAGCCAAAAAGCTAAAGAGTTTAACAGGAAGGGTTGAATACTTAACAAACAGTGGAATAATCATTATCAAAAATGATGACGTCAGGCGTATGTCCTGAAATTGGGAAACATAAAATAATTTTAGAAATATTATAAAGTTACAGCCCTGAATGTCCAAAACCACCACTGAACATTTCCTTCATCCAATAACAGCCTTGTATCCACCAATTCTTGCATTGCTTTGTGTCTGGCATTCTCAAAACAGGAGATTTTAAAGCACATATGTCATTTCATTGTTGATGACTTTAGGGCCAAACAAAGAATGATGTTGGCGCCAATTCCGGTCACTTCCTGACGTCTGCGCATGCGCAGAGAGTAAATGTATGGTGGGCCAGATTGGACTTTTAATTTTTGGTTTTGCAAGCAAATTTTGGGGATTGGGGGTTCAAAATTTGTGTTTGGCCCTCAATAACTTTGAGTTAAGCAGCAGCTAGTCTGGGCCATTGGTTTACAGTGTAAAAATATCATCCTGTTGAGTCATAAATTGAAATTTTTGTGAAAAAAAAATTAACTTTTTTGAGAAGAGACTGTTTTTTTTAATCCTGGGTTAAAACAATTAACCCCTAGCACACTGGTAGTGCAACATAAATTTCTGGAATCACTCATGTTTTTCTCTTGTTTAACTTTAAATTTAACCAATTATATCTTGTTTGACAGAGCTCAATGAGCTCTCTGACAAACAAGGTATACTTGGTTAAATATTAAACTGCATTATGGGAAATATTTGCTGCTGAAAACTTTGCCATTTTGACATCAGAGTGCAGAGAGCAGGCTTGTCATTTTGAAAATTGCAGGAGGGCCATTATGATTCGCCTCAAATCACCCCAGGAGGGCCATTTTGGGTTTGCCTAAAATGACCCAAGGAGGGACATTTATGGTTTGCAGGGGCCATTTTGTTTCAGCCTGCTGGGTAGACAACTAATATCATTTTAAGGTACATGGTTTGTGTAATTATGATGTACCTCATCACGTAATGTATAGATGCAGGTTTGAATATTTGGATGCAAGATACCAGGTTACCCATGACACTCACTAACAGTGAGTGTTATAGTTATCTTGCATCCAAATAACCAAGCCCGTATCTATACATTACTTGATGACCGTACAAGCCAGTGCACTGTGCTCACCGCCAGATGCTGATAACTTGGGGCGAATCAATCAGATTTGGGGTACAAATCGTCCCAGCTTTGATTTTGGGATGAAACGTCCCAGGCGAATGGTCAGGGGTCGAACTGGCTTGGGGATGATACATGCTGTAATCCCGTGTGACACGAGAGTTGTCACAGTCTGATGTACAATGTAATAACTCATTACAACTTTGGAATTTGCAGACCTCTCACTCGTATTTGGAAAGTTACTTACTGTCTGGGTGACTGTGTCGACGACACACTACAAACTTCACAAATTGCGCTTTGTTACCTCCTTCAATCCACGAAAACTGCCGTTTGAGACGGCCGATTTTGAGGTGCCGTTGACTGAAATAATGGGCCGCAGAAATCGGGGTTATGTGGACATTTAGCGTCCGCGGAAGTTTGAACTCAGGCGGGCAACTGCGGCCCAGGGTGACCGCCCGCCTCAAAATGACAAGTCTGAGAGACTTAATTCAGTGTGGTACCAGGAAATCCATAACATCTGAGACACTCACCATGTCCTTGTAAGTCATAGTTATGACCTTCTTCTACATGTCTCTGGATGATCTCTAGTGTTTGTTCAAAGATTTCTTCAGCTCTGGCTAATTCCAGTGCCTCTGCAGATGGGTATCTGAAAATTTGTAACAGATCGTTGACTGTGTGTGTTCTGCTCCTATCAAACAGATGTTGCATTGTTTCGTTTATAGCTGAGTTCACTCTATGTTTAGCTTCTTTGATGGCTTCATCAACAAATCGATCACCTTTGTACTGACGTTCTGGGAGGTTGGTGTCAAACAATTCAATCATAGTTTTCTCCACAACAGGTCTATCTGTTCAATATATTAAAAAAAACATTAAATTTGAACTATTTCAATATTTTTCCAAGTAAATATGATTTCTCCTTGAAAACATTTTAGTGTCTAAAATAAAGCTATTTGCTCTACTTTATTTATTTATTTGTGTTTAACCCTTAAATCCTCAGATTAATTTTATGATAATAGCTTCCCCATATATCTGTTCAAAGCTGCAGATGACTGAACAGTATTCCTACATCATTGTTGGCTGCCAGTACAGGCTGCCAACAATGATATAGAAACAATGTCAAGATAAATGCAGCCTACCAGCAGAGTTCTCAAGCAAGAATAGACATGGGTCAACTTTTTCAAAGCAATATAAAACTGGGAATTTTAGCTGAATGGGCACTTAAGAGTTTAGGTCACAGTCAGCATCTGTAGCTATATCATGACTGGAACATACATATGAAATCAAGTTAGCCAATCATTTATATCTATGCTTCTCGCCTTTGAGGACTTCCACACCAGGTATTGTTGGTTACCAGGTCCTATTGTACCAGTAAAGCAGCACTTGTTTGCCTAATAAACAAGCACTTCTTCACTTCCCAGGGTTCCCAAAGGCAATTTAACCCTTTACCTAACACTATTAGAGCGACACTCAAACAAAAAAGTTAAAGAAAAATATTTTTATTTTTTGACTGAAAATGATAGCTTATCAGCCCTCACTGGAACTAGCTCTAGGTGCTTATTCCAAAGATGGGATATAGGCTATATTTTGGAGGCAAAATAGTTTACAAAAAAATATAAAACATTGAATGGCAATTTTTGTGACAAGCTCAAAAGTGTAAGGGAGTATATTTCAGTTTAATAGTGCCCTATTCATAACAATCATAAACAATGCAAGTTTTTCTAACTCGATCAAGGGTAATAATTCCACAAAAGTAAAGAATCTTGTCCTCTACATACATTTGTACATCAGCAATCTATCAGCAATAATTACCTATGGTTTTAATACTCTAAAATTGAATAGTGTAAGCAGAGTTGATTTCAAGACATGTACCCTCTTTAGAGAAAGATAAATTTTTTAAGTGGATCAATGGCAGTAACTTATCACAAATTAATAAATTCTGTTTTCTATGTACCTGTTGATGAAACCCCAATAATAATGTTCTACAGTTGCATTAATCATAACTCTGAGGTTAAGAGGAGTTGATTTATATTTATTTATTGATTGGGGTTTAATGAAACATTCGATATTTTTGCAGAAAAGATAGCCATTTAACTGTAGCTTTCATGGAGACTGGTAGTGTGTTGCAGGCATGTGATTAACGCTTTACCAAACATGAAAGGCAGACAACACTTGCAAACAAAATTCTTAATTAATTTTTTTTAATTTTTGGCAGCAAAGAGAGGTCATAAGCTATGTTTTTTGAGATAAAAAATGAAAAAAATTAATGCAAATTGAATGCTGATTTTTGTGTATAAGGCTGGCCAGTTTTGGCCACTCCGTCGGATAAAAGGTTAATAACACACAGTTCTGAATCATAAACTTCATGCACAATGGTGTGCAAGGACATTGGTACTCCTTAAATGTGACAGCCTGAGAATTCTTGGCTCGAACATTTAAGCCACCAATCAGACTGAAATATCCAAGGCAAAGTGCCCTAGGCCAAAACATGCAAATGTGCATTATCTTAGACATGCTAACAGCATATTTATGTAAGAGTGTTAACAAACAGAGATGATCAGAGAAAAATGTTCATCTGCCAGACACAAAACTTTCATTTTCCACAGCTAGAAATAAACAGTAACAAAGTAAAAGTATAAAACTGGTAAAAATAGATACAGACCTCTAACTCGAACTCTCAAGTTGTCTTGTACAACACCAGCCAGATTAGCTGCTCTACACTCATAAAATCCTTCATCAGCTTTGGTCACATTTCTAATGAGGAGTTTGTCATCCTGCACATGGTATTTATCTGTATTGAACAAGGTGATACCATGTCGAATCCACTGGTAATTTGGCGATGGCTCTGCTTCAGCACTGCATTCAACACCAACACTGTCACCAGGATTAACTTCAACATCTTCTAAAGGCTTTGTGAACACAGGTACAGCTACAATAACATGAGTGATTAGAAGCAACACCTTCATTAATTTGATTAAACTCCACTTTACAGTATTAAAACAGAACACAATGAGAGTGAAGTACAGGGGACTAGAATCAACGACCTGAGGTGGAGTTTATCCTGTATTTCAGGTGCATGAAACGCACGCATGAAATACAGGGGAAACAACAAGAGTCATTGATTCCCGTCCCCCATACTATACCCGAGTTGTGTTCTGTATTATTTATTGGTGTTTAAGATCACATACTTATGTACAATGGCTAATCATGACCGTGGCAGTTTTACAGGTGGAGGAAGCCGGAGTACCCGGGGGGAACCACCGAGCAATGACGAGCAGCTGCCAGCTCCCCAACATCGTAACTCCGCACTGCAGCACAGGCAGGGTTAGATTGGTTGAAGACATGCACACCATCTACGTGCAGTACGCCTTAGTACACAGCGTCATCGTGCCCCCATGTGGACAATCGGGTTAAGTGCCTTGCCCAAGGCACAACGCGGGAGTCCGAATCGATCGTTCAGATGGTCACCCATCCGAGGACTAACCGGGCTTGACGTTGCATAACTTTGGTGATCTTACGAGAACCGGTTGTGTTCTGTATTTATACCATTATTAAACTTGAATTTAGTAAATGAAGCTGATATTTTTAAAGACAAATATCACCTTCAGTCATCTGATAACTTCTTGCTTGACAGTGTTTTGTGTTGAAGCAGTTCATTCATATCATAATGTCGCTCAAACGAACATCCAAGAATATGCATTCATACATGACCTTCTCATGTGTACTCCAGATTACACACAGTATATTTCACAATGTCTATATTGTATCATGTGATGTTGAAGACACACAGCAATCATGGTATAATAACATGATCTAACAATCCAGTAGATTACATTCACATTTTATGAAACTCATTGAAACATACATTCCCACGTTTCACAACCTAATCAATTCAGGTCTCATTTTTCATCAGTTTCATTTTCTTCGACAGTGTGTTTGCACAAATTGCAAGAATGGTCATTTCGTTTCTTTGATGCTCTCGCAAATGTTTTTAACAGGACCCTTTTACTGTTCCCGCAACAAGGAAACAGAACTTTACTGCCTGAGACAATATTAGATGACCAGTTGCTGAAATAATCAATCATGGTAACGGAATTCTTATTAACTCTTTTGTCTAAGTAAGATGATTTTTTCTGGTATTGAGATGTGACCACCAAATAATGCCTGGATTTCCAGTAATGCAAAACTAGGGTGACCAAATATCAACCTTGGGACTTAATGTGAACAAACTTGAACTGACAACCCCTCCCCCCCCCCCCCCCACCTCCCCTCTCCTCTCCACCCACAGGATTTTGACTACTGGATCGGAAGAAGCGGATTTTTAATTCCACATATTTGTCTAAGTTATACCATGCTCCAATAGGGAGTACAAATATTGAGGGCTTGATTTTAACAAACTTGAATCAGATTTCTCTTAGGATGATGTGTATCATATATCAAAAGATTCTGGCTGGGGGTTCTGGAGAAAAAGATTTTTAAATAATATTCTTCATACCTAGTACCTAGTTAAAATTTGGGTCCCTTAGAGGACTTGATTGAACAAATCTGAATCTGACACCCAAAAGGACGTTGTATACCAAATATCAAAAGATTCTGACTTTTAGTTCTGGAGAAAATATTTGAAGAAAATTCTCCATATTGCACTGCATTAAATTTCAGGTTCCCATACTGAGACCAAGTATCAACTCCAGAACCTGATTTGAACAAACTTGAATCTGACCTTCTTAAGGATGCTCTACACCAAATAACACTAAATATTTTGACTGGTGGATCTGAATAAGTAGATTTTTAAAGATTCTTACTTATACTGCGCTAAATTAAAATTTGTGCTCCCAATAATCGGGAGCCCAAATATTTATCAGGGGACTTGATTTGAACAAACTTGAATCTGACCCCCCGTCCCCCCTCCGCCCCAGGATGCTGTATACCAAAAACTAAAAGATTCTGATTGGTTCTGAGAAGATTTTTAAAGAATATTCCCTATATTTCACTTAAAATTCAAGATCCCATAGGGAGCCCAAATTTCAACCCAGGAACTCGTTTTGAACAAACTTGAATCTGACCTTCCTAAGGATGCTGTATACCATATATCAAACAAAAGATTCTCGCTCAGGGATCTGAAGAAGAAGATTGCTGTATACGAAAAACAAAATGTTTTTGACTTGTAGTTCTGGAGAAGAAGATTTTTAAAGATATACCCCTTATTGCACTAAATTAAAATTCAAGTTTCTATAGGAAGCCCAAGTACCAACCCAGGGATTTGGTTTGAACAAATTTGAATCTGTCTTCCCTAAGGATGCTGTATACTAAATGCCAATAGATTCTGACTGATGGATCTGAAGAAGGAAGATTTTTAAAGATTATTCCTCATATTGCACTAAGTTAAAAGCCAGGCTCCCATAGCAAGACTAAATATTAACTGAGGTTCTTAATTTCAACAAACTCAAATCTGACCTCTGTAACGATGGTGTATACCAAATACCAAAATATTCTGATTTGTGGATCTGAAGATTTTAAAATTCAGATCTCAATAAGCTCATTTCAATGAGGGATCATTAGCTATTTTTTGAGACAAAGATATAAAAATTGCAGGTTCAAACCTAAGATGCAATGGATGGTAAAAATGAAACAAATTCTAAGTGCATCAAGGGCAATAACTCTGACAAAAATACTCCGAATAACACCACCAAATATTTTACAATTTATTGAGTTTAAGAATTTGTTGGTCACAGAAGAACCGACAGGCAGACTGAATGACCGACCGACATCGCCATATATAGAACTGCTTGTCGTGGCTAAAAATAAGAAAATTTGATTTGTGTGCATAGCCTGGGCATTTTCTGCTGCTATGTGGATAAAAGATTAATGGATATACACAAACTTAACAGTAATAACAGCTTCTGGCCATTTTACGGGGGGGGTGGCTAAAAAGTAAACAAGAATAAACTTACTCTGTGCAGTCACAATTAGTTCAGCTGATGCTTCTATGTAATCCAAGCCATTTGGAATCCTACAGGAATAAACTGCCTGATCTCCCAATATGGTTCTAATGTTGTGCAGTGTCCTACCCTCATCATAGAGTATCCACCGAAAGGTATCAGGCAGAGGCCCACCTGCAAAAAGTAAAAAAAAAATTTATAAGTTTAGTTTTTATCAATTCATCTAAAACAAGAGAGGCCCCAAGGGGCCTTAATTGCTCACCTGACAAGTTGTTCAAAGAAGTATTTTGGATCACATTCAGCTAATCATGGCTCATCAACACTTCAGAGAAATGAAGTCATGAAATTATTATAGGGATCCTTTTTTGTTTTACATAAATTCACTCTAATTCCTTCAAAATGCATCTTGTAGCAATTTTTTTTCCTCCATTTAATTAACCTCCGGGGTGGGGAGTGGGATTGGTGGTCATAGGGGTATTGGGGGGGGGGGGGGGGGAGGGGTTGCATAAAATCACTCCAAATCTTTCAAGATATATTTTTGCTGCCAAATATTTTGTTATTTATTTATTGATGTTTAAGGTCACATATTTATGCACAATGGCTAATCGTGACCATGACAGTTTTTACAGGTGGAGGACGCTGGAGTACCCAGAGAGAACCACTGAGCATCGATGAGCAACTGTCAGCTCCTCAACATTCTAATCCTATTCCTATTCAAGCTCCGCTCAAGCAGGGTTACAGCGGTTGAAGACAAGTGCATCATCGACGTGCAGTACGCCTTAGTACACAGCATTATTGTGTCCCCATGTAGGCAACTGGGATAAAGTGCCTTGCCCAAGGACACAACACAGGTCTTCCGGGACGGGGATAGAACTCAGAACCTCTAGCATAGAAGTGCAACAGACTACCACAGAGCCACTGTGCTCCCAAACATTTTGTTACATCTAACTGCCCTCTCCCCACCTCCCCCTGGACAAGGAAGGTAGAGGAGGACATAGAGTAAAAACATTTTCGTATAAAACCACTCTAATTCATCTAGGAACTCGATTTTGAAAAGAATCAAAAAAAAAATTTCCTAATTTTGGTCCAAAATTTCCAAGTTGGAACCAGACCCAAAATTTTCAGGCTATAAAATGGGGTTTTCTTTCGTCTCAAAACTGAACAAAATGCACCATAGGGAGCCCAAATAATAGCCGAGGAACTCGATTTGAAAAAACTTGAATCTGGCCCCCCTAAAGATGATGTATACCAAATATGAGAGGATTCTGACTGGTGAATCTGAAGTAGATTTTTAAAGAATATTCCATGTATTGCACAAAGTTAAAATTTGGGCTCCAATAGGGAGCCCAAATATTAACCCAGGGACTCGATTTGAACAAACTTGAATCTGACCCCCCCAAAGATGATGTATACCAAATATGAAAAGATTCTGACCACTGGATCTGAAGAAGATATTTAAAGGAATTTCCTCATATTGCACTAAGTTAAAACAGGGAGCCCAAATATTAACCCAGCAACTCGATTTGAACAAACTTGAATCTGACCCCCATAGAGATGTTGTGTACCAAATATGAAAAGATTCTGACTGGTAGATCTGAAGAAGATTTTTAAAAAATATTGATGTATTGCACGAAGTTAAAATTCAGGCTCCAATAGGAAGCCTAAATATTAAACCAGAGACTCGATTTGAACAAACTTGAATCTAACCCCCTAGAGATGTTGTTTTCTAAATATGAAAAGATTCTAACCACTGGATCTGAAGAAGATTTTTTTTTTGGTATTTTATGGGTGCTATCAGAGTTATGCCCCTTGTGGTGACCCCTATGGGTGTGGCAATTTTATTTGAACAAAATTGAATTGACATATGATAGGGAACATGCACACCAGATTTGGTTCAATTTGGTCAAGTAGCTTGTGAGAAGAAGTCGACAATGTAAAGTTAACGCCAGACGAAGAAGATGACAGACGGCGGACGGAAAGTGATTAGTAAAACTCCCCTTGAGTCAGGTGAGCTAAAAATGTCAGCTGAAGGTCACATGAAAACATTTCTCTATCCTGCAGTGTCCAAACTCTAAACTAGCACTATAGTTATCTACCTGCAGAGATCCAAGTGAGGGATTGAGCAAAATCTGATAGTTTTTTCAAGGATCTTTGCCAAATTTTTGAACAACGAACAGTTTTTGCTTTCTCATGTCAATCTGATAATATTCATTTTGATGTACTTCTTTTGTTAACTCAACTATGATCAGTTATCTAATTTACCTAAAATTGCATTCAAATAACCGTAGGTACTTAATTATGCACATCAATTTGAAATATAGTCTCAAAAGGTAGTTAGACGATGAGATGGCACAATATACATGTATTGAGAGCTTGATTTGATTCAGAGGTACGATTCACTCCAAAACCTTGATTTGCAAGATGGTGGTATAATGCCAACACTCCGGAGATGGGCGGTTTTCAAATTTCATGTCGGTTCTGGTTTCGGTTTCATTCAAAGAGTCAGATTTTCGTTTTCGGTTTTCATTGTGTGTATTTAGTGCCAGTCAGTGTCACAGGGACTCCCTTTCCAGGGCAACACACCTGTATAATATACCGGTACTCTGATTTCCTGAGCACAATGTATTTGCATAAATTATCTCAAGAGTTTCAAGTTTGAGAAATATGATTTTTGCCTGGAGTCTGTTGCAAAATTAGTCCCCCCCACCCCAAAATACCTGTGTTTAGGGTAACCCGACACACCCTAAAACATGCCGACCATAAAAATTTCATCAAGTAAAAGTTGCTCATATAGATCATTGTAACCCTAAATTTCCAACCAAAATCAACTGTGATTTTGACGCTTTCTTTGGAGTTCAAGTTTTCAAAATTACGTGTAGAAATAAATATATTTGTCATTATAAATGTGGAAAAAGTGACAAGTTCCAGTTCTGCAAAGGAAATTGCATTTGAAAAACAGATGAACGTTTAAAACACGATGCGCAAGAAGTAAATTTGTTACCTATTTTCGAAGTAAATGCCACGCTCGAATGCAATACCAATTAGTGCAGCTGATCTGAAAAAGAGGTATCGTGACTCTGAAGTTTGAAAACAAGGTTAACTTTAGGTTGTTTCTCTCTTTATTCCTGAGAAGTGAAGACCTGATTAGAGTTTTCCAACACTGAAGTTGAAAACCGTGATGACGGGTTTTCTGTAATTGTTTCAGTTCCGGTTTCGGTTTTGATAACAAAACTGAAACCAAACTGAATTTTCGGTTTACTGCCCATCTCTACTCTACAACACTCCACTGAAAACTCCTGAACAGTTCACCAAAAATTTCCTGGTGATCTCAAGATATTTTTTTCTTTTAAACTAATGAAATGCTATTATGTAACACTGTTGAAAAGACCTCCAAGAGTTGAGATCCTTGTTAACAACCAAGAAAAATCAACACCTAAAAAATATCCAAATATCAGCATAACTGAGAGAGAATGTCTGAGTGAGCATTTAGCCATGTTGAATCCATGTAACCTGTCTCTAAGTAAAACCTTGTTGTTAAATTCTGTGTCCTGCAAATATCAAGCCCTATATTGTCCTATATGTTTTACTAAAGATCAAATCTGCCTTAAAGTTGAGCCTTGTTATTGAGAAATCTTGGGGATGGAATACCGGTAAGTGATTATTAACCTCCCCTTCTGGCTTTGCAGAAAGAACCTCTTCAGTGTGTAGCTTCAAAATTTGTCAATATGTCAACATTCACTTGTTGGAGAAGTTTTATCAAAATCAGTTCAGATATATAGTTGTATGCCAAAAACTCATGAAGCAATCTTTATTTAATCCAAGTTCACAGAAAGATAAGTTAGTCAAAATTGTCACAGCTTGAATTATGCACATGTCCACTTACAAGTCACCACATACAAACTGTTTCATCAAAATCAAATCATCTATGTAGGATGAGTTGCATGAAAAAAAAAATCAAGACGAGAAACCTGGTTAAAATTATTGAAGACTAAAACTTCCAGAATATGCACATATTCACTTGTGAGTTTGACAAATTTCATCAAAATCAGTTCATAAATGTACTCACGAGTTTCTCACAAAAGAATCTCATAGAGAAATCTATAATAAATGTTCTAAGTTCCAGGATATACACCCTGTTTGAAATCATTAAAAGTTGAAAATTAGGAAATAGGTGCATGTTCCCCCCTCCCCTCCCCAAGTGACTAAAGTTCACTAATTTGGATACATCTTGCCAAGCACATGTGTGCCGGGCCGACCATGGTTAGGCCCGGCTTGGAAAAATTTTTAAATTTGGCATTAAAAGGAGCAATTTCCTGTCTTTTGAAGGATCAATTCCTACTTCAACATACCCCAGAAAGTTTTATTTTTTCTGCTCAAATAAGAAGATTCATTATTTTAACTTTTTTATTTCTGTCCACTAACTTTTGAATTGACCATCCTGAATCATTTCACCCCCCCCCTCCCCTAGTAGTGACTAAATTCCACTAAGTTGGACACACCGTGCCAAGCACATGTGTGCCGGGTGGACCATGGTTGGACTTGGCATGGGAAAAATTAAAAATTCTGCTTTAAAAGGCACAATTTCCTGTCTTCTGAAGGATCAATTCCTACATCAACATAAAAAAAGTTTTATTTTTTCTGCTCAAATAACAAGATTCATTATTTGCAATTTTTTACATCTGTCCACTAACTTTTGAAAAACCATTCAGAATCATTTTATCCCCCCCCCCCCTCAAAGTGACTAAATTCCACTAATTTGGATACTCTTTGCCATGCACATGTGCCCCGGGTCAACCATGGTTCCACCGGCGTGTAAAAATTTTAAAATTTGGCATTAAAAGGAGCAATTTCCTGTCTTTGTCCCATGGAAAGCCTGTTTGCGAGAGCATTTCTCCTACTTTTAATTACCAGTAACCACTCATTACTTGAAATTTAACCTGCTATTGAAGACAGATAATCTCTTCTGTTAATTAGTTAATGTTTTGTATTGTCATAGTTGTGTATAATCTGTGTGTTGAATAAACACCTCAAATATAACAATAGAGACTCAGTCATGGGATTATATTCAATGTAATTACAGGAGTAAATTGCAACTATGAGTTAATTCACTGGTAGATAAAATGGATCAAAATGGTAAAAATTGAAAAACAAACAGTGTCTGAAATTTTTCTAGGGGGGCGAAAATGTTTCCAGGGGGGCACCGCCCCCCTTGCTCCCATGTGGTTGCAGGCCTGCAGCTCCTCAACATCGCAACTCCGCACAGCAGCACAGGCAGGATTAGATTGGTTGAAGACAAGCGCACCATCGACGTGCAGTACGTCTTAGTACAAGGCATCATCATGACCCCATGTAGACAATGGGGGTTGAGTGCCTTGCCCAAGGACACAACGCAGGAGTCCGAATCGATCGCTCAGACGGTCACCCATCCGAGGATTAACTGGGCTCGAAGTACTTTCATTAAAAACAGTTTATTAATGTAGGAGTTGCCCACACAAGAATCTCATATGGCAATCTAAAGTAAATCTTCTAAGATCAAGGAGAGATAACCTGGTTGGAATAGTTATTTTTTAGATAGAAAATATGGAAATATAAAAATATTCTCTTGTATCTTCTAAGTTCAAGGGAAGACTAGAGGGAACTGTTTAGTGAACTAAAACACATGTCTCCCCTTCAATTAATTCCATGCTTCCAACTTATGACTAACAAAGATCAAACTAAAGGTCAAATGTCAAGATCATGGAAGTTCAAGATATAATGTGACACATCAGCCTGGCTGTTGCATTCATATGCAAAATATCATAAACCTAGCTGAACAATTCAATAATTTGACCTTGATGTCAAAGATCAACGACATCTGACATCACAACAGTAAATGATACAATGTTGTCTTATGTTGATACACCCACATGCCAAATATCATAAGCCTAGGTGAAAAGATAAAAAAAATCAATAATTTGACCTCGAGGTCAAAGGTCAAGGTAGATCATGATGGTATGTGACACATTGTCTTTTGGTGATACACTCACATGCCAAAAATCATATGCCTAGGTCAAAAGATTAAAAAAAATCAATAATGTGACCTTGAGATCAAAGGTCAAGGTCATATGTGGATCATGATGGTATGTGACACATCGTCTCATGGTGATACATCCTAATATCATAAACCGAGGTGAAAAGGTAAAAATGTTCTGGCCCGGACAAGCTTACGTGCCAAAAAATCAGTAATTTGACCTTGAGGTCAAAGGTCAATGTCATATATGGGTCATGAAGGTACGCAACACATCGTCTTATGGTGATACACTCGCACGTCAAATATCATAAGCCAAGGAGAAAAGGTAAATAAGTTCTTACCCGGACAAGCTTACTTGCCAAAAAATCAGTAATTTGACCTTGAGGTCAAAGGTCAATGTCATATGTGGGTCATGATGGTACATCGTCTCATGGTGATACACCCACATGTCAAATATCATAAGCCTAGGTCAAATGATTTTAAAAAAATCAATAATTTGACCTTGAGGTCAAAGGTTAAGGTCATATGTTGGTTGAGGTCAAAGGTTAATGCCATATGTGGGTCATGATAGTCATCGTCTCATGGTGATACATAGTGTTAGGAGGTTAGTAAATTTTTGCTCGGTGTCGGTATCTACTTGGTTTTTTACAAAAAGAGTTGACTCCGGTTTCGGTTTCGGTTATTTGTTCTGAAAAACATAATTTACTGAGGAAGCTATCAGTTTGTAGCACTAATTTGCATTCAGGGCCATGGATCATGTATGTTATCCCCATTACTAGTCTTGTTGAAATAAATATCAAAAATACAAGCCCAAATCTTTTAGTTTTCTCCATTTTTCATGGTCTCCACCTCAAAAGTCCTTTCCCAGATGCACTCATCTCTTTTGACAACCTGTGCCAGGTGAGCATTTTAGGCTCACTTGAGCCTCTGGTTTGTTTTGGTGTTTTGCATGGTGGATTGTGCAATTCCCTGCATTGTGGATGTTTGTTGAGGCAAATTTGATGCATTGTTCATTACAGCATTACAAGTATTTGATGGAAATGACTTGACATTGTCCGTACCACTGAAACAGTCCGTCAGGCGCACGTGCGTTCTTCGCTTGAGATGTCACGTGACATTTATTGCTATTGCAATAGCGTTACAGTACAAGATCTTGTATTGCATGAACTCCATTTTGGAAAGAATTTAAGAAAAAATTCTGCAACTAGCCGCATGCACGCTAGAGACGGTTGGTGTGACTGGCATTTATTACATTTCAATAATAGTATTTTGTTAAATGTTTGATTCTATCTCTGTTACACAACACAACTGTTATACAACCATTTGTGCTTGGACATAAGTAAATATATATTGGGTCAACCCTACCGCCCAGGAAAAACCAGAGATAAAACTAATAAGGCAAAATCCTCTGGCAACCTGTAGTCGGAGCAATGTAAAGTCGACCTATATTTACAGGACGCCAACTTCCGTCCTTTACAATTGATGAAATGATTGAAATAACGCTAAATGGGAAATTTTAGATCTAACTTTCAGTCCAACAGCTCCGATATGGACAGCTAGAATGGCAGTCAAACCAGACGATCACCTTTGTGACGTCGGCACTAACCCGTATCAAATACCTCAATTATCATGTGCCCTTTCCGGACATCATCTCGCTACTGTTTGTTAACCATTTACACACAATATTCCAACATTGTCGAAACTACAATACAAATTTTTCTCGCTATTCTTCGAAACGCGAGAAAATATAATATTATTGCCGCATTTTTATCGCTATTAATATTTCTGTCTGCGATTGTGTTTTGGGGAGTAAATGATAGATAAAATACATGAAATGCAATTACCACTTTGTACATCAATCAAATTATTCGCCCCGGAATGCATGAAACACAATGAGTAGGATTACTGGCTTTTGAAGTTTGTTGAATTATGTTATTTACTTACCTCAGGGCTTGCCTTGAGTAAAATGGCCGGGGCCTAAAAAAAAGTCCCCAGATGTTGAGATCAGGGCCTGCTGGGGGCCTGAAAAAAGTCCCCCAGATATTGAGGTCGGGCCTTTTGGGGTAATTTTATGTTGTTACATTCTTTCCAATGGCGACCTTACTTGATTGCTTTTGCTTAGAAAAAAAAATCCCGGGGACAAAACGACTTGAACCCATCATGTGGGTGCTGGACGTTTCGTACATAGACATTTTTGATTTTTTGTTGATAAAATTTTAGGATGTTTCGTACATATTGTGGCATGTGGGGTGTGTATTTTCGATGCAAGGGTTGTCTCAAAGAAAAAAATTGAAAAACATTTCAGTTTACCGTTTAAATACTTTCAATCCATGAAAATTCCCCACAACTTTGGATATTTCAGAAATGGAATGCGCCCCACCTCTCCACGTAGACACAGGTACACATTTTATTCTATTTCGAACATTTATTTTGACGACAGTTTCTGTGTCTAGTGTTGCATTTATTCAGATGTTAGGATCGGATGTACCCGCACATAGTATTGTGGGATTGAAGGGAATTCCCCATTAGTTGACAAGCGTGCTTTTGAAGTCTCGTAAATGTGTTTGTTTTTTTTGTTTAATCTTGGGATTTTCTCAGTTTTCATGCGGATTTAGGTGGATGTTAATTCGAATCAGACAAAAACAGTTTGTATTATTATTTTATCTGTTATTTGCTGCTACTTCTATTGTAATCACACTTGCGTAAATGAGACGTGAATGGAAAAATTAATCTTGCAAAATTTTGTTGCCCAAACCTACCAACAGTGAGATTTCGGAAGCCAAGACTGAAAAAAAAAGTCGGGGACTCGGGGCCGAAAAAAAGCCCCGAGAAGGGGCCTCTCGGGGCCGGGCCCGATCGGCCCCGACTCAAGGCAAGCCCTGCTTACCTGTTTTCAGAAGTACTGCCACACTGGGCTAGGTTGTTTCAGCCATTTTTATGCCAAAACGTACCACGAGGCTGCGAGATTGCATCATCGCATGCCATAAATAAATTAACCGTGCATGTAACCGGGACAACGTTTTTTTGTGATCACGTCGGTAGGTGCTTTTTTAATAACCGACACCGAGTTGTATTCTCGGTTAATCTCCCAACACTAGTGATACACCCACATGCCAAATTATTATAAGTCTAGGTCAAAAGATTTTTAAAAATTCAATAATTTGACCTTGAGGTCAAAGGTCAAGGTCATATGTGGGTCGAGGTCAAAGGTCAATGTCATATGTGGGTCATGATGGTACATCGTCTCATGGTGATACAATCAAACGCCAAGTATCATAAGCCTAGATCAAAAGATAAAAAAAAAAAATCAGTAATTTGATCTTGAGGTCAAAGGTCAATGTTATATGTGGGTCATAATGGTACGCAACACATCGTCTCATGGTGATACACCCACATGCCAAATATCATAAGCCGAGGTGAAAAGGTAAATAAGTTCTGGCCCGGACAAGCTTACTTGCCAAAAGATCAGTAATTTGACCTGGAGGTCAATGGTCAAGGTCATATGTGGGTCAAGATGGTATACGACACATTGTCTCATGGTGATACACCCACATGCTAAATATCATAAGCCAAGGTCAAAAGATAAAACAGTTCTGGCCTGGACACGGTTGTATGAGAAGAAGAAGAAGAAGAAGAAGAAGAAGAAGAAGAAGAAGAAGAAGAAGAAGAAGAAGGAAGAATAATAAGAAGAAGAAGAAGAAGAAGAAGAAGAAGAAGAAGAAGAAGAGAAGAAGAAGAAGAAGAAGAAGAAGAAGAACAACAACAACAACAACAACAACAACAACAACAACAACAACAACAACAACAACAACAACAACAACAACAACAACAACAACAACAACAACAACAACAACAACAACAACAACAACAACAACAACAATTCAGGGTAAAACAATATGTTTCTCTTCGGTGAAGGGGAGACATAATAACGTGATTGGAATAGTTGTAAACTGAAAATACAGAAATATGTACATATTCACTTGTTAGTGATCATGTTTGAAAACTTTTATCGAAATCGGCTCATCAATGTAGATGTTATGCACACAGGACTCATATGGCATTCTATATAAAATATGCTATGTAGAATGGGAGGATAACTTGGTTAACATTTTTGCTTATTGAAAATTTGGAAATATGAGCATGTTCTCTTGTTGGTCATATCACAGAGAAATTTCACTGAAATCGGTTCATTAATGTAGAATGAGTTACACACACAAGAATGCATATTCAGATGGACAATTTTGACCCCACTTCAGAGGCTGAATTATGAGTTTCCACATGAACAGCAAAACTCTGCTGCTGACATATTGTGTATATGATAGTTGATTCCCAATCCCTAATAAACACAAAGATAATTTGGATAGATGCTGATAATTGCTTTCAAAAAGCAGTTTCAGATGGTATCATAAAATAATAATTGATAAGTTACCATTTTTATACCAAGTGATTGGAGGTGATGGATTTCCCAAAGCACGACAAGAAAAGCTCACAGACTCTCCCTCCACTACTGTCTGATCCTCTGGACGAGTCACCAGCTGTGCCTGAACTGACAAAGAAAAAGAATTTGATTGTTTAGTCAAGATAACATTAAAAACTAGATGATTTTAAAATTTTCAATTTTACAGAGCAATTAAGCCATTCGATGAAGCATGGGGAACGACCACATCGAGAGGATGGTGTCTCTCACCTTTTAACGTACCAGGTCACGCATTAACCCTACTGCCAAGGCTTCCAAATGCTTATCTATTGCACATACCTAACACGTGGTTCACAGCACTGTCCATGCATAGTAGATTGTGGCCAAAGTTCTGGGAACAGCCACACCAAATTTCCAGCGTTTATTCTTGCAACTCAGCCAAACTTGGTCATATCATTCACAACTTCAGAAACCATGTGCGTACTCTCTCTTTTCCTTTTAGACATGACAAAATGCGATATTCGTGTAATTCTCTGGGTTAAAGATGTAGCAACTATTCCTGTACCATGGCTGAAAATTTCATGGAAATCCCTCAAGAATTGGCTGAGATATAGTGTTCTAATGAAAGGAGGTCATTTTTTGAATTTGGCCTTTTTTGTGTAAAAAGGCACAGGGATGTGCACAGAGTGCTCCATCGCTGGGATACAGTAACTTAAGACTTATAATTCACTGCCATGGGTGCAGAGTTAGGACTAAATCAAACTTGCATCTTCAAGACCATCACAAATGGGTCACGACACTGCCTTTAAAACTTAGATAACCGCAATAAGTTAAAAGTGAACAGAAACTGCAGATGGGTTAATGCCGAAAAAGTTGTAAACTGGCTAATTTGTCATTAAAATTGAAGTAGCAGTGTCAGACATACCTCAACTATGTCTAAACCACTGAAGGCAGCTACTTGAAATTTTCAGAATTATTTCAACGATTCCTCCCCAATATTGTCTTATTTTTGCCAAGTGCCAAGACCACATGGAAACACCACGGACTGCGTGCAAACCGAGACGAAGATTCGTCCCTGCTTTATTCTCAATGCAATGACTTTTCCACTCACTAATAACCTATCTCTGGCCTTTGGCATTATTTCTTTATGAACTGTTCAACTCTAACTGCTCACACTTTTATAAAAGACTGGACGAATGGAGTTGAACAGTTTATCTTAGACTGCCTTAAACTGACAACTGGGCCATTTCTATACAAAAATATCCAGATCATCGGCCACTGATTAATGAAGATTTTTACGTCATATAAAAGTGTGTTTCAAGAATTTTTTCATTGTACTTGTGGAGCATTTGTTTGAAACTTTGTGTTTGGGGGAAGAGATGGATGGGTTTTCATAGCCATGCCTATTAAACAGTGTTAAATGTGAGTGAATCACCGAAGGAAGGAGACTGAACCTTCTGAAGCACTCCGTTGTCCATTTTGATGTTGTGACACAGTGATTCCAGCAGATAGAACGGGGAATTACATACAGCATACCTCCATGCATCTTACTGTGATATTAACTTCCTCAAACATCCATCAATTTGAAACTGGGTGTGTCACAAGCATGCCCTGATCGCAGTGGACTTCAGTATTCCAGAAGTACCTGTAGATTTGCAACTGGATGTGTCAGAAGCATGCCCTGATCTCAGTGGTCTCCAATATTCCAGGTGTCATAATATACGGAAAGAACATCAGAACGCCTGCAGAAAAAATATGGGTCTCTTATTTTTTGCAAAAAATTCAGAGAAAAAGGAAGGGATTCTATTTTTCTGCCATTTCGATATCTCACATCACTTGCCTATATTTGTATTTTAATTCATTAAATGATGGAAAAAAAGGTAATTTTTGGACATTAAAAATGTCACTGATTTTGCTCGTGGTGTAGACTTTTGACTGAAGCGGTGTTTTCTTACAAGATAAGACCCAAAATTGAAACCTGCCTGCTATCTACTATGATGGTTTTTGCTGTACAAGTCTCTATCTGAAATTCTTTACATTTACTTAATCCATCTACCTACTAAAACACATCAATGAGCAAACGGCAGTCAGTCCAAAACGTGACTGTGATTTATCTGGCACTATTAATAAGCTGTGACAGGACAAATCCAAAGGAACATACACTTTTGCCTTCTTAGAGAATATGAAACACATCCACAAAATATGAAGCCTTTTAAGTGTGGCACCAGTGCTTTTCACTAGCGCCCAAATATGGGTGTTTGCACTTGACTAGTCAACCACCCAGAAAATTTTAAATTGATTAAACATGGAAAATGTCCCTGTTTGAAATTACCTATCACTGTCCATAAAGTGGTAAAAGTAATGTATACTTCAGGTCACCGGTTTTCTAAAGTCGTAGGACTGAGCACTTCAAGATTTTCAGGCTC
This sequence comes from Pictodentalium vernedei, assembly GCA_031216915.1. Classification (NCBI taxonomy): domain Eukaryota; kingdom Metazoa; phylum Mollusca; class Scaphopoda; order Dentaliida; family Dentaliidae; genus Pictodentalium; species Pictodentalium vernedei. The sequence goes on from CM062291.1 coordinate 241,835,342, forward strand.
TGCTGTACTTGTGCACAGCTCTATCAGTAACTTCAAGTACCTGCAGGAACCCTGCAAGAATGCCCATTACTCACACCATTCCTCAAACAAACATAAGATAATGGTCTCACCTTGAACTATAACCTTAGCTTCTGTAACAACAGATCCTGCAGAGTTAGAAGCTGTGCAAGTGTATGCTCCATGGTCATTCACTTCAACATTGTCAATTATAAGAGTACCCAAAGAAGAAATAGTGTGTTGAGCATCTATTCTAAGAACCCTGTTGTCTTTCAACCATGAAATATCTGGTCTAGGATGACCTGTGGCAGAACATACCAACTTAACTCTCTTTCCTGGCTTTGTCAGAATATCTTGTGGCGTGTTGACAAAAGAAGGTGCCACTGAAATAAAAGGTAAAAAAAATGCTGATCTGAAGATGAACTTTAGGTCAAAGTTAAGTTTTTTGTATATTGCCTAGCTCTAGGTCACTTTTCTATAGTAGCCACAGACAAATAATGCTAATTTCATCTATCAACTGATGAAGATGATAAAACACGGAAACCTAACAAATACATTTCTTGTATTACTCTTCATTTTCTCTCAATACAATAGAAACCAATAATTTAGTCTGATCGCCAAACCCCCGAAAATCACGAATGCTTGTTTTGGCGTATAAAGTTTATTTCTCGATGGATTTTGCAAATTTAGACATTTGAGAACAATATTCAATCGGCTGACCATCTGTCAGCCTTGAGCAATTTTTTTTTTAGAGTCTTGAAAAGGTATATACCCTACCACGAACTTGATACCAAATGTGAAAACACCTATATTTGAATATTCTGTAAATTCTCATTACTAACATGTGGCATGGACGATACCACTAAAGTTCATAGGGTTAAATTTGGATTATCGGTATTGTTCATTTGTTCATTGCAACATTCAATTGTTGCATTACACGCACAGAATATTGTGCATGCCAAGTGAGAAGGATCACATGTGATGAGACATGTTGATGGCATTTGGAATGGCATTTGGAGCGATATGTATATCGAATCCACTTTCATGCCTTATGGCCATGGTAAGTCTGGCATCATTGGCATCACATTAAAACCAGAAACTCTGAAAGTGTGGGCATTAAGCCTTCACAATTGTGGTCAACTTTTGAATGGTCTCGCGGAGGTTAGGGAATCAGACGTCGCAAATCGAGCAGTGCTCGAACACAAAGAGGAGATAACTGCGAGAATTGCTGCTGATTGCGCTGATCGTGAGGGACTTAGAAACAAACTCGCGACAATCATACACCCCCTTGAACCCAAGCAACACCCGGATGAGATAGTCAATATTGTTAGTGGTCAGCATGCTAATCGCACTGTGAACTTGGACATGGCTGTAACACTTGGTAGACAGACGTTGACTGATTTCGAGAAGAAACTCCCGAGTGGGTTCTATTGTACTATATCAAGGCCCGTTGAAACAATGGGAGTTATGAAAAAGTCAGTCAAGTTGGGCGAGCACAAAACGTGACAGCAATCTGATTTACTTTCGGGTGATGGGACTTCAAGCCAGCTCCAGGGAAATTAGTGTAAATGATATACTCTCATAAGAGTTATCACCCATTCCAACAGCTCTTTTCAATGACAATGGTGACATGCGGATATCCAAATCTAAATCGGTCATGAAGTCTGATACCGCAGTTATGATTCCAAACACCGACATGTCTGAGTCTGATATCAATGTGTCAACGTGCACTATTATAGACGGGTGTGCACTTCTTTGGATACCCCATTGGCCTGCTCCCAATAAATTATGTCACCCGAACGTGAACGATTTTGTCCAGCGATTACAAGAGCACGTAAAGCGTCGGTTATTGGTTGGAGATACATATCTTGTGTTTGACAGATACAATGAATTCAGTACTAAATGTACGACAAGGGCAAAAAGAAGTGGTGAAGCTTGTTGTCGGAAATTCACGGTGACCGCAACGTCACCATTAACTTCTCAGAAATTGGTTCTTACGGTAACTGAAAATAAGAAACAGTTGATAAGCAATATTGTTGATCATTTCAGACGTGACACACAGTTTGCTGTTGATAACACTCAACAACACGCGCTATTTGTTACTGGCCAGGACGCTTCACCCATTGAAATCGATAGAGGTATAGTTATTGAGAGGCGTGACATGGAAACTATGCACGAAGAAGCAGATAACATAATCGTTCTGCAAGCCATCAGAGCTGCTGATGACCACGACAATGTCATAGTTCTTGCAGACGACACAGATGTATACACATTGCTTCTACATCACTATCTCGAAAAAAACCTGTCATGTAGTATGTTCATGGAATCCCCAATAAAGGGGAAGTCAGTTGTTGATATTGCAGCGACCGTTGAAGAACATAGAAGTATCATACCAAACTTGCTTGCCGCCCATGCTATCTCTGGCTGCGACACAGTTGGTGGTTGTTTTGGAATTGGAAAAGGTCAGGTCGTATGTTGAAAGTCTTGAGATCCGGCAAAACTTCTCTAACGTCCGTTGGTTGTGTCAATGCCCCTTGGTCAGAAGTACTTCATCAAGCTACACGATTCATATCTTCATGCTATGGTTGCAAGGATATGGGCACCATGTCAGAATTGCGAATCAGTGTTTGGAAATCGCAAATAGGCAAGAAGGGTGCCACAAAAGTTCCTCCTTTATGTACCCTGCCCCCTACAACCGAAGCATTCACAGAGAATGTAAAACGTGCCCATCTTCAGGTATGCACGTGGAAACATGCCTTAGACCCAGCTCCACCAGATCTTGATCCTAGGGAGTTCGGATTCGTCAGAGTGAAGTCTCGAAAACGTTATCACCCTTAACTCTACCAAGTGGTATACCGGTGGCCCACGACTCTGTTTTGCATATGGTACGTTGTTCCTGTTCCAGCAAACATCCTTGCAAAACTAGCAGGTGTGGATGCTATTCCTCTCACTTGGCATGCACAATATTCTGTGCGTGTAATGCAACAATTGAATGTTGCAATGAACAAACGGTTTCAGCAATTGATGTCACGGTGAATCAGTCTAATGATCCAGATGGACCGTGAGGATGAGGATATCGGTGACCATGTTGATCTTTTCTTGATAAATTCCAGATTGAATACTTAGTAGATAAAACACTCTGCATCTCATCAGGCTGGCTATGTGACCATATTTGGGATTTCTGGTATTAGGTTGAAATCCAGTTTTGACATTTTTTTTCACTCCATAGTCTGCGATATCGGTTTTTCTCCTGCTCATTTGTTTCCATTATTCCTCAAAATGTAGTTAATATCATTGCACTATAATTTTGCATAGTTTTTATGTCCAGCAAAATGTATGTTGGCAGCCGGGGCATACTGGTATAGACTTCATTTGCAAAAAATATCAAAATCCACAATTTCACTACTTTTGGCGTCATTTTGGTGGAAATTCGGGTATTTTATAGTGAATCCAATGCGTAAATGATATAAATCGAGGTTGAGAACTAAATTGGGGAGACATCTCCAAGTCTACGAACCACAAGCCGAGTTTTCTAACAGTTTTTGTGACTTCTTGTATTATATGGCAGGAAATCTTATTTTGACAACTTTTTCACTTCATAGATTTGATAATCATTTTCCCGTTCATATACACCATTGATACTCCTGATTGTCATCAAATATCATGGAGCTATCAATTTGCATCATTTATATGTGCGAGGAATGAATCTTGGACAGTCATTGGGCACTTATAGCAGATTATTTCGAAAAAATGGTAAAAATCCATAAATTTGCTACTTCCGGCCGCCATATTGGCTGCCATTTCAGATTTTTTAATGTTAATGGTTAAGTGATGTGTTCGGAACCCTTCGGCTATTGGCATCTCATTGTGAAGATTCTGTCGCATTTTTGTGAGATCTAATGACATCGGAGTAAAAAGTGGTATTTTACTGAAATTCGGGGTGGGGTATAAATTTTGGGGCTCTATAAAAAAAATTGCTCAAGGCTGACAGATGGTCAGCCGATTGAATGTTGATGTCAGATACCTTAATTTTCAGAATCCATTGAGAAAAAAACTTTATACGACAAAACACGCATCCATGACCTGGTGACCGGACTAATTTGAGTGATCTCATTTATCACATTCTGTCCTACAAACACTGTTAAACTGTTAACCCTGTACCCAACGTAACGGCCAAAACCGGCCAGCGCTATTCTCAAAAATCGCCAATTAATTTTCCTTAATTTTTTGTCTCAAAAACATAGGTTATGACGCCTGAAAAAAATTAGTTATTCAAGTATTTTTTTTACAAGTGTCGTCTGCTTTTCATATTAGGTAAAGGGTTAAAAGTACTATTTGACTTGGAATAAAAATTGTTTTAACCTTTTTTTAACATGAATAGCAGATGACGCTTGCAAAACAAAAAATTCTTGCATAACTAAAAATTTTCAGTAATTTTGTACAGGGATTGTCAAGAAGACTGGTGGCCATCTATTTTTACTACATTAGTTAAAGGGGTTACACTTTGTAAGTTTGAGCTACATCTACAAAATTCCAAACAGAAAATCAATATCACTCAATGCTGGGCAACTGAGGCAAGAGAACACAAATCTGTTGTTCATTGACCACTGGTAAGAATATCCTTTTTTTGCACACCTGTAACTGTATTTATCATGATCACGTTGATTTTAGGGGCATGCGGTAATTTTAACCAGAAAGCTCTAGTGCGATCCGATAAAAAGTACCCTTCGCATGCATAAGTTCTCTAGTTAGACTGGTTCTTACAGTTTGCAGCGTCCAGTGGAACACAACCAATGAGAACCATCGGCTATACTTATCTGTCGGAATTACCGAATCTCATTACAAAATGTTTGATGCACAACTATGCTAAAAACTATTGATAGTCATGCAAGACACATGATCTCTGCCAAGAAATTGAACAGTGAAACTCAACCTTTGCTTTTGTTATTAAATACCGAGGAAAACTTAATTAATTTTAGGGCAAAAAAGTCCAATGGGGTTCGATATTGGGGCCTGCTACTCGTACAGTTCCTATAAAATTTTGTAACAATGTTGTCCTCACCACTGAGTTCTGCTGATAAGTTGATATGAAGCCTACTGTGTAATCCTATTCAATTCACACTTCTGCAATGAAGCAGCACATTTGCCAATGCAAACATACCTTGAAAAGCATGTTAAGTTGAAGTTCTCAGGAAGCAGGACTAAATCAATCTTGAAAACCTTACTAGATGACCACCTCCCGCCCCCTACACAAGCCAAATAAAGAAAATAAATTCGGAAGAATGAAAAGCCTGGTTTAAGAAAAACACAGTAGTTTACATTTGTGTAACCAATGATTTCTTTTACGTGTTAGTGAGTGTTGGGGCAACAGGATTTTTCTTTTATTTTTTTTGGGGGGGGGGGGGGGGGGGGGGGGGGGCTTTTTTTAGAGGGAATATAATATTGCTAAAATATGACTTTCTGGAGTTTGTACTTGGGAAATTAATAAGTGTCAATGACACACACTGTAGCTTAACTTGACTGTGAGTTGTGTTTGATGAAAAAAGGATTTTGGGGGACACAGGACAATACCCACCCACCCCATCCAAATCCCCAGCTACACTACTGCTGCATATTGGCAGGATGGTAGATATGGAATATTTCTGTACAAACCTGGAACACCAACATATCTGAGCTCTACTTTGTTTGTTGTCACTTCTCCAGCAAGATTTCTCGCTCGACATTCATACTCTCCTTGATCTGAATCTTGTGTATTCTCAATTCTCAAAGTTCCGTCATCAAGTATATTGAATCTCTCTGCAGTTGGATCAATCTCAATACTAACGAAAGAAATACATAATAAAATATTATTGATTGTACATCATGGTTCATGCTGGCAAGGACAGATGAAATTATTCAAGGCTAATCAAGGCTGTTTCTCGGCATTTTTCAGTATTTTTCATGGCTCAACAATAACCAAATTAAAGGTTATTCAATGCCATTTCTCAACATTTTTTCAAGGTCCTAGAGTAGCCAAATTCAGGAATTTTCAAGGCTCCCTACCTTCACTAGTCATAACTGAGACTTTCTGGTCATTACCACCTCCTCCCACTTCCCTTGTAGGGAAGTGGGGGAGAGAGTAATGATCTGAGAGTCCTGGTAAGGACTTTCTTCATGATCTATGGCACATAAAACTATATAGTTAGCATAAAGCACTTCATTTGCATTTTTATTTTTTGAATATTCATGGCTTTTCAAAACTTCCTGGATTACTTTCCAGGATTTCAAGGCCTCAAATGACAGTTTAATTGAAGGCCATTCCTTGAATCCAAGGCCCCATGGGAACTCTGTGTATGTGCGATAACTGGGAATCTGGGCAAGCCATTTTTATTGCACTTTCTAAGTATATCAAGAATAATTCAAGCCTTTGTGGTGAGGATGCATTTAAAAAAAATCCTATATCATCTATACTTGGTCATGGTTTTTATAAAGTTTAAGAGGTCTGAGTACACAAAATGAAAATTATGCGAAGACTCTTCTTAAACTTACAATTATTTATTTATTTATTGGCGTTTAACCCTTTACCCAACGTAACGGCCAAAACCGGCCGGCGCTATTCTCAAAAATCGCCAATTAATTTTCAAAATATGTTCATTTTTTGTCTCAAAAACATAGGTTATGACCCCTCATTGGAACGAGCTGGTCGAGCTCGTTCCAACAAGAGGTCATAACCTATGTTTTTGAGACAAAAAATGAAAAAAATTAGTTATTCAAGAATTTTTTTTGCAAGTGTCGTCTGCTTTTCATGTTAGGTAAAGGGTTAAGGTCACATACTTATGCACAATGGCTAATCGTGACCGTGACAGTTTTACGGGTGGAGGAAGCCGGAGTACCCGGAGAGAACCACCGAGCAACTGTCAGCTCCCCAACATCGTAACTCTGAACTCTGCACCGCAGCACAGGCAGGGTTAGATTGGTTGAAGACATGCGCACCATCGATGTGCAGTACGCCTCAGAACACAGCGTCATCGTGCCCCCATGTAGGCAATCGGGGTGAAGTGTCTTGCCCAAGGACACAACGCGGTTGCCGCAGGTGGGATTCGAACCGAGGACCTCTCCGCTTGCAGCCTGCACCTCTACCAACTGAGCCACCGCGCCCCCTCTTAAACTTACAACTCTAACAAATTTGTTTATAATTGTTCATACTGGAACATCTGCACCTCTATGGCAATCTGACAGTTACCCAGAAATACCCATTACAGTATCAAATTAAATTTGAATGATCATTTCAAACCTGCTAATACATTACCAATGTACCAGTCAAATTGGTCAAACACTATATATACAAAACAATAGCCATTCAATATTTGTATTTTTTTTTAATTCTTGCTTCCAAAACAACAGGTAATGACCACTCATTGAAAATGAGGGTCATAAGTTATGTTTTGGAAGCAAAATAAACATTTTTAGTTAAATATTTTAACCCTTAAAGGTTAACAGTCTCATTATAAACTTGGAAGTTTCATTCTATGTACCATGGCAGTTCTTGATAAGTCTTGTCTGCATATAGGCAGCCAAGATGCCAAAACTTGCCTATAAACAACTACAAAGCCACAGGTTAAGTGTGTCAAAGTGTCGCAAAAATGTTAAACTCTCCTGGCCTTTAACTGGTAGAATGTTAAATTATTTTCAGTCATTAAAGTTTGTTCATTTAAATTTGTCTTGCTAAAATTTATGGGAGAGTGCCCACTCCCATAAATTCTAACAAGAGGCCCCAGGGGGCATGAGGGCGCTCACCTGACATGGTAGCCTAAATATCAACCCAGAGAATTGATTTCAACAAGTTGCATCTGCTCCTCCTAAGAAAAGCTTATACCAACTAGAGGTACTGTGAGCAAGCTCACAAAGAGATATCCCCTGTGCCTGTCAGAACGGAATTATATTGCTTCATGCACATCTTCATATGGAGTTCTTCCATTGTGCTAAGTTTCATGAAAATTCTTCAAACGGTTTAGGAGGAGTTGCGCTTATAAAGATGGACAGACGGACAGACGGACGGATGGACAAGGTGATTCCTATAGACCCCCCCCCCAAACTTTGTTCGTGGGGAGTATAAATATCCAAAGATTCTGACCAGTGGATCTAAAAAAAAAAAGATTTTTAAAGAATATTCCTCATATTGATCCCACAGGGACTTGGCTTTAACAAACTTGAATATCACCCCCCTAAGGATGCTGCAGACCAAATATCAAAACATTCTGAATGCTGGACCTGAAGAAGATTTTTTAAGAAAATTCCTCATTTTGAACTAAGTTACAATTCAAGCTCTCACAGTGAGTCCAAATATGGATCTAGGGGCATGGCTTGAACAAACTTGAATCTCACCATCCTAAGGATGCTGCATAACAAGTATCAAAACATTCCAACTGCTGGATCTGAAGAAGAAGATTTTTAAAGAAAATTCCTCATTTTGAATGAAGTTATCATTCGGGCTCCCACAGTGAGCCCAAATATGGACCTAGGGACATAGCTTGAACAAAATTGAATCTCACCCCCCTAAGGATGCTGCATACCAAATATCAAAACATTCTAACTGCTGGATCTGAAGAAGAAGATTTTTAAAGAAAATTCCTCATTTTGAACTAAGTTATAATTTGGGCTACCACAGTGAGCCCAAATATGAACCCAGGGACTTTGCTTGAACAAACTTGAATCTCACCCCGCTAAGCATGGTGCATATCCAATATCAAAAGATTCTGCCTGCTGAATCTTGAGAAGAAGATTTTCAAAGAAATTTGCCTGAAATGCACTAAGTGCAAATTTGGGCTCCTACACTGAAGTCCAAATATAAACCCAGGGAGCCGATTTGAACAAACTTGAATCAAATCCCCCTCCCCCACCCCCTCCCACCCCCCCACCCCCCACCCCCCCAGGTTGCATACCAAATATCAAAAGATTGTGCCTGCTGGATCTGGAGAAGAAGATTTTTTTTAAGAAATTTGCCGGAAATGCACTAAGTTCAAATTCGGGCTTCTATAGTGAGTCCAAATATGAATCCAAGGGACCGATTTGCACAAACTTGAATCAGATCCACCCCACAATGTTGCATACCAAATATCAAAAGATTCTGCCTGCTGGATCAGGAGAAGAAGATTTTTTCAGAAATTTGCCTGAAATGCACTAAGTTCGAATTTGAGCTTCTATAGTGAGCCCAAATATGAATATAGGGAGCCTATTTGAACAAACTTGAATCAGATCCACCCTACAATGTTGCATACCAAATATCAAAAGATTCTGCCTGCTGGATCTGGAGAAGAAGATTTTTTAATCTTTTTCCCATTGCCTACAGTGTTAAAAAGTGCTGACTCAGCACTTTTTCAAAAGTCCTGAAAAAAAGTACCTTGTGATCAACCGATAGGGATTTTTTTAAACCATTCTATTCTACTGGATAAAAGTAAGCTTTATACAAAATTAGAATTCTCTGTGCCATGTAGTTTTGGAGATATGGCAGTTTTAAGGTTTTTCCTATTTTTAGCTCCCGAAGTTCCCACGGGGCAAGGAGAAAAATTTTTTTGCATCAATCAACTACTTATGACCCATTATCATCTCATATCAAATCTGGTTCAAATCGACCTCACGGTTCTGAAAATAGAAATTTTAGGCGTGGCCAAAATTTTTGCCCATCCCATAACGAAGGCAAATAATGCCCGACAAACTTCTCTTGAACAAACTTGATTCTAAACCTCAAAAGGACTCTGTATACCACATATCAAGTCTCTGCTACTGGTGGTTAATTAGAAGAAGATTTTCAAAAAATTTGGCCATTTTTTCCCCACTTCTCTGCTCAATATGAGCCGAAACCTAATTCACATAAAAATCAAAATGCCCCTATATAACCACTACTGACATGAAATTTAATTAAAATGTGGCCAGTGGTTTAGGAAAAAGAGGCTCAAACACTACCTTCATGCAGGACGACGGACGATGGATGATGGACGGACGGATGGACGGACGGACGATGGACGAAGAGTGATAAGAAAAGCTCACCCTGACTTTCAGTCAGGTGAGCTAAGAAGACATAACCAGGCTACATAATTTTACTTCAAAAATAATTGCAAAGTACACCCATAGAATTAAATCGCATCCCTTGTATTTCAGAATAATGCCCAAATATGAGATTCCTGCTCTCTTCCAGTTGAGAGTTATATATTTATATTTATTGGTGTTTAAGGTCACATACTTATGCACAATGGCTAATCGTGACCGTGACAGTTTTACGGGTGGAGGAAGCCGGAGTACCCGGAGAGAACCACCGAGCAACGACGAGCAGCTGTCAGCTCTCCAACATCGTAACTCTGAACTCTGCACCGCAGCACAGGCAGGGTTAGATTGGTTGAAGACATGCGCACCATCGACGTGCAGTACGCCTCGGTACACAGCGTCATCGTGCCCCCATGTAGGCAATCGGGGTGAAGTGTCTTGCCCAAGGACACAACGCGGTTGCCGCAGGTGGGATTCGAACCGAGGACCTCTCGGCTTGCAGCCTGCACCTCTACCAACTGAGCCACCGCGCCCCCTAGTTGAGAGTTAACCCTTTACCCAACACACGTGATAACAAAATTCATTATTTTAATTATTATTTTTCAAAAATTGTCAAAAAATGTCAACACAACCATATCATGCGATCCCTCATTGGAAAGAGCTCGACCAACGAGCTCATTCCAATGAGGGTGGGGGGGGGGGGATCACATGATATGTTTTCGGTGAAATTTAAAAAAAAAAATTTTTTTTTAACTGCTCACTTTGTAAATTACGTGGGTGGATATACCCAATTCATTAGGTAAAGGGTTATGTGTCATTGGCTAGTTACATCAGGAAAATGGACAAGTATGTCACATGACCAGAAAAATGTTTAACTGAACTTTTGGGAGCAGTTATCATTGGTTATCTCATCTGATTTCTGATCAAAATGTTTTATGTTCGATCTTAACTTGTGCTATCAGCATTGTGTCCTTGTTCTAGATACTTTATCCCATTTACCAAAGTACAAGTACAGTTGTGCAGTGTGCTGACACATACAACAGTTGATGGAATACTTGCCTTCAACCACTGCTAACCTGCTTGTACCAGGTTAGTAAGTTGGAGAGTCTGACAGTTACTCACCACTGTTTGGTTGTTCTCACTCCAAAAATCCATAAAACTGTCCAAAACAATTTTACCTTAGCAGTTGAAAGTGTTGTTGAATACCACCAAACAAACTGAATTTTCAAGCTGTAGGTTGTTACTAGTACCAAAGCAAATTATTCAAAATATTACATGGTTTTTACATGCACCAAATCACAGGAGAACTACTAATACCCTCCAATGAAAAAGGTGCGGGAGGGTGACTGATCCCATAGTACAAGAGTCAACCTCCTGTCCACATATAAGACATTTCACTATGATGGGAAAACCTTGCGAGAGGGTGTATTTTTTTTTTTATTTTTGTAAATATTTCTTTGCCATCAAAAGTTCATGTTCTTGGTTTGCTTTATGTTTAGGCCTCATAATCTACAGAATAGCATGGGTGGTGGTGTATTTCGTTCATTGAGTGCAAAAGGCTTTGCTAAACCATTGCAAAGCCTTGTACTCAAGGCTCAAATTTATCAATTTTATCAACTTGGGTAAAATATCAGACAAAAGCCATCTAATTTTTATTTTTTTAAGTTTACATTGGTTATAAAAAGAGAGCATGCGGCTGCCACAAGGACCAAAGTGGGAGGGCCTGAGAAACAGGTTTTTAGCTTTTTTAGACCTAACAAGTACCATTAAAGTTGTAAATAAATAGAGTTCCGTGTGTATAATTCACAGTTTCAGAAATTATTAGAGTAAACAGGATCTTCGGTTTTGTACACTCGAATAACCCACCTGAACAACAAACTTATGAAAGTTATTTTACATGAAAATGTTTAACCAGTATGAATCTGGAAATTTTAATACATTTTTGATACACTTTGACAGTCAGCATTCTGTGGCTTTGCTGTTGTTTTGAGGCAAGTTTTGGATACCGAGAAGCAACTGCCAAGGTACACAAAATGAAACTTTGAAGTTCACCTAAAGATTGCATGTTGGAAAATCTAGGTGTTTTGCTGAAGTAAAAGGTGATCAAAGTTGAAAATAGGCCTTCAAGGGTTAAGAAATGATCAGCTATAAGTGGTAACCTTTGTACATAGGAATGGAATGAGGTTTCTTTTTCGCAAATTTCTGGAAAGGTCCCAGAATTAATATTATAGAATTGTAAGCTTTGCACTAAGGTTTAATACCTGGAATGGGAATTTCAGATCTCTGTGGCTCCGGGATTTAAATAACAGGAAATTCATAAAACATGGCATCAATTATAGTGTAGGAGATTACGACAAATGTCAATTTCTTCTGAGATCAACATCTCCATTGGAGCTATGGTTTAATCTCCCGAACAGGAATTTCCCTCTTACAGGTTCTGAAAATGAGTGCTAATGCTCGGAAAGCTCACAGACTAGAATTGGGAATCAAAGGTTGATTCCAAGTTCTGTCCTATGAATTTCCAGGATATAGGGACTGATATTCAGACATGACAACCGGAAAATTCCCGGCATTGTGACTGACTTTCAAAAACGAGAACTAGAAAATTCCCGTTCCCAGTGTTAAACCCTACTTTGCAGAAATTTTTTTAAACTATTCTGATCAAACTATGATTTGTTGTGCAACAGTCCATCAGATATATTTTAGTTTTTATCATTTTACCTCAACAACGAAATTTGTGCATTTGTAAGTTTGATCAGAAATTGATTGTTAATTTGATGAGAAATCAATTAACCTGTTAGAGCTGGGAGATTTTGAATTTTCAGATTCGGTTTCGGCTTGGTTTCAGGAAAAAAAACCTTGGTTTCGGTTCAGTTCTTTTATGTGTTATATAGAGGATATGAAATGAGTGTTTTTCTGATATGATATTTATGAAACGAGCCTAAGAATTTTCCGTTTGGGCGAGCCTTTGGCGAGTCCCAAACGGAAAATTTGGACGAGTTTAATAAATATCATATGAGAAAAACACTTATTTCATATTCTATTTATCATATGATACACATGTGCACAAAGTAACGACTTAGTATGACCTGTTAACCCTTTACCTAACGTGTGTTGCAGACAACACTTGGAAAAAACATCATCATATAACTAAAAAATTTCATTTTTTGCTTCCAAAACATAGGTTATGACTCCTCATTGGATTGTGCGCGATGCGCTCGTTCCAGTGAGGGGTCATAACCTATATTTTGGAAGCAAAAAATGAAAAATTTTCGGATATAGGACTGACCGGTTTGGTTGTTATGTTAGGTAAAGGCTTAATGCAATATAACCCAACCTAAATAGGACAGATAACGTAAATTCTCCCTACACAAATTATGCAACTGCGACCCAGTTGTATTTAGTTCAGCCAATCAAACTGTCCATATTTGAAATTGACCAATGAAATCTTTCAACCCCAATTATGAAAATATTTAAATTTTATAGTAAATTTCCTTTCTTATACCTACCACAATAGTTTATTACAGGCTTGCACTACAGTGGAAGTCCCTAACTCGGAAAATATACTCTCTATTTTGGTCTTTCCCAAGCAATTTTGGAAAGAAAAGTGGTGCAAAAGCACCAAGAAAAAATAAGCCAAAACTGGGTCGAGTGCAACCGGCGCAGACCCAGTAGGGGACGCTCTCTTCCAAGTACAACTCCACGACTTCCGTTGCCAGTGCGCATATGCGTCACTAAAGACTCATTCTTTTTGAATCCGCCAACGTTAGAGTTATGTGATCAGCGTGGGAGGAAGGATTCTTACCCGTATAAGAAAACGGGAGGGCCTCCATGTAAACAAATGTGGTAGGTATAAAAAGAAAGGAAATTTACTATAAATTTTAAATTTCTTATCAACCTACCTACAATTGTTTACTACAGGCTGAATAGACAATAGGCTGGAGGGAATCGCATAACCAACCCACACATAACCCAATTGCACTGGAACCGTGAACAGAGGAAGAGGTCCTGAGGCTTATCAACCATAGCATCACAATCATTAGTAAAAGACAACGAGAGACGAGGCATATGGGTCTGTGTGACACACAGACAGAAAAGGGCAGTAACAGCACAGAGCTGGAACTGACCTGCAAGAAGCCTAATGGCTAGGGCAGACAACAGCCTGAGCAGAAGAAATAGGGCCCAATGAAAAAAGGTCCTCCAACTGCTCCTGCAACTGACGCAGATAGAAGGTGGAGAAAGTAGAGGCATTTCTCCAGTAGGCTGCCTGCATAACATCCAATAACTTGACAGAGTTAGAATAAGCCCAAGAGGTAGACAATGCACGCAACTCGTGGGCAGAAATACAATTGGTAATACAATCGCCAGCTGCTAAATGAGCATAAGCCGTACTAATAGCAAGACAAATCCATCGCGAAATGGATTGAGGAGAGATCTGCTGTCGAGCAGGAATAAGAGACAGAAAAAACCGTTTCCTGCCTTTCTGTATGAATTGTGTCCAATTGAGATAAATGCAAATAGCACTAACCGGACAGAGTAAAGGGCGATTACCCTCAACAGAAGGAAGAGCCCTGACACAGATAGGAGGAGGAGTAGTCTCTGGTATCTGATTCTTGGCCAGAAAGGAGCAATCAGTGGTAAAAGTAACACTGTTGGGAGAGCTCCTGAAAAAGGGCGGGTCAACCGAGAGGGCGTGAAGCTCACTATCCCGTCTGGCAGAAGCAAAAGCCATCAGAAAAGCTGTCTTATATGTGAGAAACGCATATCCACCTGGGATAAAGGTTCGAATGGTGCCCCCAAATCCCCCCCCCCACCCCCAAGCAAAGCAGCACCCACGAAAGATTCCATCGTGGGGTAAGCTGCAAAGTCCAAGGCCTTTTCAAAGAAAAGTGCCTAACAAGCTTGGAGAGGTAAGGATTAGTGCCGATACGATGCTTCCCCACATAAGAAAAAGTCTCTGAAAGCATGGACCTGTAACCCTTGATGGTAACAGGCTGGAGACCCCGAGAATCACACAGATATACCAGAAACTCCGCAATCTGTGAAATCGAAGGATTGGCATAATCAACAGAGTGATCTGCACACCATCGACAGAAGACCTTCCACGTAGCTGCATAAGCTAAACCAGTGGAGTGCCTCTTTGACGAAGAAATGCACTCCACTGCTCGTCTCAAAAAACCTCTATGGAGGAGACAGGACCTGACGAAAGATATGCATGAAGGCACAATGAAGTTGGGTCGGCGTGAAACCTCCTCGGGTGACCTTGGCAAAGAAGGTCGCGATGTAGAGGGAGACGTGCCGGAACGCCGCCATCAGCAAGTGGAGCCGATTGATCCACACCCGCTGAGGCGACAGGGGAGCGATCAGAATGATTCGACAACTGCAGGTTCGAATTTTGGCTAGAACCTGAGGCAGAATCGGAACCGGCGGGAAGGCTTAACCGACTAGACCATCCTAATCGAGTGACAGAGCGTCCACGGCAAAAGCCAGAGGATCTGGACACGGGGACACGAAAGTGTCCACCTGATGGTTCCAACGATTCGCAAAGAGATTGATGTGGGGACGACCCCAGAGATCGCAAAGAGACTGGAACACTGCCCTGTGGAGCATCCACTCTGTGGAAATGACCCTGCCTCATCGGGACAGGGAGTCGGCTAGGATGTTCAGACGACCGGGAATGTGATGAACAACCACCCCGGCGTTGACATCCTGAGTGAGCAGTAGAAGATCCCGAGCCAATTCGTACATTGGAACAGAGTGCGTGCCACCCTGGTTCTGAATGTAAGCAACCACTGTCGAATTGTCGGACAACAGAAGGACCTGGTGATTCGACAGGTGAGGGATCCATTGCCTGAAACTCAGAAGAAGAGCAAGAAGCTCCTTCTGGTTGATGTGTAGAGCTACCTGATCCTGGTCCCACATCCCATGAAGGGATAGACCTAGAGGATGCAACGTCGCACCCCATCCGAGATCGCTGGCATCTGCCATCAGAGTGCGATCAGACGTGGGTAAGTCCAGCGGAACACCCTGCATAAGCCACTGAACATCCGTCCAGGGGAGAAGGTGAGGATGAAGAGATTCTGGTAACTGAAGCACCAGATCCAGAGAATCGACATTTGGCCTCCAACGACTGAGCAGAAAGTGTTGGAGAGGTCTGACATGCAGCCGACCTAGAGGAATGGGATCCGTCACCGAACCGCAGAGACCGAGCAGCCGGAGAATACTCCGTGCCGTCGCAGATGTGGACTCGGACAGTCAGAGCAAAAGCTGAGAGATTCACAGCCCTGGCCTGGGGAGCCGCCACCGTATTGAATTGAGTGCGGAAGGCCATCCCCAGATGACAAAACGACTGAGAAGGGACCAGATCCGACTTCTCCTCGTTGACTCTGAATCCTAGCGACGTGAGCAAGCTCAACAGAGTGGCGACATCAAACTCCAGTAAGGCAGCATTGGAATGCCTCTGGAGGATATCGTCTAGATATGCCGAAGTAGTCACCCTGGACCGTGTGCGATGGAAAGCTATCACATGCGACATCAGTCTGGTGAAGGCCCAAGGAGCCAGGTTGAGGCCGAAAGGCATGGCCTTGAACTGGTAAACTCGCCCAAGAAAAACGAACCTGAGATACTTCCGCGGCGCCCGATGAATCGTAACGTGAAAGTAAGCGTCCCGCAGGTCGATGCTGGAAACGAAATCACCCTGGTGAATGGAACGGCAGACCGACCTGAAAGTCTCCATGCTGAACTTGGGAGTAATGATAGACTGGTTCAGGATACTCAGATCGATAACTGGTCGGAGTCGGCCGTCCTTCTTTGGCACCAAGAACAGGCGGGAATAAAACCCCACTGACTGAATGTTCTTGATGACCTCGATCACCCCCTTTGCCAAGAGATTGTCTATCTCAAAAATTTCCCGACGTAAAACATCTGAAGGAACTGTGGTTGGAAGAGGCAATCTGGACAGAGTGGGGTGCCTCCAGAAGGATATTCGCAGCCCGGACCGAAAAACATCTAACACCCAAGGATCGGATGTGATGGTGGCCCAACGGTCTGCGAACTCTGCTATCCTTCCTCCAACCTGGGACAAATCGAGGTGAGGACCTTCATTTCGAGCCCCGACGAGGCCTGCAAGAGGAGAAACCACCTCCTCTACTGTATGAAGAATCCTGAGACTTCCCTCTAGCCTGCTGACGCTTACCCTTACCCCATGAGTAAGAAGTAGAAGCGGTGGCAGAATGATCAGCCCTATGCTTCATCGAGGAAGCAGAAGGGTACTTGTTAGGCTTTGAATGGCCCCTTTCTCCCCTACAAGGCTGAACAAGCTGACGAAACAGCAGCTGATCTTTGGAATGACGTAGGACGTCATCCCGGACCGTTGACACAGAACCATGGAACTGTTGCGGACCTGCCGAAGAAGCAGATCAAAGAGCAGCACGCTGCTCCTCAGGAAGGGATCGGCCTGTGTCCAGCACAGAGTCCCTTCGAACTAGTTCCAAATTTTCGCCATGTTACAGGCATGCATGTAAGATGCATGAGTGGCTTGGACAGCACACGCAAAGAAGCCTGTACATCGTCAAACTTATCTGGAGGCAGATAAGCAGCTAAGGCAGAGACGACGTGATCTGAGAGAGAAAGCATACCCAGCATCTGTCTCGATAAGCCCAATGTGGACTCCAGAGTCATCATAGGAATGATGGCAGACTTGGGCTTGGAAAACCCGAGGGAATTGGAGTCCGGATCCAAAACCATCAAAGTCTGGCAGACTGACGAATTGGCGGAATCGTAGGAACGATAACGCACCAGAGGCAAAAAGGTGTCAACCCTGGTGAAGAACGGAGCCTTCATAGCCTTGGAACTCAGCTTAGAGCCCAAAGCTGAAAATGCTTCAACCACCTGTACCGACTGGCACGGTCGAAGATGCCCAGAAGCAGGTTGCTCCACAGGCTGTAGGCACGCGACCGATGATCGCGGCCTGGCTGACACTGTCGACTGGTTTGATGGTTTGAGATCTGGAAGGAACCCAAACATAAAGTCAAGAGCTGCCCCCAAGTCAGAAGACTGCTGGCTCTAACATCAAGCATGTCTGACTCCTCCCCTGAGTCGGAAGACACATAGCCCATCGTGGGCAAACCAGCCGACGCCTCCCATGGTGTAGGAACACCAAGGGGATCAGAAAGCGGCCTGTTTCCAATCCCGGGAGGCGGCGCCATAGGGGGCGTCTGGAAACCGCTCACTGCCTCGCTGCAAGCAACGGGAAGGCTCATGGACAGAACCTGAGTGAGTAAGGAGAGGGCCTCCCTAAGCTCACTGCCTGTCCCGGCCGGTTCGACATGGGGACGAACCAGCAAAGTGGCTTCACCTCTGACCCTCTTAACCAGCGAAGGGTCACGATCCTCCAAAACACCTGAAGCGGGGCGACAGGCGGCAGCCGAAACATCTGAAGGCAGACGTGTATAGGGGTATGACACACCCAGAGGATCAACATAGTGGGAACTCAGGAGAGTCGCCGTGGACCTCTGCGGCGCAGAAGGTCCAGGCTGCACAGAAGACGTTGGTCCCTCAAAACTGGTCGTGTGACCAGAATGGGTGGACAGAAATGCCACGGAGTTCATAGTGTCCCCACTATGAACATCTGAATCCAATGATAAAACTGTGGTGCTCGACGGCACAGAGACCACAGTAGAGGGTTCGGCCGGCAGCCCTTTCCAACTTCGACGAGTTGAAGCCAGGGAAAGCTGAGGCCGATATCCCACGTCCACACTACCAGACATCCATGCAGGGATAAGCCTAGGCCGGCTGAAACCGAAGATGTAGCAGACGGACCAGCAGTAATAGTAGATACGTCAGGAGTCGTTGAGGTTGGTGGAATTGTGGAGAGAGCACCTCAGCTCGGCTCCGAAGGAGGAGTCACAACCCTAGTGACAGCCTCAGATGTCGGCTGGAGGGGGACCGCAGTCCCGGAACCAGGCACCTCTTCACCAGACAACTCAACGGCTCCCGCAGTATCCACTACAGGAATAGACTGCACATCCCCCATGGAGGAGGAATAACTCTCACCAGACATGGTCGGTTCGGGAGCCCCCGAACGACCACGTTCCCCTTTCCCGCGGGAGCGGGAGGTATGGCCACGAGAACGCACAACACAGTTCACGGACACCCAGAAAGTGGATGACCACGATCCACAGAGACCACAGGGTCGATCGGCCGAACGCCCATTGCAAGAGGAGCAGGAAGCATGCAAATCGTCCACATGCTTAGGAAGCAAACATTGCCCACAAGGAATAGTCCTGGGCATGATAGAAGTGAGAGAAGCAGAGAAGGTGAATTCAGAAGAAAACAGAAGAACACCCCCAAAGAAGAGAGAAAGGTGACAGAACAATAGACCCCTGATGGTCGACCGGGAACCAAACAACAGAAGGACCACTCTCAAAGGAGAGAAGAGAATCTGTAAAAAAGGTATCCCGCTGACACCTAACTCTAACACAATTAACAAAATGAACAATTTTAACATTTACTATAATTGTGACAAATTAAAGTCCAAAACCGCATGGCTCACGAAAATTGCGCACGACTCGGATAAAGAAAAAATAATACATTATGGATAATAATTGTATAGAGAATTTTAATGAAAGTGTCAATGACACTGTAGCTCAACTTGTCAAGACAAAGACATGTACATGTATAGTATGTGACACAGCAATGACAAACATCTAGGTAATGACCTGATAACAAAGATACATATAAAGTATTGTAACGGTCTGAACATAAATACTGACCGTTGCCTGTAACAAATGTATAGGTAAAGTATTGTAAAGGTGGGTGACAGTCAGATGCTAAACGAGAAAAGAAATCTTTGAGTCCCAGAGTGGGTCTGACTGAACCCCAAAATATTTGTTCTCATAGCACAGTGATAACAAAGGCACCCCAAAACACACTCATTCCTGTCCCAAGGTGAAAACAAAGGTACCCAAGAAGTTTTGTGAAGATCAGTTCACAAATATGAGCTGTGTAGAAGTTGTGACAAAAAACTGATTGGACCTAATTTCGGTACAAAATGGCCACTGGCAGCCATCTTGAATTTTGGACCTCACTCAGAAACACTTGTTCTCGTCCCAAGGTGATAACAAAGATACCCAAGAAGTTTTGTGAAGATCGGTTCGTAAATACAGCCTCTAGCCCAAGCCGTATTGACATGTGCACTGACAGTGTATAAGTAGCACTGAATAAATCAAAGTTCATCTAATTTGCATAATTTCTGCTTGAGAAAAAAACCTGTACTATATGTGATGTATTCCATGTTACTAAACATTCATACACAAATTTATTCAAATCAGAACTTTCATACAGAAGTTCTGTACAAAAGACTGATTGTACTAATTTTGGTACAAAATGGCTGCTGGTGGCCATCTTGAATTTTGGACCACACCCAAAAACACTCGTTCTCATCCCACGGTGATAACAAAGGTACCCAAGAAGTTTCGTAAAGATCGGTTCATAAATGCGGCCTCTAGCCTGAGCCGTATAGAAGTTGTGTACAAAAAACTGATTAGACCTAATTTCGGTACAAAAAGGCCACTGGCAGCCATCTTGAATTTTGGACCGCATCCAGAAACACTCGTTCTCATCCCAAGGTGATAACAAAGGTATCCAAGACGTTTCGTGAAGATCGGTTCATAAATACAGACTCTAGCCCGAGCCGCATTGACATGTGTACTTACTGTGTGTAAGTAGCACTGAAAAAATCAAAGTTCATCTAATTTGCATAATTTCTGCACGAGAAAAAAAACCGTATTATATGTGATGTATCCCATGGTACTAAACATTCACACAAAAAATTATTCAAATCAGCTCTTTCATATGGAAGTTCTGTGCAAAAATCTGATTGCACCAAATTTTGTACAAAATGGCTGCCATCGGCCATCTTGAATTTCGGACCGGACCCCAAAACACTCGTTCTCGTCCCACGGTGATAACAAAGGTACTCAAGGAGTTTCGTAAAGATCGGTTCATAAATACAGCCTCTAGCCCAAGCCGTATTGGCATTTGCACTTACAGTGCTGAAAGTAACACCAAAAAACATCAAAGTTAGTCAAATTTGCATAATTTCTGCACGAGAAAAAAAAACGTACTATATGTGATATATTCCATGTTACTAAACATTCATACAAAAATTTATTCAAATCAGAACCTTCATACAGAAGTTCTGTACAAAAGACTGATTGCACTAATTTTGGTACAAAATGGCTGCTGGTGGCCATCTTGAATTTCGGACCACACCCAAAAACACTCGTTCTCATCCCACGGTGATAACAAAGGTACCCAAGAAGTTTCGTAAAGATCGGTTCATAAATACGGCCTCTAGCCTGAGCCATATAGAAGTTGTGTACAAAAAACTGATTAGACCAAATTTCGGTACAAAATGGCCACTGGCAGCCATCTTGAATTTTGGACCGCACCCAGAAACACTCGTTCTCATCCCAAGGTGATAACAAAGGTACCCAAGACGTTTCGTGAAGATCGGTTCATAAATACAGACTCTAGCCCGAGCCGTATTGACATGTGTACTTACTGTGTGTAAGTAGCACTGAAAAAATCAAAGTTCATCTAATTTGCATAATTTCTGCACGAGAAAAAAACCCGTATTATATGTGATGTATCCCATGGTACTACTAAACATTCACACAAAAAATTATTCAAATCAGCGCTTTCATATGGAAGTTTTGTGCAAAAATCTGATTGCACCAAATTTTTTACAAAATGGCTGCCATCGGCCATCTTGAATTTCGGACCGGACCCAAAGACACTCGATCTCATTTCACGGTGATAACAAAGGTACCCAAGGAGTTTCGTAAAGATCGGTTCATAAATATGGCCTCTAGCCCGAGCCGTATTGGCATTTGCACTTACAGTGCTGAAAGTTACACCAAAAAACATCAAAGTTAAGTCTAATTTCCATAATTTACGCACGAGAAAAAAACCCGTATTATATGTGATGTATCCCATGGTACTAAACATTCATACAAAAAATTATTCAAATCAGAGCTTTCATATGGAAGTTCTGTACAAAAAACAGATTTCTGCATCGTCGGTACAAAATGTCGGCTGGCAGCCATCTTAAATTTCGGACCACACCCAAAAACACTCGTTCTCGTCCCACAGTCATAACAAAGGTACCCAGGAAGTTTCGTAAAGATCGGTTCATAAATACGGCCTCTAGCCCGAGCCATAGCCAATTGTTGACGTATGGACAGACGGACGACGGGCCATGACAATAGCTCAAATTTGACTTCGTCAAAGTTGAGCTAATAAAAAACAGTTCCTGATAAGAAAAGGATACTTGGATCCAACTTGATGCAGGAGACACACAATCAACGAGCAGGATGAACACTGATACTAGTGCTGAGAAGAACATCTCGTCACATGGCGGACGAAAAAAAAGAATGAGTCTTTAGCGATGCATATGCGCACTGGCAACGGAAGTCCTGGAGTTGTACTTGGAAGAGAGCATCCCCTACTGGGTCTGCACCGGTTGCACTCGACCCAGTTTTGGCTTATTTTTTCTTGGTGCTTTTGCACCACTTTTCTTTCCCAAATTGCTTGGGAAAGACCAAAATAGAGAGTATATTTTCTGAGTTAGGGACTTCCACTGTCGTGCAAGCCTGTAGTAAACAATTGTAGGTAGCTTGATAAGAAATGGCCCAGTTGTATTTTGTTCAGCCAATCAAATTGTCTAGTTTTGAAATTGAGCAATGAATTCGACGGAAGGCTTTATTTATCACTGATTAATATGAAAGCAAAATATCAAATGTTTTAAAGTGAACAAAACGGATGAGTCATATGATAAAAACTGATAGTAAATAACACTTCAGGTTCCTTAACTTGGAAAAATCCACAATAGTTTGTAGGACACCACTCACCACAAAAGCTTTGTCTGTATTGGGTTCAGTCTAACTTCCCTTTGGATTCTAGGGGATCAGTTTCCATGCCTAATCAGTCAGAAAAAACATAACTCAGGGTAAGAAATGAATAAGGTTCATGGAAACTATGTTGTGCTCTCACTGTCACATTTTCTCTCTTATCGACACGTCTGGTAGATAGTGTTCACCTGATTACCAAAAATGGTTGCTGACCGATTACTGGTTATTTGAGCCCACGATCGGACGATTCTGATGCCGGTTCCGATTATAATACCGTGCAGTACTAGACAAGTTCAGGCCAGAAAGAACTACATTAAATTGAACATTTTTCACACTGTTAAACTTTGTTGACTGGGGTTGCAGTAAAATTAGCAGTAGAGCACACTTGGACAGTAAATGTGGCTTTCAGAGCCACGCTTACCACCCAAGTGCATGCAACTGGTAATTTTACTGTGACCGGAGTCAATGGAGTGCAACCTTCACTTTTCCGGTATGAACTGGTGATTGCCGCAAGTACGCTCAATTGTAAGCTTTACATGTCGTTTAACTTGTATATCCCATAAAGGGGCATCTAGAGAGATTAAGAATACACATTGTTGTTGTTTCTCAACTTTATTGAATGGTATCATCGACATCATTTTACGTTGACAATTGAACAACTGCAGAAGATAATAAAATGTGGTTAATGAATCATCACAAAATGCTTGTCAACAATCGGTTGAACTGATGTTCCAGGAGCCGTTGCCATTGTCATCCGATTGCCCTAAATTGGCCGATTGTGGTGACCGGTGCCGATCATCGGTTGAACACTACCAGTTGACGAGTCAATAAAGGAGAAAAAGTGATGATGAAAACACAATGTATTTGCATATTTGTCCCTTTGCCAGATAGACTAAGTGACGAGAGTATTGGACGCTAGTCCAGCTCCATCCTAGTCAAACAGTTTGATCAGTTTATGCACAAACACAGTAAAACTGTTCGGCCTGCTTTTGCTGGGTCTTGCGGTTTGGTTTTCTGGTTTGCAGCAAAAACGGGAACAGAAAACCAAAAAAATGCCCAGCCCAATAGCATATTATTAATGGCAGTGATTAGTTGATTATAAAAACTGATAATCATGACAGGCCTGGAAATTACCTAAACATATTTTTTTCAAGCAGTTTTCATGACATTTCCAAGACCGATTCATTTTCAAGCACTTTCTCAAAACCAGAATTTCAGTTTTGACCCTTCACCCAACACACACGATATCAAAATTTATTATTACAATTATTTTTTTTTAATTGTTCAAGAATGTCAACAAAAAATTGGTGTCAACCCAACAGGGCAAATCCCAACAATATGAATTCGT
The DNA here is from genome assembly GCA_031216915.1 of Pictodentalium vernedei. Lineage (NCBI taxonomy): Eukaryota > Metazoa > Mollusca > Scaphopoda > Dentaliida > Dentaliidae > Pictodentalium > Pictodentalium vernedei. The sequence goes on from CM062291.1 coordinate 241,859,621, forward strand.
AAAATATTTCAACAAGACAATTGCAACAAGGTGAATCCCAACAAGACAAAAAGTTTTATTTTAAAAAAGAAATCAAATTTGTATGGTTATGCTATCTAGGGTATTTGGTGTGAATTTTACCCTTCCTTTGACAGTTGCTGAGCAGTGATTAATTTTTGACTCATCTCTTGAGATTGCTGAAAATCATTTTTAAATTATCTGACTTGAGGTAGAGTTTATTTCAATATGTGTGTTTTGTTTTGTTTTTTTTATTCTTTTGGGGGTTTTTTGTTTAAAGTTTTGTGGGTGAAAAAATACAAACATTTTAGCATGTACTGTCTAATATTAATGTGTGGCAACTTTGTTAATTGAAGTCTCTTTATCTGACAGTAAGCTTTTGTAAACAGTTTATGACGCAATAATCACAAACATGAAGAACTAGCAATACTTGTGTCTCTCTTGTCTCAGCAACAATACTTTGTGTCCACTAAATACAATGCAAAGAGTCAGTCTGTAAATTTGCTTATCAATTTAAGAAAAAATTGTAAATAACACGCACATGTAAATAGTGCCAAGGAGAGGAAATTCAGGCCCCAGGGTCAATTCTGTGATGCCCCCCACCCCCTTTTCAAAAGTGTAAGGATACTGATGCAGATGCCGAGGGCCACAACCACTGAAGGCACGAGGGATGATAGGTGGCGGGAAGTGGGGGGGGGGGGGGGGGTGAGAGGGTTCTCTCCTCAAGAAAATTTTGAAATGATTTATTAAGGTATTAAAAGGAGACTTCTGGCAGCTTTTGGGATGAAAAATCACATTATTTTTTTGTGTCAACATAACCTTTTTTAGCAGCATGTGTTCATCAGTCAGTATCCAGTAACCTAGAGTTATAGCTTTTGACTGCACAATTCTTGAAATGATAACACTGAGTCTGGTGCAAATATATATAGATGTCTATTAACTTATTAAGCACCTCCACAGGACACTCCCATTCCTTCTTTACATGAGTGGCAACTAGTATTCCAATACAACAGGCAACTTATCTTGCGGATTCTCGCTTGGGGATCTGGGGCCCAGGCTTGGCACAGGAGTCAGAACTTTGGGAGACTCAGGCCTGACCCAAGAATCCTGGACTCCTGGGCCAAGCCCAGGCCCCCCCAAAGTTCCAGGTCCCAGGGTTATTACTCCAGGCCCATTACCACAGGCCTCTCTCCCTCTCCCCAGCCTTGCATGTAAAATTCCTATAAACAGGGTTAAAAGTTATAAACATGATGGTACTTTTATATTGCTACTCATAATTTTCACTTGCATGTTATTTACACTTTGTCTAACATTGAGTAGCATATTCACAGTTCAGTGATGATTTATTTATTTATTTATTTATTGGTGTTTAAGGTCATATTCTTATGCACAATGGCTGATGATGACCGTGACAGTTTTACGGGTGCAGGAAGCCGGAGTACCCAAAGAGAACCAATGACCAACGACGAGCAGCTGCCAGCTCCCCAATATCATAACTCCACACTGCAGCACAGGCAGGGTTAGACTGGTTGAAGACATGTGCACCATTGCCGTGTAATATGTCTTAGTACACAGTGTCATTGTGCCCCCATGTGGACAATTGGGGTTAAGTGCCTTGCCCAAGGACATGGCGCGGGAGTCCGAATTGATCGCTCAGACAGTCACCCATCCAATGATTAACCGGGCTCGATGTTGCTTAACTTTGATGATCAGATGAGAACCGGTTAATGCAACGCCACCGCATCCTGTTCAGTGATGAGTGCTCCCCAATGTTGCAGAACTGCAAATCTGCTTCTCAATTTTATAAAGCTCAAATAACATGTTTTAAATGTTTAAAACCTATTTTCTTTAATATATGGTACATAATGCAAACTACTTAATTTTTTTTTGTAATAAGAGTGTGTTTTTATGAAGTTTTGGAAGTTCATTTATAATAAATTAAATATTTGAAATAAATCATTTTTTTTCTTGAAAAATAAATTTCACTTCAAAATGCACTTGTCCTGAACATTTTTGCACTAAACATCAAAATAAATGGATTACATAGTCATTTTAATTAAATTTGTCTTGTTGGGATTGCCTTGTTGCAACGACCATTTTTGACATAAACTAAGAAATTATCATGACAATCAAACTCCCTTTGTTTATAAACTTATCTGGCCCCAGTACATCCAATATTGTCAATTATTTTATTATATTTTGTTTGACAGAGCGCCACAAGTTCTGTCAAACAAGATTTAGGGAAATAAATGTGTACTTTATCTCTAGAATACATGAAGGCGGCCAAACCCCACTAAATTGAATACTCTTGTTAACTGAATATGTTCATTGGCAATGTTAACTGAATATGTTCACTGGTAAAGGGGATATTCAATTAACCTGTTCAACTGTACATATATATTATAGAAAATACTGTACATACTTGTTATGCAGCCATTCAATTTCTGGATCGGGAATTCCTTCTGCTTTACAAGAAAAATATACTGTGTTTCCCTCTGCTACATCAATATCTCTTGGTTCTAATGTAAAGTGAGGCATTTCTGAAATATAGACTAATTGCAACTAAAAGCGGACATCCTCATCTTGACATTATACTGAGTCATTCTACTAAGTTACAATGAAATCCCTTCACAAATACGACCTGTAGTCTGTACTAAAGTTTTTTGGGTTTTGGGCTCGGGAAGCCATCATGGTTGAATGATCAAGACCAAAAAGGGGCATTGTCATCTGGGTATAATCTGGAGTGATCCTACGAAGTTACAATGAAATCCCTTCATATATATGACCTATAGACTGTGCTCAAGGTTTTTCGGGATTTGGGCCTCTGAAGCCATCACAGTTGACCAATCATGACCAAAAGGGGATGTCATCGTCTAGGCATTATATGAAGTCAACCTAACAAGTTACAATGAAATTCTTCCATAAATGATCGTCACCAAAAGGGGACGTTCTCATCTAGACATTATTTGGAGTCATCCTACCAAGCTACATTGAAATCCCTTCATAAATATGACCTGTAGACTGTGCTAAAGGTTCTTGGGCTCTGGACTCCTGTAGCCGTCACAGTTGCCAATCGTGTCCAAAAGGGGACGTTCTCATCTTGACATATGAAATCAACCTACCAAATTACTATGAAATCCCTTCATATATATGACCTGTAGATTGTGCTAAAGGTTTTCGGGTTTTGGGCTCGAGCAGTCGTCACGGTTGACAGATCGTGACCAAATGGGGAAGTTCTCATCTAGACATCATACGGAGTCATCCTACCAAGTTACAATGAAATCACTTCATAAATACGACCTGTAGACTGTGCTAATGGTTTTGGGGTTTTAGACTCGGGCAGCCATACCGGTTGACCGATCATGACTAAAAGGGGACGTTCTCATCTAGACATGACCCCAAACCTGCAAATGAAATTTTGTGATGATCAGACAAGAACTACGAGGTGTAGCCTGTGCTAAAGGAAAAGTGAACAGACTCACAGATTCACAGACTAACAGACTTCCGCAGGCGTGATGGCAACAGCTTATCTTGACTTTGTCAAGTTAAGCTAAAAATGCAATGCCCCTTCAGGACCATCACTCACACAAACTTTCACTTGAATTGGCCAAGTGCTTTTGGAGGAAAAGTTCAAAACGTGGTGTTGACGGATGACAGATGTGTCGGATGAACGACGGACAGAGAGCGATTAGATAACCTCAACTTGACTTCGTCAAGGTGAGCTAAAAACAACTCATTCTTCAGTGTTCTCTTGTAACCCAATTATGATTGTCAACAAAAGGAAACCCCATTACACATGTGCATTGTATACAGCACTTGTAACTTCATCAATCATCTGTCATGAATTATACATAAGACATGCCTCCAAAATTTTCATATAGTCCAATGCTGCCAATAATATGAAAATTAGTAAAGTGTCAGACAACTGTTGTGCTAACAACAGGAAACTCATTGTTTGAAAATTTGGTGGTGATTTTCTTATGTAAGCTTGCATCCGGTGAATCTATATCAGAAGGTTGAATGATATTTATTATCAAAACAAAGTGACACAAGTTCCAACTCAATGCAAGAAACAAACATCTTTATTACTTGTCATTTGTGCTGGGGAGTCCATGTGCTTGAAAGATGTTTAAAAGTATTCTCCCTTAATGTGCAGAAGTACATTTGTAGTTACTTTGTACCATTATCTACTGAATTATGTTAAAAAAAAATCCCCTGTAGAAATCTCACTATTTTTTGCTCAATCTCACAATTTGAAACGCTAAATCTCATTAGTTTCCTCAAGCTGAGGTTAATATGTCTGAGCACCTAATTTCACTTCGCTACATGATTCGCATGGTCCATTTTTGCGAGAATCATTCTTGATTCGCTAAAAAACTAGAAAAATGCAGATCCGAATCTAACTCATCTTTCAATCTGGAGCGCAATGCACTAACCAATGAGCCACCACACTGCATTTCACCATGATGCTGACCAATCAAGTACTGGTATAGCATTTCAATTGATTTATCTAATGGCTGTGCATGAATATCTCGTAATTGAATAGGCCTGTTAATTAACTATACCTTCCAAACAGCAACCTATTTATAATACATTCACAACATTCACTTCACTAATACAAACTGTATATAGGTTAAAGAGCAAACACCTTTTAACGGAATAAAAACTCTTGTAAAATGTTAATCAATTACCCGAAAAATAACCAAATTCTGCTTGTTTATAGACCTACCTCAGGTCTCAGTACGTCCAATACAGGCATTTAATCTAATATAATATATACATATCTGAGCTCTGTCAAATAAGAGGCCTGCATCACAAAGCGCTGCTAATGCCCCGATCTGCAAACAATTTTCTAAGTCGTAAGAGTGAAAAAGGGCCATAACTCTGGAAAAAAAGTCTGGAAGAAACTCAAGCTACACAGGTATCGTTCCCCCATGATGCTCTATCACAACACCAAATATCATTCAAATTGGAGTAGCAGTGGCTGAGATACAAGGGAAAATGTTGGTACAGATGGATGGATGGAGACAGACAGACAAACGGATAGACGGAGGTCTCCACTAGAAACCCCTTCGACTTTTCAAGTCAGGGGCATAATGAGATATAATAGAACAAATGCTCAGTTTACCTCCAGAACAAAGAATAGTGGCCTGATACCTGTTAATTGTATACTCCTATTAATTGAAGTTTTCACTGGCAAAGTGGCTATTCAATTAACAGGGTTCCATTGTACAACAAAACTTGACTGTCACAAAGGTAATAACTCTTACAAAGGTAAGATAAGTCTAATGCCAAGATCCCAACTGGCAACATTATTGTACTAACTACTTTTTATGCATAATTATTATAACCCAATAAATCCTGAGATAATCTATATATGATGTTTATTCATCATGTTTACAAGCAAAGGTATGTCACAAAAGTTGGAGTTTGGCAAAAGTACCAATTTACAGTACTGTATTAAAAACTAGAGGTAGTTGCCAGTGGAGGCAAATCCCCCCAAAATCACCCTGATACAGAAACCTTGGTGATATATTACGTTAAATTAACACAGCCACTGTTGGTAGTATTTATTCAAATAATACAGATAAGATTACTTGTATCTGATGACATGTCAAGTTTGGTTTCGATATAAATAAAATTATATGTTCAAGGTCATTGTGACCTAGATCTTCGGCACAATGATCCGAAAATAAATAGGGTTCTTCCTCTCATCATGCCTAACCCACATGCCAAGTTTGGTTTGTCGGCCAAGAAGAATTTTAGTTAGAGAGCAGAAACCAACTCCGTCTGCAGACTGACAGATGAATGGATGGACAGACGGACAGACAGAGCCATGGCTATATCCCCCCAAAATTTATTTTGGGAGTGGGGGGAGGCATTATTATGATCCCCGATGAGTCTGGAGGTGGGATGGGAAATTCTCACCTGAGGGGCAAGATATCTGAACCAGACCCGATGCTTGCCAAGGGTCTGGTTCAAATATCTTGCCCCGTGGGTGAGATTTCCCCATTCCCACATTCAGACTCATCGAGGATGATTTTTCTCCCCCACACGAGGATTACGTCATTATAGATAATTGGCAGTCACGTGCTGACATACCTAATTTATCAAGTCGTAGTCCTTTCGAAAAACGAACAATTTCATCGGAAAGATCATACAAAAGTTAGGTATATACCATAGGTATGTACTAAAAAATTGATTTGTAACGCTGTCCGTTAAGGGGTTAATGGATTTGCAGGTGTCAAACTCTAATGTAAAGGGCATAGTGAGATAATTGATTGATTGATAAATTCGCGCAGTGATATTATTAAATCTGCAGAGAAACAAGGGGTTGAAACAAATCAACACTGTTGATTTTGAATGGCACGTGGATTACATGCGGGAAATCGTGAAGCCATTTTGTTTATTTACAATTGTGCAGACGATGATGAAATAGTTCCAGCGACCTAATAAAATATGCAAATGAGTATGTCACGTGGGGTGGGTGGGATAGAAATATCCCACCCTGCAGTCCCACACATATGTTTCAGGTATAGTGGGGGGGGGGGGGGGGGGAGAAAAAAAATGCACAGAGCATTTCAATTGGAATGTGAATGGTTTGCGATCTAGTCGAAATGCTTTTGGCTGATTTATTCCACTCAATGCTGTAGAATCTCACCTTATGGACAAACAAAACTTTTCTAAGATCTTTCACAAAGGTGTGATCTTGACCTTTGTCGTTCTGTGGTGTTGCACAAAACACCTTCCCTTTTTCAATTACCTTTGTGTAGTGAAGTTTCATGAAAATCCACCCAGTTATTGTAGAGTTATGACTGAGGCAAAAATGGAAATGGACCGATGGATGAACTACTGGATTCTAGATGTTTCTTTGGGGGGGGGGGGGGGGGGGGGGGGGGGGCGGGAGGGGGAGGGCTTGAACATATTAATATATATTTGAATGGTGAGATTTGTGAATTAAGCACGGGTTCAATACTGGCATTATTATAGGTAACAGGTTCAATTATCAGTTGTTCACTGATGAAGTGTTTTAAACAATTCAATCAAGCATATCAATTCTAGGTACATCATTATGTTTTGAATCTGTCTTTCATTCATTGATAGAGACATAAGAAGGGACCCCTTAATGGTGTGTTAAATCAGTTTTCCTGGATCACTGATTAATATTTAATTCATGCCTGAAGACATAAGTTGCATAAAGGGTACAAATCAAGGAAGTTTGCATTGGTTTCTACAATATTAGTTGAACTATATAATAATGAGAGAAAAAAAAAACCAAGTGCAATGCCAAGGGTGGTTGTGCCTCTGCTCGCACTGCCAAGCATGAGTTTCTAGTCATTTATCTTTGTTGATATTGAATTAATAAACATCTCATCTTATCTCCATCAAACCATAGCACCAATACAGCAGGCCACCAGATCTGTCCATGGGACACTAATGCCCCCACTTTATGATAAACTATATTTAGTGGTTAACAAACTCAAAAAAAGGGCCAGAACTCAGATAAAAATTATTTCCACACACTCAAAATAAAACCCGTCTGGTATATCGTCTACAGTTAGCTATATTCCAAGTTTGATTGCAATCGGTCACCTATATCTCAAGTTACTATCCGGAAACCAATATCAACATGTCTTTTAAGTCAGAAACGGGCCATAACACTGCCCAAAAATATCAGACCAACCCACTATCAATCCCAACCTGTATTATGTGGTTATAAACATATGGATAAAATTTTGTTTCATTTTGTTCAGTCAAACTAAAGTTATCGTCCGGACACCACATTTTGGATGGACGTATGGTATGTGCGTCACATGCAGATGGCCGGACAAGTGTAACACTTAATGCCCTCGCCAGACTGGCAGGGACATAAAAACAATGAATCTGTTGAACAAAAGAAAACTTAGAATTTCAGTATACTGTTTGACAAGGTGGTAAGAATTAGTGACTGAAAAATGATTCTCATCCCAGGATCATGAGCAGCACTCACTACTGCAGTACCAATCCATTAATTTCCCATTAAATTCCATTAAAACCCCATTAAAACCATCATTTTCCATTAAAGGTTGCCATTAATTTCCGTTTCTTTTTTTTTAATGGAAACTCGTGTTGCCCATTAAAAAGTTTAAATAACTGTATTTAATGGCCATGAAAAACAAGAAAACCCATTAAAAACTGTTAAAAATTAAAAAATATTCTTTGGATAGATTTTAATGAACATAAAAACCCATTACTTTTCGTAATGAAGTGATTAACAGCAATTAAATGACAAAACTCTTCATCTTTTAATAGCCATTAATTGAACTGATGAATAAAACTTGTTTTTAATGGCAATGAAAATGTGAATTATTTTCTTCTCTTTGAGATAAAAAAAATTAATAGCAATTAATTATCAGAATAAATATTTTATGAAATTAATGACCATTAAAAACATATCTGAATGTTTGGATGATTTTAATAGCTTTTGTATATGTACATGTCTCATACAATTTCTATCACATATCATTATCATATTTGGTGTTTAAGGTCACTTTCAGCATATATGGCTATATCATGACCAGAACAAGTATGAAGTAACTGTATTAAAGATTAACTAACTGTTTCTACCCATTGTCAACTTGAGAGGACTTCCACGTTCACCTTATAGGCATTGGTTATAACTACTTGACCCTGTTGTATACCAAAATGAAAAAGCACTACATGTGTACTTCAGTTCACTTCGTTCCCACAGAAAGCACGCTATCAATTACACATGCAAATGTAATCATGCACCGGTAGTCACAATGCATATGTATATATATGCATTAACTTACTAATTTCATTGTCTACTATCAAAATATAGCTGTTGAAACAATGCATATGTATACAATGTACTTTGAAAGGATGTGTTGGACATGCTAGTACATGTACATGTGTACAATTATCATGATATGATCACCATCTGTTTTGAAACACTAATGCCTCAAGATTTTAGGAAGGAAATATTTAACTTAACCCGACCAACTTGACCCAGGGCGACTTGGCCCGGGGAGTGTTGACCCGTTCCCAACAAAGTCGACCTACCATATCGAAAATGGAAAGAATAACAACTATCCCCTTACATTACCTAATATTTGGATATACAGACATCATCAAAAATACAATACCAAAAGAATTATGGTAGTTTTTAGGCAGCAATCATATTACATTTTTTTGGTTAGTTCAAGGTTAATTATCCCAGATCTGTCTTTTTGTCATCCTTGAGTTATTTCAATGACCTCATTAATCTCCGATTGGGTTGGTTTGCACGAGTTAATTATGACAGCACTCCAGACATTTTGTGCTTGATTTCTCGCTGTTTATTTGTGACCAGTCAGTCTGTGAATTGCATTGAAACGACTGGGTCAGGTGGTGAATTTCCAATCAAAATTAGGATTGGTGGCCGACGGTCCGAATGGTTTGCTGTACTGGTATTTCGCGGAGGATCAATACGTCTGTATTTAGTTCTTAGTTTTCCCCATTCGCCAGTATATATATTTCGTGTGTTTTCTATTAAGGCATGTCAGATATGGATAAATGTTCCAAAATCTTGATCATCGGCCACTCCATGATTTCTCGACTTGCGCGTTTTTTGAACAGGACACCGCATCACCACACTAACTTGACCAATGATTTTCGTCTCAATGAGATTCAATGCTGTAATTTGAATTGCCGTGCTGTGGGAAAACCCGGTGCTACTATGACCTCTTTCAGAGGATATGCAATACGCTACGTCCAGGAATTTAAACCCAATGTTGTAATATTACAAATCGGGGGTAATGATGTAGCAGAACATGACCCACTTTCACTGGGAAGTAATATTGATGACCTCGCGACCGACATTCTGAAACAGTCACATGTCCAATTTGTTTTTGTGTGCCAATTATTTCATCGCACATACGTTCGTCCATCAACGAAATGTCCCACAATTTCCGATGTGGAATATAACACTAGAGTCAATACAATAAATAATTATTTAAAGGAAGTATTGCCTTCTTCATCCTCCAAAATTAAGTTCTGGACACACACGCGGCTACATTCTATTGCCACACAACATTTGTGTGACGGGGTTCACTTTACTGAGGCAGGGCTTAAAAAATATTGTCGCAGCTTACGCGGCTTCAATAAGGTAGGCCTCCAGTAAAATAATTACATTTTATGGCATTATGTCTTGTATGCATATTATTGACGTTTAGTCTAACAAAACTTTACTTATTACATACATGTATGGTGTGTCATGTTACGGATGGGTGGCTGACATTGACCTTGATTAGGATACATGATTCAATACTTATACGTTACATAGATTGAGTTTTAAGGGAGGTGGGGGGGGGGGGGGGGCTTGCCTGTCTTGGATAATGTTTTGCCTTTTTAGGCTCTTAAGTCTAACTTCCAACTGCTGGGATTAGTGGCGCACGTCTATGTTACTCTGTCGTTGCCTCTGGTTCAAGCTGTTGTGCTGCCCGCTTTGTGTACATTCTCTGCATCAATTGGTAGCTTCATCTTGTTAATTGTGATTGGGCACGGGGTAGCTGTACCATGTCTTTCCCTTCATCTCCAAGAAACTGTATATGTATATGTTTATTCTCCACATTGTGCGATTCCATGACATGAATTGCCTTTGATTTGATATCTTTTGCGGTATGGCTCCCTGGGCTCTGTCGTCAGTTGCAGGGGCGACAAACTTTTATTTGTAGCTCCTATAGGGGTTACCTATTGTTGATCTTACTGTAAGATCTTCTTGAACGACTAACATTTGTCGTTCTTTGGCCAGATTTTCTCTGGTATGTTACATGTATATTCTGTTGGGTACATAATGGTGCGTTCATGCTTCTTCCTGTGGGAGCTTTATATCCAGATCGGCGAGCCTTACCCGATGTTGTGACTGCTTGCTTGTGTTTATCCTACTTTTTATTCATTTTTCTTTTCAGAATGCCCAAACGACGTAATGATTTGACTGATGGTCTTTCAGAATTATTTCAACCGTCCAATGCCAAAAGGCCCAGTATTCCTAGGGTTCACGCTTCGAGTACCACCACTCATGACAATACTGGACAGCCTAGGGTGTCTGTTCGTGCTCCAGGGGACACCATTGACAGTCCTATTGCATCCACCTCCACTGCTGTTCCAAACAGTAGGCCTAGGCCACCTTCCCAGAATGCTAAGAGACGCAAGAATAAATCCGGGCATGGTCGTTCTTCGGCACAGATAAGATCCGGAAATGTATAAATTTTATAGTAAATTTCCTTTCTTATTATACCTACCGAAATTGTTTACAACAGGCTTGCACTACAGTGGAAGAACCTAACTCGGATAAAATACTCTCTATTTTAATCTTTCCCAAGATTTGGGAAAGAAAAGTGGTGTAAAAACACCACGAAAAAATAAGCCAAAACTGCGCCGAGCGCCATCGGCGCACACCCAGTATGGGACGCTCTTCCATAGTACAAATCCCTGACTTCCGTCACAGTGCGCACTGCATCAATTTGTCGTTCTTTTGATTCCGAACAACACAGGAGTTATGTGATCAGCGGGGAGGAAGGATTCTTACCCGAATAAGAAGACGGGAGGGCCTCCATGTAAACAATTTCGGTAGGTATAATAAGAAAGGAAATTTACTATAAAATTTATACTTCTTATCAACCTACCTCAATTGTTTACAACAGGCTGAATAGACAAAAGGCTGGAGGGAATCACATAACCAACCCACACATAACTCAATAGCACTGGGACCATGGACAGAGGAAGAGATCCCTAGGCCTATCAAACCATAGCATCACAAACATTAGAAAAGCCAATGAAAGATGAGGCGTATGGTGAAGTGCGACGCACAGACAGAAAGGGCAGTAACAGCACAAAGCTGGAACCGACCCTGAAAAAAGCTGAAAAGCTTGGATAGACAACATCCTGAGCCGAAGAAAGAGGGCCCCAAGGGTCTCTGTCGGCTCCTGCAACTGTCGCAGAGAAAAGGAGAATGTAGCATTTCTCCAGAAGGCTGCCAGAATAACATCAGTCATCCGACAACATGACAGAGTTATTAAAAGAGGAAGACAATGCACGCACCTCCTGGCAGAAAAAACTAGAACTATCACTGAAGGTGATTAATACCCCCGCTTTGGGTTTTTAGAGGAATGCACTTCTGATCATGTAGGCGAAGGCCATAAGGAAATGTATACATAAAGATCATTTTTTGTTGTTGAAATTTGTATTTGCATGTGGCCTTCCACAGAACAGCACTGAATACTTAAAGAGCCCACACATATATGGTTTACATTTGGAAAAACACATTTACAATGTGCAACATGTATTCAAAATCGGTTCATTAATGTAGGAGGAGTTGCACACACAAGAATCCCATTTGAAAACCCATAATAAATCCAAGTTAAAGGGAGATAACCTGGTTAAAATTGTCGCAGATCAAAAATTTGGGAATATGCGTATGTTCACTTAGTTGTGATAATGTTTGAAAGGTTTCGTCAAAATTGATTGATAAATGTAGGAGGAGTTGCACGCACAAGAATTTCATGTAGAAACCCATAATAAATCTAAGTTAAAGGGAGATAACCTAGTTAAAATTGCCACAGCTCAAAAATTTTGGAATATGCGCATGTTTACTTAGTAGTGATGATGTCTGTAAACTTTTGTCCAAATTGATTGATAAATGTAGGAGGAGTTGCGCACACAAGAATTTCATGCAGAAACCCATATTAAATCAAATTTCAAGAGAGATAACCTGGTTAAAATTGTTGCAGATCAAAAAGTTTGGAATATGCACATGTTCACTTAGTAGAGATGATGTTTGAAAGGTTTCATCAAAATCGGTTCATTAATGTAGGAGGAGTTGCGCACACAAGAATTTGTTCGAACGGAAAGACATAATAAATCTAAGTCAAAGGGAGATAACCTGGTTAAAATTGTCGCAGATCAAAAATCTTGGAATATGCGCATGTTCACTTAGTAGTGATGATGTCTGAAAAGTTTTGTCCAAATTGATTGATAAATGTAGGAGGAGTTGCACGCACAAGAATTTCATGTAGAAACCCATAATAAATCTAAGTTAAAGGGAGATAACCTAGTTAAAATTGCCACAGCTCGAAAATTTTGGAATATGCGCATGTTCACTTAGTAGTGATGATGTCTGTAAACTTTCGTCCAAATTGATTGATAAATGTAGGAGGAGTTGCGCACACAAGAATTTCAAGCAGAAACCCATATTAAATCAAAGTTCAAGAGAGATAACCTGGTTAAAATTGTCGCAGATCAAAAAGTTTGGAATATGCACATGTTCACTTAGTAGAGATGATGTTTGAAAGGTTTCATCAAAATCGGTTCATTAATGTAGGAGGAGTTGCGCACACAAGAATTTGTTCGAACGGAAAGACATAATAAATCTAAGTCAAAGGGAGATAACCTGGTTAAAATTGTCGCAGATCAAAAATCTTGGAATATGCGCATGTTCACTTAGTAGTGATGATGTCTGAAAAGTTTTGTCCGAATTGATTGATAAATGTAGGAGGAGTTGCGCACACAAGAATTTCATGTAGAAACCCATATTAAATCAAAGTTCAAGAGAGATAACCTGGTTAAAATTGTCGCAGATTAAAAAGTTTGGAATATGCACATGTTCACTTAGTAGAGATGATGTTTGAAAGGTTTCATCAAAATCGGTTCATTAATGTAGGAGGAGTTGCGCACACAAGAATTTGTTCGGATGGAAAGACACAATAAATCTAAGTCAAAGGGAGAAAACCTGGTTAAAATTGTCGCAGATCAAAAATCTTGGAATATGCGCATGTTCACTTAGTAGTGATGTCTGAAAAGTTTTGTCCAAATTGATTGATAAATGTAGGAGGAGTTGCGCACACAAGAATTTCATGTCCGGAAAGACGTATGGACGGACGGATGGACGGACGGACAGACAGACGGACGGATGGACGGATGTACGGACGTACAGGACGATTCCTATATAGCCCCCACTTCTTCGAAGCGGGGGTATAACAATTGGTAATACAATCACCAGTAGCTAGACGAGTGGAAGCTGCACGAATAGCAAGACAAGTCCATCAAGAAATGGATGCAGGAGAGATCTGGCATGTGGGAAAAACGCATATTCATCCAGGATAAAGGCGTGAACGCCCCCCACCCCCAAGCAGAGCAGCGCCCAAGAAAGTGACCATCTTGGAGTAAACTGCAAAGACCTAGGCCTTTTCAAGGAAAAGAGCTGAACAAGCTTGGAGAGGCAAGGATGAGTGACGAAACAATGCGGTATCACAGAGGAAAAAATGTCTCCGAAGCATGGACAAGTACACATAGCTGGAGACCCCCAGAAACAAACATATACCAGAAAACTCTGCAAGCAGTGTGATCGAAGGAGTGACAGAAGCAACAGAGTGATCACACACCATCGACAGAAGAACCTTCCACTTAGCCACAGAGGCCAAACCAGTGGAGTGAGTGCCTCCTTGAAGAAAAGCAACTCCACTGCGTGTCTCGAAAAACCACTACGGAGGAGACAGGACCCGATAAAAGACATGTGCGAAGGCACAATGAAGTCGGATCAACTTGAAAACCTCCCGGGCGACTTTGGCAAAGAAAGTCGCGAGGTAGAGGGAGACATGCCGGAACCGCCGCTAACAGAGAGCGGAGCAGAATGATCCACACCCACCGAAGCGACGGGTGTGATCGAAAGGATTCGACGACTGCAGGTTCATATCTGGGTGAGAACCTGAGGCAGAATCGGAACCGGTAGGAAGGTGTAGCCGACAAGACCATCCCAAAGGAGGGCCAGAGCGTCCACGGCGAAAGCCAGAGCATCTGGACACGGGGACACGAAAGTGTCCACCTGATGGTTCCAACTAGTCACAAGAGATCGATGGAACCCGCCATGTGGAGCATCCACCTGGTGGAAATGACCCTGCCCCGATGGGACAGGGAGTCGGCTAGGACGCTCAGACGACCGGGAATGTGACGAACAGCCACCCCGGCGCGGACATCCTGAGCGAGCAGTATAAGATCCCAAGCCAATCGTACATTGGAACAGAGTGCGTGCCACCCTGGTTCCGAATGTAAGCAACCACCGTCGAATGGTCGTACAACAGAAGGACCTGGCGATTCGATAGTTGAGGGGTCCACTGCCTGAAACGCAGAAGAGCAAGAAGCTCCTTCTGGTTGATGTGTAGAGCTGCATGATCCTGGTCCACCATCCCGTGAATGGAAAGGAAAGGATCCAACGTCGCACCCGATCCGAGATCGCTGGCATCTGCTGTCAGAACGCGATCGGACGTGGGGAAGTCCAACGGAACACCCTGCGAAAGCCACTGGACATCCGCCCAGAGGAGAAGGTGAGGATAAAGATAGTCTGGAAACTGAAGCACCAGATCCAGAAAATCGACATTCGGCCTCCAACGACTGAGCAGAAAGCTTTGGAGAGGTCTGACACGCAGCCGACCTAGAGGAATGAGATCCGTCACCAAACAGCAGAGACCGATTAGCCGGAGAAAATTCCGAGCCGTCGCGGATGTGGACTGGACAGAGTCGGAGCAAAAGCTGAGAGAATCACAGCCTTGGCCTGGGGAACCGCCACCAAATTGAAGTGTGTGCGGAAAGCCATCCCCAGATGATAAACGAGGGAGAAGGGACCAGGTCCGACTTCTCCTCGTTGACTCTGAAACGTAGCGACGTGAGCAAGCTCAACACAGTGGCGACATCCGACTCCAGGAAGGCAGCATTGGAATGCCCCTGGAGGATATCGTCCAGATATGCCGAAGTAGTCACCCTGGACTGTATGCGATGGAAAGCTATCACATGCGACATCAGACTGGTGAAAGACCAAGGAACCAGGTTGAGGCCGAAAGGCATGGCCTTGAACTGGTAAACTCGCCCCAGAAAAATGAACCTGAGATACTTCAGTAACGCCCAATGAATCGGAACGTGAAAGTAAGCGTCTCGCAGGTCGAAGCTGGAAGCGAAATCTCCCTGGTGAATTGAACGGAGGACCGACCTGAAAGTCTCCATGCTGAACTTGGGAGCAATGATAGACTGATTCAGGAAACTCAGATCGAGAACCGGTCGGAGTCGGCCATCCTTCTTCGGCAACAAGAACAGGCGGGAATAGAAACCCACTGACCTAATGTTCTTGATGACCTCAATCGCCCCCTTTGTCAGGAGATTGTCTATCTCCGTGGACAAAAGTTCCAGACATAAAATGTCTGAAGGAACTGTGGTTGGAAAAGGCACCCCAGACAGAGTGGAGTGCCGTCGGAAGGATATTCGCAGCCTGGACCAAACAACATCTAACATCCAAGGATCGGATGTGATGGTGGCCCACGGTCTGCGAACTCTGCTATCCTTCCTCCAACCTGGGATGAGTCGAGGTGAGGACCTTCATTGCGAACCCCGACGAGGCTCGCGAGAGGAGAAAACACCTCTACTGAATGAAGAATCCTGGGAGCTCCCTCAAGACTGCCGACGCTTACCCTTACCCCTTGAGTAAGAAGTAGAAGCGGTGGCAGAAGGATCAGCCCCTTTTGCTTCGCAGAGGAAGCAGAGGGTACTTGTTAGGCTTGGAACGGCCCGTGCCTACCCTAGAAGGCTGATCAAGCTGAAGAAACAGCAGCTGATCGTTGGAATGACGTAGGACGTCAATCCCGGACCGTCAACACAGAATCATGGAAAAGTTGCAGACCTGTCAAAAAAGCAGATCGAAGAGCAGCGTACTGCTCCTCAGGAAGGGATCAGCCTGTGTCCCGCACAGAGTCCCTTCGAACTAATTCCAGATTAGCTGTGTTACAGGCATGCGCGTGAGTAAGATGCATGAGCGCCTTGGACAGCACACGCAAAGGAGCCTGTACCTCGTCAATCTTATCTGAAGGCAGATAAGCAGCAAAAGCTGAGACGACGTGATCGGAGAGAGAAAGCATACCAAGAGCATCTCTCTCGATAAGCCCAATGTGGACTCCAGAGTCGTCATCGGAATGACGGCAGACTTGGACTTGGAAAGCCCGAGGGAATTGGAGTCCTGATCCAAAACCGTCAAAGTCTGGTAGACCGACGGATTGGCGGAATCGTAGGAACGATAACGCGCCGGAGGCAAAAAGGTGTCAACCCTGGTGAAGAACGGAGCCTTCATAGCCTTGGAACTTAGCTTGGAGTCCAAGGCTGAAAATGCTTCAACCAACTGTACCGAAGGGCACGGTCGAAGACGCCCAGAAGCAGGTTGCTCCATAGACTGTTGGCGCGCGACCGATGATCGCGGCCTGGCTGACACTGTCGACTGGTTAGATGGTTTGAGATCCGGAAGGAACCCAAACACGAAATCAAGAGCTGCCCCCAAGTCCGAAGACTGCTGGCTCTCGACATCAAGCATGTCTGACTCTTCCCCTGAGTCGGAAGACACACAGCCCATCGTGGGCAAACCAGCCGGCGCCTCCCATGGTGTCGGAACACCAGGGGATCAGAAAGCAGCCTGTTTCTAATCCCGGGAGGCGGTGCCACAGGAGGCGCCTGGAAACCACTCGCCGCCTCGCTGGAAGCAACAGGAAGGCTCGTTGACAGAACCTGAGTGAGTAAGGAGAGGGCCTCCCTAAGCTCACTGCCCGTACTGGCCGGTTCGACAGGGGAACGAACCGGCAAAGTGGCTTCAACGTTGACCCTCTGAACCAGCGAAGGGTCAAGATCCTCCAAAAGACCCGACATGGGACGACGGGCGGCAGCCGAAAACGTCTGAAGCCAGACGTGTATAGGGGTGTGACACACCCCGAGGATCAACATAGCAGGAACTCATTTGAGTCACCACTGACCTCTGCAGGGCAGAAGGTCCAGGCTGCACAAAAGACGTTGGGCCCCAAAACTGGTCGTGTGGCCAGAATGAGGGACGGAAATGCCACGGAGTTCATAGTGTCCCACTACGAACAACCGAATCCAATGACAACTGTGGTGCTCGACGGCGCAGAGACCACAGGAGAGGGTCCGGCCGGCAGCCACTTCCAACTTCGCCGAGTTGAAGTCAGGGAAGGCTGAGGCCGATACCCCCACTTCTACACAACCAGACACCGCAGCAGACCACTGCAGGTAAAAAAACTACTGTGATCAATGGCTGAGAGGACACAGTATGGGGTTCAGACGGCAGCCCCATTTGACTTTGCCGAGTGGAAGTCTGGGGAGGCTGAGGCCGAAACCCCACAACCATACTACAGACATCCCTGCAGACTCTAGCAGGGAGAAGCCGAGGCCGGCTAAAAACGGTGCCCAATGACGTTGTAGACGGAACAGGAGTAGCAGCAGATATGACGGGAGCTGTTGGAACTGGCGGAAAAGTGGAGAGAGCCACCAAGCTCGGCCTCCAAAGGAGGTGTCACAACCCTAGTGACAGCCTCAGATGTCGACTGGAGAGGGCGCATAGTCCCGGAACCAGGCATCTCTACACCAGAAAACCAACAGCTCCCGCAGTATCCACCACGGTAAAACACTGCACATTCCCCACGGAAGGGGAATAACTCTCACCAGACATGGTCGAATCGGGAAGCCCCGAAACGAAAGCGGTCCCCACCCCCGCTGGTGCGGGAGGAGCTGCACATCCCCCACGGAGGAGGAGCAATTCTCATCAGACGTGGTCGAATCGGGCGACCCGAAACGAAAGTGTTCACCACCCTCCGCGGGAGCGGCTGCACATCCCCCACGGAGGGGGGTCAAACTCACACCAGACATGGTCGAGTCGGGGAGCCCCGAAATGACAGTGCCCCCCCCTCCCCCCGTGGGTGTGGGAGGAGCTGCACATCCCCCACAGAGGGGGTAAACTCACATCAGACGTGGTCGAGTCGGGAGGCTCCCGAAACGACTGCATTCCACACCACCCGGGTGTGCGGACGAAACGGACACGAGAACGCACCAATGGCGAGGGCAAAAGGAATTGCCCTAAAGGAACCGAACTGGAAAGAACAGAGGTGAGAGCAGTAAAAGAAAAAGGTGAACTCAACAGAAACAGAAAGTAGAAGAATACCCTCAACTAAGAGAGAAGGTGGCAGAACCCAGACGGCCGACACCGACTCCAATAAAATTTTCATTGTCGAATCGCGATGACACGATGTCGCAAAACATTCGCGAAAACGGAATAGTAATTAATAAACAATGAGAATGTGGTTGAAAATATAAACGAGAATATATAAAACACAGTCCTGTTATTATACGATCTTCAGATCCATAATTCCAGTCACAGGAAAACCATTATCCACGAGTTGAATTATCACTGTTTCATAATGCATATGGCGGAAACACATCCTGCTCGTGCTGCGGACAGAAAAAGAATGACAAATTGATGCAGTGCGCACTGTGACGGAAGTCAGGGATTTGTACTATGGAAGAGCGTCCCATACTGGGTGTGCGCCGATGGCGCTCGGCCCAGTTTTGGCTTATTTTTTCGTGGTGTTTTTACACCACTTTTCTTTCCCAAATCTTGGGAAAGATTAAAATAGAGAGTATTTTATCCGAGTTAGGTTCTTCCACTGTAGTGCAAGCCTGTTGTAAACAATTGAGGTAGGTTGATAAGAAAGTAGGGATAGGGTTAGTCCCCCCAGTCCAACAGATATTAATGTTGCCTGTCACTCTACGGTCGTTTCACGTCAGCAGGAGTTCGTACCAAGTTTTGATTCACCTTTTCCCCTACCAGTGGTTACAGCTCCATACAATTGTGACTCTCGGGGCAGTGCGCGCGGGGCTAACCCTACTTTTGTGCACAGTAATTCGGATAGCTTCTCCACTAACATTCCTGTTACAAGTATATCAAATCTGGGACATACCACCATTCATTCTTCTGCGAACTTTTTACAGTCGGTTGGATCACCAGTGTCTCCTGATTCCGAGTTATTAACAGTACGTTTACCGCGTCAGATTGTGCAACAGTTACAGGTTAATCATGGACAGAGTATACAGACTGTTTCTGAAGCAGTTACTGCAGCATTACAGGCTACAGGGTCTTCCACCATTCCTACTTCCAGTGCCAGTATGATGACATTTGGTCCTTTCCGTTTCAACCCGGTACGGGATGCCATTGTTCTGGGGGCCGATCCATTGTCCAATGGGGATGTGATGTCATTCAATCCATTTCATCAGTCCATGGTTACTCAGCCGAATAGCGGCCATGGTAATGATCATATATTTTCTTCAGTTCCGTTAGCACACCATGTCAGTCCAAAATTGAAATCTCAAATATGGGCCAATGAATATGTTAATTTGGCAGCCCTTCTTCCGCAGCAAGAGCATGAAGCTACTTATTCCATGGCAATGCAGGGTGGTGACGAAGGTCCTTCTTTGGTTTTTGTTCCCAAACCTCTAAAATCTATCACCCACTTGGCTCAATGGTTTCGTGCTTTTGAGATTTTTTGTTCAGTTTACGCAGAGAAATTTCCACATCAGATTCAAGCTCTTCTTAAATACCAGTCCAATATTCGTCATATGTCATCAATTGGCTATGACTGGATTTTTTATGATCGGGAATTTCGAACACTTCGGCAAACTAATCTTTCTCTCCAATGGGATAGTCTCCATTGGGAGTTATATCTCAAAGCCATGCCCTCTACCAGGACTTCAGTCGGTTATCAAAGTCAAAACCAGATTCGTCCCAGGGTGAACTCTTTCAAAGGTAGGCAGTCACAGCAAGGGCGTTCAGGTATTCCTAATGGATTTTGTTATAAGTTTCATTCTGGTCGATCCTGCCAGGGCAAATGTGGTTTTTCGCACCTCTGTTACCGTTGTCAACAGGAACATTGTGCTGCGAAGTGTTTAGAAGGTCAGGGTAATTCGAGGCAGAATTTTTGTGTGGGCAGAAATGCCAATCACCCCACTGAACAGGTCTTTCCAGGAGGGGTTTCACCAGGAAATTTGCAGTACCATAGTAATGCCAGTGCAAGTAAAAGTTCTAAGTAAACTGTTACAGGGTTTTGATACATCTGCTGGTGCCACTCTTATTGACGGATACCAGCATGGCTTTCGAATTGGTGTAGGGACACCTGTTGTTCATGGGGAATCTGACAATCTCCACTCCGCTCATACTTTCCCGGCCATTGTTCAGAAGAAAATCGAAAAGGAAATTAAAATGGGCAGACTCGAGGGCCCCTTTTCCAAACTGCCTTCTTGTCCTATTATTATATCACCGATCGGTGTTGTTCCTAAAAAAGCTCCAGGAGAATACCGTATGATTCATCACCTGTCTTTTCCATATGGCGCATCGGTTAATGATAGTATCCCCAAAGAAAAATTGGTAGTTCATTATCAATCTATTGATGATGCAATTCGGGTTGTTTGTCAACTGGGGAAGGGTTGCTATATGGCGAAGACAGATGTTGAGTCTGCATTTCGTTTAATACCCGTTCATCCTGCTGATCAACCGCTCCTCGGTTTTAAATGGAATAAGATGTATTACTTTGATCGATGCCTTCCTATGGGTTGTGCCTCCTCTTGTAAAATTTTTGAGAGTTTTAGCTCCGCGTTGCAATGGGTGGCCGAAGGGAAGTACTCTGTGCATCAGGTGCTGCATGTATTGGATGACGTTTTCTTTGTTGCAACAAGTTTTGCAACCTGCCAATTTTACCTACATCAGTTTTTGAAGATGTGCAATGAGCTAGGAGTCCCTATCGCACGTGAGAAGACCTTTGAACCTGTATCCTGTTTAACATTTTTGGGTATTGAGTTAGATTCTGTTGCAATGGTTGCCCGTTTGCCGTCTGATAAGTTGCTTAAATGTCGATCATTAATTACAGTTATGATCGGTCAGAAAAGGGCTTCATTGCAAGAACTGCAGTCTATCATTGGCCTGCTTAATTTTGCTTGTTCTGTGGTTGTGCCAGGTAGGGTGTTCTTACGACGTATGATTAATCTTACTATTGGGTTATCCCGGCCTCATCATAGAGTTCGTGTTTCTGAGCAGGTACGGCAGGATCTTCGCTTGTGGTTGTTGTTTCTTGATACTTTCAATGGTAAATCTGTCTTTTTGCCGCTGCAGTGGACTGATAATGAGCAACTTACCTTTCACACAGATGCTGCCGGTAGCTTTGGTTTTGGTGGTATTTTCGGGACTGAATGGTTTTATGGTGCTTGGTCTGAGGTTGATAAACATTACAACATTGCTGTTCTTGAGCTGTATCTCATAGTTTTGTCATTACATTTGTTTGGGTCCCGGTTATGTGATCGACGCATTCTTTTTTATTGTGACAATTCGGTAGTGGTTCAGTGCATTAACACTCAAACCTCGCGTGATTCAGTTCTCCTGCAACTTTTACATCGAGTTGTTTTAATCTGTCTGAAATATAACATTCTTTTTAAAGCTCAGCAGGTTCCTGGCAAATCTAACAAATTAGCAGATGCTCTTTCTCAGTTACAGGTTCAGGAGTTCCAGAGACTTGCACCTTCTTGTCAGCAGCATCCTGTTCCCATTCTACACCACTTCAGCTTAACAGCCTTGTTGAGTCCCTTGGGACATTAATGGACAATGCGCTAGAACCATCAACTAGTCGGTTTTACCAACTCTCTTTCCATCGTTTTGCACGTTTTTTGGAAGAATTCCACTTGTGCAGTTTGCTGCCCATTACTGTTGATAGATTATGTTTGTTTATTGCCCATATGTATAATGTTGGATATTCCTCAAAATATATCGTCTCTTTTGCTTTCTGGCCTCTCGTACATTCATAAAGTTCATCATTTGTGTGATCCATCAGATAATTTTGTGGTCAAGAAATTGCTCGTGGGTATCAAACGTCTACGACCCTCTGTGGATGTTAGGCTTCCCATAACATTGCCTGTTTTAGGCAAGCTCATTACTACTCTCTCCATCTGTTCTGCAAGTGATTACCAATGCAAATTATTCCAGTCACTTTTTTCCTTAGCCTTTTTCGCCTTTGCGAGGATTGGGGAGTTCTGTCCACTCTGGTCACAAGATAAAGATAAAGTTCTGCAATTATCTGATGTCCAATGTCATTCTGAGGGTCAGTCGGTGGGCTTCTTACTCATCTTTTGACATTTTAAACACAATTTGGGTTGTACACCCCACTACGTCAGGGTCACACCGCAGTCTGATCCTTCTGTCTGTCCTGTTGCATTCTTGTAGATTTTTCTTGCGCTGAGGGGCCCGACGTATGGTCCCCTTTTCGCTTATCCTGATGGATCACCTATTTTACGTCATACATTCAATGCTGTTTTGCAACGAAGCTTAAATGTATGTCAATTGGACACATCCGCCTTCAAAGGTCACAGCTTCCGTATTGGCGCTGCCACTTGGGCAGCCAGTAGGGGTTTTACTGATTCTCAAATCAGGATGATGGGCAGATGGAAGTCGAATGCTTTTCGCAGTTGCATCTGCAGCTCTCCTCTGACGTGATCTCTTTCTTCAAACCGGGAGTATTGGCACTGGAAGTGGAGGTGGTGACCTCTTCTATTTCAATTTTCCCCTCAGTTTCTGCGGGCGCAGCAATTGGGGTTCCATATGATATAGGCATCCATTGGAATTTGTACCAGTCTGCATTAACTTAGTTTCGCTGCGTCAACACTGCTGGGGCAGGGTTGCTCATCCTGTCTACAATAGGTCTAGGGTTGATGGTCGTTAGCATGTCTATGTCCATGGTGCTATCCCTTCTGCAGACATTGGTTCTCATGGATTGTTCAACCCTTTGGTTGTTATGGGACATTAATACTATTATATACATAGTCTTGTTGCATCCATGGATGCTGGGGCATTCCTGGCTGCTTGTTTAGGGGGTCAGCGCGGGGACGTTGTCCAGTTATATTGTACATAGCAAATTATTACGCACTGCTGATGTCGCGGGGGCGAAGTCATTAAACTCTTTCATTTTATGTTTATGTTATTTTTTGTTCATCATGGCCGTTATTCATTATTCGTTCCTTGCTAGCGTTGCGTTGTGCTACTGTGGCGAATTATTGTTGCATGCCCGTGGCTTTTCATGAGCTTTGGCTGCACATAATGTGTAAGACTTGTCATTCACATAAATGATCAGGTTCGGCTGATATTTCAGTTGCTGCTCTTCTTGCAGTGTGGGGACATATTGTTCTTTCCATTTTTGTTCTTTGCTTATTTCATTCTTGTACTTGTCTCCTTATATTTTGCGAGTTTTTGTCAGGGGAGTTTCTCGTCTTAAATTCCTACTCCTTTTTGTTTCCCATTTTCCTTTCTTCCCTGCTGTTTTGTGGGCGGAATGCATCCCTCAACACGGATGCCACAGGTGAGTCCGGTTAAGGGATGCATTTTGGGCATTTTTTCATACCGCCCACAACATAGGCAACATTTTCCAAAATGAAACTCCCCATAGAACGATAATTATAATTATTCTACTACTCCTTTATTGGCTACACTGTACTTATGATACTTATATCAAACAATAAAATCTACATTAGTAATTTACAGTGTAGTCCTAAAACACATATATTAGTTCTTATTAATTGCTCATTGCAAGTTTGCTTTTCCAATCCATGACGGCTGCATAAATACAATACCAGAAGAATTATGGTAGTTTCTAGGCAGCAATCATATTACATTTATATGGTTAGTTCATGGTTAATTATCCCATTTCTGTCTTTTTGTCATTCTTGAGTTATTTCAATGACCTCAGTTATCTCCGATTGGGTTGGTTTGCACGAGTTAATTATGACAGCACTCCGGACATTTTGTGCTTGATTTCTCGCTGTTTATTTGTGACCAGTCAGTCTGTGAACTGCATCGAAACGACTGGGTCAGGTGGTGAATTTCCAATCAAAATTCCACCCGCCTCCTCAACCAACGCCTTTGTAAATTCATTGCACTGATATAGCTTGTCAAGTGTCCTCAGTATGGGTACCGTTTAGGTTGTGTGGGCGTTTTTTCATACTGCCCACAACGTAGGCAACATTTTCCAAAATGAAACTCCCCATAGAGCAGTAATTATAATTATTCTACTACTCCTTTATTGGCTACACTGTACTTATGATAAATATATCAAACAATAAAATCTACATTAGTAATTTACAGTGTAGTCCTAAAACACATACATTACTTCTTATTAATTGCTCATTGCAAGTTTGCTTTTCCAATCCATGATGGCTGCATAAACAATACCGTACAGACTCGTGTCGAAGCCCAGGGGGTGCTTGCAGTGGATAAATTGCAAAGTGTGTGTGTGTGTGTGTGTGTGTAGGGGGGGGGGGAATGTGGCTTCGGAACGAGTAGTAGTGTTAATTGGGGTGCGTCGGAATTGGCGATAGGCCTATATAAGTCAAGTAAGTATCCACTGGGTATGTTACGTTTCTTTGGAAACCGCCCACCAATTTTCTAGAATTTGCTTTAAAAATTCTCATAATTATCTTGTACATACGTTTCAGATTTCAGATTTCGGGTTTTAATTCTCAATTTAATGAACAAAACAAACAGAAAACCATGCGGTGTTGTTTTCATTTTTTGTACAGGTTACTCTCGAAGCCAGAAATGGATGTAAGTATGTCAATCAACCTGCAAACCACCCCCTTGAAAACAGACACACATAGTCTGTTTATAAATAGCTGTTTTTTAAAATATGTACACTTATTACGAATAAAACAAAATATAGCTTCACACTAAATCATTAAAAAAAATCATAATATGAAGACCAGAAAAAATTTGGGGACAAATGTGCAATTTCGGTAAGAAACATCGGCCCGATCTTGTGTCACTAATAAACTCATTATTGTATTTCACTGGGATGCATTTGACACAATGGCTCATTCACAGGTAGGGCCTATTGTACTCTTGGGTAATGAATCATCGGTCGAAGAAGGGTGCGAATTGTCTAATTGTGTGTACGAGTTGACATGTACACTTGCCTTGGGTATGTCTGTCTCAACTCAACACAACCCAAGCGGCAAAAACCGTTTAGACGCGCGATTGCCAAAAATGCACTTAGTGATCGGCACGTTTAAAACTGATGGATTTTGAGAAACAGAAAGAAATAATC
The DNA here is from genome assembly GCA_031216915.1 of Pictodentalium vernedei. Taxonomy (NCBI): domain Eukaryota; kingdom Metazoa; phylum Mollusca; class Scaphopoda; order Dentaliida; family Dentaliidae; genus Pictodentalium; species Pictodentalium vernedei. The sequence continues at coordinate 241,885,600 of CM062291.1, forward strand.
CAGTATGGACAATTTTTTTCCGATGCATGTCGAAATTTTGAAGGAACATGTCTAATTTAAGCGAGCATGAAGTTAAAAACCGCTACAGAAATGACGAAAGTGTCGCATGCATTTCGTACCAGTGTTGAATATTGTTTTTCTCGAAAATTGGGAATTTGTTGGGATATCAATAGGAATCAGGTGAAAACAGCATCAACCAGTTGAAAATGAACCTACTAACTGTCAGATACAACACTTGAATAGGTTTTTATTACTTTAGGTACTGGGACGTTTCAGCCCGGGACGTTTCGGCCTCCATATAATGAGGAGCTGGGGATGTCGGGTTGGGTCAGTATTATAATTTGGGGGGTTCAATCCATGTGCTGTACTCTGAAGTGCCAAATAATAGTGATGGCTGAATAATAGTGATGGCAGGGATTTTTCTTGGTGTGATGGGTCCTACTAATTACAGACCAAAACCGTCCAAAAGTGCTAATTACCGACCAAAAATCAATAAGTACCGACCAAAAACATAAATGAGCACCGACCAAAAATATAAGATTTTTTTAGAATCTCGTAGGTTTTAATCAGTGAGTTGTGGGTGATTAAAAATAGAGGTAGCGGCCGACCTCCAGCTGGAGAGAATTTTCAGGGAAGATGCTATCGTGGGGATAAGGTGAGTCGGTGTTGTCTCTATAAAATGGGGTTATTGTGGTATCATATCAATGGATAATAATCTGGGGGGGGTGGGGGTGATTGAAACTCACATTGAGTGAAAATCGGAGTGGTTGAAACTCACACTGAGTGAAAATCGGAGTGTTTTTTTTTAGGGGAGGGGGGGGGGGTTGAAAGTTAACATGTTACATATCATTATATTAATATAACCTTGTTGTTCTTCAAAACAAAAATAGTGTTAATGTTGAAAGATATTCGTAGTAAAAAGAACAAATGCACCCCATAAATAAATGTACTAATGAAATGTATGTACGGTTCATGCAAGGATGGTTGATTACCATTAAATCACAGTTGGGGGGATTTTCCACTTGAAGATTATTTACAGTTTCGGAAAACAAAGTGCCTGTTGCAAAATCTGATTTTCACACTAGTCCATGAGCTCAACATTATTAGCTAGGTTTTTTTTGTTACTTTTTTTGAAAAATTGAAAATATTTATCTGGTGGAAAATCTACCCCCACCTCGATTTAGTAGTAATACACCCACCAGTTGAAAGAAAAAGTGATAAACAATTCCAACCATGCAGAAATGCCACAGAGGGGAGGGAGGCAAGCTGGCCCCAATATCTAGGCCTCTTTTTCAAAGGCGTTAGAATGCTGTTCCATTTCAGGGTAAACTTGTGTGTGCCATAATTTTAATTTTAATTACCATTAACAATTTAATAATAGTTGAAAGACCTGATTTGAGAAACTGCTGCATTATAATTATTAAGTGCTATTGAAACTGGTGTTATTTTTAACTGCTATTAATTTATCCATTGAAACTAATGTTAATTTTAATAGCCATTAATTTTATCCATTAAACTGGTCTTATTTTTAATGGCTGTTAATTTTATCCAATAAAACTAGTGATAACTTTAACAGCTATTAGTTTTTGCCATTAAACATGCTCCTTTTAATGGAAATTAATGACCATCAAATGTTTTGTGTCATTAAAAGACACTTAAAAATATTTTTACAGGGGGGGGGCCGTTAAATAACAATTAATGGCTATTAAATATTAATAAAATTATGACAATTAAAATGGTATTTAATGGTTATTAAAGAAGTGGAGAACCCTTAAAATGTTTAACACTTATTTAATGGCATTGGCCATTAATTTCTTGAAAATTAATACCACTTAACTATGTTCCTTTTAATGGAATTTAATGGGTGCACTTAATGGGGTTTTTAAAAGGGATTTTAATGGGATTTTTTTAATTGGATTTTAACAAGGTTTTAATACCCTGAGCCTGCAGTAGTGACTCATGCTCTTCATAGAATGTTGAGGTAGAAATCTAAATTTTATAGTAAATTTCCTTTCTTATTATACCTACCACAATTGTTTACGACAGGCTTGCACTACAGTGGAAGTCCCTAACTCGGATAAAATACTCTCTATTTTTGTCTTTCCCAAGCAAGTTGGGAAAGAAAAGTGGTGCAAAAGCACCAATAAAAATAAGCCAAAACTGGGTCGAGTGCAACCGGCGCAGACCCAGTACGGGACGCTCTCTCCCAAGTACAACTCCACGACTTCCGTTGCCAGTGCGCATATACCGTCTCTAAAGACTCATTCTTTTTGAATCCGTAAACGTTAGAGTTATGTGATCAGCGGGGAGGAAAGATTCTTTACCCGTAAAGAAGACGGGAGGGCCTCCATGTAAACAATTGTGGTAGGTATAATAAGAAAGGAAATTTACTATAAAATTTAGATTTCTTATCAACCTACTCACAATTGTTTACGACAGGCTGAATAGACAAAAGGCTGGGGGGAATCGCATAACCAACCCCCACATAACCCTAGTGCACTGGAACCGTGAAGCAGAAGGAAGAGGTCCCGAGGCTTATCAACCATAATGTCGCAATCATTGGTAAAGGACAATGAAAAGAGACATATGAGCCTGTGTGACACACAGACAGAAAAAAGGGCAGTAACAGCACAAGGCTGAAACTGACCTTCAAGAAGCCTAATGGCTATGGCAGACAACAGCCTGAGCAGAAGAAAGAGGACCCAAGGCAAAAAGGTCCTCCGACTGCTCCTGCAACTGGCGTAAATAAAAGGTGGAGAAAGTAGAAGCATTTCTCCAGTAGGCTGCCTGCATAACATCCGACAACTTGACGGAGTTAGAATAAGCCCAAGAGGTAGACAGTGCCCGCACCTCGTGGGCAGAAATACGATTGGTAATACAATCGCCAGCTGCTAAACGACTATAAGCCGTACGAATAGCAAGACAAATCCATCGAGAAATGGATTGAGGAGAGATCTTCTGTCGACCCGGAATGAGAGACAGAAAAAACCGTTTTCTGCCCTTCCGTATGAAGCGTGTCCGATCAAGATAAATGCGAATAGCACGGACCGGACAGAGCAAAGGGCAAGTACCCTCAACAGAGGGAAGAGCCCTGATACAGATAGGAGGAGGAGTAGTATCTGGTAACTGATTCTTAGCCAAAAAGGAGCAATCAGTGGTAAAAGTAACACTGTTGGGAGAACTCCTAAAAAAGGCCGGGTCAACCGAGAGGGCGTGAAGCTCACTAACCCGTCTGGCCGAAGCAAATGCCATCAGAAAAGCCGTCTTGTATGTGAGAAAATGCATATCCACCTGGGATAAAGGTTCGAACGCCCCCCCCCCCCCCCCCCCCCCCCCCCCCCAAGCAAAGCAGCACCCACGAAAGATTCCATCGTGGAGTAAGCTGCAAAGTCCGAGGCCTTTTCAAAGAAAAGTGCCGAACAAGCTTGGAGAGGTAAGGATTAGTGCCGATACGACGCTTCCCCACATAAGAAAAAGTCTCTGAAAGCATAGACCTGTAACCCTTGATGGTAACAGGCTGGAGACCCCGAGAATCAAACAGATATACCAGAAAATCCGCAATCTGTGAAATCGAAGGATTGGCATAATCAACAGAGTGATCAGCACACCAACGACAGAAGACCTTCCATTTAGCTGCATAAGCTAAACCAGTGGAGTGCCTCCTTGAAGAAGAAATGCACTCCACTGCTCGTCTCGAAAAACCTCTACGGAGGAGACAGGACCTGACAAAAGATATGCGTGAAGGCACAATGAAGTCGGGTCGACGTGAAACCTCCTCGAGCGACCTTGACAAAGAAGGTCGCGACGTAGCGGGAGACGTGCCGGAACTGCCGCCATCAGTGAGCGGAGCTGATTGATCCACACCCGCTGAGGCGACAGGGGAGCGATCAGAATGATTCGACAACTGCAGGTTCGAATTTTGGCGAGAACCTGAGGAAGAATCGGAACCGGCGGGAAGGCGTAGCCGACTAGACCGTTCCAATCGAGTGACAGAGCGTCCACGGCAAAAGCCAGAGGATCTGGACACGGGGACACGAAAGTGTCCACCTGATGGTTCCAACGAGTCGCAAAGAGATCGATGTGGGGACGTCCCCAGAGATCGCAAAGCGACTGGAACACTGCCCTGTGAAGCATCCACTCGGTGGAAATAACCCTGCCCTGTCGGGACAGGGAGTCGGCTAGGACGTTCAGACGACCGGGAATGTGACGAACAACCACTCCGGCGTGAACCTCCTGAGCGAGCAGTAAAAGATCCCGAGCTAACTCGTACATCGGAAGCGAGTGCGTGCCGCCCTGGTTCCGAATGTAAGCAACCACTGTCGAATTGTCGGATAGTAGAAGGACCTGGCGATTCGACAGGTGAGGGATCCACTGCCTGAAACACAGAAGAAGAGCAAGAAGCTCCTTCTGGTTGATGTGTAGAGCTGCTTGATCCTGGTCCCACATCCCGTGTAGGGAAAGACCGAGAGGATCCAACGTCGCACCCCATCCGAGATCGCTGGCATCTGTCGTCAGAATGCGATCGGACGTGGGTAAATCCAGCGGAACACCCTGCGTAATCCACTGAACATCTGTCCAGGGAAGAAGGTGAGGATACAGAGAGTCCGGAAACGGAAGCACCTGATCCAGAGAATCTACATTCGGTCTCCAACGACTGAGCAGAAAGTGTTGGAGAGGTCTGACACGCAGCCGACCTAGAGGAATGAGATCCGTCACCGAACCGCAGAGACCGATCAGTCGGAGAAAACTCCGAGCGGTCGCGGACCTGGACTGGGACAGAGTCAGAGCAAAAGCTGAGAGAATCACAGCCTTGGCCTGGGGAACAGCCACCAAATTGAATTTGGTTTGGAAAGACATCCCCAGATGACAAAACGACTGAGAAGGGACCAGGTCCGACTTCTCCTCGTTGACTCTGAATCCTAGCGACGTGAGCAAGCTCAACAGAGTGGCGACATCCGATTCCAGTAAGGCAGCATTGGAATGCCTCTGGAGGATATCGTCCAGATATGCCGAAGTAGTCACCCTGGACTGTGTGCGATGGAACGCTATCACATGCGACATCAGTCTGGTGAACGCCCAAGGAGCCAGGTTGAGGCCGAAAGGCATGGCCTTGAACTGGTAAACTCGCCCCAGAAAAGCGAACCTGAGATACTTCCGTGACGCCCGATGCATCGGAAAGTGGAAGTAAGCGTCTCGCAGGTCGATGCTGGCTGCGAAATCTCCCTGGTGAATTGATTGGCGGACCGACCTGAAAGTCTCCATGCTGAACTTGGGAGCAATGATAGACTGGTTCAGGATGCTCAGATCGATAACCGGTCGGAGTCGGCCGTCCTTCTTCGGCACCAAGAACAGGCGGGAATAGAAACCCACTGACTGAACGTTCTTGACGACCTCGATCGCCCCCTTTGCCAGGAGATTGGCAATCTCCGTGGACAAAAGTTCCCGACGTAAAACGTCTGAAGGAACTGTGGTTGGAAGAGGCACCCTTGTCATAGTGGGGTGCCGTCGGAAGGATATGCGCAGCCCGGACCGAACAACATCTAACACCCATGGATCGGATGTGATGGTGGTCCAATGGTCTGCGAACTCTGCTATCCTTCCTCCAACCTGGGACGAGTCGAGGTGAGGACCTTCATTTCGAGCCCCGACGAGGCCCGCGAGAGGAGAAACCACCTCCTCTGCTAAATGAAGAATCCTGAGACTTCCCTCGATTCTGCCGACCCCTACCTTTACCCCGTGAGTAAGAAGTAGAGGCGGCGGCAGAAGGACCAGCCTTTTGCTTCACAGAGGAAGCAGAAGGGTACTTGTTAGGCTTGGAACGGCCCTTGCCTCCCCGAGAAGGCTGATCAAGCTGACGAAACAGCAGCTGATCTTTGGAATGACGTAGGACGTCATCCCGGACTGTCGACACGGAACCATGGAAAAGTTGCGGACCTGCCAAAGAAGCAGATCGAAGAGTAGCACGCTGCTCCTCGGGAAGGGATCGTCCTGTGTCCAGCACAGCGACCCTTCGAACTAATTCCAAATTGGCCGTGTTACAGGCATGCGTGTGAGTAAGGTGCATAAGCGCCTTGGACAGCACACGCAAAGGAGCCTGTACCTCGTCAAACTTATCTGGAGGCAGATAAGCAGCCAAAGCTGAGACGACGTGATCTGAGAGAGAAAGCATGCCAAGCATCTCCCTAGATAAGCCCAACGTGGACTCCAGAGTCGTCATTGGAATGACGGCAGACTTGGGCTTGGAAAGCCCGAGGGAAGTGGAGTCCTGATCCAGAACCGTCAAAGTCTGGCAGACTGACGGATTGGCGGAATCGTAGGAACGATAACGCACAGGAGGCAAAAAGGTGTCAACCCTGGTGAAGAACGAAGTCTTCAAAGCCTTGGAATTCAGCTTGGCATCCAATGCTGAAAAAGCCTCAACCACCTGTACCGACTGGCATGGTCGAAGGCGCCCAGAAGCAGGTTGCTCCATAGGCTGTTGGCGCGCGACCGATGATCGCGGCCAGGCTGACACTGTCGGCTGGTTAGCAGGTTTGAGCTCAGGCAGAAACCCAAACACAAAGTCAAGAGCCGCCCCCAAGTCCGAAGACTGCTGGCCCTCGACCTCAAGCATGTCGGACTCCTCCCCAGAGTCGGAAGACACATAGCCCATCGTGGGCAAACCAGCCGACGCCTCCCATGGTGTCGGGACACCAGAGGAATCGGAAACCGGCCTGTTTCCAATCCCGGGAGGCGGCGCCATAGGAGGCGCCTGGAAACCACCCATAGCCTCGCTGGAAGCAACAGGAAGGCTCTTTGAGAGAACCTGAGTGAGTAAGGAGAGGGCCTCCCTAAGCTCACTGCCTGTACCGACCGGTGCGACAGGGGAGCGAACCGGCAAAGTGGCTTCACCTCTGACCCTCTTAACCAGCGAAGGGTCACGATCCTCCAAAACACCCGACGCGGGACGACGGGCGGCAGCCGAAACATCTGAAGGCAGACGTGTATAGGGGTACGATGCACCCCGAGGATCAATATTGCGAGAACTCATGAGAGTCATCGCGGACCTCTGCAGGGCAGAAGGTCCAGGCTGCACAAAAGGCGTTGGTCCCCCAAAACTGGTCGTGTGACCAGAGTGAGTGGACGGAAACGCCACGGAGTTCATAGTGTTTCCACTACGAACATCCGAATCCAAAGACACAACTGTGGTACTCGACGGCGACGAGACCACAGCGATGGGCTCGGCCGGCAGCCCCTTCCGACTTCGCCGAGTTGAAGTCAGGGAAGGCTGGGGTCGATATCCCACGTCTACAGTATCGGACAGTTCTGCAGTCCCCAGCAGCGAAAAGCCGAGGCCCGCTGAAACAGACAACGAAGCAGACAGACCAGCAGCAGTAGTAGATACGTCGAGAGTCGTTGAGGCTGGTGAAATAGTGGAGAGAGCACACCGGCTCGGCTCCGAAGGAGGAGTCACAACCCTAGTGACAGCCTCAGATGTCGACTGGAGGGGGACCGTAGTCCCGGAACCAGGCATCTCTACACCAGAACACTCAACGGCTCCCGCAGTATCCACCACAGGAAAAGACTGCACATCCCCCACGGAGGAGGAATAACTCTCACCAGACAAAGTCGGCTCGGGAGGCCCCGAACGACCACGTTCTCCTTTCCCGCGGGAGCGGGAGGCACGGCCACGAGAACGAACGACACGATTTACTGACGCCCAAAAGGTGGAAGACCATGTTCCACAGACACCACACGGCCGCTCGGCCGAACGCCCATTACAGGAGGAACACGACGAATGTACATCGTCCACATGCTTAGGCAGCAGACACTGCCCACAAGGAATTGTCCTAGGCATGAAAGAGGTGAGAGGAGCAGAGAAGGTGAGATCAGAAAACAGAACACCCCCAAAGAGAGAAAGGTGACAGAAACAAAGACCCCAGACGGTCGACCGGGAACCACCCAACAGGAAGACTATTCTCAACAGAAAGAAGAAACACTGTAGGAGTGGTACCCCGCTGACACCTAACTCTAACACAATTAGAAAAATTTGCAAAAAAAGCATGAACAATAATTGTGAAAATCTAAGTCCGAACCGCGTGGCCCGCGAAGATCGCGCGCGACCCGAGAGAGAGCAAATAAATATACATTATGGACATTTAATAGAAAAAAGAGAATATAAAACACTGTTCCTGAGAATACAAAGGATACACTGTGGTATAATGAATCAGGAATCATCAAACATCGAGCTGGTGGAACACTGATAAGCGTGCAAAAACATCTCGACACGAAGCGGATTTTAAAAAGAATGAGTCTTTAGAGACGGTATATGCGCACTGGCAACGGAAGTCGTGGAGTTGTACTTGGGAGAGAGCGTCCCGTACTGGGTCTGCGCCGGTTGCACTCGACCCAGTTTTGGCTTATTTTTATTGGTGCTTTTGCACCACTTTTCTTTCCCAACTTGCTTGGGAAAGACAAAAATAGAGAGTATTTTATCCGAGTTAGGGACTTCCACTGTAGTGCAAGCCTGTCGTAAACAATTGTGAGTAGGTTGATAAGAAATTACACATGCAACATTGACATTATTTTTCATCTTACCTTACATATAACATCATTTCCAAATCTTACAAGGCCATGACTTTAACCATGATTACGCCATGAGAATCTTTTTATGTACACATAATAATTAATGGGTTTTTTTTCCCTCCTGTGAATATTTTCAATTAAGCATCTTTATCATTGATGCTCTCAGAGGTTATGGCATTGGACTTCAAACTAAAAGGTCCACAGTCTGATCCCCACCAGGGATACCTGTGCTGTGTCCTTGGGCAGCGCACTTGATATTGATTGCCCAGGTTGGGACATGGTGGCCTTGTGTACTAAGGCATACTGTACTTTGATGTGCACTTGTCTTCAACCAGTGCAAATCCTGCTTGTGTGGAGTTAGTATGTTTGGGAGTCTGACAGTTGCTCGCTGCTGCTCAGTGGTTATCTCCAGGTACTGCAGCTTCCTACACCAGCAAAACTGTCTGACACGAGGTGACCCTGGTTGTCAAAGGTATTGTTAAACATGAATAAAACAAAAATCAATGATGCTAAATGACGAGTATTGTAAATATATTTCTTCAGAGTAAGATATTTTTGTAAAGCTGGTAAATTACAAATACTTACCACACTCAAACTCAGCAGATCCTATACTGGAAAGTGAACGTCCTCTTAGTTCCTCTGGATATCTACATGTCACTGCAGCCTGTGTGTCCTGAGTATGCTGCAGCATTTCTTTGAGCCATATCATTTGACAATTACACTCAATAGGATTAGAATCCAAGCGTCTGAAAGCAAACCAATCAAAGACTCAGTAAATGTACAATAAATTTCCAGCTACAGTGAAAAAACTTCTTTTGGCGTAACTTAAAATTCTGCAGACTAATGACAAAATATCAAAATTTCAACCTGAAAATTTTTCCCAAAATGCAACAAGGAATTGAACCAATTCAATCTTGTTTGACAGAGCTTGTCATGGGAAAAATGAGCCGATTGAAATTTTTGGTTATTTAATTATATATTGGTGTTTAAGGTCATATTTCTGCACAATGCCTAATCTTGACTGCAACATGGAGATTAAGTCAAGTTTTGTCAATCATTTATACCCATTATGCCCATTTTAGGGGACTTCCACCCCCAATTATTGGTGACTGGGTCCAATTTTACCAGTAAAACATAAGCTTGTTTACCACAGTAAACAAGCAATGCTTCACCTCTTGGGGTTTCAATGGGAGGGGGGGGGGATTTTTTTGTATTTTGACATCAGTGTGAAGAGGGTTAAAAGATCCCCAAGCTTGTACCGAAGTTAAACCTACATGCGGTAATATAATTCCATTTACTATAAGACTTGCACATAGAATTTAAAGTTACGTGACAAGGGTTTCAACTTTTTAATCAATAGAAAGGCTAAGGATATTTATTTATTTATTTCTCCTCTTCCCAGGGTGAGAAAGGATACCAATATGTTTATCCATGCTTGGCATAGCTTGAAATTAGCAACTTAAAGAACACGATGCGTTTAAAAGATAATTTCTTCCACTGAGCTAATTTGTTAATTAGTGTTTTAGATCACTTTCAGCATTTGTGGCTATATCATGACCATAATAGAAGAATAAAGTCAAGTTTCATCAACTATTTATACTTATCCTGCTCACTTCAAATGTCATTCCTCATTGGTTAGAGCATTGGACATGAGAATGAAAATTTGATGGTTTGATCACGATCATCTGTGTTGTTCCTTGGGCAAGACACTTTATCTTGTTTGCCTATGTGGGGCACAGTGATGCTGTGTGCTAAGATGCAGGGCATGAGGATGGTATACTTGTCTTCAACCACTGCTGATCCAGCTTGTTCCAGGTTATAGTGATAGTAAATTTGAGAGTCCAACAGTTACAAGCTGGTGGAGCATGATGGCATTGTGTACTAAGGAGGCTTGCCTTCAACCAGTGCTAACCCTGCTGCTCAGTAGTTCTTTCTAAATCCTTTGGCTTCCCCCACTTCCCCTCCCCCCAACTGTAAAACTGTCCCAGGCTAGTGAGAGTGCCATTAACCCCAATAAACAAATTTTGATATCGCCTGCGTTGGGTAAAAAGGGTTTAAAATCTAATAAACATACAGTGGAACCCTGTTAACTGAATAGCCACTTTGCCAATGAAAATTTTTCCAAGTAACAGGAGTATTCAAATAACAGGGATTATGTCACTTTCCTGTATTCTAGAGATAAACTTAGCATTTATTCTATTATATCTTGTCAAACAAGATATAATAGATTAAATGCCTGTATTGGATGTACTGAGGCCAAATAGGTCTATAAACAAAGGAAAACTGGGGAGAGTCAGGGTAATTTCTCAACAGGTTACAAGATTTTTTATTCAATTAACAGGAGTTTACTTTATAATCTATATTCAATTAAGAGGTCAAATTTGTATTGGGGATATGTATGGTAAATGGTTTTATGTTGGGAAATTATATTCAATTAACAGGGTTATTCAGTTAAAGGATATCCAATTATGTGGGCTCCACTGTATTAACATGGCAGTTGTTGTTTAGCATGGAATGCTTACTGGTGGCACTCTCAAGAATATAACTGTACTCTCAAATTCAAAATTATTTAACAACTGAACATTGAGCAGCTGGAGTGTAGGAGGATCAAAACTGATTCTTGAAAATTGGGACAAATTTTAAGGCCTGGTCAGGGACATAATAAATGGGTACATATCAGGAGGATACTTTACTGGGTCTGTCAAAATACTGTGTAACATCATTCAGTGTTGACTTCTAGGTTTTATACCAGTAAAATAAGTCAAACTTTCCTCACAGTAATAACACTACTGCATCTACAGTAGTTCCGTAAGATATACAAGGATCATCAGGGATTATCATTATTCAAACAAATGGTATTTGTATATAAACGAAACTGACAAACTGACTTGACAAAAACAACTTTAAACTTCATCGAAAAGAAGTGGAATTACAAATAGCAAAATAGTTTAAATTTAAATCAAAATCCAATTTTCATACATCATTTTCAGGTGAACAATAGCAAAAACATTTATCATATTCATGACCAATAAATCTGCATGAACACTTCAACAACAAACAATCTTTCATTACCTCTCCAAGAATGATATATATATTGCACTTAAAAGTAATCTTTCTGTCTGACATTTGCAATATCCCATTATAAAACTGTCAGATATGTAGAATTATGTGGAAGGTTATGCTGTTAATTTGAGAAAAAAATAAACAAAATACAAAGAGCAGTTTGTACAAGAGGTTGCCTGTATACATTCTACACAAACAATATGTGACTCAAAATAGTATTTTTTTCATATAGGCTGTTATGTAAAAGCAATTGCTTAACAAAGTGTGGCACTAACATATTATAATCTACAATAAATGCTGGAAAAATAAACTGATTTCTGGTGAAGGATACAGTATGAACAGAGTGATTTGGCACTTTTCCACCTAGCTGATGGATATGTACCGGTACACTTACAGGGGTGTATCCAAAGTTTTTGTGTTTTGGAGAGGGGGTTGGGGGGGGGGGGGCAAATACTGAGTTAACTGGTTGAGTGTTGGAAGCCTATATATTAGCTTTATTAAATACCATAGTGGTGACTATATTAGTGGCTCAGTGGTAGACTGCTGGACTTCTATGCTAGAGGTCCCGAGTTCGATCCCCGTCCGCGATGACCTACATTGTGTCCTTGGGCAAGGCACTTTATCCTGGTTGCCTACATGGGGACACAATGCCGTGTGCTAAGGCGTACTGCAAGTCGATGGTGCACATGTCTTCAACCGCTATAACCCTACTTGAGTGGAGCCTGAACAGAGTTAGAATGTTGAGGAGCTGACAGTTGCTTGTCGATGCTCAGTGGTTCTCTCCAGGTACTCCGGATTCATCAACAAGTAAAACTACCATGGTCACAATTAGCCAATAAATAAATACCTTAAACACCAATAAATAAATATGTGACTATAATATCTACACTCTGTTGGAGCAAGTCTTATACTTGTGAGGAAGAAATTTTGTTAATGACAAATTGATCAGTTACCTGAAACATTGATCAGCACTTCACTCAGCATGTGCAACTACACAACTGTTCAACATTATCTGCTGCAAATGAATTATGCTATAAATTGACAGCACTCTTCCTACTGAGTATTGTTCTGGGTTATTTCCCAATCTCTGTCTCTCATCATCCCATTCATGCATGTGCAACAATTCTATCAAAACCACATACTGCATTTGCCAAATGCAATAAACAAGGAAACAAAGAGAACAATTTATAGAATTTTTACCCTTGATTCACATGGATCGTCTCACTTACTCGGTTGCTATTGTTCCGGTAAAATGTATGAAAATTAGGTAGATCAAAGGGAGACGGATTATAGTCAGTGTCTAGTAAATTTGTTCGCTTAACTCAATTCATGTTCATTACCAACAACCAACCAGATAGGTGAGACTAACCAGATTAACCCATAAGTGCAGTATATTAATTAAAAATTATTTTATAAATACACTAAAATCCAATATTGTGAGACACAGAGTCTAAGAAGTTGAGTAGTCCAATTGAAATGTTCAACTGAATTGTCTATTTTTCTGTATTTTCTTTTTCTGGGTGTGAACTTTCCCCCAGCACCCAACTGCAATATTGTTGATTCCTGGAATGATTGTTCTTTTTTCAGGAAGTTTATCATTTTGAATAACTTGAGGTGTTAGCCAGCTATAAACAAACTCAACTCGTGATCACCTTCCACACAATAACTCATAACAGTAAATAAACCAATCAACACTTGAACTTATTGGAGCCTTCTCAAGAGTTAGAACCTAGCATCGCTCACTTGGTTAATGGCACTAAAGGAAGAGCAATAGCCCTCTGTATCATGCACTGAACTTCTGGATTATCCTTGTACAATGTTTTAAACCACTTTTTGGGGTGTACTTCCTCACAGCTTGTCCAAAATGAAAACAAAATCCTTTAAGAGCCACAGTGGGGAAAGTGAGCTGAATTGCATTTTGAGCTGCTGTTTCATAGTCTGTGAACATTTGTCTGGGTACAACATTAATGTCTAATTGTCCAGCTCTCTCTACCACAAGTCTAAAAAGTCATTCATAAGTTTGCTGGGTTTAATTGGGCAGCTTCCCAAACACTAAAGGGCACATCTTATTCTCAACAAATGAATGAATAGTGTACATTTGGTAAAACACATTAGGGCACTTATTGAATGTTCCATCACAAAAGTAACTTTCAGCACATGACAGATGTTGAAGGTTGTTTTCAGTTCCAAAGATCAGTATTTTATTGCCGTCACCATCACATGAGAAAATCATTCTCAGGTGTCTTTGTGTTGATTTCTGGAAGGTCTATATCTGATCGTTGTCGTGGCAATAAAAGCCTTGTTTTGGAATGGGAACGGTAGAGTGCCGACCTAACACTGCAGAATGTGGGTATCTTGGCAATAAAGCTTGGATACTTTCTTCCTACTTCTTGGTAACTGTGCAACTGTGTTTGATTCTTCTTTCATTTTCAGCTTAGCTAAAAACCCATTGACTGCTATTTTTTCAGTATCTATTTGATTGTTGTTATAGGTGGTTACAATATCATTCATCGTATTGATAATTCCACCATATTCTGTCTTGTAACATCTCCAATGTATCAATTCATTGTTTCTTAACTTTATACCGTATTTAAACCCATTAAATATCAGATATCGTCCACCATGATTGTTGGGAATAAAATTAACATTCACTTGAGCGTTAGGATACTAAATACTGCTGCATATTAATACACTGTGAATTCAGTGAGTACTAAAAAAGAACTCACTTTAAAATAAACTGTAAATTCTGCACGTACTAAAAAAAGAACTCACTTTAAAATAACCCCCTTTATTCGTAAAAGGAGTAAGTGCGAAGAGTATTTATTTAACATATTAGTTATTAATTACCCACGACCAACTGGGTAAGTGAAACTAACCCGATTCACTTGCAATACCAAGGGCAGAGTACCAAATCACTGCCGATCTTTACTAGGGCCCTGCAGAGCTTTGAGGAGTTTATTTGATTTCAACATTGATGTCAGCTTTTCAACATATATATTTTTAAATCGGACAACTCTTGTTTCATTATGAGGTGATGATGGCAAATAAATGTATATTATTGGCAGAACTATGCTGCAGAAATAAAGGAATTCTTGCATGTTTCATTTTTGGTTCCGTCGGTTTATTGGCATGCCTGCCTTACCTTATGTATTTGTCTGTTGGCAATAGCAATTTGTCCAGCACTCAGCTTTATGAGTACTGTTGTAACAATGTAACTGGTAACTCCTCATCCGGGTACAGTACTTATGCACACTTCGGCACATGCAACCCACAAATATATGGTAATTTGGTGAAATGAAGTGATTAGGCCCCACAAAGTAGATCTTCTGTTTCTCAGGCCATTTTTTGTAATATTGCATGTGGGCGGGCATTTTTTAATTTTACTTTTCATTTTTGTAATTATTTCTTTGCCATCAAAAGTACATGTTCTTGGTTTGTTTTATGTTTTAGGCCACATAATCTCCAGAAGAGCATGGGTGGTGGTGCATTCCATCCCTTGAGTGCAAGAAGGCTTTGCAATGCTAAAGCATTGCAAAGCCTTGTTACACTCAAGAGAAAATTTATCAATTTTATTAACTTGGGTAAAATATCAGACATAAACCATTTAAATTTTTTTTTTTAAAGTTCAAAGTTTGGTTATAAAAAGAGAGCATGTGGCTGCCAAAACGACCATGTAGGAGGGCCTGAGAAACAGATTTTTAGCTTTTTAGGCCTTACATGAAAATTGTTTCGCACACTTTTATCTTCATTTGTAATTATTATATCTATTTTCATACATTTTTTATAGAATAAGCATTGTACTGTATAGCAAATTTTAACCAAAACAATTCACGTTGCTCAGGTTAATTTTCTATAACATGGCGCTGTAGATTATTCGAGTTACCTGGATATTGAGACTTTGGTGATATTATTTGTGAAAATGCGAAAATTTCATGATATTAACATCTTATTTTTGTCCACATTCACTGTTTTATTTTCAAAGAATACTTCAACTTTTATTGACAAACATTACATATTTAATACAATAATTTTGCAATAAAACTCTGTTCTGGCTGTTCTGCACTGTTTCTGAATTGATTCTGATTCATTGTCGACATCAGATCCCTGATTCAATTCAAGATTCAATTTGTACACAGAAATTCTGATTTTGCAAAGTACTAGTCTATACCAAACACAGGCACTTGGACAGCTTGGGAGAAATGTGTAACCCTAAATGTGGTTATGTTACATTCTCCCTCATTTACACATAAGCAATCGACATGTTCCATTGTCATTGTTCTCAAAGATACACATTATCAATTCTGCCTACCTTTTTGTTTTGCATACCTTATTGTGCAGGTGATGCCTTTTTATTTATTACTGACTTACAAAAACTAGAGTGTGTATTTAAGAGTTGAAAGCAATTTTTATAATCTTTATTGGAGTATGAACGTGTGGGAATGGGTACAAATTATGTATGAATCATACAATTTGTACCCATTCCCACACGTTCATACTCCAATAAAGATTATAAAAACTGCATTCAATTCTTATAATTACATTCCGTAACTGTTTAAACTACTTTTTACCAAACAACAAAGCAGAAAGACGAAATAAAACAAATACGAACGATTAGAGAGCAGAAACCAACTTCAGGAAAAATTTTCAAGTTCAAAGTCACTGTGACCTTGACATTTAGCTGAATGACCCCCCAAAATAAATAGGGTTCTTCCTCTCATCGTACCCAACTCATCTGTCTTTGGTTTCAATCGGCCATGTGGAACTTTAATTATAATAAGAGGGTGGGAACCAACTCCATCTACAGACGGACAGGATAACAAAACCGACACACTGATAGACAGCATTATGGCTATATCCCCACCCACACCTTAAATTACTGAACTTGTTACGTAAATTAACAATAAACTAGGAACTCTATGGAGATCCTCTATATACTTACAGTCTTTTAAGATTTGGTGTATCATGGAAGACACCTCTTGGTAATGTTCTGAGCTTATTGTGGTGTAGAAATCTACAAAAGAAAACAAAATGTATTAAATATAATGAAATCATATTTGCTGGTCAGACAAATCGTGAACAACAGTAATTCAAATAAGAGGCCCCAAGGGACCTGAAGTGCTCCTCTGACAAAAGTCCATGGACCTTTCACAAAGAGATTTAAAGATTTTGAAAAATAATATTTTCACATGAAAATTTAGTTTTGAAAAATAATCATTTGCTCATTATTTACTAGGTATAAGATATCAAACTGCTAAGATTTGAGAAAATATTTTTAAAATGTTTTTCTCCATTATCAACCATGTGAGAATGGAGTGGGGTGCTGTTTGGGGAGGGAGTGGGGGCATTAGGGTGGGGATGGGGGCTGGATCCCTCAAAATGACAAAGAGGGCTTAATTTCCGTAGAGTTGTGAATGGTCATTGCTAATAATTAGTTGTGATATGTCAAACACAGATCAATGGAATTGTGATAAAACATTTTTGAATGTTGCACCTATTAGTCAGCATTAAAATATCTGCACCCCACCACACCCCATCGATGGCCCCAAACATAACGCTATGAGGTTGATGAGAATAAACATGTAAATCATCCTTACAAATTTGTTATATATCCAATATGGAAGCATTTGGAGTAGTGGTTTGGAAGAAAAAGTTTTTTTACATTACTTCATTACTATACTACTCAAAGTTTGCTAAGCACCAAGTACATCCAATTACCTGTTTTATGTTTTAGTTGAAATATTGCAATGAAAAGTGTATATATTTTTATTTAATTACCTGTTTTATGTTTTAGTTGAAATATTGCAATGAAAAGTGTATATATTTTTTATTTAATTATATCTTTAATGAATAAGTACAGAAATTAAGATTTTATTTGTGTTTGACATTATTTTTTAGCATTTGAATACGATAACCATGGAAAATGGATATTTTTGGTAAAAGAGGAAATTTTTCAATATGCCAAAAAGTTGATAGAGCGAACTGGTATGGCTTCAATATCGAGTATGAGACCCATCACTGTTAATTACAGCTTGTTAACACCTCATGCTCCCAATCAGGTTCCTGGTTGTCCTTTGTGATATGGTGTTCCATTCTTGAACCAGCATGGCACCAAGCTCCTGGACACTTCTTGGCTGGACTGGATGGCTGAAATTGCAAGCTGCAACTCATTCCAGACATGTTCCATTGGATTGCAGTCAGTCGTTCTTGCTGCCTAGTCCATACACTCAATCCCCTCCCTCTGTCGGTACTCCCCGACAGCACGTGCAGCATGAGGACGGGCATTATCATCCATCAGAATGAATCTATGACCCACTGCACCTACATACAATCTGACGTGGATATCCAGGATCTCATCAATATAATGTTGTGCAGTCAATGTACCACTTTCAAGGACACAGAGCTCTGTACGTCCATCCCAGTTGATGCCGACCCAGACCATGATTGACCCTCCACCATAGAGGTCATGCTCAGCAATGTTGACGGCATGGAATCGCTTTCCTGGTCTTCTCCATACCCTAGAATGCCTATCTGTGTGGTCTAGGCAGTACCTTGACCTCATCTGTAAAAAGGACAGGTCGCCAATCTTCTCTGGTCCATCCAATGTGGACCATGGCCCATTCATATCGTGCCTGGTGGTGGTTCTGGGACAGCGAAATGCGAATACATGGTCTTCTCGATCGGAGACCACCTTCATGCAACCTTGCCCGTGTAGTCTGCATTGAAACATTTACCCCATGCCATCTTACTGGTGTGCCATACTGCTGAAATCTTGCCCAGGCTCTGGTGATCACCGTATGGTACACACCAAAGGCTTCACCAACCTGACGATGGGTAGCCCCTTGCTTCACCATCCCTACAGCCCGCCACATTTCTGCTTCAAATGTCTTCTTACATTTGCATTTGCCATATTCAATCATTAAATCACAAGGGTTTGTGTTGAAATGAAGACTGAATACCCTGCACATGTCATGTACATGTAGACAGTACACGAAAACATCATGAAAATCAAGGGGTACATGCTTTCCATGACTGTCACGAAAAGTCTGCCTGTCAAGAGAGCTAATGTAAACACTGGGGACAATCTCAATACATTCCTCAATCATATCCACCAAAAATATCACAAATATGTCACAAGCAAATTTCACAATGATGTGTCAAATATTTGGTGCTTAGCAAACTTTGAGTAGTATATTATAGCAGTATTTCAATACTATCTTAAGCAACTGATTTCCACTGAAAACAATTTATTTACACTGATTGAATCATTGTTGCTTTTTAAAATGAATAGTTCATCATTCACTTCGCTGGTGAGGTGGGCAGTGGAAAAAAATACTTTTAGTTATGGCTAATATAGCTATTTTGCACCTAGCAGTCGTATACAGATTCTCTGTCAGTTCCCGGTGTGATGTCATAAAGCTCATTACCATATTTCCTTTACTTTTCAGAGCATTTTCTTCGACACGTGCACAATTTAGTAAATTAAACCATTTAAAAACTAGAAAACTGTGAGCACTGCTCACTAAATGATGCCACCCACTCCCACCAAGAAACATTTTACAACAGTAAAAGTGTGTTTAATGTAGAGAGCACAAGCACTGACACCACCCCCCACCAAGCTTGAATTGACAAAACCCATATTTCAATATGTGAAACTGTAAAAATGAATATATCTGAAAATAAAATAGAAGGTACACATCTTCACTATATGCAAAAGAATGTTTGAAGGTTTCATTGATATCCATTCACTAGTTTAAAAGAGGTCGTGGATAGCAAATGTACCCCCCCCCCCCCCCCTCTGCTCCCCCTTCCCTCCATTGCAAGCTTGAATTGACAAAGCCCAGTTTTAAATATGGGAAACCCTAAAAATGAAAACATCTGAAAACAAAACAGGAGGTGCACAACTTCAATATATGTAAAAGATTGTCTGAAAGTTTCAATGAAATCTGTTAATTCGTTTAAGAGGAGTTGTGGATAGCAGATCTGTACAGAATGTCAATTGAATTTGACAAAATTCATTTTTTAATATGGGAAACTGTAGAAATGAAAATATCTGAAAACAAAATAGGAGGTGCACATCTTCAATGTATGTAAAAGAATGTCTGATAGTTTAAATGGAATCCGTTCACTGGTTTAAGAGGAGTTGTGGATAGCAGATGTGCACATCCCTAAAGCATAACGGATGCACGGACAGAAAGACGAACATCGAAATATGAAAATATCTGAAAGAAAAATAAGAGGTGCACATCTTCAATGTATGTAAAAGAAGGTCTGAGAGTTCCAATGAAGTTTGTTCAATGGTTTAAGAGGAGTAGCGGGTAGCAGATCTATACCCCTCCCTATTAAAACCTGAATTGACAAAGACCATTTTTGAATATGGGGAACTGTAAATATGAAAATATCTGAAAGAAAATAGGAGGTGCACATCTTCAATGTTTGTAAAAGAAGGTCTGAAAGTTTCAATGAAATCTATTCAATAGTTTAAGAGGAGTTGCGAATAGCAGATCTGTACAGAATGTCAATTGAATTTGACAAAGTTCATTTTTCAATATGGGAAACTGTAAAAATGAAAATATCTGAAAAGAAAATAGGAGGTGCACATCTTCAATGTATGTAAAAGAAGGTCTGAGAGTTCCAATGAAGTTTGTTCATTGGTTTAAGAGGAGTAGCGGGTAGCAGATCTATACCCCTCCCTATTAAAACCTGAATTGACAAAGACCATTTTTGAATATGGGGAACTGTAAATATGAAAATATCTGAAAGAAAATAGGAGGTGCACATCTTCAATGTTTGTAAAAGAAGGTCTGAAAGTTTCAATGAAATCTATTCAATAGTTTAAGAGGAGTTGCGGATAGCAGATCTGTACAGAATGTCAATTGAATTTGACAAAGTTCATTTTTCAATATGGGAAACTGTAAAAATGAAAATATCTGAAAAGAAAATAGGAGGTGCACATCTTCAATGTATATAAAAGAACGCAATGAAATCCGTTCACTGGTTTAGGAGGAGTTGCGGATAGCAGATGTGTACCCCCAAAGCATAATGGATGGATGGACAGACGTACGGACGCACATAGTGAACACTATATACCACCCACTTTTCAAGTGGGTGGTATAATTAGTTTTCGACCAAATCATGTTTGCCATTCCATTTTGATGAGTAACTCCAACATATTCATGAACTCAACTGAAAATGTGTGGAGAAACCATCAGTTCCCCTTTATAAATTTTGTTTGAAATAGTTCATTGAGCTGGCACTGATCACAGTATGTGTACATTTAATCTTCATACTATACAAAAATTAAACTCTTATATAATGTAAAAATCCACTAATATTGGATATTTACTACATAACTGAACAAGACTGCACAATTTGTACTGTTATAGTACCTCTCTGTGTGCAATAGTTAAGTCCAATATACTCAAACGATTGAACATAAATCTTGACTGAAATGCTCCACCATCGTTATTTTGCATTACAAGTTTCTGACATATGATGGAAAAGATACATGCAACATTATATTACAATCCATCAACTATTGCTGAAGTCATTACAAGTTGATGATTTTGGATGAATGGACCAATACATGGACACAATACATGGACACACATATTCTAGTGTAACCCATTTAATTTCTTCAGGAGTTGGGGTATAATAATTTCACTGTTTGTCTCCAGAATAATAATTGATCCCCCCACCCCTCCTCCCCTCCCCTCCCCCAAGAAGATAAAGATAAGATTAACAACATCCTACAATGAAGAATCAAGGGAGGAAGCAACAATTGATAAAAATACCAAAAATTGAACGACAATATCTGTGCATATGTGCTGAAACGATTTCTACGTTTTGTTAGCTAAGTGGTAAACTATTTCAGTGCCAAGGGTGATCTGACTGTCACAAAAAATCACAAAACATTTCTGGACTTTTTACCTTCAAACTAATGAAATGCTGTTATGCGACACACAGTTGGAAAGGGCTCAGAAAGCACTTTCCAAAAGTGTGTCACAGGAAAGCATTTCATCTGCAGAGATTATATAAAATATATCACAGTCTTGAACACATAACTACACTAAGGGAGTTAATAAATAGTCTCAGTGGCTCATCTTTCAAATGCATTGAATACACCCAGATGCTGATAAAACATAAGGTCAACCTCAAATTCCACATTCTGCTTTCTGTCAATAGTACTGCATTAAAACATGTGCACTTACATGCACTCACAACAAAATTCAAAATACACTACACACAAATTGTCATCTTCATTACATCCACATTAGAATGGTGGAAATATATAAAAGAGATTCACTTTTCTACTGGGTTTTGCAAGACTGTGTTTGTGTTTTACTGCATTCTAGTAAGTCTGACGATCTTACAGTGCCTGGAGAGTGGACTACAAAAAAAACACTCACGAAGTGAATTTTCTAGCTAGACACTCAGACAATGACTCCTATTATGTGAAAATACATAAAACAAATCCTAAGCAAAGTTTCAGCCAATGGACCTCCTCAGGTTCAGGGCTGCAGAGCAACTTTGAATTGGGGGAGAGGGTTAAAAAAGTGAGCAGGTGTTCTGGAACCTTCTCCCCCAAAATAATGTAAAAATTTGCAATGACCCGATTGCAAAATAGGCCTACATCGTGTAAACTGACAGGCTATTCAGGTAGTCGTTACTCTGCTGCCAAGACTAACTCAGATAATCATATGAATGTGTCAATGACACTGTAGCTTAACTTTACTCTGTGCAGTGTTTGATGAAAAGGATAATGTTTCAATGTTTATGACAGGATTATGAAATAAGACAAGAATTGTGATAATTGAGAATATGTTAATTTGTGTTTTCTGTAGGCTATGTTTTCAATAAGAATAATTTGAGTGTAGACTGTACTAACGAATTAAGACCTGGGTTGATGTGGCCCTAACAGTTAACATATGTCAACCAAAGTTACCAAGTTACAGTAAAATCATTCCAAAATGAGTCATCCTACCAAGTTACCATGAAATCCCTTCATAAATATAACTCATAGACATTGCTAAAGGAATCTAGTTCACCTGACAGTTTGGCGGTCTCGGCTGACTGATTGTGACCAAAATATGATAGTCTCATCTAGACATCATACCAAGTTATCCTTCCAAGTTATAATGAAATTGCTTCATAAATCTGAACAGTAGACAGTGCTAGACAAATGTAGGTCACGTGCCTGTGCGGCTGTGACGGTTGACTGATCACGGCCAAAATAGGACGCTCTCATCTAGACATCATACAGAGTCATCCTACCAAGTTACAATGAAATCTCTTTATAAATACGACCTGTAGACTGTGCTCAAGATTTTCAGGCTTCAGGCCCGCATAGCCATCACGATTGACTGATCGCGACCAATAGGGGATGTTCCATCTAGACATTATACAGAGTCATCCTACCAAGTTACAATGAAATCCCTTCATAAATACAACCTGTAGACTGTGCTAAAGGTTTTTGGGTTTCAGGCTCTCGCAGCCGCCACAGTTGACCTATCGTGACCAAAAGAGAACGTTCTCATCTCGACATTATACAGAGTCATCCTACCGAGTTACAATGAAATCCCTTCACAAATACGACCTTTAGACTGTGTTGAAGGTTTTGGGGCTTTGGGCTCATGCAGCGGTCATGGTTGACCGATCAAGACTAAAAGGAGATGCTCTCATCTAGACATTATATGAAGTCATCTTGTCAAGTTACAGTTAAACAAGAGGCCCCACAGGGCCTGTAGCACTTACCTTGAACAGAACACTATATAAACAGAGTCCAAGAATGAATCTACATTAAGCAATCCATCTCCATAGGATACACTGTCAATTGATGAGCCCCTCAGGAGTGACAAAAATAGTCCAAGATTCATGCCATTTCTTCAGTTGATCATAATGTAAAATGTGGAGCTCCCCTATGAAGCCCCTTGATACAACCAATGTGGATTAATCTTAGTTACACACCTCTAGAGGGTACAGAATACAAAATTTCTACTTCTTCAGCTACATTGGAAATTCCGGCTCTCGTAGGGAGCCCAAACATTAACCAAGGCACTCGATTTGAACAAAGTTGAATCTGACCTTCCTAGAGATATTGTATACCAAATATGAAAGCATGCTGACTGGTAGATCTGAAGAAGAAAATTTTTAAGGAAATTTCCTCATATTGCACTAAGTTAAAATTTTGCCTACCATAGCGAGCCCAAATATTAACCTACTGACCCGATTTGATCAAGCTTGAATCTGAACCTCCCCCCTAGAGATGTTGAATACCAAAATGCAAGCATTCTGACTGGTGGATCTGAAGAAGATTTTTAAAGAAATTTCGTAATATTGTCCCAAGTTAAAATTCAGGCTACCATAGGAGCCCAAATATTAACCCAGGGATCCAATTTGAACAAACTTGAATCTGACTCCCCTAACAAATGTTGTAAACCAAATATGAAAGGATTCTGACTGGTGAATCTGAAGAAGATTTTTGAAGAGATTCCCTCTAGTTGTACTAAGTTATATTTCAGGCTTCCACATGGAGCCCAAATATTAACCCAGGCACTCGAACTGAACAAACTTGAATCTGACCTCCCTAGAGATGTAAAAGCATTCCGACTGGTGGATCTGAAGAAGAAGATTTTCAAAGAAATTTCATCGTATTGCACTAATTTTTAATATTGCTCCTGTATTAAGCCCAAATATGAACCACTGGGCTTCATTTTAACAAAATTGTTTCTGATAAAACCTCCCCACCTTTTTTTTTTTTTTTTGCACGAGTCAAGTACTTATGACCCAATAATACCACGTACTAAATTTGGTTCAAATCGGACCATCGGTTCAGAAAATAGAGATTTTGGGCAGGGCCAAAAATCTTACCCCTCCCATTACAAAGCCAAATATTGCATCATGAACTTCGTTTGAACAAACTTGATTCTATACCTCAAAAGGAAGCCCCATAACAAATATCAAGTCATTGTACCCACTGGTTCATGAGAAGACTATTTTTAAAATATTTTGGAGCATTTTCCCCCACCCCCTCCCTATGGGGCTGGGCATGTTGAGTTGAACAAAAATGCAATGCCCCTTTGGGACCATCACTCACACAAACTTTCATTTGAATTGTCCCAGTGGTTTTGGAGGAGAAGACCAAAACATGGTATTGACGGACAACAGATGTTGGACGACAGACAATGGATGGAGAGCGATTAGATTAGCTCAGCTTGACGTTGTCAAAAGTGTGCTAAAAATGAAAAACAAGTTCCTTGATATTAGGGATGACAAGTAGAATAACAAACAATTAAATGTATAAACATATCAGCAGGGATAATAATATGCAAGCCTGGAAATAAGCAGACTGTCATTTGCAAAATGATGTCCGCAGAGGGTGAATGTGGTGTTGCTAACCTGCAGTGCAGGGTAGCATTACTAAATTTACCCTGTCAACCTCAATCTGAATCAAGGTCTTGGGCCTAAACAGAAAGAGGTACCCAGAGGATAAACTGGGGGATTCTAGCCCACTGTATGGGTTAGCATCTGCAAATTCACCCTCTGGGGATCTCATTCTTCAAATGACAGATTGCTTATTTCCAGGCTTCATAATATGAGCATTGTCAAAACTCATTTGTTTACTATTAATATTATTAAGTCTGTGTGAAACACACAGACCATTGTTTTTGTATAGTTTCTTTTTCTTTTTATCTTCTTTTTCATCTCTCTTCTAATCACTTCCTTTCTCTGCATAATAACTTGAATACAAACCTTCCAATCTCATTACTTTCAGGCATAATGACAGGCAGTTACTAGTACTTGGTAATCTATATTTTTCAGGCTCATGTGGTATATCCCTAGGAATGTTTTGAAAGTGGGTCACACTCATATCTCAAGCATGATATGACCTATTGACCTGAAACCACGCCAAATGAGTTGAAACTCACTGAGGTTCAAAATATAGGTTAAGGTCACTAAGGTCACCAAGGTATCATTGAATGCATTTTTTCAGAATTGTTAGAAATCGCATTTTATGCCCACCTAATGCATTCCTGAAGTTCATACACATATTTCGACACTCAAAAATGCGACCTGGTTAATTTCATCACTATAAAAATTTGGTGGAACAAAAAAATTTTGAAAGTGGGTCATGCTCGTATCTCAAGAATGGACATGGAACAAATACCAAATGAGTTGAAACTCAATGGAGGTTCAAAATATGGGTCAAGGTCACTGAGGTTACCCTGGGGTCATTGAGTGCATTTTTTAGAATTGCTGGAAATCACCACTCCAAAAAGTGGTTAGAGCAAACAAATTTGAAAGGGGGTCACACTTATATCTCGCGCATGGTATGACATGTGTACTGGGATAAACGCCAAAAGAGTTGAAACTGGACAGAGCTTCAAAATATGGGTCACTGAGGTTCACCCAGCCGTCACTGAGTGCAATTTTCAGAATTGTTGGAAATCAAACTTTATGACCTCCTGATGCATTTCCTCATACATGTATTTTTACACTCACAAAAAGTTGGTGGGGGAAAAAAATTCTGGAAGTGGGTAACGCTCTTATCTGAAGGACCAACACCAAATGAGTCCAAATTCAATGGATGTTAAAAATGTGGGTAAAGATCACTGAGGTGAACATGGTCACTGAGTGCATATTTTTATAATTGCTGGAAAGTCAAAGTTTATGACCGCCCCAAGTTCATACGTACATTTTATCACCATTTTTCAAAATTTTTGGCCCCTGTCCAAGTTTTGAAAAATAGTCATACCAATATTTCAAGCATAGTATTATATTATCGTGAACCTTTGAAAATCAAGATGAAACTCATTGGAGGTTCAAAATATGTGCCAAGGTCTTTCGAGGTACTCAGATTGCATATTGCAGAGATATTGGTGATCCCAATTTAGACTTTCTAATGCATTCCTAAAATTTATATGTAAATTTAAATGTCAAAAAAGTGGGCAGTCAAAATTTTGAAAGTAGGACACACTTACATACCCAACATATTAACCTGGGACAATACAAGGTTTGAATTATGAGAGAGAATTGGAAGGGGGGGTGGGGGGGGGGGGGGTCACTCAGAGCAGATATTCAGTTTTCAGCAAATCACTTTGTGTTTTTTAGTTCAAACAGTATTTATTCCAGAAAATATTAAAGAACAGTTACAGTTACAAGACAATATACAAACTGAAGTGGATTCAGAGGTAAACTTAGTTTAAACATTATTTTTATTTCAATACTGCATATAAATATACAAGGTATAGAACAGCATGCTGAGATACAGTATTAGAAAGTGGATTCAGCAGCAAGCCGAAGCTTATGTAAGCTGTCTCCTGCAATCAACAAATACATCAGACTTTCATGGCATGGAAGAGACTATGATTGAAACAAAATAATATGAAAGAGGAAAGAAGGGGAAAGGTGGAGGGGTGGGGGTGTCTGGGGCAAAGGCAGCTGCTTCCTTTAATAAAGGGAGAGCACAAGAAGGACGAGCACTGCAGGTGTGTTCAGTAAAATCTCTTGGAAGCAGTAATATAACTCTGTACTTTTTCAAAAATTAGGCTGTTTGCTTCCGCTGTGTATTCAGCATTTCCATTCAAGAGAATATCCGTTGAAATTGTGAATGTCAGTGTTGCTAGTGTGCGCTGTCTGCTCTCTACATAGAACGGACAATGCAACAAATAGTGAGCACTCGTTTCACGGGCTCCACATGAACAGTATGGGGAGTTTGATAAATGGTTTCTAAACAGATGATCGTTAAGATTGCTACAACACAAGCGAAGTCTACAATGGTGGGTCTGTGCCTTACGGTCTTTACTTTGTTTGAAGCAGTTTGGAACGAACAGTTTATTTCTATTTAGGAACGAGTTGAAATTTTGCAATGAACTATTTTCTCTGATGTGTGATGGCAGCGCATTCCATAATCGTGTTGTTGATGGCACAAAGGATTCGTAATGATGCTGGGTTCGACAAAATGGGGCTGCGAGGTCGGCGTTATGGTGTAGGCCGTAATCGTGGGACGCCGAAGATCGTGGCGGAATCAGCATGGATACATAAGCAGGGACCATCCTATGATACATTTTGAAATATTGTTTTAATTTGTGCTTCTCTCTTCTTGCTTTTAGGGTTTCCCATCCCGTTTCCAAATAAATAAGTTCCCTACTGGCGCTACGGGTTGCACCTGTTACGATCCTGGCAGCTTCCAACTGGATACGTTCCAGTTCGTCGGATTCGCCCTCAGCACAATTATCCCAAACTGTATCTGAATACTCAAGAACCGGCCTAATAAAAGTCAGATGTATTGTTTCTAATGTTTTGCGATCAAATTTGTATTTATACTTTCTTAGAAGACCAATTCGCTTCCATGCTTTGGAGGCTATTGCTTCAATGTGTTCTTTCCAGGAACCCTGACTGTTTAAAAGTATACCAAGATGTGCATGACTACTTACTTCGGAAATGCTCTCGTTACGCATTTTCAGAGGGGGGTGACAATTTCTATCACTTTTTCGTGAAACTAATAGGGACTCAGTCTTTAATGGGTTGAAGTCAACAAGCCATTTATTGGACCAATCTTCGAGTTGTTTCAAGTCTTGGTTTAAAATATTAGCAGCCAAGTCTGGGTTCTCTATTATTAAGTAGATCGTTGTATCGTCGGCGAACAAGCGGATGTTACTTGAAATTTTTTCAACTATATCATTGATGTATATGATGAACAGCAGGGGACCAAGAATCGATCCTTGGGGCACACCAGCTGAAACTGATTTCCATGATGAGGCTTCGGAATCAATGACAACCCGCTGTTGGCGATTGCTCAGGTACGACTCAAACCACCGAAGCAGATTACCTGTCACTCCGATTTGTTCCAACTTAAACAGAAGACCTTTATGCCAAACTTTGTCAAAGGCCTTGCACACATCACAGAAGACAAGGCGGATTTCTTTACCTTCGTCAAGGGCACTACTGACAGTATTGTAAATTTCGGTAAGTTGTAATGTAGTCGAATCTTTGGGGGTAAAACCGGATTGGAATGGAGTAATCAAGGTGTTTGACTGCAGAAAAGCCAGAACTTGTTTGAATATACATCTTTCGAACACCTTGCCAACACAGCTGAGCAACGATATAGGCCTATAGTTAGTGACTAGATTCGGA
This sequence comes from Pictodentalium vernedei, assembly GCA_031216915.1. Lineage (NCBI taxonomy): Eukaryota > Metazoa > Mollusca > Scaphopoda > Dentaliida > Dentaliidae > Pictodentalium > Pictodentalium vernedei. The sequence continues at coordinate 241,914,361 of CM062291.1, forward strand.
TTCTCCTTTTTAAAAATTGGGGATACATTAGCTCTTTTCTACTCAGTTGGAAAGTAACAATGGGAAAGGAAAAAATTGAACATTTCAGTAAGTGGTTTAGCGAGACCTAGTCTACATTCCTTGAGAATTTTCGGACTTATATTATCTGGACCACTTGCTTTAGAGCTTTTAAGAGTTTCTAGGACGTCCATAACTTCACTGGCCAATATACTAATGTTATCGAGGGTCGGCCGGTTAGTGTTATGGACGCTCGTGGGAAGAGAGGCGTTCGAGTCATCCACCTGGGAGATGGTACAAAAATAATCATTAAATGCTTCCGCCTTTTCGGTATTAGATATTAGATCACAGTTGTTATACTGAAGGACAGGGATGTCTTGTTTTGATTTACTCATCAGTTTACCGAGCGTTTTCCACCAGTTAGCCGAGGAGGTTACTTCGTTGTTCAGGATGTTTTCAAGTTTCGTGAAATATTTTTCCTTTGACTTTTTAATTGCAGAGGTAGTTTGATTTCTCTTTTGGCGATATTTGAACCACGCTTGCGTCGTATTGACTTGCTTTGCATGTTTGTGAACACGTTTAAACGGTAAACTTGGAGCTTATATGAGCTGACTCCAGGCTGTGATTTTGCATGAAACACTTCAAATACAGTACACAACAGTGTATTTCTAATTTCTTTAATATTCAATTCTGATTCCTCTATACAAGTTAAATGGTGTGCACTGAAGTTATTTGTGGTTTCTTGAAAAATTTTATTTGGTTCCTGTTTCAAAATCTTTCAATGGTGTTTACAAAATCACATTTCTGATTTCTTTAAAGATATTTTTAATCCCAAAAATAAGTCTCCGTCAATTCTCATTGTATATAGTTTAGTTCATTTTTTACCCACTGACTTGAATTTACTGATCACAGTAAAATCTACTTCTCTAGTTGGTATTAGGATGTTTCGGTCATCCGCCAGGATAGATAATAGAGGATATTAAGAGGTTTTAATTGATCAGTATTTTTCAGTTTAACAACCTAATAACCTCTATTATCTAACCTGCCGAATGAGATAATTTCCACTACTATTAACTGTTAATATGGATTAGGCAATTAATTGATTGACAACATACAGTTCGAATAGAATAGAAAGACTTCTTTATTACTGTCTCTAAGTATAATTAATACAACTTAAGCAGCAAATAAAAAATGGAAATATTTACATCTCGCACCTAAAATGACATTATTTACAACAAATGGAAATATTTACATTTCGCAACAAAATGACCGCAATTCCGTTATAACTGTATGCAGAGATAAGTTATATAAAAACTAGCTATGGCTTTAGATGCTAGGGATATCCAAGTACAAGGCTAAGATATCAGACAAATTAAAAATATCCAAAGCATCTTTCGACATAGCCAGGTTTTATAGAACTTATCTCTGTATACAGTTATAACGGAACGAAAATGCAGTTTACCTTCATTTTATTGTCAAGAAATACATTATTTACAAACATTTGAATACATTATTTATACACAAAAATATCTGAGGCCATTGTCGTCGGTAGATCAGAAGTCACCAAAGATACCACATCGAGAGTGCTGTATCAACACATACAAACAGTTCATCAGTCACTTTTATTCCCAAAAGCTTGTATAAACAAATTCAAAATGTTCATCAGTAACTTTTAATCAGAAGCGTCAAACAAAGTATCAAAAGCGACAGACAGCTGTGGCTTTTTGTTTTGTCAAAACAACACTTGCTGGGAAAATCTTGTATTTCATTTATTTCGATGCGTCTTCAACATCACGATTCATTAAGTTTGGGTACTGCAACATCCAGGGTCTGCACAAGAAAGTAAGCGAAATATCAACAATGATGGACGAAGGAGACTTCGATATAATGGGTCTAAGTGAGACGTGGATACGACGGGATGAGCGGGTTGATCAGATGAAGGGTTGCGTGTGGATAGGAGCTGGGCGAACTGAGGGTCAGAAACGGGGTGGGGGTGTTGGCATCTACGCTAAAGAGGAATTACAGCCCTCATTGATTACAGATCTCACAGAAGCAAGGACTCAGATTCCAGTATCCACGAAATAGTCTGGGCAAAAATCAAGTTAGGAAGCAGGAGTGTTGCCGTTGGTGTTGTATACTTAGCAGTGGAGGGAAGTAAGCCCGAGTGGAATGATTCAATATATACAACTCTTAGATCGAATATCACAGAGCTTGAAAGCAGAGGGTTCAGTATTGTCCTAATGGGGGACTTCAATGGGCACATCGGGGATAAGGAGGAGGGCATACAGGGAGGTGATAGGAAAATTAACACGAATGGGAGGAAGATGTTGGACCTATCAAAAGAGCTTGGTTTAAAGATCCTGAACAGGGATGTAAAATGTAAGGGTAAATGGACCTGGGAGAGAAACGATAAGAAAACAATAATTGATTATATACTCACTGACATTAGCGTATGGAGGGAGGTTATAGATGTAGAAATAGATGACGAGGGAAAAAATGACTTGGGTAGTGATCACAACCTGATAACAGTTAAGATTATGGGCAAAAAGACGAATAGAGACAGAAATACCTTCAAGGAAGTTTGGGGACTAAAACAAGGAGCCGACTGGAAGCAGTTTCGGGAAAAACTAAAACCAAATCTTGAATGTATACCTAGGGATGCAAATGTCCAGAGTATTTCAGATGGCATAGTAAATGGCCTAACAGAGGCAGGGAAGGATTGTATAGGAAGGGTGAGGGTCCCAACGAGAGAGCTTGGATACAGGGTTAACGAGGGACTGAAAAAGGCTATAAAAGAAAGGAAGGTAAAATGCGCTGCTTACAGAAGAAGTAGAAAGCTTAAAGGGGTGGATAACAATGACACGAGACTAATGAAAGGAGAATATGAACTGGCACGGAAAAAGGTGAATGAGATAAAGAATAATAATAGGAAGGAGCGCAATTGCAGTCTTGCCAGAACAATAAAGAAAACGGGGGGTTCGAGCTCAAACGTATTTTGGAACTGGGTAAATAAACGGGGGAAAAGTAGTGTGCAGAGTATCAAAGTGGATGGGGAAAGTACAGAAGATAAAGGCTTAAGGCTTCCACGTTTACACGTGTAAACGTGAACGTTTCGTTTATGGGCATTAAACGTTTACAGTTCTGGTAAACGTGTACACGGAATGAAGTTTTAATAGAGTAATTTCAAAATTGCAGATTAATGCAGAAAGTCAAAGAAACAAAAAAAAAAATTTCCAACTTTGCAATGCAATATTTTGATAATGCTTCAGAAAAACTGTGTACTGATTCCGTCTGGCGCCGCCGCCACAGTAACCGAACAAAATCATCTTCAAATCATGTGATATCATATGTGACACAGTCACGTGAGCCGCATGGCACGTGCTTATCTTTGGTGTTTCCTTCGAAACATGTGTGGGATGTTTTAGTTTATTCGGATTTACATGTATATTCCCAAAGTGATACGCAATTGTTCTCGATGATTTCGTTCACCTGACATGGATTATTAATTTATTATTCACACATGGGATGATCTTAGGATCAATTTATGGAGTTTGACAGACTGGCACTTGCGGTGTTTGAAAATTTGGATTCCCCTGCATGGTTTGTAGACTTTGTTTATTTTTGCGACATTGCATTCCACTCTCAAGTCTGGTATTGTCATTATTGTGCGCCATGGCAACACGCTCCAACATTACTGTTTGAAAAAACACAAGAAATTTCACCCCGAACCCACCAGAATGAGCTCAGTGACCCCCATAAATTTCAAAATTTACCTGGTGGAGAATCCCCAGACACCCCCCCCCCCCCCCCCCCCCTCCCCCATAGACTGAGCGACTTTGCCTTCGGCATCTGCATGCTGTGATCGTTCGTCTGAGTCGTTTTTGGACGAACTGTAAATCGTCTGTCTGAATAACATAAATTGTATGCCCTGTACTCAAAGATATGATGAACTTATTGACATACTGTGTATTATTACACACTTCTATCAAATATTGACTACTTGCATTGTTAGTATGTGTAAACGTTTACGTTTCGTTTACAGACAGTCGTTTAAACGTTTACAATTTTGTCTAAACGTGGAAGCCTTATAAAGGCTGTATCGCTTCAGAGTTAGTCAAGCACTGGGAAAAGATAAACGATAGGCGATGGGGCAGTGGGTCACCACCAAAAAGAAATACACTGGTGGAGGAGAACCTATCCAATCGTGTATGTAGCGAAATAACGGCAGAAGAAGTGCGGAACGTGGTCTCGAAATTAAAAAATGGTAAAGCGGGAGGGACTGATGAAATTCCGAACGAATTCCTCAATGAAAGTGTCAATGACACTGTAGCTCAACTTGTCAAGACAAAGACATGTACATGTATAGTATGTGACACAGCAATGACAAACATCTAGGTAATGACCTGATAACAAAGGTGCATATAAAGTATTGTAATGGTCTGTACATAAATACTGACCGTAGCCTGTAACAAATGTATAGGTAAAGTATTGTAAAGGTGGGTGACAGTCAGATGCTAAACTAGAAAAAAATTTTTGAGTCCCAGAGTGGGTCTGACTGAACCCCAAAATATTTGTTCTCATAGCACAGTGACAACAAAGGCACCCCAAAACACACTCATTCCTGTCCCAAGGTGAAAACAAAGGTACCCAAGAAGTTTCGTGAAGATCAGTTCACAAATATGAGCTGTGTAGAAGTTGTGACAAAAAACTGATTGGACCTAATTTCGGTACAAAATGGCCACTGGCAGCCATCTTGAATTTTGGACCGCGCCCAGAAACACTCGTTCTCGTCCCAAGGTGATAACAAAGGTACCCAAGAAGTTTTGTGAAGATCGGTTCATAAATACAGCCTCTAGCCCGAGCCGTATTGACACGTGCACTTACAGAGTATAAGTAGCACTGAATAAATCAAAGTTCATCTAATTTGCATAATTTCTGCACGAGAAAAAACCCCGTACTATATGTGATGTATTCCATGTTACTAAACATTCATACACAAATTTATTAAAATCAGAACTTTCCTACAGAAGTTCTGTACAAAAGACTGATTGCACTAATTTTGGTACAAAATGGCTGCTGCTGGCCATCTTGAATTTCGGACCACACCCAAAAACACTCATTCTCACCCCACGGTAATAACAAAGGTACCCAAGAAGTTTCGTAATGATCGGTTCATAAATACGGCATCTAGCCGGAGCCGTATAGAAGTTGTGTACAAAAAACTGATTAGACCTAATTTCGATACAAAATGGCCACTGGAAGCCATCTTAAATTTTGGAACGCACCCAGAAACACTCGTTCTCGTCCCAAGGTGATAACAAAGGCACCCAAGACGTTTCGTGAAGATCGGTTCATAAATACAGACTCTAGTCCGAGCCGTATTGACATGTGTACTTACTGTGTGTAAGTAGCACTGAAAAAATCAAAGTTCATCTAATTTGCATAATTTCTGCACGAGAAAAAAACCTGTATTATATGTGATGTATCCCATGGTACTAAACATTCACACAAAAAATTATTCAAATCAGCGCTTTCATAAGTAAGTTCTGTGCAAAAATCTGATTTCTGCATCGTCGTTACAAAATGACAGCTGGCAGCCATCTTGAATTTCGGACCGCACCCAAAAACACTCGTTCTCGTCCCACAGTCATAACAAAGGTACCCAAGAAGTTTCGTAAAGATTGGTTCATAAATACGACCTCTAGCACGAGCCATAGCAGCTTGGCACTTACAGCTCTGAAAGTAACACTAAATAAATCAAAGTCAGTCTAATTTGCATAATTTACGCACGAGAAAAAAACCTGTATTATATGTGATGTATCCCATGGTACTAAACATTTATACAAAACTTTATTCAAATCAGAACTTTCATACAGAAGTTCTGTACAAAAAACTGATTTTTGCATCATCGGTACAAAATGGCCGCTGGCATCCATCTTGAATTTCGGACCACACCTAAAAACACTCGTTCCCGTCCCAGGGTCATAACAAAGGTACACAAGAAGTTTCGTAAAGATCGGTTCATAAATACGACCTCTAGCCCGAGCCATAGCCAATTGTTGACGTAACAAACCTTTTCAACCTGGCTCTGCGAGAGCAAGAGGTCCCCAGAGAGTGGAGGGAAAGTAAGGTGTCGTTCATACACAAAAAGGGGGATAAGGAAGTTCTAGATAACTATAGGGGGATATCAGTTAGTAGTAACATCGGAAAAGTATTCTGTAAGGTCATATACGGTAGACTAGAGGAAGTTATTGAAGAGAAAGGTTTCTTAGGAGAAATTCAAAATGGTTTCAGGAAAGGACGAAGAGTCACTGATCACCTATTTACACTCACCCAACTGATAGAATCAACAAAGGCTGAAAAGAAAAAGATGTTTCTGGCATTTCTAGATATGAAAAAAGCACACGACCGAGTGTGGAGGGAAGGTATGTGGCGAAAGCTCGAGGGCATCGGACTGGGGGTGACTTTGTGGGAATCATGAAAGCACTGTATACAGATGTGCAAAGCCAACTCAGTCTAGGGAGTATCACTACAAAACGAGTCCCTATGGATATAGGCCTCAAGCAGGGGTGTACCTTTTCACCGATTTTGTTAGCATTGTATGTTAAAGATTTAGGGGACGAACTAATTCAGAGTGCGGAGGGGGTAAATGTTGGAGACATAAAGATACCAGGCTTATTCTTTGCGGACGACATGGTGTTAATGTCTAGAACTGAACAGGGGCTAGAGAAATTGCTGGAAATTGTTGGTAGATATGGGAACACTTGGCGGCTCGAACTAAATGAAAATAAAAGCAAGGTAATACCCGTTGGACGCAAGGTAGATATGACGAAGAGATGGAGAGTGGGGGAGTTCTCAATCCCCGAAGGGGAAAGCAAACAAATCACTGTAGGAGAAACGGGAGAGTATGAGTATCTAGGGGTAAGCATAAATATAACGGGAAGAGGGGTGTACAGAAATTACTCAGCCAAACTGATTCTGAAGGGGAAAAGAATTCTGAACCAACTAAAACTTTTAGGGAAAAATAGTTTCAACAAGGTCTTTGTGGGGAAAACGCTGTGGGAGAGGGTGGGTTTACCAAGTATAACGTATGGCACGGACGTGATTCCATTAAACCAAACCGTTATTAAGAAGTTGGAAAGTACTCAGAACGATGCCGGCAGATGGATAACAGGGTCGAGTAATGCTGCAGCTTTGGAAGCAGTAAGGGGGGAGCTTGGGTGGATGAAAATCAAGGACAGGGTAGATTTGGGAAAACTGTGTTACTTTAACTACTTGAGAAACCTGCCTGACAACCGGTGGTGCAAATTGATGCTCGATACCATTTGGAATTCTAATATAGAAACGGGGTGGTCAAAACATGTGAGGGAACTAATGGACAATTACTCTATAGAGGTCACAAACATAGAAGTAGGAATGAAAGAAGGCAAAAGGTTTGTCAAAGAGAGAGTCATGGAAGATTGCAATCGAAACTGGCGAGCAGGGGTTAGCGTGAAAAGATCACTGCAGGGGTTACAATATAAAGAAAAGCCAGCTTTTGAGAAGTACCTAGATGGCACCTTTGGAGGGTCACTGCTGTTCAAACTGAGATCAAGATCACTGGAGCTTCGGGGAAAAATTGGGAGAGATGGGGAAAAGGGATGCCAAATGTGCCACTCTGGAGTAGTGGAGACCCTGGAACATTTTCTCTTGGAATGCCCACAGTATATACCTCATAGAATAAAATTTACTGGAAGAATAATGCAGAAGTGGGGTGAAGAAACAAAGGATAGATGGCTGAAGGGGGACACGAGGGAGAGGGTAGGAATGCTTATTGAATAAATTGAAAAAGAGGAAGTGAGGGACACTATTAAGCAGTTTATATCTGAATGCTGGGAGGAGAGGAGGGGAAGAGGGGGTGGGGTGCAGGGGGAATGATGGCCTTCTCTTATGAGGACCGCGACAAATCAGCGGCTGGCCAAAGAGTTATTATTATTATAGTGAACATACTTTATTTGTGCTTCCAAATAATATAAAGTATAATTAATTCCTGTTTTATTTCATGGATTTTTACGGATAAATTAATCTTCGATAAAGGTAATTTCTTTTTTTTTATTCAAAGACAGCCTTTTATGACCATCAACAAGAAGGAAATTAAGTTCCAAAATATGTAAAAAAAAATTTCAAAATCCACTAAAACCTGTGACGTTTCGGCCCGATAGACAGGATGTTTCGGCCTGATTGGAGGCCGAAACATCCAGGCCGAAACGTCCAGGGCCGAAACGTCCCAAGGCCGAAGCGTCAGTAAACCCTCTAGTTACCACTATAGTTGTAGGCAAAAAAAAATGAGGAGCTGTCCAAAGCCCTCAACCCCCACCCCCTGGCTCCATGGTCAATGTGCTTCAAAGTGAACAATGACTGTGGTTTATTTGCCTTTTCACAGTATTTGAGATTATTGGCAGACTCGAAAGTCCTCTCCATCAGTGTGTTATGCTGCTCATTAACAAGTAGGTAGTCTTGCCAGTTTGTTTATTTATAAGGTTTACCAATGCTTTCAACTGACCTTAAACACCAATAAATAAATAAATAATAATAATGCTTTCAACAGTCAGGATCTCATCATGTCGGACAGTTTTATGGTTGGAAGAAACCAGGGTACCCAGAAAGACCAACAAACAATGGCGAGTAACTATCAGACTCTCCAGCTTACCAACTCTACACAAGCAGAGTCAGCATCAGTTGAAGGCAAGTGTATCGACTTGCAGTACTCCTTGGAACAAAGCATCTGTGTTACCCCACATGAGCAATCAGGACAACAACACAGGTATGAGGTCAAGGTCTGCCAATCGTTCATACCAATGCTGCCCACTTTAGAGGACTTCCAAAACATGCATTTGGTCACCAGTTCCTATTCCACAAAGAAGCTGGCTCTGCTCAAGTTCCTGGAGTTCCAACAGGAGCAGAAATTCAACATTCAATTTCTTGTTTTGACAAGTGAGATTCTCCAGTGTTTTAAGGATGGAAAGAGCATTTCAGTCAGATCCAGACCCAGTCACAATCTGGTAAAAAATTCTCTGCCTGCTTTTTAAAGTAATCACTCTACTATAGATGTCTACTGGCAAGGTGGCCAAAAAACCAAACTTCCCTGAACATACTGTATGCAAGTGGACAGGAAATTTAGAGAGAGAGACTGAGTTTTTACTAAAACTCTGCAAGGGGGGATTTTCCACTGAAGACATTGTCAATTTCTGAGAAAAAGAATCCGATTTAGAAAGCACTTGCAAAGATTTAGCACATAGACCACCAGTTTGCTCTGGTGGGCTTTGATATGAAATTTTACTTTTGTCTCAACATTGTGGTAATGTGCTTATTCTCTAAAATTGTAATTATCTGTTAGGTGGAAATCCACCCTTCCTGTGTTATAATATACATTTTATAGTAAATTTCCTTTCTTATTATACCTACCGCAATTGTTTACTACAGGCTTGCGCTTCAGTGGAAGACCCTAACTCGGATAAAATACTCTCTATTTTAATCTTTCCCAAGAGATTTGGGAAAGAAAAGTGGTGTAAAAACACCACAAAAAAATAAGCCAAAACTGGCTCAAGCACCATCGGCGCACACCCAGTAAGGGACTCTCTTCTCTTAGTACAATTCCACGACTTCCGTTAACCAGTGCGCAAGCAGTCATCAAATCATTCTTTTGAGTCCGCCAACATAGGAGGTATGTGATCAGCGGGGTGGAAGGATTCTTACCCGAATAACAAGACAGGAGGGCCTCCATATAAACAATTGTGGAAGGTATAATAAGAAAGGAAATTTACTATAAAATTTATATTTCTTATCAACCTACCTTAAAACTGTTTACTACAGGCTGAATAGACAATAGGATGGAGGGAATCACATAACCAACCCACACATAACTCAATTGCACTGGAACCATGGACAGAGGAAGAGATCCCTAGGCCTATCAAACCATAGCATCACAAACATTAGTAAAAGACAATGAAAGATGAGGCATATGGTGATGTGCGACGCACAGACAGAAAGGACAGTAACAGCACGGACCTGGAACTGACCCTGTAAAAAGCTGAATGGCTGGGATAGACAACAGCCTGAGCCGAAGAAAGAGGGCTCGTAGGACACAGGTCCTCTGTCGGCTCTTGCAACTGTCGCAGATAAATGGAGAAGGTAGCATTTCTCCAGTAGGCTGCCAGTATAACATCTGACAACATGACGGAGTTAGTAAAACGCCCAGAGAGGAAGACAATGCATGCACCTCATGGCAGAAAAAACAATTGGGAATACAATCGCCAGTAGCTAGACGAGCGGAAGCTGCACGAATAGCAAGATCGAGAAATGGATGCAGGAGAGATCTGGCATGTGAGAAAACGCATATCCATCCGGGATAAAGGCGTGAACGCCCCCCCCCCCCCCACCCCAAGCAGAGCAGCACCCAAGAAAGTGTCCATCTTGGAGTAAACTGCAAAGTCCTAGGCCTTTTCAAGGAAAAGAGCTGAACAAGCTTGGAGAGGCAAGGATGAGTGTCGAAACAATGCGGTACCACAGATGAAAAAGGTCTCCGAAGCATGGACGTGTACCCATTGCTAGAGACCCCTAGAAACAAACATATACCAGAAACTCCACAATTGGTGTGATCGAAGAAGAGACAGAAGCAACAGAGTGATCACACACCATCAACAGAAGAACCTTCTACTGAGCCACAGAGGCTAAACCAGTGGAGTGAGTGCCTCCTTGAAGAAAGAAAGCAACTCCACTGCTTGTCTCTAAAAACCACTACGGAGGAGACAGGACCCGATAAAAGACATTCGCGAAGGCACAATGAAGTCGGGTCAACTTGAAACCTCCTCGGGCGACTTTGGCAAAGAAAGTCGCGACGTAGAGGGAGACATGCCGGAACCCCCGCTAACAGAGAGCGGAGCAGATTGATCCACACCCACCGAGGAGACAGGGGTGTGATCGAAAGGAGTCGACGACTGCAGGTTCATATCTGGGCTACATCCTGAGGCAGAATCGGAACCGGCAGGAAGGCGTAGCTGACAAGACCATCCCAAAGGAGGGCCAGAGCGTCCACGGTGAAAGCCATACACAGGGACATGAAAGTGTCCACCTGATGGTTCCAATGAGTCGCAAAGAGATCGATGGAACACCGCAATGTGGAGCATCCACTCGGTGGAAAAGAACCTGCCCCATCGGGACAGGGAGTAGGCTAGGATGTTCAGACGACCGGGAATGTGACGAACAACCACCCCGGCGTTGACATCCTGAGAGAGCAGTAGAAGATCCCGAGCCAATTCGTACATTGGAACCGAGTACGAGCAAGTTGCTCCTTCTGGTTGATGTGTAGAGATGCCTGATCCTGGTCTCACATCCCGTGAAGGGAAAGACCTAGAGGATCCAACATCGCACCCCAACTGAGATAGCTGGCATCTGCCGTCAGAACGCGATCAGACGTGGGTAAGTCCAACGGGACACCCTGCATGATCCATTGAACATCCGTCCAGTGGAGAAGGTGAGGATGAAGTGATTCTGGTAACTGAAGCACCAGATCCAGAGAATCGATATTCGGCCTCCAGCGACTGAGCAGAGAGTGTTGGAGAAGTCTGACATGCAGCCGACCAAGAGGAATGAGATCTGTCACCCGAACCGCAGAGACTGAGCAGCCGGAGAATACCCCGTGCTGTCGTGGATGTCGACTGGGACAGAGTCAGAGCAAAAGCTGAGAGAATCACAGCCCTGGCCTGGGGAACCGCCACCATATTGAACTGAGTGTGGAAGGCCATCCCCAGATGACAAAACAACTGAGAAGAGACCAGATCTGACTTCTCCTCGTTGACTCTGAATCCTAGCGACGTGAGCAAGCTCAACAGAGGGTCAACATCCAACTCCAGTAAGGCAGCATTGGAATGCCTCTGGAGGATATCGTGTAGATATGCCGAAGTAGTTACCCTAGACTGTGTGCGAGGGAAGGCTATCACATGCGACATCAGTCGGGTGAAGGCCCAAGGAGCCAGGTTGAGGCCGAAAGGCATGGCCTTCAACTGGTAAACTCGCCCCAGAAAAGCGAACCTGAGATACTTCAGCGACGCCCAATGAATCGGAACGTGAAAGTAAGCGTCTCGCAGGTCGATGCTGGAAGCAAAATCTCCTTGGTGAATGGAACGGCGGACCAACCTGAAAGTCTCCATGCTGAACTTCAGTCTCCAAGCTGAACTTCAGTGAAAAACCTGGAAGCAATGATAGACTGGTTCAGGACATTCAGATCGATAACCGGTCGGAGTCGGCCGTCCTTCTTCGGCACCAAGAACAGGCGGGAATAAAACTCCACTGACTGAATGTTCCTGATGACCTCGATCACCCCCTTGTCCAGGAGATTGTCTATCTCCGTGGACAAAAGTTCCCGACGTAAAACGTCTGAAGGAACTATGATGGAAGAGGCACTCTGGACAGAGAGGGGTGCCTCCGGAAGGATATTTGCAGCCCAGACCGAACAACATCTAACACCCAAGGATCGAATGTGATGGTGGCCCAACGGTCTGCGAACTCTGTTATCCTTCCTCCAACCTGGGACGAATCAAGGTGAGGACCTTCAGTTCGAGCCCCGATGAGGCCCGCGAGAGAAGAAACCACCTCCTCTACTGAATGAAGAATCCTGAGACTTCCCTCTAGTCTGCCGACGCTTACCCTTACCCAGTGAGTAAGAAGTAGAAGCGGTGGCAGAAGGATCAGCCCTTTGCTTCACAGAGGAAGCAGAAGGGCTGTGTTAGGCTTTGAATGGCCCCTGCCTCCCCTAGAAGGCTGATCAAGCTGACGAAACAGCAGCTGATCTTTGGAATGATGTAGGACGTCATCCTGGACTGTCGACACGGAACCATGGAACAGTAGCGGACCTGCCAAAGAAGCAGATCGAAGAGCAGCGCACTGCCCCTCAGGAAGGGATCGGCCTGTATCCAGAGTCCCTTTGAACTAGTTCCAAAATAGCCGTGTCACAGGCATGCGTTTGAGTAAGATGCATGAGCGCCTTGGACAGCACATGCAAAGGAGCCTGTACATCGTCAAACCTATCTGGAGGCAGATAAGCAGCTAAGGCAGAGACAATGTGATCGGAGAGAGAAAGCATACCCAGCATTTCTCTCGATAAGCCCAACATGGACTCCAGAGCAGTCATAGGAATGACGGCAGACTTGGGTTTGGAAAGCCCGAGGGAATTGGAGTCCTGATCCAAAACCGTCAAAGTCTGGCAGACTGACTGATTGGCAAAATCGTAGTAACGATAACGCACCGGAGGCAAAAAGGTGTCAACCCTGGTAAAGAACGGAGCCTTCATAGCCTTGGAACTCAGCTTAGAGTCCAAGGCTGAAAATGCTTCAACCACCTGTACTGACTGGCACGGTCGAAGACGCCCAGAAGCAGGTTGCTCCACAAGCTGTAGGCGTGTGACCGATGATTGCGGCCTGGCTGACACTGTCGGCTGGATTGATGGTTTGAGATCCAGAAGGAACCCAAACACAAAGTCAAGAGCTGCCCCCAAGTCAGAAGACTACTGGCTCTCGACATCAAGGATGTCTGACTCCTTCCCGGAGTCGGAAGACACGTAGCCCATCGTGGGCAAACCAGCTGACGCCTCCCATGGTGTAGGCACACCATGGGGATCAGAAAGCGGCCTGTTTCCAATCCCGGGAGGTGGTGCCATAGGGGGTGCCCGGAAACCACTCGCTGGAACCAACAGGAAGGCTCTTGGACAGAACCTGAGTGAGTAAGGAGAGGGCCTCCCTAAGTACCGGCCGGTTCGACATGGGGACGAACCAGCAAAGTGGCTTCACACTTGACCCTCTTAACCAGCGAAGGGTCACGATCCTCCAATACACCTGAAGTGGGGCAATGGGCAGCAGCTGAAACATCTGAGGGCAGACGTGTATAGGGGTACGACACACCCCGAGGATCAACATAGCGGGAACTCAGGAGAGTCGCCGTGGACCTCTGCGGGGCAGAAGGTCCAGGCTGCACAGAAGGCATTGGTCCCACAAAACTGACCGTGTGACCAGAATGAGTGGATGGAAACGCTAATGACAAAACTGTGGTACTCGACGGTGCAGAGACCACAGTAGAGGGTTCGGCCGGCAGCCGCTTCCAACTTCACCGAGTTGAAGTCAGGGAAGGCTGAGGCCAATACCCCATGTCTACACTACCAGACACCGCTGCAAATCCCTGCAGGTATAAAACTACTGTGCTCAACGGCTGAGAGGACACAGCAGGGGGTTCAGTCGGCAGCCACTTCCGACTTCGCCGGGTTGAAGTCGGGGAAGGCTGAGGCCGATACCTCACAACCACACTACAGACATCCCTGCAGGCCCTTGCAGGGATAAGCCGAGGCCGGCTAAAAACGGTGCCCGATGACGTTGTAGACGGAACAGCAGTAGCAGCAGATATGACGGGAGCTGTTGGAGCTGGCAGAAAAGGGGAGAGAGGCACCTAGCTCGGCCTCCATAGGGGGAGTCACAACCCTAGTGACAGCCTCAGATGTCGACTGGAGAGGGCGCATAGTCCCGGAACCAGGCATCTCTTCACCAGAAATCCAACAGCTCCCGCAGTATCCACCACGGTAAAAAAAACTGCACGTCCCCCACGGATGGGGAATAACTCTCACCAGACGTGGTCGAGTCGGGAGGCCCCGAAACGACAGCATTACCCACCCCCCGCGGGTGCGGGAGGAGCTGCATATCCCCCCACAGAGGAGGTGTAACTCTCACCAGACGTGGTCGAGTCGGGAGTCCCCGAAACGACAGCGTTCCCCACCCCTGCAGGTGCGGGAGGAGCTGCACATCCCCCATGGAGGGGGTATAACTCACACCAGATGTGGTCGAGTCGGGAGGCCCCAAAACGACAACGTTCCCCACCCACCGAGCCACGAGAACATACCAAAGGAGAGGGCAAAAGGAATTGCCCTAAAGGATCCGAACTGGAAATAACAGAGGTGAGAGCAGTAGAAGAAAAAGGTGAACTCAACAGAAAGTAGAAGAACACCCTCAACTACAAGAGAAGGTGGTAGAAAAAATAACCGGTGGGTACACGACAGAACCCAGACGGCCGACAGGGACCTAAAAAACAGAAATTCAGCCCTCAACAGAGTGAAGAAATCCTGTCCAGACAGTCCCTCATTGACAGCTAACTCCAATAACAATAAAAATTTATCAACCGAAAAATTTCATTGCGGAACCGCATTGACACGATGTCGAAAAAACATTCACGAAAACGGAGTATATAAATAAAATACAATGAGAATGTGGTTGAAAATATTAACGAGAATATATTCGTTATGTGATCACTGTGGTCATAACTTTTTTGAGCTCTTGGTATTTTTTTGCAATTTTTCTAGTTTATGGATGGATGTTTTTTCTCAAATTTGTATCATGTGTTTTTCAATATATATGGATTTATTCAGTGAACTTTTGAAACTGATACTACTTTTTATTTGTGAATTTTGGATGCAATAACTTTGGAAAATATGTGGAAATTGTTTTCTCAATCTATGCATGTTACCGCATTTGTAACTTTCACAGCTTGTGTAACAAGTATCTGGACATTCTCAACAAAGGGAACTGTTTTTAACACCTTTCCACCTCAACACTGTGAGCACTCATTAGCACCTGTCAAAGTTACTTCAAGTCAACAACATATCTGGACATTCTCAACAAAGGGAACTGTATTTAACACCTTTCCACCTCAACACTGTGAGCACTCATTAGCACCTGTCAAAGTTACTTCAAGTCAACAACATATCTTTGTTAAAATGGGTGTAGTTTCATACAGCCCCACTGAACTCTTTGCCATAAGGAAAAATATGGACCCTGAATTAAATCATATTAACACTTATGACTACAAAAATATTAAAAGATTACGACTCCTGAGGCCAGAATATTGTTGTAATAATTCTCAGAGGTCCAAGGTGAAGAACATTATGTGTGTCAAATACCGGAGATACTCACACACTCCACCTAGAAGAGGCATCAACAGGCTCAACCTGATTCCAGTTAACATTATCCAATCTGACCACACATTGACTGAAACCTCCACAACATTGGCTCTTTATAATGTGAGGTCTCTCAAAGAAAAGACTACTGATATTTGCCATTTTGTACAGGATAAATTAGTAGACTTGCTGGCAATAATGGAAACCTGGTTGCATGGCGACGACAGAGGCAAACCAGCTTTAGCCAGACTGGTTCCCAGTGGCTACAACACTGTGCATATAGCACGCGGTAGCAGAAGAGGGGGCATCGCACTAGCATATCAAAGTGGTTTAAAAGTAAAACACCAGCCCAATTCTGAAATCAAAATAACTTCTTTTGAATTTTTGGACTGCCTCGTAACTAATGAGACTACTTTTCGTCTTGTTATTGTGTATAGACCACCACCATCAAAAGCAAACAAATTCATGACAACACAATTCTTGTCTGAGTTCTCAGATTTTCTGGCAGGTTATGCCACATACAGTGGGAATTTATTAATAATCGGTGACTTTAATTTTCATGTTGATAAACCTGATGACAGAGATGCAAACCAATTCTTGAAATTGACAAATTCTTTTGGATATGAACCAACACACTTAAAGGGCCATACTCTGGATCTTATGTTCACCAGATCGTGTGACAAGTCACTCATCCAAAACATTTCAACTTGGGACTCTTCCATCTCGGATCACTTTGCTGTCCTGGCAGCACTTCAACTGTCAAAACCTTTTGCCAAACCAGCAGGCATACAGATGCGCAATCTTAAGAAAATTAACATCAGCAGTTTTGTAAATGACATTAATGCCTCAACACTATCATCGTGGGATGTGTCACAAGACGTGAGCACCAGGGTCCAACAGTACAATGGGGTGTTATCCCAGTTGTTGGACAGGCATGCCCCTGTTAAGACCAAACGTTTCAGTCCTCGTGAACAATCCAGTTGGTTCAATGAAGAAATAAAAGAAAACAAACAGAAACGAAGTCGGTTAGAAAGGCTGTTCAATAAGACAAAATTAACAGTTCATCATCAAATGCTTTGCGAACAAAAGATTGTTCTTAATAGACTCATTGAGTCAGCAAAATGTTCTTATTATAATGGGTGCATCGATGCATGCACCAGCAGCAAAATCCTTTTTTCAGTTACCAACAATCTCCTTGGTAAAAGAAAGATGAACCAATTACCAGAGCATACTACCGCCTCCGAATTGGCAAATCGCTTTGGGAACTACTTTATCAATAAGGTGGCGCTGATAAACAAAAGCATTGAAGCTACAACTGAGCCAGCTTTTGATGATTTGTTTATTGGTTGCACATGGTCAGAGTTTAGCCCAGTGAATGAGCCTGAAGAAAAGAAATTAATTTTGATGAGTCCTAACAAGACGAATGATTTAGATCAAATCCCTACATCCCTGGTTAAAGCATCAGTTTATTGTCTATCACCTACCATCACAAGCATTATTCAATCTTCGCTCCAGGAAGGTTGTGTACCAACAGAGCTGAAGATAGCACTGGTCTCACCTTTAATCAAGAAACTGTCTCTTGATCCAGACATCCTGAAAAATTATCGTCCAGTTTCCAATCTACCCTTTATATCTAAAATTCTAGAAAAGGTGGTTGCCAAACAACTTATGCAATACCTCTCAACAAATTGCCTCTTAGAACCATATCAATCCGCCTACCAGGCAAATCATAGTACAGAAACAGCTCTTTTAAGAGTTTGTAATGACATAATATCTTCGTTAGGTGAACGTAGATGTGTCATTCTGGTCTTATTAGATCTTTCCGCTGCTTTCGATACGGTTGATCATTCATTTCTCTTATCCACAATGCAACAGCTCGGAATTGACGGTAAAGTTCTTGCCTGGTTCAAATCCTATCTCTCATTATGTGAACAACAAGTGACCATTTCGAAAACAAATTCTGATAGTAAATTACTCACATGTGGAGTTCCCCAAGGCTCTGTTCTTGGTCCCATACTGTTCACACTATATACGGCCTCATTGGGAAAATCGCTAAGGGAGATGGGTGTTCCCTACCATCTATATGCTGATGACACTCAGTTGTACTTGTCATTAAATCCTTCAATTGAATCTGACATAAATGTTTCAGTAGCCAAGATGAAAGAATGTATAGACAAAGTTCGTGACTGGATGATCTGTCACAGACTTAAAACTAGAACTATCACTGAAGGTGATTAATACCTCCGCTTTGGGTTTTTAGAGGAATGCACTTCTGATCATGTAGGCGAAGGCCATAAGGAAATGTATACATAAAGATCATTTTTTGTTGTTGAAATTTGTATTTGCATGTGGCCTTCCACAGAACAGCACTGAATACTTAAAGAGCCCACACATATATGGTTTACATTTGGAAAAACACATTTACAATGTGCAACATGTATTCAAAATCGGTTCATTAATGTTGGAGGAGTTGCACACACAAGAATCCCATTTGAAAACCCATAATAAATCCAAGTTAAAGGGAGATAACCTATTAAAATTGCCACAGCTCAAAAATTTTGGAATATGCACATGTTCACTTAGTAGTGATGATGTCTGTAAACTTTCGTCCAAGTTGATTGATAAATGTAGGAGGAGTTGCGCACACAAGAAATTCATGCAGAAACCCATATTAAATCAAAGTTCAAGAGAGATAACCTGGTTAAAATTGTCGCAGATCAAAAAGTTTGGAATATGCACATGTTCACTTAGTAGAGATGATGTTTGAAAGGTTTCATCAAAATCGGTTCATTAATGTTGGAGGAATTGCGCACACAAGAATTTGTTCGAACGGAAAGACATAATAAATCTAAGTCAAAGGGAGATAACCTGGTTAAAATTGTCGCAGATCAAAAATCTTGAAATATGCGCATGTTCACTTAGTAGTGATGATGTCTGAAAAGTTTTGTCCAAATTGATTGATAAATGTAGGAGTTGCACGCACAAGAATTTCATGTAGAAACCCATAATAAATCTAAGTTAAAGGGAGATAACCTAGTTAAAATTGCCACAGCTCAAAAATTTTGGAATATGCGCATGTTCACTTAGTAGTGATGATGTCTGTAAACTTTCGTCCAAATTGATTGATAAATGTAGGAGGAGTTGCGCACACAAGAATTTCATGCAGAAACCCATATTAAATCAAAGTTCAAGAGAGATAACCTGGTTAAAATTGTTGCAGATAAAAAAGTTTGGAATATGCACATGTTCACTTAGTAGAGATGATGTTTGAAAGGTTTCATCAAAATCGGTTCATTAATGTAGGAGGAGTTGCGCACACAAGAATTTGTTCGAACGGAAAGACATAATAAATCTAAGTCAAAGGGAGATAACCTGGTTAAAATTGTTGCAGATCAAAAATCTTGGAATATGTGCATGTTCACTTAGTAGTGATGAAGGTTTCATTAAAATCGGTTCATTAATGTAGGAGGAGTTGCGCACACAAGAATTTGTCTGGACGGAAAGACGTACGTACGGATGGACAGACGTACGGACGGACATACAGGGCGATTCCTATATAGCCCCCACTTCTTCGAAGCGGGGGTATAATGAACGATGATAAGACCGAAGTACTAGTCATATCACGCACAAAGTTTCCACCCAATTTAGAAATCAAGTCACTGGCCATAGGAAATTCCATACAAAATGTATCAAACAGTGCTCGCAATATTGGGGTGATATTTGACTCTCACCTTTCGATGGAGAAAAATGTCAACGCAATCTGTAAGCGCTGCTTTATGCAAATCAGGCATGTGAGCTATCTTCGTCGCTATCTCACACCAAAGTCACTGGAAACTGTAGTTCATGCCTTTATATCATCCCACTTGGATTTTTCCAACTCTCTTCTAATTGGCCTGCCGCAGTCATATATTTCAAAACTGCAAACCATTCAAAATACAGCTGCACGTATCATCACAGGCTCTAGACGCTACGATCATATAACCCCAGTACTCAAACAATTGCATTGGCTTCCTGTACGACAGCGGATTAGTTTCAAAATTTTGGTATTTGTCTTTAAATGCATTCATGGCTCAGCACCGAAGTATTTACAAGACCTTTTGACAATTAAAAAACCTGAAAGAAATTTACGTTCTTCCAAACAAATTTAGTTTCAGATGCCCTTCTCTAGGTCAGCTCTTGTGAATAACAGAGCTTTCTCATTTGCTGGACCTGCACTTTGGAATTCTTTACCTGATCAAGTTCAGGCATCAGAAAATCTTGATCAATTCAAAAAAAATTGAAATCTCATCTTTTTAGAGAGGCTTTTGGCGATATGTAATTTTTGACCCCCTTCTTTCTCACTCTGTAAATTGCTTGATGGTCCGGAGCTCGATTTTTTATTTTGTTGTTTAGAGCACAGCTTGTGATTTTATGCTATATAAAACTCCCTTATTATTATTAATATATAAAACACAGTCCTGTTATTATACGATCTTCAGATCCATAATCCAGTCACAGGAAAACCATTATCGACGAGTTGAATTATGTGACACGTCAACCACGTTGCGCGGACGAAAGAAGAATGGTTTGATGACTGCTTGCGCACTGGTTAACGAAAGTTGTGGAATTGTACTAAGAGAAGAGCGTCCCTTACTGGGTGTGCACCGATGGGGCTCGACCCAGTTTTGGCTTATTTTTTCGTGGTGTTTTTACACCACTTTTCTTCCCCAAATCTCTTGGGAAAGATTAAAATAGAGAGTATTTTATCCAAGTTAAAGTTTTCCACTGAAGTGCAAGCCTATAGTAAACAACTGTAAGGTAGGTTGATAAGAAATTATTCAATTAACAGGAGTATACAATTAACATGGATTTGACTACTGTCCTGTGCACTCAAAATAAACTAATGGTTCATTCTACTATGTCTTATCAAACAAGATATAATAGATTAAATGTTTGTATTGGATGCACTAGGTCAAACAGGTCTATGAATAAGGGAAATCATTGACTGCAAAGGTAATTTCTTAATTACAAAATTTTTTATTCAGTTAAAAGGAGTTTACTCTTATTAACCTATATGCAATTAACATGTCAATTATACTGAATGTATGGTAAATGGTTCTGTGTTTGGAAATAAAATTCAATTTACAGGGTTATTCAATTAAGAATTGTATCCAATTAAGTGGGCTCCACTGTATATATAGCTGATGAGGGATTTTTTAACTTTTTAGAAACCATCTCATTATTTCACTGGCTGTGTTTTGGTTAATAATTTAAAGTCTTCAAAATTATGACTTCAAGAAAAATGATTAGTAAAAAGGTTAAAATTGTGCTGGTAACACAAATGGGGAAAATTCCAAAATATCAAAACTGAATTCAAATTCATTACCTCTGTCAACACTTGCAATCAGTTAGCTCGACCTCTAACAAACCTTTTTCTTCACAGGTATGTTTGTTCACATGTTTCTGTAAACATTTGTAAGAAAAAATTGTTGACCAGTTTGTGTTTCTTGACTTTGAAATGGTTATTCAAAGTTTATCACCAACTTCAAAGCATATTTGATTTACCTAGAAATGTTATCAATAATTTTGATTTGAACCGATTTTAATGGTCTAAGTGATGGTGTAAAAAAAAATGTGGTATAGATACTAATACACAAGGTATAGATATAGATTTCAATTTATCTGAATGAGTGTTAGGGTGTGTAATAATAATGGTAACAAAAAGAAATTTGAGATCCAACAACAATAACTCCAGGTTAACTGTTCTGAAATTGAATAACAAAAAATAATTTGAAAGGAAAATGGTACAATATCTTCTAAACTGTATGATTTACAGAAAAATAAAACAGAAACAGTTAGTCCAAAATAAAGTTCAATAAAATCCAGTACCAGATATGATAAAGAAACTTTCTATCTGGTATTGTAATATCCCTTGGTGGTTATGGTACTAAACTTCAAACCAATAGGTCCATGGTTCGATACCCACTAGGGGTAACTGCATTGTGTACTTGGGTAAAGCACTTAATCCCAATTGTCACCATGGGAACACAATGGCGCAGTGTATCAAGGCGCACTGCATGTCGATGATGCACTTGTCTTCCATCAATGCTAACCTTACTTGTGTGGAGTTAGTAGGTTGGGTAGTCTGACAGATGCTTTCCTCTGCCTGGTGGTTCTCTCTTGGTACTTCGTCTTCCTCCACCCATAAAACTGTCCAACATGAGGTGAGTCTGACTGTTGAATGTGTCACTTTTCCAATACAAAATGACTCATTAGCCATAAAATAATATTCCATAGTATATATAATAATCCCAGGCACTATCTAAAATAATGCACTGTCCTGTAATAATAATCTCCAATGTTTGTTGAATGTTAAATGTATAAACAATTATCATTTCTCAATGGTGTGTATGTGAGACACATGAGTGTGATAAAATGAGTGAAGTTTCTTCATAAAGTCAAAAATGGAAAGTTCCAGAAAGAGAAACTTTCCAATGTTCTTGAAAGTTCCAGAAAGAGAAATTTTCTAATATTCTTTTGTTTGATTTTGCTGACTGGCTGAATTAAATCACCCCATTTAAGGTTCTAGATAACTCTACCTAGTTTCAAGTAAACAAGTAACAAGTGTGGCCCAAATAAACAATCAATGAGCTAAAAATAGATCCTGTGTAACAGTATTTATAAACATGTATATTCAAAGGTCACTTGGTGCCAATAAGTGATCAGTCAAGCTGAAGGCTGCTTACTTTGAATCAAAATAATCTTAGAAAATACCAGGATTACATATCCCCCATGCAGGGTCGAGTTTTTTAGCACCTGTAAGGCATGTTATTGTAAGAAAATCAAATCCACTGATATTTGTTCAAGTTATCACCCTAACGAGCTAAAAACAGGTAAAAATGAACTAATTAAGAGCCATAACTCTGCTCAGTATGGGTGAACCATACCAGTTTTCGAACTCATTCAAGACATTGTTAAGAAAGTCTCATATAGCAAATATTGACCAAATCCATTGATATTTGTTCAAGTTATCGCACCAATGAGCTGAAAACAAAGAAAAATTAACTATTAAGGGTGATAACTCCACTCAGTATGTCCAAACTGCACCAGTTTTTGAACCCATTCAAGACAATAAGAAAGTCTCACATACCAAATTTTGACTGAATCCATTGATATTTGTTCAATTTATCGCACTAACAAGCTGAAAACAGGCAAAAATTAACTAATTAAGGGCCACAACTCCATTCAGTATGGCCAAACCATACCAGTTTTCGAACCTATTCAAGACATTGTTAAGGAAGTCTCTCATACCAAACACTGACCAAATGCATTGATGTGTTATCATGCTAACAAGCTGAAAACAGGCAAAAATGATCTTATTAAGGGCCATGGCTGCTCAGTATGGCCAGACTGAACCAGTTTTCAAACCTATTCAAGACATTGTTAAGAAAGTCTCACATACCATATATCGACAAAATCCATTGATATATGTTCAATTTATCATGCTAATGAACAGAAAACTGGCAAAAATAAACTAATTAAGGGCCTTAACTCTGCTCTGCTGTCTTGAATGGGTTTCGTAAACTGGTAAGAAAGACTCAAATACCAAATATTGACCAAATCCATTGATATTTGTTCAATTTATAGTGCTAATGAGCTGAAAACTGGAAAAAATGAACTAATTAAAGGCCATAACTCTGCTCAGTATGTCTGAAACATACCAGTTTTCAAACTCATTCAAGACATTATTAAGAAAGTCTCACATACCAAATACTGATAAAATCCATTGATATTTGTTCAAGTTACGCTAACAAGAAAGTCACGCCCATATGCCCACTGCCCATCCATCCACCCGCCCGTCTGCTCACCAACTTCATCAAGCTATAAGTTGAGTTTGGGAGAAAAATAATCGACTAATAAAAGTGTTTATAATTATTAACCAAGTGACATATCAATTCTGATATCATAACAGGGGCTCATAACAATGAGTGCTATAGAAGCCTGCATTTGGGATAAACCATAAAGTGCCGTATACTATGATTAAAAGAGGTACATTATGTGTATGGTCTTCATTTTTTTGAATTAGAAGCAAAATTATTTTCTCATAAGGCTGTTCTTAATAATCTTCTGATTTTACATCAATACTTGTTTTCTGAGATACAGGTGCAAAATGCACTAATTATTACCTATTGGGTATCTACAGGCATGTATACATGCACGTCATCTTATTTCTAAATTGTCCAAAACCAAAATGTAAAATTTATATAAAATTATTCTAGCACATTAGAATAACCTGGACCCTATGCTCATGAAACAATTTTTTGGGATCGTGTGATACATATTTTGGATGTACCACACCAAAAAAAAAATCTTGAGAAAAAATTATTTTTAAATAACAGCAAACAGAAGTGTGGCATATGCCAGATGGTGATCCAAAATCAAAAGGAAGCTCCCTCTAGACACCAATAATGCATAACCCCCCCCCCAAAAAAATAAAATTGATTCGAGTCAGTATTAATTAATTATTGGACTGAAACCAAATTCAAGATGGCCACCATGGAAGACAAAATGAATTAGCCACTGGTAGCCATCTTGGTTCAGCTGACTGGTCCAACATTGAAAGGAAGCTTCCTCTAGACACCAACAATGCATAATTAAAATATAAAAATGATTCGAGTCAGCATTCATTAGTTATTTGGCAGAAACCAAATTCAATATGGCCAGCATGGGCGGCCATACTGAATTGGCTAGCTGGACTAAAATCGAAAGGAAGCTACCTCTAGTCATCCACAAGTAATTTGATCAAATAAGTGGTTCTTTAGTTATTGAACGGAAACCAAAAGTTAACAGACTGATGCTGGCCGGCCAGACAGATGGATAGACGTGGTGAAAACAGAAAAAAATTATTATTTCAAATTTTTTATCAAACTTTTAAAAAAATGTCAACAAAACCATATGCGTCTCCTGATAGGAACAAGCTCATTAATCTCATTCTAATCACCAGCCATGTGATATGGTTTTGATGAAATTTTTTTTAAACTTGAAAAAATATTTAAAACAAGAGGCCCCAGGGGGCCTGAGGGCGCTCACATGACATGGTAGTCTAAATATCAAACCAGGGACTTGACTTGAATAAGCTGTATATGCCTCTCCTAAGAAAAGCATATACAAACTAGATAAAGCGATTGTGCCCACACAATACACAGGATTTTCCTTCTATTTTCAGTTCCTGCACTTTTACGTCCCAAAATTGAGATAAACACATAAAAAACAGATTTTTTCCCCAAACAAAATATTTTCAGCCTAAATTTTTTTAGTTTAAACAATATTTATTCATAAAGCAGTGTTACACGTATACATTACATAATAATAAAACCACAGAACGGCAAACATTTTTCATGGTTGTACACGGTATAACAGAAACAGAAGTAATCAGGATTGTAAGTAGACGAGGATTCGACAGGAAGCCATAGGCTTATATGAGTCGTCTCCTTTATTCAAGAACACTTTTCAAAGGATGATGGCATGAATCAGCAGTGGACCTCGCATATCGCTGCCCAGGGGCATGATCCCCGCTGGCAATGATAATAATAATAACTCTTTGGCCAGCCGCTGATTTGTCGCGGTCCTCATAAGAGAAGGCCATCATTCCCCCTGCACCCCACCCCCTCTTCCCCTCCTCCAGGGCTCGATTTAACTGGATTAGCATAGCACTTTGCTCTCCAATTTCTGAATTTTGCTATTCAAGATTTATTAGTTTCAAGTGCTTTCGGATCAACTGCTAATCAATTTTCCAGGGTAAATAGTAAATTGCTATTCAAAATTTTCAGATTAAATCAAGCCCTGTCCTCTCCTCCCAGCATTCAGATATAAACTGCTTAATAGTGTCCCTCACTTCCTCTTTTTCAATTTATTCAATAAGCATTCCTACCCTCTCCCTCGTGTCCCCCTTCAGCCATCTGTCCTTTGTTTCTTCACCCCACTTCTGCATTATTCTTCCAGTAAATTTTATTCTATGAGGTATATACTGTGGGCATTCCAAGAGAAAATGTTCCAGGGTCTCCACTACTCCAGAGTGGCACATTTGGCATCCCTTTTCCCCATCTCTCCCAATTTTTCCCCGAAGCTCCAGTGATCTTGATCTCAGTTTGAACAGCAGTGACCCTCCAAAGGTGCCATCTAGGTACTTCTCAAAAGCTGGCTTTTCTTTATATTGTAACCCCTGCAGTGATCTTTTCACGCTAACCCCTGCTCGCCAGTTTCGATTGCAATCTTCCATGACTCTCTCTTTGACAAACCTTTTGCCTTCTTTCATTCCTACTTCTATGTTTGTGACCTCTATAGAGTAATTGTCCATTAGTTCCCTCACATGTTTTGACCACCCCGTTTCTATATTAGAATTCCAAATGGTATCGAGCATCAATTTGCACCACCGGTTGTCAGGCAGGTTTCTCAAGTAGTTAAAGTAACACAGTTTTCCCAAATCTACCCTGTCCTTGATTTTCATCCACCCAAGCTCCCCCCTTACTGCTTCCAAAGCTGCAGCATTACTCGACCCTGTTATCCATCTGCCGGCATCATTTTGAGTATTTTCCAACTTCTTAGTAACGGTTTGGTTTAATGGAATCACGTCCGTGCCATACGTTATACTTGGTAAACCCACCCTCTCCCACAGTGTTTTCCCCACAAAGACCTTGTTGAAACTAAAAGTTTTAGTTGGTTCAGAATTCTTTTCCCCTTCAGAATCAGTTTGGCTGAGTAATTTCTGTACACCCCTCTTCCCGTTATATTTATGCTTACCCCTAGATACTCATACTCTCCCGTTTCTCCTACAGTGATTTGTTTGCTTTCCCCTTCGGGGATTGAGAACTCCCCCACTCTCCATCTCTTCGTCATATCTACCTTGCGTCCAACGGGTATTACCTTGCTTTTATTTTCATTTAGTTCGAGCCGCCAAGTGTTCCCATATCTACCAACAATTTCCAGCAGTTTCTCTAGCCCCTGTTCAGTTCTAGACATTAACACCATGTCGTCCGCAAAGAATAAGCCTGGTATCTTTATGTCTCCAACATTTACCCCCTCCGCACTCTGAATTAGTTCGTCCCCTAAATCTTTAACATACAATGCAAACAAAATCGGTGAAAAGATACACCCCTGCTTGAGGCCTATATCCATAGGGACTCGTTTTGTAGTGATACTCCCTAGACTGAGTTGGCTTTGCACATCTGTATACAGTGCTTTCATGATTCCCACAAAGTCACCCCCCAGTCCGATGCCCTCAAGCTTCCGCCACATACCTTCCCTCCACACTCGGTCGTACGCTTTTTTCACATCTAGAAATGCCAGAAACATCTTTTTCTTTTCAGCCCTTGTTGATTCTATCAGTTGGGTGAGTGTAAATAGGTGATCAGTGACTCTTCGTCCTTTCCTGAAACCATTTTGAATTTCTCCTAAAATACCTTTCTCTTCAATAACTTCCTCTAGTCTACCGTATATGACCTTACAGAATACTTTTCCGATGTTACTACTAACTGATATCCCCCTATAGTTATCTAGAACTTCCTTATCCCCCTTTTTGTGTATGAACGACACCTTACTTTCCCTCCACTCTCTGGGGACCTCTTGCTTTCGCAGAGCCAGGTTGAAAAGGTTTGTCAGGACTTCAATAAGTGCCTCCCCTCCATTTTTGAGGAATTCGTTCGGAATTTCATCAGTCCCTCCCGCTTTACCATTTTTTAATTTTGAGACCACGTTCCGCACTTCTTCTGCCGTTATTTCGCTACATACACGATTGGATAGGTTCTCCTCCACCAGTGTATTTCTTTTTGGTGGGGACCCACTGCCCCATCGCCTATCGTTTATCTTTTCCCAGTGCTTGACTAACTCTGAAGCGATACGGCCTTTATCTTCTGTACTTTCCCCATCCACTTTGATACTCTGCACACTACTTTTCCCCCGTTTATTTACCACACCATAATTGAAAGGGTAGCCAAATTGTCCTTTAAAGCCAATTTGTCCTTTTAAATTTTTTTCTTCCTCTGAAAACGAATAAAAAACGATAAAACTAATTTCCGGATTTTGGTCCAAAATTTTCTAAGTCCCACCCGGACCCCAAATTTTCAGTGTAAAAAAAAATTTTTTTTTTGTCTTAAAATTGACCGAAACGCATAAAAAAGAACCAAAAATTTTTTTTCGGATTTTGGTCCCAAATTTCTAAGTCCGCAACGGGACCCCAAATTTTCAGCCTAAATATGAACCCAGGGACTTTGCTTCAACAGACTTGAATCTCACCCCACTAAGGATGCTGCATACCAAATATCAAGATTCTTATTGGTAGATCTGAAGAAGAAGATTTTTAAACTAGATGAAGTGATTGTGCCCGCACAATACACAGGATTTTCCTCGTATTTTCAGTTCCTGAGCGTTTTCGTCTCAAAATTGAGAAGAACGCAGAAAAACGGATTTTTGATGAGCCTATCAACATCCTGACGGTAGAAGATATAATTGCAAGACCTCTAAGCAGTATGCCAGCTCCCAGAGGTCACATCTAATGATATTCTGTACTGACCGCCAAGGCTCCATACATTGGAACAACCATAGCCATTCCAAACTGCGCATTATTACTACGTCGACTTCATTAAATGTCAATGAGTGGACGACATTTGCCAGTAAATCCATGTCAGTTGTAATTCCCATTCAGAAGTCCAAAACAACTGCTACCATAAGTGTTTCAATGAAGGTTACTTTTGAAGATTTCCAAATGCTTTTGCATCCGACTCTTATGCGTGGAGGCGGAAACACTACATGATGGGCAGTGATGTCGTGGTTCCTCACGATTGCAGAAGAAATATCTAGAGTTCAGAAATAAAAAAACGAGCGCGTAATTGGGTGGGAGTGGGGGGGATGTAGTTCGGGTGGGAGCTGACAAATCAGTATGAGGAGTGTTAGTTTATGTCATTTCTTAATAAGTTCTACTTCTCCTTCAATAAACCTGATGGATTTGATTTGTACGACCACAACAAGTACAGGCCGAAAGTCAAGATTAAACACTTATGTATACTGTTGTCCACTTTAAAGGAATTCCACCAGGTATTGGTCATATTGCCACAACCCTTCCTGTTGCTTCTTATCTACATGTACGTTGCAGGGTCTTCGGATAGATGAATAATTCTCAGTTATTTATCTATGCCATGAGCTCTTATGGTGAAAGCCTGAAATTGAAACGCGGGTACCAGAAGGCAACTACCCAGGCTCGAAGTCAGCAGTATTTAAAAATTTGACATGTGTGTGAGGGGGGGGGGGGGGCATGTGTATACCTAAAGCTAATTCAAGCTTGGACCCAAAGTCCGTAACATATTAGGCATATCCAAAGTGCATAGCCCCGAGATGTGGGAGGGTATTTCAGGGGGGGAGGCTCCCCTTCCCGACTTTTTTTTAAATAAGAGGCTCTGATAACAATTCTCATTTGGGGCTTGTCATGGCTATGCGTAATGGCATGTGACATTTCTAAATCCCGCACTTTCCGGTCTCGGTTCTGGTCTGGTGTTGGGAAATCTCCTTGCCGACTTGAATAATGAGTTCTTTGACAATCATGATATTCTAAAAGTTATATAGGAGGTCATTGGACAATTGTTAGCTTCGTCGGCTGCTGGCTCTGAGTCTATGCCTCACTGGTCAGAAATTATTTTCCGACAGAATGTGTAAATTTTCGACAGAGATGTTTATTGGGGTCGCGGTTCGCCACCGTCGCACACCCACTTTTTTTTTGGGGGGGGGGGGGGGGGGGGGGGAGAGTTTCCCAGTCCTCAATCTGGCTACAGCAACTAATTCCAGGCCTTTGTGGTGCTCTATTACTTTTGGCTTCCATGTCAGAATATTAGGAAGCAAATGGATAGTTGCAGGTAGGTAATTGTCGGGTTATTTCTTGTAATTAGACACCCTTAATGTTTCAATGATTTTTCACTCAAAACGTAAAATGACACTTAACGCCTACACTATACAATCTAAAAGCGCATATTTTTCTGAATATATTACAAATTACAACAAATCATTTGAATTGGTATTCTATCAGCAAGGACTGATTAAGTAATACTAAATATTTAAAAGAAACGCGAATACCAATGTTTGCGGGTTTTACTGAAAATTTTGATTTCAAATTATGTACAGCGTTCACTGAAGTTGAGGTCGCCGGGTGCAAAATGATCAATGTTTTTCAGACGTGTTTCCTGGCATGGACGCCCGAGATGTAGAGTCCAACTAATGGGTGTTTGTGTTGGGTGGGGGTTGGGCAGTCGCGTCGGATAGTTTTACAGGTGGAGGAAGAGCCTCAACATCCAAATTCTGAATTACGGCCATTTTAACCCGTCTCGTAGTACAGTTTCGTCAGATCAAAGTGGCGATCGAAAGAAAGAGGTTTGGTTTTTGATCAAACATTTTCAGTCCCAACTGGACCAAAAAATTTCCAGGTAACAAAAAAATATTTTTTTGTCTCAAAATTGACCAAAACGCATAGAAAACCGAAAAAAAAATCCGATTTTTGTTCAAAAGTTTCCAAGTCCGAACCGGAGTGGTAGTTCTCCAGCCATCAGAAGCCAAGTGGAATAAAACCCAATTTCCATGGGATGGGGAAGGTTTAAAGAGACCGCGAATGTTGCCATTTCAACCACGGAAGCCTTATACGATTCAAGAACGTCGATTATTCTCATGCCAAAATGAGGGTGTACGGACCGTTGGGAGGCCGATAGTGTACATTTGGCGACCACCCGAAGCCGAATACAACAGGATTGTGCTTCCACAATCCGGGGAATCTTTTTATCTATATACGGGTTACAGATTTTCAATCACCACCGCTTTTAACCCACTCCGGTAGCAAAGTATAATGAGGTCATAGTACCTGTCCGAAGACCCGACCAAAAACTTCCAGGTAAAAAAACAATTTTTGTCGTCTCAAACTTGACCAAAACGCGTAGACCCCCCCCCCAAAAAAAAAAAAAAATCCCATTTTTGTTGAAAATTTTCCAAGTCCGAACCGGAGTGGTAGTTTTCCAGGCATCAGAACCCAAGTGAAATAAAATCCTATTCCCATGGGGTGGGGGGGAACGGTTTAAAGAGGCGGTGAATGTTGCCATTTCAACCACGGAAGCCTTATATGATTCAAGAACGTCGAGTATTTTCATGCCAAAAAGAGGGTGTTCGCATGGTTGAGAGGCCGAGAGTGTACATTTGGTGACCGCCCGAATCCAAATGCAACAAGGTTGTGCTTCCACACTATGGGGAATCTTCTTGTCTATATACGGGCTACACATTTTTCAATCACCACCGCTTTTAACCCACTCCGGTAGTAAAGTATAATCAGGTCGTAGTAGCTGACCGAAGACCGGACCAAAAACTTCCAGGTAAAGAATTTTTTTTCGTTTCAAAATTGACCAAAACGCACAGAAAACCGAAAAAAAAATTCCGATTTTTGTTCAAAATTTTTCAAGTCCGAACCGGAGCGGTAGTTCTCCAGCCATCAGAAGACAAGTGAAATAAAACCCTATTCCCCTGGGGAGGGGAAAGGTTTAAAGAGACCGTGAATGTTGCCATTTCAATCACAGAAACCTTATACGATTCAAGAATGCCGAGTATTCTCATGCCGAAAGGAGGGTGTACGGACCGTTGAGAGGCCGAGAGTGTATTTTGGCAACCGCCCTAAGCCAAACTCAACAAAATTGTGCTTCCAAACTACGGGGAATCTTTTTACCTATATATGGGCTACACATTCTCAATCACCGCCGCTTTTAACCCACTCCGATAGTACAGTATAACTAGGTCAAAGTACCAGTCTGACGACCGATTTTTCGTTTTTTTGGTATAGTGTAAAAAAAAAAAAAAAAAATTTTTTTCGTCTCAAAATTGAACAAAACACATAAAAAATAAAGACAAACATTTCCGGATTTTGGTCGAAAAGTCCGAACCGGAGTGGTAGTTCTCCAGCCATCAGAAGCCAAGTGAAATAAAACCTTATTCCCATGGGGTGGGGAAAGGTTTAAGGAGACCGTGAATGTTGCCATTTGAATCACGGAAGCCTTATACGAGTCAAGAATGCCAAGTATTCTCATGCCAAAAAGAGGGTGTACGGACCGTTGAGAGGCCGAGAGTGTACTTTTGGCGACCGCCCGAAGGCAAACGCAACAAAATTGTGCTTCGAAACTACGGGGTATCTTTTTACCTATATATGCGCTACACATTCGCAATCATCGCCGCTTTTAACCCACTCCGGTAGTACAGTATAATTAGGTCAAAGTACCAGTCTGAAGACCAATTTTCGTTTTTTGGTGGTGTAGTGTAAAAAAAAAAAAAATTTTTTTTCGTCTCAAAATTGAACAAAACACATAAAAAACAAAAACTAAAATTTCCGAATTTTGGTCGAAAATTTCGGAAGTCCGAACCGGACCGAAAATTTTCAGTGTAAAAAAAAAAAAATTTTTCGTCTCAAAATTGAACAAAATGCATAAAAAACGAAAAAAAAAATTTCGATTTTTTGGCCGCCATTTTGGATTAATGAAAAATCGAAACGAAATTCTTTCGATTTTTTTTATAAAGCGGTATTACTGCCTTCAATTTGGAACCCATTTAGAGGGCTCATTATATTTAAATCTCGATATTTCAATCCAAAATGGCCGATTTTCGAGATAACTTTCCGTTTTGTGAAAAATTTTGGCAGAAAATATAAAAAATAGAAAAAAATACCGATTACATTTGTTTTAGACAAGAGTAATTCTGACAAGTCTGTCAAAAAATTAAGTCGATAGCTTTTTTCTTTCATGAGATATTGGCCTACGAAGCTTTGTACGTTTTGGGGCGTTTTTGCCCACCAAGAAACATTTTCCCCCAAATACTGATGGTTTTATTTATTAGAACTCATGGCCGTCATTGATCCTGCAAAGTTTGAAAAAAATCTTAAAGACCGTTTTCTAGAAAACTCTTTCCCCGATGTGTTGGAAAAACAAAAAAAAAAAAAAAAAAAAAAAAAAAGAATAATAATCTTGGCAATAACAAATAGATTTTCCTTTCAGGAAAATCCAAAAAATACTCCTCATACTGCACTAATTTAAACATTTGGGCTCCCATGGAGAGCCCAAATATGGACCCAGGGAATTGATTTCAATAAACCTGTGAAACAATCTTCCAAAGATGTTATATGTGAAATTTGAAAGCTTTTGGAGCAGTGCTTTGGGAGAAAAGTAGTCTTATGTTTTTCCCTTTACCCCCCCCCCCCCCCCCCCCCCCCCCCCTCCAACAGTGTTAAAAAATGCTGACTCAGCACTTTTTCAAAGTACCCAAAAAGTACCCCATGATAAACCCGATGGCAATTTTTTATGACCATTCCATTCTGTTGGTCCTAAGGAAGCTTCACAACAAATAAGAATTCTCAGTGCCATGTAGTTTTGGAGATATGGGCGTTTTAATTTTTTTGTATTTTTAGCTCCTGTGGTTCCCACGGGGCTATGGAAAAAAAAATTCTGCATAAATTAGGTACTTATGACCCAATAAGCACTCACATAAAATTTGGTTCAAATCGGCCTCGCGGTTTGGAAAATAGAAATTTGGGGTGGGGCCAAAATTTTTGCCCCTCCTTTAACATCGTCAAATATAGCCCCTCAAACTTCTCTTGAACAAACTTGAGTCTACACCTCAAAAGGAAGCTGCATACTAAATAACAAGTCTCTGCTATTGCTGCTTCTTGAGAACAAGATTTTTTAACAATTGGAACATTTTTGCCCCATCCCTCTGCTCAATATGAGCCGAAACCTAATTTGACAAAAAATCAAAATGCCCTTACATAACCCCTACTCACATGAAATTTCATTAATATGCGGCCAGTGGTTTGGGAGAAAAAGGCCCAAACACCACCTTCATGACGGACGGCGGACGATGGACAATGGACGTCGGATGAAAAGTGATCAGAATAGCTCACCCTGACTTTCAGTCATGTGAGCTAATAATAAATTTTGATTATCGTGTGCATTGGGTAAAGAGTGAACCCTGTAAGTTTCATGGGCTGCCAAGAAACCAATTGTTTATGCCTGCCTGACTGGGTGCCAAGATGCCCATAATCATCAAACTATTAGGCAACTTTGACTTTGCCCCAACTCGACCGAAAATCCTGTTTCAGACCAAAAAATGCATTGCCTATTTATGTATCTGCCATTGCTTTGGAGTTAACACCAAGCCCCGTGTATACAAATCATGAAAGTAGGCCACAGGAGTGATAAATCATTCTAGGTCTGGAAAGTACTTAGTTAAAATTGTCTTACTAAAACAAAGAAACAAATGAGAATTCTTTCTGGTATGATGTGCTGAGTGACTAATGGATAGGTATTTTGTTAAGTAGAAGGATAATTAAAGTTCTATCATCACAGAAATTAATAGTCTGTAGCAAACAGGATGAAAACTACTCTC
This sequence comes from Pictodentalium vernedei, assembly GCA_031216915.1. Taxonomy (NCBI): domain Eukaryota; kingdom Metazoa; phylum Mollusca; class Scaphopoda; order Dentaliida; family Dentaliidae; genus Pictodentalium; species Pictodentalium vernedei. The sequence goes on from CM062291.1 coordinate 241,948,751, forward strand.
CAACTTTTAATATTATGCAGGGGCCAAATGTTTATTGGCATTGTTTGTCCCCAAACAAAAGCACAAGTTTGGTTTAACATGAAGGGAATTTGATACGATTAATCGTTGACTGTATGAATTACTATGTTCCTGGAAGGACAGTTTACATAATAGTCTTTGCCATGTTATAATTTATGGGAGAGTGCCTATAGGCACTTTCCCATAAATGGTACCAAGGAAAATCCATATGGACTAAATAATTTAGATTCAAAGGACATTCACACAGTTTGAAGCCTTTAAGTTGCAATACCTGCACTTTAGATTAAAACCCCAGAACCCCAGCTCTCAACCGGTTAAAAGACTAATGGCTCGATCATCAGTGCCAGCAGGTTCATATTTGAACTTAACCCTTTACCTAACACAACTAATGGACTATTTAACCACTGAGTCCCCATACAACCACAAACAGCCATGTTTATACAGCTTTGAAAAAATGTTGCCCACAAGTGTATTCTTTCTTGAGAACTCAACCGGTAGGCTGCATTCATCTAGGCAATGTTTTTACATCACTGTTGGCCAACTATACAGGTAGACAACAATGATGTAAGAATACTGTTAACCCTTTACCAAACATGTGATGTTCACAAAAATCACCATTCAATTTTCATTTCTTGTCTCAAAAACATAGCTAATGACTCTTCACTGGAACAAAGCCAAAAATGAAAAACAAAATTATTCATGAATTTTGTTTGCAAGTGTCGTTTGCATTTCTTGTTACATAAAGGATTATGTCAACTGCTGTGTACATGTAGGTAATATAAAAATTAATCTGAGGTATAACTCTTTTCCCAACACATGATATTAAAAATTTGTTATTTTAAATAATTTTTCTCTCAAAATTTTCAAAAAATTCCAACAAAACCATATCATGTGACCCCTCATTGAAACGAGCTCAAAGAGGGGTCACATGATATAGTTTTGTTGAAACATTTTGAAAAAGATATTTTTTTAAATTTGTAAATTATGTTGGTGGATGTGGCCAATTCATTAAGTAAATGGTTAAACAATTTGAGTTGAACAGAAATTTATTTTTGGTTTCTGAACTATTGTTGAAATACAGCTTATGGCCACTAATCTGAACAAGCTTAAGCTTGCCAAGCTCAATAAAATTAGAGGTCATATGCTTTGTTTGGGTAGGAAAGATTAAAAAATTGCGAGTTCGCATCTAAGCGGCGATGGGATTGTAAAAATGAAACAAATTCCAAGTCCATCATGGCCATTAACTCTTCCAAAATTCTCTGAATAACACTTGCAATGAAAGAAGTGCTGGACATCATTAAGGTACACTTGCATACAAAATATGATGTCATTCCACCCAGTATTTTGAAAGTTATGGAGTTTGAAGACTTGTTGGTCACAGACTGATAATGACAGATTGGCCAACAGACCTACAGAGACAGAATGACCAACTGACCATTATTGCCACATACAGAGATGCTTGTCGCAGCTAAAAATGCAAGCAGAGGATCACAGACTACCTTGGGAGAAGAAGAGATTTCAATGTTTCCCTCATTACACACAGTATTATAACCTGGGACTCCCCTAAAAATAAGCATGTGAGCATGTCTGAAACAATCTTGTAAATCACAGCTAACAAATATCTGAAATGCCCAACAATGGAAGCATTCCAAGCAGTTGTTTGAAGGACAAGCATTTGTTATGTTTTCTACGAAATACACAGTATTTAAAAGCTGGAAGCCCCAATTTACATCCCTAAATATAGCTTTATTTGAGCAAACTTGTAAAATAATCCCAACAGAGATGTAATGCCAAGCCAAACATGAAAGGGCTTGGAGAAAGTGGTGTGAAATAAATTCCCCCCTCCCTCCCCTTTCCACTTGACCAAGCATCACAGCATAGATTTAATAAACTTTTGTATCTGGGGATATTTTTTCAGAATTGACTGGTAAACTCATGCATCCTAACTCTTAGATATACATGTAGACCCTAACTCTAAGATATAGTCACACAGATTTATCAAAAAGAACCTATGTTGACAACTCACAACTGTCTAGTATAAGCTTCCAGCTTGTTGCTGAATCCATTTCCATTAATGTTTTGTGCTCACTGATACTTGTATCATTATTGTACTCGATTTCTGTAACTTTCTTTAACCCTTTGAACACTCTAGTGGTATCTCCCATGCCAGTTCAATGACAGCAATTAGAAGAGTCCATATTCATTATTTGGGGTATACCAATCAATATTTTCAACGTGCAGCCTCGGGGCTGCATGTTTGAAAATATTGATTGGTCTACCCACACATTTACTGAACAGCCATCCTATTTAATGACGTTATGATGTATCATGTTGCTGGCCGGAAAAACGGCTGCTAGGGTTCAAAGGGTTAAACTTTGGAAATAAATATTGTTTAAACTAACTCACAACTGTCCAATTCCACTTACATGACTTGCAATCATTGCTTCAAATAGGCCTGGCCCAATAACTAGCATTCCACATTAAATATAAGCCGGTACATAGGCCACCCCTGCTCACAAAATAATTACACAAAATATCAAATGCATTTGAGGGAACAAATTCAAGGCTCCAATGGAGTGAACCATACATGGTCATTCTGTTTTGTTCTCAAAACGTTGTGACTGAGTAGGCCCACTCAACATTTGACATCACACATAAGTTGGAATTTAAGTGGTCACTGCCAAGGAAAGACTCAGAAAATATGAAATTATGTCCTCAGATGCAAGAAAATTGGATCTCAGGGAGCAGGTGTTAAACAATTTCTCAAATGTGGTAATCCAGGGTCACTTCAGTTTGTTTCCAGTTCATATATTTAGCAATAAGATGGATCAAAAACATGATGGGCTACAATATCTAAAGGTTATGCCTGCCTATGTAACACAAGCCAAATAAAATTACTGCACACCCAACTTCAGCCCTCTCAATCCCTCCCCCTCCCCCAAACACTCATAAATGTGCAGAATCTTCATCACTGCCATCCAGGAACTAACAATTGAATGGCAATGGGAAGGTGGACGCAGTTTTATGTCATTCTATCTGAGGGACTGCGGAGCAACTTACAAGCAGGGGACCTTCTCAAAACAAAAAAGTGACTTAAGAAGCAATCTGGGTGAGTTCAGGGCAATAGTGGACTACCAGCCCTGACCTGGTGCTGGTGGACCACTTAAGGCCTAAAATCACCCAGATTGCCCAATAGGCCTATATTGTGTACTCTGACTCTCTATTAAGGGTAGTTACAACTCCACTGCTGACTCCAACTCAGATAAATCACCAAATCAAAATTAAGTTCTTGTGGTATTGAGCAAAATAACAAGCAATTAAGCTCATATTGTTCACTACTTAATTAATTTGAGCATCAAATGATAGCCAATAAAGTGAGGGGGCTGAACACCCCCACCCCCCCCCCCCCCCCCAGCTCCCCCATTCCTGACCTGAATTATATGAAGTAGCTGAGCTGTGATATTCGTATTAGACCACCTTCCCCAACAAACCTACCACCGCCTTCAGATTGCTTTTTAGGATTCTGAATTTAGTGGACTGTTTGACATAAAATCATGCCAGCCTTGTTCCATAGTCAAACCATCTGATATGGAATTAGAATCTTTTTATCACCGAGCATAATCCAGTGTTCAAGGTTTCATATTTTATTGAACCAAATGCAATTAAAATAACAGTATATTAAGGGTATGGTAAATGGTTTGGTATTAGGACAATTACCAGGGTAATTAACCAATTTGCAATGATTTACAATCCACGGTAACTCCTTGCATGTTGCTGGCAGATATTCCTGCCCAGGACATGAAATCACTTGTTCTTGAAATAAGTATAATTTGGGAACAGTTAACAAAATTTTTTCCCTATAAATTGAATGGACTTCTTGACCAACGATTTCTGGAATTGTTTTAAGCTTATTAATTTTACAAGGATTGGCAAACAAGTTATGCAACTTATATTAATGCCTCTCCTTGGCCCAATGGCGCAGGTGTGTGGGATGAAACTTCGTAGCGGCAACTTCGTGGCCTCGCTCTTCTTGAATACTATGAAGGGATCTTTAGCCTGGTCGGAGTGTTCTCTCTCTGCACAGAGAACAGCCATTTTACATCCCCATCTGATAGGATGGTATGCTGTGACAGCATCAACCCAACAACTGATGCTGACAGTGAGTGTTCAGACACCTCGGGAACTTTCCCTGACCTAGGATCGATCCCAGGACCTCTGGCATGAGAGACCAGCACACTTATCCACTCAGCCACCACTCTCTGAAGTTAAATTTTGATGAATTTTTTATCAAATCTAGTTGTGGCTGCTTCAATGCAGCCATGTTTAGATCTGATGAAAAATATTTTGAAAAAACTCAGTGGGTTAAGAGTTAATTTCTAATCCACAAGTCATGCTGGTCAACAGGTGCATTTCCACTATCACTTTCTCCAAATGCATGATGTTATTGTTATTAAATCTGACTGCTGTTTATATGCAACTTTTAAAATTTATTGCAACTCAGAAATACCTTCTGTCAGTATTACTTTTCACAAAATAATTAAGGTCTTTAATTCATCAAACAGTTTTATGGCTATTTCAGTTGAAACAGCTGTACATAAAATTATATGTTTTAGTGTCAAAATCCGTTTTATAATGAAATTTACTTCCGATTTCAGATAAACCATTAGCAAAATTTAATTCTGTAAAAAAACATTTCTGTACTTTGTGAACATCCGCCATGTGTGTAAAAGTACTTGCTTTTTGTTGGGAGTAGCTTTTTTTTTGCTCTTACTTGGCCAAATGCTAATTCTAACTTAGTTTAGCTGGTTGTGTCAATGTGCCCCCCCCCCCTCCCCACACACACACACTCAAGATAGCTATATATCATCAAGTATAAAGTATTTTATCAAAACGAAGCAAAAGTGAAGGAGGAGCTGTATACACAAGAATTTCATATAGAGATCTACAGTAACCTTTTACCTAGTGAATTGGCTGCTTCTGTCCACATAATTTACAAACTGAGCAGTTGAAATTTTTTTTTTTTTTTTTAAATTTCACCAAACCCAAATTTCAATCAAAATATAAATTCCACTGATCAGTAAAATACAATAAAATATAATACAACCTTTTATGCCCTCAGATGCAGCAGGTTGTTAAGAATTATATGCATGTCCATCAAGTACCCAAAACATTCAGATGAAGCAGTAAGATCATTTATTCACAAAATTGAAATGTAGTACAAGTCATCCTAATTTGATTCTCAGCAGCAATCTAGATGGGAAATTGACATATTAACTGATTTGGGAAATACACTTACTTTTCTGACTACATATACAAGAAGCTGTGATGAGCTCCTGCAAGCTCACACCAGTTCATAAAGCTGCGAACTTGTGCAAACTTACCTGAGCTTATGCAAACTTGGATTTGCTCCGATACATGCTTGCGAGCTTGTGCAAGCTTGCACAAGCTTGTAGCTGTGAGCTTATAAGCTTGTATTCGATTTTTTTCAAAATACGTACTTGCAGGCTTACACAAGCAACTAGAAACTCGAAGTTACAAGCTCATGCAAGCTAGTAGCTCATGCATGCTCATGTACACACGTACATGCGTAAGCTCATATGTGTTTCAAATATACACCTATAAGCTTGCACGAGTTCACAGGTACAAGCTTATGTGAGCTTGCACAAAGGTCATCATGACCTCACACAAGCTCTCTATGAGCTTGTATCTGTTTCAATTACATGCTTATAAGCTCACCACTGCCAGGTAGAGCTCATGCTTCCTTGTTTGAGCTTGCGACATGGTTGAATTCATCTCAATGTGCCTGGAATCAAGCTCACCATTTTGATAGGGTACATTTTGGGGTTTTTTGAGCGGTAGTGACTTTAGTATTTATTCGTTAATGATTTTTGCTACACTACTTATGTAGATATACAAGATTCTGTCAATATTATGATACAAAGGCACATTAAACTATTCATAAAGATATGCAGCTTTCCAGACATTATAAGTTCCATATTTTAAAAGTTTCAGAAATCATTATCTGTTTGCATATATATTACATTCATTTCCAAAAGTTGTTTCACTGCAAACTTAAATATGCCCCCAAGGATGTTGTCTTCTGTCTTCTAAATATCCAAAGATTCCTCTGCAGGAGATTTTTAACAAATATCCCTCATATTGTACCTCGTTAAAATTCAGGCTCCAAGAGAGGGGGGCCATATATTAACATAGGAACTTGGTTTGAAAAAATTTGAATCCCCCACTCCCCCACAAGGGTGTTGTATACCCAATATCAAAAGATTCTGACCTGTGGTTCTAGAGAAGAAGATTTTCAAAGACTATTTCTCATACTGAACCATGCTGATATTCAGGCTGCAGGAGAGAACCCACATATGAACCGATGGGCATGATTTGAACAAACTAGAATCAGCACCCCTCTCCTACCCTTAAGAATGCTGCATAATAAATATTAAATGATCTTGACTGGTGGTTCTGAAGAAGAGGATTTTTAAAGACTATTCTTCATATTTTTGCAACAAGTTAAAATTTGGATTTCCACAAGCAGTCTGTATATTAAACTATGGGCTTGTTTAAACAAACTTAAATCTGACCTCATCAAGGATGCCATACAACAAATACTAAAAGATCCTGACTGGAGGTTCTGGAGACAAAGAATTTTATAGCCTTTTCCAAATTTTGGGCTCCAGTTTATACCTATGCTGCCCACTTTTGAGGACTTCCACCCCAGACATATTGGTTTCAGAACCTATTTTATCAGTAAAATCGAACTTGTTTACCAGAGTAAACAAGTAGTTTACCAGAGTAAACAAGTACTGCTTCACTTCCTTGGATTCCAACGAGGTTACAGGCCTACATAAAAGCCACTATAATTAACTCTCTGCACACCGATGTCAAAATACTGAAATTTCAAGCAGAGGGTTCAGTTCAGATATGGGTTTCCTGTTCAGAAACAGAAGTTTAACATTTTTATCAAGAGTCACTTATTTCATCACAAAAACATTGCACGATTTCTGTATGTTAGAAATTCTGAGTCCTTTTTCACTCTTCTCAGGGTTCATACAGACTATGCAATTTGGTTTTCCATAACTTTTCCATACTTTTTCCATACCCCCATCATAAAATTTCCATAATCCCAAAGGTTTAATGCAACTCAATATATAATTCTACTTTTTCCTCCCCACCCCTACTCCTTGACAATTCATTTAACTCTAAAGGGCCCAATTCCATCTATGATCACATTGTAATGCAATAAAACTGAGGCTCGAACATTGAGGCTTTAGGTAAACTTTTAAGTGCACTGGCGGTTGTTTCTAGGCAAGTCTTGGCTGCCTATACTCGCAGCTAAGACTTTCCTAGAAACAACTGCAAGACCACCAGGTGTACTCTATCAAAGTGTTGCAAAAATGTATATAAACCACCAGGCCTTTAAGGATAAAGAAGCCCCAAACTACAATGACTCAAGTAGCGATTCTTGGTGAACTTTAAAAGAAGGAGTACAAACATTTTTTTTTTCAAATGGCCACATTAGACAGGAGAAATACCCATGCTCCACGTATCTTTTCATTTTCCATAACTTTTTCAAAACTCACCCCAATTTTCCTTGGCCTGGAAAATCAATTTACTGTTTTCCAAGACCATACCTTTCCATAACCTGTATGAACCCTGCCTTCTGTATGTGAAGATTCTTCCAGTTTGCAAACATTGTTGAGTTATTTCCAGAAAAACATCAGGACTAATGAAGTAAGTAAGAAAGTAAATAGATATATTCAACAGAATACAAGGGTACAATCTATTCAGACAATAACTAATGAGTATATAATGATATTCTGTTTGGAGACAGCATGGCCAGATTGGCATTTTTCCTGCAGACTCCATAATCTGGTCATCTTCCTGCCAACTCTGTATATAATCTGCATAAAAGGTTTTGAAATAATCAGCATAAAAAGTTCTGACAATGGAAAACTAATGGTGGCATTCATTCATGTGCTAAATTAATTTTGCACACCTGAGACAGCATTATGTCCTGGCTAGAACATATTCTATTTTGTTAAATGAATGAGAAATGAAGAACAATTTCTTGTCACTTATCATTACAAATGTTTCTCAGAGAAGAACAAATGGAGTTTAAGATGAGTGACAACACCATATGTTGCAAAACAAGCACAAAAATAGATTGAGCAGCAATTAAGAGACAACAAAGAAATATCATAAAAATGGCACTGAATTGGAAGAAATACAGCATTGGATAGTGTTTATAAAAGATGTAATGTACATTTGTTGATTGTTGAAGCCAACAGAATGAGAATTAACTCCTTACCTGCTGTGTATTTTCTTGATTTCATTCATGAAATATAATCATAACTGCTATACATTTACAACAATGGTAGAATAAAATGACCAGTTAACTGCATTTTACTAACAGAAAGAACTCCCATTAATGGAACAAAAAACTAGAGGCTCTAAATCGCTCGCCAGGCAGAACTACATATAACAAGAGGCACCACGGGGCCTGAAGCACTCATCTTGAATAGAACACAATTTAAACAGAGTCCAAGAATGAGTCTACATTAACCAAGCCATCTCCATAGGCTACACTGTCAATCCTTGAGTCTCTCAGGGCTGACAAAAATAATCTGGGCATCATGCCTTTTCTTCAGTTGATTATAAAGTAAAATGCAGAGCTCCCCTATGAAGCCCCTTGATACAACCTATGTGGATTAATCTTAGTTACACACCTCTAGAGGGAATTAATACAAAATTTTTAATTCTTCAGCAAAATGGCCAATTCCGGCTCCCATAGAGAGCCCAAATATTAACCCAGGCTCTTGAGTTGAACACAGTTGAATCTGACTTCCCTAGAGATGTGTACCGAATATGAAAGCATTCTGACTGTTGGATCTGAAGAAGAGAAATTGTAAAGAAATTTCTTCGAATTGCAATAAGTTCAAATTTGGGCTACCATAGCGAGGCCAAATATTAACCTATGGATCCAATTTAAACACACTTGAATCTGACCCCCCTAGAGATGTTGTATATCAAATGTGAAAGCATTCTGACGAGTGGATCTGAAGAAGATTTTTTATGAAATTCCCTCATATTGTACTAAGTTAAATTTCATGTTCCCATATGGAGCCCGAATATTAACCTAGGCACTCGAATTGAACAACCTGGAATCTGACCCCCTAGAGATGTTGTACACCAAATATAAAAGCATTCCAACTGGTGGATCTGAAGAAGAAGATTTTTAAAGAAATTTCCTCATATTGCAAAAAAGTAAAAAGTAAAAATTTGGGCTACCATTGTGAGCCCAAATAAATACCTAGGGATCTGATTTGAACAATCTTGAATCTGACCCCCTTAGAGATGTTGCATACCAAATATCAAAGCATTCTGACTGGTGGATCTGAAGAAGAAGATTTTTTTAAATTGCCCTCCATATTGAACAAAGATAAAATTTGGGCTTCCATAGGAAGCCCAGGTATTAACCTAGGGACTTGGTTTGAACAATCTTGAATCAGACCCTCATAACAATGATGTATACCAAACATTAAAAGATTCTGACTGGTGGTTCTGAAGAAAAAGATTTTTCAAGAATATTCCCCATATTACCCTATGTAAAACCTTCGGGCTCCTGTAGAGAGACCAAATATGAACCAATGAGCTTTATTTCAACAAACTTTTATCTGACCCCCCTATGAATGCTGTATACCAAATATCAAAAGATTCTGATGATTGGTTCTGAAGAAAAGATTTTTTTTAATTTTTGCAAATATGCTGACTCAGCATTTTTTTGATGCCCATTACAGAACACCCTAACATAACGATGGCAATTTTTTTTTACCATTCAATTCTACTGGTCCTAAGGATACTTCATACCAAATAACAGCTCTCTGTTCCATGTGGTTTGGGAAATATGGGCGTTTGAAAATATTTCTATTTTTAGCTCCCAGGGTTCCCATGGGTTTGCGGGAATTTTTTTTTGCATCGGTACTTATGACCCAATAATACCACAAACCAAATTTGGTTCATACCGGACCATCGGTTCAGAAAATAGAAATTTTGGGCGGGGCCAAAAATCTTACCCCTCCTATCCTATTACAAAGCCAAATATTACTTCACAAACTTCGTTTGAACAAACTTGATTCTACACCTCATATAGAAGCTCCATAGCAAATATCAAGACATTGTACACACTGGTTCTTGAGAAGATTTTAAAATATTTTGGAGCATTTTCCCCCACTCCCTCCCTATGGGGCTGGGCATGTTGAGTTGAACAAAAATGAAATGACCCTTTGGGACCATCACTCACACAAATTTTCACTTGAATTGGCCCAGTGGCTTTGGAGGAGAAGATCAAAACATGGTGTTGACGGACGACGGACAGAGTGCGGTGAGATTAGCTCAGCTTGACTTTGTCAAGCTGAGCTAAAAATGTGATTTCCCATAGGCTTTCCATGGTAACTATGAGCAGCAATTGTGGCCATGTTTGCAACAATACATCAACATTACATGAGGATCATTGGTAGAAGGTGTCCCAGTCCTCAATCATGTGAAGTTTCAAAACATTTGACTTTGTAGTTTTAGAGGAGAAGAGTTTTCAAAATTCACCAATCAGAATCTAAGAATGCTTCTGGCGGCCACATTTTTCATCCAACAGGAATACGACGAGTCACAGTTGTAGAGAACCTCTCATAGACCATGTCTGCCAAGTTTGGTTCACATTGGCTCAGTAGTTCCAGAGAAGAAGATGAAAATGTGATTTCCTACTGGGTTTCTATAGTAACTATAAACTGCAATTGCAGCCATAATTGCAACCCGATGAAGATTAAATGAGGATCATTGGTGGAGGGTGTTCCAGTCATCAGTCACATTAAGTTTCAAAACATTTGGCCTTGTAGTTTCAAAGAAGATTTCTTGAAAATCCACATATTTATGAATTCTGTTTCAATACAAAAATCAGTAAAAAAGAAGGTTAAATATTTTGAAAATTACAATTTTTTTCAGACAGTATTCTCTTTCAAATAGCTTTGGATAGGTAAAGGGTTACAGGAAACACAACATTTTATTCAAATAATTTGTCATATCTTAATTGATATCAGAACTGACTGGTCAGCTCTGCATGATGGGAAAACAAAATAAACAGAACTTCCATGCTTTCCAAACACCTGTCATCAATCAGTATTTGTGATAAATAACTTGAGAATAATACATGTGTTAACATAATTACAGCTGCACTTGTTTACAGTACAAGTTAAAATAAGTAGTATAACCACTGTAAACTATATATCTTTCTCTTCCTACACTGATAAGACCAGAAGCTGACATCATTTTCTGGAAAGCTCTCACTGATAGCTTTCCAGAAAATGATGTCAGATTCTGATCTTGTCAGTGCAGGAGCAGCAGTTTACTTAGTTTATTGTAGTCATGCTAAAACTTATTTTGACTTGTACTGTATACACATTATTTTGGAGTTTTTTTCCCAGTTCTCAGTGGAGAAAACTGGAACCAACCCTTACCAGATTCTCAAAAAACAAGTATTTTGCTGACAGTACCAATCTTCATGCAGACAGGAGAGGCAATGGGTTAAGCATTAGAATATAGCCTCCGGCGGACACATTTTTCCATCCTCTCATAGACCATTCAAGTTTTGGTTCACATCGGCTCAGTTGTTCCAGAGAAGTAGAAGAAAGTGTGATTTCCCTTAGGGTTTCTGTGGTAACTATAAGCCGCAACTGCAGACATGTTTGCAGCCCAATCAACATTAAATGAGGATCATTGGTAGAGGGGTGTTCCAGTCATTGACCATGTGAAGTTTCAAAACATTTGGCCTTGTGGTTTCAAATGGGAAGAGTTTTTCAAAATCCATCAATCAGAATCAGAGAATGTCTCTGGTGGCCATATTTTCCAACCAACAGGAACAAAATGACGAACATTTGTAGAGGGCCTCCTATAGACCATTCCTGCAAAGTTTGGTTCAAATTGGCTCAGTAGTTCCAGAGAAGAAGATGAAATGTGATTGCCCATAGAGTTTCTATAGTAACTAAACAGCTGCAATTGAAGCCATGTTTGCAATACAATCAACATTAAATGAGGCTCGTTGGTAGAGGGTATTCCAGTCATCAACCATGCAAAGTTTCAAAACATTTGGCCCCGTGGTTTTAGAGGAGAAGATTTTTCAAACTCCACCAATCAGAATCAAAAAATGCTTCTGGTAGCCATGTTTTTCGATGCACGTTTACAAAATGAGGAGAGTTTGTAGAGGACTTGCCTTAGACTATCCCTGCCAGGTTTGGTTCATGTCAGCTAAGTAGTTCCAGAGAAGATGAAAATGTGATTTCCCATTGGGTTTCTATAGTAACTATAAATTGCAATTGCAGCCATGAGTGCATCCAGATCAACATTAAATGAGGATCATTTGTAATGGGTGTCCCAGTCATCAACCATGTAATGTTTCAAAACATTTGGCCCTGTGGTTTCAGAGAAGATTTTTCAAAATCCACCAATCAGAATCAAAAAAATGCTTCTGGCAGCCATGTTTTTCAATACACAGAAACAAAAATGAGGAGCATTTGTAGAAGACCTCCCATAATAATAATAATAACACTTTGGCCAGCCGCTGATTTGTCGCGGTTCTCAGACGAGAAGGCCTTGGTTACCCCTGAACTCCCAACTGCCTCCCTGTTCCCACGCTTCTCTCCTCCCAACATTCGGAGACGAACTGCTTGATGACATCTCTTGCCCCATTCTTCCCAATCTCTCCGATTAGCACATTAACCCTCTCCTTTGAGTCTCCCCCCAAACCACATGTCCTTCATTCTCCCATCCCACTTCCCCATTATACTCCCAGTGAATCTCATTCTTTTAGACTGATACTTTGGGCATTCTAGAAAGAAGTGTTCCAGAGTCTCCACCATGCCCAAGTTACACATCTGGCACTCCCTTTCACCGTCTTTCCCAATTTTTCCCCTCAGCTCCAGGAATCGCGACCTCAGCTTGAACAACAGTGACCCCCAAAGGTGCCATCAAGGTACTCTTCAAAACCTGGCTTCTCTTACCGTGGCTTTGTCGCTGCTGGAAGAAATAGATTCACGCCGTGTATTCTGCCCAAACTCAAGGAGTGTTGCCAGAATCCGTGCGTGAACGTATGTCTCACCATGACGAACCCGACGTTCCACTTTTGTTGGGGTGGTTCTTATCCTGAAGGGGTTAATAACTTTTCCCCGAAAAGCATAAATCAACAGGGGTTCACTGAAAACAACAATTTTAATACATAAAAACGAAAAATAAATATGATAATTGGTGACTTACATGGAATCCACAAGAATAAGAATACAAAACGTCAATGTTTCCCAGGCTAAGTTCATTCTGTACATCTTTATATAATGCTTTCATAATTCCAACAAACTCGCCTCCTAAGCCCAGAGCCTCCAGCTTGCGCCACATACCCTCCCTCCATACTCTATCGTATGCCTTTTTGACATCCAAAAAGGCCATAAACATCTTTTTCTTTTTTGCTTTCGCGTATTCTATCATTTGGGATAGCGTGAAAAGATGGTCGGTTACTCTCCTTCCCTTCCTGAAGCCATTCTGGATTTCTCCCAAAAAACCCTTCTCCTCAATCACCTCCTCTAGTCTCCCATAAAGGACTTTACTGAAAACCTTTCCAATGTTGCTACTGACAGAGATCCCTCGATAGTTATCCAAAACGTCTTTTTCCCACTTTTTGTGAATAAATGTCACTTTGCTTTCCCTCCACTCCTTTGGGACCTCGTTTTTCTATCGCTAAATTGAATAGGGCAGTTAGGCTTTCCAAGAGTTCCTCTCCCCCTTTTTTGATAAACTCGTTACAAATTTCGTCCACCCCTCCCGCTTTTCCATTCCTCAATTTTGAGATCACCCTTCGCACCTCCTCAGTTTTGATTTCGCTGCACACGAAGTCCGAGAGATTTTCCTCGACCTGGTTCGGACACTCCGGTGGGATCCCCATGCCCCATCGCTTATCGTTTACCTTTTCCCAGTGCTTGACTAGTTCTAATGCGATTTGATCTCGCTCTTCTGTAACTCTGCCATCTACTTTAATGCTCTGTTGGTTATTCCCTTTGTTACGTTTGTTCACCCATTTCCAAAATACGCTCGAACTCGACCCCCCTGTCGTTCTTATCGTCCTAATAAGACTGCTATTTCGCACTCTCCTGTTGTCGTCTTTAATCTTGTTTACTTTATTTCGTGCTTGTTGGCATTCTTCCTTTGCTACCATGGCCTCATTGCTTTCCACCCCCTTAAGTTTTCTACTTCTCCTGTATGCAGCACATTTAGCTTTTCTAACCTTTATGGCCCTTTTCAGATCTTCGTTCACTCTGTACCCAAGTTCCCGTGTTGGCACCCTAATCTTTCCTACACATTCCTTCCCTGCCTCCACTAGGCTCGCAACTATGGCGTCGGCCATCTTCTGGACACTACCCCCCTTGTGTACGGCTGCAAGCTTTGGTTTCAGTTTTTCTTCGAACTTCGCCCAGTCGGCATCCTTTTTGAGTTCCCAAATCTCCTTGAAGCTTCCTTTCCTTTTCTCTAGGTTTTTGGCCCTCATTGTCACTGTAATCAAGTTGTGATCACTATCCAATGCCATTTTGCCTCATCATCCACTTCTACCCCTATCACCTCCCTCCATAAATTCATATCTGTGAGAATGTAGTCAATTATTGATTTTCTGTCGTTTCTCTCCCAGGTCCATTTCCCCTTACATCTAGCGTCCCTGTTCAGAATCTTCAGACCGAGCTCATTTGTGAAGTTCAACAGCTTCCTTCCATTCCTGTTGACTTTCTTGTCCCCACCCTCTATGCCTTTTTCCTTGTCACCTATGTGTCCATTAAAGTCGCCCATCAGAATTATACCGAGCCCCCTGTTTTCTAGTTCAGTGATATTGGACCTTAGTGTTGAGTATATCGAGTCATTCCACTCGGGTTTACTTCCCTCCACCGCACAGTACACAATCCCAAGGGCAATACTTTTGTTTCTCAGACTGATCTTTACCCATCCAATTTCTTTTGACACATCAGCCGAGGTGATGATATCTTCCAGATCTGTAATCAGCGACGGTTTTAAATCCTCTTTAATGTACATGCCTACCCCTCCCCCCTTTTTCTGGCCTTCCGTTTGCCCTACACCTATCCACACACACCCGTTTACTTGGTCTACCCGTTCCTCGTGTCTTACCCACGTCTCGCTTAAGCCCATGACATCAAACTCCTCTGCCTCGATCAATGTAGCAATTTCACTTACTTTCCGGTGGAGACCCTGGATGTTGCTATAACCCACTTTCAGGGTACCGAGGTTCATTGGCTACCGCCTACTGGTCCCATTGTATTCTGGTGCTAGTCTTGGTAAACTTATTCTGTCCCCCTCACTCTTGTTCACCCCACCTATGTCCACTCTCGTTATACTTGCCTCTGACCTCCCTCCCCGCTCCTCTCCAAAAAAGGCTCTGCTACCCGTTGAATTTTATCCCCTAATACCCGTTTCCCCGCCCTGCTAAGATGCAGCCCGTCACGCCCATACATGCTCCCATTGCCCCAAAACGTGTCCCAATGGTCGAAAAAGGGAATAGACTATCCCTGCTAGGGTTGGTTCATGTTGGCTCAGTAGTTCCAGAGAAGATGAAAATGTGATTTCCCACAGGGTTTCTATAGTAAGTATAAGCCACAATTGTGGCCATGTTTGCAACCTGATCAACATTGAATAAGGATCATTGGTAGAGGGGGTCCCAGTCATCATTTATGTGAAGTATCAAAACATTTGGCCTGGCAGTTTCAGAGGAGAAGATTTTTGAAAATCCACCAATCAGAATCAAAGAATGCCATTGGCGGCCATGTTTTTCAACCCACGGGAACAAAATGAGGATCGTTTGTAGAGGACGTCCCATAGACCATTCCTGCCAAGTTTGGTTCACGTCGGCTCAGTAGTTCAAGAGAAGAAGATGAAAATGTGATTTCCCATAGGGTTTCTATAGTAACTATAAGCCGCAATTGAAGCCATGTTTGCAACCCGATCAACATTAAATAAGGATTTTTGATAGAGGGTGTCCCAGTCATCAACTATGCAAAGTTTCAAAACATTTGGCAAAGTGGTTTCAGAGGAGAAGATTTTTCAAAATTCACCAATCAGAATCAAAGAATGCCTCTGGCGGCCATATTTTCAAACCCACAGGAACAAAATGAAGATCGTTTGTTGAGGACCTTCCATAGACTATCCTAGGTTTGGTTCATGTCGGCTCAGTAGTTCCAGAGAAGAACATGAAAATGTGATTTCCCATAGGGTTTCTATGGTAACTATAAGTCGCAATTGCAGCCATGTTTGTAACCCGATCAACATTAAATGAGGATCCTTGGTAGAGGGGGTTGTTACAACCAATAATGTTACAATGCTGCATAATGTTACACCAACGCATAATGTTACAAAAAATGTAGTAAACAACTGATAATGTTATAAACTCTGCATAATGTGATAACTTTTTTCAACCTGTTATGTAAAAAAATCGACGCATAATGTTGTAACTTTTTTCAACCCGTTATGTTACAACAAATTAACCGATCATGATATAACTTCTGTATACTAATTCCAGTTACAGCTATTGTAGATGGACTTTACCACTTACCATTTATTGCCGCATAATGGTATGTAATATTTGCACTAAAGGTTTCTGCTCTGGTTAAGGTGAGGAGATCCCCCCTCCCCCCACCAACTCCCAGGAATTTATCATAGAATGACCTATTCACGTTACATAGATGCGGATTATCCTGAATCGTGTGACATCATTACCATGATCATCCAGCACCCAACATGGTGAAGGTGGGGGTGGTGGGGGAGGGGTGCTATTTTATCCGGTTGGTACATTTACCAACACGCGTAGTCTCCGCTTCCAGAAATGTAGTGTACCATAATCCCCTGACGCCTTTGGGGATGGGCAAATGCCTCTGTTTCTGCTTGTTCTAGGCATCTAAAACTCATTTGTTGCATATTTCTTAGTCATAAGAATATCTTATTGTTCATTAATTTGACATTTTAACAACTAACAGTGAACAAATATGAGGTGGAGTTAAAAGAGGTCAAAAAGTTGGATGGAGCGAGGTACATATGGTGGATGTGGCGGGTTGGTGGTGTTGCAAGGAACAAGAATAAGATGCCAGACTGGGTAGGAAGAGGAATGGGGTTTAGGAGGACTGGAAGGGATGGGCAGGGATTAGGCTGAGAAATAGAGGAGGTCATGAATTAGTACATCAGGGTGATTGTGCAAAGAAGGCTATCTGAGAATGCTATAAGGGAGTAGTGCTAGACGGTATAATAATATAGATGGTGGAGATGTTGGAAGAAGTAGAAGTGATGAATTTGGGATTGCAGGTTCTGGAAAAGGCGGAATCACTAGAACAGGCAGTATAGGGAGGAGGAGTTGTGTTGATGTTGGTGTTGTGGTGGTGTTGGTGTTGAGTAGTTATGTATGTTGAAAATGAGCCATTTTGTAGGACACTGCGGCAGGACCGGGGGAAGTGACGTCATGTCACGTGACTGGGCAGTCATGTTGGGTTGTCATAACAGTGCACGTGGGTGGCCATTTCGTGATGTCATTGTCATGATAATAGGTGGTAGGAGTGCGTATGCGCAGCACGTGTTGTTATGGGGACACATGCTCCGTCTCACCCCTAACAACCCGACAATAGATATCGAATTAATCCAAACAACCTGACAATCTTTAGAAAACTGACCCAAACACTCCAGAAAACACTCCCAAATTAAGGTAGGATAGTATCCTTAATGAGGGTATGAGACGTATGAAGAGGTACTCATTGCGCTCATTTTCATAGCTTTCATTTTGAGACGTATGATTTTGCACGCATCGTGCTCATTTTCATAGCTTTCATTGCTTCATACCACGAAATGGGGGATTCCGTGGGTTTAGTATCCTTAAAATACAGGATAGTATCCTTACCCGATGTCCGACCATATAATGGACGCATAATTTATCACAGAATGAGTTTATTACAAAAATGGTACATATTATTTAAAGTCAGAATGGTCCAATTCTACACTGGGAACTGAAGAGTTCCCTCAAGTAAGGACCGACGGTCTTAACCTGAAACTGATGCCATGATAGTATAAATTACCAAAGATATGTTTATTTGAAGTTATAACATTATCAGTTAATTTGTTGTAACATAACGGGTTGAAAAAAGTTATAACATTATGCGGAGTTTTTGACATTATCGGTTGTTTACTACAATTTTTGTAACATTATGCATTGGTGTTACATTATGCGGCGTTGTGACATTATCGGTTGTAACAGGGGTCCCAGTCATCATTTATGTGAAGTTTCAAAACATTTGGCCTTGCAGTTTCAGAGAAGATTTTTGAAAATCCACCAACCAGAATCAAAGAATGCCAGGTGAGCATTCCATTATATTTATAGATAAGACTATGAAATTCATTTACTTTAACAACAATTTGCCTACAACACTTCCAATTAATCTCTATCTCTTGTTTGACAGAGGCCTTGGAGATCTGCCAAATAAGATATGATGCATGAAATACACAAAAGTTCATAAAAATGAAAAATTTATACCAATTTTAATATTTTTAATACTTACCAATGGCCCAGACTAGCTGGTGCAACCCAATTTATTACCAGGGCCAAACACAAATTTTGAATCCCCCAAACCCCCCAAAATTTGCCAAAAAATGCAAAAACGAGAAGACCAGTATGGTCCTCCATACTTTTGCGCAATGCGCAACTTGTTGTCAAGGACAACAATAGGCTACCGCCATCATATCATTCTTTATTGTTGTGCCTGTTAAATGTTATTAAGAACTGTAATATATAACTCAGCGGGGAGGAAGGAGTGTCTACTCCAGGGAGGGCCATCCCCGTCTGGGCCATTGGTAAGTATTAAAAATATTAAAATTGGTTTAAATTTTTCATATTTTTCATATTTTTCCACTATACCAATGGCCCAGACTAGCTGAGAATAGTAAACTTACTTGATATTCATTGCTCTTATTACAGAAAAAACAATGAAAAAATAGGTGTAACTCTATTTAAGGCCTAGCATAACCCATTATGCTAATTTCATAAAGGAAGCCAAAATATAAAGAAGTCCAGAGAAATGAGACTCTTTATAAATCATTAAAAGTGTCTGAGTATTGTATAGTAAAGCTCGTCTTGACACATGACATATACAATAACGCTTCACATCGAGCTACACATTAAAAGCATATAATACATTGAAAATTGCTTCATACCAAGCTACACATTAAAACTACAAAAGCACCGACCCCAGGATACTATCACTGAAGGAGGTATGTCCATACTTTTCACTATAAAGCCAGATGACTATTTGGAAATACCATCCCCCCCTCCCCTTGTTTTGAAAGTAACTGCACTTCAAAACGAAGAGGGTAGCAGACTTGAGACAGTGCTAGAGCAGAATGAAAATCCTAATTAGAATGGACGACATTCTGAGCTACCGATAACGGTCCTAAAGATCTGAGATCATCTGAAATTGATTCTAAATCTCGAAGATAAAATTTGGTAAAAGTCGTCTGTTGTGTCCAGTAAGCTGCTTGCATCAAATCCTTCAAAGAAGTACTACTAGCATAAGCCCAAGAAGAAGCTAAAGCTCTAACTTCGTGAGCTGAAATCTTATAAGCTATTCTCTGATTCACAGACAAAGCATTATAAGCCGACCGAATAGCTAATTGAATCCATCTAGATATGGAATGAACAGAAATATCATTTCTGTTAGGAAGAAGAGAAAGAAATAACCTCTTCCTTCCTCTTCTAATAAAACTAGAACGCTTCTTATAAATCCTAAGCGCTCTTAGGACACTGGACACAACAAAGGTCTCTGACCATCTGAAGACGGTAATGCTTTAATAAGAATAGGACTAGGCCGTTTGTCCGGAACCTGATTCTTAGCTAAGAATCCCACTTTCGTAGTGAGAGTAATAGAATTACCAACACTACGATAATGAGAGTCTTCAACAGACAAAGCATGAAGCTCACTAACTCTTCTAGCTGACGCAAATGCTAAGAGAAAAAACGTTTTAGAAGTAAGAAATTTAAACTCAACAGTATTTAACGGTTCAAAAGGTGCTTCCTGAAGTTTCAGAAGAACCCAAGCTAAAATCCACTTAGGGACTAGTCTCAAGGTGCGAGGTCTATTCACAGAGAAGTTCCTCATTAATTTATTTAAGGATAAATCTGACCCAATGTTTAATTTCCCTTGGTGTGCATAGGTGTCAGAAAGCATAGACCTATAGCCCTTAATAGTGACTGGATGTAGCTTAACTTCATCAAAAAGATAAATAAAAAAGTTAGCTAATTGAGGAATAGTTGGGTTAAAAAAATCAATCAATTGTGATTCACACCAACGAACAAAAACCTTCCACTTCGCTTCATAATTTAATGAAGAGGAGGTCCTCCTACAGTTAGAAATTGCGTCCATTGCTCGACTGGAAAACTGTTTTCCGTGCAAGAAGGACCGCACAATGGAAAAACGTGAAGGTTGAGGCCTTCCGGATTGTGTTGAAGCCGACGGAGTTTCCCCTGCGTCAGAAGATCCCGGAGAGGTGGTAACTTCCGTGGAAAGTCCCAAAGAAGTTCCCGGAGAAGATTTATCCATGGTCTGTGAGCCGACAGACTTGCAACCAGAAGAATCTTGCAAGAAGACTGTTTTATCTTTAGCAAGATCTGTTGAATGAGGGGAGCTGGAGGGTAAGCATACCCTATGATCCCGTTCCAAGAAATTGACAGAGCGTCTACTGCATAAGCCTGAGGGTCCAGGCATGGAGACACAAACGTCTGTAACTGATTGTTCAGACTCGTGGCAAAAAGATCGATCATTGGACGTTCCCACTGGAAGCAAATCTGATTGAAGACAGACTTTTTTAACATCCATTCTGAAGGTAGCAGGCGATCCTTTCTCGATAGAGAGTCTGCTATTACATTGAGACGACCTGGAATATGACGAATCGATATCAGAATCTGATTCTCTTGAGAGAAAAGAAGAATCTTTTCGGTAAGATTCATCAGCTGGACGGAATGAGTACCTTCCTGATTCCGAATATAGGCTACTACTGTTGAATTGTCCGACAGAATTTGAACATGTGAGTGTATTACTTGACTGAGCCAATGATTTAGAGCTAACCAAATTGCCCTCATTTCTTTGTAGTTTATATGGGACACAAGAAACTGACTCTCCCATAAACCGTGACACACTTGATCGCCCGGAATCGGAGAAGCACCCCAACCCTCTTGACTGGCATCCGTCATGATTATGAATGACGGCTCCTGAATCTGAAGCGGTATTCCCTTGGATAACCACTGGATATCCACCCAAATTTGAAGATGATGTTTTACTGACTGTGTTAAAACAATCGGACTGTCCAACAACTGACGTTTTACGCTCCAATTTTGAATTAGATAAATTTGAAGTGGACGAGTGCGTAAACGACCCAGCGGAATTAACTCCGCGGCGGCGCCGCAAAGTCCTAACAGACGCATAAACTCTCTTGCAGTAATGACTTGTGCGTTTATGCAGTATTTTGCGTAAAGCGAAACTAATTTTGCTCTTGCTACCGGCAAACTGACCCGATTGTTTTGAGTATCGAAACTCATTCCCAGATGAACAAACGACCTTGTAGGCATTAAATCTGACTTGTCGACATTGAGTATAAAATCTAGGCATCGTAGCAGCGATAGCAGACTCTGAACGTCGCTTTGGAGAGCATGAAAATTTTCGTACCTTTGAAGTATGTCGTCCAGATATGCCGACGTCATCGAAGCCGAGTGTGCTCTGAAATGGTTCATTACCGCATTCATCACCCGAGTGAACGCCCACGGAGCAAGGTTCAGGCCAAAACACATTGCTCTGAACTGGCATACCTTTCCTTGAACTGCGAAACAGAGGTATTTCCGAAAAGCCGGATGAATCATGATGTGAAAATACGCGTCCTTCAAATCTATACTTGCGGTGTAATCGTTCACTTGGATGCTGCCTCTCACCGATCGAATTGTCTCCATATAAAATCTTGGAGCAATTATTAGCTTGTTTATCCAACTGAGATCGATGACCGGTCTGTACGAGCCGTCTGGCTTCGGCACAAGAAAAAGATGACTGTAGAATCCTTTGAATTGGGATTCTCTACGACCTATACTGCCTCCTTTTGTAGGAGAGAGTCTACTGCTGAAATTAAAGCCTCTCTCTTTGTTATATTTTGTGGAAGGCTCACAAATTGCGGAATCCGCGTTAATGGAGGTTTTCTCCGGAACGAAAGACGTAGACCATTTTTCACAACGTCTTGAACCCAAAGATCCTCAGTTATTTTGTTCCAGTTGCTTGCGAATTTTGAAAGCCTTCCACCAACCGGAGAACAGTAGAGGTCGAAATCTTCATTTGTAGGACTTATGAGGCTTATACGAGGAGAAACCTCGTGAAGCTCTCGCACCCCTCTGTGACGTCGGTGTGGGGTTACGCATTTCGTTATTATCCGACTGCGCCATCCCCTTTTTTAAATCGCTCCCCTGTTTCGAGCCACCACGCCCACGATTAGCTTTAGAAGCAGCACGGGCTGAGCCCCTCTTGGAGAAAAATTTACTTCTCCGAGGAGTACCACTTGTGGAAGGCTGAAGTTGCGAAGCTGAGTGCAACAAAAGCTGACTTGTAGCTTTCATAGAAGCATCTTCAAATACAGCTTTTAGCTTATCATTAAATAATGAAGAGCCCGAAACGGGAGCGGCCCTTAGAGAGCTCTTAACACTGTCATTAATAAATGACGTAGATTTAAGGGCAGCATCGCGCCTGACCAACTCTAAATTCGCTACTGAAAGAGCAGAGTGGGATGTTGTATACATTATGGCACGAGAGAGCACTCTCAAAGGAGATAACAACTCCTGTAAGCTCTCAGATTCCAGATTGCCGGCCAATGCCCTGAAAATATGATCTGCATAAGGCATAGCGTCCAAAATACTTCTGCTAGATTCAATGCAAGTATCTATAACAAAAGAACTGACGCTACACGATGACGGAAGAGACATACCCAAGTCCCTAGCTCCGTCATCCAATCGCAGAGGAGCTCTTGGAATCTTATTCTCGCCTACCGTATTTAAGAAGGTATTGCCTCTAAACGGTAGGTCAAGCTTCTTTTCTGAAAGGAAAGAATTTTTTCTAGCCTGAGCCAGGTCAGCAATAGCCTCGTCACAACAATCAAACGCATCTGATGCTTGGACTGATTGAGACGGATACAGAAGGATACTTTCCTTCGACTTAATGACCTCGCTGTCTAAAGAAGACAGGCGCTTGGCTCTAGAAGGCGCAGAACTCTGACCAGAAGGAATTAATACAGGTGAAAAATCCTGCAGGAACCTCATAGTTTCCATATGCTGCTCAGCCAAAGATGTAGTGTCAGTCTCATCTTCATCAAACTCCCTAACACTACCAGCTAGAGGTTCCTGGTCTGGTCTATTATCGGCTTACTGATTATTTGAGGAAACCCTTCTTTCTGCCGATCCAGCACCGTCCGAATCATCCGAAGCGGAGATTGATGACGGCCGCATA
Source organism: Pictodentalium vernedei (assembly GCA_031216915.1). Lineage (NCBI taxonomy): Eukaryota > Metazoa > Mollusca > Scaphopoda > Dentaliida > Dentaliidae > Pictodentalium > Pictodentalium vernedei. The sequence goes on from CM062291.1 coordinate 241,972,375, forward strand.
TTATGCTGCTGGGAGTCTGCAATTAGCTGGGCAATTTGCTCCAGCAATTCCATATTCGAGGCTATGTTCACCCCCGTTCTACGCCTTTTAGGCTCCGGAAGGTGATCTGACACAGCGCCCTGTGTCCGTCTTTTTGAAAAAGACGTTTGCCTCGAAATGCTAGCCTTAGAGAGAGCCGTATCCTGGCCCTGACTCTCTACCTCTGGATCTTGCCGGCTAGCATGCAGTCTACTGTGCTGAGTCCTGGAAACGGATGAAGAAGAGGCTCCTATATCAAAATTACTGCCAGCCGCACTGGCAGAGAAAGGTACATCAGAAACAACAGGCTCAGAAGCATTTTCTACTGGACTACCAGCGGAACTGGCAACAAAAGTCAAATCTTTCTGTTTTGTCCCCAAAACAGAAGAATGCTTCGCTACTGATGCACCTTTCAATTTGACTGGCCTCTTCCCCTTACGTGCCGTCGTCTGAACAGAGGACTGTCTTCCATCCTCCGTATCCTGGACCGCTACGGATTTTCTCGGTATTGAAGCACTAATTAAAGGCTCCGTTACACCGGTCGAGCTAGTTGACCGTCTGCTTGCCCGAGGTACCGAGTATTCTGTGATACCTCGTAAGTCAACATGCTCTGTATCTGAAGACAACGGCAGCACAGAACTTGATGTTATACCATGACCAATACCATGTTCTTGTTCCTCTGAAATGGAAACTAAATTTTGATTAGTTACCTTAGGGGAAAGCACCGAAATCGGCGCTTCGCCAACACATACATAAGTAGAGAGAAAATTCCATCGCTTGGAATCCCAAGAACAGCAAGTTGCACAGGTAACATCTTTCGAGCAACGAGTGCAAGCTAAACATGAAGAATGAGAATCAAGAGAGGACTTCTTCCTCTTACATTTCGAACATGAGGACTTCATAATACCCACACGCCCGAGGCAAAAATTTAAACTGAATAGGAGCCGGTAACCAAGTCCAAAACAGGCACAACAAAGGCCCAGGTCAGACAACCGGTATCCCAATAATACCCTTAACAATAGAGAAACTTCACAGAAGATTCCCCATAGAGAAGGGTAATGGCAAACAGACACGTCCGACTAAGTCAAAAATAACCGGTACGCGACAAAGGGGGTACGAATAATCCACATTCCATAAATTATCTAAGATTTTTAAGAAGAATTTTAATTAATAACAAATTCGCTAACAGCAATTAGTTCTTAAAAATCTAATGAGAGGATTCATGAGGAAAAAGGTGAACATTGAACACACACATATGATAAACAAAGAATGAACAAATCAGGTGCATATCCCAAAAACGGGAAGAACAAGAAATATTATTTTAATTTATTATTATTTATTTATTTATTTATTGGTGTTTAAGGTCACATATTTCTGCACAGTGGCTAATCATGACCTCGACAGTTTTACGGGTGGAGGAAGCTGGAGTACCCGGTGAGAACCACCGAGCAACGGCGAGCAACTGTCCGCTCCCCAACATACTAACTCCACACAAGCAGGGTGGTTGAAGACAGGTGCACCATCGACGTGCAGTACGCCTTAGTGTACAGCGTCACCGTGCCCCCACATGGGCAATGGAGGTGAAGTGTCTTGCCCAAGGACACAACGCGGTTGCCGCAGGTGGGATTCGAAACGAGGACCTCTCAGCTTGCAGCCTGCACCTCTACCTACTGAGCCACCGCGCCCCATTATTTTAATTTCAATAAAGTTATAGCCCTGATGTTCAAAAACTCAATGTCTATATTCAGCTGCATTCTGCTGCAATTATTCCACCATTCCACTTCAAAATCGTGTCTGGCTACATTATACTGTTGGATTTTATAGCACAAAAGTCAGGATACGTGTTGATCTGACATGGGCCAAACAACAGAATGATGGCGGTAGCCTATTGTTGTCCTTGACAACAAGTTGCGCATTGCGCAAAAGAATGGAGGACCATACTGGTCTTCTTGTTTTTGCATTTTTTTGCAAATTTTGGGGGGTTTGGGGGATTCAAAATTTGTGTTTGGCCCTGGTAATAAATTGGGTTGCACCAGCTAGTCTGGGCCATTGGTATAGTGGAAAAATATTCACAAATTCTGGTAAATTGAATATACTGGCAGAGTGCTTGTTTCTCAATGATCAACTTGGTTCTCACTTCATGGCCCGGTTTTCTCTATGCTAAGTCTCCAATTGCAATGTGACCACTCATTTTGACAAACAGCTGAAAGTCATTCATCATTCACCATGCATTTAGGAGCATGCACAATATGTACAAACTGCTTAAACCTCTTAACCACCAGAATGGTGATATGAGGCCTCTGCTACTCGCAAAAATCACCATTCAAATTTTTGCCTCCAAAACAGCTTATGATCTTGCTCAATGAGCACATTCCAATGAGGGGTCATATCTTTTGCAAAAATGAAAATTCTTAGTCATTAAAGACAAATTTGGTTGGAAGAGCTGTCCTTCTGCAATTTTTGGTCAAGGGTAACTCTTAACTTGCTTCAGGCAGAGGTGATTTTCCTGCCCAGTACCAAAATACTGTTACCCAGTAAAAGTAGAATTCTGCCCACCCCCCTCACATGCACACAAACAGGAGTAGTCTTCTTATTAAAGTTTTCTGGATACCAGAGTTTACTGAATTATCCATCAAATCAAGACATAGGCAATTTACTAGTTATTATTTATAGGTGTCAAAGTCACATGTTTCTGCACAATGGCTAATCATGACCACAACATGGAGATAACGTCAAGTTTAGTCAATCGTTTATACCGATGTTGCCCATTTTAGAGGCCTTCCACCCCAAGCATTGGACAGCATCCTATTTTACTGTCACAGTAAACAAGCAGTGCTTCACTTCCCATGGTTCCCACGGGGAAGTCACTTCAATCAATAATGAAGGAGGAGTTAAATATCATAAAAGTTTTTCTGATGGATGGAGAGCAAGCCTGAATATAAGCAACCTGTCATTTGCAAAATGGGGTCTCCAGAGGGTGAATTTACTGATGCTATCCCATTCAGTTCACCAATTTATCCTCTATGTACATCCTTCTGTTTTGGCTTGAGACCTTGATTCAGACTGAGGTTCACAGAGGGTAAATTTTGTGGTGCTACCCTGTGCAGGGTAGCATCACTAAATTCACCCTCTGGGCACCTCATTTTGCAGATGACAGTCTGCTTATTTTCAGGCTGGATGGAGAGGCAGACTGCCAGAGTGACTGACAGATGGACTACAAGATGGTCAAACACCATATCAATATGATGTATCAGTAAATAAATTATCTAACCCTTTCTGGACTGATTATAACTAAGTTTATACTACATCTATATATACATTAATTTATATACTGGGTTTCCTTTTCAGGCTTAATAGTAACCCTGGCAGGTGTACATAATCCATACATTTTCTGAAGGCTCTCTCTATAAACATATACTAGAAACAAATTCCATGCCAACATGTTTGTCAACTATTTAAATGTCCTTCAGTAGTCTTTCACAAATGGGAAAAACTGCCACAAGCTCTCCAAATTTATCTTTGTTTAGAGGCAAATAATGTAACTTCAGATCATCCCTTCCCTTGAGTAAAATTTATGTAAACTGTCTTGCTATCAAGCCGCAAAATATTCCCAGATGCGGTTATGTAGGGCATATTTTTTCAAACAATTTCTCCAAAGGAGGCCCCAAGACTACACCCATGGCACGGAGGCATCCTTTCACTCTCCTCCCACTCAGCCCTCCATCATCTGCTGGCAGCATGTCAAGCTCAGACTCCCAAATATAGATTCCTGGCTTCAAAATCACCATCCAACTCCCAACCGGAATTCAAAATTTCATTTGCTTCATTACGATCTATGATTTTGCATTTCATAACCATAACAAATATATGATACTGTAATGATAAACATTGCAATAGGAGCCATAACTGCGGTGGGGTGGGGGGGGGGGGGATAATAAGTGATGGATTGTTCCATGTGTGAACTTTATGTATTGAATACATTTAGCTCCCTCAGATCACACAGAGCATTAAAAATGAATATATCACCATCTCTCAAACCTACCATGTGACCCTTCATCCCAATTTGGTGCCATCTGTCTGGAAAGGGTTTAATTAAAATAAAATCTGACAGTTACTTGGCACTTACATACATAACAGGTCATATTTTTGGTACACCCATTTCTGCCACCAATAAAGCCTTCTAGCATGAAATGCCCTAGCTTTTAAAGTATAATTAAACCTTAGGATTGAAAAATTCTTCAAAATGTACTTGCTTAGTCAAGCAATTTATTCTATTTTCTACTCAAGAAGGGAAAAGGTGTCTAGCCCCATATTGAATGCAAATAATTGAAAAGTAATAAATTTGACACTAAGGCACTTCAGTACTGTTTTGGGCATATCAGAGGCACAATATCTAACTACATAAATTGGTACAGTAAAGTAAGTCCACATGTTTTGATGTACAGTGCAATGTCTGCAGACACTAAACTGCAGTTTGTAGGTTGGCTCAGAAATACCTAACTGACAAACAAACAAATAATTTATACTGCAATGCCAAGAAAACTGGTAAAATAATAGCTTTTCTTCGATTGACAATATTCATTCAAATTAAAATCCAGTATTAACACTTTGACAAAGTACATGTAAATGATCCTTGGACAGGTAGGGGCCTCATGAGAAAGTTCTGCAGACAATTTCAGGGATGCACAAACTGAATAATCTAGCTGTACTAAGTTCCAACAAAGCTTCTCCAAACATTTTTTAACCTGGTTCAGATTAGAGTTTCAAACAAATTTGTCATAAATCTTTCTGTCAATTGTTCTCTTTCCATTTTTATGTTTTGGGTGTTTTTTGTTTACTATTTATGGCTTAAAAGAAGCTGGAGATTACTCAAAATTCCAGGGATTTATGATTCTGCTTTTGTTTACCGGTACCTTACAAGTGGTTTCAGCCTTCTTTTTTCTTGGGGTTCAACGACTCTTTCAACAACCAGAATCACCTCGTTTGGACAGTTTTACGGATGGAGGAAGCTGGAGTACCTAGAGAGAACCATCAAGGTGTGGCAAACAACTGCCAGACTCTCCAACATATTACTCCACACAAGCAAGGTTAGCATTGGTTGAAGACAAGCACACCATCAACTTGTAGTATGCCTTAGTACACACCGCCACCGTGCCCCCACATGGGTAATCTGGATTAAGTGCCTTGTCCAACAACACAATGCAGTTACCCCTGGTGGGTATCGAACCATGGAGCTTTCGGTTTAAAGTCCAAATACAGTAATCACTGAGCCACCGCACTTCCATGGTTTCAGATAGTCATGGCTTGGCTGCCTTTAAGAGTCCCTATAAATGCAGCAAAGACTTAGCAAGAAATTACGAACAAATCACTAGACTAAGTGGTTAATTGTCATACAGTGGAAATTTTGAAAAAAACACCAGCCAAAAAGGGTTAAAGTTCTTGCTTAACTCTTTACCTAACACAAAAAGCAGATGACACTTGTTAACAAAATTCGTGAATAACTATTTTTTTATTTTTGTGTCAAAAACATAGCTTATGACCCCTCATTGGAATGAGCTCATTCCGATTCAGTACCCACACCAATCTGATGCATCTTGAATACTCCAGATATTTTGTTGTGCTGATTCTATATATGCAGAGTTGCATCACACACTGTTGGAAAGGGCACACAGCCTTTGTAAACAGTACTTCATAAGAAAAAGCAAATATAAACATAATTGCTGTTTATACTTTACAAAGTATCATAGCACTAAAACAGTGTGCAAATTAGATTTTTAATGGTAAATTTTTTACAAACCTTTATAAGAAATTTTGCCTCCAGATTACTGGATCTATTAAAATGATATAATTATACTGCTGACATATGAGTATTCAGGTCCAAAATGGATATTTCGTGTGGGATTGAAGTATTATTTTTTTTTTTTTATAGACATTTTTAACTGGAAGAGTGCTACAATTTTCTTGACCACAGATTTCTTTTCACCATATATTGCTCTGTTACATTTGATTGGATAGAGCCAGGAGGCACTATCCAATTGAATGTAACTGAGCATGGTGTCAACAACAAAATTGAATATTTGCCCACCATCAGGAGAGTGTTCATATTATAGTCACAGTCTGTGGTATTTAGTAAAGCATAACTATGGGCTTCCAGCACTCTACCAGTTAAGCAGCCAATGGGAACAAAGCTACAGCATTAGTATTTGGTTGTTTCATCTATCAAGACTCGCAAATAACTCCTTCAGACATTACCTAACTTAATGGGAAAAGGCAACCAGCACAAGTGTTCCTCACAGAAATTGCCATTCCAGTTTTATTGTTGTTTGTTTATTCTTTATTGGAAGTTCAACAACACTTTCAAGAGCCTGGTTCACAACATGTCAGACAGTTTTATGGGTGGAGGAAACCTGAGTACCCAGAGAAGACCACCAACCAGGGGCAAGCACTTTTCAAGACTCTCCAACTTACCTGCCCAAGAGCAGCAGTTGAAGGCAAGTGCACGATCAACATACTTTACACTCTAGTATACAGTGCCACAAATCCCCCTCTTGGGCAATTGGGATGTGTCTTGCCAAAGGCCACAATGCAGTTATCGTTGTCAAGGAATGAACAGCTGACCTTTCAGTTTAAAGTCCAATGCTCTAACCACTGAGCCACTGAACTATCTCTAATTTAATTAGGTTTTAAAATGTTTGCCCCCAAAACATATCTTACGACACCTCACTGAAACAAGCTCAAGTTTGAAACACTAAGGGGTCATAAGTTATGTCAATGCTCTAACCACTGAGCTTCTGTGTTTCTGACTAGCTGATATTCCAACTTCATCAACAAGACATGCCTTTGATGAAGGCATGCCTTGAAGATGCAGTTAGAATATTTTATCAGTTGGTACTTAAGCCATCACAGTCGAAACAAAACAGATTTACAATCTCCTCTTCATGATGCCCCTTGAAGCCTTAATCGCTCACTTGACAAAGTGCTTCAAAGAAGTATTTTGGATCACATTCAGTTAGGCATGTTTCATCAACACTACAGAGAAATGAAGTCATGAAATTATTTATAACTCTAGTGACCATGTCAGATGATTATTATCACAGGTCTTCCTGACTGCTTTTCTATTAGCTATGGAAAAGAACTGCCAAACTTCCAAGGGTTGTTATGTCACTGCAGTTTGAATGGCAAATTTTATGGAAAAACACTGAGGAATGGATTTGAACAACCTTGAACCTAACTTTCCCCACCCCCCTCCCCCACCCATAGAGAACCCAAATATAGAGCTAGGGACTCAAATTGAACAAACTTGAATCTGATCCCCTAGAGATATTATATACCAAATATGAAAGGATTCTGACTGGTGGATCTGAAGAAGGTTTAGACAGAAATCTCCTCATACTGCACCAAGTTAAACTTCAGGCTCCAATAGAGAGCCCAAATATTAACCCAGGGACCTGATTTGAACAAACTTGAATCTGACCCCCACTAAAAATATTGTATACAAAATATCAAAAGATTCTACATGATGGTTCTTGAGAAGAAGATTTTTAAAGAGCCCAAATATTAACCGTGGGATTCGATGAATCTGAACCACCTGCAGATGATATATACCAAATATGAAAGCATTCTGACTGGTGTATCTGAAGAAGATTTTTAAAGACATTTCCTCATATTACACTAAGTTAAACTTTGGGCTCCAGTAGAGAGATGTTGTATACCAAACATCAAAAGATTCTATTTGATGGTTCTGGAGATTTTTTCTAATTTTGGAAAACAATTTATGTGTGCTAAAAGAGAAATGCACCTTGTGGTGCCCCCTGTGGGCGTGGCAACTTTATTTGAACAAACTTGAATTGTTATATGATAAGGAACATGTATAACAAATTTGGTTCAATTCGGCCAAGTGGTTTATGAGGAGAAGTTGATAATGTAAAGTTCATGCCGGATTGACGATGGATGGACGGACGTTCTTACAGTAACTACTTATGTTGCTATTTTATGGACATGTTAGGTGGCTAACCTAAAACACATGTCCAACATAATGAAACAAATATATATTTTTTTTTTTTTATGTGGGGGGGGTCAGCTAACCCGAACCCTACCCTTTACTGACTAACCCTAAGCTAACCCTAAACTAACCCTAACCCTAGCCACATAACTCTTAACACCCCTTCACTGGCCCCCACCCCACCCCTAAACCCCAAAACCCCACCCTGGAATGGTCTAACCCTACTCTACATTTATCCACCCCCCCCCCCACCCCCCCCAACAATCCCCACTCCCCCCACAATAAGAGATTCTGTTACGTGGCTATCCATGTTAGCCACGTAACAGACTTTAACCACATAAGTATCCTGTTTTACTAACTCTTAGCCTCATAAGTAGTCATTTGTGTGTGCGGACAGACGGATAATGGATGTTGGACAGAAAGTGATCACTTAAGCTCCTCCTGACTTTCAATCAGGTGAGCTAAAAGTGTGTGATCGTCCATTTGATGTTTGGTATCCAGTTGAATCATAAGGGTGCATATTCCATTCATGTGGAAATGTTATATTCACAGGAACCTAACCCGGGGGAAGGAAAACAAACAAAAATAGCACCTAGTCATATTCAATTCAATGTTGTTGCATTTCTTTTTATCAAACCAGTTTTCTTTCTTTTTATCTGAATTCAAGTACAGTTACTGTGATCACAAAAGTGGTTTCTTTCTTGATTAGGTCACAATCCAATCAAGACACTTACTTTGGTGGGTTGTGATTAGTTGGAATGTAGGGCGTTTCGACCACGTATGTTTTGGCCCAGACGTTTCGGCCTAGGATGTTTCAGACACGGACATTTCAGACAAATATATTGGACCGGGTGGACGTTTCCGACATCAATTCTTTTTTTTGGAAAGGGGGGTTGGGGAGTGGGGGGAGGGGGGGTATAAACATAGTAGTAACAACAAAATTTCCATTTCTGACAGTTTTATTTTATTTTATTATATTTATTACACTCTTTCATAAAAATATAAAAAATATAACATAGCACATTTTTACACAACTACTAAGCACATAGAATATTTTTAGCACTTTTTTTAGTATTTGTAGCAACAGAAAAGCACATGATATATTTTAGTGCATTTTAAAGCCTTTACACTTGCAAAATAATTCTTGTATAACTAAATAAAAAAACTCTTTTTTTTCTTGTTCATTATTCTTCTATCCAAATTATACCTTATGACTCTATACTTGAACAAGCTCAATGAGCTCATTCAAGTGAGGGTCATAAGTTATAATTTAGAAAAAAAATTATGTTTTTCTTGTTCGCTATTCTTCTGTCCAACAAGCTACAAATATATATTAGGTTGACCACCACAAAGATTGTGACTTACACCACGGAGGAATTCAGGAATGGTTTTACGACCAGAAACCCTATCTTCACCCAAGTTGCTAAGTCGTGCTTGTAATTCTGCACAGACCTTTTTGTTCTCTTTTTTGGTCTGATACCACGCTCAAATTGCAACAAAATGCCTGTAACACGTGCACACTCGCCCTGCAGACCCTCAATTAGCAAGAGTAACATCATGTATATTCCAATTTTGTGGCAGAAATAATGGTGGTATACGTCTTAATCCTACAGTTTGTATGCCATTAACCTCTCTAGCTGCCCGCTGACAGAGGTGACCACTAACATATGTGCTATCAAAGACTGAATAAGGAATTCTGCTTCCCTGGGAATTGTGTCTTTCAGGTAATTCATACCCTCTTGAACTTCAGGAACAGGTAGGAATGCTAATGAATCTATTGCCCACAATAGAGGCGGAAGTCATTGTCTGACTCATATAAATAAAGTTACTAGTGCCTGAATTTTCCTCCACACAGACTGTGAGAGGTGATAAAAGCAATATTGAATATTTACATGTGTTCCAAACATAGAATGAAGTGCAAATTTAACACTCCTTTTGAAATCTACAATCACTGTTGTGGGATCACAGCCAGCTTCAGCTAGTACATTGAACAGACCCTCATAATATGTTTGAGTCTTTCTTTGGAGCAATGCATACATAAGAGGCAAAAATACATTTTATACTTAACCATGTATGACATACAACTGATATATTATATTTGGGGCAACTGAAAATGTTCCATCCATACACCAGGTATCACATTGTGCTAACTGTTGCATATGTCATTCTGTTGCAAAGATAATAATATGCTCATCAGCGTTGGGACCATTGTCATTGAACAAAAATGGAACAGGCTCATCACCTGAGGTCATGCTTCATTCACCAGTTATCTCAAGTTCCTGCAGAGTTTGTGGATCTTTGGGTCTGTGTGCAGCCCTAGTTCTATGCAGCACATGTTTGGTAACATCTGAATTCGGAAGACGGGCTTTCACTTCATCAGATACTGCTGATAGTATAGTTGTAAATATCTGGTTTGGTTTATCCTTAGTAGTACTAGCCACTTTTTTCATGTCCTGCCTACATTTGGAAATGTCTACTGCTATTTGATCAGCTAAATGAGAATGTTCCTTGGTCAATACTGGACATTCAAAGTTGTCATTAGTTTTTACACACCAATCCCTTTGTCTTCTCTGGGTTGGTAAGAGATGTGAAATACCCGATAGAACAATAGACTAGGTGTTCAAGTGACGTTGCTTGAAAACCCATACTCACTTACCATACCTGGGTCCGTGCGTTCTGTGAATTGGCGTGTAACTATAAGTTACTAACCTCGCTGTCGGTATTCATGAATTTGAACAACCTGCAAACGTGCTTCGTGGCTCGGCGTCACATACCTCCCAGTGGCAGGTTGTTCAAATTCATGAATACCTCCAGCTCAGTTAGTAACTATTACTTAACACAGCTACACAGTTGACGGGCGCGTCATGTTTCACACAGCGCCATGTTATTGAATTCAGACTCTGTGATTTTGACTTAACAGTAAGCATATGACCCTCAAAACAAAGTTTTTTCCACCTCTTTTTGTTGTAATTATCTCCATATTAACCACCCAGTATACGAGTTTATGTTGAGTCTATGATGTCAACTGTCAATAACTGATGAAAAATTGCTATGAAAACACACCCCAGACAACTGAAGGAGAAAGAAAAATATAATGCCATCAAAAGCTGAAGCGAAATTACTATAAAAACACACCCTAGTTAACAGAAGAATTGAAATCAAATGAAACAATATAATAAGCTGACTGAATGTCAGAGTATTACTATCACAACATACTAGTTTTATTTCAGGTTTCAGCCAACCATAATTAACAATAGAACAAGCCTACAGTTCTCACTTTTTTACAAGTTTTTTCACAAAAAAAGTTTTCAAAATATATATATACAAAAAATATATTCAAAATAAATAAATAATAAGAAATATATGCATATTGGCCGAAACGGCTGTGTCCGAAACATCCTGGCCAAAATGTTCTAGGCCGAAACGTCCATGGCCGAAATGTCTGTGGCCAAAACGTCCGTTCACCGTTGTGATTTCATGGATAAAATATTGCCAAGTCAATTGTTATGGTGTGTAATAAGAATAATGGTAACAGAAAGAAATCTGAGAATCAACAACAATAACTTCAATTTAACTATTCTAAAATTTAATATAAAAAAAAATAACATGAAAAGAAAATGATACATCTTTTATACTGTATGGTTTACAGAAAAATAAAACAGAAATACTAATCAGTTAGTCCAAAATAAAGTTCAATAGAATCCATAAATTCAATGGTGCAGAAACTTTCCAGCTGGTATTGTAATGTCCAAGAATGTGTCTACAGAAATAATATCCAATAAACTGTAATGAAATGCTCACTCCAAATTCATTATCTCCAATGAATTCAAATAAAACAATCAGAAAACTTCAAATGGAATTAATATCCAATAAGTATTGGCTCCACAGGTAGTTTAACACTTTGAACCCTAGCGGCTGTTTTTACGGCCTGGTACATGATACGTCATAACGTCATTATATAGGATGGTTGTTCAGTAAATGTGTGGAGTAGACCAATCAATATTTTCAACGTGCAGCCCTGAGGCTGCACGTTGAAAATATTGATTGGTCTACCCCAAATAATGAATATGGACTCTTCTAATTGCTGCCATTGAACTGGCATGGAAGATACCACTAGAGTTCAAATTCTGATATTATAATAGCGATCTACAACACAATAAACAAAAATAGCATTTAATAGCATCTGATTTTGTGGCATTTCATTTTTGACGGGTGAGATTCTTCTGTGTTATAGGTACAGAAGCACTAATTTTCTACCCATTTCTGTAACCACAGCATTGTATGCTTCCCACTTAGATCGCTCTTACCAAGAATCCTGTGAATCTGATATTTTGGATCAAATCGAATCTCCAGTCAAATCAGGTAGCGGATTTTCGATCGCGTCTCAAATTGAAGCTCATGCATGGCTCTTCAGATTGTAAATGCTGCACCATAAATAGTGCCACACTTCATTCAAGTATTGTATTCAATGGCAACTCATCTGTTTAGGCAAGTTAACAGCTTAGCCAATGTTGCGGCCAAAAGTGGTTAGTCGTATTCACAAAAATCACCATTCAATATTCACAAAAATCACCATTCAATTCGAATTATTTTTTTTATTTTTGTGACAAAAATATAGCTTATGACCCCACATTGAACCTAGCTCATTGAGCTTGTTCCAATGAGGGGTCATAAGCTATGTTTTTGACACAAAAAATTAAAAAACTAGTTATTCAGTAATTTGGTTTGCAAGTGTTGTCTACCTTTCGGGTTAGGTAAAGGGTTAATCAAGAAGCAGAATATTTCCAGAATGGGGTCAAAGTCGCTGTTATGGTGATATATTTCACACTAATTGACCTGCCAATAGAAAGAACACTACTTTAATTTTTTTGAAGCTTAATCAAAATAATTATAATGAAAAAGGCATGAAATCTTTTACTATCTGCAGTTTACAAATTAACAAAACAGAAATACTTATCACTCAGTCCCAAATGCAGTTCAATACAATTTCAGTAAGTGGTATGATGTTGTAGAGAAAAACTTCTCGGTTGGTATTTTGAGGTTCGAGAATGTTCCACAGAAATAGTACATCCAACAAATTCTAATGAAGTGTTCAGTCATAAAGGTTCACTCGAAAACTGTAGGAGATTCCAATAAAAACCTAATACAGCACTCAGCAAAGTTCAATTAAAAGTAATGCCCAACAAGCACAGGCTTCACAGACAGTTTTAGAATAATCAAGGTGATTCTAGCTTTCACAAGAATAATCCTCTTCAAAATTTGAAAACACATATTAACAATATCACATAAACCTTCAGAATATTAAGTTTGGAAGCTATACAAAGGCTTTAAAAATGCACTATCCCACAATAATCTCTGTTGAAGGTACTCTAACTCAATTCTCAATGGTATATGCATGTGACGCTATGTTAACTGTCAGAAAGGAATAATCAACAATATTCTTGACATAGAATTAGTGCTGAAATGGTTACAGGATTTTCATAACCGGTTAACCGCTTCTGATAACTGTGGTTAGCCGATTTACCACGGTTATCCAAAGAATTTGATAGGCGTATGTCTTCAGTTGGTTATTGAGGGCGAGATCAAACTGAAGAATGCCAAAATCAGTCTTGACAATGCACCCTTGGTGATTGGCAATGCTGAGGAAAATGCTGTGTATTAATGCACTGTAGTACATCAATAGCAAAAATAAAATGCCATGGGTGTAATGTTAAAAAATGTCACAGGCCCCCCTCCCCAAAAATAACTGTTTAGGGTACCCCAACTGACGTTTAAATGTTTATTGAGTAAAAGTCACTCATTTAATTCATTGTAACCCTAAATTTCCATCGAACGTCAACTGTGAATTTGAAACTGATTTTGGAGTTCAAGCTTTCAAAATTACATGGAGAAATAAATCTATCAGACAGTATAAATGGGAAGCAAGAGGCAAGTTCCAGTTCAGCAAAAGAAACCACATTTGATAAACTGATGAACATTTCACGTTAATTCACTGTTGGTGTAGAAATGTCATAAATAATAATGATTATCATTTTAAGTTTCGTGTATTGATAGTGGAAGCCCCAAATCTTGGCCTACTGTCTTGAAAATGTAATTTGTGCAAGTATAGTGTACAACAGTTTCTTTTTTAATTCAATTCAAATGGATACATAAAAATTATTAAAATTGGACAGCAGATGCGTAGATATTGCATTTAAGTGAAGTACATGGTCATTGTGGTAGTTCGATACTTGTTTTATTTCTGTCAGATACCACATGCTTTCAATATCACGCCAAACGGGGAGATTTTTATCATTGGTCATTGCAGGGAAAGTTTATTTAATATGCAAATATGATTATACTATGGAGCACCCCCCACCCCCAAAAAGTTAAGATAGTAATTTGAATATACTAACATGGGTAACCTCTTTAAACTGAATTGAATTTCCTCAATAATCAGTCATAGTTGGTACATCTTCGAACAGAGTATACATGAACCAGAGAAACCTGTCATATTTAAAAATAGGCCGATGAAATCGTCAGATGTGTACCCATACGTGCAACTAGTAGAAAGGAGTATGACGGAGGGCCATACTGGAAGCCGACATTATGTACACCATACATGGTATGGGTACATATCAAAATGGATTGGAGGAGTGCCTAATTTGATGGATAAAGGGTTAATATCTCCGGATCAAATTATTAGATTTACATAAAAAACTATATAGAACAGCACATCAGTAACCTGAATACATATATAAAGTAACCTGATAATCGGATTAATATTTTATGAGTTATCGCATGCCGAAGAAATGGATTGAAGGAGTTCTCAATTTGAAGGATAAAGGGTTAATATCACAGGATCAAACTATCAGATTTACACCAAAAACTGTACAGCTCGGTACATCAGTAACCTGAACACATATATGAAGTACCATGACAATCGGACTGATATTTTTTTTTTATCTCATGCCAAAGGGATTGGAGGAATTTTCAATTTGAAGAATAAAGGGTTAATATCTCAGGATCAAATTATCAGATTTACACCAAAAACTATACAGCTCGGCACATCAGTAACCTGAACACAAATTAAAGTAACTTGACAATCCAAGCAATATTTTTCAAGTTATCGAATGCCAAAGGGATTGAAGGAATTTTCAATTTGAAGGATAAAGGGTTAATATCTCAGGATCAAAATAACAGATTTACACCAAAAACTATACAGCTCGGAATATCAGTAACCTGAAGATATATATAAAGTAACATGACAATTGGATTGATATTTTTTGAGTTATCTCATGCCAAAGGGATTGGAAGAATTCTCAATTTGAAGGATAAAGAGTTAATATCTCAGGATCAAATTATCAGATTTACACCAAAAAGTATACATTCGGCACATCAGTAACCTGAACACAAATATATAGTAACTTGACAATCCAAGCAATATTTTTCAAGTTATCGAATGCCAAAGAAATGGATACAGATGCCGGACGGACAGACGGATGGACAGATGGATGGACGAACGATGGATGGCCACCCCGGATGCCGGCATTATGTGTACCATACATAGTATGGGTATACATAAAAAACAAACAACAGAATATCCGTTGATGAACAGGGATTTGGGGCAATTTGGAACACAATGTCAAAAGGGACCATTTTTGCCATCCCCCCAAAAATAAGAGTACTTTCTCCTGAAAAGCCACCAGAAGACTCCATTTGATACCACATTTCAAGGCTCAATTTAATACTCCCACCCCCAATTGCTTGTTTGCATATTTTTTGGCGAGAGAGCAATGACAATTATCAGAACTGCAAAATGGACACAAAAACCTTGTATAACACTCTCAATTTCTCATCTGATAACGCTGAATAAATTTCTCGTCAAGTTATCCTCAGTTGAAGTTTTTATAATTTACGGAAAAATTATCCGCCCTCCATATGTATCTCCACTGTTTTGAGACTGTTAGCATTATCCAAGCTGCCAAAATGTCATGGCGACAAAGATATAGAATGCGTGCATTAGTTCAAACAGTGAATCCTGTAACAGCATTGATGTTTTACGCTTGCTTCTTCACAATCGTTCACATGTATTACTTCCACTTGAGTTGGTATACGTTATATGTGGTAACAGTTAACCGGTTGTGGAAATCATAACCGGTCATGTTCATGATCGGTTATTAACTGGTTAACCGGTTAACAGTTTCAGCCCTACATAGAATGTTCCTTACATGTAGCTCCACTAATTGCTGATTGGCTCGATTACATCACCCCCTTAAAAAGTCCAGATTATTCTGTCTATACGGAGTAAATGTCTGTGTCCTACTTAAACGGTCAGTGAGCTAAAAATAGACCCTGTGGAACAGTATATTGTAAACATCTGATAGGACCAGGTATGTAGAAGAAGTGTTATTTTCAAAGGTCACTCAGTGCAAAGAAGTGATCAACTCAGTCACAGTTCACTTTCTCTTAGTCAAAATGATAATGATAATATTAATTGTATTATTATTAACCAAGGCTTTTTTCATGCTGATACTATCACCTGGGGCCCATAACACAGTGGTCTTAGCCGTGGAACCTTCTTGAACTCTTCTTCTATCATCACGTCTCCTGCACATTTATTTATTTATTTATTCGTTGGTGCTGAAGATTACTTTCAGCATTTATGGCTACTTCATGACTGCGACATTGGTATGAAGTCAAGTTTAGCCAACTATTTATACCTATACTACCCACAATAGAGGGCATCCATCACAGGGGTAGGTTACTGGGTTCTATTTTACCAGTAAATCAGCTTTTATTTACCACAGTAAACAAGCACTGTGCCACTCCCCAAGGTTCCTATGGAGACGGAGGTCTCCATCACATGATATGTGATGATGGAAGAATAGTTCTAGAAAAGACACTAACAGATGAATTTTGAGAACATATTGAAGATTCAAAATTTTGTGAATCAATGCAACTCCAACTGAATCATCAAGATTTTGAAGCAAACTGAATTTTGAAAACTTCACAGAACCTTACTTTCAGCCCAGGCATTGGTTACCTTATCTTATATTACAGTAAATGAGCACTGATGAATTTTTCAGGAATCCCACAGGGACACATTGGCTAAAGGCATGTACACACTACCAGGCATATACTATAATGAACTACATGACCGTGTTTTCAATCACAGAAGCAAGTGCATTTTGTTTGTTGCCTTAGGACTCAATGTAAATGACTATGGCTTAATTCAACTCATGTCTTTTCCATCAGAAGTCTGATACACTAACCAATACTCCATCAGAGCAGTGTAGATCCACAGGCTCTTGTTAGCCCTTTACCCAACGCAGACGATAACAAAAATTTATTATTTTAAATATCATTTTTTTAAATTTTTAAAAAAATTTCAACAAAACCATATCAAGTGACCCCTCGTTGGAACAAGCTCATCGTGCTCGTTCCAATGAGGGGTCACATGATATGGTTTTGTTGAAATTTTTTGAAAAATAATATTTTTTCAAATGCTGAATTTGCATATTATGCAGGCAGATGCGGGTGATTCGTTAGGTAAAGGGTTCAAGAGGGAATGGGCTAAACCATGACACACCACGTTAACATACCAAGAGTCTGGATGAGCACTTGCCATTTACAGCAGAGCATATTATTATAGACAGGCAAAATGAGCATTAATACTACACTGATCAGAGGACACAGATAATCCAGTTATTTATTTATTTGTTTATTGGTGATTAACCCTTTACCCAATGTATACAATATGAAAATAGTATTAATTATTATTTTTCCAAATTTTACAAAAGATTTCACCCAAACCCTCATTGGAATGAACTTTACAAACTTGTTTTAATAAGAGAAAAATAATTTTCAAAACAACTGTTCAGTTTGTAAATTACATGGGTGGATGGGGACGATTTGTTAGGTCTAGGGATAAAGTAACTTACAGCATCTGTGTCCATATCATAACTACAACACAAGTATAAAATAAAATTCAACCAATCACTTATACCAATGTTGCCCACTTAATTAGATGACTTCTACCCAAGCATTGGCAACTACATCCCATTTTTCAAGTAGTACAGACCTTCTTTCTCACATCAGTAAACAAACACTGTTGAATTTTCGGAGTTTTTCAACAGGACAGACAATCTCGTAGTTAAAGTCAGTTGCAGAACTCTATCATAAGTGTCAAGCAAAACTTACCTAAAATCATCAACTACATGTGCTAATACTGATTCAAGAACTTAGGGAAAGGTTACATACATGTAGACTTAACTGGACTTTGTGGGGGCGCAGTAGCATTGTGGTAAGCAGTTCTCGTCGGATCACCGAAGTTAACCAACATCGAGCCGGGTTAGTCCTTGGATGGGTGACTGCCTGAGCGATTGATTCGGACTCCCACATTGTGTCCTTGGGCAAGGCACTTAACCCCAATTGTCCACATGGGGGCACGATGACTCTGTGTACTAAGGCATACTGCACATCGATGGTGCGCATGTCTTCAAACAATCTAACCCTGCCTGTGCTGCAGTGTAGAGTTGCGATGTTGGGGAGCTGGCAGCAGCTCGTCATTGCTCGGTGGTTTTCTCAGGGTACTCCGGCTTCCTCCACCCGTAAAACGGTTAACAACACGACATGACCTTGGCTGTTAAAGTGTCATTAAACCCTAATAAATAACTGGACTTTGCACATTTGCACAATAGACAAATTTCAAGCACTGATATCAATTTTTAATGGGTACAAAGGGAGACAAGTGGGGCAATTTGGGGATATGGTGTTTTCTAATGAACTGTTAGAACAAGCCCTCTGAGCTAGATAAAATTAATACCAAACTTAATGAGAAGTAACTCCTTAATTGAGCTGCAATTAAATTTCCCAAGTTTTCAACACAAAAATTAATATTCAAATTTGTATTTTGTTTCCTAAACGAACTTATGACCCCTTATTGGAATGAGCTCATTGAGATTACTCCAATAAGAAATCATAAAGTATGTTTTGAAGGAAAAAATAAACATTTTGTTCCTTATGGAAAAAAGTTGCAAGAGTTGTCTTCATGTTTGCTGAGGTCTAGGGTTGAGGAAACATAGCAATTCAAGTGCAGTGGAATCCTTGAAATTGCTTAACCTTGTAAATTGAATAGAAGTTTTAAATAAAAAACTATTTACCATATCTTAAGTACAAATTTAACCTGTTAATTGCATATAGGTTATAGAGTAAACACCTTTTAATTGAATAAATCAACTTGTAATGTGTCAAGAAATAATCACTGAATTCCCTTCTTTATACACGTGTTTGGCAATAGTACATCTAATAGATATTTACTCTATTATACCTTGTTTGACAGAGCTCCATGAGCTTTGTCAAACAAGATATAATACAATAAGTGCTTTGTTATATCATGAATAGAGGAAAGTGACCAAACCCCTCTTAATTGAATATTCCTGTTCACTGAATAACTTTCACTTGCAATGTGGCTATTCAGTTGATAGGATCCCACTGTATATTGAAGATCCTTGCAATAAGTTTCAAAGTTACATTCTTCACCTACTCAATGACCTACTAAGTATTTTTTTGATTTTGTCACAAAATCATGTCACCAGCTTAACTTTAAGGAATTTTGTTTTTAATTGAAAGAAAAACAAAAACTAATCAAATTTACTAAAATTCTTTGTAAAAGGTCAGCCTGTATTATTTGCATGTAAGCAACGCTCTAATGTTGAATATATCTTTAAATATTTGTGTTTGTTGTATTTCACCACCCCTTGTGTAGTTTATTTATCCCTCAATGGTTGAAGTGTTTTATTATGCTAAACTTGAGAAAACTCACAAATGAAAGTGTTGATGACACTGTACCTTAACTTGACTGTGTGTTGTGTTTGATGGAAAGGATAATATTCAATGTTTATGAAAGGATTATGAAATACGACAAAAATTGTGATAATTGAGAATATAATAATTTCTGTTCCCTGTATGCTATGTTTTCAATAACTTAGATGTGAGTCTTCCATGGAAGACGTGTGTCACCTTCACTATATTTTAATATTTCAGACAGAATTCTAAGTGGAAAAGGGGCATAACTCTGGAAAAAATACAGCGGATCAAAAAATAAAATAGGAGGTGCACAATGCCATTATGTGATAAAGAATCACTGAAAGTTTCATCAAATTCCATTCATAGGTTAAAGAGGAGTGGAGGATAAAAGAAAGTGTGACGCAGACGACGACGCAGATGATGCGGACGTCGCAAGACGACAAAAGTAATCCCTATATGTCGCTCCCCACTTCGTGGGGCAGGCGACACAAAAATAATTTGAGGTGTAGACTATACTAAAGAATTGAGGGGTAGGTTCAGAAATGATAAAAAAACATTCTTTCAAATAATGAGAATCATCTACCATTATGTAACCATTTTCCCGAGCCTCATGAGGCATGCAATAACTTTTTTTTGTCTATTTGATTTCGCTACTTCTGAAGGACCATCATACCAAACAACTTCAGGGCTTATATTTCATCTAAATTTGGGACTGTACCAGGATCCTATGAGGCCACCATGGTTGAACCCCTGTTGTACACTGATCAACACATTAACCCTTTCCCCCAACACTGCTTTTTAATTCTGAATTTGATACTTTTAAAAAAAAATAAACAATATTTACCAATAAAATCTTATAAATATAGTTGTCATTGAAACTGGCTCATAGTTAAAGGGTTAAATTGACTCAATTCTTTTCATGCAAATTCTAGCAGAGGTGCAGCGAGAATCTACATGGATTCTCACATCTCTTGTTGCTCAAATCTTTGCATGAATCGATTCTCGGATTCTTGTCGAAATACAAGCTCTGCAGTTTACATGTATCAATCTCATGTAGTTCAAGGAATATGAACATATGAATTTTTTTCCATTTTTACCTGGGTTGAATTCTTTTTTTCTTTATTGGGGTTTAACTCCACTTTTGACAGCCAGGGTCACCTTGTGTTGGACAGTTTTATGGGTGGAGGAAGCCAGAGTACTATGAAACAATCACAAAGCAGCTGTGAGCAAGTTAGACTCCTCAACATACTAACTCAGCACAAGCAGGTTTAGCATTGGAAGCCCACTGAGTTTCAAGAAAACTGATACATAAATGTGACTACAGGGTGTTCTGAAGAAATCCAAGATGGCTGCCATGGTGGCCATTATGGGTGGCCAATCATTACCAAAATAGGTCATTAATATCAACTTAACATACTAAATCACTCCTCCAAATTTTAAGAAAACTGATTCATAAATGCTACCTTTAGCCTGTGCTGAAGAAATTCAAGATCTCTGCAGTAGTAGCCGATTGTGACCACAATAGGACCTTCAGTTCTACGTACGAATCTGAACATGGACATCACATTTGGTGATGATCAGGAAAGGGGTCCTACTAATTACCGACCAAAACCGTCCAAAACTGCCCAAAACAGTCCAAAACCGTCCAAAACCGACCAAAAGTGCTAATTACCGACCAAAATACCGACCAAAACCCAATGAGTACCGACCAAAAAAATTAAATGAGTACCGACCAAAAAAATACAATTTTTTTTAATCTCAAAGGTTTTTAAGCATTTATTTGTGGTGGCGGACACAGGTGCTCGGCACAAGCTAAGAACTGTAAAAAATTATATCTGGTAAGGATTTTTTTGGATCGTTTGTTCTCACCTCCCTCAGTAGATATAAAATACGAGCTGGTATTTTATATCTATTAACCCTTTACCCAACGAATCGCCCGCAGCCGCCCACGTAATATGCAAATTCAGCAGCTGAAAAAAATATTATTTTTCGAAAAATTTCAACAGAACTTACAGTGCTGAAAGTAACACCAAAAAAACATCAAAGTTAGTCTAATTTGCATCATATAATTTATGCAAGAGACAAAAACCTGTATTATATGTGATGTATTCCATGTACTAAACATTCATACAAAAAATTATTCAAATCAGCGCTTTCATATGGAAATTCCGTGCAAAAAATCTGATTGCACCTAATTTTGTACAAAATGGCTGCCAGCGGCCGAATTGAATTTCGGATCGGACCCAAAAACACTCGTTCTCGTCCCACGGACATAACAAAGGCACCCAAGAAGTTTCGTAAAGATAGGTTCATAAATACAGCCTCTAGCCCGAGCCGTATTGAATTGTTGATGGACAGACAGACGACGGACGACTGGCCATGGCATAAGCTCAAATTTGGCTTTGCTAAAGTTGAGCTAAAAATGATATTTATAATAATAAATTTTGAATAGTCTGCGTTGGGTAAGGGTTAAGGAGGTGGAGACAATCGATCCAAAAAATCCTTATTAAATGTCAGTTTTTAGAATTCGCAGTTTGGCCGAAAACCTGTAGTGCAGAAAAGTCCAGGCATTACGGAACCGGCCACGGAGAACTCTGCCAAAACAATTTATGAGAAGTCGGAGAACAGGAGAACTTGGCCCCAAGACGCAGTCGACCCCCTCCCGATAGCAATTTAGGAGAAGTTGGCCCACGAGAGAAGTCTACCCCCAAAACTACAGGTGTACAATGATATTGCAGCACATTATTATTTTTTTGGTCGGTACTCATTTAATTTTTTTGGTCGGTACTCATTGGGTTTTGGTCGGTATTTTGGTTGGTAATTAGCACTTTTGGTGAGTTTTGGACTGTTTTGGTCAGTAATTAGTAGGACCGAAGGAAAGAACTTCTTCAAGTTAAGCTAATTATTTACTTAATAGGTCTCAATATTCACTTAAAATGGAGTTGGTGAGTAATTTTCTGCATTACAGAGATAAACTGAGCATTTACTATATCATATCTTGTTCGACAGAGCTCATGCAGCACCATCAAACTATGGAGATTCATCAAACTAAAAATAATAGATTAAATATTTGTCAGTGTAATTTCTCGCCATATTAAAAGATTTTTTATTCAATTAATAGGAGTTAACTCTAAAATCTAATTGCAATTAACAGGTCAAATTTGTACTGATCGGATTCTTTATTTTACAGTGTACGTTATACAGTTTATATATACATAGTAGATTACAATCATGTGAATGTAGAAGTATACTACAGGGAAATAACATAGCCAGATTGACTGTCTTCCCGTCATCTCCCATATAATTATCATTATGTATCCAATATAACATTGTCTTCAGACTGTGCCAGTTTATCAAGCAGTTACTGGGAATGATTTTCTTTCCCTGAATTGCCCATTATCAAGCTAGACACATATTGATTTCAAATTCGGCTAATATGACACTGATATTGGCCGATATGAACCAAGCTAGAGTTGTCCCTCTTGATGTGTTACTGGGTGCAACCATTTTGTTTATATCAACATTGTTCATATTATTCAAGAATTAACATTACCAGGCATGATGGAATAGTTTGAAGCTGAGTTTTTGTTTGGTGAGGAATTAACCCTTTACCTAATGAATCGCCTGCATTTGCCCACTTAATTTGTAAATTGAGCAGTTGAAAAAGATTAATTTTTCAAAATATTTCAACAAAACCACATAAGTGACCCCATATTGGAACAAGCTCATTGAGCTCACATTCCAATGACGGGGCCACATGAAATTGTTTTGTTGAATTTTTTTTTTTTAAAATAGTAATTGAAATAATAAATTTTGGTATTCTCTAAGTTGGGAAAGAGTTAATGATGGCAATAAATAAGAATTAAGTGGATGAAGAGAAGAAAGAAGAGAGGTGTACAGAAAATTAAATAAATCTTTTTAACATTTTCCTCATTACTCACAATGTTAAATGGGGGGGGGGGGGGGGGGGGGGCTGGAAGGGGGTGGGGGGGCTGTGTAAGGAAGAGCATAAAATCCTAAATTTTATATGACCTGCAGAGGTATTTGATCTGCAGAAACTTGTAAATCACTTTTAAACAGATGTTTTTTGTCAAGCATGGAAGAATTTGGAGAAGTCCATTTTGTTTACCTCAAATGAATTACCTAAGTTCAAATTTGGGATGCCCATGGCATCCCCAAATTATTATCCCAGCCAGCTAGGGGCCTAATTTTAACAAACTTATAAATCATCCTTGCCAAGATGTTATCTGTCAAACATATGGAACAATAGCAGTGGTTTGGATTAAGAAGGGTTTTTTTATGTTTAACTGATTATTTATTTTGTTAAAATTGGGAAGCCTTGAGACAACTCCCAAAATACGACTCCTGGGACTTGATTTGAACTTGAACAAATCACCCAAATATCCTATATCAAATAAGGACATGTTTAGAGAATCAGTCTGAGAAACCACGGGTGCCAGGAATGTGTGGTGGTGGTTTGTGGTAGGGGTGGAGGGCAATGATGGAGGCTGGGCAGATACACAATTGGTGCGGTGAGTTCTAAAGCTTAACATGTATATAATGTCAATACTATTGAGTGTCACATTACAATTTATGAACACCCAATCTTAACTCATACTCAGAATCAAGTCTTCTATTTGATACCCATCCCCCTCCCCTACCTTGCCCCTGGATCCTCCCTGCACCCTTCTGCAACACTAAGATTTTCTAATATTTTCCCCATTACCTGCAGTGTTCAAATCTGGGGCAACTATGACACTACTGAATCAAATTAACTATCTTAGGAGCTTGATCCAGAAAAATGTCAATCTCAGAAACATGTTAAATGCAAACCATGGAATCATTTTTAAAGGTGGTCTGGGATTCTTGCAAATCAGGATCAATTTTAAGGCATGTATAAAACATTCCAATCAAGCCTATCAAGCTTGTTTAATCATTTTTGCAACAAGATACACCAGGACACTTTTAGCTGCTGGAAAACTGGATGCACTGGTGGTGTATCCAGTTACTGTGGTTGTGGTATGAAACAAAGAAAGTTTTTTAAGGTGTCTCTAAGTTTCTGAAAGTATCCTTAACTCTTTCAACACGAGACGCCGTTTTTCCAGTCCAGGAACACAATACGTCATAATTTCATTAAGTAGGATGGCTAATAAGTGTACGTGTGTGGTAGAATAATTAATATTTTCAACGTGCAGCCTGAAAGCTGCACTTTGAAAATATTAATTGCTCTACCCCCAAATAATGGATATGGACTCTTCCAATTTCTGCCATTTAACTGGCAAGGAAAATACCACCAGTGTTGATGGGGTTAAAGTCCCGGAGAAATTCTTATCTCATAATAAGGTAATAATACTTTGACATCACCAGAAACTACTGCAAAGGTACTGTAACTTCCTTCAGAGAGACCACCAAAAGCCTGTATGTTGGAATATGCAGCACATGGAAGACAAGAAACTCACCAAACTTGGAACTGACAATTAACTCTTAACCTGCTGTGTATTTTCAAGATATTTTTCATTAATTCTAGTCATGGCTGAAAAAAGTGTGCAATTTGAGGTATTTGAAAAAAATAGAATTTTTCGAAGTCAAAAAAGGGAGGGACCAAACCCCGAATTGAACTTGACCTGTATTTTATGTTGATACACCTACATATCAAATTTTATTTGAATCGGCCAACAACAACTAAAGTTATTATTGGGAAACAAAAAAAAAGAATTTTCAAAGTCGAAAAAGGGGTGTAACTCTGGCAAAAATTGTCGGACAGCACCCTGATTCACACTTGACCTGTATTTTATGTTGATACACCTACATACCAAATTTCATTTGATTTGGTCAAGTATAACTAAAGTTATCATCAGGAAACCAAAGTGGCATGGATGCACACACAGACTGATGCATGGATGGATGCACAGATGGACACCGACTATTTTAATAGTCCCCTGAAAAATATTTTTCAGGGGACAAAAAATTCATCTAAATTTAACTTAAGAAATTATTAGTGAAAAAATCCATTAATTTTTCAGGGGTAAAATTTGAGTAAATGTTCCCCAATTAGACTTATTATTTCAGGGGCAGGAGAAATCCTTCCCTGGCAGGAATATCTGCCAACAGCATGCAAGGACTTAAGAGTTAAACTCTTGTAAATATATGAATATGAGGTGTGTTATTTACTATGGAATATTTATTGGTTGCAATGACAAGTGTATAACACAGCACTCTCAAATAGTAAATCATTTAAGAACTGAAAAATGGTTCTCAGAGCATGAGTTTTCAAGAATTAAAATCAGTTCTTTCGAATCAGGACAAATTTTAAGGTCTGCTTGGGTCACTTGCATCATGTTCTTAGGGAAAACACTTCACCCCACTTGCTCAACACTCTAGAAGCAGACTAGTATGCTATCAACCACTGTAACCGGGAATGCAGCTCACTTGTACCTGGTTATTTTGAAAAGTCTGAGATACTTTGGATTAATTCTTTTAGCTTTAATAAACAAAATACTGTCAACTGGGACCACAAGGAGCTTACTTTCTTTGCCCCCCAAAACTCTCCAACCAAGCCTATACAGCTTGTTAAATCTTTTTGTTAACAAAACACATTAACAGACTTCCTGCTCTTGAACAGTTGGATGTATTGCAAGTACTTCGAGTTCTAGTGCTTGTGGGATGGATTTTAAGAAAGAAAATTTGTAGCCATCTCTTAAGTTCACAGGTGTCTCAAACTACTACCACACCCATCTCCAAATCAGGGGCTTCAGGGGGGCAATTTGTCCATGTGCACATATAAAAAACTCTCAGAGATAAAGTGCAACCCGTGACTAGCGGTGCTATCAAACTTTGATAATTTGTCCACATATGCTTGTGAAAAAGTACTATAAGCACAGTATAATTCATGACTAATTGTGCTAGCTTGAAGAAATAAGAACAATTCCTTTCAGTGTATTCCCCAGTAGAGAAAGCAAGACTGACAGATAGAGCAGAGCATGTGCAAGATTAAGTAGCAATGTTTAGAGAAAACAGAGGGCATGCGGTATCAAGTAGCAATACATACACAAGTCACTTACAGCCGTCTAAGAGAAGGCAGTTGAGTGAATGCTTCATGCCCTATAGTCTTCAGCCTATTATCATGCAAATACCTGAAAAAGAAGAACAAGCAATTCCATATATATGGTTAAAAGCAAAGCTGTGATTCTAATCAAAATAGCATTAAAGCTGATACTACCAACACCATCACACAAAGCTCTATACTTTTTCTTATTTCCTAAAAGCGTGCTTTACAAATTCTTGCGAAAAAATAAACCTGTCCAGAATGCTTTATCACTATTTTTTAATACAGTGGAACCCTGTTAATTGTATAGCCACTATGCCAATGAAAATTATACAATTAACAGGAGTATTTGATTGATAGGGATTTGATCACTTTCCTGAATTCTATAAATACACTGAGCATTCAATCTATTATATCTTGTTTGACAGATCTCATGCCAGACAAGTTAATATAGATTAAATGCTGTATTGAATGTAGGAAGGTCAAATAGGTCCTAAAACAATTGGAATTCAGTGACTGTCAAAAGAAATTTCTTCACATATTACAAGTTTTTTATTCAAATAACTCTAAGCTATATGCAATTATTAGGTCAAATTTGAAATGAAGGTGTAGTGAATGATTTGGTGTTTGGAAGTTATATTCAGTTAACAAGGTTATTCAATTAATAGATAAACAATTACATGTGTTCCACTCTATCTGACTATCACAAATAGCTCATCAATACCATTGCACGGGAGCGAGGTGGCTCAGTGATTATGGAATTGGACTTCAAACCACCAGGGGTACCTGCATTGTGTCCTTGGGCAAGGCACTTAATCCTGATTGCTCACATGGTGCTGTTGATGTTAAGGGTTAATGTAAGCCTTCTAAATGCAAGGGGAGATAACATGGTTGAAACACCACTGATTGAAAATTTGGAAATATGCATGTGCATTTGTTAATGGTCATGTTCGATAAGTTTCATTTGAATGGATTCATAGATTAGAAGTTAAGTACACAAGAATATCATATAGAAATCTATATTCAACTTCCTAAGTTCAAGAGGATAAAACCAGCTTAAAATTGTTGCAAATTAACAATATAGATCTAAGCACATGTTCACTTGTTGCTGGTCATGTTTAAGAAGTTTCACTGAAGTCAGTTCATTAATGCAGAAGGAGTTGCATGTACAAGAACCTCAATGAAAGTGTCAATGACATTGTAGATTACCTTGATTTTATGCTGCATTTATGAGATTAATGAAATAATATCCAAACTAATGTGGCATTTCCGTAAATTGTGTCATAAGTATTGTGTTTCTACAAGGTTTCGGCCATGGAAAAAATAGTGTATCTGGCAGGATACAGCACTAAAGTTGTAGTCGGCCTCAGCATAGTAATACTCTGCTCAGATGAATCAGTCAAAGACTGTATAATTGTGTCACTGCCCTGCACAGTCGGCCCCATTCCAATTGTACTTTCTACATTCATGTGAAAAAACAACTTTATTTTTCAAGTATCCTATGCGTCTTTTTGAATTAACTTTCATTTGTAAAATTCCCCTTTTTTACGACTCATTGTGAATTTCCAAATGATAATAATATTGAACTGAAGCATATCTGAATCGGAAAGCAATGCATTGGGGACATATTCCATCACAATTCAGCACATTTACGTAGGCGAGAACTTGATCCATTTCACCGATAGTGCGAAAAATCTCGGAGTTCATTTGGACACCACTCTTTCAATGTCCTATCAAATATCAAACATATGTAAGTCAGTATATCTTGAAATTAGAGGGCTAGGTCATATCCAAAAATATTTAAGTTTAGACGCCACAAAAAAGCTGATTTCATCATCCATCTTGAGTCGAATAGATTACTGTAATACACTGCTTTTCGACGTCCCGGACAATCAGCTCTAACGTTTACAGTGGCTGATCAACGTTGCTGCTAGGATTGCTCTATGGATGAAGAAAAGGCAACACATCTCACCCGCCCTTGCCAAGCTGCACTACATCCCAGTTAAAGACCGCATAACATATAAACTAGCAATACTCACCTACCAGAGAAATTCGGCTGACTTCCCAGGCTACCCTAGCGAACTCATCATACCATACAAGCCGCAGCGATCATTGCGATCCAGCGATGAAGGGCTTTTAACTCAGTTCGCGGGGAATTTGAAGACTGTAGGTGACAAGGCTTTCAGGATCAGCGCGCCCCGTGTGTGGAACTCATTACCCAAAACCTTACGAAATGCACCATCTCTTGAAAGTTTTAAAAAGGGACTAAAAACCTACTTATACCAGAGGAACTTCCCAGGCTATCCCTTCTCTGACACACAAACCGGGTGACTTTATTGATTTTATCTATCTTATTTGTGATTTCTTTTGTAAAGCGCTTAGGGCTTTTATTAGGATAGGCGCTATATAAGTGATATATTATTATTATTATTATATTAAGGGCACATGTTTGATGGGGCTACCTTATTTCCAAATTGCTCTGATATACTGATTACTCTGATTATTGCATCAATGATTGATGTTGGATTGCAGAGCGCCTTGATGCAACACTTTTAGATTACCCTTTACAGAGGTATCGGATTACCTCGATCTTCGCCACCCTCAATGTATGATGATTCAGTGACAACTGTTTATTCCTCGATACACTACACCTCATATGATGATTCACCAATGTGTCGAGAGTTCAAACATATAAATATTTCAAAGAGACGAAATCGTGGTAGTCGTAATACATCTTATAAATAAATGTCATAACAATACATTTACCCATGAACAAATTTTACTTTTTGGGCACTGATATCACTACAAAACAAGAGGCCCCACGGGGCCTGAAGCGCTCATCTTGTACAGAACACAATTTGAACAGAGTCCAAGAATGAGTCTACATTAAGCAAGCCATCTCCATAGGCTACACTGTCAATCCTTGAGTCCCTCAGGAGTGACAAAAATAATCTGGGCATCATGCCTTTTCTTCAGTTGATCATAAGTAAAATGTAGAGCTCCCCTATGAAGCCCCTTGATACAACCTATGTGGATTAATCTTAGTACCTCTAGAGGGTACTGAATACAAAATTTTTAATTCTTCAGCAAAATGGCAAATTCCGGCTCCCATACAGAGCCCAAATATTAACCCAGGCTCTTGATTTGAACACAGTTAAATCTGACTTCCCTAGAGATGTTGTGTACCGAATATGAAAGCATTCTAACTGTTGGATCTGAAGAAGAGAAATTGTAAAGAAATTTCTTCGAATTGCACTAAGTTCAAATTTGGGCTACCATAGCGAGCCCAAATATTGACCTATGGATCTGATTTGAACAAACTTGAATCTGACCCCCCTAGAGATGTTGTATACCAAATGTGAAAGCATTCTGACAAGTGAATCTGAAGAAGAAGATTTTTCAAGAAATTCCCGATTTTTGAAGAAATTCCCTCATATTGTACTAAGTTAAATTTCATGTTCCCATATGGAGCCCAAATATTAACCTAGGCACTCGAATTGAACAACCTGGAATCTGACCCTCCTAGAGATGTTGTATACCAAATATAAAAGCATTCCGACTGGTGGATCTGAAGAAGAAGATTTTTAAAGAAATTTTCTCATATTGCACTAAGTAAAAATTTGGGCTACCATAGTGAGCCCAAATATATACCTAGGAATTTGATTTGAACAAACTTGAATCTGACCCCCATAGAGATGTTGCATACCAAATATCAAAGCATTCTGACTGATGGATCTGAAGAAGAAGATTTTTTTAAATTACCCTCCATATTGAACAAAGATAAAATTTGGGCTTCCGTAGGAAGCCCAAATATTAACCTAGGGACTTGGTTTGAACAATCTAGAATCTGACCCTCATAACAATGATGTATACCAAATATTAAAAGATTCTGACTGGTGGTTCTGAAGAAGAAGATTTTTAAAGAATATTCCCCATATTACCCTACGTTAAAACTTCGGGCTCCTGTAGAGAGCCCAAATATGAACCAATGAGCTTTATTACTTTTATCTGACCCCCCTATGAATGCTGTATACCAAATATCAAAAGATTCTGATAATTGGTTCTGGAGAAAAGATTTTTTAAAATTTTTGCAAATATGCTGACTCAGCATTTTTTCGATGCCCATTACAGAACACCCTAACATAACCGATGGCAATTTTTTTTTACCATTCAATTCTACTGGTCGTAAGGATACTTCATACCAAATAAAAGCTCTCTGTTCCGTGGGGTTTGGGAAATATGGGCGTTTGAAAATATTTCTATTTTTAGCTCCCAGGGTTCCCATGGGGATGCGGGAATTTTTTTTTTTGCATGGGTCAAGTACTTATGACCCAATACTACCACAAACCAAATTTGGTTCATACCAGACCATCGGTTCAGAAAATAGAATTTTTGGGCGGGGCCAAAAATCTTACCCCTCCTTTTACAAAGCCAAATATTACTTTACGAACTTCGTTTGAACAAATTTGATTCTACACCTCATATGGAAACCCCATAGCAAATATCAAGTCATTGTACACACTGGTTCTTGAGAAGAAGATTTTTAAAATATTTTGGAGCATTTTCCCCCACTCCCTCCCTATGGGGCTGGGCATGCTGAGTTGAACAAAAATGAAATGCCCCTTTGGGACCATCACTCACACAAACTTTCACTTGAATTGGCCCAGTGGCTTTGGAGGAGAAGACCAAAACATGGTGTTGACGGACGCCGGATGACGGATGACAGACGACGGACGCCGGACGGGAAGCGATTAGATTAGCTCAGCTTGACTTTGTCAAGATGAGCTAAAAATAACTAACTCTGTGCCTGTAAACAAGCTTAATTCAGCATTTTTCTAACCACAATCAGCGAGGAGACCTAAACCCGGCCTAGCGAAAAAAACTACAAGCTAAAAAAATTTATACAAAAAAATTATGAGTCACGGTGGCCGTTCTATGCAGAAACTGTGTTGAAAATATGACATTCTCATCAACTCATCCTGCCAAGTTTCAAGGAAATTGGTCCATAAATGCAACCTGTAGGGTATGCAGAAGAAAAACAATATAGTGGGCATGGTAGCCAGTGTGTGTGGCTGACTGTGACCCACACAGGACACTCATCTACTAGTCATACTAAGGAAGCATCTTTGTTAGAAAATTGAGGCATAACTAAACTGCAGGGTATTCTCAAGAAATCCAAGGTGGCTGCCATGGTTGCCATTATGGGTGCAATTGGCCAACCATAACCAAAATAGGATGTTCTCATCATACTAAGTCACCCTATAAAATTTATTGCAAATTGATGTATAGATGTGACCTGCTGCTCATGATAAAGAACCCAAGATGGTTGCTGTGGCAGCCATTGCAGATGGCTTACCATGATTATAATATGACATTCTTATCTCAATATGAACTTGAACTCTGACATTCTCATCTCGGTATGAACTTGATCAGGTGTATCAAATTTGGTGGAAAAGATATGGGGTCTGTAGCCTATGCTGAACGAATTGTGAACAGCATTCTAAGAAACTCCAAGATAGCTGCTGTGATGGCCATTATGGGTGGCCCACCATTACCAAAATAGGATGTTCTCATCATACAATGTCACGCTGCTAAATTTCAAGAACACTGATGAAAAAATGAAAAAAAAAAATGCTAAAGAAATGGCTGCTGTGGTGGCCTATGCAGGTGGATGGACCTTGACCATAATTGAACATTTCCATTTAGGCATGATCCTGGACCTTCATGATGAATGAATTGTGGACAGTGTTCAAAAGAAATCCAAGATGGCTGTCACTGCAGGCAGTGAACCATGTCTGTAAAGGGACATTCTCATTCAGGCATGCAACTGAACATGTGTATGAAATTTGGTGATGATCAGAAAAGAATTGCTGGTTTTAGCCCATGCTATACAAATTGTAGACAGACCAACAGACTCACAGACATCCGCACATGCTATGGCAATAGTTTACAATCACTTTGTCAAGTTAAGCTAAAAAGAAATCTAACCTCAGGAGAGATAACCTAGCAGGTTGAAATCGTCGATGATTGAAAATTTAGGAATATGTGCATGTTTACTTGATAGTTAAGATGTTTCATTGAATCGGTTCATAAATATTGGAGGAGTTGTGCATACAAGAATTTCATTTAGAAATCTTGAATAAATAAGGGTTAAAGTATTTATTTATTCATTTATTGGGTTTAACAACATTCTCAGCAGCTAGAGTCACCTTGTGTTAGACAGTTTTATGGGTGGAGAAAGACAGAGTACCTGGAGAGAACCACCATGTAGTGGTGAGAAACTGTCAGACTCCTCAACATACCAACTATTTATTTATTTATTTATTTATTTACTTGCTAGGGTTTCAATAACACTTTTGGCAGCCAGGTTCACCATGTGTCAGACAATTTTATGGGTGGAGGAAGCCAGAGTACCTGGAGAGAACCACCAAGCAATGGTGAGCAACTGTCAGACTCCCCAACATACTAACTCCACACAAACAGGGTTAGCAATGGTTAAAGACAAGTGCACCATCGACCTGTAGTATGCCTTAGTACACAGCACCACCGTGCCACCACATGGGTAATCAGGATTAAGTGCCTTGCCCAAGGGCACAACGCAGTTACCCCTGGCTGGAAGCAAATCATGGTCCTTTCGGTTTGAAGTCCAATAACCACTGAACCACCAGGCTCCCAATGTAAAAACTCTGCACAAGCAGGGTTAGCAATGATTGAAGGCGAGTACACCATCGATGTGCAGTATACCTGAGTACACAGTGCCACCATTGCCACATGTGGACAATTGGGATTAAGTGCCTTGCCCAAGGACACAACGCAGTTGCCCCTGGTGGGGATCGCACCATGGACCTTTCAGTTTAAAGTCTAATGCTATAACAATGGGGGCATCACATGACAAGGTTTTGTTGGAATATTTTTTAAATTTATTTTTTTTCAAATGCTCAATTTGCAAATTACGTGGGCAAATGCAATCAATTCGTTAGGTAAAGGGTTGTAACTAACCACCTCAATGATTTGTACGCGAATTATTGTAACCCTTTACCCAACGCAGACGATATCAAAATTTATTATTTTAAATACAATTTTTTGAAATTTTTCAAAAAATTTCAACAAAATCATATCATGTGACCCCTCGTTGGAACAAGCTCGACGAGCTCGTTCCAACGAGGGGTCACATGATATGGTTTTGTTGACATTTTTTTAAAAATAATATTTTTTCAACTACTGAATTTGCATATTACGCAGGCGGATGCGGGCGATTCGTTGGGTAAAGGGTTAAAATTTGAATCAGTAATGTATGAATGAGGACCTTTTAGTATTTTTCCATAAAAATTTAACCTCAGGTTAAAAAGTCAGAACTCAACGGTTATAATTATGAATCAATGAGCCAAATTTAAACAAATAAGACAAACAATTAGCTTAACCCTTCAACTAACATTATTGCCTTATTTGACCTGTGCTATTCATGAAAATTATCATTTAAATATTAATTTTTTCAATTTTTATCTCCAAAATACAGTTTGGGCTCATTCCAATGAGAAGTCATGTTATGTTTTTGAAGAAAAAAATGAATTGTTTTGTGAAATTAAAATTCCAAAAAAATATTCTTGCAATTATTATCCAGTAGACAAGTTGGGTAAAAGGTTCATCTCTAAAAGATCTATTTCTGACTGTAACAAACTTTGTGACCTTAGAATAGGTACACAAAACATGAGTATGCCCATACCTAGCCCTTTATTACATCCCCCTACCCCCATGACCATATTTGTCTGTCAGAAAAAATTTCTGAGAGCCCTAATTTGAAAAAAAGTTGCACATTTGATGAAACCACAATTTCCATTATGCAAAAATACCCTTAGGTTTTATATATCTTCTGCATGAAAACGCTTGTTCATTTTTTATTATTATTTTAAATAATTACTCTTGTTAAATGGAAGTATTCTTTAAAATATACTATTCCAAAAAAAGTAGCGGATATTTGATAAAAGTGAGATATATGAAGAAATATATTTATACTTTCATCAAAAAGACAGTTGAGGCATTGCAATGTGACATCTGGTGAATGATTTCAACGAAGTTGGGTGTCTGACAAGCACACATTCCATGCACTGAGCTGTAGAAGACCTGGATGATCAGTCAGAGAATTTACCACATTCAGTCAAAGACCTCAATACCTTGTAAATCCTCCTCGGTTCGCGAGACAAGCACGAATCTGATGTAGCATACTCCTCACCAAATGTCCAATATCAGCTTGACTGATGTTATTCCATTCTTCCCGCAGTGCAGCGGCGAGGTCCTGGACATTGGCAGGGGACTGTTGGCATTGTCGTAGGCATCTGCAGCCCTGTGTGCTCTTGCATTGGAAGTTGAGAGTGAATCTTGATTCATCGGAAAACATGACGTGGCTCCACCGACGATTGTCCTAGCGCTGTCATGCTCCACACCAATTATGCCTTGCTGCGATGTGACGTTCAGTCAAACATGGAAATATTTGAGGTCATCAAGAGTACAAATTCCAGCTGTGTAGGCAATTTCGGATAGTCTGACCACTGACTCGCACATCTGTCGTTCGGTGCAGCTGCTGTCCAATTTCTGAGGCACTTTGATGGCGGTTACGTAATGCTGTGATTCGGATGAAATTGATCCTGGTCAGCAGTTATCACCATTGGATGACCTGATGGACGTCTGTCATCACATTGCTTGTCTGACGGGAACGCGACCACAACCTGCTAATCACTGATTGAGTAACTTTGGGAATTTGAGCCACTGCAGCCTGTCTACTGCCAGTTTCAAACATGCCAACGGCACTTAAACATTTGTCACCTGTCAGTCTTAGCATACCTCAAAAGTTATGTTTTGCCCAGAAACTATTGATGAATGAGTTTCTACCAAGAAAAGAACGATGAAACCTCTGAAAAAGCCTGTCCAGTACAAATGAAAATTTCAAAACGTACCCCACAGACATTAACATGAACATGGGAAAGCAATCCAAACTATAATAATTTTACCCAAAATAGCAGTGGTGTCAAGTCAAGTCTTGGATGCCTCTTCAGACTTGGCTGCCTCAGACAGACTTGAAATCACCATGTGACTAGACTAAGAGATTAATATTTGAAATTCTAAGACATTGTCCAGGCCCCAAATGGATTATACAAAGTTGTTACTCATCATAAAGCTTCTAATACCAAAGCAGAGATATTAACCCTTTACCCAACATTAATTATTAACTAGAGTGATGTCACGCATACAACCTGACTGTTGCAGCAATGACAATGCTTTGACACAAAATAGTCTGAACTATTTTTTGTTAACCGTTTACCCAACGAAACTGCAAATCTGTACTTGTCATATACAAAAATTGCTATTCAAATTTTATTTTTTCATTTTTCTACCCCAAAAAATACCTCATGACCTATTAATGCAACAAGCTTGATGAGCTTAATAAGGACTAATAAGCAAAGGTTAGAAGTAAACAAGAGGGATGTTACATCCCAACGCTCACCTACATTCACGCTTGATAATGTTGTTCCAATGTAACATGCCTAATATTTAGTTAATATAAATCATTAACTAGGCATCAAATGATTAATGTAGTTTATGTGATGGCTTTGGAAAGTCTATATTTCTGCATTTATGATATATCAATTCAACATAGAATCATTGGATATAAAAAAAAAAAAAAAAATCAGTTATATTTCTGCTTACAGTAGGGTTAATACCTAAAGTAGTTTTTGATAAGACAATGAAAGTGTCAATGACACTGTAGCTCAACTTGTCAAGACAAAGACATATACATGTATAGTATGTGACACAGCAATGACAAACATCTAGGTAATGACCTGATAACAAAGGTACATATAAAGTATTGTAACGGTCTGTACATAAATACTGACCGTTGCCTGTAACAAATGTACAGGTAAAGTATTGTAAAGGTGGGTGACAGTCAGATGCTAAACTAGAAAAGAAATCTTTGAGTCCCAGAGTGGGTCTGACTGAACCCCAAAATATTTGTTCTCATAGCACAGTGATAACAAAGGCACCCCAAAACACACTCATTCCTGTCCCAAGGTGAAAACAAAGGTACCCAAGAAGTTTCGTGAAGATCAGTTCACAAATATGAGCTGTATAGAAGTTGTGACAAAAACTGATTGGACCTAATTTCGGTACAAAATGGCCACTGGCAGCCATCTTGAATTTTGGACCGCACCCAGAAACACTCGTTCTCGTCCCAAGGTGATAACAAAGGTACCCAAGAAGTTTTGTGAAGATCGGTTCATAAATACAGCCTCTAGCCCGAGCCGTATTGACATGTGCACTTACAGTGTATAAGTAGCACTGAATAAATCAAAGTTCATCTAATTTGCATAATTTCTGCACAAGAAAAAAACCCGTACTATATGTGATGTATTCCATGTTACTAAACATTCATACAAAAATTTATTCAAATCAGAACTTTCATACAAAAGTTCTGTACAAAAGACTGATTGCACTAATTTTGGTACAAAATGGCTGCTGGTGGCCATCTTGAATTTCGGACCACACCCAAAAACACTCGTTCTCATCCCATGGTGATAACAAAGCTACCCAAGAAGTTTCGTAAAGATCGGTTCATAAATACGGCCTCTAGCCTGAGCCGTATAGAAGTTGTGTACAAAAAACTGATTAGACCTAATTTTGGTACAAAATGGCCACTGGCAGCCATCTTGAATTTTGGACCGCACCCAGAAACACTCGTTCTCATCCCAAGGTGATAACAAAGGTACCCAAGACGTTTTGTGAAGATCGGTTCATAAATACAGACTCTAGCCCGAGCTGTATTGACATGTGTACTTACTGTGTGTAAGTAGCACTGAAAAAATCAAAGTTCATCTAATTTGCATAATTTCGGCACGAGAAAAAACCCCGTATTATATGTGATGTATCCAATGGTACTAAACATTCACACAAAAAATTATTCAAATCAGCGCTTTCATATTGAAGTTCTGTGCAAAAATCTGATTGCACCAAATTCTGTACAAAATGGCTGCCATCGGCCATCTTGAATTTTGGACCGGACCCCAAAACACTCGTTCTCGTCCCACGGTGATAACAAAGGTACCCAAGGAGTTTCGTAAAGATTGGTTCATAAATACGGCCTCTAGCCCGAGCCGTATTGGCATTTACACTAACAGTGCTGAAAGTAACACCAAAAAACATCAAAGTTAGTCTAATTTGCATAATTTACGCACGAGAAAAAAAACCGTATTATATGTGATGTATCCCATGGTACTAAACATTCATACAAAAAATTATTCAAATCAGAGCTTCCGTATGAAGTTCTGTACAAAAAACAGATTTCTGCATCGTCGGTACAAAATGGTGGCTGGCAGCCAACTTGAATTTCGGGCCACACCCCAAAACACTCGTTCTCGTCCCACGGTCATAACAAAGGTACCCAAGAAGTTTCGTAAAGATCGGTTCATAAATACGGCCTCTAGCCCGAGCCGTATCCAATTGTTGACGGACAGACAGACGACTGGCCATGGCATAAGCTCAAATTTGGCTTCGCTAAAGTTGAGCTAAAAATAAAGAGTAATGATAAGTGAAGGCACCACAATATGCACAAAAGATAACTTTAACGAAAAATCTTAAACCTAAACACAAATTCTTACAAGTTTTAGCAGAAAATCAGGCTTAAATTCCTCAAATGTGCATGTAACGAGGGTTAAATATTACTGCAATGGAGTTCAGTAATATCAATCGGCTGGAAAAACACATAGAAACACAAGTCACCTAAACAGAAACTTTAAGAACTTAAAATTGACTAAGTTCGAGAAATGCATGGAAATTTTTACTGAAATAAGAAATTGCAGTTAAATTTCTGCATACAGTCGGGTTAATACGTACAGTTGTTATTGAAATATGAAAATCAACAGTAATGAGAAGTTAAAGCAGCACAATCTGCACAAAAGCTGACTTTAACGCAAATTCTTACAAGTTTTGGCTGAAAATTGTAGGTGAAATTTGAAAGAAAGTCGTAGTATCAGGTTTAAATAATGTGTTGATAGTTGCCTACAACGTACATATGCAATATGAAAGGCCTGAGGCCAGTGATCTTTGAAAAAATAACCTTAACATTAAATCTTACAATATTGGACATGCCGGATGCCGACATTTACGCCTGAGGTCATCATATAAGCTCACCACTTGTAATAGAAGTAGGTGAGCTAATAAAAATACATCAGATCAAAAAATAAAATAGGAGGTGCAAAATGGCATTATGTAATGAAGAATCACTGAAATTGTAATTGAAGTACATTCATTGGTTAAAGAGGAGTTGCGGAAAAACATTCATTCAAGAAAGTGACTATAAGTCCCAACAAAAAAACATCACATCAACAACTAAAATAAGCCTTAATGTTACTAGTAACAAGTATGAGAAAGTATTAAATAAAAAAAAAAAAGTTAAAAAATTTTTTTTTAAAGAAAGTGAATATAAGTCCCAAAAATCCCCCTCAAATTCCTCAAACATGCATGTAATGAGGGCACAACGTTAACGCAATGTAGTTCAGTAACCCATGTGTACAATATCAATTGCCTGGAAAGACACATAGAAACAGAACTCACATTAACACAAACTTTTAGAACTTAAAATTGAGTAAGTCAGAGAAAAACGTGAACATTGTGACTGAAAAACAGAAAAGAAATCAGTTAAATTTCTGCATACAGTAGGGTTAATACCTAAAGTAGTTATTGAAATGAGAAAATAAACAGTAATGAGAGGTGAAGGCACCACAATCTGCACAAAAGCTGACTTTAACGCAAATTCTTACAACACCTAAATGCTAATTCTTACAAGTTTTGGCAGAAAATCAGCCTCAAATTCCTCAAATATGCATGTAATGAGGGTTAAATATTACTGCAATGGAGTTCAGTAACCCAAGTGTAGAATATTAATCGCCTGGAAAGACACATAGAAACACAACTCACCTAAACACAAAGTTTACAAAGTTTTACAATTTAAAATTTACTAAGTCTGAGAAAAACATGAAAATTTTGACTGAAAAAAAAAGAAAATTTCCGTTAAATTTCTGCATATAGTTGGGTTAATACCTACAGATGTTATTGAAATATGAAAATCAACAGTAATGAGAAGTTAAAGCAGCACAATCTGCACAAAAGCTGACTTTAACGCAAATTCTTACAACACCTAAACGCAAATTCTTACAAGTTTTGGCAGAAAATTTTAGGTGAAATTTGGAAAAAAATCGTAGTTACAGGGTTAAATACTGTTCTGATAGTCCCCTACAACCTACATATGCAATATCAAAGGCCTGAGCCCACTGATCTTTTGAGAAATTAACCTTAACATTAAATCTTACAATATTGGACATGCCAGACGCCGACGCTGACGCCCGAGGTCATGACAATAGGCCACCACTTCTAATAGAAGTAGGTGAGCTAAAAATGAAAAAATCTGATGTTTCAGAAAAATAATTTGTACTGTTGGCTTCAACTTGTGTTAGGTAAAGGATTAAAGATGCAGTACATAAAGCAATGTTGGGCTGTAGGAGTCAATTTTCTTTTTTGCATGTAATAACTCCCAATCCTTCAAAATGCATTTTGGGAATAATTGCCTAAGTGACGTGTACATGCATGCGTGCATGTGTGCATGCATGCATGCGTGTGTGCATGCATGCATGCATGCATGTGTGCGTGCGTGCGTGCGTGCGTGCGTGTGTGTGTTTGTTTGAGGTTAAAAAATCGCACTGGCACAGACATTTCCTACTGAAACGTTTTTTTTTTTCTTTTAATATGCCACTGAAAAATTGTTTTCATTTACTGAACCCTGATGGGTTTCAAACATGACAAAAAATTACATAAAATTGATTTAAACTAAGTGATGAGCTTAGGAACTTGTTAAACTGACTGGCAATAATTGATGTTATTCATTGATGGGCTCTAATTTAGTCCTTACAAGGATGTTAACGCAAGCTTTTGTTTTTCTTATAGGTGATGACAGGTCGAAAATTCAAAGGTTCATTTAATTTAGCATTGGTAAAATTGAATTCATCTTTAAACATTTTTAACATAAATATGGCCTGTAGACTGTGCTAAAGGTTTTCGGGCTTCAGGCCTTTGTAGCCATGACGGTAGACCGACTGCAAGTAAAAGGGAACGTCCTCATCTCGACATTATACTGAGTCATTCTACTAAGTTACAATGAAATCCCTTCACAAATACGATCTATAGTTTGTACTAAAGTTTTTCGGGTTTTGGGCTCGGGAAGCCATCATGGTTGAATGATCGCGACCAAAAGTGGGCGTTGTCATCTGGGCATAATCTGGAGTGATCCTACGAAGTTACAATGAAACCCCTTCATATATATGACCTGTAGACTGTGCTCAAGGTATTGGGGCTTCAGGCCCCTGAAGCAATCACAGTTGACCAAACATGACCAAAAGGGAATGTAATCTTCTAGGCATTATATGGAGTCAACCTAACAAGTTACAATGAAATCCTTCCATAAATATGACTATACATTATGCTAAAGGCTTTTGGGCTTGGGCAGCCATCAAGGCGGAACGATCGTGACCAAAAGGGGACGTTCTCATCTAGACATTATATGAAGTCATCCTACCAAGGTACAATGAAATCCCTTCATAAATATGATCTGCAGACCGTGCTAAAGTTTTTGGGCTTCGGGCCCCTGCAGCCGTCACACTTTCCCAATCGTGACCAAAAGGGGTTTTGGGCCAGGGCAGCCATCAAGGCTAAATGATCGTGACCAAAAGGGGATGTTTGCATGTAGACATTATTTGGAGTCATCCAACCAAGTTACATTGAAATCCCTTCATAAATGTGACCTCTGGATCGTGATTAAGGTTTTCAGGCTTCGGGCCCCTATAGCCATCACAGTTGCCCAATTGCGTCCAAAAAGAGTCGTTTTCTTCTAGGCATTATATGAAGTCAACCTACCAAGTTACAATGAAATCCCTTCATAAATATGACCAGTAGACTGTGCTATAGGTTTTCAGGCTTTGGGCTCGGGCAGCCATCATGGTTGAATGATCGCAACCAAAAGGGGACATTCTCATCTGGACATCATCTGGAGTGATCCTATGAAGTTACAATGAAATCCCTTTATAAATACGACCTGTAGACTGTGCTCAAGGTTTTTGGGCTCCGGGCCCCTGTAGCAGTCATAGTTGACCAATCATGACCAAAAGGGGAGGTCATCATCTAGGCATTATATGGACTGAACCTAACAAGTTACAATGAAATCCTTCCATAAATACGACCTATAGACTATGCTAAAGGCTTTTGGGCTTGGGCAGCCATCAAGGCGGAACGATCGTGACCAAAAGGGGACGTTCTCATCTAGACATTATATGAAGTCATCCTACCAAGGTACAATGAAATCCCTTCATAAATATGATCTGCAGACCGTGCTAAAGTTTTTGGGCTTCGGGCCCCTGCAGCCGTCACACTTTCCCAATCGTGACCAAGAGGGGCTGTTCTCATCTAGACATTATATAAAGTCAACCTACCAAGTTACAATGAAATCCCTTCATAAATATGGCCTTTAGACTGTGCTAATGGTTCTCTGACTTCTGGCTCTTGCAGGCAAAATGGTTGAATGATCGCAACCAAAAGGGCACATTCTCATCTGGGCATCATCTGGAGTGATCCTACAGAGTTACAATGAAATCCCTTCATAAATATGACCTGCAGACTGTGCTCAAGGTTTTCGGGCTTTGGGCCCCTGTAGCCATCACAGTTCACCAATCACGACCAAAAGGGGAGGTCATCATCTAGGCATTATATGGATTGAACCTAACAAGTTACAATGAAATCCTTCCATAAATACGACCTACAGACTATGCTAAAGGTTTTTGGGCTTGGGCAGCCATCAAGGCTGAATAATCTCGACCAAAAGGGGACGTTCTCATCTAGACATTATTTGGAGTAATCCCACCAAGCCACAATGAAATCCCTTCATAATTATGGCCTGTAGACTATTCTAAAGGTTTTCAGGCTTCAGGCCTCTGTTGCCATCACAGTTGCCCAAAAGGGGACGTTCTCATCTAGACATTATATGAAGTCAACCTACCAAGTTACAATAAAATCTCTTCATAAATATGACCTGTAGACTGTGCTAAAGGTTTTTGAGCTTCTGGCTCGGGCAGCCATCATGGTTAAATGATCGCAACCAAAAGGGGATTTTCTCATCTGGGCATCATGTGGAGTGATCCTACGAAGTTACAATGAAATCCCTTCATAAATATGACCTGCAGACTGTGCTCAAGGTTTTCGGGCTTTGGGCCCCTGTAGCCGTCACAGATGACCAATCACGACCAAAAGAGGATGTCATCATTTAGTCATTATATGGAGTCAACCTACCAAGTTACAATAAAATCCTTCCATAAATATGACCTTTTGACTATGCTAAAGGTTTTTGGGCACGGGCAGCCATCAAGGCTGAATGATCGCGATCAAAATGGGACGTTCTCATCCAAACATTATTTGGAGTCATCCGACCAAGTTACAATGAAATCCCTTCATAAATATGACCTGTAGACTGTGCTAAAGGTTTTTGGGTTTCGGGCCCCTGTAGCCGTCACAGTTGCCTAATCACATCCAAAAGGGGACTTTCTCATCTAGACATTATATGAAATAAACCTATCAAGTTACAATGAAATCCCTCCATAAATATGACCTGTAGACTGTGCTAAAGGTTTTCGGGTTTTGGGCTCGGGCAGTCATCATGGTTGACAGATCACGCCCAAATGGGGAAATTCTCATCTAGACATCATACGGAGTCATCTTACCAAGTTACAATGAAATCCCTCGGTATTAAACATGACCTGCAGACTGTGCTATAAGTTTTTGGGTTTCGGGCTTGGGCAGCTATCACGGTTGACAGATCAGGCCCAAAAGGGAATGTTCTCATCTAGGCATTATACAGAGGCATCCTACCAAGTTACAATGAAATCCCTTCAGAAATACAACCTGTAGACTGGGCTAATGGTTTTCGGGTTGACCAATCCCAACCAAAAAGGGACATTCTCATGTAGACATGACCTAAAACCTGCATATGAAATTTCGTGACGATCAGACAAGAACTACGGGGTGTAGCCTGGACTTGAAGGTTGAATAAAAAACTTTAACCACAAACTTTAACCAAAACTCTAAATG
This sequence comes from Pictodentalium vernedei, assembly GCA_031216915.1. Taxonomy (NCBI): domain Eukaryota; kingdom Metazoa; phylum Mollusca; class Scaphopoda; order Dentaliida; family Dentaliidae; genus Pictodentalium; species Pictodentalium vernedei. The sequence continues at coordinate 242,016,405 of CM062291.1, forward strand.
TCAACTAAATAGGGAAAAAAAACAAAAACACTTGAACCTTCAGTAAATAACTTTAACCACAAACTTTAACCAAAACTTTAAATGTTAACAGACGGACAGACGGACGGATGGACAAAAGTCATGACTATAGCCCTCATGGTAAACAGTCGGGCTAAAAAGGGTTAAATATTTCCCAAATAACATGAAATATAAAAAAAAAAAAAAAAATGAGAATGATACAATCAATAGTAATATCAATTTAAAACAAAAAAAAACCCAAAAAACTTTAAGGTTTGACTAAAAAACTTTAACCAAAACTCCAAATGTTAACAGACAGACAGAAGAAAGTCATGACCAAACAGAAAAAAAAACCAACTTGAACCTTCAGTAAAAAACTTTAACCACAAACTTTAATCAAAACTCTAAATGTTAACAGATGGACAGACGGACGAAAGTCATGACTATAGCCCTGACTGTAAACAGTCGAGCTAAAAATGGTAGTGACACTGTTGCTTACCTTGACTTCAAACTGCATTTATGAGAATATAATGTCCCAAATTACCTAACTTATGTTTCATTAAGTAAACTGTCATATTATTGAGATTTTTGTTTTCTATCACCAGAAGAAAACAATCTATGAGCCACGGCAGCCATTCTAGACAGATGAACATAATGGAAATATGACATTCTCATTTACTCATCAAACAAAGTTATCATATTAAGTTTCAAGAAAATTGCTGCATGAATGACCTGTAGCCTGTATTGAAGAAATCAAAGATGACTGATATGATGGCAATTGTTGTAGACCAACAGTGACCATATTCAAACATTCTTATCTAGGCATGACCATGAACATGCATATGAAATTTGGGTGATGATCGCAAAAGAACTACGAGCTGTAGCCAGATGCTGAACAAACTGCTTACAGACAACAAACTTGACTCACAGACATCCACGTGTTCCATGGGAATACCTTACCTTGACTTTGTCGCTCAGCTAAACATTTTCAAGGGGGTGCAGTGAAGTTGCAGTAAACAGTTCTCGTCAGATCACCGAAGTTATGCAACATCGAGTCCAGTTAGTCCGTGGATGGGTGACCGTCTGAGCAATCGATTTGGACTCCCACATTATGTCCTTGGGCAAGGCACTTAACCCTGATTGTCCACATGGGGGCACGATGACGCCATGTACTAAAGTGTACTGCACGTCGATGGTGGGCATGTCTTCAACCAATCTAAACCTGCCTGTGATGCAGTGCGGAGTAACGATGTTGGGGAGCTGGCAGCTGCTCACCGTTGCTCGGTTGTTCTGTCTGGATACTCTGGCTTCCTCTGTCCTTAAAACTGTCACCAACACGATGTGACCTTGGCTGTTAAAGTGTCATTAAACCTTAATAAATAATAAATAAACATTTTCAATTTTAGCCTCAAAAACAGAGCTTATGACCCCCCTCATTGGAACAAGGTCAACAAGCTCATTCAGATGAGGAGTCATAAACTAGGTTATGACAAAAAATGAAACAATAATAAAATTTGAATGGAGATTTTTGTCAATAGCAATGGCCAGTTTGGTCCGATATGTTAGGCAAGAGGAGAATAAACCATGTGTGTATGTATTTAAACCCACAGTCTTGAACTAGGAAAGTGAAGTAGTTCATCATGCAGATGATGTTACATATTCAAGTTACAAGACTTTTTGGACAAGTGGATTTGTGAAGGCACAAATTTTATAAATAAAAACTTGTATGTGAACATGCAGTCCTCTATTATTCAGCTTTACCACAATAACAATACTTTATGCTACATTTATGAGATTAATGAAATAATTGCCCAACTAATGTTGCACTTTTATAAATTGTGTCATAAGTATTGTGTTTTTGTTATCTATGAGAAAAAAAAAATTCAGAAGAAAAATTAGGAGCCACATTGGCCATTCTATACAGAAAATGTGACAGAAATATGACATTTTACAGTGTCATAAGGACAGAATTGAGTTGTGGGGGCAAGACCAAGATCCAACAATAACTGTGGTCTAGATTTATTGGGAAATTTCAAAAATGCATAAATCTGCTGTCTGCTTCTATGTCCCCAGAAGATAAGTAACTAGAGGGGGTATCAGTACCCCGTGGCTCACCAACAGGTGGCCAATGTAAAGGGGTGGCTGGAGTAAAAAAAAAAGTTCAAAACCTGCACACAAAAGTCCAAAATTAAAGAAAATAAGCAGCTAAAGGGTTAAATAATATAATAATAACCCCTAAGAAACATGCTAACATAAAATAGGAACCATGGCAATATGCTACAAGGTAAGTCTCACTTTGAAAAAAAGAAAGACAAACCTCAAAACCTGCACATAAAAGTAAAAAAAAAAAGTATCACATTTGTTTCAATGAATCTATTGAAATTGTTTTTTTTTTTATCACAACCTGTACATAAAAGTAAGAAGCTGTAAGCCTAAGTCCAAAAGCTGTACATAAAAGTCCAAAATTGAAGTAATTCAGCAGGAAAAGGGTTAAATAATACAAACATAGCCCTAAGATGCATGTTTACATACAACAGAAAGCATGGCCATATGCTGCAAGGTAAATCTCCACTTGGAAGAAAGGGAAAAAAAACATCAAAACCTGCACGCAAACATCAAAATAAGTCTAAAATTTGATTCAAAGGGTTAAAATTAAGACAAAATACCCTGGAAAGGAGTTAAATGTTACAGTGAACCACCATAGCAATATGCAGAAACTCTACACTTGGAAGAAAGGAAAAAAAAAAAAAAACCATGAAAACCTGCACGCAAACGGCAAAATAAGTGTAATCAATTCAAAGGGTTAAAAAAAAATTTAAAAATGCACTGGAAAGATATCAATGTTATAATGCAGTGAGGTCAACCTCACTTGAAATTGTTTTTTTTTTATCACAACCTGTACATAAAAGTAAGAAGCTGTAAGCCTAAGTCCAAAAGCTGTACATAAAAGTCCAAAATTGAAGTAATTCAGCAGGAAAAGGGTTAAATAATACAAACATAGCCCTAAGATGCATGTATACATACAATAGAAAGCATGGACATATGCTGCAAGGTAAATCTCCACTTGAAAGAAAGGAAAAAAAAAACATCAAAACCTGCACGCAAACATCAAAATAAGGCTAAAATTTGATTCAAAGGGTTAAAATGAAGACAAAATACCCTGGAAAAGAGTTAAATGTTATAGTGAACCACCATAGCAATATGCAGAAACTGTACACTTGGAAGAAAGGAAAAAAAAAAAAACCCATGAAAACCTGCACGCAAACGTCAAAATAAGTCTAAAAATCTATTGAAGGGGTTAAAAAATTTTTAAAAATGCACTAGAAAGATATCAGTGTTATAATAACCACCACTGCAATATGCAGTGAGGTCAACCTCACTTGAAATTGTTTTTTTTATCACAACCTGTACATAAAAGTAAGAAGCTGTAAGCCTAAGTCCAAAAGCTGTACATAAAAGTCCAAAATTGAAGTAATTCAGCAGGAAAAGGGTTAAATAATACAAACATAGCCCTAAGATGCATGTTTACATACAATAGAAAGCATGGACATATGCTGCAAGGTATATCTCCACTTGAAAGAAAGGAAGAAAAAAACATCAAAACCTGCACGCAAACATCAAAATAAGTCTAAAATTTGATTCAAAGGGTTAAAATTACGTCAAAATACCCTGGAAAAGAGTCAAATGTTATAGTGAACCACTATAGCAATATGCTGAAACTAAAAAAAAATTTGCAAAGCCAAAAAATCAAAACCTGTACACAAAAGTTCAAAATATTTGAGAGCGGACGCCGACGCCGACGCTGACGCCGACGCCGACATGAGGGCTATGCCATAGGCTCACACAACTAACGTTGGTGAGCCAATAAATATTGATCTCAAATGCTCGTAATGATTCCCCTGAATGCTTGCATCTCCCACAAAAGACATAAAAAGTCCCTACACAACCTTGGGACATACCAGAGAGAGACAAACTCTTGCATTTAAGGGTGCAGATCAACTTTACACTAGTTTGGACAGTTATTTCTTTACCAAACACAACTAGTGGTCGTCAATGGTACGAAAACATCTTGAATAACTAAAACATTTCCTTTTTTTGCCACCAAAATATAGCTATGACCTTTCATTGGAAAAAGCTCAAGGGGGTATAAACGATGCTTTGGAGTCCAAAACTGAAGTGATAGTAAGATCTGTAGGATGATTTCTGTAAACAGCACTGGCTGGATATGGCACTACAATTTACATGTATGTAAAGGACTCAATAAGTCACAATTTAGATTATGATCATCATAATTTGTGTATCATTATAAGTTATCTCCGCCAACAAGTATGGTATATGGAGATTTAATACCTGGATGTCGGTTTTTAAACACTGAGCCGCAGGCGAGTTGTTTAAATGAGACATCCAGGTATTAAATCTCCATATACCATACATGTTGGTAGAGATAACGTTTTTGACCAATTTCGAACACAATACAAACATAGTGGAAACAAATTTGTGGACGCATTTCTCATGCTGCAATCAGTTGGACCAACTTCATGAATAATTGTTTTGTTTTTACAAAACCAGAAGACAACAGATAGAGTTACATCCCTTGGGTAATTAAGGAAACAAGTAAACAGTATTTTGTTGACATATTGTCCCTTGAGTTCCAATTTGTTCTATGTGCCCACATGCACATAGAACTCATTGGAACTCAGGGGATGATATTTGCTCTTATTTTATTTTTCTCAAGTTGTTTGATTTAATTATTCGACTATTTAATTTATGATGGCAAAATATGATCAAACTGTCGGAAATCTGAAAATATTTGTGACTATTTTCAGTTACTGGGGTTAAATTTTTATATCAAGGCGAGCTGAAGCGAAAACTTTCATTTAAATCATATACCCCTGATGTTTCGCATGCACTTATACCCTGGATGTTGCACGCTTTCATATACCTTGGATGTTGGGAGCACCCTTTGCCATGGCTATTTGTCCAAGGCATTCTGACAAATCAAGACAGAATTCATCAGGATATAGGGATAATGTTACATGAACAAGCTATGTATTGTACAATTTGATTACTCTGGACAGCAAGTCCACACCTCCCTTATTTTGTTAAAGGCATATGCAGTCTCATTAACCCTTTACCAAACACAGACGATATCAAAATTTATTATTTTAAATATAATTTTTTCACATTTTTAAAAAAAAATTCAACAAAACCATATCATGTGACCCCTCATTGGAACGGAACGAGGGGTCACATGATATGGTTTTGCTGAAATTATTTGAAAAATAATATTTTTTCACCTGCTGAATTTGCATATTACGCGGGAGGATGCAGCCGATTCATTGGGTAAAGGGTTAAACAAGTCTGATTTGATGACTGAATAAGATATGAAAATAAAATCTACTATGTTATGTTTGGCTAGCTGCTGGGTTATTTCTTGATAAGAATGAATGAATATGTGAAGTGAAAATAGCCTCTAGGTAATATATACAATATCTGACATGACTTTTGAAAGGATGTCAACAAACTATTTATTGAAAGCACTGGAAAAAGACCAGAATTTTCCAGTTTTTTGTGCTCTAGCTTGTTAAGCAAGGATCACTGAATTAGGAGATAATAACTAAAACATTTACTCATTTTATTATTGTTTATGGTCACTTTCATGATTATGGCTGATATTGTCTAATATTCATGGGTTATGAAAACAGAGGAGCAAAACAGAAAGTTTACACCAGAGAAGCAGAATGTACCGTGATTAGTAAATGTGAGTCTGTGTGTGCAATTGTGAAGTCATGAGAATCAAATACTCTTAGAAAGAGATTATATTAAGAAACTTATTTGGGAGTGTGGTGGATCCCTTCTTGAAGTGCACTGGACTTCAGCAGGCTGAAAGGTCAATGGATTGATCCTGACCTGTGCCATCTGTCTTGTATTCTTGGGCAAAGACACTTAATCATCACCACACAAGAGGGAGCATGGGGTTGGGCGGGGGGGGGGGGGGGGGGGGGGGGGGGAGGGGGGGGGGGGGGGGCCTTCAATCAATCTTAACCCTGGGTGTAGGGAGACGATGTACGTTGGAGAGTCTGGCCTGAAAGTTACTCGCCTTTGCTTGGTGGTTATCTCCATGAACTCTGACTTCATCCATCTGTAAAACAGTCCAGCACGATTTGGCTGTTGAAAGGTTTCTTAACTTTGGTGGATAACCCCACTGAATATGCCCTGCACTTTGAATCTTAAATTGGTTTCAATGTACTTGGTTGGTTTTGAGATAGCATGGCATATGATAAGCAAGATAGAAGTACAGACTACTTAATTCTATAACAGTTTTAGGAAAGCAACTACTGTGGCTTAACTTGACTGTGCGTAGTGTTTGATAAAATGGATAATGTTCAATGTTTATGAAAGGATTATAAAAATCCTTTCATAAATATAACTCGTAAACTTTGCTAAAGGAATGTAGGTCACACGATGATTCGGTGGTCATGGTTGACTGATCATGGCCAAAATAAGAAAGTCTCATCTAGATATCATACCAAGTTATCCTATCAAGTTACAATGAAGTCACTTCATAAAAACAACCTGTAGACAGTGCTAAAGGAGTCTAGGCCACGTGACAGGCAACGATAACAGCTGACCAAAATAGGACCGTCTCATCTAGACATCATACCGAGTTATCAATCCAAGTTACAATGAAATCGCTTCATAAATATGAACTGCAGGCTGTGCTAAACAAATTTAGGTCACGGGCCTGTGCGGCTAACACGGCTGACCGATCATGGCCAAAACAGGACATTCTCATATAGACATTATACTGAGTCATTCTACAAATTTGCAATGAAATTCCTTCATAAATGCAAGCTGCAGACTGTGAATCTAGGTAATGTGCCCTTGCAGCCATCACGATTGACTGATCCTGACCAAAATAGTCATTCTATCAAGTTACAATGAAATCCCTTCATAAATACGACCTGAAGACTGTGATAAAGGTTTTCAGGTTTCGGGCTCGCGTAGCCATCACAGTTGACCAATCGCAACCAAAAAGGGGACGTTCTCATCTAGACATGAACTTGAACCTGCATATGAAATTTTGTGATGATCGCACAAGAACTATGGAGTGTAGCCTGTGCTAAAGAAAATGTGAACAGACTGACAGACTGCCACACGCATGATGGCAATAGCTTATGTTGACTTTGTCAAGTTAAGTGAAAAATGTGAATTACAGAGTTTTTAAATGCACCCTCAATTCCACCCCACCTTCCCAATAACTCTGGTGACCGTGACCAATATATTCAGTTTTGAGTTTTAAAGGCAACATGGTGTACATAATTAGACTTAATCTGCAATGTTTTTCTTTAATATGCCTACAAGTCTTGGCTCCTCTTCAAACTGTTAAATTCTAAGAAAACAATTACAGGGTATTGAATGACAAGCTTAATCAAGCACTATGACATTTAATGGGGTTGTACAAGATCTCTATGATGTGTGTGGGTGTATGTGCATATGTGTCGGTGGAATATCATTATCAGTGTCATGCAGTACTGTAATAAGAAAAAGTAGACTCTTTCGTAATTATACATTACAATCCGATCGCAACACACTAATACAAGTCAAGATTTTGGAAATTTTTGCGAATTTCTTTTTTTTTGACAGTTGCTGTTCTACAGTGTTGCAGGAAGGATTGTGGACACAGAATTTTGACTGGATTGTGACCAGGTTATGGTTTGGTCAAAATTCTTTAGTTGCTTTTGTAATCACTGTACTGCAATATGGTGGGGTGGGGTGGGGTGGGGGGTGGGGGTAGTGGGCAGGGGCCTGAGATTTATACTCTTACTCTTTCCTCATAGTAGGAGAAATATAAACAAGAGGCCCCAAGGAGCCTTAATCGCTCACCGGCCAAAGTGGTTCAAAGAAGTATTTGGAGTCACATTCAGTTAGACATGGTTCATCAACACTACAAAGGAATGAAGTCATGAGAGACAAATTTTATGGAACTGGGGACATGGCTTGAACAAACTTGAATCTTACGCTCCTGAGGATGCTGCATACCAAATATCAAAAGCATTCATCTGCTGGATCTGAAGAAGAAGATTTTAAAAGAAAATTCCTCATTTCGAACTAAGTTACAATTCAAGCTCCCACAGTGAGCCCAAATATGGACCTAGGGATATGGCTTGAACAAACTTGAATCTAACCCCCCTAAGGATGCTGCGTACTAGGGACTTGGATTTAACAAACTTGAATCTCACCCCCCTAAGGATGTTGCACACCAAATATCAAAACATTCCGAAATGCTGGATCTGAAGAAGAAGATTTTTAAAGAAAATTCCTCATTTTGAACTAAGTTATCATTCGGGCTCCCACAGTGAGCCCAAATATGGACCTAGGGACATGGTTTGAACAAACTTGAATCTCACCACCACCCCCCTCCCTCCCCCCCCCCCCCCCCCAAGGATGCTGCATACCACATACCAAATATGGACCTAGGGATATGGCTTGAACAAACTTGAATCTAACCCCCCTAAGGATGCTGCGTACCAGGGACTTGGCTTTAACAAACTTGAATCGCACCCCCCTAAGGATGTTGCACACCAAATATCAAAACATTCCGAATGCTGGATCTGAAGAAGAAGATTTTAAAAGAAAATTCCTCATTTCGAACTAAGTTACAATTCAAGCTCCCACAGTGAGCCCAAATATGGACCTAGGGATATGGCTTGAACAAACTTGAATCTAACCCCCCTAAGGATGCTGCGTACCAGGGACTTGGCTTTAACAAACTTGAATCTCACCCCCTAAGGATGTTGCACACCAAATATCAAAACATTCCGACTGTTGGATCTGAAGAAGAAGATTTTTAAAGAAAATTCCTCATTTTGAACTAAGTTATAATTCGGGCTACCACAGTGAGCCCAAATATGAACCCAAGGTCGTGGCTTGAACAAACTTGAATCTCACCCCCCTAAGCATTCTGCATACCCAATATCAAAAGATTGTGCCTGCTGGATCTTGAGAAGAATATTTTTAAAGAAATTTGCCTGAAATGCATTAAGTTCAAATTTGGAGCCCAAATATGAACCCAGGGGGCCGATTTGAACAAACTTGAATCAGATCTACCCCACAATGTTGCATACCAAATATCAAAAGATTCTGCCTGCTGGATCTGGAGAAGACGATTTTTTCAAGAAATTTGCCTGAAATGCACTAAGTTCGAATTCGAGCTTCTATAGTGAGCCCAAATATGAATCCAAGGGGCCGATTTGAAGAAATTTGAATCAGACCCACCCCACAATGCTGCATACCAAATATCAAAAGATTCTGCCTGCTGGATCTTGAGGAGAAGATTTTTAAAGAAATTTGCCTGAAATGCACGAAGTTCGAATTTGGACTTCTATACTGAGCCCAAATGTGACTCCTGGGGACCAATTTGAACAAACTTGAATCAGATCCACCCCACAATGTTGCATACCAAATATCAAAAGATTCTGCCTGCTGGATCTGGAGAAAAAGATTTTTTAAGAAATTTGCCTTAAATGCACTAAGTTCGAATTTGGGCTTCTATAGTGAGCCCAAATATGAATCCAGGGGGCCGATTTGAACAAACTTGAATCAGATCCACCCCATAATGCTGTATACCAAATATCAAACGATTCTGCCCACTTGTGCGGGAGAAGAAGATTTTTTAGTAATTTCTCTAATATACATAGGGTGCTATCGGAGTTATGCCCCCTATGGAGCCCCAAGTGGGTATGTCCATTTCATTTGAACAAACTTGAATTGACATATGGTAATGAACATACCAAAATTCGAGCAAATCGACCTAGCAGTTTCAGAGGAGAAGTCGTTTCAAAAATGTTCACGATGCTGGACAGACGATGACGACGGACGACGCCAGACGACAAGTGATAAGTTTAGCTCCCTTCAGTGAGCTAAAAAAACCAATAGTTCTTGCACAATGCAAAACAGTACACACTGAATATAGTATATGAAGAATGGGTAGCACTAAAACACCCTTGGAGTGAACAATTACATCCTTAAAATAAAGTCTTAAATTCATGTTTGTTGATCACATTAGTCTCTGTACATGCACTTGTATAAACAGAAATACAAGGCAAAAAATATTCCCTCAAAAGGTGATAAAAGCCTTGCCTGGTGGACTGCTAAATAATTTTGGGTTGTCAAAATTTGTTCGTATGTCTTTGCCCTGTAGCATTTTATGGGAGAATGCCTACAGACACTCTCTTATAAAGAGTAACAAAGCAAATCTAAACAGGTCAAATAATTTCACCTCAAACATTACATGAAGCTCATCCACTGAATATGAAGTCTTTAACTCTCTACACACTGATGTGAAAATACCGAAATTTCAGGAAGCAATTGTTTTCTATCATGCAACAAGGAATTCAATGCATTCAACCTTATTTGACAGAGCTCTGAGAGTTAGATAAGATTACCTGTATTTGATGAAATGTCAAGTTTGGTTTCAATCGGGACCAATAACATTTTAAGTTGGGTTTCAATAGCGAATGTTTTTTTTTAATAATTCAGAGAGCCGAAACCAGCTTTGACCAATAAAATTTTAATTTCACGGTCATTGTGACCTTGAACTTTGGCATAATGACCTAAACAAGAGGCCCCACGGGGCCTGAAGCGCTCATCTTGAACAGAACACAATATAAAGAATGAGTCTACATTAAGCTATCCATCTCCATAGGATACACTGTCAATCCTTGAGTCTCTCAGGAGTGACGAAAATAATCCGGGCATCATGCCTTTTCTTCAGTTGATCATAATGTAAAATGCAGAGCTCCCCTATGAAGCCCCTTGATACAACCTATGTGGATTAATCTTAAGTTACACACCTCTAGAGGGTACTGAATACAAAATTTTTAATTCTTCAGCAAAATGGCTAAGTCCAGGCTCCCATAGGGAGCCCAAATATTAACCCAGGATCTCTATTTGTACACAGTTGAATCGTACTTCCCTAGAGATGTTGAGTACCAAATATGAACACATTCTAACTGTTGGATCTGAAGAAGAAAAATTTTAAAGAAATTTCTTCATATTGCACTAAGTTAAAATTTGGGCTACCATAGCGAGCCCAAATATTAATCTATGGATCCGATTTGAACAAACTTGAAGCTGACCCCCCTAGAGATGTTGTATACCAAATATGAAAGCATTCTGACTAGTGGATCTGAAGATTTTTGAAGAAATTCCCTCATATTGTACTAAGTTAAATTTCAGGTTCCTATATGGAGCCCAAATATTAACCCAGGCACAAGAATTGAACAAACTGGAATCTGATCCCCCTACAGATGTTGAATACCAAATATGAAAGCATTCCGACTGGTGGATCTGAAGAAGATTTTTTAAAAAATTTCCTCATATCACACTAAGTAAAAATTTGGGCTACCATAGTGAGCCCAAATATATACCTAGGGATCTGATTTGAACAAACTTGAATCTGACCCCCCTAGAGATGTTGCATACCAAATATGAAAGCATTCTGACTGGTGGATCTGAAGAAAAAGATTTTTTAAAATTATCCCTCATATTGAACAAAGTTAAAATTTGGGCTTCCGTAGGAAGCCCAAATATTAACCTAGGGACTTGGTTTGAAGAATCTTGAATCTAACCCTCATAACAATGATGTATATCAAACATTAAAAGATTCTGAATGGTGGTTCTGAAGAAGATTTTTAAAAAATATTCCCCATATTACCCAATGTAAAATATTTGGGCTCCTGTATTGAGCCCAAATATGAAACAATGGGCTTTATTTTAACAAACTTGTATCTGACCCCCTTATGAATGCTGTATACCGAATATCAAAAGATTCTGATGATTGGTTCTGGAGAACAGATTTTTAAAATTTTTTGCAAATATGCTGACTCCGCATTTTTTCAATGCCCATTACAGAACACCCTAACATAACCGATGGCAATTTTTTTTTTACCACTCAATTCTATTGGTCCTAAGGATTCTTCATATCAAATAACAGCTCTCTGTTCCGTGTGGTTTGGGAAGTATGGGCGTTTGAAAATATTTCTATTTTTAGCTCCCAGGGTTCCCATGGGGATGCATGAATTTTTTTTTTGCATGGGTCAAGTACTTATGACCTAATAATACCACCTACCAAATTTGGTTCAAACCAGACCATCGGTTCAGAAAATAGAAATTTTGGGCGGAGCCAAAAATCTTACCCTTCCCATTACAAAGCTAAATATTGCTTCACGAACTTCATTTTAACAAATTTGATTCTACACCTCAAAAGGAAGCTCCATAGCAAATATCAAGTCATGTACAAACTTGTTCATGATAAGAAGATTTTAAAAATTTTTTGGAGCTTTTTCCCCCACTCCCTCCCTATGGGGCTGGGATGTTGAGTTGAACAAAAATGCAATGCCCCTTTGGGACCATCACTCACACAAACTTTCACTTGAATTGGCCCAGTGGCTTTGGAGGAGAAGACCAAAACATGGTGTTGATGGACGACAGACAACAGACGGAGAGTGATGAGATTAGCTCAGCTGAACTTTGTCAAGATGAGCTAAAAATACACTGGGTTCTTCCTCTCATTATGCCCAATTCACATGCCAAGTTTGGTTTTGATTAGGCAAACAACATTTTAATTAGAGAGCGAAAACCAACTCTGATCGAGAAAAGTTAAAATTCAAGGTCACTGTGACCTTTTCTTTTGACACAATAACCCAAAAATAAATATGGTTCTTCCTTTCATCATGCTCAACCCATAAGCCAAGCTAAGTATCAATCTAGCAAGCAAAATTTCAATGTGAGAAGCCAACTCAGGCAAATGTTTAAGTTCAAGGTCACTGTGACCTTGACCTTTGGTACAATGACCTCAAAATGAATAAATGGGGTTCTTCCTCTGATCATGCCTAACCCACATGCCAAGTTGGGTTTCAGTTGGCCAAGCAAAATTGCAGAGCGGACACCAGCACTGATAAAAATTGAAGTTCAAGGTCACTGTGACCTTGACCTTTGGCACAATGATCCCAAAATTAATAGCTTCTTCCTCTCATCTTGCCTTACCCACATGCCTAGTTTGGCTTCAGTCAACCAAGCATAACTTTAATTACAGAGTGGAAACCAACATTGATATAAATCAAAGTGCAAGGTCACTGTGACCTTGACCTTTGGCACAATGATCCCAAAATAAACAGGGTTCTTCCTCTCATCATGCCTAACCCACATGCCAAGTTTGGGTTCAGTCGGCCAAGCAAAATTTTAGTTAGAGAGTGGAAACCAACTCCATCTACAGATGGACAGACGGACAGAGTCAAGGTTATGTCCCCCTCGAAAAAATTTTTGGGGAAATAAAAAGCAGGTGGAGTTAAGCAGACAAGCATTTGTGATGGAAATTGTGCTATTACCAAGGGCCATAACCATGGAAAACTTTGTTGCATCGAAAATTTCTGACTACATTCCCATCTACACTTGATACTGATACTTCAGACCAAATTTCCTAAAAATAGGCCAATGAAATCGTCAGATGTGTACCCATACGCACAACTAGTAGAAAGCTATATGATGGAGGACCACCCTGGATGCCGACATTATGTACACCATACATGGTATGGGTACATATAAAAATGGATTGGAGGAGTGTCTAATTTGATGGATAAAGGGTTAACATCTCCGGATCAAATTATTAGATTTACATAAAAAACTATACACCACATCAATAACCTGTATACATATATAAAGTAACCTGATAATCGGATTAATATTTATTGAGTTATCGCATGCCAAAGAAATGGATTGGAGGAGTTCTCAATTTGAAGGATAAAGGGTTAATATCACAGGATCAAATTATCAGATCTATACCAAAAACTATACAGCTCGGCACATCAGTAACCTGAACACAAATATAAAGTAACTTGACAATCCAAGCAATATTTTTCAAGTTATCGACTACAAAAGGGATTGGTGGAATTTTCAATTTGAAGGATAAAGGGTTAATATCTCAGGATCAAACTAACAGATTTACACCAAACACTATACAGCTCGGCACATCAGTAACCTGAACACAAATATAAAGTAACTAGACAATCCAAGCAATATTTTTCAAGTTATCGAATGCCAAAGGGATTGGAGGAATTTTCAATTTGAAGGATAAAGGGTTAATATCTCAGGATCAAATTATCATATTTACACCAAAAACTATACAGCTCGGCACATCAGTAACCTGAACACAAATATAAAGTAACTAGACAATCCAAGCAATATTTTTCAAGTTATCGAATGCCAAAGGGATTGGAGGAATTTTCAATTTGATGGATAAAGGGCTAATATCTCAGGATCAAAATAACAGATTTACACCAAAAACTGTACAGCTCAGAACATCAGTAACCTGAAGATATATATAAAGTAACATGACAACTGGCTCGATATTTTTTTAGTTATCTCATGCCAAAGGGATTGGAAGAATTCTCAATTTGACGGATAAAGAGTTAATATCTCAGGATCAAATTATCAGATTTACACCAAAAGCTATACAGCTCGGCACATCAGTAACCTGAACACAAATATAAAGTAACTTGACAATCCAAGCAATATTTTTCAAGTTATCGAATGCCAAAGGGATTGGAGGAATTTTCAATTTGAAGGACAAAGGGTTAATATCTCAGGATCAAACTAACAGATTTAGACCAAAAACTATACAGCTCGGCAAATCAGTAACCTGAACACAAATATAAAGTAACTAGACAATCCAAGCAATATTTTTCAAGTTATTGAATGCCAAAGGGATTGGAGGAATTTTCAATTTGAAGGATAAAGGGTTAATATCTCAGGATCAAATTATCAGATTTACACCAAAAACTATACAACTCAGCACATCAGTAACCTGAAAACAAATATAAAGTAACTAGACAATCCAAGCAATATTTTTCAAGTTATCGAATGCCAAAGGGATTGGAGGAATTTTCAATTTGATGGATAAAAGGTTAATATTTCAGGATCAAAATAACAGATTTACACCAAAAACTATACAGCTCAGAACATCAGTAACCTGAAGATATATATAAAGTAACATGACAATTGGCTCGATATTTTTTGAGTTATCTCATGCCAAAGGGATTGGAAGAATTCTCAATTTGACGGATAAAGAGTTAATATCTCAGGATCAAATTATCAGATTTACACCAAAAGCTATACAGCTCGGCACATCAGTAACCTGAACACAAATATAAAGTAACTTGACAATCCAAGCAATATTTTTCAAGTTATCGAATGCCAAAGAAATGGATACGGATGCCGGATGGACAGATGGATGGACAGACAGACGCTCCAACATTTCGGGTTTTTGGGCTACCAAAAAAACATTTTGTATGTCCAAAACCTTATTTTACCCAGAACCCCACCCCCACCACCCTAGAACTTATATTTAACCCTAACCCCACCCCTCCACCCAAAAACAACACCCTAACCATACCCCACCCTGACCCTAAACCCTAAAAGCCCACCCCAGACCCTAACCCCCACCCACCCCCAGGAGCTAACCTCCCCAACCTTAAGCCCTACCCTGGGGCTACCCCTAACCCCCACCCCACCCCACCCCACCCCTGACCCAACCCCACCCTAGCCAAACCAATAGGATTAGGAGCTATTTTTCGGTTTAGGGGCTACTAAAACTAAACCCCCCCTGACCCCCCCCCCCCAGGACCTAACCCTCCCCAACCTTAAGCCCTACTCTGGGGCTGCCCTAACCCTAACCCCACCCCACTCCTAACCCTAACACTACCTTAATTTGGAGGTAGCCCCTAATAATAATATCCCCTAAACCCCCAATGTTGGCCCGGATGGACATACGGACAGATGGACAGACAAAGGATGGACGAACGACGGATGGCCACCCCGGATGCCGGCATTATGGGTACCATACAAAGTATGGGTGCACATAAAAATCCAATAAAAATGTGGGAGGTGTTAAACGGACAAGTCTTTGTGATAGAAATTTTGCTATTTCCAAGGTCCGTAACCACGCAAAATTCATCGCATTGAAAATCCTGACAACATGCACATCTACACTTGATACTGATACTTCAGACCAAGTTTCGTAAAAATCCACTGAAAATTGTAGGAGGAGCAAAGTGGACAAAGTTTGTGAAGGATGGACAGATGGATGGATGGATGGATGGATGGATGGATGGATGGATGGATGGATGGATGGATGGATGGATGGATGGAGGGATGGATGGACAGATGGACGAACACCATTTCAATATCCCCCTCCCAACTTCGTCGACGGGGGATAATTAACAGAAACTTACTTTCAGGAGTATAATTATATAGAAAGAATTTTTAAAAAGTCAGAAATCAATTTTAGTGTTAAGCATTTGAAGATTTTCAAACAGGAATCAGAAAAGAATTTTAATGAAATGAGAGATAAAATCTGTATACTGCATTTTAAGAGCTTCATATAGAAAGTAGAATGTATTTTAAGAAACTAAACTGATGCACTATAATAGATACGTTATATAACAATCAGAAATTCATTTAATGAAAATCTGTTTCCAGATTTTTAAAAAAAATTCACTTTGATTATTCTGTGCTAATAGTGTAGGAAATATAAATGACAAAGTTCTAGCACGACGCAAATTCCAGTACACATTAACCCTCACACACTAAAAAAAAATATAAAAATTTCACCTGCAAATGATTCCCCTAGTACAACTTGGAAGGAATTGAGGTCTTCCAACAAGATTGAAATGATTAAATTCCTGGCTGCATTATGGGAAAAAATTGCTGCTTGCAATTTTTTATATTTTGATATAGTGTATAGGGTAGTTTGTGAAGCGGGGATTAGCAAAACAAGAGGTGCAGGCATCAAGTTGTGGTGGCAATTGGAGAGTGTTGCATGTTCATAACCTGGTTATCAATCATATGCCAGATTGTCAAATCTGGAACCTTTGTTCAAGTTATAATGCTAAAAAGTTCAGAATTCGTCAAAATTAATTAAGTCCCATAACTCTCTAAGAAAAAATCGTGCTGGGCCAGTTTTTGAATCTGCTTGAAATATTATTGCAAAAGACCAGTACGGCAAATATTAGTCAAATTGGAGAACGTTTGTTCAAGTTATCGTACTAACAAGCTCAAAATTCATAACTAGAGGCTCTAAAGAGCCTGTAATTGCTCACCTGGAAGTACATATAAAAATGTGACTTCCCATAGGCTTTCCATGATAACTATGAGCTGCAATTGTGGCCATGTTTGCAACATTACATCAACATTACATGAGGATCATTGGTAGAAGGTGTCATCACCCTCAATCAAGTGAAGTTTCAAAACATTTGACTTTGTAGTGTTCAGAGGGGAAGATTTTTGCAAAATCCATCACTCAGAATCAGAGAATGTCTCTGGTGGCCACATTTTCCAACCAACGGGAACAAAAAGAGGATTGTTTGTAGAGAGCCTCCTATAGACCATAACTGCAAAGTTTGGTTCACGTCGGCTCAGTAGTTCCAGAGAAGAAGATGAAAATGTGATTTCCCATAAGGTTTCTATAGTAACTATAAGCCGCAATTCTGGCCATATTTGCAACACGATCAACATTAAATGAGGATAGTTAGTAGTGGGTGTCCCAGTCATCAACCATGCAAAGTTTCAAAACATTTGGCCCTATGCATGGTTTCAGAGGAGAGGATTTTTCAAAATCCACCAATCAAAATAAAAAAACAGGCCGATGAAATCATCAGATGTGTACCCATGGGTGCATATAGAAATGGAAATGGATTGGAGGAGTGCCTAATTTGATGGATAAAGGGTTAATATCTCCGGATCAAATTATTAGATTTACATAAAAAACTATACAGAACAGTACATCAGTAACCTGAATACATATATAAAGTAATCTGATACTCGGATTAATATTTATTGAGTTATCGCATGCCGAAGAAATGGATTGGAGGAGTTCTCAATTTGAAGGATAAAGGGTTAATATCACAGGATCAAATTATCAGATTTACACCAAAAACTATACAGCTCAGCACATCAGTAATCTGAATATATACTCGCCCAAAAAAGAAAGTGTGCATTGCAGAAATTGATCAAACTCCAAAAAAATAATTTCGTAGGTGTAAAGTGTTAACCTGTTCATGAATAAGTTATATTGAACACAAAAACAGCTTTCCCCGTTAAAATTGCATTAACGTTAAATGACGTGCTGCACATTTGTGAAAAGGCATGTTTTGCACGTGGATAGTCTGAAAATTCATGCAGCAGTGTGAATCCTTGGGTATTTAAACACTAAAGTAAGGCCTTCCTATCGTTCAGATTCAAACTTGCGCTGCTGTTAAAACGACTCCACATTAGCATGCCAAGATTGACAATGAATCAACGTCTCCTTGCCCTGGGTATGATTAGAGCTGGCAGAACACACAGAGAGGTTGCCCAGCATTTGAACTGCCACCGTAACACTGTAGACAGGCTAGTCCATCGACATGCATGTCAGGGAACACCTAAGGCCCCGTAAGGCCTGGGCTGACGTGGGGTTATTTAGTCCCGCTGATGAAGTTGCGGGAAAATTAGACCAACGTGGAGGGTCGGAATCCAAGTGTCGCGAACTCGGCGCAGAGAGCTGAGTTAGACCGACGCCGTGATTCCTTCTCTGCCAAATTGTCCTGAAATAGGTTCGATTTCCGTTAGGTGTGATTCATAATCACTTCAGGCTGTATAATGGAAAGAATGATTTAAAGTAACAACGATTCTTTTATTTACACATAAAAATAAATCCGTTTCAATATTTCAACAATCAACAATTCAATTCTTTTCACAGAAAATGGGTCACTACGGTTAAATAATTCAAAAAAATCATATAGTCATTCTATAGCCCTGTACTGGCACTATAGTCTACACACTGGAAATGTTACTACCGTGAGCTCGCCATAAGAGCTTCACAAATCTGAAATGTTATTACTGTGAGCTCGCCATAAGAGCTTCACCCGCTTAGGCTCAAATGTCAACGTCTGCGCGTAACTGTACCTCTGGCTGTCGGAGGGTTCCGACCAGCAATGTTCGTCATCTATAAACCACCATACTTCTGATTTGGCTCAGATATTGTCTACTCATACCTTATGTGCCTTTTGAAAGTCCTCCGTGAAAGTCCTATTGAAATATCCACCGTTCCTGGTTGAATTCACGATTCACAGATGCCCCTTTTTGTGCTAGGGCAAAATTGTCACTCACACCGATCTCCAGTCGGTATTACGATGTTCCGACAGCAAAATAAACTACTCAGAACGCAATCAGGCTGACGCTTCAAAGGGTTAATACGCACAATACAATTAACCTACACTTCTGACTATTGCAGGACGATACCTGCTACTCGACAATCTAAACTTTAACATTCCACCTGGGGTGTTCCTTCTCACGAATTCGGCCCCGTAGCCGCCTATCAACTTTAAGCTAAATCAATCATGGAATGCTCTGTCTGGCGATTCCAGCCGTTTCAGGGTCCTGTGATCGAAGGTACCCTTATGCCAGGAAACAGAGTCCGCCTGTCCTGGACTTCACCAACGCGTGTGTGACCCCAAGTGTGTGTCTAATGCTCTGCTCTTCCAGGTATATATACTTTTTACCCTAAACTGTCAGGTGGACCGACGCTCATCTGTCCACCTGTCAAAACGGTGGGAGATGACGTGTATCGAGGCAGAATCAATACAAGTTATCTCACGCGTGACTTAACGCTGACTTCACTTGTCTAGAAAACCGATTCGTTCTTGCCATGATTGTTATAACTTATGATGACACGACATTTCTATCTTTTAGAATCTCGTTTCTCAATTTACCGTGACGACATCTTGACATCAACCGATTACGTCTCGTAAGACTCCGACTACTGTATAAATTAAACGAGATGATTAGACCTTATCTAACATACCGTTTCTCCCCTGGGTCCCTGCGCTAAAGCTGGATATACACCACGTGTGTTTTTTCTATGTCCAGCTTTACAGAGAAGTGAAATTCACGTGGGTTTTTCGCCTTGATGCGGAATATATTTTGAACTTACAATATCTTTAAATATGAGGCCCCTTGCCCCTATATTTAGGCTGGCTTTGCCCTGACAACTCCCTTCCCGAGAGAAACACCCTGTGTATCTCTTAAAACGCAAGGGGCAAAGCCACGCACGCTCGCCTCTCACACCCTTTTACAATCTACCATCATGTTCAAGACTACAAAACTGTACCCTAGTGGTCGTGGGGGGTCATGACCGGGCTCATGCGTCGGCCATGTCGATTCCCACGACACACACGCTACCACATGCTCCCGTCTTGCGGGTTTACATATGATATGGGGAGTAGCCTTATCCTCAGATTTGCAGCACTCTCTCTCTCTGTAATACTATATATTTACACCTAAACATACACATTTTTATACACGTTCGCCCATTTTGCAAACAGTTCACTTGGCACTCACTCCGACGAGTAACAGCGTCCGCGCCTTTGCGTCAGATGGGTTAATTCCAACGGAGTGTAAGTTCGCCTCCCGTTCCCCTATGTCTTTTGAAGGGGCAAACGACCCCTGCATTATGTTGAGCCTCACCCTCGCAAAGCTCAACCAGGGGATTAAAATTGTGCCTCACACACTCACACATTCAACACACAGATTTCCCGACCGCGCCTTTGCGACAGACGGGGTTAGTGTATCCCACACTTACAAAACTCGACACACAGGCTCCCCGTCCACGCACACGCGACAGACAGGGCAGTGTATCTCACATTCGCACTCACAACCAACTCTAGTCGGCAGTCAGAGCAATAATAATACTAAAAATAAGAAAATTTCTTCCGGGCCTTAACACCGGGTTTACGAAACTCATCACCTCACCCACAAAAATATTTGCGACTGGAGCCCCCGTCCCAGACACCAGGCCCACAGCCACCCAACTATTGCTTCTTTATAACCACCGACCATTGGTAGGGGCCCGGTTCCCAGTATCCCCTTGGGTAACCCTTGACACACCCCTACTTCTCGCCCCGCCATTTCTACGGGTATTCCACCAGGGTCCCCATACCCTGTCGTTGTCGCATTCCCAAGAGCTTCCCTTGGCGCTATATCCCCCAGGCTCACTCGTCCCGGCGATTACCGTCGTTCGAACGACACTGGCCGTCCTTGGCCCTTGTGCCGTCGACCCCCTGGTCCATTGCGACGACTTCTTGCGCACATTGGGCGCTGTGCGCCCCTGGCACTCTCTACGTGGTCTCCGCCACCTAGGATGCTTCTCCTTTGATTTGTGGACCCTTTTCTCGGTCACCTGGGCGCCCACCTTAGCGGTCCCATCCACTTTGACACACTCAACTTGTGTTGACCCGTGCCCTCTCAATTCTGGAGGAGTTTGCCCAGCCATTTGCGTGGGTCTGGCCTCCCCTCTCCACACAGGTGACACCGACATCTGGGGGAGCTCAACTCCCCCACATAAATTTGCTTGAGGGTCTTTCCCCAATGACCCCATTGGGTTCCCTCGCCGTTTGGCGTTTAGCCTGGACCGCCTGCGGCCCCTTCTCCCTAATTGGACAGGAGTCGTCTCCCTTGAAACTTTGCGACATTTCGTCGTGTAGGGGCCATCCCCTGGACCATCGGACTGGTTCCCCCTGGGAACCTTCCCTTCCTTACTCGGTACGTTACCGAGTGCAACCGCCGGGGGTCCTTGCCCACCGACTTGAACTTCCTTTGCCCTCGTTGGGCCATAACTTGGCCCCCTACCCCTGGACCATAACTCATCAGGGCTTGCCCTCACCCCTGGGATATTACCTATGACCAGGTCATACACAGGTGATTCAATGCACATGGCTTCCACTTCGCCACAATAAAATGGGGTATCCACAGTTATCCTCGCGATGGGGAACCTTCTAACGGTCCCATCTATCAAAATACACAAATGGTCGCGCCCCAACAATTGCTTGTCGTCAACCAGTTGCTTTCTAACCGCTGCAGAGGAGCACCCAGAATCCCGGAGCAGACGGATCTCCCTTTGTCCCACATACCCTGGGTACACTGGCATATCAACCTTCTCCTGCGAAGTTGTGAGCCTCTCACACATGCCACTTATTATCGGGACAACCTTCCCGTCTTCCAGCCTTAATCCTCCCTCTTGTATACATTCCCGGAGGGGACTGTGTTCTGGACCGATAGTTTGACAGAACGCTGCCGTCTGCCTACTGGGCCCTGGATCTACGCGGTCACCTTGCTTCCAACCCCTTGGCGCTGCGTTCCCGGTCCCCTGCTGAGGTGGTCTAATGTTCCCAGTGGTCCTTACCTGCTTCTGCCAGCAGTCCCTGGCAATATGACCCCGCTTGTTGCAGATAAAACAAGTGGTGTCCTTGGGAGCGCTCCCCTTCTGGCTGGTCTGCGACGCAGGAGGGTCGGGGTGGTGTTGCCTTACGGGTGCCATTGCCAACCCGTTTGCCCCACCCCTAGCCAATTTGGGTGCGTTTACACTCCCACCGTGGGCCTCGATGTAGCGTTCTGCCACAGTTGCCATCTCATCATAGGTGGGCGGACCCCTTTCCTTGATGAACAGGCCCAACTCCTTGGAGCATGTAGTTAAAAACTGCTCCCGGAGAAATAGATCTCGCAGGGCTCCATACGACTCATTCACTTCTGCGAGATCAGTCCAGCGGTCAAAATACCGCCTAGCCTGGGCAAAATACTGAGGTACTGTTTCTCCCTTCTCCTGCTTAATTTCTCGGAACTTGGTCCGGAATCCTTCTTCAGTGAGCTGGTATCTCCGAAGGATGGCATTCTTCAGCTCACTGTAGTCGTTAAGGAGTGCAGGAGGCATACTGGTATAAGCCTCGAGGGCTTTACCTGACAACAAAGGGCTCAAGCACATAGCCCATGTGTCTTCTGGCCACATTTGACTGGAGGCAAAACGCTCGAACCTCTCCAAGTACGAGTCCAAGTCATCTGTGTTTTCATTGAAATGAGCGAGATGGGGGCGTGGGGCATGAATTGCTACCCCTGCACTCCCATCCCCTGAGCGCCGACTTTCATTCTCCACATCGGCCCTTGCTCTGAGGAGCTCTAATTCTCTCTCGTGCCTCTGTTGTTCGAGCTCCCGTTCTGCCTCCCTTGCCTCCCTTGCTAATTGGGCTTCCCTCTCTCTCATCTCATTCTCTCTCTCCCTTTCTAACTGAATCGCCCGCTCTTTTGCCTCATTACGTAAGGCAATCTCCTTGGCCTCACGTTTCTGCTCATCTTTAACGAACTTCTGAAGTTCAGCTCCCTCAAGGCCCATTTCCTTGCCTAATGATACCAGTTGGGCGAGGGGTGTAACAACATCCATTTTGATTTTTTCTTTCTATCTTCAACACTCGTCAGAAAGAATGAAGAAGGAAAAGAAAGAAAGAAAAAAAAAATATGGCAATTGATCCTAATTTACCTCTGTAATTTAACGTAATTAAACGCACCAAATATTCTGAAACCTACCGCAGTTATAGTGGCTATTAAGTATCCTTTTGGGGACTACTGTATTGCGATATTAAACCCTCGAACGGCATCGACTGACCGAACGCGTCAAACCCTAAACAGAACCGCCGTTAAAATAAAACAAAATTTCCATATAGCCATTTTTTACCTTTTTAGAAATATCCTGGTTAGCACTCGCCAATCAATGTCAGGGAACACCTAAGGCCCCGTAAGGCCTGGGCTGACGTGGGGTTATTTAGTCCCGCTGATGAAGTTGCGGGAAAATTAGACCAACGTGGAGGGTCGGAATCCAAGTGTCGCGAACTCGGCGCAGAGAGCTGAGTTAGACCGACGCCGTGATTCCTTCTCTGCCAAATTGTCCTGAAATAGGTTCGATTTCCGTTAGGTGTGATTCCTAATCACTTCAGGCTGTATAATGGAAAGAATGATTTAAAGTAACAATGATTCTTTTATTTACACATAAAAATAAATCCGTTTCAATATTTCAACAATCAACAATTCAATTCTTTTCACAGAAAATGGGTCACTACGGTTAAATAATTCAAAAAAATCATATAGTCATTCTATAGCCCTGTACTGGCACTATAGTCTACACACTGGAAATGTTACTACTAATTGGGCTTCCCTCTCTCTCGTCTCATTCTCTCTCTCCCTTTCTAACTGAATCGCCCGCTCTTTTGCCTCATTACGTAAGGCAATCTCCTTGGCCTCACGTTTCTGCTCATCTTTAACAAACTTCTGAAGTTCAGCTCCCTCAAGGCCCATTTCCTTGCCTAATGATACCAGTTGGGCGAGGGGTGTAACAACATCCATTTTGATTTTTTCTTTCTATCTTCAACACTCGTCAGAAAGAATGAAGAAGGAAAAGAAAGAAAGAAAAAAAAAATATGGCAATTGATCCTAATTTACCTCTGTAATTTAACGTAATTAAACGCACCAAATATTCTGAAACCTACCGCAGTTATAGTGGCTATTAAGTATCCTTTTGGGGACTACTGTATTGCGATATTAAACCCTCGAACGGCATCGACTGACCGAACGCGTCAAACCCTAAACAGAACCGCCGTTAAAATAAAACAAAATTTCCATATAGCCATTTTTTACCTTTTTAGAAATATCCTGGTTAGCGCTCGCCAATCAATGTCAGGGAACACCTAAGGCCCTGTAAGGCCTGGGCTGACGTGGGGTTATTTAGTCCCGCTGATGAAGTTGCGGGAAAATTAGACCAACGTGGAGGGTCGGAATCCAAGTGTCGCGAACTCGGCGCAGAGAGCTGAGTTAGACCGACGCCGTGATTCCTTCTCTGCCAAATTGTCCTGAAATAGGTTCGATTTCCGTTAGGTGTGATTCATAATCACTTCAGGCTGTATAATGGAAAGAATGATTTAAAGTAACAACGATTCTTTTATTTACACATAAAAATAAATCCGTTTCAATATTTCAACAATCAACAATTCAATTCTTTTCACAGAAAATGGGTCACTACGGTTAAATAATTCAAAAAAATCATATAGTCATTCTATAGCCCTGTACTGGCACTATAGTCTACACACTGGAAATGTTACTACCGTGAGCTCGCCATAAGAGCTTCACAAATCTGAAATGTTATTACTGTGAGCTCGCCATAAGAGCTTCACCCGCTTAGGCTCAAATGTCAACGTCTGCGCGTAACTGTACCTCTGGCTGTCGGAGGGTTCCGACCAGCAATGTTCGTCATCTATAAACCACCGTACTTCTGATTTGGCTCAGATATTGTCTACTCATACCTTATGTGCCTTTTGAAAGTCCTCCGTGAAAGTCCTATTGAAATATCCACCGTTCCTGGTTGAATTCACGATTCACAGATGCCCCTTTTTGTGCTAGGGCGAAATTGTCACTCACACCGATCTCCAGTCGGTATTACGATGTTCCGACAGCAAAATAAACTACTCAGAACGCAATCAGGCTGACGCTTCAAAGGGTTAATACGCACAATACAATTAACCTACACTTCTGACTATTGCAGGACGATACCTGCTACTCGACAATCTAAACTTTAACGTTCCACCTGGGGTGTTCCTTCTCACGAATTCGGCCCCGTAGCCGCCTATCAACTTTAAGCTAAATCAATCATGGAATGCCCTCTCTGGCGATTCCAGCCGTTTCAGGGTCCTGTGATCGAAGGTACCCTTATGCCAGGAAACAGAGTCCGCCTGTCCTGGACTTCACCAATGCGTGTGTGACCCCAAGTGTGTGTCTAATGCTCTGCTCTTCCAGGTATATATACTTTTTACCCTAAACTGTCAGGTGGACCGACGCTCATCTGTCCACCTGTCAAAACGGTGGGAGATGACGTGTATCGAGGCAGAATCAATACAAGTTATCTCACGCGTGACTTAACGCTGACTTCACTTGTCTAGAAAACCGATTCGTTCTTGCCATGATTGTTATAACTTATGATGACACGACATTTCTATCTTTTAGAATCTCGTTTCTCAATTTACCGTGACGACATCTTGACATCAACCGATTACGTCTCGTAAGACTCCGACTACTGTATAAATTAAACGAGATGATTAGACCTTATCTAACATACCGTTTCTCCCCTGGGTCCCTGCGCTAAAGCTGGATATACACCATGTGTGTTTTTTCTATGTCCAGCTTTACAGAGAAGTGAAATTCACGTGGGTTTTTCGCCTTGATGCGGAATATATTTTGAACTTACAATATCTTTAAATATGAGGCCCCTTGCCCCTATATTTAGGCTGGCTTTGCCCTGACAATGCACAACATGATGACGTTCGAGACCGACCCCGCTCCGGGAGACCCCATGTTACCATCCCTGCACAAGATCGGTATATCCGTGTCGTCCATCTCCGGAACCGGCAACAAACGGCAACGACGACAGCCAGGAACATCCCTAACCTGAGAC
This sequence comes from Pictodentalium vernedei, assembly GCA_031216915.1. Taxonomy (NCBI): domain Eukaryota; kingdom Metazoa; phylum Mollusca; class Scaphopoda; order Dentaliida; family Dentaliidae; genus Pictodentalium; species Pictodentalium vernedei. The sequence continues at coordinate 242,042,761 of CM062291.1, forward strand.
AGATACATCCTCAAACAGCAATCAACCGGCTGAGAGAATACGGCTTACGTCCTCGAAGACCTGCAATTCGTCCGATTTTGACGTTACGTCATCGTCGTGCTCGACTGCAGTGGTGTAGACAACATCTCAGGCATCCCTTACACTGGTGGCGATGTGTTTTATTCACAGATGAATGTCGTTTCCATCTTTCATCATCAGATGGCCGCCAGAGAGTGTACAGACGTCGAAACGAACGCTACGCAGACCCATGTGTCGTGGAACGAAACCGTTACGGGGGAGGGTCTCTCATGGTGTAGGGTGGCATCACTGCCCGTAACAGAACTGAGCTGGTCATTATTGATGGCAATCTCAATGCAGCCAGATATCGTGATGAAGATTTAGACCAAAAACTATACAGCTCGGCAAATCAGTAACCTGAACACAAATATAAAGTAACTAGACAATCCAAGCAATATTTTTCAAGTTATTGAATGCCAAAGGGATTGGAGGAATTTTCAATTTGAAGGATAAAGGGTTAATATCTCAGGATCAAATTATCAGATTTACACCAAAAACTATACAACTCAGCACATCAGTAACCTGAAAACAAATATAAAGTAACTAGACAATCCAAGCAATATTTTTCAAGTTATCGAATGCCAAAGGGATTGGAGGAATTTTCAATTTGATGGATAAAGGGTTAATATTTCAGGATCAAAATAACAGATTTACACCAAAAACTATACAGCTCAGAACATCAGTATAAAGTAACATGACAATTGGCTCGATATTTTTTGAGTTATCTCATGCCAAAGGGATTGGAAGAATTCTCAATTTGACGGATAAAGAGTTAATATCTCAGGATCAAATTATCAGATTTACACCAAAAGCTATACAGCTCGGCACATCAGTAACCTGAACACAAATATAAAGTAACTTGACAATCCAAGCAATATTTTTCAAGTTATCGAATGCCAAAGAAATGGATACGGATGCCGGACGGACAGATGGATGGACAGACAGACGCTCCAACATTTCGGGTTTTTGGGCTACCAAAAAAACATTTTGTATGTCCAAAACCTTATTTTACCCAGAACCCCACCCCCACCACCCTAGAACTTATATTTAACCCTAACCCCACCCCTCCACCCAAAAACAACACCCTAACCCTACCCCACCCTGACCCTAAACCCTAAAAGCCCACCCCAGACCCTAACCCCCACCCACCCCCAGGAGCTAACCTCCCCAACCTTAAGCCCTACCCTGGGGCTACCCCTAACCCCCACCCCACCCCACCCCACCCCTGACCCAACCCCACCCTAGCCAAACCAATAGGATTAGGAGCTATTTTTCGGTTTAGGGGCTACTAAAACTAAACCCCCCCTGACCCCCCCCCCCCCAGGACCTAACCCTCCCCAACCTTAAGCCCTACTCTGGGGCTGCCCTAACCCTAACCCCACCCCACTCCTAACCCTAACACTACCTTAATTTGGAGGTAGCCCCTAATAATAATATCCCCTAAACCCCCAATGTTGGCCCGGATGGACATACGGACAGATGGACAGACAAAGGATGGACGAACGACGGATGGCCACCCCGGATGCCGGCATTATGGGTACCATACAAAGTATGGGTGCACATAAAAATCCAATAAAAATGTGGGAGGTGTTAAACGGACAAGTCTTTGTGATAGAAATTTTGCTATTTCCAAGGTCCGTAACCACGCAAAATTCATCGAATTGAAAATCCTGACAACATGCACATCTACACTTGATACTGATACTTCAGACCAAGTTTCGTAAAAATCCACTGAAAATTGTAGGAGGAGCAAAGTGGACAAAGTTTGTGAAGGATGGACAGATGGATGGATGGATGGATGGATGGATGGATGGATGGATGGATGGATGGATGGATGGATGGATGGATGGATGGATGGATGGATGGATGGATGGATGGATGGAGGGATGGATGGACAGATGGACGAACACCATTTCAATATCCCCCTCCCAACTTCGTCGACGGGGGATAATTAACAGAAACTTACTTTCAGGAGTATAATTATATAGAAAGAATTTTTAAAAAGTCAGAAATCAATTTTAGTGTTAAGCATTTGAAGATTTTCAAACAGGAATCAGAAAAGAATTTTAATGAAATGAGAGATAAAATCTGTATACTGCATTTTAAGAGCTTCATATAGAAAGTAGAATGTATTTTAAGAAACTAAACTGATGCACTATAATAGATACGTTATATAACAATCAGAAATTCATTTAATGAAAATCTGTTTCCAGATTTTTAAAAAAAATTCACTTTGATTATTCTGTGCTAATAGTGTAGGAAATATAAATGACAAAGTTCTAGCACGACGAAAATTCCAGTACACATTAACCCTCACACACTAAAAAAAATATAAAAATTTCACCTGCAAATGATTCCCCTAGTACAACTTGGAAGGAATTGAGGTCTTCCAACAAGATTGAAATGATTAAATTCCTGGCTGCATTATGGGAAAAAATTGCTGCTTGCAATTTTTTATATTTTGATATAGTGTATAGGGTAGTTTGTGAAGCGGGGATTAGCAAAACAAGAGGTGCAGGCATCAAGTTGTGGTGGCAATTGGAGAGTGTTGCATGTTCATAACCTGGTTATCAATCATATGCCAGATTGTCAAATCTGGAACCTTTGTTCAAGTTATAATGCTAAAAAGTTCAGAATTCGTCAAAATTAATTAAGTCCCATAACTCTCTAAGAAAAAATCGTGCTGGGCCAGTTTTTGAATCTGCTTGAAATATTATTGCAAAAGACCAGTACGGCAAATATTAGTCAAATTGGAGAACGTTTGTTCAAGTTATCGTACTAACAAGCTCAAAATTCATAACTAGAGGCTCTAAAGAGCCTGTAATTGCTCACCTGGAAGTACATATAAAAATGTGACTTCCCATAGGCTTTCCATGATAACTATGAGCTGCAATTGTGGCCATGTTTGCAACATTACATCAACATTACATGAGGATCATTGGTAGAAGGTGTCATCACCCTCAATCAAGTGAAGTTTCAAAACATTTGACTTTGTAGTGTTCAGAGGGGAAGATTTTTGCAAAATCCATCACTCAGAATCAGAGAATGTCTCTGGTGGCCACATTTTCCAACCAACGGGAACAAAAAGAGGATTGTTTGTAGAGAGCCTCCTATAGACCATAACTGCAAAGTTTGGTTCACGTCGGCTCAGTAGTTCCAGAGAAGAAGATGAAAATGTGATTTCCCATAAGGTTTCTATAGTAACTATAAGCCGCAATTCTGGCCATATTTGCAACACGATCAACATTAAATGAGGATAGTTAGTAGTGGGTGTCCCAGTCATCAACCATGCAAAGTTTCAAAACATTTGGCCCTATGCATGGTTTCAGAGGAGAGGATTTTTCAAAATCCACCAATCAAAATAAAAAAACAGGCCGATGAAATCATCAGATGTGTACCCATGGGTGCATATAGAAATGGAAATGGATTGGAGGAGTGCCTAATTTGATGGATAAAGGGTTAATATCTCCGGATCAAATTATTAGATTTACATAAAAAACTATACAGAACAGTACATCAGTAACCTGAATACATATATAAAGTAATCTGATACTCGGATTAATATTTATTGAGTTATCGCATGCCGAAGAAATGGATTGGAGGAGTTCTCAATTTGAAGGATAAAGGGTTAATATCACAGGATCAAATTATCAGATTTACACCAAAAACTATACAGCTCGGCACATCAGTAATCTGAATATATACTCGCCCAAAAAAGAAAGTGTGCATTGCAGAAATTGATCAAACTCCAAAAAAATAATTTCGTAGGTGTAAAGTGTTAACCTGTTCATGAATAAGTTATATTGAACACAAAAACAGCTTTCCCCGTTAAAATTGCATTAACGTTAAATGACGTGCTGCACATTTGTGAAAAGGCATGTTTTGCACGTGGAGAGTCTGAAAATTCATGCAGCAGTGTGAATCCTTGGGTATTTAAACACTAAAGTAAGGCCTTCCTATCGTTCAGATTCAAACTTGCGCTGCTGTTAAAACGACTCCACATTAGCATGCCAAGATTGACAATGAATCAACGTCTCCTTGCCCTGGGTATGATTAGAGCTGGCAGAACACACAGAGAGGTTGCCCAGCATTTGAACTGCCACCGTAACACTGTAGACAGGCTAGTCCATCGACATGCATGTCAGGGAACACCTAAGGCCCCGTAAGGCCTGGGCTGACGTGGGGTTATTTAGTCCCGCTGATGAAGTTGCGGGAAAATTAGACCAACGTGGAGGGTCGGAATCCAAGTGTCGCGAACTCGGCGCAGAGAGCTGAGTTAGACCGACGCCGTGATTCCTTCTCTGCCAAATTGGCCTGAAATAGGTTCGATTTCCGTTAGGTGTGATTCCTAATCACTTCAGGCTGTATAATGGAAAGAATGATTTAAAGTAACAACGATTCTTTTATTTACACATAAAAATAAATCTGTTTCAATATTTCAACAATCAACAATTCAATTCTTTTCACAGAAAATGGGTCACTACGGTTAAATAATTCAAAAAAATCATATAGTCATTCTATAGCCCTGTACTGGCACTATAGTCTACACACTGGAAATGTTACTACCGTGAGCTCGCCATAAGAGCTTCACAAATCTGAAATGTTATTACTGTGAGCTCGCCATAAGAGCTTCACCCGCTTAGGCTCAAATGTCAACGTCTGCGCGTAACTGTACCTCTGGCTGTCGGAGGGTTCCGACCAGCAATGTTCGTCATCTATAAACCACCGTACTTCTGATTTGGCTCAGATATTGTCTACTCATACCTTATGTGCCTTTTGAAAGTCCTCCGTGAAAGTCCTATTGAAATATCCACCGTTCCTGGTTGAATTCACGATTCACAGATGCCCCTTTTTGTGCTAGGGCGAAATTGTCACTCACACCGATCTCCAGTCGGTATTACGATGTTCCGACAGCAAAATAAACTACTCAGAACGCAATCAGGCTGACGCTTCAAAGGGTTAATACGCACAATACAATTAACCTACACTTCTGACTATTGCAGGACGATACCTGCTACTCGACAATCTAAACTTTAACGTTCCACCTGGGGTGTTCCTTCTCACGAATTCGGCCCCGTAGCCGCCTATCAACTTTAAGCTAAATCAATCATGGAATGCCCTCTCTGGCGATTCCAGCCGTTTCAGGGTCCTGTGATCGAAGGTACCCTTATGCCAGGAAACAGAGTCCGCCTGTCCTGGACTTCACCAACGCGTGTGTGACCCCAAGTGTGTGTCTAATGCTCTGCTCTTCCAGGTATATATACTTTTTACCCTAAACTGTCAGGTGGACCGACGCTCATCTGTCCACCTGTCAAAACGGTGGGAGATGACGTGTATCGAGGCAGAATCAATACAAGTTATCTCACGCGTGACTTAACGCTGACTTCACTTGTCTAGAAAACCGATTTGTTCTTGCCATGATTGTTATAACTTATGATGACACGACATTTCTATCTTTTAGAATCTCGTTTCTCAATTTACCGTGACGACATCTTGACATCAACCGATTACGTCTCGTAAGACTCCGACTACTGTATAAATTAAACGAGATGATTAGACCTTATCTAACATACCGTTTCTCCCCTGGGTCCCTGCGCTAAAGCTGGATATACACCACGTGTGTTTTTTCTATGTCCAGCTTTACAGAGAAGTGAAATTCACGTGGGTTTTTCGCCTTGATGCGGAATATATTTTGAACTTACAATATCTTTAAATATGAGGCCCCTTGCCCCTATATTTAGGCTGGCTTTGCCCTGACAATGCACAACATGATGACGTTCGAGACCGACCCCGCTCCGGGAGACCCCATGTTACCATCCCTGCACAAGATCGGTATATCCGTGTCGTCCATCTCCGGAACCGGCAACAAACGGCAATGACGACAGCCAGGAACATCCCTAACCTGAGACAGATACATCCTCAAACAGCAATCAACCGGCTGAGAGAATACGGCTTACGTCCTCGAAGACCTGCAATTCGTCCGATTTTGACGTTACGTCATCGTCGTGCTCGACTGCAGTGGTGTAGACAACATCTCAGGCATCCCTTACACTGGTGGCGATGTGTTTTATTCACAGATGAATGTCGTTTCCATCTTTCATCATCAGATGGCCGCCAGAGAGTGTACAGACGTCGAAACGAACGCTACGCAGACCCATGTGTCGTGGAACGAAACCGTTACGGGGGAGGGTCTCTCATGGTGTAGGGTGGCATCACTGCCCGTAACAGAACTGAGCTGGTCATTATTGATGGCAATCTCAATGCAGCCAGATATCGTGATGAAGTGCTTACACCTGTTGTTGTCCCATTTCTGCAATGTCACGGCCCCGGCGTCATTCTACAGCAGGACAACGCCCGACCCCACGCAGCTCGTGTTGTTCAACAGTATCTGCAGCAACAACAAGTGGATGTTCTTCCCTGGCCCGCAAATTCGCCCGATATCTCACCCTTTGAGCACGTATGGGACGAAATGAAACGTCAGCTACGCCGACTTCCCCATGCACCGTCAATGCTTGTGGAACTCCAAAGACAGCTTATCAGAATATGGAACAACATCCCACAACACTTCCATGCTAACTTGTTGTTCGCTTCCATGAGGCGTAGATGCACAGCAGTAGTCGATGCAGACGGAGGTCATACCAGATATTGAGTGTGTGACTTTTGTGTTTGACCCTTAGTGTCTTTGACTCTCCATGGCACCAAGAGTATTCGTCGTAGCGTAATGAAATTTCTCGTGTTGATCACAAATTGATTCATCTGTGATTGAATAAAATTTCCATGAATGAAAATGATATATATCTTTTTTTAATGTTATTTTTTAGCATGCACACTTTCTTTTTTGGGAGAGTATATATATGAAGTAACATGACAAATGGATTGACATTTTTTGAATTATCTCATGCCAAAGGGATTGGAGGAATTTTGAATTTGAAGGATAAAGTGTTAATATCTCAAGATCAAATTATCAGATTTACACCAAAAACTATACAGCTCGGCACATCAGTAAACTGAACACAAATATAAAGTAACTTGACAATCCAAGCAATATTTTTCAAGTTATCGAATGCCAAAGGGATTGGAGGAATTTTCAATTTGAAGGATAAAGGGTTAATATCTCAGGATCAAAATAACAGATTTACACCAAAAACTATACAGCTCGGCACATCAGTAACCTGAACACAAATATAAAGTAACTTGACAATCCAAGCAATATTTTTCAAGTTATCGAATGCCAAAGGGATTGATGGAATTTTCAATTTGAAGGATAAAGGGTTAATATCTCAGGATCAAATTATCAGATTTACACCAAAAATTATACAGCTCGGCACATCAGTAACCTGAACACAAATATAAAGTAACTTGACAATCCAAGCAATATTTTTCAAGTTATCGAATGTCAAATGGATTGGAGGAATTTTCAATTTGAAGGATAAAGGGTTAATATCTCAGGATTAAATTATCAGATTTACACCAAAAACTATACAGCTCGGCACATCAGTAACCTGAACACAAATATAAAGTAACTTGACAATCCAAGCAATATTTTTCAAGTTATCGAATGCCAAAGGGATTGGAGGAATTTTCAATTTGAAGGATAAAGGGTTAATATCTCAGGATCAAATTATCAGATTTACACCAAAAACTATACAGCTCAGAACATCAGTAACCTGAAGATATATATAAAGTAACATGACAATTGGATTGATATTTTTTGAGTTATCTCATGTCAAAGGGATTGGAAGAATTCTCAATTTGCAAGATAAAGAGTTAATATCTCAGGATCAAATTATCAGATTTACACCAAAAACTATACAGCTCGGCACATCAGTAACCTGAACACAAATATAAAGTAACTTGACAATCCAAGCAATATTTTTCAAGTTATTGAATGCCAAAGAAATGGATACAGACGCCGGACGGAAAGATGGACAGACAGATGGACGGATGGATAGATGGATGGACAAAGGATGGACAAATGACGGATGGCCAACCCGGATGCCGGCATTATGTGTACCATACATAGTATGGGTACACATAATGAAAGTGTCAATGACACTGTAGCTCAACTTGACAAACTTGAACTTGGTAAGTTATAAATGAAATGGCAAAATTGAAGATCATTGGGACCAATGTCAGTTTTTTTGCCAGTGGCAACATTTTTTGACAGAAACCGAAGAAAATCGATAGCTCCCATCTAGAGGCCTCCCCAAACAAGCATGCCAGGTTTTAAAGCAATCCGATCATAAATGTGCCCTGTAGGGTGTACAAAAGGGAAATATTGTGAAATGACTAGACTAAATTCTAAGAACGTTGGCCGTGGCAACAGTTTTTGACAGAAATGGAAGAAAATCGATAGCTCCCATCTAGAGGTCACCGTAAATAAGCATACCAGGTTTCAAAGCAATCTAATCATAAATGAGCCCTGTAGGGTGAGCCAAAGGGAAATATTGTGGTCTGACTAAACTAAGTTCTAAGAATGTTGGCTGCGGCAAAATTTTTTGATGGAAATTGAAAAAAATCGATAGCTCCCATCTAGAGGTCACCCCAAACAAGCATGAAAGGTTTCAAAGCAATCCGATCATAAATGTGCCCTGTAGGGTATGCCAAAGGGAAATATCGAGTCTTCTGACTAAACCAAGTTCTAAGAACGTTGGCCACGGCAACATTTTTTGATGGAAATTGAAGAAAATCGATAGCTCCCATCTAGAGGTCTCCCCAAACAAGCAAACCAGGTTTCAAAGCAATCAAATCATAAATGTGCCCTGTAGGGTGTGCCAAAGGGAAATATTGTGGTCTGACTAAACTGAGTTCTAAAAACGTTGGCCACAGCAACATTTTTTGACGGAAATTGAAGAAAATCAATAGCTCCCATCTAGATGTCACCCCAAACAAGCATGCCAGGTTTCAAAGCAATCTGATCAAAAATGGGCCCTGTAGGGTGTGCCAAAGGGAAATATTGAGGTCCGACTGAACTAAGTTCTACGAACGTTGGCCGTGGCAACATTTTTTGCCGGAAATTGAAGAAAATCGATAGCTCCCATCTAGAGGTCACCCTAAATAAGCATACCAGGTTTCAAAGCAATCAAATCTTAAATGTGCCCTGTAGGGTGTGCCAAAGGGAAATATTGTGGTTTGACTAAACTAAGTTCTAAGAACGTTGGCCGCGGCAACATTTTTTGACAGAAATTGAAGAAAATCAATAGCTCCCATCTAGAGGTCACCCCAAACAAGCATGCCAGGTTTCAAAGCAATCTGATCATAAATGTACCCTGTAGGGTGTGCCAAAGGGAAATATTTAGTCTTCTGACTAAACTAAGTTCTAAGAACGTTGGCCGCGGCAACATTTTTTGACAGAAATTGAAGAAAATTGATAGCTCCCATCTAGAGGTCTCCCCAAACAAGCATACCAGGTTTCAAAGCAATCTGATCGTAAATGTACCCTGTAGGGTGTGCCAAAGGGAAATATTGAGGTCTGACTAAACTAAGTTCTACGAACGTTGGCCGTGGCAACATTTTTTGACGGAAATTGAAGAAAATCGATAGCTCCCATCTAGAGGTCACCCTAAATAAGCGTATCAGGGTTCAAAGCAATCAAATCATAAATGTGCCCTGTAGGGTGTGCCAAAGGGAAATATTGTGGTTTGACTAAACTAAGTTCTAAGAAAGTTGGCCGCGGCAACATTTTTTGACGGAAAATGAAGAAAATCGATAGCTCCCATCTAGAGGTCACTCCATACAAGCATAAGAAGTTTCAAAGTAATCTGATCATAAATGCGACCTGTGAGGTGTGGCAAAGGAAATTGTGGACGTACGTACTAACGTACTAACATACGTACGTACGTACGCCGACGGACGAGAAGTGATGGCAATAGCTCAGCTTGACTTTGTCAAGTTGAGCTAAAAATGCTTCTGGCAGACATGTTTTTCGATGCAGGGTAACAAATTGAAGAGCAATTGTAGAGGACCTGCCATAAACTATCCCTGCCAGGTTTGGTTCACATCAGCTAACCAGTTCCAGAGAAGAAGATGAAAATGTGATTTCCCATAGGGTTTCTATAGTAACTATAAGCTGCAATTGCAGCCATGTTTACAACCTGATCAACATTATATGAGGACCGTTGGTAGAGGGAGTCCCAGTCATCAACCATACAAAGTTTCAAAACATTTGGCCCTGTGGTTTCAGAGGAGAAGATTTTCTCAAAATCCACCAATCAGGATCAAAGAATGCCTCTGGAAGCTATGTTTTCAAACCCATGGGAACAAAATGAGGATCGTTTGTAGAGGACCTCCTATAGGCTATCCCTGCCAGGTTTGGTTCACATTGACTCAGTAGTTCCAAAGAAGATGAAAATGTGATTTCTCATAGGGTTTCTATAGTAACTGTTAGCTGCAATTGCGGCCATGTTTGTAACCCAGTCAACATTAAAAGAGGAGTGTTGGTAGAGGGGGTCCCAGTTATCATTTATGTGAAGTTTCAAAACATTTGACCTGGCGGTTTCAGAGAAGATTTTTTAAAATCCACCAACAAGAATCAAAGAATGCCTCTGGAAGCCATGTTTTTCATCCTACGGGAACAAAATGAGGATCGTTTGTGAAGGACCTCCCATAGACCATCCCTGCCAAGTATGGTTCACACTGTCTCAGCGGTTACAGAGAGAAGATGATGAAATGTGAAAAGTTTACGGATGCCAGACGACGGACGATGGACGACAAGACGATGGACGATGACAGATGCCAAGTGATGTGAAAAGCTCCCATGTACTTTTAGGCAAGGTGAGCTAAAAATGGACTAATTAAAGCCTATAACTCTGCAACAAAAAATTAGGCTGGGCCAGTTTTCGAAATTGCTTGAGATATTCTTGCAAAAAACCTGTACTGCAAATATTAGTCAAATCGGAGAACGTTTGTTCAAGTGATTGTGCTTACAGTGCAAGGACACCCACCTGCCCAGATGCACACCAACCATCATCGCCAAACCACAGGTCTCGGTTGTTAACACAACTCAACCAAAAAAACACCCATATAGTGGAGACTGCCTCCTGAAAAAAGTCTTAAATTGTGAAAAGAAGCATTAGAATTTAAGCACAAGCAAAGTTTCAGCCAACAGAACTCTAGGTTGAACTCCATGGTCTGGTGGCCAAAAGTCAGCTTTTTCTTATCTTTTTCATGGACTGCAAGTTATCGTCTACACAGAAACATCACTTTGTCATTACTTACTATTTTTGTTAATAGTTTGCTCTTGCTGAACCATATATAAAACAATGTGTACTATATACCTACTAGTATAAACACACAGACTGTAGTACCAAGTACAAAAAATAACAGAAATAACATGTCTGCTAGCACTGTATACAAATACACATATAGAATAAAAATACTGAGTGTCAAATAAATTTTTTATTCTACAAGTTTTATTGATACAGTTATCCCACTTGCCCAGACTCATGGGTTAATGCAAGCACTCAGGCTACATTAGTCTAATTCTGTTAAAAATTTGATGCTGTTAATGTGCTGTTTGTTTACCCACTTCTTCTGAAAATTTGCACAGACTACCATTGATGTGCCTTTACTTACAAAGATACGCTTGTGTTCCTAATAAACATACATGTATGTTTATTAACTTGGGGGAATTTTTCCACCCTGTATGCACCTTATTTGGGCCTGTATGTTTATTAAAATTACCCTTCCAATAGGGAGTTAAATTAGTAAATCTTCAACAGATTGTGTGTTAGACTTTTGATTAACACAGTATATTCATTGTTATAATCATGATGCCTAAATGTTTATTAGTTTTCTTTAATAAAACTAACTGTAATATTGGAAAATAAGTTGGCTTTTAGATAAAATTAACTAGCCTCCCTCACTGGATTTCCACCCTGTACTATTATTTGGGTCTGTACTTTTATTTAATTTTGATGAATGTTCAACCCTGTACTTTTATTCCCACCTGCACTTTTATTTGGAACACAAGATTATACAGGTATTAATTCCTGCACCAGTTAAAGAAATTTCAGCTCTTAGTATTGAATTCCCATTGAAAACATCAACATAATTTGCAATGGCTGTGGTGAGTCTTTATTTCTGATTGTAATGTAATCAAAATGTCAATCAAATCAAGTCTGGAGTGAGCAACATATTTCTATCTTGGATTCACAGAAAATGAACCTTATTGAATTTTTTTCGATTCAATTATCCAGAATATATCATTTAGTTGGAAAAGCAAACCACAGGTTCCATATTCCATATATATATTCCAAATGACTGAATCTAAACATAGGCGGTGACCCATTTGAGAGCTAGACTGGTTCCAGCCCATTATTATAACAGCACTGAATTTCTTACAGAATAAAACTTACCTGAGGGTTTGGGTTAACCCCTTACCTAATGAATCAGCCACATTTGCCGTTGTAATATATTTATTTATTTATTGGTGTTTAAGTTTACATACTTATGCTCAATGGCTAATCGTGACCGTGACAGTTTTATGAGTGGAGGAATTTATTTATTTATTTTATTAGGGTTTAACGACACATTAACAGCCAGGGTCATATCATGTTGGTGACAGTTTTACGGGTAGAGGAAGCCGGAGTACCCGGACAGAACCACCGAGCAACGACGAGCAGCTGTCAGCTCTCCAACATCGTAACTCTGAACTCTGCACCATGGCACAGGCAGGGTTAGATTGGTTGAAGACATGCGCACCATCGACGTGCAGTACGCCTTAGTACACAGCGTCATCGTGCCCCCATGTAGGCAATCGGAGTTAATTGCCTTGCCCAAGGACACAATGCAGGAGCACAAATCAGTCGCTGAAATGGTCATCCATCCAACTACTAACCGCACTCGACGTTGCTTAACTTCAATGATCTGATGAGTACCGGTTACCACAAAGCCACCGCGTCCCCTACACGGGTGGAGGAAGTCGGAGTACCCGGAGAGAACCACCGAGCATCGGCGAGCAACTGGCAGCTCCTCAACATTCGAACTCTGTTCAAGATCCACTCAAGCAGGGTTACCGCAGTTGAAGACATGAGCACAATCGACATACAGTACGCCTTAGTACGACATCATCGTGCCCCCATGTAGGCAACCGGGATAAAGTGCCTTGCCCAAGGACGCCTTGTCGAACTCGGGACCTCTAGCATAGAAGTCCAACAGTCTACCACTGAGCCACCGTGCTCCCTCCATTGTAATATACAAACTGAACAATTGAAAAGACCATATCATGTGACCCCCAACCCCCTCCCCTTTGGAAATAGCTTGCCATGAGGTAGTTCCAATGAGGGGTTCAAATGATAAGGTTTTGTTGATATTTTGTTTCTTCAACTGCTTAATTTGTTGCTCAATTTGTATATTACAGAAGTAGATATGCCGCTTCATTAGGTAAAGGGTTAAATAATCTATGGATGACTTGCTATGTAGGTTTCTGACATTTCCTAAAATCTAGTAAACACAAATTGTAGGGAGATGATTGTATAAACTTCCCCCTCCTCCTAACCCATATTTATGTATCCTAGAGCTGTCGGGTTACCTAAAAAATCTACTCGGTGTCAGTTGTCGAAAAACACAACTGTGCAGGTCTAAAAAAAAAAAATATCCTTTCGGTTTGCGTATTTTCATGTAATTCTCAATCACAGCCGAGAAAGTTGTACCAACTGATGATAAAACACAATATGCTGGAAAGGATTATAAAAGTCCTGTATGTGTATGAGTTAAAAAGACAAATACTTTGTAAGAAGATTACGACAGGATACAGAAACAATATTCAGTCGAAATACCATGTTGTATTCAGGCACAAAGTTGATTATGCAGACCTGAAGTGCTTGGAAGTGAAGTTTTACTACACACTGGGCCAAGGTCATTGTTCGATTCCATTCTGCATATAAAATGTGCTAAACTGCTCAATGCTGACACTATTGTTATGTTACTCTGTGTCAGCTAACCTTGTTAAAAGCCACGAAGTGGACAAAATTTGTTGTTGAATCTGTCCTGGTTGTAACTCCCATTCAGACGTTTAGAACATGTGTGATGATTAGTATTTGACTGAAAATTACATATGAGGAATTTCAGAAACCAATATGAGTGTGACATCATGTGCATGGGGAGGAAACACTGCAAGATTGCCAGTTACCACCACCATTTTCATTGCTTCTACTGTGTATCAAATCAATTTGAATGCAAAAACAAGCATGGGATGAGGGGGGGTGGAAGGGTCCACACTTGTCAGGAATGTGGTTGTCCTGTGCCGCTAGTACATCTAACATAATGTCCCCATCACTGACTCCTTGAAAAGACTTTTTTAGTTTCAAAAAGTCGCTTTTCTTAGTTTCAGTATTTTGTTGAGCTTTTCCTGTTCGGTTTCAGTAAAAAGAAATAAAAACCAAAACCCAGAACCAAGATTTGACTCCTTTATCACAACTGAAACCGAAATCCACAATCGACAGAAAATTTCACAACCGAACAGCTCTAATCTATCCTCTCCTCCAGAAGACTAAAATGATGATTATCTCTCTATTACATATAGTTCAAACTAAAACAGTGACATAACTAAGAAACTCTTTCATAACTTGATGTGTGAGATACATTGACCCTGGTACAGAATTCATTTGCAAGTTGAACACAATATAATGAGACAAACAGTTTTACTTGCATGTTTAGATGTATGAGGTCGGTATGAAATGCCATTTTTCAAAAGAGACAGGCAAACACACCCTAGATGAAGAATTCCATCTGGGAAATCATGAGAAACATCTGAACTTTTGATAACCATGTCTCTCACTGAAAGAAATATATCCACATTCAAACATTTTGCCGTTTTGTTAGTACCGTTGTAGCCAGGAGGGGAGGGGGAGGCAGGAGACTCTTGTCCCACCTGCACTGCCCCCTCCCCTCTCCCCCCCCCCCCCCCCCCCACTGGACCCTAAATCTCCGGAATTCTATCATCTGCATGGGGTGTAATCTTATGAAATTATAGATGACATACCACTTTGGGAGAAAATTGACATTATTTGAATCCTCAAATAGTGCAATTTGGGGCATATTTTTCAAAAATGTCTTGGGAGGGGGGAGGACAAAGCCATGTATCTTAAAAGTTATACCGCCCAGCTAGAACAATGCAAGACGGACACCAACTCCATACCTTTCCTCAATTCAAGACTTAAAATTTCATGATATGTCTACAGCCAGGGTTTCCAAGTTTCCAATACAATGGCTGAGGGTCCGTCAACCGGACCCATTCCCCCTGCCGATCATTTACTAATAAAGCATAAAATATGGTCAGAAAAACAAACAACATGACGCCGTAAAATTCTAGTCAAGACGCAATCATTCTCCCAATAAAGTTGACACATTTTAGTAGCACCATTTTGGGAATTGGCATTCTGCAACTTAAGATTGTCAAGTGTCATTCGGAAACTATCGCTATTTTCCGACGTTTGTCGATTAGGTAAGATGTCACATGCTGATTGTAGTGAAGAAATGGTGATATCTTTAGGTGTTTCTCCAACCAAAGATTCGACATAATTATTCTCACAAAATCGTTCATGCTAAAACATGAATCGCCATCTCACATGCAAAGAAATGGCCTTCCTGCAGTGTTCAATTCTAAAATTTTCTTCGTCTGGCGCAAACAATGGTCGTGCCAAGTGATCTGTGATTTTCCCCTCCTACCGGACCCGCTAATTAATTCCTAGTGGAAACCCTGCTACAACATAAAAACTCCCTGTCCACCCCCAACCCTCCAAATATAGATACTTGTCTACTTGTCTGTTTGTTATCTCTTTACCTTGCAAAATGTGCCAATGGCATCAATTATGTATATTCTGATTTATTTGGATAGTGGGGGGGCTGGGGAGCCGGAATGTTTAAGATCATCACTAGACAATGGCAAATACTGTCGGGATGGGAGAAAGAGGAAGGAAATCACCCATGCTTGGCAGGGGGTCTGATTTTTTTTTAACTCATTCCTCATGCCATTTATAACTATACTAGTGGGCCCACCTGTCCCAGAACAGGAAGCCCCATCCACATGACAGAAAATTAAGAAGCCGGATGGAAGGAAGGGTAGATGGAATGACATAATGACTGAATCACAGATTCATAAAATAGATTTGGATAATTTTCAATCTCTCAAGAACTTGTTAAAAAATCACGAAGTCACTTTCAATAATATATTTATTCGTGTTTAAGATCACTTTCAGTATCTGTGGTTATAACATAACTGCAACAAAAGTAGAAAGTAATTAGTTAACCAACTGATTATACCTGTGCTGCCCATTTTTTTAGGAAATAGGCCTCAGACATTGGTCACTAGATCCTATTTTACAAGTAAAGCAGAGTTGCATGTTTAACAAAGTAAAGAGGCACTTATCAACTTCTCAAGAGTGACTTGCAATAATATCCTTCCAACATGCACACATAGGAATAAATAGTACAATGGACTCTTGCACGACATTTAGTCAGAAATCAGGCCTGAATATAAAGGGCTTATATCATGGCCTGTTGGCAGGTTACACTACATGTATATGGCATGGTGGTAACCCATAGGAAAAAGGGGTTGTGATGCTTCTCTCCCTTCTCTGTTTAACTATAATGGCCATGTTGTTTTAGGTTCTTAATTGGTTTTCCGTCAAAATAAATAGCAACAACAAACATGTGATCGCACCAAAGCGAGATCACATGTTAATTGTTGCTATATATTTTGGTGGGTAATTCTTTTAAGACGGAAACAGAATGCCATTCTATTCATAATGCTCAACTTTTGAGTCAAGATACAGTACATAGAGAGTGGATTGTTACTAAATCACTTGTGGGGTAGTGTCTCCACTCAGATAAAAATTCCTTGTCTGGGAAAAAGTACATGTATTAGAATGATGTGGAAAGTTTAAGAAAAGGGATCTCCAGGTTGAACCCGGAGGTCCCTTGGATAAAACTGTGCTTGTCCGTTTCATGCATAACCACATGAACCGACTAGGGCTGCTGCAATTATTCGACTAACCGTCGACTGTTGCAGTAGTCAACGGTTTTTATTTTCAGTCAATTGTCATTCATTTTTAAAGTGGTACAAGTCGGGTTAAAATTGTACTGTGTAATGAGGTGAATTAAGAGATTATTAACCTTTGAAATGTCTTACCATAGTTACTTGCAATATCTCATGGCATTTGTTTTCTGCATGATTGTGCAACAATGTAATTTTAAAACACTGAGCCTTGCCATTTGATCAATCCCTATTCTCAATATGTAGTATTAACCAGCACTCGCTAATCAGTACTAAAGAGTACCATTTAAACAGTGTATCTTTTAATAATTGCAGTTTGGGAAGTCATTACAGACTGCAACGTAAATAGACTCTTCGGTCTTGTACACTCAAATGACCCCCTTTGGAATAACTGGAACCGCGGAAGTGAGAAAACTGTCACAAGATCCACAACATTAACTTCATTTACAGTACTAAGTTGAAACCTGTGTTGGAATGGAGGGAGTTTTATATTCAAAATTTCTAAAAATTAGTTACAGAAAAGAAACATTTGCATAAATGTTCTGTTTAAATTCTTCAAAACAATTGGAGTCTGACGGAGATATTTTGGTGTTTCCATTTTATTTCAATGCAGAAGAGTACACATTCAAACATCGTCAGTTTTAAATTTATTTTGTTTGTATATTAGAGATTCTTGAATTCATGGGAAATGACAATTGACTGACTAACTGTCGACTAATGCTGGCACTTAGTCGACTATGAAAATTGATAGTGACAGCCCTAGAACTGACTGTTATTGTCTGGGTGGAAACTTCACTCCACGAGTGTTTTAGTGATAATTCACTCTCCACATACTGTATGTCTGGAAGATGGTCAAGTCTTTCTGGCAAAACAGGCGAGATTAGCAATTTTAAATGAAGTTTATGTTGTATTACTTTGTTGTAACCTGCCGTTCATTCTACATATTTTACAACTGATGTAATCCCCATGTAATCTAAATGATCATTTGGAGGTTATTTCCAGGCCTGTGAAACATTATTTTCATTTCTTTTCCATGTTTCAGTCTTAATTTCTCAGTGTTTTATAAAGGAAATCTCAATTCACGTGCATTTAAGTGTCGCCAAGCAATCATGATCCGATCAGGCCTAATTTTTTTTTTCCAGAATGCAGTTCCCTTAACTCCGTTTATAACTTTTTCAACATAAAATGGGCCTCTTTTAGTGTTGTGTGGTTTTACAGTATACTGACTATAATCAGTAAAATTGTCAAAACCATCACCGATACTGGCAAATTAAATTATAATCGGTATCTAGAAAAGTTGGTTATATCCTGGTAAGGCGGTATACAAATTTCAACTTGCTTTAATATCATGGTTTACAAGAAGTGATTTTACTTCACTAGTGTGGATTAAAGTTGGTTTAAATTTGGGTCTTTCCCCTTTTTATTGCCCTATCTGCCCTCACTGACCATGAAACATGAATTACTTTTCTTCATCAACTGTTCAAGTGTTTTCTCTCAACAAACATTATAACGCAAGAGACTGAATATTGTTTACCTCTAATTTGAAACAAGACACATGGACTGTATTCCAGTAAGCATGCATAGTTAAGTCATATTGTACATTTCGACCAATGGCATGCCTGCTATTTAAAACCTGGAAATTTTCCTTGGGAAATGCCAAGAGATTCTCTGTGAATTGACACTTGTACTTTACAGTTATTGGCTGTTTGCATTTGCTGACGTCACGATAGCATAATGCCTTCAAAATAGTGTGCTCCAAGCTAAGCATAAATCTCAGGGGAAGGATGCATATAATTATTATGGTCAGGAGGCACCAGATTGTCGGTAAATCAGGGATTAAATGGGTCTACTCTTTTACCCCTGGCGGACATAGCTCCAGACGAGTAACTAAGGACCTCTAGTATTACCAATGCCTGTTACAAAATAAATACACCTCTCTACCCACAGCAGACTTCGATGGCACTTAAACAATACCAGATCACTAATGTTTAAAAAAAGCCTGTGCCTCCTCTTTCTCCAGAGGTACCAACAATATAACTTAACCCATGTCGTCCCGACAGATATTTACCGTTCAACCCTGATCCATTTGCAGACCCTAGCTGACAATACCCTTAAATTCCAACATAACCTCTCCGATGCCATAGAAAGTCTAGCATTCCACGCTAGCCAATGTTTAAGAGGAATAGCTAGAACAACAATTACACCTCACCCAAGTACAGAACTCAATTATTGAGCTTAGAACCAATCCTGACACTGAAGACCTAAACCCAAGTGGAAGAAACACATTTCTCCATGTCTGACATAAGTTGTCACATCACCCTCTCCCAGTATATTAAGAAAGACCTTGCCCAGTACTATTGCTATTTTATGGTTAATACTCAGCAATCTCCTGACCCCCAGGAGCCCTTTTCACAGTTACAGACCCAAATGGATCTCCATACCCCTGATCCTTAAAGGCTAGCAGAATTCTCCCCTGAGCATGACTAACATTGTCTCCTCCCAAAACCCAAAGAGTAATGAAAAGCGAGATAACTCCAATGGTGGTGAAGCCAGTCCCACTCAGAACCCAATTCCCAGTATTCCTGCACAAGATGCCACCCCCTCTATGTCGGCTATTGCCCCCCTTAACCAGTTACAACAAGGCATCCCAACTAACAATTTGATCCTCCGAGATCTCATACTCTCACCTGGTCACATGAGAGGCCCTAACATATGTCTACTCATCAACCGACAGTACTACAGGACATCCCGTCCCACAGTACTTTTCGGTACCAGATGTCCCTGCCGGCAAAAATCCATTCCACCCTGGAAAACCCTAATTTCGCCTCCCAGAGGACATAATTCCACCTGAGATCGGATCCCAGGAACCATTCACTCCTGACTTACGAACTGATGCAACCACACACCCAAATTTTTAGAGTAATATCTTACCCACCCTAACCCAAATAGCACAAAACACCACTTACCAGTCGTCTGACATCTCTCAACAATCTACCCATCTATTACACTCCTCCAGAGTGATTCACAAGGGAAATAACTCCAAAGACGGGTCAGCCAGTCCCGTGCACATCAAAGGAACAAGATGTATCCCCCTCATTGTCGGTCACTGCTGCCCGGGACCAGCCAAAACAATGCACACCAACCAGCAGTGTGATCCCCTGTGATCGCACACTCTCACCTGGTCACATGAGAGGCCCAAGCACTTGTGACCCCCACCTTCCAAATTAGCTCACCAACAGACTCTAAAACAGGACACCCCGTCCTACAATACTGAGTGGTCACCTATGTTCTTACTGGCTGAAGCCCATTCCTACCAGGAAAACCTTAATCTTGCCATCCAAGAACATACTCCCACCCAAGACCACGACCCACAGACCAATCCCACCCCCCCTTACGTAAATGGTGATATTAACACACACCCAATCTAGGAGAGTAACATCTTTCCCACCCAATCACAGATTGCGCAATACACCACTGACCGGTCTTCCGACACTTCCCAACCGTCAATACATTTTTCATACTCTTCTGGTGGCACTCCCAATAATACCCCACAAAATGACATCTTCCTGGACCACCCCACAAAGACAGCCATAATCCAGACCTGTGACGATGCCGCTCAGCTGGATCGACCGCTGCCATAGCATTTGAAAAAGGTCAACTGCCGCCTGTTCCCTTATCACCCAACTACAGGTTGAAATAAAACACAAACTGAAACTGTACCTAGTGAAGTACCTGTGTCAACAACCCAATCCCCTCTCAACCCTGAACAACAACTGGCCCTCCAAACCCGATTAAGAAGCTCAAACCGTCTGCATGACTAGGACCCACTATACCGAACCCTAGTGTGAAAGGCCACCACACCCAAACTAGATCTAGCAAAAGCCAGAATAGACAGCGTACTGCAAGGAATACCCATCAGAGGAGTAGATGCAGGTGCCATTGGGCTGACAAACAGCACATACGCAGCCCCACCTTAACCCAATTGGCTAACTCTGCCTATAAGTACATAACACCCATTGAATAACCATGAAAAGAGTGTACTTGGTAAAGGACTAAAGTTCATTCCCACTCCAAGAAAAAAACACCCCACCCATTTCCACTTCCATGGTGATGTTCAACTGTCATGCAACCTCATGCGCTTGAAAGTGAAGTTATTAAACAAACCCCCGCCCGGGCGAGTACACCAGTTTCCCCCTCCCTCCTAGTGCCCTCTTTATCTGAGTGACCATCCAATTACAACTAAATTCTGTGATACCTATTTTATATGGGAAAGATGCCCCCAAGGCACGAGAGCAATGACTGTCCTATCAGGTTATATAATGGATCCACCTCCCGTTGAACTACTCTGTCCGCCACCCACCTCCGGACAAGTCTGAGTAAACCCATTTAATCTCTGATTTACCGGCAATCTGGTGCCTCCTGACCATAATATGCCCCATTCCCCTGAGATTTATGCCTGGCTTGGGGTGGATTATTACCTCCATTTATAATCTAATAAACAAAAGCAAGTCATTTGTGCTTTCTTAGCCAAGACAAATATGACGTTACTTAACCAGTCCATTACCAAAATACTAGTAACTTAACTAGAGGCTCTAAAGAGCCTGTAATCGCTCACCTGGAACTACATATAAAAATGTGATTTCCCATAGGCTTTCCATGTAACTATGAGCTTCAATTGTGGCCATGTTTGCAGCATTACATCAACATTATATGAGTGTCATTAGTAGAAGGTGTCCCAGTCCTCAATCACATGAAGTTTCAAAATATTTGACTTTGTAGTTTCAGAGGAGAATATGTTTGCAAAATCCATCAAACAGAATCAGAGAATGTCTCTGGTGGCCATATTTTCCAACCAACGGGCACAAAAGGATGATCATTTGTAGAGGGCCTCCTATTGACCATTCCTGCCAAGTTTGGTTCATGTCTGCTCAGTATTTCCAGAGTGAAGATGAAAATGTGATTTCCCTTAGGGTTTTCTATAGTAACTATAAGCTGCAATTGTGGCCATGTTTGCAACACGATCAACATTAAATGAGGAACATTGGTAGAGGATGTCTGAGTCATCAACCACGCAAAGATTCAAAACATTTGGCCCTGTGATTTCAGAGGAGAAGATTTTTCCAAAATCCACCAATCAGTATCAAAAATATAATGTTACATCCCAACGCTCACCTACATTCGCACTTGATAATGTCGTTCCAATGTAACACGCCTAATATTTAGTTGATATAAATCATTAATAACTAGCATCAAATGATTAATGTGGTTTATGTGATGGCTTTGGAAAGTCTATATTTCTGCATTTATTATATATCAATTCAACATAGAATCATTGGATATAAAAGCATTTTTTTCTTTTAGAAATGTTTATGATTAAGAATATGAATCGTGAGGCCAGATATTAAATCATAAATAAGAATTAGGAAAGGCTTTCATAAATTTATTTTAGAAGAAGAAATTGCAGTTAAATTTCTGCATACAGTCGGGTTAATACGTACAGTTGTTATTGAAATATGAAAATCAACAGTAATGAGAAGTTAAAGCAGCACAATCTGCGCAAAAGCTGACTTTAACGCAAATTCTTACAACAAGTTTTGGTTGAAAATTGTAGGTGAAATTTGAAAGAAAGTCATAGTATCAGGGTTAAATAATGTGCTGATAGTCGCCTACAACGTATATATGCAATATGAAAGGCCTGAGGCCAGTGATCTTTGAAAAAATAACCTTAACATTAAATCTTACAACATTGGACATGCCGGACGCCATCGCTGACGCCCGAGATCATCATATAAGCTCACCACTTGTAATAGAAGTAGGTGAGCTAATAAAAATACATCAGATCAAAAAATAAAATAGGAGGTGCAAAATGGCATTATGTAATGAAGAATCACTGAAATTGTAACTGAAGTACATTCATTGGTTAAAGAGGAGTTGCGGAAAAACATTCGTTCAAGAAAGTGACTATAAGTCCCAACAAAAATACATCACATCAATAACTAAAAAAAATAAGCCTTAATGTTACTAGTAACAAGTATGAGAAAGTATTAAATAAAAAAAAAAAAAGTTAAAAATTTTTTTTTTAAAGAAAGTGAATATAAGACCCAAAAATCCCCCTCAAATTCCTCAAATATGCATGTAATGAGGGCGCAAACGTTACGTGTACAATATCAATTGCCTGGAAAGATACATAGAAACAGAACTCACATTAACACAAGCTTTTAGAACTTAAAATTGAGTAAGTCAGAGAAAAACGTGAACATTGTGACTGAAAAACAGAAAAGAAATCAGTTAAATTTCTGCATACAGTAGGGTTAATACCTAAAGTAGTTATTGAAATGAGAAAATAAACAGTAATGAGAGGTGAAGGCACCACAATCTGCACAAAAGCTGACTTTAACGCAAATTCTTACAACATCTAAACGCTAATTCTTACAAGTTTTGGCAGAAAATCAGCCTCAAATTCCTCAAATATGCATGTAATGAGGGTTAAATATTACTGCAATGGAGTTCAGTAACCCAAGTGTAGAATATTAATCGCCTGGAAAGACACATAGAAACACAACTCACCTAAACACAAAGTTTACAAAGTTTTACAACTTAAAATTTACTAAGTCCGAGAAAAACATGAAAATTTTGACTGAAAAAAAAGAAAATTCACGTTAAATTTCTGCATACAGTAGGGTTAATACCTACAGTTGTTATTGAAATATGAAAATCAACAGTAATGAGAAGTTAAAGCAGCACAATCTCCACAAAAGCTGACTTTAATTCAAATTCTTACAATACCTAAACACAAATTCTTACAAGTTTTGGCAGAAAATTTTAGGTGAAATTTGGAAAAAAGTCGTAGTATCAGGGTTAAATACTGTTCTGATAGTCCCCTACAACCTACATGCAATATCAAAGGCCTGAGCCCACTGAAATCTTACAATATTGGACACGCCGGACGCCGACACCGACGCTGACGCCCGAGGTCATGACAATAACTCACCACTTCCTTCAGAAGTAGGTGAGCTAAAAATGTGATTTCCCATAGGATGGCCATGGTAACTATGAACTGCAATTGTGGCCATGTTTGCAACATTACATCAACATTACGAGGATTATTGGTAGGTGTCCCAGTCCTCAATCATATGAAGTTTCAATATATTTGACTTTGTACTTTCAGAGGAGAAGAGTTTTCCAAATTGACCAATCAGAATCAAAGAATGCTTCTGGCAGCCACATTTTTCATCCAACAGGAATAAAATGAGTAACAGTTGTAGAGTACCTCTCATAGACCATGCCTGCCAAGTCTGGTTCACATTGGCTCAGTACTTCCAGAGAAGATGATGAAAATGTGATTTCCTATAGGGTTTCTATAGTAACTATAAGCCACAATTGCAGCCATAATTGCAACCCAATGAAGATTAAATGAGGCTCATTGGTAGAAGGGGTTCCAGTCATTAGTCACATTAAGTTTCAAAACATTTGGCCTTGTCGTTTCAAAGAAGATTTCTTGAAAATCCACACATTTATGAATTCTGTTTCAACAAAAAAATCAGTAAAGGAAGATTAAATATTTTGAAAATTACAATTTTTTCAGACGGTATTCTCTTTCAAACAGTTTTGGACAGGTAAAGGGTTACAGGAAACACATTTTATTCCAATAATTTTGTCATATCTTAAATGATATCATAATTGAATGGGCAGATGGGAAAAGAAAATAAACAAAACTTCCATGCTTTCCAAACACCTGTCATCAATCAGTATTTCTGATAAGTAACTTGAGAGTAATACATGTATTAACATAATTACAGATGCACTTGTTTATAGTACAAGTCAAAATAAGTTGTAGGGTAACCCTATAAAGTATGTATCTTTCTCTTCCAACACTGACAAGACCAGAAGCTGACATCATTTTCTGGAAAGCTCTCACTGATAGTTTTCCAGAAAATGTCAGATTCTGATCTTGTCAGAGCAGAGCAACAGTTTACTTAGTTTATTGCAGAAATGCTACAACTTATTTTGACTTGTACTGTATACACAATATTTTGGGGTTTTTCCCAGTTCTCAGTGGAGAAAACTGGAACCAACCCTTACCAGATTCTCAAAAAATATAAATTTTATAGTAAATTTCCTTTCTTGTTATACCTACCACAATTGTTTACTGCAGGCTTGCACTACAGTGGAAGAACCTAACTTGGATAAAATATTCTCTATTTTAATCTTTCCCAAGAGATTTGGGAAAGAAAAGGGGTGTAAAAACACCACAAAAAAAATAAGCCAAAACTGGGTCGAGCCTGTAAAAAGCAGAATGGCTGGGATAGACAACAGCCTGAGCCGAAGAAAGAGGGCCCGTAGGACAAAGGTCCTCTGTCAGCTCCTGCAACTGTCGCAGATAAATGGAGAAGGTAGCATTTCTCCAGAAGGCTGCCAGCATAACTGCCGACAACATGACAGAGTTAGTAAAAGCTCTGAGAGGAAGACAATGCACGCACCTTGTGGCAGAAAAAACTATTGGTAATACAATCACCAGTAGCTAGACGAGCGAAAGCTGCACGAATAGCAAGACAAATCTATCGAGAAATGGATGCAGGAGAGATCTGGAATGTGAGAAAATGCATATCCATCCAGGATAAAGGCATGAATGCCCCCTGCCCCCCAAGCAGAGCAGCACCCAAGAAAGTGTCTATCTTGGAGTAAACTGCAAAGTCCTAGGCCTTTTCAAGGAAAAGAGCTGAACAAGCTTGGAGAGGCAAGGATGAGTGTCGAAACAATGCGGTACCACATATGAAAAAGGTCTCCAAAGCATGGACATGTACCCATTGCTGGAGACCCCAGAAACAAATATATACCAGAAACTCTGCAATCGGTGTGATCGAAGTGATTGCACAGCATCGACAGAAGAACCTTCGACTGAGCCACAGAGGCTGAACCAGGGGAGTGAGAGCCTCCTTGAAGAAGAAAAGCAACTCCACTGCTTGTCTCTAAAAACCACTACGGCGGAGACAGAACCCGATAAAAGACATGCGCGAAGGCACAATGAAGTCGGGTCAACTTGAAACCTCCTCGGGGGACTTTGGCAAAGAAAGTCGCGACGTAGAAGGAGACATGCCGGAACCGCCGCTAACAGAAAGCGAAGCAGATTGATCCACACCCACCGAGGCGACAGGGGTGTGATCGAAAGGATTCGATTCATATCTGGGCTAGAACCTGAGGTGGAATCGGAACCAGCAGGAAGGCATAGACGACAAGACCGTCCCAAAGGAGGGCCAGAGCATCCACAGTAAAAGCCAGAGCATCTGGACACAGGGACATGAAAGTGTCCACCTGATGGTTCCAACGAGTTGCAAAGAGATTGTTGGAACACCGCCATGTGGAGCATCCACTCGGTGGAAAAGAACCTGCCCCGTCGGGGCAGGGAGTCGGCTAAGACGTTCAGACGACTGGGAATGTGACGAACAACCACCCCGGCGTTGATATCCTGAGTGAGCAGTAGAAGATCCTGAGCCAATTCGTAAAATGCCGCCCTGGTTCCGAATGTAAGCAACCACTGTCGAATTGTCGGACAACAGAAGGACCTGAGGATTCGACAGGTGAGGGATCCACTGCCTGAAACTCAGAAGAAGAGCAAGAAGCTCCTTCTGGTTGATGTGTAGAGATGCCCGATCCTGGTCCCACATCCCATGAAGAGAAAGACCTAGAGGATCCAACGTCGCACCCCATCTGAGATCGCTGCGATCGGACGTGGGTAAGTCCAATGGGACACCCTGCGTGATCCACTGAACATTCATCCAGTGGAGAAGGTGAGGATGAAGAGATTCTGGTAACTGAAGCACCAGATCCAGAGAATCGACATTCAGCCTCCAACGACTGAGCAGAAAGTGTTGGAGAGGTCTGACAGGCAGCCAACCTAGAAGAATGAGATCTGTCACCGAACCACAGAGCCTGAGCAGCAGGAGAATACCCCGTGCTGTCGCGGATGTGGACTGGGACAGAGTCTGAGCAAAAGCTGAGAGAATCACAGCCCTGGCCTGGGGAACCACCACCGTATTGAACTGAGTGCGGATTGCCATCCCCAGATGACAAAACGACTGAGAAGGGACCAGATTCGACTTCTCGTTGACTCTGAATCCTAGCGACGTGAGCAAGCTCAACAGAGTGTCGACATCCAACTCCAGTAAGGCAGCATTGGAATGCCTCTGGAGGATATCATCTAGATATGCCGAAGTAGTCACCCTGGACTGTGTGCGATGGAAGGCTATCACAAGCGACATCATTCGGGTGAAGGCCCAAGGAGCCAGGTTGAGGCCGAAAAGGCATGGCCTTCAACTGGTAAACTCGCCCCAGAAAAGTGAATCTGAGATACTTCTGCGACACCTGATGAATCGGAACGTGAAAGTAAGCGTCTCGCAGGTCGATGCTGAAAGCGAAATCTCCCTGGTGAATGAAACGGCGGACCGATCTGAAAGTCTCCATGCTGAACTTGGGCACAATGATAAGACTGGTTCAGGATACTCAGATCGATAACCGGTCGGAGTCGGACGTCCTTCATCGGCACTAAGAACAGGTGGGAATAAAACCCCACTGACTGAATGTTCTTGACGACCTTGATCGCCCCCTTGGCCAGGAGATTGTCTATCTCCGTGAACAAAAGCTCCTGACGTAAAACGTCTGAAGGAACTGTGGTTGGAAGAGGCACTCTGGACAGAGTGGGGTGTCTTCGGAAGGATATTCGCAGCCCGGACCGAACAACATCTAACACCCAAGGATCGGATGTGATGGTGGCCCAACGGTCTGCGAACTCTGCTATCCTTCCTCCAACCTGGGACGAATCGAGGTGAGGACCTTCAGTTCAAGCCCCGACGAGGCCCACGAGAGGAGAGACCACCTCCTCTACTGAATGAAGAATCCTGAGACTTCCCTCTAGCCTGCCGATGCTTACCCTTACCCCGTGAGTAAGAAGTAGAAGCGGTGGCAGAAGGATCATCCCTTTGCATCGCAGAGGAAGCAGAAGGATACTTGTTAGACTTTGAACGTTCCCTGCCTCCCCTAGAAGGCTGATCAAGCTGACGAAGCAGCAGCTGATCTTTGGAATGACATCCCGGACCGTCGACACGGAACCCATGGAACAGTAGCGGACCTGCCAAAGAAGCAGATCAAAGTGCACTGCCCCTCAGGAAGGGATCGGCCTGTGTCCAGCACAGAGTCCCTATGAACTAGTTCCAAAATACCCATGTCACGGGCATGCGTGTGAGTAAGATGCATGAGCGCCTTGGGCAGCACACGCAAAGGAGCCTGTACATCGTCAAACCTATCTGGAGGCAGATAGACAGCTAAGGCAGAGACGACGTGATCGGAGAGAGAAAGCATACCCAGCATTTCTCTCAATAAACCCAACATGGAATGACGGCAGACTTGGGCTTGGAAAGCCCGAGGGAATTGGAGTCTTGATCCAAAACGGTCAAAGTCTGGCAGACTGATGGACTGGCGAAATCGTAGTAACGAGAACGCACCGGAGGTAAAAAGGTGTCAACCCTGGTGAAGAATGGAGCCTTCATAGCCTTGGAACTCAGCTTAGAGTCCAAGGCTGAAAATGCTTTAACCACCTGTACTGACTGGCACGGTCGAAGACGCCCAGAAGCAGGTTGCTCCACAGGCTGTAGGCGCGCGACCGATGATCGCGGCCTGGCTGACACTGTCGGCTGGTTTGATGGTTTGAGATCTGAAATTAACCCAAACACAAAGTCATGAGCTGCCCCCAAGTCAGAAGACTGCTGGCTCTAGACATCAAGGATTTCTGACACCTCCCCGGAGTCAGAAGACACATAGCCCATCGTGGGCAAACCAGCCGATGCCTCCCATGGTGCAGGCACACCAGGGGGATCAGAAAGCGGCCTGTTTCCAATCCCGGGAGGCGGTGCAATAGGGGGCGCCTGGAAACCACTCACTGCCTCGCTGGAAGCAACAGGAAGGCTCTTGGACAGAACCTGAGTGAGTAAGGAGAGGGCCTCCCTAAGCTCACTGCCCATACCGGCTGGTTCGAAATGGGGACGAACCAGCAAAGTGGCTTCACACCTGACCCTCTTAAGCAGCGAAGGTTTATGATCCTCCAATACACCCGAAGCGGGGTGACGGGTGGCAGCCGAAACATCTGATGGCAGACGTGTATAGGGGTACAACACACCCCGAGGATCAACATAGCGGGAACTCAGGAGAGTTGCCGCTGACCTCTGCGGAGCAGAAGGTACAGGCTGCACAGAAAGCTTTGGTCCCGCAAAACTGGCCTTGTGACCAGAATGAGTGGACGGAAAACACCAATGACAAAACTGTGGTACTCGATGGCGCAGAGGCCACAGTAGAGGGTTCGGCCGGCAGCCACTTCCAACTTAGCCGAGTTGAAGTCAGGGAAGGCTGAGGCCAATACCCCACATCTACACTACCAGACACCGCTGCAGACCACTGCAGGTATAAAACTGCTGTGCTCAACAGCTGAGAGGACACAGCAGGGGGTTCAGTCGGCAGCCACTTCCGACTTCGCCAAGTTGAAGTCGGTGAAGGCTGAGGCCGATACCCCGCAACCACACTACAGACATCCCTGCAGACCCTTGCAGGGATAAGCCAAGGCTGGCTAAAAATGGTGCCCGATGACGTTGTAGATGGAACAGCAGTAGCAGCAGATACGACGGGAGCTGTTGGAACTGGCGGAAAAGGGGAGAGAGCCACCTAGAGGAGTCACAACCCTAGTGACAGCCTTAGATGTTGACTGGAGAGGGCGCATAGTCCCAGAACCAGGCATCTCTTCACCAGAAATCCAACAGCTCCCGCAGTATCCACCACGGTAAAAAAAAAAACAAACTGCACAGCCCCCACGGATGGGGAATAACTCTCACCAGATGTGGTAGAAACGGGAGGCCCCGAAACAACAGCATTCCACACCCACCGCAGGTGCGGGAGGAGCTGCACATCCCCCACGGAGGGGGAGTGACTCTCATCAGACGTGGTCGAGTTGGGAGGCCCTGAAACGACAGCGTTCCCCACCCCCCGTGGGTGAGGGAGGAGCTGCACATCCCCCACAGAGGGGGTATAACTCACACCAAACGTGGTCGAGTCGGGAGGCCCTGAAATGACAGCATCCCCCACCCCCCGTGAGTGTGGGAGGAGCTGCACATCCCCCACGGAGGGGGTATATCTCACACCACTCACACCAGACGTGGTCGAGTCGGAAGGCCCCAAAACGACAGCGTTCCACACCCACCGCGGGTGCGGCAGGAACAGCCACGAGAACGCACCAAAGGCTAGGGCAAAAGGAATTGCCCTAAAGGAATCGAACTGGAATTAACAGAGGTGAGAGCAGTAGAAGAAAAAGGTGGACTCAACAGATACAGAAAGTAGAACACCCTCAACTATGAGAGAAGGTTGCAGAAAAAAAAAAAAAAAAAAAAAACCTGGGTACACGACAGAATCCAGACGGCCGACAGGGACCGAAAAAACAGAAATTCAGCCCTCAACAGAGTGAAGAAATCCTATCCAGACAGTCCCTCATTGACACCTAACTCCAATAACAATTTAAATTTATCAACCGAAAAATTCCATTCTCGAACCGTGTTGACATGATGTTGAAAAAACATTCGCGAAAACGGAATATATAAATAATATACATGAGAATGTGGTTGAAAATTTTAACGAGAATATATAAAACACAGTTCTGTTATTATACGATCTTCAAATCCATAATCCAGTCACAGGAAAACCATTATCGACGAGTTGAATTATCACTGTATCATAATGCAAAGATGGCAACACGTCAACCACGTTGCACGGACAAAAGAAGAATGGTTTTGAGGACTGCTTGCGCACTGGTTAATGGAAGTCGTGGAATTGTATAAGAGAAGAGCATCCCTAACTGGGTGTGTGCCGATGGCGCTCAACCCAGTTTTGGCTTATTTTTTTCATGGTGTTTTTAAACCAGTTTTCTTTCCCAAATCTCTTGGGAAAGATTAAAATAGAGAGTATTTTATCCGAGTTAGGTTCTTCCACTGTTGTGCAAGCCTGTAGTAAACAATTGTAAGGTAGGTTGATAAGAAACAAGTATTTTGCTGACAGTACCGATCTTCGTGCAGACAGAAGAGGTATTGGGTTAAGCATTAGAATATAGCCTCTGGTGGCCACATATTTCCATCCTCTCATAGACCATTCCTGCGAAGGTTGGTTCATGTTGGCTCAGTAGTTCGAGAGAGGAAGATGAAAATGTGATTTCCCATAGGGTTTCTATAGTAATGA
Source organism: Pictodentalium vernedei (assembly GCA_031216915.1). NCBI lineage: Eukaryota > Metazoa > Mollusca > Scaphopoda > Dentaliida > Dentaliidae > Pictodentalium > Pictodentalium vernedei. The sequence goes on from CM062291.1 coordinate 242,074,079, forward strand.
TAAGCCGCAATTGCAGCTATGTTTGCAACCCGATCAACATTAAATGTGGATCGTTAGTAGAGGGTGTACCAGTCATCAACCATGCAAAGTTTCAAAATATTTGGTCCTGTGGTTTCAGAGGAGAAGATTTTTCAAAATCCACCAATTAGAATCAAAAAATGCCTCTGGCAGCCATGTTTTTCGATGCACGGGAACAAAAATGAGGAGCATTTGTAGAAGACCCCTCCCATTGACTATCCCTGCCAGGTTTTGTTCATGTCTGCTCAGTAGTTCCAGAGAAGAAGATGAAAATGTGATTTCCCATAGGGTTTCTATAGTAACTATGTTTACAACCCGATCAACGTTAAATGAGGATCGTTGGTAGAGGGGGTCCCAGTCATCATTTATGTGAAGTATCAAAAAATTTGGCCTGGCAGTTTCAGAGAAGATTTTTGAAAATCCACCAACCAGAATCAAAGAATGCCTCTGGTGGCCATGTTTTTCAACCCAAGGGAACAAAATGAGGATCGTTTGTAGAGGACCTCGCATAGACCATTCCTGCCAAATTTGGTTCAGTAGTTCCAGAGAAGAAGATGAAAATGCGATTTCCAATAGGGTTTCTATAGTAACTATAAGCTGCAATTGAAGCCATGTTTGCAACCCGATCAACAATAAAGGAGGATCGTTGGTAGAGGAGGTCCCAGTCATCAACCATGCAAAGTTTCATAACATTTGGCCCTATGGTTTCAGAGGAGAAGATTTTTCAAAATTCACCAATCAGAATCAAAGAATGCCTCTGGTGGCCATGTTTTTCAACCCATGGGATCAAAATGAGGATCATTTGTGGAGGACCTCCCACAGATAATCCCTGCCAGGTTTGGTTCATGTTGGCTCAGTAGTTTCAGAGAAGATGATGAAAATGTGATTTCCCATAGGGTTTCTATAGTAACTATAAGCCACAATTGCAGCCATGTTTGTGACCCGATCAACATTATATGAGGATCACTGGTAGAGGAGGTACCTGTTATCATTTATGTGAAGTTTCAAACATTTGGCCTGGCAGTTTCTGAGAAGATTTTTTAAAATCCACGAACCAGAATCAAAGAATGCCTCTGGAAGGCATGTTTTTCATCAGACAGGAACAAAATGAGGATTGTTTCTAGAGGACCTCCCATAGACCACTCCTGCCAAGTTTGGTTCACACCGGATCAGTGGTTACAGAGAAGAAGATGAAAATGTGAAAAGTTTACAGACGACTGACGCCAAGTGATGAGAAAAGCTCACATGGCCTTTTAGGCCAGGTGAGCTAAAAAGGCACTTTATTTCAAGTTCTGAGGTGCGCTAATTTTAACACTTCTTGACCTCGTGTCGTGATAAAATGAGGCATGCGAATGCACAATTCAGAATAAGAGGACTGCCGAGTATTATATTATGAAGAAGTTCCGTGGATCGATAGGATTTTATATAAAAAAGGGTTTCTTTTTTTATAAAATCTTAATTTTTTGACGGGCAATATCTGTGGCACGATTTAGAAAGTGGCAAAAATGCCACTGCTTTTTCACTTTTTTGCGATTTCAATAAAATGCTTAGACTTGGCAGCTTGAAATAGGGTCGGTCGGGTTAGCGGAATCAAACGTATATGTTTTTTAGGCCTCAAGGAAAACACCACTTTTGTAGTCATAGTACTGAACATGTAGGTGGAAGGAAACTCCACTCTGTATAGATATTAGTGGTAGAGCACTCTATTACACTTACCATTAACTGCACAAAAACATTCTTCTCTTTCTGCTGTATACCCTAATTGCAGTTTAAATGTTTCACCCTCCATTGACTTAAATATCTCAAAAATTGGTTTGCACTTATTAATTTCTCAATAGTTTTTTCATCACATTATGATATCCCATATTGTACAACACCATTTTACTAATTGTGCATATGTTAGAATGCAAACCCATGTTTATCTCATTTCAATAACCACAAAGACCACATGGTGTTAGACGATATAACATTTTGTTTTTTCTTTTTCTCCAGTAAGCAATATAAAATTGCAGTCATGTTCACTTAGGGCATACAAAAATACCGTTCAAAACTATTATGTATATATTTTTTAAAATTTGATTAATATCTAATGACATTTTAAGAGTATACATGTAGCAACCCTGACCAACAAACATTAACACTATTCCAATGCAGATTCTGCATTTAGGATAAACTGAAAAATAATTACAATGCACATCAAATTGTTTATTTGTTCAGGGAAACACTCTGCAAGTTCACTCTCCTTCAAAGTTTGTAAAACAAGAAGAAATCATTTTGGAAGACAAGAAAGCATTTCATAAGAAAAAGTAATGTTGAGGCCAATAAAAAATAAGTGTGTTTCCACTTGCTTGACTGAACATATTTTTTTATTCTTCAACTGATTTGGGACTAGAAGCCCATATTTGGGCTTTGTTAAAAAGAGTAGACACCTCAACACAGCTCTCAAATTTTCAGTTCGGTATGTGGTATCTGACTTGACTGACATTTGCTGATAGAACCAAAGGGGAATTTGCACAAGGAAAACAGAATAAGTTCTTCTTGTATCATTCTACCTCAGTGCCACAAATGCCACTGGAAATGAGCTCAACATTGGCTTTCTTTTGCCAACACAAATCACATCTGCAGTAATTTTGCGACTTGTTCCAAACACACCCCACCTTTAAAGGCCTCTTTTGCGATCCCAGAGGATGTGCCCTTACCATGCCATTATTAGAAGGTCCTTCTGACAATAGACAAATCACCTGGGAGGTAATTTCTTTTCTTAGCAGGTAACCAAGACTTGACTGAAAATCACCGATAAGCAACTGGACATATACAGGTTGTAGACTAGTGGGAATACAGGACAACTGCTCAGACCCTTAAAGATTAATAAAACTGAAAAGATAATCAGTCACTTCTTTCATGAAATTGAACACATCAACTGCTATCAAGCCTCAACAATGCCTTATAAATAACGATTGTAGGAAAATTTAAAATACAAATAGTTTTGGTATTCACTGATTGGTTGAGTTTGGTTTTTGGTATCCCCATGGTATCAGTATCGGTTTGGTTTTATGGTATATTGCCCATCTCTAATTAGGCTTTTCCAGCTGGAAAAGTCTATTGTTTTTCTACGGATTTTTTTTTTTTTTTTTTTTTTCCACACATTTTGTCCGTATCATTCAGAAGCCATTTTCGAACCGATTTTCACAAAAGTTTGCACACGCATAGAAGGGCACAAAATCTAATGAAAGTGTCAATGACACTGTAGCTCAACTTGTCAAGACAAAGACATGTACATGTATAGTATGTGACACAGCAATGACAAACATCTAGGTAATGACCTGATAACAAAGGTACATATAAAGTATTGTAACGGTCTGTACATAAATACTGACCGTTGCCTGTAACAAATGTATAGGAAAAGTATTGTAAAGGTGGGTGACAGTCAGATGCTAAACTAGAAAAAAATTTTTGAGTCCCAGAGTGGGTCTGACTGAACCCCAAAATATTTGTTCTCATAGCACAGTGATAACAAAGGCACCCCAAAACACACTCGGTCCTGTCCCAAGGTGAAAACAAAGGTACCCAAGAAGTTTTGTGAAGATCAGTTCATAAATACGAGCTGTATAGAAATTGTGACAAAAAACTGATTGGACCTAATTTCGGTACAAAATGGCCACTGGCAGCCATCTTGAATTTTGGACTGTACCCAGAAACACTCATTCTCGTCCCAAGGTGATAACAAAGGTACCCAAGAAGTTTTGTGAAGATCGGTTCATAAATACAGCCTCTACCCTGAGCCGTATTGACATGTGTGCTTACATTGTGTAAGTAGCACTGAATAAATCAAAATTCATCTAATTTGAATAATTTCTGCACGAAAAAAAAACCCTTACAATATGTGATGTATTCCATGTTACTAAACATTCATACAAAAATTTATTCAAATCAGAAGTTTCTTTCATACAGAAGTTCTGTACAAAAGACTGATTGCACTAATTTTGGTACAAAATGGCTGCTGGTGGCCATTTTGAATTTTGGACCACACCCAAAAACACTCGCTCTCATCCCACGGTGATAACAAAGGTACCCAAGAAGTTTCGTAAAGATTGGTTCATAAATATGGCCTCTAATCTGAGCTGTATAGAAGTTGTGTACAAAAAACTGATTAGACCTAATTTCGGTACAAAATGGCCACTGGCAGCCATCTTGAATTTTAGACCACACCCAGAATCACTCGTTCTCGTCCCAAGGTGATAACAAAGGTACCCAAGACATTTCGTGAAGATCAGTTCATAAATACAGACTCTAGTCTGAGCCGTATTGACATGTGTACTTACTGTGTGTAAGTCGCACTGAAAAAAAATCATAGTTCATCTAATTTGCATAATTTCTGCACGAGAAAAAAACCTGTATTATATGTGATGTATCCCATGGTACTAAACATTCACACAAAAAATTATTCAAATCAGCGCTTTCATATGGAAGTTCTGTGCAAAAATCTGATTGCGCCTAATTTTGTACAAAATGGCTGCCATCGGCCATCTTGAATTTCGGACCGGACCCCAAAACAATCGTTCTTGTCCCACAGTGATACCAAAGGTACCCAAGAAGTTTCGTAAAGATCGGTTCATAAATACGGCCTCTAGCCCGAGCCGTATTGGCATTTGCACTTACAGTGCTGAAAGTAACACCAAAAAACATCAAAATTAGTCTAATTTGCACAATTTACGCACGAGAAAAAACCCGTATTATATGTGATGTATCCCATGGTACTAAACATTCATACAAAAAATTATTCAAATCAGAGCTTTCATATGGAAGTTCTGTACAAAAAACAGATTTCTGCATCGTCGGTACAAAATGGTGGCTGGCAGCCATCTTGAATTTCGGACCACACCCAAAAACACTCGTTCTCGTCCCACGGTCATAACAAAGGTACCCAAGAAGTTTCGTAAAGATCAGTTCATAAATACGGCCTCTAGCCCGAGCCGTATCCAATTGTTGATGTACGGACAGACAGACAGACAGACGACGGTCCATGACAAAAGCTCAAATTTGGCCTCGCCAAAGTTGAGCTAAAAATGTACCGAAGCGGAATTTTCGATTTAACCCTCATTTCTTTTCGATTTAACCCTCATTTCGCCAGAATAGGCAAAAAAAACTCCCAAAATTGGGGTTTATCGGCACTTTCTCGAAACACGTCTAGTAGATTTTTTTAAACATTCATCATTGCTAGACCTGCCTATGACACAACCTTTGATACACATGACATATTAGGCGATGCATATGGTAACCCTCCACAGACTGTCAAACATCGAAATTTTGATGAAATGGATCGGTTTCAGGCCCCCACAGCACCCAAACAATACCCGAGAGATAAACATAACTTCCTTTATTGGAAGTGGAATTCACCGAGGATCATTTTTGTAAGTAATAAGGGTGTTCAAAAAACCAAGCGTTAACCCGTTTTGGGCTGGTTAAACAGCAATACCCCCATAAAGCTAAAAAATTCATGTTTTCCGTGGATTTCTCTAAACGAGTCTTGTAGATTTTCAAGAAAAATTTGTCATTCCCAGGCCTTGGTGTGTTAATAGAAGTTGCATGGACAAAATACTGTGGTGAGCATTTGTTAAACCTCCACGGGCTGCTAAAAGTCAAAATTGTGATAAAATGGGCTGTTTTTGGATGGCAACAGCACCCAATGGGTACGCCACAAAGAAAAGTGCCTTCTTTTATCGAGCGCATAATCTATACGCAAACATTTTTGTATGTAGTAAGGGTAATCAAAAGTCGAAGTCTTAACCCATTTTGGGCAGACTAAAGAGTGAGACCCCTTAAAATCTTAAAATTCCCATTTTCTGTGGATTTCTCTAAAAGCATCCTCTAGGTTTTCAAGAATAATTGACTACTCGCAGGTCTTTGTGTGACATTACAAGTTGCATGGACAAAATATTCCGGTGAGCATTTATTAATCCTCTAGAGACTGCCAAGCATCGTAATTTTGTTGAAATGGGGCTGTTTTCGGACACACACAGCACCCAAAGTGTACCTGAGAAATAAACATAATCTCCTTTGTTGGACGTGGAATTCACCGAGGACCATTTTTGTACGTAATAAGGGTATTCAAAAAACCAAGCGTTAACCCCTTTTGTGGTTGTCAATAGTGATACCCATCAAAAGCTTAAAAATTTATGTTTTCCCAGGATTTCTTACAAACATCTGGTAGGGTTTTCAAGAGAAAATGGCCACTGTAAGGTCTTGGTGTCACATTACCAGTTGATTGGATAAATTATTCAGGGAAGCATTTGTTAACCCTCCATGGGCTGCTAAATGACAAAATTTTGAAAAAAAATAGTCTGTTTTTGGACACCAACAACATCAAATGGGAATGCAACAGAGAAGCATAATTTCTTTTACCGGATGCAAAACTGACAGGGAAACATTTTTGTAAGTAATAAGTGTATTCAAAAATCGAGGTCTTAACCCATTTTTGACTAGTTAAGGAGATATACCCCTTAAAAGCTTAAAATTCCAGTTTTCTGTGGATTTCACAAAAACAAATTTCAAGAAAAATTGACCATTCGCAGGTCTTGGAGTGACAGTTCAAGTTGCATGGACAAAATATTTCGGTAAGCATTTGTTAACCCTCCAGAGGCTGCCAAGCATAGACATTTGGAGAAAATGGGCTGTTCTTGGGCAACCATAACACCAAATGTGTACCTGCGAGATAAACATAACCTCCTTCATTGGAAGTGGAATTCACCGACAATCATTTTTGTATGTAATGAAGGTATTCACAAAACCAAGCATTAACCTGTTTAGGGCTGGTTACAGAGCGGTACCCCTTAAAAGGTTAAAAATTTGTGTTATCCGAGGATTTCTCTAAAAACATCTCGTAGATTTTCAAGAAAAAATGACCATTCTCAGATCTTAGTGTGACATTACATACTGCATGTACAAAATATTCCTGGAAGCATTTGTTAACCCTATGCAGGTTCTCAAACATCAAAATGTTGATAAAATGGGCTGTGTTTGCATACCCAGAGCACCCGAAGTTGAGAGGAGAGATCAAAATAAAGTGGAAAGAGAATTCCATGAGAATTATTTTTGGAAGTAATAAGAGTATTCAAAAATCAACACTTAACCCGTTTTGGGCTGGATAAACAATCATACCCATCAAAAGCTTAAAATTCATGTTCTCCCTGGATTTCTCTGAAAACATCTTGTAGATTTTAAAGAAAAAATGGCCATTCGCAGTTCTTGGTGTGACATTACAAGTTGCATGAATAACTATTCCTGTTAGCACTTGTTAACCCTCTACAAGCTGCCCAACATCAATATTTTGGATACATTTGAGATAAAATGGACCATTTTCAAATAGTCACAGCACTCCGTGGGTATGTGTCAAACAAACATAACTCCTTTTGTCGGTCATTAACTTGTTGGACGACGATATTGACATTAACCCACTCCACTGTTAATGATGGTTTTTACCTAAACAATTTTTCTATCAAACTGAGTCATTTGAGACTACTATACTCACCTTTCTCATAACATCAATGAAGGAACTTCAGTCAGACAGTTAAAAACAATTCATCAGACACTGTGGGGTCATGAAAAATCATGGAATCTCATCGGGAAAAGCCATGATTCTCCAAAATCATAAAGTCTAGTTTGTACTTCCTATACATGTACAGCTAGAAGCCAATGGTATTTGGAGAGTACTAATGTGTTTCATTGCAATGTATTGGCGAGTGTCTATGGGCATTCTCAAATGAATTGTAACAAAACAATTATTGGTAACTACAGTACAAGTCAAAATAAGTTGTAACATAACCACAATAAACTTATTATACTCCTGCTCCTGCACTAATAAAATCAGAATCTGACATCATTTTCTGCAAAGCTCTCAGTGAGAGCTTTCCAGAAAATGATGTCAGCTTCTGGTCTTATCAGTGTAGGAAGAGAAAGATACATAGTTGATAGTGGTTATCTTACAGCTTATTTTGACTTGTACTGTAAGTTTAACTTTAAAAACTAAACTAGCACTCTACCAGTTATTTATTTATTAACCCTTTACCCAATGTATCGGCCAAAACCGGCCAGCGCTATTCACAAAAATCGCCAATTAATTTTCATTATTTTTTTCATTTTTTGTCTCAAAAACATAGGTTATGACCCCTCTTTGGAACGAGCTCGTCAAGCTCGTTCCAAAGAGGGGTCATAATCTATGTTTTTGAGACAAAAAATGAAAAAAATGCCGCTCAGGATCACCGATCCAATGTCGAGTTGTGACAACAGTTCCTCGCACCAAGGCCAACACACCTATGAAGTTTCATGACTCTAGGTTGAACCACTATCAAGTTCTCATCCAGAAACAAATTGTTGCGATATACTATGTTCAAGGTCACTGTGACCTTGACCTTTGACCTGGTCAGTCCAACATCAATAGGGTTCTTCCTCGCACCAAGGCCAACACGCCTGTAAAGTTTCATGACTCTAGGTTGAACCACTATCAAGTTATCATCCGGAAACCAATTGTTGCGATATACTATGTTCAAGGTCACTGTGACCTTGACCTTTGACCTGGTGAGTCCAAGATCAATAGGGTTCTTCCTCGCACCAAGGCCAACACACCTATGAAGTTTCATGACTCTAGGTTGAACCCCTATCAAGTTATCATCCGGAAACCAATTGTTGCGATATACTATGTTAAAGGTCACTGTGACCTTGACCTTTGGACTGGTGAGTCCAAGATCAATAGAGTTCTTCCTCGCACCAAGGCCAACCCACCTATGAAGTTTCATGAATGTAGGTTGAACTACTATCAAGTTATCATCCGGAAAGAATTTGTTGCGATTTACTATGTTCAAGGTCATGTTGACCTTGACCTTTCACGTAGCGAGTCCAAAATCAATAGGGTTCTTCCCCTCACCAAGGCCAATCTACCTATGAAGTTTCATGAATGTGAATTGAACCATTATCAAGTTATCATCCGGAAACCAATTGTTTAAGATTTACTATGTTCAAGGTCACTGTGACCTTGACCTTCGACGTAGCATGTCCAAAATCAATAGGGTTCTTCCTCCCCCCAAGACCAACCTACGTATGAAGTTTAATGAATGTGAGTTGAACCACTATCAAGTTATCATCCGGAAACCAACTGTTTACGCCCGCCCGCCCACCCGCCCGCCCGCCCGCCCGCCCGCCATTCACCAAACTATAAGTCGAGTTTGACTTCGTCACAACTTGACTAAAAATGAGTTATTCCAAGAATTTTGTTTGCAAGTGTCGTCTGCTTTTCGTGTTAGGTAAAGGGTTAAGTTATTCGGGTTTAATGACACTTTCAATAGCCAAAGCCATGTTGCACCAGACATTTTTTACAGGTGGAGGAAGCCGGGATACATGGAGAAAACCAATGAGTAGTAGCAAGTAACTATTAGGCTATCCAACTTACTAACCCCACCCAGCAGGGTTAGCAGTGGTTGAAGGCAGTTTGCTTTAGCACACTCTGCCACTTGGGCAATCAGGATGAAGTGTGTCGCTCAAGCCATGAGGTCAGGATATCACCTGCTATGTTTTGTCCAATGAGCTACCATACTCATACCAGTTAACCAGATTTGTTCTATCCTGGTTGAAATAGGAGCCCTTGGATCTTGCCATTGGGCATATTTGTGTTGTAAGGGACCACAATTTCCATCACCCACATAAGGCAGTGAAACAAGATTAAGCACCTATAACTTCCAGAAACAATGTGTATGCATGCATGCTTTGATTAAAGTTTTGAGTTATCATTCCTGGTATGCACAGGGCTCGCCTTGAGTAAAATGGTCAGGGCCTAAAAAAAGTGCCCCACATATTGAGGTTGGGGCCTTTTCGGGGCTGATTTTCCATTTTATCCATTATTGTTAGTGCTTTTTGTGGAAAATGTTGGGGCTTGAAAAAAAAAGCCCCCAGCAAGTGCTCCTCGGGGCTGATCTCGGGGCCTGGGCTGATCAGCCCTGACTCAAGGCAAGCCCTGTATGCAATAAGCAAGATACATGCCAGGAAAGATCCTACAGCACTTCCTCGTTCTTAAGCAAGCCGTCAAATTCTGTCAGGATTCAATGCTTTTATGGTCTGGAATCAGTCGCGCCATTCAATAGTGCCTCACATATGTTTAGATTAGACATTATTTTGTGCTCCAGTTATAGATATTTCAATCAGTAAGTATTTAATTTGCCTTGAAAATGCCAAGATATTAACGCAATTAGTGGATCAGCATAATCATAAAAGTACACCTGTTCCAGGCCATTATTAACAGCATCCAATTCCCTATGGAATTGGACTGGTGGTTTGAGAGCCTGTACTGTATGAGGAAAAGTAATTAAGGTGACTTCCCATTATGTACTCTTTGGTGTGCATACAGCACAAAGGTAGTCAGATCTGTTTATAACTGAAGGATTTATATCCAATTTGAAGTTTTACAAATGCTTTCTCAGACATTGGGCCACTGAGGTCTGTATATGAAATATACAATGCAAGGTATATTTACAAATTGAAATTGCAAGATTTTTCAGGAAATTAACAATATTAAGTGAGTGTCTTTGTTAATAATTTTTAGGGCTGCAACAATATGCTTCCCTAATGATATGATATGTAGTATCACAATTCAATCTGCACGATCCAATATATATCATGATACACATGATCTCTCATGGCTTGCAACTACAACTATCAAATACTTTGAACTACATGCATTCATTTCCAGTTGCTTCCTTTTATTGCAAAGTTTTGAATGCACTCTTTAAACTAGAGGTGTGACTGTCCCCGATGGGCCTGTCCATACACCCCACTGCCCCCACTGCCATGATTATTCAGACAAAAAGGGGCACAACTCTGGTAAAAAAAAAGTCTGATCAAAACTACAATTGCAGGTGCCCAGGTTCCCATGGCAGTGAACATCCATACGAAGTTTCAATGGAATCGACCCATAAACATCTGAGAAAAATTCCAGACAAAATTCAGGCATTCTAAAGGAGAAGGGGCATAACTCTGGCAAAAAAAGTCTGATCGAAACTATAATCATAGGTGCACAGCAGACATGTTAAGTCTCACGGATTCACTGTGAGACTCCCAGATTGGGTCATGATCTCCTGCACTCATGATAGCACCCATAAATCTCCCGCATCGTCAGAATTTATCAAGTGAAAAAAACGAAATCAACCATTTCTTTATTGTGTCCAATTTACTTCACGTTTGTTAATGGTTATCCGTGAGATCTGCTCAGTGTTTGTTTGTTTGTTTGTTGGTGGTTAACGTCACATATTTATGCACCATGGCTAATCGTGACACAACATGGAGATGAAGTCAAGTGTAGTCAATCGTTGATCAACATGTTGCCCATTTTAGAGGACTTTCACCCCAAGCATTGGTGACTGGGTCCTATTTTACTAGTAAAGCGGAACTGGTTTACCACAGTAAACAAGTGCTGCTTACTTCCCGGGGTTCCCACGGGGAGATCTGCTCAGTGGCCTGGATATTCAAGTAAACTTCAGAAATTCAATCACTTTTTTTTTCTCTTCCCTTTGTTCCAAATCGTGTTTAGTTAAAATAAATTAATACAAGAATGGACTATTTGACACTATTCTATCATTAAATGGTAAATCAAAGACCAAACAATATAGCTTGGTGCAATATTTTCACAACAAAAACACCAACCTTTTTTCTTAGTACTTAAGCGACTTTGCCCCAGTTTTCACAACATAAACACAGCCTCATGTGAAGAAACAACAGCTGATTACTGTTTGAAACCATACTGATTTCGGCTCATCAGTGATCGGCTTTTTAATTGAAAAATAAGTTTGTTTTCAAAACAATCTATGATGAATGGATCACAGGTAACTGTAGCTGTGTATATATATCAGGTGATATATACTGGTAAGTACCATTCGCAATCGAATTTGCAATGACTGAAAATCCATCCAAAATATGCCGCTACGATTCTAAATTTAAAGAATCATGGAAGAAGGAAATGACCTGGTTGACAAAAAGTGACACAGGTGATACAAGTGCCTTTTGTACACTTTGCAGTGCCCATTTCACCATCAGTCATGGGGGAAAGAATGATGCAGTTTGCCATGAAAAGTCAACACTGCATCAACAACTAACAGGTGGTGGGTGGGTGGGGGGGGGGGGGGGTTGTGTATAACCAAAACACTGAAGGTGTGGATTTTCCACTTGAGGTTAGTGAGATAAACTTACAATTTTTGAAAAAAAGCTTAAGAATCACTAGCAAACTTTCAGTTAATGGACTCCCTAGTCAACCCAGTAGTCCCTTAACTGAAAGTTTGCTGGTGGTTCTTAAGCTTTTTCTCAAAAATAGATTTTCAAATATGTGGGAAACACTGTATAACTCATTTACTACTTAATAAATAGTTGTTCTCTGAACAAAAGTCTTGTTATAATATTCACACGCAAAAATCTCCCTGATTGTCATTTTCAAAAGTTAACATGTCTGGTGCAAAAACCTCTGAGAAAATCTCCAGACAAAATTCAGGCATTCTAAAACAAAAAGGGTCATAACTCTGGGGAAACAAAGTTTGATCACAGGTGCACAGGTTCCCATGGTAGTGAACATCTATACCAAGTTTCAAAGGAATCGACCCATAAACGTCTGAGAAAATCTCAGCACAAAATTCAGACATTCTAAGATGAAAAGGGGCGTAACTCTGGCAAAAAAGCCTGATCGAAACATCGTGCATAATAACAGGTGCACAGGTTGCCATGGTAGTGAATATCCATACCAAGTTTCAAAGGAATCAACCATAAACATCTGAGAAAATCTCCAGACAAAATTCTAGGCTTTCTTTTTCAAGTCGAAAAAGGGCATAGTTTTGGCAAATTTAATCCAACCGGAACTTTCATCACAGGTACACAGTTCATGGTGGTGAACATTCAGACCAAGTTTAGAGCAGACTGGTCCATAAATGTCTGAAAAAAATCTTTGAACAAAATTATGTCTATCAACGGACTGACTGATTCCAGTATACCCCCGCCCCCAACTTATTGTGGAGGGTATAACAATATGTAACTTCTCAAAGTGCTAACCACTGGCATTCATTAATTTCGGGGTTTGATTTTATTCCCCAGTTTCCAGTATTTTTTCCTCTCAGAAAATATGTCCCAACAATTTAAGCCCTCATATCTTGATTGACAGAGCTCTGTCAAACAAGATATACAGGCCTGGCATTCTTAAAAATGCAGGAGGGCTAAAAATCGCTCTCCTCACATGGCCTAGGGGAGTGATTAGCTCTCCTCAAGCTTACAAAAGCTATAAGTGGCAATATGAAGTTGTACTATTAATGATTTCTCCTTAGTGGGCTTTGTACATTTTATTCGGTGCTGCTAACCAGGTAGTCTCTGTGTGGTAAAGCCTGGAGGTGTGAGAGGAGCAGTGTGGCCATATTGCAGAGACCACTAACATATCAGAGATCTGAAAACCTGTGGGTTTTAGGAATAAGCTGTTGTGGTAATCATTATTTTCTAAGGCTAGAAGGGCTATTTTTCGCCCTCCTCTATTTTTTAGAGGTGAGCTGTAGGCAAGCGAATAAATCGCTCTCCTGAAAATGCCAGGCCTGGATATAATGGATTATTTAAATAAATTTCACCAACTTTTGGTTAACTGAATAAACCTATGTTAATGGCATATTTATCGCTGTCAATGCTATTTTAGCCTGATTGTTTTGTCTGATGTTATTTATGTTTACCATATCGCGATACATAGTAAACAATCATACATACATGTATTGTCTAATAATAAACACTGCTCTGACATCTTCATTTTATTAGAAAAGTACATCCTACAGGGAATCCTGTTACTGAATATTCATTTTGCCAGTGAAAATTATTCAATTAACAGGAGCATTTAATTAACAGAGATTTGGTCAATTTCTTGTATTTTAGTGACAAATTGAGTACTTATTCTATGGTATCTTGTTTGACAAAGCTCATGGAGCTCTGTCAAACAAGATAAAATAGATCAAATGCCTGTATTGCATGTACTGTGACCAAGTTCCTCAAAAAAGCAAATTTGTTGATTGTCAAAATAATTTTTCGACATATTACAAGATTTTTTATTCAATTTACTGGAGGTAATTCTATAACCTATATGCAATTATTCAGTCAAATTTGTAAAGGTATGCAGGCCTTTAAATTAAATTATTTTGGGCACAGTCTTTTGCCCTAATTTGGGCACATAAAAACCAGAAATAAAAGCCTTATCCTTTTATGTTTTACTTCCATGCCTTTCTTTGTGTTTCTATGCTCATATCATGTGGGACGTTTTTCTCAAATGCAGAAGGGGCAGAGAATTTATATATTTTTCTTGATGCCTTCACACCTTCTCTAATTTGGGCACACCTGTAAACGGTGTGAAATTGGGGTAATCTAAAGGCCTGAAGGTCTGGTAAATGGTTTTGTGTTTGGAATTTGTATTCCATTGACAGGTTAATTATTTATTTAACTGGTAGTGTGCTGGAAGCCCATATTTGGGCTTTATTCTGCAGGGCATGTACTGCAACCTAGAGGCTTCATATTATGTGGAGGTGCTTCTTATTATCTTTCAAGTGAAATTTGCCATGTCATGATTTATGGGAGAGTAGGCACTCTCCCATAAATTGTAATATGGCCAAGATATGTGAACAAAATTTTATGACCAAAAATAATTTAGCACTCTACCAGTTAAGAGATATCCAATTAAGTGGGTTTCACAACATCACCACATTCTTCTCTTTACCGCTAAATAAAAATGAGATACTTACAACTGTTCTAACTTTGGAAGAGCCACGAATGCTCTGCTTCCTATTTTTTCTATATGATTTTTATATAAATATCTGGAAAGAAACAAAAATCATTTGTGAAATGTGTTTTGCTACAGTATACATGTATGGAGAGTGAATTATCACTAAAACACAGAGTGGAGTTCTACCTGGAAAATAATTCTCAAACTCTCTAGACAGCATAAAAAGCACAAGCAATGTTCAGCCAATTGACCTCTGGGTTTAACAGAGGTCCAGGCCAGTTATTTTGAAAGCACATGAGCACAACTAACACCCTCATGGGAAAAGGCTCGGGAGGATGAGTGCCTCCATAGTATGACAGCCATTTATGTCAAACACCTCTATCCACGTGGGAGGGGTGATGTAGGGTTGTTTAGCCTCGCCATTAAAAATATTGGGGGACGAGCCAACAAGGAGGGTCGGAATCCGGGCACGGGCCAAACTCAGCTCTGCGAGCTGAGTTGGGACTGCACTATGATTTTCTTCCCTGCCGAGTGAACACGAAATAAAGGTTCGTTCTTCATTAGGTGTGATTCCTAATCACTTCAGGCTGGTGGCTACAGAAAGGAAACAAAGATTAAAGTAACAAAGATTCTTTTCTTTACATTTAAAATAAACTCATTCTCTATTCAACACATTTAACAATTTGATCAACACAAATCAAAGACTTATCACAGGGGTTAAATAGTTTTTCATCAATTCAGTCTATCTATAGCTTTGTACTGGCGCTATAGTACCCTCTCAAAATGTCACTGTCGCGAGCTCGCAACAGGATCTTAAAACACAGTCTTAATCTTTTGTGTCAAGTGCGCATCTGCAGCTCTGACTGCCGGGGGTCCCGACTAGCAAAGTTAATTACCTTGTGGCAACATAGTTCTCATTTGGATTCGGTTTATCCACTCTGTCGGCTAGTTTAGCAAGTCTTCGTCACATACCTTATACATGTGTCCTTTGATTGAACTCTCCTTAAATGTTTCTGTCCTTTTGAAATACACACAGTTCATGCAGAACTCACAACTTCAAACTGCGCTTTCGAGCTTGCGCGAATTGTCAGTGTCGACCATGAGTCGATATTCACAGCACTCTGATACTAAAACAGGCTACTACGCGATCTACCTCTGCGTTCCTAAGGGTTAATACCACAATACAACAGCCTACACTTTGAGACAGGTGCGAGTCGATCCTCGCTAATGACATCTAAACTTAGCCGTTACTTGGGTTCGTAATCTACTCTCTAAATTTGGGCTTTTAGCCCTGCTACGTCCACCTAATCTGATAATAGTGGCGTACAATGGAGCTTCATGGATTGCCCAGCAATTCCACTCGTATGAGACCCTATATGGCGTCTCCTATTCAGTCGAACCCAAGTCTCACTCCCAAACGGTCGGAACCCAAGTCTCACTGAAGTAGCTAGTTACCCACACTTTATACCTTATCCTAACAACATTTCAAGATGCCTAAAAATGGCATGTGACATTTCTGAAGATAAAATCACTGTGTGTCAATGCATATTCTATCAAGCGTATCTCTAGAAATAATATTCTTGATAACCGTGACGACTGGAAGTGTCGGTCACTTTGATATTAATTGACTTTAGATAGCATGGAAACATTCCCACTGTGAATTACCTAAGGCTAATTATCTAATTAAAACATGTGTGCTTACAACACAGAGAGAAGAAATATATACATATATCTGAACTTGAAAGTAGGGGGAAGGGGCCTCCTCCCTTTTAGACTGGCTTTGCCCCGACAATTTCACTATGACTTGAAACCCTGTACCAAGTCTTTCTTTTAACATCATCCCTTGGGAGATGTTTTCCGACAGCCTTTATCAGTCTAGCCTTCACAAACTTTGCAGTTTGAGAACAGGTACTTAACACAAACCCAAGATGTGCCATGGACAACAGTCAAGTACATTCGCTAATGGTTTCTAATCAATCAGTGCTGAGCAGTTAGCCTGACAATTAATGTGTGGTGTAGTAGAAAGTCCAGAAAATTATCAAGGCGCTCAAGGGTTAAAGGAGACTCTCAATATTTTTATTAGATTCATTGTGTGAACACAAAGAACCAAATGTATTTTTTATTTGGCCTTAATGAAGATATGTTTCACTGAAAGCAGGGCCTTCAGCAGGTTTTTAAGTAACATATTTCTTCACAATGGCTAATCATGGCTGAAACATGGAGATAAAGTCAAGTTTAGTCAATGATTTATTCTCATCTTGCCCTTTTAGGACTTCCATACCAAGCATTGGTACTGGGTCCTATTTTACTAGTAAAGCTGAGCTTGTTTATAGTGATGAACCAATTATCAAAATTTGCTATCAACCGATTACCGATTATTTCTCTGCCGATTATGCCAATTCCGATACAGATTCCGATGGCTGAAAAAGGACACAGAAGAAAATCTGTTACCAGTGTTGGTGCCTGTTATACTACAGAATTTTGGTGATAAATCATCAATTACGAAAGCTTTATACCACATAAGTTCTCAGAGTATCCATATTTAGTGCTGGGCAATATCAGCCAAAATAATATTTGCACTTTGGTTGGGGTGTGAGGAACAGATCATTATTAACGATACAATCACACGATACAATCACACGATATTGTTCTCATGAAGATTGTGTTTTATTACAGTAAATAGTGTTAATACGGTTTTGTGTAAGGAAACAATACACTTGGCTGCATTAATGAGGAATATACTGAGCATCAATTACGAAAGCTTTATACCACATAAGTTCTCAGAGTATCCATATTTAGAGCTGGGCAATATCAGCCAAAATAATATTTGCACTTTGGTTGGGGTGTGAGGAACAGATCATTATTAACGATACAATCACATGATATTGTTCTCGTGAAGATTGTGTTTTATTCCGGTAAATAGTGTTAATACGGTTTTGTGTAAGGAAACAATACACTTGGCTGCATTAATGAGGAATATACTGAGCATCAATTACGAAAGCTTTATACCACATAAGTTCTCAGAGTATCCATATTTAGAGCTGGGCAATATCAGCCAAAATAATATTTGCACTTTGGTTGGGGTGTGAGGAACAGATCATTATTAACGATACAATCACATGATATTGTTCTCGTGAAGATTGTGTTTTATTCCGGTAAATAGTGTTAATACGGTTTTGTGTAAGGAAACAATACACTTGGCTGTATTAATGAGGAATATACTGAGTATCAATTACGAAAGCTTTATACCACATAAGTTCTCAGAGTATCCATATTTAGTGCTGGGCAATATCAGCCAAAATAATATTTGCACTTTGGTTGGGATGTGAGGAACAGATCGTTATTAAGGATACAATCACACGATATCATTCTCGTGAAGATTGTGTTTTATTCCGGTAAATAGGTTTAATACGGTTTTATGTAAGGAAACAATACACTTGGCTGTATTAACCAGGAATATACTGAGCACACATACTTTGTGTCTTAAATGAATAATAATTTTGATGTTAATGTGTGTTGTGAAGTCGTATGACGCATGGTTTACATGTGTATCAGAATGTATTATTCAATGTTCTTTTGTCAAATGTTTACCTCCCTTGCGTTTCTCCAATGTTTGCATGAACTTGACAATCTACAGGAAATGGTGGCGATCTCATGCAGATTGCAGTTGGTAAATTCTGTAATATCTCTGCTCTGCAAATCCCTAAATTTTCTGCTACGCACTACACACGTTTTTAATGGGGAAACTTTATTGAAATGGCCAGATATCAAAGGGACTTTTAATAGACAGTGTTAAATATAGAATAACCAGAAACTGCCAGTTTTTAACTGCCGGTTGTCATAATCGTCCGATGCCCCATAACCGGCTGGTTCCGATTGCCGATTCCGATTATCGGTTCATCACTACTTGTTTACAACAGTAAACAAGCCCTTCTTCACTTCCCAGGGTTCCCACAGAGGATGGAGACAGTTGGGGATATTTTCATCAGAAAATAATTCAAATGAACCGATAATTTGGGCATATTATTGTATTTTGGGTGCAGTATTTACCATTGGTAAAGGAATTTAAAGGCCTGACCCCCATAACAGGAACTACACTTGCCCTTGTCTGAGCAGTCTGAGCTGGGCAAAGAATGCCCTCAGATATGTTCTTGGGAAAGCATCTACAGGGGCAAAGGCTGCTGAAAATATTTGTCTTTTGATTCTTTTTGAGATGCAGTGTGATGAAATATGCAAATGAATTTCTGACTGAATTATAATTATATGCTATATATTTATTTATTTATTGGTGCTTAACTGGTAGAGTGCTGAATTATTTTTCAAAGGTGATTTGTGAATATTTTTTCACAAGATTCTATTGTCGCTAGCAAGTGGAGTCTTGATTTATCAAAATTTTGTTCATTAATAATTGATTTGTTATATACTACTTAAAGTTTGCTAAGCACCAAATATTTGACACATCATTGTGAAATTTGCTTGTGACATATTTGCGATATTTTTGGTGGATATGATTGAGGAATGTATTGAGATGGTCCCCAGTGTTTACATTAGCTCTCTTGACATGCAGACTTTTCAGTCATGGAAAGCATGTACCCCTTGATTTTCATGATGTTTTCGTGTACAGTCTACATGTTCATGACATGTGTAGTGTATTCAATCTTCATTTCAACACAAACCCTTGTGATTTAATGATTGAATATGGCAAATGCAAATGCTACCCATCGTCAGGTTGGTGAAGCCCCTGGTGTGCACCATACGGTGATCACCAGAGCCTGGGCAAGATTTCAGCAGTATGGCACACCAGTAAGATGGCATGATAGTGACAGAGACAGGGCAACATCTGCAGCTGAAGACCAATTTTTGATCATTCAGGCCAACAGAAACCACTTTGCCACAGCAACCCAGCTTCGCAGTGACCTTCAGAATGCATCCGGGGTAAATGTTTTGACACAGACTATCCAGGCAAGGTTGCACAAAAGTGGTCTCCGATTGAGAAGACCAGGCATTTGCATTCCGCTGTCCCAGAACCAAGGCTAGGCACGATATGAATGGGCCATGGACCACGTTGGATGGTGACCTGTTCTTTTTACAGATGAGTCAAGATACTCCATAGACCACAAAGATAGGCTTTCTAGGGTATGAAGAAGACCAGGAGAGCGATTCCATGCAGCCAACATTGCTGAGCATGACTGCTATGGTGGAGGGTCAATCATGGTCTGGGGCGGCATCAGCTGGGATGGACGTACAGTGCTCTGTGTCATTGAACGTGGTACACTGACTGCACAATAGTATATTGATGAGATCCTGGATGTCCACGTCAGATTTTATGTAGGTGCAGTGGGTCATAGATTCATTTTGATGGACAATAATGCCGGTCCTCATGTTGCCCGTGCTGTCGGGGAGTACCGACAGAGGGAGGGGATTGAGTGTATGGACTGGCCAGCAAGATCCCCTGACCTCAATCCAATTTAATCGAACATGTCTGGAATGAGTTGCAGCTTGCAATTTCAGCCCGTCCAGTCCAGCCAAGAAGTGTCCAAGAGCTTGGTGCCATGCTGGTCCAAGAATGAAACAACATACCACAAAGGACCACCAGGAACCTGGTTGGGAACATGAGAAGGCATTGTCAAGCTGTAATGAACAGTAATGGGTCTCATACTCGATATTGAAGCCATACCAGTTCACTCCGTCAACTTTTTGGCATATTGAAAAATTTCCTCTTTTACCAATAATATCCATTTTACATGGTTATCGTATTCAAAAGCTGAAAAATAATGTCAAACACAAATAAAATCTTAATTTCTGTACTTAAGTCACTAAAGATATAATTAAATAAAAAATATATACACTTTTCATTAAAATATTTCAACTAAAACATAAAACAGGTAGTTGGATGTACTTGATGCTTAGCAAACTTTGAGTAGTATAGTTTATTGGAGAGTGCCAATAGGTACTCTCCAATAAATTGTAACAAAACAATTTTATATAAACATTTTTTGTTCTACTGTTGAGCAAACATCAAGCTAATGCATAATGTGTAAATCCACTGTGGTGGCTTTCACCACTTTTCAATAGAGCCATGATAGTAACTTCTAGCACTCTACCAGGTAAGGTCACATATTTCTGCACAATGTGTAAGCATGACCGCAACATGAATACAAGAGGCCCCACGGGACCTGAGGTGCTAACCTGACAATAGTGGTTTAAAGAGAGATTTAATTGGCATCTATAGCTAGTTAACACTACAGAAGAATGAAGTTATTATTAATTATTTATAACTCTTTTGCCCATGCCAGATGATTTTTTTCTAGTTTTGGGATGCTACCACAGAAATAATGCCCCGATTTCCAGTAATGCAAAACTTAGAGGAGTCCAAATATCAACACCTAGGAACTTAACTTGAACAAACTTGAGTCTGAACCCTTCCCTTCCACCACCAGGATGCTGTATACCAAATGTAAAAGCAGTCTGACTGGGGGATCTGAAGAAGATTTTTAAAGAAATTCCCTCATACTGCACTAAGTTAAAATTTGGGCTACCATAGGGAGCCCAAATATTAATCCAGGCACTCGATGTGAACAAACTTGAATCTGACCCTCCTAACGATGTTGCATACCAAATATCAAAGCATTCTGACTGGTGGATCTGAAGAAGAAGATTTTTAAAGATCATTCCCCATATTGCCCTAAGTTAAAAATTCGGGCCCCTGTATTGAGCCCAAATATGAACCAAGGGGGGCTACATTTTAATACACTTGTATCTGACCTCTTTATGGATGCTGTATACCACATATCAAAAGATTCTGATCAGTGGTTGTGGATAATGGAAAAAAAAATTTCAATTTTTGAAAATATGCTGACTCAGCATTTTTTTCGATCCCCCCCTCCCCCCACCTCCCCCCCCCCCCCCCCCCCCCCCCCCCCCCCATAGAATACTCTTACACAACTGACGGCAACTGTTTTTTACCATTCAATTCTACTGGTCCTAAGGATGCTTCATACAAAATAACAGTTCTCTGTTCTGTGTGGTTTGGGAAATATGGGCATTTGAAAATATTTATATTTTTAGCTCCTGGGGTTCCCAGGGGGAAACAGGAGAATTTTTTTGGCATGAATCAAGTACTTATGACTCAATAATACCACATGTCAAATTTGGTTCAAATCGGACAATAGGTTCAGAAAATAGAAATTTGGGGTGGGCCAAAAATTTTGCCCCTCCCATTACAAAGGCAAATATTGATCTAAAAACTTTGTTTCAACAAACTTGAGTCTACACCTCAAAAGGAAGCTGCATACCATGAGCTGCTGGCTCATGAGAAGATTTTTGAAGAATTTTGGTGGATTTTCCCCCACTCCCTCCCTATGAGGCTGTGCATGTTGATTTGAAAAAAAAACAAAATGCGATGTCAGAACAAGCAATCACCTCACATATAACTAAAATTGGTTCAGCGGTTGGGGAGGGGCAGGGGCAGGTGCAAACACTATGTTCACGGAAAACGGATGCTGGAAGACAGACGGTAAGTGATCACTATAGCTCATCCTGACTTTCAGTCAGGTGAGCTAATAAAGACAAGGCCAGCCAATCGTTAAACCCATATTGCCCATTTTAGAGGACTTCCATCTCAATCATTGGTGAGTGGGTCCTATTTTACCAGTGAAACAAAGCATATTAACTACAGTAAACAAGCAATGCATCACTTCCTGGGGTTCATACAGGGGATATACTACATGTATATTGTTCACTGGCAAGTAATGCTTCATTTCTGGGTTTCCCACAGGGGATATGCTATGTATATTGTCCAGTGGCAAGGAAAATGTCCTGCAAGCAACATGGCTGGGTCATGCATTTAGATATTCTACTGCATCCCATTCAACCTACAAAAACATTATCCCAAAAGTTGAGCTCCCTTCCCCTGCCACTTTTGTGCTTCAGCCCCTCCTAATTGAAAGACCCTAAGTTAAAGGAGTTTGATTTTCTTTTTACCATGCCCTAAAAATACCTGAAATTCCAATTTCCATGCTGCTGGTTTTTGCAACTACGCAAAATTTCAGAAAATCAATTTATATAATATGACCGTTGGGTTACAACACTTCATTAACCCTTTACCCAACGTAACGGCCAAAACCGGCCAGCGCTATTCTCAAAAATCGCATATTAATTTTCAAAATATTTTTATTTTTTGTCTCAAAAACATAGGTTATGACCCCTCGTTGGAACGAGCTCGTCGAGCTTGTTCCAACGAGGGGTCATAACCTATGTTTTTGAGACAAAAAATGAAAAAAATTAGTTATTCAAGAATTTTTTTTGCAAGTGTCGTCTGCTTTTCATGTTAGGTAAAGGGTTAAGATACATATACATTGGATTCAAACATCAAAATCAATTCTTTATTATTTAGTATGAATAAGTTATTTTATGAGAACATGTAAAATATGCAATACTTAACAAGTATTAGGCCTGTTTGTACACCCATTTAATTATAATGTTGAAAAAGTCTTATCACAGCCAGTTTCATCAATAAATTAATTGTTTCAGTATAGATCCAATCTGCATAGCCAAGAAAGCCATAGCTCAGCATATGTGGTGATGTGACACCTTGTTGGAAAGGGCTCAAGAGTCCTTTCTGACTTTATGTACTGCTACATTTATGTTAAAACAAGACCAGGGAACATTTTTGTATTCTATGAGAAAAATTGTTGGTAGTTCCAATGATGTCTGAAAGCTGCTAATTCAGAAAAAAAAAGTTAACCTTTTAGGCAAAATCACAATTGTTATTATGCAAGAATATCCTTTTGCTTCACATATCTTCGGTATTAACTTGCACTCATTTCAAGTGTATGATAATCGAGTAGTTATGTACAAGAAATAATTTTGTGTCTATTATTTTAAGGAATTACTTTTAACAAAATTATTTAAAATAATAATACTAAAACATTTCATACCTGTATAGCATTTATGATTGTTTTACATAAGTATATTGAGTTAGGTTTCAAATTCATATCAACAGTCAACAACCTGGGAATACTATTGGAAAATTTTACATCTCGCCTCCACCTTGTCCGAAAATTTTGAAATCCTAGCTTTGGGCCTATTGGAAATATTCAAAGCGAATGATTATGTAAAACACAGGTAATTTTCCTCATAAAATAACTTTGATACAGGCAATATTTACATAATATTTACAAGTTTATCAACATGTATGCCAGTTACTGTAATTAATGACAAAATGTAAAAATGATGAAATTTAATATGAAAACAGCGATAAAGTTTGACACAACATCCGAGGCTTACCTAAATTTTGAGCCCAAGCAGACATAGCCAGGAAGCTGAAATTAATGAGTGGGCCAAAAATATTAGGGCCCTGCAAATCTAAAATTTTTTGTCAAATCAAATTCTGAATCAAATCAGGCACATGTTTTCAAATCAAGTTGAGTATCTAATCAAATCTCCAGTCAGTAATATTGCACCTTCTTACGACCGTAAAATAGTCTCCACTCATTTATTTATGCAATTGTGATTTGTCTGTTTGAGCAAATCAATTAAAAAAGCGAAAATATCCA
This sequence comes from Pictodentalium vernedei, assembly GCA_031216915.1. Classification (NCBI taxonomy): domain Eukaryota; kingdom Metazoa; phylum Mollusca; class Scaphopoda; order Dentaliida; family Dentaliidae; genus Pictodentalium; species Pictodentalium vernedei. The sequence goes on from CM062291.1 coordinate 242,098,421, forward strand.
GACTGGATTTTCAAATTAGCGTCAATTTTTTTCTATTTTTAGCTCCTGCGGTTCCCATGGGGCAAAGGGAAAATTTGGGGGGGAAGGGGGGGGGGTCATAACTTAACTACTTATGACCCAATAAGCCCTCATTTCAAATTTGGTTCAAATCAGCCTCTTGGTTTGAAAAACAGAAATTTTTGGCAGGGTGAAATTTCCTGCCCCTTTCATAACGACGGTAGAAATTGCCCCTCGAATTTCTCTTGAACAAATCTTGAGTCTCCACCTCAAAAAGAAGCTGCACACCAAATATCAAGTCTCTGCTACTACCAACTTCTCTTGAACAAACTTTAATCTTCAACACCAAAGAGTGTTACATACCATATATCAAGCAATCTCTCTGGTGGTTCATGAGAAGAAGATTTTTAAAGATTTTTAGGCTTTGGCATCATTGACCAGAGCCCGAAGAAGGCAGCCGCTTCATTTGAACAAAATAGAAAGGGTAAACCCCAGGGATGATTTGTGCAATATATGTTTGAATTTGGCTGAATGGCTGTGAAGAAGAAGCCAGATTTGCAAAAGTTAACGGACGACGGACGCCCAGTGATGGCAATACCTCACACTGACTTGCAGTCAGGTGAGCTAAAAATAAAATAATAAACAAGAGGCCCCAAGGAGCCTTAATCGCTCACCAGACAAAGTGGTTCAAAGAAGTATTTGGGGTCACATTCAGTTAGACATGGTTCATCAACACTACAAAGAAATGAAGTCATGAGAGACAAATTTTATGGAACTAGGGACATGGCTTGAACAAACTTGAATCTTACCCCCCTAAGGATGCTGCATACCAAATATCAAAAGCATTCATCTGCTGGATCTGAAGAAGAAGATTTCTAAAGAAAATTCCTCATTTTGAACTAAGTTATCATTCGGGCTCCCACAGTGAGCCCAAACATGAACTCAGGGACCTGGCTTGAACAAACTTGAATCTCACCCCCTAAGGATGCTGTATGCCAAATATCAAAACATTCCGACTGCTGAATCTGAAGAAGATTTTTAAAGAAAAATTCCTCATATTAACTAAGTTATAATTTGGGCTCCCACAAGGAGCCCAAATATGGACCCAGGGACTTGGCTTTAACAAACTTGAATCCCCACCCCCCCCCCCCCCCCCCCCCCCCCCCCAGGATGCTAAACACCACATATCAAAACATTTCGACTGCTGGATCTGAAGAAGATTTTTTAAGGAAATTGCTCATTTCGAACTAAGTTACAATTCAAGCTCCCACAGTGAGCCCAAATATGGACCTAGGGAAATGGCTTGAACAAACTTGAATCTCACCCCCCCCTAAGGATATTGCATACCAAATATCAAAACATTCTGACCGCTGGAACTGAAGAAGAAGATTTTTAAAGAAAATTCCTCATTTTGAACTAAGTTATCATTCGGGCTCCCACAGTGAGCCCAAATATGGACCTAGGGACATGGCTTGAACAAATTTGAATCTCACCGCCCTAAGGATGCTGCATACCAAATATCAAAACATTCCAACTGCTGGATCTGAAGAAGAAGATTTTTAAAGAAAATTCCTCATTTTGAACTAAGTTATAATTTGGGCTACCACAGTGAGCCCAAATATGAACCCAGGGACATGGCTTGAACAAACTTGAATCCCACCCCCTAAGCATGCTGCATACCCAATATCAAAAGATTGTGCCTGCTGGATCTTGAGAAGAATATTTTTAAAGAAATTTGCCTGAAATGCACTAAGTTCAAATTTGGGCTCCGATACTGAGCCCAAACATTAACCCAGGGAGCCGATTTGAACAAAATTGAATCAGATCCACACCACAAAGTTACGTACCAAATATCAAAAGATTCTGCCTGCAGGATCTGGAGTAGAAGATTTTTTAAGAAATTTGCCTGAAATGCACTAAGTTCGAATTCGAGCTTCTATAGTGAACCCAAATATGAATCCAGGGGGCCGATTTGAACAACTTGAATCAGATCCACCCCACAATGTTGCATACCAAATATCAAAAGATTCTGCCTGCTGGATCTGGAGTAGAAGATTTTTTAAGAAATTTGCCTGAAAAGCACTAAGTTCGAATTGGCGCTTTTATACTGAGCCCAAATGTGAATCCAGGGAGCCGATTTGAACAAACTTGAATCAGATCCACCCCACAATGTTGCATATCAAAAGATTCTGCCTGCTGGATCTGGAGAAAAAGATTTTTTAAGAAATTTGCCTGAAATGCACTAAGTTCGAATTCGAGCTTCTATAGTGAACCCAAATATGAATCCAGGGGGCCGATTTGAACAACTTGAATCAGATCCACCCCACAATGTTGCATACCAAATATCAAAAGATTCTGCCTGCTGGATCTGGAGTAGAAGATTTTTTAAGAAATTTGCCTGAAAAGCACTAAGTTCGAATTGGCGCTTTTATACTGAGCCCAAATGTGAATCCAGGGAGCCGATTTGAACAAACTTGAATCAGATCCACCCCACAATGTTGCATATCAAAAGATTCTGCCTGCTGGATCTGGAGAAAAAGATTTTTTAAGAAATTTGCCTGAAATGCACTAAGTTCGAATTTGGGCTTCTATAGTGAGCCCAAATATGAATCCAGGAGGCCGATTTGAACAAACTTGAATCAGATCCACCCCATAATGCTGTATACCAAATATCAAATGATTCTACCCACTTGTGTGGGAGAAGAAGATTTTTTAGTAATTTCTCTAATATACATACGGTGCTATCGGAGTTATGCTCCCTATGGAGCCCCAAGTGGGCATGTCCATTTCATTTGAACAAACTTGAATTGACATATGGTAATAACATCCATACCAAGTTTCGAGCAAATCGACCTAGCGGTTTCAGAGGAGAATTTGTTTGAAAAATGTTCACGATGCCGGACAGACGATGACGGCGGACGGCAAGTGATAAGTTTAGCTCCCTTCGGTGAGCTAAAAACACCCGCCCACATGCAATTTTACAAAAAACAGCATGAGAAGCAGATCTGCTTTGTAGGGTTGTATAGTATGCTGAAGGTATGTAACGTTTAAAGGCTGGACAGTTTTGTGATTTTTCACACTCATCATAACCTTAAATCAAATGGCTTATATGTGGAAGTGATTTCTAGTAAAGTCATGGCTGCCTAGGCAGTAAAGACTTAATTAGAAACCACTACCAGAGAATTTGACTTATTGTCACCTCATTATTGCACAATGCAATACTGTTCTGAAGTCACAATGTTCTATCAAAGTTGATTTGAGACTTCAGGGGTCAGCTATTAACATATCCACCTACATCAATACTTGAGGAATGAAAACGCATACATGTCATCTGAATTATTCTGACCTGGCAGTTTGCCCAGTGGTTCATTAACACACTGACGATGAAACATCAAAGTTTCCAAATTTCAAACAGCAGATTTTTCCCATAATGCCTGATAATGCAGCTAGGAAAATACATCAATTCAATCATGTTTGACAAAGTTGAGCTCTGTCAAAAAAGTTTGAATTGGTGAAATTCCTAGTTGTATTATAGGAAAAATTTGCTCCTTAATTGGTTTGTTTGCTTTGTTTTGTTTTATTAGGGTTTAACAAAACTTTCAACAGCCAGGCTAACACTTTGTCATAGCGTGTTACTGTGGAAGAAGTCGGAGTAGCTGGAAAGAACCAATGAGCAGTGGCAATCAATTTCCCAGAACCCCCCACCACCTCCCAACATAGTAACTCTGCACAAGAAGGGTTAGCAGCAGTTGAAGGCAGGTGTACCATCAACATGCAGTACACCTTAGTACCCAATGCCATGGCAAATCAGGATGAAGTGTCTTGCCGAAGGACACAAAGCAATTATCACTGTTCAGGATCAAACCATCGACCTTTTGGTTTGAAATTCAATACTCTAACCTCTGAGACAACTCATACTCTTAACCCTTTATTTATCACATTATTTTTTTAAATTAAATTTCACATTTTTCGAAATCAAATTTCACAATTTTTCAATAAAACCACACAAATATGGATAGCATCAGAACCAGCTCGTCTTTACTGAGAAACTTCCCGGGATATTTTAGGCTGTGAAAGGCTTATTCTAGTTAATTTTCTAGCCAATTTGGGCTGCTATGTTAGGTAAAGGGTTAATGTATTGGTATTTTGACCTCAATATGCAAAGGGTCAACTACACATGTTCTCTTGAATCAAAACCTCAAATTTGCAACAGTTAAACAAGTAATGCTAACGTGACTGCCCACTGATCAAGCAACCAAGTACCAGGAGTATTCTGGGAATAAACTGTATCTGCCTAGTGTTGACCCAAAATTTATTAATACTTACAAATGTTTTAAATTTGGTAAACTATTAACTGCACCATCTGGTATTTCTTTTATTAAATTATTATTAAGTAATCTGAAAGAGAAAAAAGACAAAAACTTATTTACAGTAAAAACAAGCCTTAAAATTTGGTTCAATTGGTGGGAATCAAGTTTTGATTCTACCAAACTCCTGCTGTTCTTAAATAATTTAGAATTTGAGAGTACTGTTACACCCTTGTGAAAGCAAGCAGTATATATTGCTTAGCTGAAAACACTCATCATAATAATATATTTACTAGAGTTTCACCCTTAAGGGACTGGTTCCAATTTTGGAGTGTTTCTTGTCGTACAGTTAAAACTAGAGGTACTGTGAGCAAGCTCACAAAGTGATACCCCCAGCACCTCAGTTGTAGACTTTTTGGTGTAAAGTTTCACAAAGACACAACCATATGATATAGCAACTGAAATGTATAAGTTAGATTATCTCCCCTTGGAAATGTCAGAATGAAATTATATTGCTTCATGCACATCTTCATATGGAGTTCTTCCATTGTGTAAAGTTTCGTGAAAATTCTTCAAATGGTTTAGGAGTTGCGCTTATAAGGATGGACAGATGAACAGATGGACAGATGGATGGACGGACTGGCAGACGGACAGGGTGATTCCTATATACCCCCCCTCCCCCAAACTTTGTATAACTAGAAGTGTTGTCATGAAATGCGCACAAATAGCATGTCGATCTGCATGTTAATCTACGAGTAGGCTATCAAATTCTGTACACATGGCCTGTGAACAGGCAATGTTTCAGCCAATGGACCTCCGGGTACCTGGATGTCCATTGGCAGAAACGTTGCCTGTGTTTACTCTGAGTAACCAGGAGAACCTGCTGTGCTTTGGATTCCATTTGATATGGCAACTGCGTGCAATCCCTGTGCGCAATTAAGCCTAGATAAGCGCACTGTTCATGACAGGACTTCTAGTTTTAACTGTACATGTTGAATACATGTCCCAATGTACAGGCTTTTGCTGGTCATACTTATGGAAGCTACAGTGCCTTGGCAATAGTTTCTTGTTAACTCATGGGATCCTGTTTTGGTGTCTTCCCTTTTGGTCAATTCCATTTTGGTCAGTTCACTCTTAGTTAATATCCTTTTGGTCAATTCCCTTTTGGTCAATTCCCATTTGGTCAATTCTCTCTTGGTTAACACCTTTTGGAAAATTTGCTGAGATTTATTGGCGAGGTGGTCGTGTCAAAAAAGACAGAAAAGAAGACAGCTTTATTTTTTGTGTATCAACATTTCAAAACACTTTCACTTAAAAATTACAGAACAGGAAAGGTATATAAAGATATACATGAACTAGGGTCATAAGATGTGGTTTGGAAGGAAAAAAATAAACTATTAAATATGAAATATTGAAAAATCGGTGACCAATTTCTTTTATTTTTTTTTTTTTTCTTTCAAAACATATCTTATGACCCTACTTAGGACCATAACATATGCATGTTTGTCACAACTTGTTACGGCCCTTGTTACATAGTATTGTTTTTGTAAAGCATCTAAATACATCTATATTTGTAACTACACTACATGTATATGTTTTTTGTAAATAAAATATATTGTATTGTATATTGTAAATTTGGGAACTATTAAATATGAAATATTGAAAATATCCGCGACAAATTTCTTTTATTTTTTTTCTTCCAAAATATATCTTATGGACTGATCAATTTCAAAGTGAACATAAATATTTGGATCTATCCAAGAACTCATTTACACATATTTGGCCTTCTGAAAGTTGAGTTTTAAGCTTATTAAGTTTCTCAACAACAGCCACACATTTCCTTTTCTTTCTTTGTGGTGGTTGACCACAATGTAATTGTGTAATCTTAAGTTTATTTAGTCTAGCTTCACTTTTAAAAACTTCCACAAGTTCATAATGTTTGGATGGTCTTTTCCTACAATTTTATTTAGTTTATTGTGCCATTGCTCAACATAATTATTTGTCCTACAGGACTGGGTCTTATTGTGGTTCCATATATTCCTGGAACAGGCTGTATCTCAGTTAGAACTCTTTTTTGTATCTCACTAACTACAGAGTCTATTAATATTTTTTCCAACTATTTATTTATTTATTTATTGGTGTTTAAGGTCACATACTTATGCACAATGGCTAATCGTGACCGTGACAGTTTTACGGGTGGAGGAAGCCGGAGTACCCGGAGAGAACCACCGCGCAACGACGAGCAGCTGTCAGCTCTCCAACATCGTACCTCTGAACTCTGCACCGCAGCACAGGCAGGGTTAGATTGGTTGAAGACATGCGCACCATCGACGTGCAGTACGCCTTAGTACACAGCGTCATCGTGCCCCCATGTAGGCAATCGGGATGAAGTGTCTTGCCCAAGGACACAACGCGGTTGCCGCAGGTGGGATTCGAACCGAGGACCTCTCGGCTTGCAGCCTGCACCTCTACCAACTGAGCCACCGCGCCCCCTATTTTTTCCAACATCAGGGCAGTGGTTGTGATAACCATTCATTGAAGTAAGGTTACCATCACTTGTTGTTGCTTTTTACAAGACATTTGTGGCTTCTACATTTTTTTCACATCTCCAGTCTATTTTTTCTTTGGATTCACGAATCTTTAAATATTTAAAATGGTCTACAAGAACATTTTTATCCTTTAGACGTTAACACATAGCATAGATTCACTGGGAGTATATGCTAATCGGAGAGATTGGGAAGAATAGGGCAAGGGATGTCATCAAGCAGTTCGTCTCCAGAGCGTTGGGAGGAGAGAAGTGTGGGAATAGGGAGGCAGTTGGGGGTACAGGGGTAACCAAAGCCTTCTCATCCCAGAATCGCAACAAATCAGCAGCCAGCCAAAGTGTTATTATTATTATAGCTAACCTCCTTCTTCATGATTTAACTAAGACTGATTATTCAGAAGATGAAGAGATATATAGATTTAGATTTTCTTTGAAGTGTGTCATCTAAGAATTCCAAAACTGCTTGAAAAATAACTTCAAACTTGTTCTTTGTATCTACTCTAACAGCTTCCATACATGGCTTGGCTTATAAACACATATCAACTGAAGAAGATATTCTTGTAAAAACAGCCAAACCTCAGTACAGCTAGACTACTGTTATAAAAACATTGACAGTAATGGCTGTGTAGACTTCGATACAAGCTTGCAACAGCAAAAGCAAAAGTAAATCAGAGGCTCAAGTGAGCCTAAAATGCTCACCTGGCTCAAGTTGTCAAAAGAGATGAGTGTATCAGTAAGTGATCAGCAGCAAGAGCAATTTTTTGATTTGCTATAACACAACCAAAGGCAACTTTTTGGGCCATTCATTTCTGCTGGTCCTTGAAAAGCTTCCTAGCAAGCTCTGTTCTGTGAAGTATTAAAAAACAACTAAACGAAATTTTTGTTTTGTTTTCAACTACTGTGGTTCTCTCTACCCCCACCCCCACCCCCACCAGAAAAAAACAAAATAAATAAAAAATTCCTGCTTAAATGAGATACTTATGACCCAGTTATATACTACATGACAAATTTGGTTCACATCTGCCCACTGGATCTGAAAAGAGAAATTTTGAGTGTAGCCCCAAATTTGGGAGCCCAAATTTTGACTTACTGAGTTTCTTTGGAAAGAGACCTGAATCTGCATCACTAAAGCAAGTTCCAAACAAGAAATCTAAGCATTATTGCAAGTGGCTTATAACACGAGGATTTTAAAAGCATATTAGGCTTATGGAGCATTAACCCTACCCCAAGGGGTATAGTAAAACTTGGGTGTGGGGGAAATCAGAAGAGTAAATTCTACCAGCCTGAAGATGGCAGCAGCTTCATCTGGACAAAGGAGAAAAGGTTTACTACCAAGATGGTCTGTTCAATAAATGAATGAATTTGGCCAAGTGGTTTTAAAGAATAAGAACGATTTCAAACTAGAGAAACAGAATTTTACTGCCACCAGTAAATTCAAGTCAGTGTGAAAATGGTTAAAGCATCAAAAATAAACAAAACAGAAAGAGAATTTATGGAGGCTTATTTTTGGAGGTAAAATATTTTTAAAGAAATCACAAATAGGTTTTCATTAACAGTACTGCATGAAATAAAATCTCTGGAACCCACATTGAAGCCTTCAGAGGGTTAAATTAAAGATAGTCATACAGGAATCAGAGAAAGTTTTTCCAAGAAACCAGAAAAAAAATTTGGGAACAGCACTGAAAAGGTTTCACCAAGGCACCAATAAAATATATGAAATCCACATTGTAGTCTTGAGAGGGTTAAATTAAAGACATTCATACAGGAATCAGATAAATGTTTCCAAGAAACCAGAAAAAAAACATATGTGCACGGCATTGAAAGGGTTCAACATAAAATATAATCTTTGGAAAACACGCTGAACTCATGAGAGAGTTAAATTAAGATATTCATACAGGAATCAGATCAATTATTTTCCTGAGAGGGTTAAATTAAAGATATGCATACAGGAGTCAGATAAATGTTTCCAAGAAACCAGAAAAAAAACATGTGCACAGCACTGAAAGTGTTCAACATGAAATAAAATCTTTGGAAAACACAGTGAAGTCATGAGAGGGGTAAATTATTCATACAGCAATCAGAGCATTTTTTTCCAAGGAATCAGAAAAACCATATATGTGCACACCACTGAATGGGTTTGATCAGGGAATCAGAAAATTCACTGAACAATTTCATTTTCTGATCGCAACAACAAGATTAACATGAGTGTTTTACAGGTAACTGCTTTGATCGGAGCAATATGTTATTCTAGATTCTAAGCCAAAGTTGAGCTAATAAATAAACATTTGAATAAAGATTTAACAGCCCTTTTAAGGGCTTGAGGGTGTGTTTCTGTGAGAGGGTGTGTGTGTTTTTTTTTGTTTGTTTTGTTTTTCCTCCAATCACTCCGTCATCTGTTCCCCATGAAGGCAGACCAGATGGCCAATACTCAGCATCCACTCTCCCTTATAGGCTGATGGATGACTCCCAGCTTTCAAAAACACATATTGGTGGATTTTTCCCCTATTATTGCAAATTCCTCGCCATTTTCCAGCTCGAGGTTCTCGGGGATCTCAACCCACTACCCTACTGCCAGTCGCACACTCAAACTTAATAGATTATTGGCTCTCACTCCAGACTTTCATGGATTTATAAGCAAATAAAGCTATAAAGCAAATAAAGTTATTAGGGTCGCAAGGGATTTCAATCCCACATTGTCCCTGTGCGCCTTTTCATTCATCATCACCCAATAGTATATGAGATGAAGTTGATAATGTAAAGTTTCCGCAGGACAGATAGATGCCTGATAGAAAGTGATCATTAAAGCTCCCCTTCAGCTTCACTCAGGTGAGCTAAAAACCTTACCAGAAATTTACACCTTCCATGCAATGAAATGAATTGTCACCGGAGACACTCATCTTATTAGAAGAGTTCAATATATAGAGGAAATAAGCATTTCCCATGTTGGGTCACATGGTGGGGATGGGGGGATATGACACCTCTGTTACACGTGGATTAATACACACACATAATCCTGAACAGAAAATATGTATCATCAATGTATTATGATAAAAAAAAACTATTATTGATAGTACAATATATATGTTAATTAATACAAAAATATAAAATATATTAAATTCTGCTAATAGTTGTATCTGTAATGTGAAGAAAAATATCGGTTGGTTCACTGTGTGACGTCACAGCATTCATGTGAGATGTGGTTGTTATTTTCGTTTTCAAGGCTATTGCTATGGGTTTTTCTCGAAAACAACAGCTCCTATCAAAACTCTTTCAATGTTTTCTTTTACTTCTTATCCACTTTTACTTTACGGAATATACAAAATAAAAAATGACCATCTCAGTTCCTCTTTAAGGTATCACAGCACTAAATATTTTCCCATAGGCAACCATTATAACGTTCAAGCGAAAAAAATTATGATTGCCTCATTTTAATTTTGGCATTCAAATATTTTTGTCAAGTATAGCCCTTCAGACAACCTTTTCTGGCCCGAAAACAGAGGGTTATGCAAAAATAAGAGAGAAAAACTGACAGGAAGGGAAGTTCTGGTCACATGCACATATTTTTCAGGAAATTCCCAACAAAACTACACCAAAAGTCTATTGTATTTTTTAAGTCCAAAAGTCATCAAACCAACCTCTTTATTTATCTGGAATATTCAACAATAATGCCAGAGGTCATTAGAATGTTTCAAATGTTTATTTAAACAATATATTTTCCCAAGGCTGCTTATTTTTTAGAGATTGCATCATTTCCGAGTGCAATATTTCATGATGGGTAACTCTAATTCAAATATTTAATGCGTAGATACTTTAAGCACAACAGCAAAAAATCCAACTTGACCTGTCTGTGTTTCATCAAAGTTTAAGATATTTCAGAATTTTGAAAACATGTGGTTGTTTGAAACAGATTGTATTACAAAGCAAGAATAATACTGCTTCTACCATTTTCTGTGATTTAAGAGGCATAACTTCTAAACTTTTAGGCACAAATGCAAATATTGAACCTGACCATTATTCCATCCCTCCCAGGATTACTAAAGTGTTTATTTAGTAAAACAGGTGTCAGGTGGGTATTTTGTCAACATTTTCATTTCATCATATGATCGGGGCCAAGTGTCTGTGCAGCAAGCAACTCGAAATCTCAAATTCTGATAAAAAAATGTCCCATAAAGGCAAATCAAGGGAAAAAACTCTTGAAATATTGTGTGTTATTTATTTATTGGGAGTTTTACAACACTTTCGACAGCCAAGGTCACTTCATGTCTGACAGTTTTAAGGGTGGAGGAAACCGGGGTACCCGGAGAGAACTACCGATCAATGGCGAGCAACTGCTAGACTCCCCAAAGTACTAACTCCACACAAGCAGGGTTAGCATTGGTTGGAGACCAGTGCACCATCGACATGCAATATGCCTTAGTACACAGTGCCACCATGCAACAATGTGGGCAATAAGGATTAAGTGCCTTGCCCATGGATACAATGGAGTTATTCCAGCAGGGATGGAACCGTGGACCTCTCGGTTTGAAGTTCAATGCCATACCCACTGAGCCACTGCACTCCCAAATATTGTGGTGTATTTGACATAATTTTGTTGACATACTTTTGTAAGTTCAATATATTACTCAATCTGGATGGAGTGAAAGAATCATAGAGGTAGGGGAATAAGGGATGCTATAGCTCAGTGCTTCCACGAACAGCTAAAAATGATTTTTTCAAGTTACTACTGGTTCCTCCTAACATTTCTGGGCAAGTGTCGCCTGCTGCTCGTGTTGGGCAAAAATTTTGAATAAGAAATAAATATTGATTGAAAACCTTCATGGATAATTATTTTTTCATCAGAAGTGTTTGCATGCGTTGGACCCTAGGTGACAGTCTGGCAGAGTGTGAATGTGTGTGTGTGTGTGTGTGTGTGTGTGTGTGTGTGTGTGTGTGTGTGTGTGTGTGTGTGTGTGTGTGTGTGTGTGTGTGTGTGTGTGTGTGTGTGTGTGTGTGTGTGTGTGTGCCAACTTGACGAGGTAACTAGACAAAAGAGTTTGCGTGTTTCGCCTTACCGAGGTACAAAAGACAAAAGAAACCCTTTACCTCGGTTGTTTTCCCAGAACTGTACCGGCAAAACGAGGTAGAAACCATTAGTCCACACAAAGGACAAACAATGGGATACCTCGGTATGTAGGGAAAACAAGACTGTGTGTGTGTGTGTGTGTGGGGGGGGGGGAAGTAAAATATGTGATTTGAAAACGTGAGGAGACCAGGCCCACCACCCCAACCATCATGCAGGCCTGACATTTTCAGGAGAGCGATTTATTCGCTCACCTACTGCTCGCCTTAAAAAAATTGAGGAGGGTGAAAAATAGCCCTCCTAGCCTTAGAAAATAATGATTATCACAACAGCCTATTCCTAAAACCCACAGGTTTTCAGATCTCTGCTATGTTAGTCTTCTCTGCGAGATAGTCAGCCAGACTGCCCCTCCCACACCTCTGAGCCTTGCCAAGGCCCAGAGGTGTGAGGGGGGGAGGGGGGGCAGTACAGCCGTCTCACAGACTACCATGTTAGCAGCACCAAATAGAATGTACAAAGCCCACTAGGCAGAATTCATTAATAGTACAAGTTCATTTTGCCACTTTTAGCTTATGTAAGCTTGAGGAGAGCTAATCACTCCCCTAGTCCATGTGAGAAGAGTGATTTTTAGCCCTCCTGCATTTTTAAGAATGCCAGGCCTGATCATGCACCCACTCCACTATCACTGAGAGAGCAGAGCCATACTCGATCGATCAGGTATATCCTTTTCCAAGTGAAGTCGCCCTGGTTCTTTGCGCTAACAGTTACGTCTGGAGCATTATACACAATATATGGCAAGGACACGTGCATACTATGAAATTTCCTGAAACAATATTTGATATGCTACTCTTGTGTTCAAATAAAAGTACAGGTGGGAATAAAAGTATGGGGTGCAACATCATCAAATTTAAATGAAAGTACAGACCCAAATTATAGTACATGGTGGAAATCCATTGAGGGAAGGTGGGGGGGGGGGGGGGGGGGGGGCAGGGTGAGTAATGCTAGCTCATTTTTTTCTAAAAGCCAACTTATTTTCCAGTATTGCAATTACATGTAGTTTCATTAAAAAAACTAATATGCGTTTATGCATCATGATTATAACAATGAATACACTGTGCTAAACAAAAGACTATCACTGTGACACACAATCTAGTGAAGATTTACTAATTTGAAGATCTACCTGTTGGAAGGGCAATTTTAATACACTTATAGGCCCAAATAAGGTGCATACAGGGCTGTAGGGTGGAAAAATTCCCCAAAATTATTAAACAAAATTCCCCAAAATTAATAAACATACAGGTCTGTTCATAGGAACACAAGAGTACATAGTTTTCGTCCCAATTACAAAATTAATTTTTATGTGTATTTATTATATAACATATGCCACGAAAATACATATAAGAGTTCACGTCATCATGGGTGTCTGGTCGAAGTTTTCTATGATTGAGAAATGATATTACAGGGGGTGGTAATACTTAGAGTATTTCCACAGTTGAGTTACATGTATATAGGTCTACATAAATTCTGCCTTTATATTTCAAACAAATGGAGAACATGTTTTTCAGTCAAATTCTCAAAATGGCAGAGAATTTGAACGGCTCTTGCAAATGCTTTGTCAGTAGGCTAGTAGTCCATTTTAAAAGCCATGTAAATCAAATAACAGGCCGACCTTCCACAATTAGGCTATGGGTAATGCCCAGCAACTAAAATCAAAGAAGCGGCTTGGCCTCAAAGCATCAAAGTTTAATCACACACTTCGACCACAGAGTGGGAGGGGGATCCTTATATAACAGTATTAATATACATTGTAGTATATATGGAGGTATCCTGTTATTCTTATCTAATATAACAGGAGGAGAGATAAGTGTTGGAGCCAGGGTTCAAACCATCAACCTCTAGCACACAAAGCGACCGATTTACCACGAGACAACCAGGCTGGTTGGTAAATGACCTTTATAATTCAACCACTACACTACTCACCCCTTCTTTTGAGATTCACCCATCGTGAATCTCACCTCAGATTTCACCTCAAAGAGGTTAAAACATCCACCATGCTTCATCACAGCGTCCACAACACACCAACTCCTGAGTATCAGGCAAGCCCCCAAATGTAACAGATAGAGAGAGAAGTGCAGGAGCCGAGACTCGAACCGTCAACCTCTCGATTAGAAAGTGACCGATTTACCAAGAGACTAAGAGATCTGGACCAACCAGCCTGGTTGGTAAATGGCCTTTATACCTCGACCGCTACACTAATAATCAGTGCTGGAAACAAACAAAATTGACAGGTGCTGTTTTAAGCTCCCGTGAAATCAGAGATGGGAGTAAATTGCACCCATAAAATGTTGGTATATGAATTTTGAGGGAATGCTTTCACCACACCGGGTATTCGGATACTCCGAACCGGAGCGACAAAAAGAAAGCAGAGCAGCGAAATTGACAGGAGAGACAGGGGTGAGTACAAATTTTGCGAAGAAAAACATATTCAGAAGAAACAAATCTATCGGAATGTTTTTATGACCCAGTTGTGTATTGGTTAAGGTATGCTGTGATAGAATTTCAGCTGTGAACAATGGCTTTTAAATCGAGGCGATTATCATTTCCCTGTCACTTGAACAATTTTTTATGAAATATGCAAAATAATCACCTTTCACATGTTAAATTTGGCACCTCGCAGCTGTTTTATTAGCCCATTGTCTTCCGAAATGTCCAGTAAAACAACTGTGAAAGAGGTAACTTCAAGCAGTCAGCAGATATCTATATAAGATGCATTTTATGAACATGAGGTTTAAAAATATGGGCACTAAAACCCATGGAGCAAATTGAATTATTGACACTTGGAACACGGATATTGGACACTTGGAACATTAGCCCAAAACAGGGAGATAACTCGTCGGGAATGTGCTACTGATGATCAGGGTTGAATCGGTGCTTGCTCTATCGCATATGCTTCGTAGACAGTGAGGAATTTAGGGTACCAGTACACGATTAGCAGTAAACTGTCAGTTTCAAAAGAGCATATCCGAAAGCATAAGCACCGATGCAACCCAGAACATCCATGTTTCCTGAATGACTTCCAAATTAAGTGAAAAATAACTTCAAGGTTAATTTTTTCGCAAATAATAGCAATGAGTGAAACAGGCGAGATGTATCCAATTGATGGCTCATTTCTGGATGTGTCAGTAACTGAAGACGTTTGTACTGAAAAACCAAAGATTAAAGGCTATAAGTGTGACACGTGTGCTGCCGAGTTTACATGCAAATCCAACCTGAAACGTCACATGAGGGCACACCAAGTATACCACCAGGGTACCTGCAATAGACGACCATGTATTATCCCCACCCACCCCACAATACTGCCTGGACTAGCATTATGTATTACCAAGACAAAGGATAATATATTTATTTATTGGTGTTTAGGGTCACATACTTATGCACAATGGCTAATCATGACCGTGACAGTTTTACGGGTGGAGGAAGCCGGAGTACCCGGAGAGAACCACTGAACAACGACAGGCAGCAGCTGCCAGCTCCCTAACATCGTAACTCTGTAGGATAATATAAACTGAAAGGTGGATTACTAGAACTAAGGGCTAACAGGGGGTCTGCAGGGGTTTACAACATCCATACTATACTACGAGATCACTCCCGAATGCGAAGGCCTACACACCCTTACCCAAATAACAGATTATACAGTGCAAACAACACTGTCAACATTTCTAGGATGCCACATGCACATAATGATGCCAATAACAATGTCAACCATTTTGTGGGGGAACCTTTCAAGAAAGCCCAACTTCCCCATCAGTATTCCATCACATACCCATACTATATATACATAATTCTGTGTGTACATACATCACTATACATGCAAAAGCATACTATATATGCAGCACGTACACCACTGGTCAGATCTAGATGGATGGGGCGAAGTTTTGCACAGGAAAAAGTTGCTCCAGCAAAAGCTCCAGTTCCTATAGGAATTCATCACAAGCTGCTCCAGCAAAACTCTGGGTAATGAGGCACGAATCATCCCTTATGTACTACTGACACTGAGCCCTAATACAAACTTCAGTCATTGCATGTAGGTCTTATAATGTGCCCTGTATACAGGCCTCATAAATCAACTGCTTATGACAATCGTGAGCACAAAATTGACCAACTTGTTTGTATTTCTACAATTTCTGATATAATTCAAGAAACGGTTTGCTAGATGCTTGTTACAACATGAAAATTTAAGGTTAAACCTAGAAGAGAACAAAAGACCTAATACGACCACAGTTGTGGAATTAACCTCGGGGCCGCTGAGGAGTCGAAAAATTTTGCATTGTTCGATCAGAAATCTGTGTGTGGGATTCGGCAGTTGGAATTTTCACAGAAATGTAATACCACATTCGAAAAAATCTCCCTTAAAAACAATGCTTTGAATTGCTTTATTTTTGGATAAATATTTGTTGGGGTGAGATATCCCCACCCCCATGTACCTATGTCCCTGATCACAATAGTACTTTCTGTGCTGAGCTTCCATTTCGCAGTGAGGTATATCTGGAATTAACAGTAAATACAAGTCAGCTGAGTAGTAGATGCATTAGCAAACAAAACTAGTATGACAATATCACACATCTCTACATGATACAGATATTATAACAGCTTGCTGACTACTTCCCGATGATTTCATGAAATTCTCAAAGATCACCATAACAAGGAAGGTCCCTAAAATGAACGGAATGATGTTACAAATGAATTACATGTAAGAATTGCATTCACAAAGAGGTAACAACAGAACATTTTCTTTAAAACTCTGTGTTCTTTGTGTCCGTAACCCTTGTCAACTCCAAGTTCCTTTATACCAATATCCATGGGTTTTAGTGCCCATTATTTCAAACCTAGTGTTTACAAAATGTATATTATACAGAAATCTGTTAATTGCATGGATCTACAACTTTCACAGTTGTTTTACTAGACATTTCAGAAGACAATGGACTAATAAAACTGCTGCAGCTTGCTAAATTTAACATATGATAGGCGATTATTTTGCATTTTTCATCAAAAATTGGTCAAGTGAGAGTGGAAATGATAACTTCCTCGATTCAACAGCTATTGTTCGTGGCTGAAATTCTGTCACATCATACCTTAACCAATACACAACTCAGTCATAAAAACATTCTGGTAGATTGTTTCATCTGAATGTTTTTCTTAGCAAAAATTGTACTAACCACTTTTTCTCCCACCACTTTTTCTGCTCTTTTTGTCGCTCCGGTTCCAAGTATCCGAATATCCAATGTGGCTTTCACCAAACACCTGAAACTTTAAATGTATAATGACCTGCTGAACTACGACAGTAATTTCCCATTGGCCACAGGGTGCAGCTTTCTCAAAACACACATTTAAATGCCCTCACAGTATAGTGGTGCTACACAATATTTTTCAGCAAGTGCATTTTTTAGCTCCCATAAAATAGAAATCACGGGTGCCGACGGGAGCAATTGCACTCGCACCCATCTCATTTCCAGGATAGGACAAGTGTTTGACATATTCATTAGGTTTTTTTTCTCTCTCTCTTCAGAACTTGAAAGTGGATGTTGAAGAGATTGTTGAATGTGTGCAACATTCACTTACATTTTCCTTGACTTTAATAAAAATACACAAAATAAAATTTGAATCGGCAATTAAGAAACTACTAGTAGTTTAATGGGAACTGGACAACTCGGCCTCGGGACAACTCGGCCCGGGACAAGTCGGCCCCTTTCAAATTTATATGGAAAATTGATTATGAAAATTGAGAGATGTCAGTTATTAACGAGAAACGAACAATGAAAGTGTTAAGCATAATTTTATTAATGTCTAAACCATTTTTGGTTATAATGTTTAAAGTACATTTATATTATTTACAACACATCAAGATACAGAATCATGATTACAAAACAAGGAATCTAAAATAAATAGCATACATGTATATTATACTACTCAAAGTTAGCTAAGCACCAAATATTTGACACATCATTATGAAATTTGCTTGTGACACATTTACGATATTTTTGGTGGACATGATTAAGGAATGTATTGAGGTAGTCCCCAGTGCTTACATTAGCTCTCTTGACAGGCAGACTTTTCGTGACAGTCATGGAAAGCAGGTACCCCTTAATTTTCATTATGTTTTCGTGTGCTGACAGCATGTACATGACATGTGCAGGGTATTCAATCTTCATTTCAACACAAACCCTTGTGATTTAATGATTGAATATGGCAAATGCAAATGTAAGAAAACATTTGTCCGAAGCAGAAATGTGGCGGGCTGTAGGGATGGTGGAGCAAGGAGCTACCCATCGTCAGATTGGTGAAGCCCTTGGTGTGCACCATACGGTGATAACCAGAGCCTGGGCAAGATTTCAGCAGTATGGCACATCAGTAAGACAGCATGGTGGTGGCAGAGACAGGGCAGCATCTGCAGCTGAAGACTGGTCTTTGATCATTCAGGCCCGTAGAAACCAATTTGCCACAGCTTCGCAGTGACCTTCAGAATGCATCCGGGATAAATGTTTTGACGCAGACTATCCAGGCAAGGTTGCACAAAGGTGGTCTCCAATCGAGAAGACCATGTATTTGCATTCTGCAGTTCCAGAACCACTGCCAGGCATGATATGAATGGACCATGGACCACGTTGCATGGACCAGAGAAGATTGGCGATCTGTCCTTTTTACAGACAAGTCAAGGTACTGCCTAGACCACACTGATAGGCATTCTAGGGAATGGAGAAGACCAGGAGAGTGATTCCCTTCAGCCAACATTGATAAGCATGACCGCTAAGGTCGGAGGGTCAATCATGGTCTGGGGCGCCATCAGCACGGATAGACGTACAGAGCTCTGTGTCCTTGAATGTGGTACATTGGTTGCACAGCGGTATATTGATGAGATCCTGGTTGTCCATGTCAGATTGTATGCCGGTGCAGTGGGTGATAGAGTCCAGCTAAGAAGTGTCCAGGAGCTTGGTGCCATGCTGGTCCAAGAACAATATTCCACAAAGGACCACCAGAAACCTTATTGGGAGCATGAGAAGGCGTTGTCAAGCTGTAATTAACAGTAATGAGTCTCATACTCGATACTGAACCCATACCAGTTCTCACCGTAAACTTTTTGGTAAATTGAAAAATTTCCTCTTTTACCAATAATATCCATTTTCCATGGTTATCGTATTCAAAAGCTAAAAAAATAAGGTCAAACACAAATAAAATCTTCATTTCTGTACTTAAATCATTAAAGATATAATTAAATAAAAATTATATACTCTTTTCATTACAATATTTCAACTAAAACGTAAAACGGGTAGTTGGATATACTTAGTGCTTAGCAAAAGTCGAGTTGTCCCGAGACCGAGTTGTCACGGAACAACTCGGACCAAAGACAACTCGGACCACTTTTGAAGACAACTCGGACCAACTTTGAAGCCAAGTCGGCTCAACTTTCAAGACAACTCGGACCACTTTTGAAGACAACTCGGACCAACTTTCAAGACAAGTTGTAACGACTATAAGACAGGTTGGACCAACTGTGAAGAAAAGAATGATGTAGAAAATAATTAAATGTGATCTCAAAGAACTCAATAGATGCGACGGAACACTTTTCAGTACAGCTTGTGTTGTCTCTGAAGTTATTCTGTAAAATGAAAATGCTTCCCATCACAAACTTTGATATGTGATGAAGGTTTGCATTGCAACTAAACAAGTAATCACACAGAAATCATGTGTGAAAGTTTGTTGCTTGTTTCGTACTAGCTCGTCTTTTCAACAGGCGGCTCAAAAGATTACCGACATGTTGTTTTAGGCACTAGCTTTTCTATATATTATGTTCGTTTCGAGAATTTTAATCATTCAGTCATGGCTGATGACTGTATAGAGTGTAAGGCAACAGTCCGTCCTCGAAAAGAGGCTATACTGTGTGACACATGCAACAGGTGGCAACACAGCACCTGTAATACCGGTATTAGTAGACACCAATACCGCAGAATGGTCAAGGAATTGACAGCAATTGATTTCACCTGTCAAGAGTGTAGACAATCACAACCTGAAGATGTTACAACACTTACCCCAAATGCCGAGAGCACTAGAATAAGCATGTCTGCTTCGTTAAATGCAACGTCAGCAGTCGAACAGCCACCAATCACCAGAGAGCAGTCAACATTTAACTTGAACAATCTAGCTCCATTCTCTATGCCAGCTCAAATTCAAATACAGGTAAAGCAAGTCGCAAAATCATTATATCCTTGAGTATTAAACCCTATATATTTGTCAGAAATAAGCATACGAAATTTGAAACTGATCGGTTCAGCCATACAATTTTAAATGAACGCGAACCAAATTGGCATCGCGCTCATTCTAATGACGGATCATAACCTATGTTTTGCAAGAAAAAAATTAAAATTTATAGTTACACTAGATTTTTTTTATGAGTGTTGTCTGCTACCAGCGTTAGGTAACCTTCACAATACAATGTTTGTTTTACTAATTGTTAAACAATTAGCATCTCATTTATTAACTGGGTTTTTTTTTCATTGCTCGTTGTCTCAGGTTTATCCATTTACTCAAAGGTTATTGTTATTAATTGAAATTTCACAAAAGAAGTGTCAAAGGGGCTTGAAAGAAATATATCTCATAATTGTAAGAGGATAAGTTAACTTTTACTTTTTTCCACGAAAATTGCTATTCAATCTTTTTTTCATATTTTTGTTTCCAAAACATAGATTATGATCCCTCATTGGAACAAGCGAATCACGTCCGTTAATTCCAATGAGGTTTCATAATCTATGTTTATGAAGCAAAAAAAAATTAGTAACGTCTGTTACAAGTGTAGTTTGCTACAAGCATTAGGTAAAGGGTTAATGTATATATATCATTTAGATAATAATGCAGATGTTCATACGGAGTTAAATTTGAAGAATTGTGACCTTAAATACCAATACATACATGTATAAATTGTACATATAGTTTGATAAAATATGTGCTGAACATTGTTTTTTATGTGAAAACTTTTATTCATTCATTTATTCATGTCTTTGATTGTCATGCCTCAGTTTTTAATAAATCGGTTAAACCATGATTGGTTGTTCTGTGACTTTCCCCACCAACCGCGAATCTTCGTTTGTCCACTATTCAGGTCCGAATTATTCACCGCGTCAGACCAAGTTACCTGGAAAGTTGGTCCGACTTGTCTTGAATCTTAGGTCGACTTCTTCAAAAGTTGGGCCGAGTTGTCTTGAAAGTTGGTCCGAGTTGTCTTCAAAAGACTAAGTGGTCCGAATTGTCCTGATAGTTGGGCCGACTTGTCTTCAAAGTTGGTCCGAGTTGTCTTTAAATTGGTCCGAGTTGTCTTTAAATTGGTCCGAGTTGTCTTCAAAGTTGGTCCGAGTTGTCTTTGGTACGGTTGTCTGTAATTCTTTAACAGGCCATTAAGGTCACGCAGACGACTGTTTCGGTGAGGAAAATCCATGACGACTGACGGAACGAATCCCGGACTTAAAGTTCGCCGAAAGTCAATTTAGTCGCCGGAAAAGACAGTTCGCCGAAACGGAAAATTTTGAAAAAAAGACACTTCGCCAAAGTTTTTTTCCTCGAACAAACATGATAAAAAACTAGCAGAATGTAACGTTATCTTATCACCCCAGCAAATATTCTAAAATAATATCTAGCCGACAATCACCACATTTTTATAAAATGAAGTAAAATTCCTAAATGTCTGTGGTTTTCTTCAATCAACGGCAGAGTTGTTGGGAACGGGAAGATTCGTCTTCGGGAAGATTCGGTCTTGTCTTTTTCGGCCTCCAGAAGTTTCTGCAGAGAAGATTCGGCCGGGAAGATTCGGCCCCAGTATTTGATGTCTTAATTGAGGTTATCAGGCTGTGGTTTTTGGCTTTCTTTATATAACAATAACATGGCTTTGGAGGGCACTGTGGTTTGTTAACGGTCCGACAGCTTATATTACCATTAAAAGCAGACAAGGCACCAGAACAGGAACCCGAGGGCACCCCATGAAGATATATTTATATACTCCTCAAAGTTTGCCAAGCACCAAGTATATCCAACTACCTTTTTTACGTTTTAGTTGAAAAATTGTTTTGAAAAGTGTATATATTTTATATTTAATTATATCTTTAATGATTTAAGTACAGAAATTAAGATTTTATTTGTGTTTGACATTATTTTTTATCTTTTATATACGACAACCATTGAAAATGGATAGGCCTATTACGGGTGCTGGTCAAAACGTCCCCAAACCAAAACGTCCCCAAATTCTGGTCAAAACGTACCCAACTTTTGGTCAAAACGGCCCCAACTTTTGGTCAAAACGTCCCCAACCTTTGGTCAAAACGTCCCCGACCTTTGGTCAAAACGTCCCCAAATATTTTTCCCAAAACTATTACCTATTTTAACTATATTTATCCCCAAACCCTCAAATGAGGACCAGTGTGGGAGGTTGGGTCCTCTCACAAAGGTACTAACTCTTCCCGAGGGTACAGTCGATCTGGATTTTCAGGCAAGTATAGTCTGCCACTTTGGAGGTGATATTGAGTGATGGCCATGTTAAAACAGTACTCGAATGATGTTGTGAACCATTAGCACCCCCTCAAAAT
This sequence comes from Pictodentalium vernedei, assembly GCA_031216915.1. Classification (NCBI taxonomy): domain Eukaryota; kingdom Metazoa; phylum Mollusca; class Scaphopoda; order Dentaliida; family Dentaliidae; genus Pictodentalium; species Pictodentalium vernedei. The sequence continues at coordinate 242,120,954 of CM062291.1, forward strand.
TTCCAAGATCTGCCCATGTTTTGGATGCTTTTCTATTTATCTGAGATCAAAATAAAAGTCGAGGGAGAGGGAGGATCAATCCAATCCATTATTCATTGTCATAAGATGGGGCTTGGCTGTTTTACAAGATGGGGCTTGGCTGTTTTCATAAAATAGTTGATGGTCTGAGGGGATATTGTATTGGGGACGTTTTGACCAAGAGTTGGGGACGTATTGACCAATGTCACAGCTCACGCTTTCTTATGCTCCTCCAGTGGCGTAGATAAAGTGGGGGAGGGGGGGGGCGAGGCCCCCCCCCCACCAGAAGTTTTGTCGGAAATTTTTGGGGACCATTTTTAGGCGAATTTATGCCTAATAACACTAAAATACTGGCTTTGAGGTTAAAAAACATGCCATTTGGGGTAAATTTGGGGTAAAAAAGACCAATTTTCAGTACATTTGCAGTAAACAACAGATTCTTTCTGTTTGTTTGGGGTTTTGTTGTTGTTACACTGTCGGAAAATTTTCGGTCTGTCGGAAAATTTTGGGCTTGCCCCTCCGTCAGCGAAAAGCTATCTACGCCACTGTGCTCCTCCTAACCCCTGTGAGTGTTAGGTTGTCCGACGGACAGTTCCCCCACTCTCCCACCTTTCCACCAGCTTCTCTTTTGTAAAATCTGGTGGAATAGTGACAATAATCAAAATAGTTCATGGTTTGAGAGGAAATTATATTGGGGACGTTTTGACCAACGCTTGGGGACGTTTTGATCAACCTTTGGCGACGTTTTGACCAACACTTGGGGACGTTTTGATCAATGCTTGGGGAAGTTTTGACCAATGCTTGGGGACGTTTTGACCAATTTATTTTTGGGGACGTTTTGGTTTGGGGACTTTTTGACCAGAACCCCCTATTACTGGTAAAAGAGGAAATTTTTCAAATTTGCCAAAAAGTTGACGGAGCGAACTGATATGGGTTCAATATCGGGAACGGGACAACTCGCCGTCGGGACAACTCGCCGTAACCGAGGTGGGACGAGTCGCCGTCGGGACAAGTCGCCGTGGAGTGGTAGTTGAGAAGTAATTCGCGGCATAGGCTTCAAAGGTTTCTCGGATATGAAGAGCCGACAGGAATGGTAACGCTAGTATCTGGCGAATGAAATCGTGTACAGGTTCCCCTTCTCTATAGGCAGTCTGGAGCCCGATCCTCGTTACATACCTGTACACGGCTTGGCTCCAACCTCTATAACTGCTTGCCAAAGAGCTGTTAACAGCATGTTGTCGTGGTCTAACTTCTCTGTTGCATTGGATACAAAAATATGAAGGCATTTTGGAAATGATGCTGAGTCTTGCCGTCTGACTATATTTATAGAAGATCAGGTCGGCAAATAAAAGGGAACCCCAAAACACTCTGAAATAACTGTGATCTTGGTTAATTGAGAAGCCATCACCAAATCAAAACAAAATCATTATAGAAACCATATTGTAGTAGCCGACGACTGAAAACCAATCATCTTCGATGACAGTAAATGCTTTACACCTACGAAAATGTGAGAGTTGAGAACGATGTGGTGTACGTTAGAAGCAGTGGGGTTTGTCACGCAGAAAGAGAAGATATTACGATCTTTGGGTCCAAGCATTGGCGGCGCTTCATGGGCGGGGGTGGGGGGTGATGACATTTTACCCCATAAGCGTAGACTTTGCCTCCTCCCTGTCACAAACGCGCCCATCCATTCAGCCAGGTACACCCGAAACGTGAACCACTTTCCTCCTCAATTACAAGGTTGGAAAGGCAGCTGGCGTGTGGGACTCTATATAGAATGGTCATAAAATTGTTCAAACTTTCCCCAACAGTGCGGGGGGGGGGAGGGGGGCGTCACATTCTCCCACGCCCACCGCGGCATTACGTGCCTCGATGATGTCCGCGGAATCACTTTTCGAGCAAAATCTTTCAGCTCCCCCCCTCCCGCCCCCCAAAATGTCTCCCTACACCCTTGGATACTCCCTACCCGGAAAACTCTCCAGTTGAAGTTCCGTCATTACCTCTATTTGTAATCAAAAATTGCGCCCTACGCCTATGCCACCAGAAGACTTTATTTGAAAGCACAATTCATTTCATCCCCTCAGAGGGAAGGCGCCACCCCCCCCCCCCCCCCCCCAATACGGAAAGCGAAACCCTTGAGGAAATAATGATCGCTCAGATTGTCGAATTGACAGATATGCATGATGTGGACAGTGGATGGACGTTTAATAGATACAACGCGCAAATGGTTAAATGAAACAACGTGGATAAAGGCGTCGATAGATAGTTCTTAGGAAATTTATTAATTCTAACTTAAATAATTACTTAACAAACTCTAGGGCACTCCCCCAAGTACGGCAACCACCGGCAAAATGTCACGGCAGTTTGACGTGTTAAACAGTCTGGACTGACCTGGCAGGGATGGTTAATTTTTATATACATTTTATTGAGTCCGAATCCGAGTCTGAGTCCTCAATTCATATTTAAACGCATGGGTAACACGAGGGCGGGCATTATCGTCCATCTGAATGAATCTATCACCCACTGCTCCTGCATACAATCTGACGTGGGCATCCAGGATCTCATGTAGTCAATGTACCACGGTAAAGGACATAGAGCTCTGTATGTCCATCCCAGCTGATTTATTTATTTATTTATTGATGTTTAAGGTCACATATTTCTGCACAATAGCTAATCATGACCATGAAAGTTTTACGGGTAGAGGAAGCCCGAGTACCCGGAGAGAACCACCGAGCAACGGCGAGCAACTGTCAGCTCCCCAACATACCAAGTCCACACAAGCAGGGTTAGCATTGGCTGAAAACAGGTGCACCATCGACGTGCAGTACGCTTTAGTACACAACATCACCGTGCCCCCACGGGCAATGGGGGTGAAGTGTCTTGCCTAAGGACACAACGTGGTTGTCGCAGGTGGGATTCGAACCGAGGACCTCTCGGCTTGCAGCCTGCACCTCTACCAACTGAGCCACCGCGCCCCCATCCCAGCTGATGCCGCCAGAGACCATTATTGACCCTCCACCATAGTGGTCATGCTCAGCAATGTTGGCTGCATGGAATCGCTCTCCTGGTCTTCTCCATACCCAAGAACGCCTATCTGTGTTGTTTAGACACTATCTTGACTCATCTGTAAAAAGGACAGGTCGCCAATCTTCTCTGGTCCATCCAACGTGATCCATGGCCCATTCATATCGTGCCTGGCGGTGGTTCTGGGACAGCTGAATGCGAATATATGGTCTTCTCGATTGGAGACCGACTTCGTGCAACCTTGCCCGGATAGTGTGCGTTGAAACATTTACCCCGGATGCATTCTGAAGGTCGCTGGGTTGCTGTGTCAAAGCGGTTCCTACGGGCCTGAATCATCAAAAACCGGTCTTCAGCTGCAGATGTTACCCTGTCTCTGCCACCACCATGTCGTCTGACTGGTGTCATACTGCTGAAATCTTGCCCAGGCTCTGGTGATCACCGTATGGTGCACACCAAGGGCTTCACCAACCTGACGACGGGTAGCCCCTTGTTCCACCATCCCTACAGCCCACCACATTTCTGCTTCAGACAAATGTCTTCTTACATTTGCATTCGCCATATTCAATCATTAAACAACAAGGGTTTGTATTGAAATGAAGACTGAATGCCCTACACATCATGTAAATGTAGACAGTACACGAAAACATCATGGAAACCAATGGGTACATGCTTTCCATGACTGTCACGAAAAGTCTGCCTGTCAAGAGAGCTAATGTAAACACTGGGGACCATCTCAATACATTCCTCAATCATATCCGCTAAAAATATCGGAAATGTGTCACAAGAAATTTTCACAATGATGTGTCAAATATGTGGTGCTTAGCAAACTTTGAGTAGTGTATATGCAGGATTGTAATACCACCATTCGACGAAATAGCTTTGCACTTCGAGTAGTCAACACATGGAATAATTTACCCACATATATAGTATTAGCTGAAAAGCTGAATGCTTTCAAAAACAAACTGGACAAACATTGGTCAAATCTAAAACTGAAATACGATTACACTGCGCAAATAAATGAGATGATAACCATGCACAGATGCGCCTAGCCTGCTGTCAGTACAGCCTAAATAAACCTAAGTAAGTAAAAGGCCCGAGCCGAAGTCGAGGGCCGTTAATAAGCCGAAGGGCTGTTATTCACGCCTGTTGGGCCGTTAATAAACCACAAGGCCCGGCAAAGTCATATTATTACTGTCATTATTACTGCGATTCTGAAAAAAGGTTTGACCCTGTACCTTACATGGCAGCTACAAACAGCCAACTGGTCTTCATTCAATTCGCTTGATTGAGACATTTTAACGTTTTCAATTTTGGCAGATGATATTATCGTCTGTCTGTCTGTTGGTGGTTAACGTCACATATTTATGCACCATGGCTAATCGTGACACAACATGGAGATGAAGTCAAGTTTAGTCAATCGTTGATCAACATGTTGCCCATTTTAGAGGACTTGCACCCCAAGCATTGGTGACTGGGTCCTATTTTACTAGTAAAGCGGAACTGGTTTACCACAGTAAACAAGTGCTGCTTACTTCCCGGGGTTCCCACGGGGAGATATTATCGTCTGTTCTCAAAGAAACTGGTGTCACATGATTATCACGTGATCGGCATCGGTACTCTTTCAATTGCAACGAAGTTAGAAAACTCAAGTTAAAAACAGACCCGATATTTACCGCTTTTAAGTCGGGAATAAAGGCTTAAACTGTCTGCAGACTTACTAACTATATACACAGCTGCTTCTTCTTATGGGGCTAACTTTGCAGGATATTTTACATATTTAATAATTTAAATAACAAGAGGCCCCACGGGCCCTGAAGCGCTCATCTTGAACAGCATACAATATAAACAGAGTCCAAGAATGAATCTACATTAAGCAATCCATCTCTATAGGCTACACTGTCAATCCTTGAGTCCCTCGGGAGTGACAAAAATAATCCGGGCATCATGCCTTTTCTTCAGTTGATCATAATGTAAAATGTAGAGCTCCCCTATGAAGCCACTTGATATAACCTATGTGGAGTAATCTTAGTTAAACACCTCTAGAGTGTGCTGAATACAAAATTTTTAAATCTTCAGCAAAATGGCCAATTCCGGCAACCCTATATTAACCCAGGCTCTCGGTTTGAACACAGTTGAATCTGACCTCCCTAGAGATGTTGTGTACCAAATATGAAAGCATTCTCTCTGTTGGATCTGAAGAAGAAAAATTTAAAAGAAATTTCTTCATATTGCACTAAGTTAAAAATTGGGCTACCGTAGCGAAGCCAAATATTACCCTATGGTTCTGATTTGAACGAACTTGAATCTGACCGACCACCTCCACCCCCCCCCCCCCCTCGCCCTAGAGATGTTGTATACCAAATATGAGAGCATTCTGACTAATGGATCTGAAGCAGAGGATTTTTGAAGAATTCCCCCATATTGTACTAAGTTAAATTGCAGGTTCCCATAAGGAGCCCAAATATTAACCCAGGCTCTTAAATTGAACAAACTGGAATCTGCCCCCCCCCCCCCCCCCCCCTCCCAGTGATGTTGTATACCAAATATGAAAGCATTCCGACTGGTGGATCTGAAGAAGATTTTTAAAGAAATTTCCTCATATCGCACTAAGTAAACATTTGTCTACCATAGCGAGCCCAAATATATACCTATGGATCTGATTTGAACAAACTTGAATCTGACCCCCTAGAGATGTTGCAAGCCAAATAAGAAAGCATTCTGCCTGGTGGATCTGAAGAAGGAGATTTTTTTAAATTACTCTCCATATTGAACAAAGATAAAATTTGGGATTCCGTAGGAAGCCCAAGTATTAACCTAGGGACTTGGTTTGAACAATCTTGAATCTGACTCTCATACCAATGATGTATATCAAACATTAAAAGATTCTGACTGGTGGTTCTGAAGAAGAAGATTTTTAAAGGATATTCCCCATATCACCCTATGTAAAAAATTCGGGCTTCTATATTGAGCCCAAATATGAACCACTGGGCTTTATTTTAACAAACTTGTATTTGACACCCCTATGAATGCTGTATACCGAATATCAAAAGATTCTGATGATTGGTTCTGGAGAAAAGATTTTTAAAAATTTTTGCAAATATGCTGACTAAGCATTTTTTCGATGCCCATTACAGAACACCTTAACATAACCGATGGCAATTTTTTTTTACCATTCAAATCTACTGGTCCTTAGGATACTGCATACCAAATAACAGCTCTCTGTTCCGTGTGGTGTTGGAAATATGGGCGTTTGAAAATATTTCTATTTTTAGCTCTCAGGGTTCCAATGGGGATGTGGGAATTTTTTTTTTTTGCATGTGTCAAGTACTTATGACCTAATAATACCACATACCAAATTTGGTTCAAACCGGACCATCGGTTCAGAAAATAGAAATTTTGGGCGGGGCCAAAAATCTTACCCCTCCCATTACAAAGCCAAATATTGCTTCACGAACTTCGTTTGAACAAACTTGATTCCACACCTCAAAAGGAAGCTCCATAGCAAATATCAAGTCATTGTACACACTGGTTCCTGAGAAGAAGATTTTTAAAAATATTTTTGGAGCATTTTCCCCCCACTCCCTCCCTATGGTGCTGAGCATGCCGAGTTGAACAAAAATACAATGCCACTTCCGGACCATCACTCACACAAACTTTCAATGGAATTGGCCCAGTGGCTTTGGAAGAGAAGACCAAAACATGGTGTTGATGGATGACGGATGGAGAGCGATGAGATTTGCTCAGCTTGACTTTGTCAAGATGAGCTAAAAATCTTTGGAACTCCCTGCTACAGACCTGCAGTCTTGAGAGGGTTAAATTAAAGACATGCACACAGGAATCAGATAAATGTTTTCCAACAAAGAAAAGGTTCATTCAACATGAAATCAGTAGAGAAAAAGTCCATCGTGAGAGAGAAAAAATCTTTGGAAAAAAACACACTGAGGTCATGAGAGGGTTAAATTAAAGATATTCAGACAGGAATCAGATCATTTTTTTTCCAAGAAACCAGAAAAAACAGTATTGAAACGTTGTTTTTTTTTTGTTTGTTCATGGCATCAATAAAAATCGTTGGAACCCACACTGCAGCCTTGAGAGGGTTAAATTAAAGACATGCATACAGGTATCAGATGTTTTCCAGCATTGAAATGGTTCATTAAACATAAATAAAAATCTTTCTAAAACAAACAAAAGTACCCCCCCCCCCCCCCCCCCCCCACACACACACACTCAGAATTGACAGATTGTAATAACAAGATTAATTTGTTTATTACCGAATTTTTGTTTATTTAAGAACACAATATGTCAATCAAACACATCTGTGAATGAAATGCTCCAGGGATAAAACTACTGACTCATCATTTTTTCAATACCCTCTACCAGGCACCCTGATTGAACTGGTGGCAATTTTTTTTTAACAAATCCCTCCTTCTGGTCCTAAGGATGTTTCATACCATATGCCAGTTCTCTGTTCCTTCTGGTTTGGGATATATGGGCTTTTGAATTTTTTCTGTTTTTAGCCCCTGGGGTTGTCACAGGGTTGTGAAAAAAAAATTTAGGCATCAATCAATTACTTAGGACCCACTTAAACTACATGCCAAATTTGGTTGAAGTTGGCCCACCGGTTCTTGAAATAAAATCTTACCCCTCCCATTACAAAGCCAAATATTCCTCCACGAACTTTGTTTGAACAAACTTGATTCTACACCGCAAAAGGGAGCTCCATAGCAAATATCAAGTCATTGTACACACTGGTTCATGAGAAGATTTGGGGCTGAGCATGCCGAGTTGAACAAAAATGCAATGCCCCTCCAGGGCCATCACTCACACAAACGTTCACTTGAATTGGCCCAGTGGCTTTGGAGGAGAAGAACAAAACATGGTGTTGACGGACGACGGACGGACGACGGACGGAGAGCGATTAGATGAGCTCAGCTTGATTTTTGTTTGAACAAACTTGATTCTACATCTCAAAAGGGAGCTCCATAGCAAATATCAAGTCATTGTACACACTGGTTCATGAGAAGAAGATTTTTAAAATATTTTTCCCCCACTCCCTCCCTATGGGGCTGAGCATGCCGAGTTGAACAAAAATACAATGCCCCTCCAGGGCCATCACTCACACAAACGTTCACTTGAATTGGCCCAGTGGCTTTGGAGGAGAAGAACAAAACATGGTGTTGACGGACGACGGACGGACGACGGACGGAGAGCGATGAGATTAGCTCAGCTTGACTTTGTCAAGATGAGCTAAAAATCACATTGTTTACAAGTTGAAAGCATTTCTGGAAACTGTTTCCATTTTCGAGTGTTCGACAGCGAGGAACAAAAGCCACTTGACGTGTCGGGTTGTTAATGAGATGTTTAACACATTAACGACCCGACACATCACGTGACTTTTTAAGTTGAGCGTTACGTTCTTGTAATGTCCTGTTAAACTTTGTTAATGTACTAGGGAACTCCCTATAAAGTGGTAATAATATAACAATAACATGATTTTGGAGGGCATTATGGTTCATTAGCGGCCCTGTAGCAATGATGAACAGTCCGAGGGTTTATTAAAGGCCCAAGACGAAGTCGAGGGCCGTTAATAAGCACAAGGGCTGTTCATCGTTGCTGCAGGGCCGCTAATGAATCATGATGCCTGACAACAATCATGTTATTACTGTTATTACCACTCCCTGTTACAGCTAACCGCACGAGGGAATTGCTGGAAGAAATAATCACTAAAGTCGGTTCGATATTTCTGTTTCGATCGTGCGTTCGACTTCAGATCAGAAATATACAAAGGGACGTCATCCGAATGGGAGTAATTCATTAGACCATGTAATCTAAAAATGGCCGGGCCGCGGGCCGCTAATGGCTATTTATACCATTGTCGCCCGCGGCCCGGCTCCGTCGAATGATGTCGCTGAAATTATGGAGTTTTAACGGGCCTTCAAACTTATGTTAATCGACTAGTAACTTATAGATTGAGTGGTAATAATAAGGGATTACAGTTATGTTGGAAATAAATTGTAGTATAATTGAACAAAATTATTTTGTACTTATCGTTCAACGAAAGCGGACTCGTTGCCTGCTATCAATAAAGGATAAATATAAAGTTTAAAACTCTATTACGTGTATACTGTTATTTATTCTTGGCAAATGCATAAAATTTTATCGTCTTGAAGGACAACTTAATTGTTTCTCGTGTGGGATATGCAAATTGAAACAAGATGGTTACATCAATATCACTTTTATTAGCTTATCAAAACATCAGTTACATAGCAAATAAGCACATGAGTAATTATACCAAATCTTGAACAATAAAACAAATTACTTCCTTTACACATTAACAAATATTTACTTTGATGAAAAAAACAAAAAAACAAAAGAATTAACCATTCAATACCGTCAAGTATACTGATTTCTCTGTCTTCGTCGAAAGCTTAATCTGCTGAACTGAACCAAAACATTTATATTTGAATGGTTTCTGTTGGTAAAATGTTGTTACTTAATTGTTGAACCGGAGCTGTTTGAAACAGGGTAATACCAAAAATATGAATGTTACTGAAACCAATTAAATAAATTGGTTCCAATGACATCTATATTTGTATGGTTCCTACAAGAATAAAATATCATTAATCTTCTAAACCCCAAGTGTTCGAAACTTTCTTACTAATACCACAAATTCATAAAAATTTGTATGATTCCTACCAGTATCAAAATATAGAATAATATGCTATAAATATATCCCAGTAACACCAAACATGGATGCTTTTACCCATCCGGTAAACTTCAGCCACTGTTCTCTCTCTCTCTCATCTCTCTCTCTCTCTCTCTGTATGTACCTTGACCACAAGTTTTCAATTTTCAAGTTTATCTCCGTATAAATCCTTAAATCCTATATAACTGGCTTCAACAAACATATCTTAAGCAATACAAACAATATCGGCATAAACAACTTTTTTCAACACAAAAAATTACAAACAAAATATTTAGCATAAACAATAAAACATATCAGAAATAAAAAAGAACAATATATATTTCCAAATAAAATTCAGCAGGAAAAAAAATCCTCTCAGGTGAGAGGATTAGGCCCTCTGAATGTACCGAAGTGAGAAGATTCGGCCTTTTTGCGGGCCGAATCTTCCCGAGGCCGAATCTTTCCGTACCTGCAATGTTCACAGTAGACAACCTTCATTAATAATAATAAAAATAATAACACTTTGGTCGACCGCTGATTTGTCGCTATTCTCGGGTGAGAATGCCTTTATTAGCTTTGAGCTCCCAAATTTATGCCTTCTTATCCTCACGCCTCTCCTCTCTCAACACTGAGACGAACTGTTTGATGACACCCCCCGCACCCCATTTTTCCCAATCTCTCCGTAATGCATATCCCTTTTGTCACCCACTAACCACATGCCCTTCATTCTCCCACCCCACTTCCCCATGATACTCCCGGTATCGTATTCTAGTCCTAAACAAAAAATAGCATATCGAAACTTACATAAACTGACAATCTAATATGAACAGTAAATATAATATACACAGAGAAATATTGAGCGTATACACAATAAATGAGCAGGATTCAGCAACAAGCTAAAGCTTTGGTAAGTCATTTCCTGCATACAGGCGATATATACAGAGTTTTATTACTACAAGATTCGGGTGCGATTCAATAAAATTTCTCATCAAGAGTAGGAAGATAAAATGAAACAACACGAGTTAAGGAAGAATGGGAAGTATTTACAGTAACATGGGATGCTTACGGATGTGGATGGATGATTGCCAAGTCGATTCAAAGTGGAGACAAAAGAGTTTATGTGTATGGTCGTTGCTGTTTGTTATTTCCTAAGCATCCTAAAAAACACTACATCGAAAAAAAACACTTCGCCGAAAATATAAGACATATCGTCGAAAAATTTACTTTCGGCGACCTGTCTGATATTTTCCGGCGACTAGTCTTTTTATTCGGCGAAACGTTCAAAGTTTCGGCGAAATGTCTAGCTTTTCACGGCGAGATATCCAAAAGTTTCGCGAACTGTCCTAATTTTCTTCAGGCGAAACATACTTTACGCGAAAAGTCCAGAACCCGACGGAACTGTGTCACAAGAATTGTCTGACTGGACTGAGTGATGAATACACCAAGAAGCTGGGCCTGTAAAATGAATAGATGAGATGATAGATTTAATCACACAGTGGCCTGTCTACGTCCTTCTGAGGGTGTGTGTGTGTGTGTTGGGGGGGGGGGGGGTTATAATCCGCTAAAAATCAAATGTAACGTATTTAATTACAGAAAATTTATTATTAGAAACTATCATGGAAAACCACGGCATTGTCACAAAATACCACAGTAAACTATGATTTACCGTGGTAATGCGGACCGTACTGGACCGACTTTGGTGGCCCGGTTAAGAAGACCGGACCGAATACCGATACGATTCAGAACCTGGGAATGCGGATTGGGTTTTCCCACTGCTGACACTATACCAGTCAAAGGCGATCCACCTACAGTGTATTCGTTTTTTTTTAACCAAAAAGGGCATTTTGACGCTTCCCGTGTATGTATTCGATGGTGGAGGATCGCTGCAGGTTTTAATGGATATCAGACGTGTTTTATAAACTGTCAGCAAAATAAAGCACTCTTAAGGCACGGCTTTGCAACAAGAGAATTTTATATCTTCTCGTGCTGACAATGCGAGCAACAAGGCGCCATCTGCAATGTTTTAGCTCAGGGGACGACATATTGTATCACTTACACGGATGCCTATAACTATGAACTCTGAAAACCCCCAAAACAAATTACGGACATACAGAAAATTTAAAGACGGGCCATATCATGGAGCCATACTTGATACATACCACTTCCCAGAAAGCTTGAATTTTACCCTATTGCACTAAGTTAAAATTTGGGTTGCCACGGGGAGCCCAAATAAGAACCCAGGGTCTTGATTTGAATAAATTGGAATTTCAGTCCCCGAAGGAGAATGCAAACCAAATAAAACAAGAGGCCCCACGGGGCCTGAAGCGCTCATCTTGTACAGAACACAATTTGAACAGAGTCCAAGAATGAGTCTACATTAAGCAAGCCATCTTCATAGGCTACACTGTCAATCCTTGAGTCCCTCAGGAGTGACAAAAATAATCTGGGCATCATGCCTTTTCTTCAGTTGATTATAAGTAAAATGTAGAGCTCCCCTACGAAGCCCCTTGATACAACCTATGTGGATTAATCTTAGTACCTCTAGAGGGTACTGAATACAAAATTTTTAATTCTTCAGCAAAATAGCCAATTCCGGCTGCCATAGAGAGCCCAAATATTAACCCAGGCTCTTGATTTGAACACAGTTAAATCTGACTTCCCTAGAGATGTTGTGTACCGAATATGAAAGCATTCTGACTGTTCGATCTGAAGAAGAGAAATTGTAAAGAAATTTCTTCGAATTGCACTAAGTTCAAATTTGGGCTACCATAGCGAGCCCAAATATTGACCTATGGATCCGATTTGAACAAACTTGAATCTGACCCCCCTAGAGATGTTGTATACCAAATGTGAAAGCATTCTGACAAGTGAATCTGAAGAAGATTTTTGAAGAAATTCCCTCATATTGTACTAAGTTAAATTTCATGTTCCCATATGGAGCCCAAACATTAACCTAGGCACTCGAATTGAACAACCTAGAATCTGACCCCCCTAGAGATGTTGTATACCAAATATAAAAGCATTCTGACTGGTGGATCTGAAGAAGAAGATTTTTAAAGAAATTTTCTCATATTGCACTAAGTAAAAATTTGGGCTACCATAGTGAGCCCAAATATATACCTAGGAATTTGATTTGAACAAACTTGAATCTGACCCCCCATAGAGATGTTGCATACCAAATATCACAGCATTCTGACTGATGGATCTGAAGAAGAAGATTTTTTTAAATTACCCTCCATATTGAACAAAGATAAAATTTGGGCTTCTATTACAAAGCCAAATATTACTTTACGAGCTTCGTTTGAACAAACTTGATTCTACACCTCATATGGAAGCTCCATAGCAAATATCAAGTCATTGTACACTCTTGAGAAGAAGATTTTAAAAATATTTTGGAGCATTTTCCCCCACTCCCTCCCTATGGGGCTGGGCATGCTGAGTTGAACAAAAATGAAATGCCCCTTTGGGACCATCACTCACACAAACTTTCACTTGAATTGGCCCAGTGGCTTTGGAGGAGAAGACCAAAACATGGTGTTGACGGACGACGGACGACGGACGACGGACGGGAAGCGATTAGATTAGCTCAGCTTGACTTTGTCAAGGTGAGCTAAAAAGATTCTGATGGATCTAAAGAAGAGGATTTTTAAAGAATATTCCTCACATTGCACGAAGTTAAAGTTCGAGTTCCCATAAAAAGCCGAAATATGTCCCAAGAGACGTGATTTGAACAAACTTGAATCTGAACTCTCTTAGGATGTTCTATACCAATCACCAAAAGATTCTGACTGAAGATCTGAAGACGAAGATTTTAAAAAGCAATTTCCTCATTCAGGGTTCCCACCTGACCAATACCGGAAAATCAAATTTAAGCACTATTTAAGCACTTTACAGGGACTCTGACCACGATTTTCAAGGAGTGTTATAATTTTTATATGAACACAAAGAATTTCAGTCTCGAAGACCTGATCTCTGGAAAACCCAACAAGCTAGATATATATCGTTCCTTGAGTTCAACAAGGAGCAATCTGCAACGCTAAAGCATTGCAGATGATGCATTGTTGCACTCAAGAGACAATCTAGAGATCAAATACATGTGCTTTCTGGCCGATTTTGTGACATCGCATTGTATGTAGGGAGGGTTATCCTAAGTCTTATTTTCTCCGAGGTTATAGGTAAACTGAATCTAAGTACTTTTCACGGGGAGTAATGGAAAACCAAATACTTTTCAAGGCTAGAAACAATTTCAAGCACTTTTCAAGGAAGGGGCCAAAACTCAAGGACTTTTCATTTGAGTGGGAACCCTGTCATATTTGCCAGAGTTAAAATTCGGGTTTCCATAGGGAACCCAAATATGAACCCGGGGACTTGATTTGAACAAACTTGAATCTCAACCAACTAAGGATGCTACATACCAAATATAACAAGAGGCCCCAGGGGGGCCGAAGGCGCTCACCTGACATGGTAGCCTAAATATCAACCCAGGGAATTGATTTCAACAAGTTGCATCTGCCCCTCCTAAGAAAAGCTTATACCAAATATCCAAAGATTCTGACCTGTGGATCTAAAAAAAAAGATTTTTAAAGAATATCCCTCATATAGAAGTAAGTAATAATTCGGGCTCTCACAACGAGCCCAAATATGAACCCAGGGACTTGGCTTGAACAAACTTGAATCTCACCTCCAGTGGGATGCTGTATACCAAATATCAAAAGATCCTGACAGTGAAGATGAAGATTGTTTAAGAATATTCCTCATATTGAACTAAGTTATAATTCGGGCTCCCATAGGGAGGCCAAATATCAACCAAGGGACTTGGCTTGAATAAATTTGAATCTTACCCCCCTAAGGATGCTGCATACCAAATATCAAAAGCATTCTGACTACTGGATCCGAGGAGGAAGATTTTTAAAGAAAATTCCTCATTTTGAACAAAGTTATCACTCGGGCTCCACAGTGAGCCCAAATATGAACCCAGGGACTTGGCGTGAACAAACTTGAATCTCCCCCCCCCCCCCCCCCACCAAGGATGTTGCACACCAAAATATCAAAACATTCTGACTGCTGAACCTCATTTTGAACTAAGTTACAATTCGAGCTCCCACAGTGAGCTCAAATATGGATCTAGGGATATGGCTTGAAAAACATTGAATCTCACCCCCCTAAGGATGCTGCATACCAAATATCAAAACATTTCGACTGCTGGATCTGAAAGATTTTTAAAGAAAATTCCTCATTTTGAACTAAGTTATAATTCGGGCTCCCACAGTAAGCCCAAATATGAACCCAGGGACTTGGCTTAAACAAACTTGAATCTCACTCCCTAAGCATGCTGCATACCAAATATCAAAAGATTCTGATTGGTAGATCTGACGAAGAAGATTTTTAAATAATATTCCTCATACTGCACTATTTTAAACATTTGGGCTCCCATAGAGAGCCCAAATATGGACCCAGGATTTGCTTTCAATAAACATGAGAAACAATCTTCCAAAGATGTTATATGTGAAATTGGAGCAGTGGTTTGGGAGAAAAGTAGTCTTAACTGTTTTTCCCATTACCCACAGTGTTAAAAAATGCTGACTCAGAACTTTTTCAAAGTCCTCAAAAAGTACCCTATGATAAAACCGATAGCAATTTTTTTTACCATTCCATTCTGTTGGTCCTGAGGAAGCTTCACACCAAATATGAATTCTCAGTGCCGTGTAGTTTTGGAGATATGGGCGTTTTAATTTTTTTCTATTTTTAGCTCCTGCGGTTCCCATGGGGAGACGGGAAAAAATGGGCATAAATTAAGTACTTATGACCCAGGAAGCCCTCATATCAAATTTGGTTCAAATCTGCCTCTCGGTTTGGAAAATGGAAATTTGGGGCGGGGCGGAAAGACTTGCTCCTCCCATAACGAAGGCAAATATAGCACCTCGAACTTCTCAATAAATCTGAGTCTACACCTCAAAAGGAAGCTGCACACCAAATATCAAGTCTCTGCTACTGCTGGTTCATGAGAAGAAGCTTTTTTAAGATTTGAGCACACTTTTTGGGTGTGGCCCTACCGAGGGGTGGGTCAACTTGATTTGAACAAATTTGAATTTCCATGTGGTAGGGAACATGCACACCAGATTTGGTTCAATTTGGCTGAGTAGTTTGTGAGAAGAGGTCGATAATGTAAAGTTAACGCCGGACGGACGGACGCACGACGGACGCACGACGGACCCCCGACGAGCGGAAAGTAATTAGTAAAGCTCCCCTTGAGCTTCGCCCAGGTGAGCTAAAAATATTCTGACTGGTGGATTTGAAGAAGATTTAAAAAAACAAGAGGCCCCCACGGGCCCTGAAGCGCTCATCTTGAACAGAACACGATATAAACAGAGTCCAAGAATGAATCTACATTAAGCTATCAGTCTCCATAGGATATATAGGATACACTGTCAATCATAATGTAAAAAGTGGAGCTCACCTATGAAGCCCCTTGATACAACCTATGTGAATTAATCTTAGTCACACACCTCTAGAGGGTACTCTCTTGGTTACACACGACTAGAGTGTACTGAATACAAAATTTCTAATTCTTCAGCTACATGACAAATTCCGGATCCCACAGGGAGCCCAAATATTCACCCAGGCCCTCGATTTGAACAAAGTTGAATCTGACCCCCCCCCCCCCCCCCCTAGCGATGTTATATGCCATATATGAAAGCATTCTGGCTGGTGGATCTGAAGAAGATATTTTTAAAGGAAGATCCCCATATTGCACGAAGTTAAAATTTGGGCTACTATAGCGAGCCAAATATTAATCTACGAACCCGATTTGAACAAACTTGAATTTGAATCTGACCCCCCGCCCCCCCCCCCCCCCCCTCCCCCATCCAATATGATGTATACCAAATATGAAAGCATTCTGACTGGTGGATCCGAAGAAGAAGATTTTTAAAGAAATTTCCTCATATTGCACTAAGTTAAAATTCGGGCTGCCACAGGGAGCCCAAATATTAACCCGGGGACTCAATTTAAACAAACTTGAATCTGACTCCCCCAGAGATGTTGTGAGCCAAATATGAAAGGATTCTGACTGGCGAATCGGAAGAAGATTTTTGAAGAAATTACCTCATATTGCACTAAGTTAAAATTCGGGTTCCCATAGGGAGCCCAAATATTAACCTTGTCACTCGAATTGAACAAACTTGAATCTGAACCCCTAGAGATATTGTATACCAAATATGAAAGCATTCCAACTGGTGGACCTGAAGAAGAAAATTTTTAAAGAAATTTCCTCATTTTGCACTAAGTTAAAATTTGGGCTACCATAGCGAGCCCAGATATATACATAGGGACCCGATTTTAACAAACTTGAAGCTGCCCCTCCCCCCCCCCCCCCCCCCCCCCACACTAGAGATGTTGTATATCAAATATGAAAGCATTCTGACTAGAGGATCTGAAGAAGATGATTTGGAAAGATTATCCCCCATATTGCACTAACTTAAAATTTGGGCTTCCACAGGAAGCCCAAATATTAAGTTAAGGACTTGATTTGAACAATCTCTGAATCCGACCCTCATAACAATAATGTATACCAAACATTTAAAGATTCTGACTGGTGATTCTGATTAAGAAGATTTTTAAAGATTATTCCCCATGTTGCCCTGAGTAAAAACATCGAGCTCCTGTATTCATGCAGCCCAAATATGAACCAGTGGGCTTCATTTTAACAAACTTGCATCTGACCCCCTATGGATGTTGTATACCAAATATCAAAAGATTCTGGCCATTGGTTCTGGAGAAAAGATTTTTTTAATTTTTGCAATATGCTGACTCAGCATTTTTTTCGATGCCCCCTACAGAACACCCTATAACATAATTGATGGTAATTATTTTACCATTCAATTCTACTTGTCCTGAGGATGGTCCATACCAAATAACAGTTCTAGTAAAACAGAGAATGCGGAAACGCACCACAACACATTATTTCTATAGGTTACCACCGCGTTATTTAGCGTAACCTGCTAACGGGTTACGATGTAAGTTCTTTATTTCCAGTCCTGAATTATACCTCACCATACAGGTTCGCACTTATATATAAGGAGCAAATACACAGATCTCGGTGTGCGTGCGTGTGCGTGCGTGTGCGTGCGTGCGTGCGTGCGTGCGCGTGCGTGCGTGCGTGCGTGCGTGCGTGCGTGCGTGCGTGCGTGCGCGCGTGCGTGCGTGGGGGGTCTTTCAAAGGCAGTAGTCGCAGAGCAAAATTAGTTTTTTAGATATGTTGTAAACACTTTACATGATAGCACACGAAAGTAGTATGTAATGTGGTTTTGGGGCCTAGGTTGGATGATCTCATGGATGATCTCATGTGACGTCATAGTCACGTGACGTAGTGGCGCCATGTTGTGTTGTCATGGTAACCCGCGTGAGCGGCCATGTTGTGACGTCATCTCCATAGTGATACGTGGTGTGAGTGCGCATGCGCAACGCGTGTTGTTAGGGTGATACGAGCTTCCGTCGTCCATTTTGTATACTGGAAGCCGCCATATTGGTTTCATAGCACGTGATTGCTATGTTACCTAAGGCCTACAATAGGATAGGGGTATGTTCGGTGGGTATGTTCGATTGAATCGGAGTAAATCTGATTACCACAAACAACCCGACAATCACCCAAATCACCAAAATCCACCCAAAATCACCGAAATTGACTTTATTTCCCCAATTGATCGGCTTAGCACGTAGTGCTATAGTACCGAGAGGGTATCGGGGGTGCATTCGACTGAAGTGGAGTAATGTTCTGGCTTAGAATTCTCCCAGAATCCCTTTTTGGATCTCTATCCCATGACGTTTTTCCCCTATTAAGAATAGCACGTAGTGCTATAGGACAAATTTACCCAGAATTCTCTGCTTCTATCTATATATGCAATACTTTTCGTCTACCTTACCATGTTCCTTTATCCTGGAGTATACTCCAGTTGCGTTGAAGAGCCTATTATTTGGAACAGCTTTGCTTATTATTACTATATTTAGCTATTCTAGTCTATTCTTGTTAGTTCTGACCCTATTCTAAGTACTCTTGTTATTTCATTTATCTAGATTATAACTAACCAATCAGATTGCTTGATTTCCAATAACCTGTATGCAGAGTTATCTCCCTTCTGTACAACAAAAGCCAATATCATTCCCAAAGCCAATATCATTCCCAAAGCCAATAAGCTATCGAGCAGTTACTGATAAGTCATTGCTCGAACGACTCGAAGCCCATCGAGCAAATGAGCCTAAGAGCAATTGCTCCATGAGCAATTGCTCGAACGACTCGAAGCTCATCGAGCAAATGAGCTATCGAGTAATTGCTCGTTCGAGTGACTCCTCGAACGACTCTTAGACTCATTTCAGTATTTGAGGATACCTATGGCCCAGGTATTGTATTATTCGAGGATACCTATCGAGGATACCTTTTAGAGGATACTTATCTGAGGATACTATTACCTATACCACAAGGCATACCTATCCCAAATAACCCTTATAAGCCATCGAGCAGTTACTGAAAAGTCATTGCTCGAATGACTCGAAGCTCATCGAGCAAATGAACCTAAGAGCAATTGCTCCATGAGCAATTGCTCGAACGACTCGAAGCTCATCGAGCAAATGAGCTATCGAGTAATTGCTCGTTCGAGTGACTCCTCGAACGACTCTTAGACTCATTTCAGTATTTGAGGATACCTATGGCCCGGGTATTGTATTATTTGAGGATACCTATCGAGGATACCTTTTAGAGGATACTTATCTGAGGATACTATTACCTGTACCACAAGATATACCTATCCCAAATATCCCTTATAAGCCATCGAGGATTACTGAAAAGTCATTGCTCGAACGACTCGAATCCCATCGAGCAAATGAGCCAACGAGCAATTGCTCGTTCGAGTGACTCCTCGAACGACTCTTCGACTCATTTCAGTATTTGAGGATACCTATGACATGGCTACGTATCAGTTGAGGATACCTTTTGAGGATACTAAATTGAGGATACCTTTGACCTGGTTGGAGGATACCTGTTGTAGAAACCTTTCATCTGTGTACTTCTGTTATTCGGCCCCATATCTCATCCATTACTTCCTAGCTATACCTATCACAGTCTCGACTATAACATTGATCAAGGTTGAATCAGATGTCCCCTGTATACATATAAGGCATTCCGTAATTGAGATTCCTAGCCGAGTCCGTAAAAGTTGGATTCCGTAATTTGTCATCGACACACGAGGGTATTCCCCTTCCCTATTGGAAGAATTCAGTTCAATGGGTTGTAGTTTAAAAATTCAGATCACCTTTCGTTATATTTTCATTAAGTTTAAAATTCATTCAGTTCAAAGGGTGTTTATTTATATTAGATATAAAAAGTTCATTCAAAAAATTCATTCAGTTCAAAGGGGTTAACTATTTATTTATATTATATATAGTTCATTCAAGCAGTTCAAGGGTTTTAATTACATAAAGTACATTAAAACAGTTCAACGGGTGTCAATACCTTCATTAGGGTTATAGTTCAGAACTTTGTTCAATTTGTAATGGTCAATTAACTTCGAGTTTGGTAAAATTTGAGTTCATTCAGTTGAAAACTTTGTTATGGTCAATTCACTTCCATCTTGATTGTATTTGATCAGATCTGTTCAGTCTGTCCAACTAGTTCGATCAATCCAAATAGTTTGACATTCTTTCACTTTGTTATGTTCACTTCGATCTTGGTTCTGTTGGATCTTCGTTCTGTTGTACCTTTATTGTTTTGTAGTGGTTGGTTGTCTCTGTTTAGAGTCTTGTAGTCATTGTTGAATTAGGTGTCATCAATCCCTTCCCATACCCTCGAGTGTCGATGACAAATTACGGAATCCAACTTTTACGGACTCGGCTAGGAATCTCAATTACGGAATGCCTTATATGTATACAGGAGACATCTGATTCAACCTTGGTCAATGTTATAGTCGAGACTGAGATAGGTATAGCTAGGAAGTAATGGATGAGATATGGGGGCCGAATAACAGAAGTACACAGATGAAAGGTTTCTACAACAGGTATCCTCCAACCAGGTCAAAGGTATCCTCAATTTAGTATCCTCAAAAGGTATCCTCAACTGATACGTAGCCATGTCATAGGTATCCTCAAATACTGAAATGAGTTGAAGAGTCGTTCGAGGAGTCACTTGAACGAGCAATTGCTCGTTGGCTCATTTGCTCGCTGGGATTCGAGTCGTTCGAGCAATGACTTTTCAGTAACTGCTCGATGGCTTATAAGGGATATTTGGGATAGGTATGTCTTGTGGTACAGGTAATAGTATCCTCAGATAAGTATCCTCTAAAAGGTATCCTCGATAGGTATCCTCAAATAATACAATACCCGGGCCATAGGTATCCTCAAATACTGAAATGAGTCTAAGAGTCGTTCGAGGAGTCACTCGAACGAGCAATTACTCGATAGCTCATTTGCTCGATGAGCTTCGAGTCGTTCGAGCAATTGCTCATGGAGCAATTGCTCTTTGGCTCATTTGCTCGATGAGCTTCGAGTCATTCGAGCAATGACTTTTCAGTAACTGCTCGATGGCTTATAAGGGATATTTGGGATAGGTATGCCTTGTGGTATAGGTAATAGTATCCTCAGATAAGTATCCTCTAAAAGGTATCCTCGATAGGTATCCTCGAATAATACAATACCTGGGCCATAGGTATCCTAAAATACTGAAATGAGTCTAAGAGTCGTTCGAGGAGTCACTCGAACGAGCAATTACTCGATAGCTCATTTGCTCGATGAGCTTCGAGTCGTTCGAGCAATTGCTCATGGAGCAATTGCTCTTAGGCTCATTTGCTCGATGGGCTTCGAGTCGTTCGAGCAATGACTTATCAGTAACTGCTCGATAGCTTATTGGCTTTGGGAATGATATTGGCTTTGGGAATGATATTGGCTTTTGTTGTACAGAAGGGAGATAACTCTGCATACAGGTTATTGGAAATCAAGCAATCTGATTGGTTAGTTATAATCTAGATAAATGAAATAACAAGAGTACTTAGAATAGGGTCAGAACTAACAAGAATAGACTAGAATAGCTAAATATAGTAATAATAAGCAAAGCTGTTCCAAATAATAGGCTCTTCTACGCAACTGAAGTATACTCCAGGATAAAGGAACATGGTCAGGTAGACGAAAAGTATTGCATATATAGATAGAAGCAGAGAATTCTGGGTAAATTTGTCCTATAGCACTACGTGCTATTCTTAATAGGGGAAAAACGTCATGGGATAGAGATCCAAAAAGGGATTCTGGGAGAATTCTAAGCCAGAACATTACTCCACTTCAGTCGAATGCACCCCCGATACCCTCTCGGTACTATAGCACTACGTGCTAAGCCGATCAATTGGGGAAATAAAGTCAATTTCGGTGATTTTGGGTGGATTTGGGTGATTTGGGTGATTGTCGGGTTGTTTGTGGTAATCAGATTTACTCCGATTCAATCGAACATACCCACCGAACATACCCCTATCCTATTGTAGGCCTTAGGTAACATAGCAATCACGTGCTACCATAGAAACCAAGATGGCGGCTTCCAGTATACAAAATGGACGACGGAAGCTCGTATCACCCTAACAACACGCGCTGCGCATGCGCACTCACACGTATCACTATGGAGATGACGTCACAACATGGCCGCTCACGCGGGTTACCATGACAACACAACATGGCGCCACTACGTCACGTGACTATGACGTCACATGAGATCATCCATGAGATCATCCAACCTAGGCCCCAAAACCACATTACATACTACTCACGAAGAATGAATTTGGCTGTCCTACCAGATGATCAACTAACACTAATGATAATAAGACGTGAATGCAGACACCACACAACCCAATGGGTAATACAAATATGCAGCATAAGTACCATGACATACTGGATGAATACTGGATGAATATAAGGGTTTTTATTATTTATATTATTACTGCAAATGCCGCCATATAAAGTATTCTTAGCACTAAACAGCAGAAACGGTATAAGGAGCCGTTAAAACTGGTTCGCTTGCATATTACCAGCCCAGCAGCTAATAGGTGATGCTGACCGATGTCAGACGATATGGATAATTTTGTGCAATGAACTTTTATTACGGTTGACCATATTAAACTACCTCCATGTATGGTGCGATATGGCAAGCGTCTCTTTTGGGTAATATTGGGAACAGTGGTTTCATATTCAGTCATCGGAAAACATGGTATGTTAGGCATGATATCTTGTCTGATCCGAGAGCTATGTTATGCCTGCATAAGCCGGCCATTCTCCTTGGTGAATGTTACTCTGTCTATAGAATGGTCCGAAGGTTGTCATTTCAACTATTTACTTTCTCTGTCTATTCAAAATGCTCAGTCAGATAACTGTGTGCCTCAAATATGAACCCCGGAAACTTGATTTGAACAAACTTGAATCTGACCCCCATAAGGATGCTCAATATCAAATATCTAAAGATTCTGACTAGTGGGGTCTGAAGAAGGATCTTTTTAAAGAATAATCCTCATATTATACTACATTAAAATACGGGCTCCCATATGGAGCCCAAGTATTAACCCATGGACTTGATTTGGAAAAACTTGAATTATAAGGATGCTGTATACTAAATATCAAAAAGATCTGATGGGTGGTTCAGAAGATTTTTTACTTTAAATAGGGGCACTAGCTGAGTAATGGTATATGTGGTGTCCCTGTCGTCGTGGTAACTTTATTTGAATAAACGTGAACTGATATATGATGTGGAACATGCAAACCGAATTTGGTTAAATTCGGTCTGGTAGTTAACGAGAAGTTGATAATGTCGGGTTCATGACGGACGGACGGATGGTTGACGGACATAAAGTGATCACCAGAGCTCCTCCTGAGCTTCGCTCAGATGGGCTGCAAATCTCTGTGAAAATGTTATTCCAAGCATAAACGACAGGGCTGTAATTTAATTCTGGGTATGGTACAAGACTAGTCAGGAGGCGACACCACATCCAAGAATTAAGTTATAGCCCAGTAAGCGACATATGGCCGAAAGTTCGCAGCATTATTTTGTTTTCGCGAATATGCACGAATTGGTGAAAGTATCGTGAACTTAAGTTGAGGTATGCAACGTACTGTATTGTTTTTCTCAACAGTTTTTTGCATCTGCAAGTATGTGGGCACTTCAGAAGCATTTCCACCTGGGGGGGGGGGGGGGGGGAATGCAGTGGCACGGGCACAGAAGAGTAACCATACACTGTTATATGTCAGTGGGGGTAAGGCTTACGTGCCTTGGTGGCGTGGTTTGTGCAAAATACAAAAAGCTATGTTTGGGACTAATGTGCCACTACACTGAGAAATGTTAACATTTTTGGTCCATATTTATCCAATCTTCCCAAGTCGAAACATTGTTTTGACCTGGTATGAAAATGTGTTAAATATAGAGCCAAATATCTTCCCTCGAGTTTAACTCTGCATACTGATGGTGCATATTCCTGCCCAGCACAGGGTTTCTCTTGTTACTGAAATAAGAATAATTTGGGCACATTTAATCATATTCCCCCCCTGGAAAATTGAATGGATTTTTTGACCAATGATTTCTTGTGTTAAATTCAGTTTTCATCAAATCTAGTCATGACTGCTTCACAGCAGCCGTGATTAGATTGGATGAAAAATATCTTGAAAATACTCGTTGGGTTAATAGTTAAAGGCCACAGAAAAAACAAATCATTTGACAGAATTCCGTCAGATCTTAAGAGTAAAGAGTTCGCACCCCATGCACTTCTTGCTTATTCCCAATGAGACTGCAATGACGGGAAACCAACACAACGTGCCCACCAACAACGCATCCCGCCCCTACATTCCTTTTCCAAAAACTATCACGCAAGCACCTCTGATCAAACTGTAGAGACCTTAACATTTCGGGTTTTTAAAACTTGATTCTCATTTTCTGGTGACCATATTAAAGTCGTGGTTTATCAGAATTTGTTCCTCCAATTATTCTGATATATCAAATGTTGCTTTGTGTAAACACTGTCTTTCTTATCGTATAATTGAGAACAAGGTTTTCTGTGTAATTTTTGCATACGTATTATGTATCTTTCAGTCTTATCTCCGCTCCATCCATGTTTCGCACAGCATGCTCTTGTTTTTTCTTCGTTGTATCACTACCTACAAAGTACCGCTCCTGTTGTTATTGGCGCGGATAGTATTTGTCTATCTTCTGAACTCATTTCCTTCCCCAATCCCATTTTTGCGGTGGCAAAGCGGGGTGGGGAGGGGTAACAAAGACCACACAAAATTCTATTGAATACCAGTTCAGCCTCTAACTCATCATTTCCAACACTCATAGTGTCAAGGTGATAGCTTGAATTTTCGATTTTGTTGTTTAAAAGTGTATATATCTTTGATAAGCTTTCTCACTCGGGCTAAATGTAAAGCATAAAGATAGGTATATGACGGACCCCGAAAACCGATTTGTCACTTAAACAGACCAGCAATAATCAAGCGCTGCTAGACTAGACTAGAAGAATGGTTTTAGCGCGCCGAAGGCGCGCTTGAACGTTTTGCGGAAAGCCCCTTTCGACCACCGTTAACTGTTTCCTATTTGCGTTTCAATCTTGAGCCATGTCTGAGCGTTTTAAAGGAGGAAAAGGAGGGGAGAGTCTTTTATCGTCGTTTGTGCTTTTTGAGCTTCTTCTGAGGAGGAGGTGGTTGAGAAGGTGATAGGATAGTTGCGGTAGTAGTTGGTGTTGTTGTTGTTGTTGATGTTGAGGACCCGTCATGTGGCGTGGTTGGTTGTGGAAATGTCTGTGGAAATGTCTGTGCCAGCTTTTCATGCATTTTTCTGTTCTTGCTATAGTATCTCTTGCCATTTGTAGGGCTTCTTCCCCGGATATGAGCTTTGTAGAATCTTCTGTGTTTCGGGTAGGTTCAGCGTCCTGGTCCTGGCTATCTGGAATTGAAGGGAGAGGCGAGTGGGGAACTGAAGTGGAGAGAAGACAGCTTCCATTTCCATCTCTGTCTCCACAGGGCCGTCCACATCTGACGTCTCCAGCTGTGGGGCAGGAGGCAAGATGTGTGAGGCTGTGGGAGTTGGAGTAGAAATGGTGGCTGCTTACCCCACTTTCACTTCCCCACTCTTCTCTATCTTCTTTTCCAAGAAAGCCTCCAAGCGCCGGGAACCCTTCGCTTGGTGGACAGGCTCTTCTTCCTTAATTGTCTCTTCTCAGGGCCTCCTAGCCTGCTCGGGTGAGGACCAGTGCGAGAAGAGGTCCTCTCTGCAAAGGTACTACCTCTCCCCGAGGAGGGCGGTGATTTTTTCTCTTCTTCTTCCACTTGGAACTCCATAGTTAGGTGGACTCTCATTCCTATCTCCTGGATAGTCCAGGTGATAGAACGAGAGACCCCTAGAGCTGTGATTGTCCTCTTCAGTATATCTGGTATTTCCATGATTCTAGATTAGGTGCTCACACTCTGAATTCAGAGGTGCGAATGATCCCAAACGCTGCTAATTAAGCATGAAGTTTTATGTCCATTACCGCATCTCTGTTTTTCGCCATAATGGGCGGACTGATAAGAGATTAAAAGAAAGAGAGACCAGTTGTCTCATGCAGTCATTATCTTTGTAATTATGGCAAGTTAATAGGTAATTGTTGTAAAAACGATACATCGCAGAGGTTCTGGCCACACACCCATATTACGCATCTAGCCTTTCACCGAATGTCAGGATATACCGAAATGAGAGTCTCTCAAAGGAACTTTAAAGCGAATATTAAATTAAGATAGATCTAAGCGGCCAAGTTCAAGAGAAGCAATTAAAATGAGAATTAATGTTCTGGCTATCGAAATAAAAATCGGGGTTTCTCGAAAAATTCATTCCAGTCTGAAGGCGTCTAAGGCTGTGGATCCTAGGTCGTAGGAGCTAGGGATGTCCCATGCTATAGGTTAGAGGAGGTGCCACGTCAGTGCGAAAGTATAAGTACATTGTGATGTAGGGGTGCAACAGAGCTCATATTTAATATAGGAGCAGTCGCGGGCCAAGTCGGTGGCCATATCTGAGTGTAGGATCAGAAATAGGAAGTACGAGCTCGGGGAACTACTGGTATTTAGAAAGTCGGCATACCTGCTGTCGAAGGCAAGACATACGTAGGCAGAGTAGGCTTCGCCTGTATGAACATTATTCTGAGATAAACGTAGGGGAGCGTTTAACCCAATTGGTGGCGACTGCTTGAGTGAAAAACGTCCAGTAAATTGACAATAAGCTAGTGGCTGAGCGACGGCAGTGGTAAAGTGACATTCCGTCACTTGTTAGACGGAAAGCGATATAGCAAAGTGACAATACTTTATTGGCCGTGCGATGGCAATGGTACGGTGACATTCCGCCACACGTTAGAACAAAGGCGTCCGGTGAAGTGACAATACGTTAAGGGCCGTGCGACGGGAGTCACAGAGTGAAGTGAAGAGGCGACCAAAGAACAAAGACAACCGAGAAGAAGGAAAAACCAGCGACAATAGAGAATGCGGGCCCGCAAGTTACTTAAAAACTATGTGGGTAGGGGGTTATTGGCGTTTTATTTTCTGATTCATTTGATATAATGTAAGTCACAAATTACCATATTCATTTATATATATATGTATTAAAATTGTTGCTTCCAGTGAATCCCTGTTGATTTATGTTTTTCGAGGAAAAGTCATTGAGCCCTTCAGGATAAGAACCACCCCAACAAAAACGAAAACGTACGGGTTCGTTAAGTTCACGCACGGGTTCAGGCGACTCTGCTTGAGTTTTGGCTGAATGCGCGGCGTGAATCTATTTTCCCCAGCAACGACAAAGCCCAGCTTCCGACACACACTCGAAATAAGTTCTTTAATCTTCGGGAGTCTCCCGATTGAATACGGCCTCCCGGGGCTCCGGACACAGCTCTCATAGCCTCCCCATACCAGTGGCGTAGCACCCCAACATGCATCCCAAATTTCAGCCATTCTCCCCAGGTGAGATGGCCTAATTATTGTTGCCTTTCACAACTCATTAATTATGGACACAAACGGACTCAACAGTCAAGGAAAGAGCGTTTTTTTAGCCTGCTGACGCTTCTGCATCTGGCTGCTCAGTGAAGTTTTCGTGTTGACCATTCAAGACTGCATGTTGAACATGTTGAAAATATTAGTTGGTCTACCTCATAATACTGAATATGGATTCTACCAGTTGATGGCACTGGACTGATATGGAAGATACCATGAGAGTTTAAAGGGTTAAATTTTGAGAATCAAGAAACGGTTAACGTTCACAAGATAATTTATTTATTTATTTATTGGAATATAACGGCACTGTCGACAGTTAGGGTCACCTCGTGTCGAGCAGTTTTAGGGGCGGAAGAAGCCGGAGCACCCGGAGAGAACCACCGAGTAACGGCGAGCAACTGCCAGAATCCCCAACGTACTAGGTTCACACAAGGTTAGCAATAGGAATTAAGTGCCCAAGGGCACAACGCTGTTACCCCACGCGGAGATCGAACCGTAGGTTTGAAGTTCAATTCCGTAACCACTGAGCCACCCCGCTCCCTGCTCACAAGATAAAAAGTAATGGGGGAGGGTCCCCGCGGAAACCCCGGGAAGTGAAGCAGTGCCTGTTCACTGCGGTAAACAGGCTCTGTTTTACTGGTAAAATAGGACCCAGTCACCAATGCTTGGGAGGTGCAAACCCTTTCTAAATGGGCAACATGGTTTATTAACGCTCACCCCTGGTCTTGAGTTGATACTCATGTTGTGGTCATGATTAGCCATTGTGCACAAATATGTGACCTTAAACACCAATAAATAAATAAAGAACGGGGGAGAACGGGCGGGTACAATATAGGATGCGCCAGTTATATAGGGTGCGCAGGTATATCCGATGCCTTGAGTTGGGTAGGGTACGGGGCAGGCGCGTAGCCAGGATATCAAAGTTAGTGGGGGCAAGAGGGTAGCCGCTACGCTACGTTCTGTTCGCTGAACTACTGGGGGGGGGGGGGGGCATACAGAAAAGGATGCTCAGCATCATCCGAGCCGCGTAGCGGCGAGATGGGAGTGAGCACAAGAGGACGACACCCTCTCTCGCTGGAAAGGTGGGGGCTTCCCCCCTGGAAAAAATTGATATTCGCAGAAGCGTCAACAGTCTGTCAGGATGACAAAGGAAGTGTGTGAGGAAAACTCCAGAATATTCTGTTTCTATCCTAACCAAGTCAAAATAGGTGTACACGTATCGCATCTGGTGAGGCTGCAACCTCACAATTGGTGCTCTTAGCGATAAACCAGTGAGCGCTTACCGAGCAATGGCACACTGCGGAATTGTTATATCCCTTGGTGCCAAAAACTACGGCGGTGTTTCTTTGTTGTAGCATTTAATAGGAATTCCATTCACATGATCGTGTTATTTGTTGTTTTCCTATGATGTGTGCATATGATTTTCAACACATTACTATAGAATGCGTCTAAATTTTTTTCTCACTTCAGCTAATTAAGTTTGCACCTGAATCATGGACTTCGACTTTACATGCTTTCATCTTTTCACCGTCGGTATAATCAATTCCTTCGGCAGAAAAGAAACTTCTATTTATAACTGTTTAGGTACGAAAACTTGCTGGTACTTTCAACTCAATTAAGTGAATTTGTCCCCTGCGTAAATCGTAAACGACTGGGATGATCTTAGTGATATTTCACAACCGAGTGAACAAGTATGTGTGTCATTATATCCTATCATTCCAAGTTTGTGAAGGGGGGTTAAAATCACTTTCAGAATCACGGGTTGATTCTTGATACCACAATATATAAGAAAGCGACTGTTAACCAACTGTTATGCAAGCAGTTTAGAACATCAGCACAAAAGTCTTGGCGACCTCGCCGATGCATAAATTGGTGGGGAGTGGGAGTGGGGGTGGGGGTCTCACAACCCCAAATTCTTTGCCTCGCCGGACAATATTCGGGAAGAGCACCAGTACCCCGCACAAGCCCAGTACTGTGTAAAGCGGAATAGCCCGCCCAATGCCCAAGCGTCGAGCTTATCTTACCTGGAACAGCTGGATACAAAAGCAGTAAGTGTAACATATAGGGCTACCCAGGCTGGCCTTTTTGGATAGGTCTCGCCCTGGACTTCAGGAGTGACGTCATATTCACATGACCTACCTACGTCATGCTTGGTTGTCATGGTTACCCCCGCATGAGCGACCATCTTGTGACGTCAGTCACGAAGTGATGCGTGGTTTAGAGCACATGTTAGAGTGATACGTGTTTGCGTCGTCCATTTCGTATACTGGAGACCGCCATCTTCGACCAGTCAGTTTTGACATTCGTATCTCCAATATGAAATAATGCAGATGTTATTATTTCCACTACCGTTTAGGGTTTTGGGTTTTTTTGTGAACTCTAGTATGGGTTTCTCATTGAAACAAACTAGATATCGCTGAAAAATCTTCTTTTATAGATCATGCAAACATAAATAGTTCTTGTTCGCAGTGTTTATATTACACAGGTGGTGATTTGGTGCCACTTGATTGGAGCAATTCGCCTTCTTCGCCAGCAACCGGATTTGATAATCCAATGAAAACTTGAAGACTGAATCGGGGTGGTGTGGAAACAAATGCACGATATGGGATAGGGGATGGCTATCAGTTAGTGAAAATATCATGCAGAGGGATTTTTTTTCCCAACATCTGTATAAACACCGTGAATTTACTTTTCCCCACTTGCATTATAAGAATAATAATGAAATTCAAATAATGTATACGGGACTGGAAATAAAGAGCCTACAACGTAACTCGTGAGCAGGCTACGATATATAACATAGTGGTAACCCGTAGGGAAAAAGGGTTGTAATGTTTTTAGCTTTCTCTGTTTTTAGTTTACTACGAAAGTCATAATAATTACATCTGGACATAATTTCCGCCAAAATAAATAGCAACAATTAACGCGCGATCTCGCTTTGGCGAGATCGCGCGTTAGTTGCTGCTATTTATTTTGCCGAAATGTCGTATGTGGATGGAATGCGCAACCGCTGAATTGAGTTTGTTCCAAACGATTGTCATATTTAAATGGCAATATATGCGGGATTCGGAAGTTATTTATGGTTAGGTTTATCGTAACCTGTACTGCGTTCGCGTATTTTACAACTGACGTAACCACCCCGTAACCTAAATGAAAGTTCGCGTGTTATTTCCGGGCTTCTATATGGGTACAACCTCCAAGCAGTATAGTCTCCCTTCGCTGTGCTTAATTCACCACTGGCACAAGTTGCGCAATCTACAATATTCTGCCACCTTATACATCGCGTGGTACGGGTTCTTGAATTTATATTGAGTACATTTTAAATTGCTCTGATGTAATTGCCAGAGACAGATTTTTAAAAAATACTTCTTGAATCTATGAGAAATAGAAGTAAAACCGAAATAAATATAGTTCGCGTATGAAAACACCCGCGACCACGTGCTATTTGTAAATGGACAAAAACACAAGTTATTTCTTTCACAAACGATCTGTGCGTTGAAAGAAAGGAAGGTTATTGCTTTGAAACAGGAGTAATATTCCGAGTGGAGTAGCAGTGCGTTTGTGGGATGTGGCATATCTGCGTTTGATGTTGCTCGTGAAAAACCAAGCTCGAAATCAGTATCTTTAGAAATGTGGAAATGCTTTGCTCCACAAGATTTCAAAATATCAAACGACCGACCGACCAACAGCGAGAATCATTCGCCTGCTCGCAACAGTGACTCTAGAATAATTTGTTTGCGGGGGTATAAATGACAACAAAATGTTGTCTACCCATACCAGTTTGGTTTTCGAAAGAAACACTCAGCTTTCCATCCCATTTTGCACCTCGTAACCCAGCAAGCACTTTATATCAAGCCGACATTGGACCAATATTGTTATCAATATCGGTCCATCATCAGATTTCAATAACGGGCCATCGTCAGTTTTGCAAAGTTGGCGCAATATCGGACCAACATTGTTTCCCACATCAAGCCGATATTGTTCAGATATAAAATCAATATTGGATCTACATCAATTTCCCTCTAGATGCCACACCATATGATCCAAAAAATTTGGCCTCTGTAGTAACAAGAAGACAAATAGTCCTATGTTCATTCACATGGGGTTTAACCCTTTACCTAACCTGAAAAGCAGACGACACTTGCAAAAATAATTCTTGAATAACTATTTCGACGAGCTCGTTTCAACGAGGGGTCATAACCTATGTTTTTGAGACAAAAAATGAAAAAAATAATGAAAATTAATTGGCGATTTTTGAGAATAGCGCTGACGGTTTTGGCCGTTACGTTGGGTAAAGGGTTAACTTTGATAATGCGATGGGAAAATGCAAATATTTCACATCCAACTGCAAAGAAGTTTCCAGGCAGGAGTAAATATATTTTACTAAAATTTCAATGTTTAATTTCTGAATAAGATTCAAAGAATTATAATTACAAATAGTAGTAGATGTGCACTTTCCCATTGCATTATAAACGCGTCAGTTGAACTAACTAGGGACTATTAATCTTCTTGTTTTTAGCAGAACTGTTGGTTCAAACCCAGGTCTCCATGATCTTCACAATGCTGGAAACATTAAAAAACGTTAAATCATGACACGAAAACGGGGAATATAAACATTATAAACACTAACAACACGTACAGACTATACAGTGCCAGCACATTCACTGGGACAGACCGAACCACAACAGACTAGAACGCAAACTTGAATACTAATGTTAATCAGAAAATTAATTTGTAGAATAATTCGCACGTTTCGGAAAATTACGCAAAATTTCAATGTTTAATTTTCGCGGTGTCATTTAAGGTTATCCAAGGTCGGCGGCGTGTGTAAAACCGTACCTAAGGATTTCCGAACCACTTTCTCTCGTCCGTCGAACATATGGTTCGAATCTAACACTAAACTTCGCATTTGGAAATACGTCCAATAGTATTATTCATGATCAAGAAAAATATTGGGATAATGGGTAGAAGAATAGAATATAAAACTAATCTGTTTTCAAAGTTTTTTTATTCTACGCCCACAATTATCTTGATATCAAGCCGTAGTTGGACCAATATCGAAAGGTTCCATATCTTAAATGAGGATACTGACATTGAAATATCGGACCAATATCATAAACATTTATCAGCTATCCGATATTGATCTGATATGCCCATGAAAGGTCCCATGTTTTAAATGAGGATATCGATATCGATAAAATATCGGACCAATATCATAAATAGCTATCAGCTATCCGATATAGGTCTGATATGTCAATGTTTGCTGGAAATAATGTCTCTTCAAATAACGATAAACTCATTAAAGACTCAGGCTGTACTCTTTTAATTTCTCTTGACCTTTCAAAAGCATTCGATACACTGGACCACTCAACGTTACAGAAAAGCTAGAATACTACGGCATTCGTGATGTACCTAACACGTGGTTTCAAAGCCATCTATCCGGGAGACAACAATTTGTCGCTTTTCAGAACGCAGAGTCAAATCGTGAAGACATTACCACTGGCGTGCCACAGGTCTCTATTTTGGGCCTGTACTTTTTTGTACTTCAACGATATCAGCAAATCAACACTTCTCGATGTACTCTCTTATGCTGACGATACGACAGCCTATGCGTCAGGCAACAATTTGGAAAAACTTTCTGATGATACCAACCTAGAATTGGCTAGAATTAACGACGAATGGTTTAACGCGAATACACTTGTACTCAATGCGTCCAAAACTAAATGTATGTTACTTCATTCCCCCAACGACGCATATAGCCCTGCTCACATAAAACTGAGATTAGGCCATAGGGACGTTTCAATAGTTAGCAACCACGGTGAAGAAACAACTGTCAAATTTCTTGGTGTTGAGATAGATGAAAATCTGAAGTTCAAACGGCATGTATCTCGTTTGCTCAAAAGTAGCCCGTGCTATTTATGTAATCAACGGAGCAAAAAGAGAGCTTCCACTGGCTGCATTGAAAATGCTGTACTTTTCTCTCATCCAGAATCATCTTATATATGACATGCACATCTGGGGATACGTTCCATCAACCAACAGAATCCTCACGGTTCAAAAGAAAGCTTCACGCATCATAAACAACAAGAGGCCCCACGGAGCCTGAAGCGCTCATCTTGAAAAGAACACAATATAAACAGAGTGCAAGAATGAGTCTACATTAAGCAATCCATATCCATAGGCTTTTCTCTCAATCCTTGAGTCCCTGAGGAGTGACAAAAATAATCTGGGCATCGTGCCTTTTCTTCAGTTGATCATAATGTAAAATGTAGAGCTCCCCTATGAAGCCCCTTGATACAACCTATGCAGATTAATCTTAGTTACATACCTCTAGAGGGTACTGAATACAAATTTTTTAATTCTTCAGCAAAATGGCCAATTCCGGCTCCCATAGAGAGCCCAAATATTAACCCAGACTCTCGATATGAACACAGTTGAATCTGATTTCCCAAGAGATGATGTGTACCAAATATGAACACATTCTGTCTGTTGGAACTGAAGAAGAGCAATTTTAAAGAAATTTCTTCATATTGCACCAAGTTAAAATTTGGGCTACCATAGCGAGCCCAAATATTAACCTACGGATCCGATTTGAACAAAATTAAATCAGACCCCCCTAGACATGTTGTATACCAAATATGAAAGCATTCTGACAAGTGGATCTGAAGAAGAAGATTTTTGAAAACGTTCCCTCATATTGTACTAAGTTAGATTTCAGGTTCCCATATGGAGCCCAAATATTAACCCAGGCACTCGAATTGAACAAACCGGAATCTGCCCCCCCCCCCCCCCCCCCCCCTGGAGATGTTGTATACCAAATATGAAAGCATTCCAACTAGTGGATCTGAAGAAGAAGAGTTTTAAAGATATTTCCTCATATCGTACTAAGTAAAAATTTGAGCTACCATAGCGAGCCCAAATATATACCTAGGGATCTGATTTGAACAAACTTGTTTCTCCCCCCCCCCCCTCCCCCCAAACCGGAGCTGTTGCATACCCAATGTGGAAGCATTCTGACTGGTGGATCTGAAGAAGAAGATTTTTTAAAATTATCCCTCATATTGAACACAGTTAAAATTTGAGCTTCCGTAGGAAGCCCAAATATTAACCTAGGGACTTGGTTTGAACAATCTTGAATCTGACCCAGATAACAAAGATATATATCAAACATTAAAAGATTCTGACTGGTTGTTCTGAAGAAGAAGATTTTTAAAGAATATTCCCCATATTATTCTAGGTAAAAAAAATGCCGCTCAGGATCACCGATCCAATGTCGAGTTGTGACAACAGTTCCTCGCACCAAGGCCAACACACCTATGAAGTTTCATGACTCTAGGTTGAACCACTATCAAGTTCTCATCCGGAAACCAATTGTTGCGATATACTTTGTTCAAGGTCACTGTGACCTTGACCTTTGACCTGGTGAGTCCAACATCAATAGGGTTCTTCCTCGCACCAAGGCCAACACGCCTGTAAAGTTTCATGACTCTAGGTTGAACCACTATCAAGTTATCATCCGAAAACCAATTGTTGCGATATACTATGTTCAAGGTCACTGTGACCTTGACCTTTGACCTGGTGAGTCCAAGATCAATAGGGTTCTTCCTCGCACCAAGGCCAACCCACCTATGAAGTTTCATAAATGTAGGTTGAACTACTATCAAGTTATCATCCGGAAAGGAATTGTTGCGATTTACTATGTTCAAGATCACGTTGACCTTGACCTTTGACGTAGCGAGTCCAAAATCAATAGGGTTCTTCCCCTCACCAAGGCCAATCTACCTATGAAGTTTCATGAATGTGAGTTGAACCATTATCAAGTTATCATCCGGAAACCAATTGTTTAAGATTTACTACGTTCAAGGTCACTGTGACCTTGACCTTCGACGTAGCATGTCCAAAATCAATAGGGTTCTTCCTCCCACCAAGACCAACCTACGTATGAAGTTTAATGAATTTGAGTTGAACCACTATCAAGTATCATCAGGAAACCAATTGTTTACGCCCGCCCGCCCGCCATTCACCAAACTATAAGTTGAGTTTGACTTCGTCACAACTCGACTAAAAATGGGCTCCTGTATTTAGCCCAAATATGAACCAATGGGCTTTATTTTAATAAAATTGTATCTGACTCCCCTATGAATGCTGTATACCGAATATCAGAAGATTCTGATGATTGGTTCTGGAGAAAAGATTTTTTTTTAATTTTTGCAAATATGCTGACTCATCATTTTTTCGATGCCCATTACAGGACACCCTAACATAACCAATGGCATTTTTTACCATTCAGTTCTACTGGTCCTAAGGATACTTCATACCAAATAACAGCTCTCTGTTCCGTGTGGTTTGGGAAATATGGGCATTTGGAAATATTTCTATTTTTAGCTCCCAGGGTTCCCATGGGGATGCGGGAATTTTTTTTTTTTTTTGCATGGGTCAAGTACTTATAACCCAATAATACCACAAACCAAATTTGGTTTAAACCGGACCATCGGTTCAGAAAATAGAAATTTTGGGCGCGGCCATAAATCTTACCCCTCCCATTACAGAGCCAAATATTGCTTCATGAACTTCGTTTGAACAAACTTGATTCTACATCTGAAAAGGAAGCTCCATAGCTAATATCAAGTCATTGTACGCGCTGGTTCATAAGAAGATTTTAAAAATATTTTGGAGCTTTTTTCCCCACTCCCTCCCTATGGGTGTGGGCATGTTGAGTTGAACAAAAATGCAATGTCCCTTTGGGACCATCACTCACACAAATTTTCACTTGAATTTTTTGGCCCCGTGGCTTTGGAGGAGAAGACCAAAACATGGTGTTGACAGACGACGGACGGACGACGGACGGAGAGCGATGAGATTAGCTCAGCTTGACTTTGTCAAGATTAGCTAAAAAGAAATACAACGCACACTCTGATCTCTTGTTTCGTACTTGTAGCGTTCTGAAATTTAAAGTCATCTACAACCTACTTGTTCTTCTGTTCATGCACGACTGGTTCAACAACAAATTACCTCCTAGTTTTGAAGATGTCATCACTGTCTATACGAATCCGTCTGGTATGAACACGAGACAAAGTGAGAAAATCCAAAGAAAAATCCCAGAACCTAGTTTTCCCCCAACCTCCCACTCCATTCATTTCCCCAAAGCTTGAACATAATTGAACCAGCTCTACAAAACTACCCTAGATCACGTTTTAAAAAGGCCATAACTGCTCAATATTTGAATACCTACTTATCAAATGTTTCTTGTAACAACACTATGTGCCCGGATTGTCGCCTATAACACTTACGTATATATATTTCCGTTTTCCTTGTCTCTCTTTAACACGCTCTCTTTTCTGGATTCTCTCGACTATGGCAAATCAACGAATTGAGTTATTACTTGCATTTCACTTACACCCGTAGACACGATCCTTATAAAGAAGCATCATTACTTAACCCTTTACCTAACGCGAATGGAAGACGACACTTGCAAACGGTACCGGAACAGTTGCTGTGCACGGTGCGATGGACGCGATGGAGGTTGTCTGATGGACTTTCTTATCATCCCTGGGTCTTGCAGGGGCATGGCGCGTCAGGTTCAGGCAGATGATTTGACTCTCCAGGGTGAGGCGCACATTCGTTGGGCGCCGCTCTAGAGCGGCAACCCGTTGTGCACGAGTCGTTTCACCTTTTAGCTTTTGCTGGGGGATCGTACATGACATTAATAACTTCATCGCATCGCTCACAGCACCTGCCGCTTCTCTACACTTGGGAGTGAAGCACCCTCGCCCTTTATAAAGAGCAACTCGTCACAGTACTTGGTAACTCTGCTGTCAGGACATCTGTCTGGGCTCTTCTCGAGGGAATAACAGGAAGACAGCCTGCTGAGCTATGCCATTCCCATGCAGTATACATATTGATATGTTCGTATTTATTGTTTGTCTGTACTCTATATACTGCAAATAAATTATCAATTTAACCCTTTACCCAACGAATCGGCCGCATCCGCCCGCGTAACACGCAAATTCGGCAGTTGAAAAAATATTATTTTTCAAAAAATTTCAACAAAACCATATCATGTGACCCCTCGTTGGAAAGGGCTCGTCGAGCTCGTTCCAACGAGGGGTCACATGGTATGGTTTTGTCGAAATTTTTAAAAACAATTGAAAAAATGATATTTAATGTAATAAATTTTGATATTGTCTGCGTTGGGTAAAGGGTTAAAAACTGACGTGACTATATACTGGCAAACATTGGGGCAAAATGAAAAGACTACCCTTACTGTAACCAGGAAACGTTCACTCAGGCAACCTTTTTCAGAATTTTTCAAACAAAATAATTCTAATATGTTCACCTGTGTGTTAGTGAATACTGCGGATTTTTTTAAGACACATTCGAGCCTTTCCCAGCAGTGTGTTACACCCCATCATGCCATCAGCAAAGTCCAAAAAAAAAAAAACGTTTGCCCGACGTATTAAAATAAATCTGGAAAAGTTGAGTGAAAGCCAGCGGCAATTAGAAAAGACTTCAAACAAGGGCTAGTAGTGGAGGAGAACGAGAGATCGGTCTCCCTATTCATTTTATGCAAACGCTAGGCGAACGAAATCGTTATCCTAACTTCGACGTTATTAGCCAGAGAACTGGGAGAATCATGGGTTAAACCACAGTGCATAATATTTACACAACAGTTGGCGAATTACGAGTGCGTAATAATTTCATAAATGAATGCATCTCGTGTATGCACATAAATATAACCTTCAAAACACGCATGTAAAACACTATTTGACAGGGCATTAATCGTTCGTAAAAGCCCTGTATAATTTAATATTGATAATGTTTAGGGATACAGTGGGGCGATGTTCACACGCTATCACACTGAATCACCGTGCTTTGTCTGGTGGCCAGGCCAGATCTTGAAAGGTGAATTATATGCTGCAGTTGACGCGCTATCAAAACGAATATTTCTATGACTTTTTCGACGATTGGGCCCTTTTCTAAATCCACTTTATAAATGGGAAGTGTAAGATTCCGTTACTCAACTGGAAGAGAAATACACGCGTCTGCGTCCAGCTTGAAATTTTCCGCTACATGGAAGGGGCTAACCGTTCTGGACTGGGCTAACCGTCCTGGACGGGTCGGACCCCCTGTTATAAATTTCCAACTGTTTAAAGCAAAGTGGTTTTTTTCCTGTTTAAGATGGAAAACAGCGTATTATGTAGCGCGAGTCACGAACGTGCGCTGTTTAAAACAAAAATCACGCATGAAGTGACGATGAATTAATACAAGAAGCCCCATAGGGCCTGAAGTGCTCATCTTGAACAGAACACAATTTAAACAGAGTCCAAGAATGAGTCTACATTAAACAAGCCATCTCCATAGGCTACACTGTCAATCCTTGAGTCCCTCAGGAGTGACAAAAATAATCTGGGCATCATGCCTTTTCTTCAGTTGATCGTAAAGTAAAATGTAGAGCTCCCCTATGAAGCCCCTTGATACAACCTATGTGGACTAATCTTAGTTACACACCTCTAGAGGGTACTGAATATAAAATTTTTAATTCTTTTGCAAAATGGCCAATTCCGGCTCCCATAGAGAGCCCAAATATTAATCCCGGCTCTTGATCTGAACACAGTTGAATCTGACTTCCCTAGAGATGTTGTGTACCGAATATGAAAGCATTTCAGCTGTTGGATCTGAAGAAGAGAAATTGTAAAGAAATTTCTTCGAATTGCACTAAGTTCAAATTTGGGCTATCATAGCGAGCCCAAATATTAACCTATGGATCCGATTTGAACAAACTTGAATCTGACCCCCCCCCCCCCCCCCCCCCCTAGAGATGTTGTAAACCAAATGTGAAAGCATTTTGACGAGTGGATCTGAAGAAGATTTTTGAAGAAATTCCCTCACATTGTACTAAGTTAAATTT
This sequence comes from Pictodentalium vernedei, assembly GCA_031216915.1. Taxonomy (NCBI): domain Eukaryota; kingdom Metazoa; phylum Mollusca; class Scaphopoda; order Dentaliida; family Dentaliidae; genus Pictodentalium; species Pictodentalium vernedei. Next base: position 242,160,601 of record CM062291.1, read on the forward strand.
CAGGTTCCCATATGGAGCCCAAATAGTAACCTAGGCACTCGAATTGAACAACCTGGAATCTGACACCCCCCACCCCCACCCCCCACCCCCCCCCACACCCCCCCCCCCCCCCCCCCCTAGAGATGTTGTATACCAAATATAAAAGCATTCCGACTGGTGGATCTGAAGAAAAGATTTTTAAAGAAATTTTCTCATATTGCACTAAAGAAAAAAAAATTGGGCTACCATAGTGAGCCCAAATATATACCTAGGGATCTGATTTGAACAAACTTGAATCTGACTCCCTTAGACATGTTGCATACCAAATATCAAAGCATTCTGACTGGTGGATCTGAAGAAGATTTTTTTAAATTACCCTCCATATTGAACAAAGATAAAATTTGAGCTTCCGTAGGAAGCCCAAATATTAACCTAGGGACTTGGTTTGAACAATCTTGAATTTGACCCTCATAACAATGATGTATACCAAACATTAAAAGATTCTTACTGGTGGTTCTGAAGAAGATTTTTATAGAATATTCCCCATATTACCCTATGTTAAAACTTCGGGCTCCTGTAGAGAGCCCAAATATCAAACAATGAGCTTTCTTTCAACAAACTTTTATCTGACCCCCCCCCCCTCCCCCCCCCCCCCCCCCTTATGAATGCTGTATACCAAATATCAAAAGATTCTGATGATTGGTTCTGGAGAGAGGATTTTTAAAAATTTTTGCAAATATGCTGACTCAGCATTTTTTCGATGCCCATTACAGAACACCCTAACATAACCGATGGCAATTTGTTTTTACCAGTCCATTCTACTGGTCCCAAGGATACTTCATACCAAACAACAGCGCTCTGTTCCGTGTGGTTTGGGAAATATGGGCGTTTGAAAATATTTCTATTTTTAGCTCCCAGGGTTCCCATAGGGATGCGAGAATTTTTTTTTTTTGCATGGGTCAAGTACTTATGACCCAATAATACCACAAATCAAATTTGGTTCATACCGGACCAACGCTTCAGAAAATAAAAATTTTGGGCGGGGCCAAAAATCTTACTCCTCCTATTACAAAGCCAAATATTACTTCACGAACTTCGTTTGAACAAACTTGATTGTACACCTTATAATGAAAGCTCCATAGCAAATATCAAGTCATTGTACACACTGGTTCTTGAAAAGAAGATTTTTAAAATATTTTGGAGCATTTTCCCCCACTCCCTCCCTATGGGACTGGGCATGCTGAGTTGAACAAAAATGAAATGCCCCTTTGGGACCATCACTCACACAAACTTTCACTTGAACTGGCCCAGTGGCTTTGGAGGAGAAGACCAAAACATGGTGTTGGCCGAGGACGGACGACGGACGACGGACGGAGACCGATGAGATAAGCTCAGCTTGACTTTGTCAAGATGAGCTAAAAATAGCAAAAGTTGGTTGCGCTTGACTCTGAAAAGCTGAGTTATGAAAAATTATTTGTTGTGAAAAATTATTTTTAAAGGGAAATGAAGCGTCCTTCAAAGCGTTTTGACTGGAAAATAAAAGCTGAGAAGCAAATAGTTAATTATTGCCACAGAAAATGTGCGTGGGTGGGGATGGGAGTTATCGTCTGCCTTGCCTTTGGCCGAGGGATAGGGAGGCATCCGTGCCTTTTTATGTGGTAATACGATGTGCTGTGATAAAGGTACAATTAGTGTTAACTGATGTTTTTTGCAATGTTAAAAAAGTGTCCGTGTTGTTTAATCCGACCCCTCAAAGCATCAGCTTTTACGTATTACTTGATTGTTTAACTTAATTCTTGATATAAACATGAAGTGAAATTTAGTGATACATCCATTCGTGTAACACAACCCTGCGAACGTGAGCTATGGGCCTCTGTACTGCGTGTATCCAAATGGAGCATTTTGACCATCACTCCAGGTTGGACTCTCGAGTTACTCTCTATACCCTTTTAATTTCCAGTGTCCCTGATTATTACTTTAAGGGCATTTCGGACGCGCCGTGACAGCTGGAGAAGGTGGTTTAAAAATGCGTCTAATGTCAGACCCCAACGGTCGAGTATTTGTGAAAACTATACCTCTGAAGGTTCAAGCAGAGGCGGTGGAACCAGAGGGCACAGGGGACACGTGCTCCTCCACTTTTTCCACGGCAATGTTAGGCGGTTGCACAATGAGTTACAATTGGCGCATGCAAACGTGTCAATATATAGGCATGAATGTAATATATTATCTGCAAATCCGAACAACATTAGGCCAAAGAATCCCTTTTTCAGTCACTTCGATCCGTTCTACTACTTCAACCATCTTCCAGCCCGAATGCTAGTATTCAACTGGGAAGATGACTTAAGTTGAAGAAATGGACTTGGCAGTGACCACACCATGGCATGCTCATCTAAACGAGATACTATAGTGTGTCATGGTATAGTTACCGATATTCAGTTATAACACGCTCCCACTGGGCCGAACTATAACAGCCCTGAAAATTTGTGCCCCTCTACTTTTATCGAGCTCCCTCCTGCAGCTTGCAAATCTGTGCTGAATGGTATGCGCGAACATTTGTACTCTTTGTACATCGGGCTAGTGTTTGTTGTTTCCATCAACTGAACAGATTGATCTTTGACGTTTGAACCAAGCCCGTATGCCAATTTCCGCAGAAAAAAATTCCATTAATGTTTGTTTTGTGGAAATTTAATTAGAAACCAGGGACCTATTATTTTTAATGTGAAAGGTGACGCACATGCTTTTTGCGACAAAGAGAAACATATTTTGAAAACAGATGCGCAAAATATCCCCCGAGAACGTCTTCAGTATTTTAATAGTTTTTTTTAATAATATGTGTTACAGGACGTACCGTGATTTGAAAATGAGTGAAAAAGCAGTTAATAATCCGCGCCCATTCAGAAGATCCATGTATTCCTGCATGTACAAGACTTTGCGATAACGCCCATAGTCGGATTTCTTCCAGGTTGCGATAGCAGATTTCCGCCGATTTTTTCGACGGAAAGAAAATATGGTGAAAAAACACAATCGAAACTTATTCTCACGGCAGCGTATGAGGGCCAGAACCTTTTCATTTAATAATCTGTTTTTACAGATTAGTAATCTGTTTTTACATATTAAAATTATTAGAAGATTGTTTTTACAGATTAATAATCAGTATTTACAGATTATTAGGACACTGTTTTTACAATTTATTAGATGACTATTATTACAAGACTAGTAGTAGTGCTCGCACGTTTCAGGGATCATTTGGATGATCTCATTATGTTAATCGGGCACATGTTCTACTACTAGCCAATCATCGAATAGCTAGTTAATTTGTAAAAACAGTCTTCTAATAAACTGTCAAAACAGTCTCCTAATAATCTGTTAATACAGTTTACTAATCTGTAACTAGAGGCTCTAAAGAGCCCGTAATCGATCACGTGGAACTATATATAAAATGTGATTTCCCACAGGCTTTTCGTGGCAATTGTGGTCATGTTTGCAACATTACATCAACCTTACATGAGGATCATTGGTAGAAGGTGTCCCGGTCCTCAATCATGTGAAGTTTCAAAACATTTGACTTTGTAGTTTCAGAGGGGACAATTTTTGCAAAATCCATCAGTCAGAATCAGAAAATGTCTCTGTTGGCCATATTTTCCAACCAATGGGAACAAAAAGAGGATTGTTGGTTGAGGGCCTCCTCGAGACCATTCCTGCAAAGTGTGGTTCATGTCGGCTCAGTAGTTCCAGAGAAGAATATGAAAATGTGATTTCCCATAGAGTTTCTATAGTAACTATAAGCCACAATTGTGGCCATGGTTGCAACACGATCAACATTAAATGAGGACCATTGGTAGATGGTTTCCAAGTCATCAACCATGCAAAGTTTCAAAACATTTGGCCCTGTGGTTTTAGAGAAGAATTTTCAAAATCCACCAATCGGAATAAAAAAAAAAGGTTTATGGCAGCCATGTTTTTCAATGCACGGTAACAAACATGAGGAGCATTTGTAGATGACCTCCCAGAGACTATCCCTGCCAGGTTTGGTTCACGTCGGCTCAGCAGTTCCAGAGAAGAAAATGAAAATGTGATTTCCCATAGGGTTTCTATAGAAACTATATATAAGTCGCAATTGTGCAACACGATCAACATTAAATGCGGATCGGTGGTAGAGGGGGCCCCAGTCATCAACCATGCAAAGTTTTAAAACATTTGGCCCCGTGGTTTCAGAAGATTTTTCAAAATCCACCAATCAGAATCAAAGAATGCCTCTGCCGGCCATGTTTTCAAACACATGGCAACAAAATGAGGATCGTTTGTAGAGGAGCTCCCATAGACTATCCCTGCCAGGTTTGTTTTCATGTCGGCTCAGTAGTTCCAGAGAAGAAGATGAAAATGTGATTTCCCATAGGATTTCTATGGTAACTATAAGCCGCAAGTGTGTCCATGTTTACAATCCGATCAACATTAAATGAGGATCGTTGGTAGAGGGAGTCCCAGTCATCATTTATGTAAAGTATCAAAACATTTGGCCTGGCAGTTTCAGAGTAGAAGATTTTTGAAAATCCACCAATCAGAATCAAAGAATGCCTTTGGCGGCCATGTTTTTCACCCTCGGGAACAAAATGAGGATCGTTTGTAGAGGACCTCCCATAGACTACCCCTGCCATGTTTGGTTCACGTTGGATCAGTAGTTCCAGAGAAGAAGATGAAAATGCGATTCCCATAGGGTTTCTATAGTAACTGTAAGCTGCAATTGCGGCCATGTTTGCACCCGATCAATATTAAATGAGGACCGTTGGTAGAGGGGGTCCCAGTCATCATTTATATGAAGTTTCAAAACATTTGGCTCGGCAGTTTCAGAGGGGAAGATTTTTGAAATCCACCAACCAGAATCAAAGAATGCCTCTGGAAGCCATGTTTTTCATTCGACGGGAACAAAATGAGGATCGTTTATAGAGGACCTCCCACAGACCATTCCTGCAAAGTTCGGTTCACATCGGCTTAGTTCAAAACATTTGGCCTGGCAGTTTCAGAGGAGTAGATTTTTTAAATCCACCAACCACAATCAAAGAATGCCTCTGTAAGCCATTTTTTCACCCGACGGGAACAAAATGAGGATCGTTTATAGCGGACCTCCCATAGACCATTCCTGCCAAGTTTGGTTCACACCGGCTCAGCGGTTACAGAGAAGAAGATGAAATGTGAAACGTTTACGGACGCCGGACGATGGGCGGCGACGGACGCCAAGTGATGAGAAAAGCTCACATGGCCTTTTAGACCAGGTGAGCTAAAAAACGATTTTTAATCTGTAAAAAAGTCTTGTAATAATCTGTAAAAACAGTCATCTAATAAACTGTAATGACAGTCTCCTAATAATCTGTAAACACATTATTAAATGATTATTAAATGAAAAGGTCCTGGCCCTAATACGCTGTCGTATATTCTGAAAGATTAAATTTATAGTTTAGTTATTTAGAACACACTTTGAATCCAAAGCAAATTCTTCTTCTTTAATAATTATTATTTTTTGTTAATGTAACTGACGGTGTAAGTTTTGCAGTTGTGCCCCCAACCTCTCCTGCGAAGATCTGCAGCTTTTTAAAAGACATAGTTTCGTTCGTACGGACGAGTGGTAACTTTCGAAATTTTTTAAGTCAATTGATATGCGTTACGAGAGAAAACAAGAGACTATATAGCCTGTAATGGCTCACCGGCAGAACAGATGATGAAAATGTGATTTCCCATAGGGTTTCTGTGCTAACTATAAGTCGCAATTGCGGCCATGTTTGCAACCCGATCAACATTACATGGCGATTGTTGCTCGAGTGTGTCCCAGTCATCAAGCATGCGAAGTTCCAAAACAGTTGACCTTGTAGTTTCAAAGGAGATTTTTCAAAATCGACCAATCGGAATCTGGCCGCCACGTTTTTCATCCAACAGGTCCAAGACGAGAAACAGTTGTAGAGAACCTCCCATAGACCATAACTGCCAAGGTTGGTTCACATCGGCTTAGTAGTTCCAGAGAAGAAGGTGAAAATGTGTTTCCCCACAGAGCTTCAATGGTAAATACAAGCCAAAATTGCAGCCCGATCAACATAAAATGAGTATCGTTGGTAAAGGGTGCCAAATCCACCAATGTAAAGTTTCAAAACATTTGGCCTTGTTGTGTCCGAGGAAAATATTTTTGAAAATCCACCAATCACAATCAAAGAATGCCTCTGGCGGCCACGTTTTCATCGAACGGGAATACAATGTAGATCTTTTGTAGAGGACCTCCATAGACCACTCCTGCCAAGTTTGGTTCACATCGGCTCAATAGTTCTAGAGAAGAAAATTAAAATGAAATTTCCCATGGGGTTTCTATGGAAATGTTAAGCCGTAACTGTAGCCATGTTTGCAACCCGATCACCATTAAATGAGAATCGTTGGTAGAAGCTGTCCCAATCATCAAGTATGTGAAGTTTCAAAACATTTGGCCTTGTAGTTTCAGAGGAGTAGATTTTTGGAAATCCACCAATCAGAATCATTTTTAAAAATGTCTTTGCTGGCAAAGTTCTTCATCCGACGGAACAAAATGAGGATCGTTTGTAGAGGACCTCATCATAGACCATTCCTGCAAAGTTCAGTTCACATCGGCTTAGTAGTTCCATAGAAGATGATGAAAGAGTGATTTCCCATAGCGTTTCTATGGTAACTATAAGCCGCGATTGCGGCCATGTTTGCAACCTAATCAACATTAAATGAGGACCGTTGGTAGAGAGCTTCCCAGTCTTCAATCATGTGAAGTTGCAAACATTTGGCCCTGAAGTTTCAGAGGAGAATATTTTTGAAAATCCACCTATCAGAATCAAAGAATGCCTCTGGCAGCCATGTTTTTCATCCGACGGGAACAAAATGAGGGTCGTTTGTAGAGGACCTCCCATAGACCATTCATGCCAAGTTTGGTTCACATCGACCCATGTACGACGGCGGACGCCAAGTGATGGCAATAGCTCACATGACCCTTTGGGCCAGGTGAGCTGAAAACTAAATACAGAACCGCACAGTTAGTTGCTGTTTTGTTTGAATCGACGCTTCAAGTCAATCATTTCCAAACACATTCGCTCATTTTAGACATCAACTACTTTTATTTATTATATATGCCTATTGTATTTTCGTTCCGCATAGAAAACAGCACAATCCTTAAGCCACTAGTCTAACTTCTTTCCCCATATATTTTTACATTATGACACCACGAAGAAGTCGGGGGTGATGGGCTTTCGACTCAAGTGACGTCACCTCACGTCTGCATATTCGTTAAACCATGTGATAGACAGAGGATTTCTCGTATGAATAATTATTTCTCTCATCCGATATCTAAAGACGAGAAGACTGCATATTAGCAGTATATTTCACAGACTTTCTCACACCAGGCCGAACCACGATCGGTCGGGGGCTGTTACAACTATTACACCATAACAAACACCACCAGCGTGTGAGTGAGAACTCTACAACTCACATTTATTCATCTGGAACTTCTCCTATTGCTCTGCCGTGGTTCCGTAATCGGTCTCAATAAGTAGAATTTATGATGAATTTAATCGATGATCCCTCCGAAATGAATTGCATATATTTTCGCCCCACTTTTCCAAATGTCTTTAAACCATGCGGAACGAGGCATGGTCATCCAGTTGGGTTCCTGACCCGAACTGCTGCATTATAACAACTATTATACCGTAACTGCAACACTACAAGAGAGGGAAGCCCAATTTAATTAAAATACGACCATAAAAAGTCACCGACATCACACTCTGCATTACAGGCAATCGACGTATTATCAAATTTTATCAATCTTAATAAAATATATATTACTTTATCAATACTAAAAAGAGTATAGGTATGATACTCCCCAGATCGAAATTTTCAACAACCTCTAAAATAGCGAATACCTCAACGATCTCGCCCAAATAAACGACAAATAATATTTTGAGCCCAAGATTGACGAAAGGTGACTTTTATTCGCATTTTGTTTTCACTTTTTATCCACTGAATCGAGACGGTTGGCTATCCACGCCAGCTGTTATCCGGTAACCGAACAATGAATGCCACTTCGCGCGTTCATTGGTCGTCTGCTTATGGCCACAGTAATATGTCAGGTACCCGGACATCTCCAGGTTGCCGGATGTCATGTCGGATCTCATGTGACGTCATTGTCACGTGTTCAAGTGTCGCCATGTTGTGCTGTCATGGTAACCCACGTGAGCGGCCATCTTGCGACGTCATCCCCATAGTGATACGCGGTGTTAGTGCGCATGTTGTTCGGGTGATACGTGTTTCCGTCGTTCATTTTGTATACTGGGTGCCGCCATCTCGGTTTCTGTGGTACTACGTGTTACTATTTGACCTAAAACCTTCTTATAGGACAGGGGTATGTTCGGAGGGTATGTTCCTTTGTACAAGAGTAATTTCTCCCGTTTCGTAGAATTACCCAAATAAACCCTACAATCCCTCCAAATCACCAAAATCCACTTTATTTGATACGGATCCACCCCCTCCCCCCAGAATCCTATTCAGAATAGGGGCCCCCAGGTACAGAGAGGCCCAATGTACCGAGGAGGGACCCGGGGTAAGTTCGATTGAACTAGATTATTTTTTTTTGTTTCGGATTTCCCCCAGAATCCTTTTAGGACCGCCATACCATGGCTTATAATAGTAGCACGTAGTGCTATAATACTGAGGGGCCCCACCGGATTATAGCCAACTGATAGACAACCTCCACGAGAGCCTATACCATTCCTAATGCCAAGAATCTATCGAGTAGATACTGATAAGTCATTGTTCGAACGACTCGAATCCCACCAAGCAAATGAGCCATAAATCATTTACTCGAACGAGTGACTCGCACATACGACTACTAGCCTCATTTCGGTATTTGAGGATACCTATGACTTGGTCGTATGAGGCCATGGGGGCTATGTGAAAAGCCCTCAATGAGGTCTAATTTACAATCCCTCTTAGCCTCATTTCGTTTGAAGCCATGAGGGCCATGAAAAAAATCCTCCAGTGAGGTCTAATTTACTTTTAACAAGCATATCCCGTGGCACCCCAATTTCAGCACCCCTTTTTGGAACAGGTTGGTCTTCGGCACCCCTTTTTAGTCGTATGAGGCCATGAGGGCTATGTGAAAAGCCCTCGATGAGGTCTAATTTACTATCCCTCTTAGCCTCATTTTGTGTGAGGTCATGAGGACCATGACGAAATACCTCAATGAGGCCTAATTTACTATTCCTTTTAGCCTCATCTCGGTATTTAACAACCATATCCCGTGGCACCCCAATTTCAGCACCCCTTTTGGGAAAACGTCTGGTCTTCGGCACCCCCTTTTAGTCATATGAGGACATGAGGGCTATGTGAAAAGCCATCATTGAGGTCTAATTTACTATCTCTCTTAGCCTCATTTCGGTATTTAAGGATACCTATGAACCAGCTCCTATATGGCTCCTATATGGCGCCTATACAGGTATTCTTACCAATGGATTCCATCTTATCTCCAAAGCTCCAAGACCACTACTTGTCTTTGGTCTATCTGTCCTATCATTGGCTTCTACAGTGTGTGTGCAGTCACCCAAAACTATAGTCTTTTACCACTTTTCCTGCCTTGAACCATTACTCTGGTCACCCGGCCTTCAAAATATTCAATCATATTGCTTCATTTCCCCTGTATAACACCTATACATATAGACAAGCTATATACGGCCGGCATTCCGTAAGTGGGATTCTTATCTGATTCCGTAGAATTTGGATTCCGTGTTTTAAAATTTTAACACTCGTGGGTATGGAAAGGGACTGATAACACTCAATTATTATTGCGAGAACCAGAACAGATAAAACATACAACCATCCACCACAAAACGACGAGTGTACAAAAGTTAACGAAGATCCAACACAACCAAGATCGAACTGAACATAACAAACATAACGAACTTTGACTTAATCTTAACGCCCAATAAATTCAATAAAATTTTCACCTGAATGAACTATAACCCTGATGAAAATATTACATGCAAGAACCCAACTGAAAAGACGAAACATGAACGAAGATCAAATGGTTGGACAGGACTGAATTAAGAACAGATCCAACACAACTACGGTTGAAGTGTTCGAATGAAGTCGAAGTGAACGACGATGCAACACAACCAAGATCGAAGTGATCAGAGCAAAGCAAAGTGAACGAAGATCGAACTCAACCAAGATCGAAGTGAACAGAACATAACAAGCTTTATCACACTGTTTGAAATGAATTATGACCCTGATGAAAATATAAAGCAGTGTTAACTCTCTTGAACTGAATGGGCTCTATTTTTGAAATAAATATAACACAGTTGTAACCCCTTTGAACTGTCTGAATGAACTATATATAAATATTAAAACCCTTGAACTGAACAAAGTTTAACTGAATGAATTTTTTAACTACAACCTTAATGGAAATATAACAAAGGTGACATGATTGAATTTATAATTGAATTAAAGTTTTGAACTACAACCCTTTGAACTGAATTCTTCTAATGAAATGTTAAAACACTGAATCCAACTTTACGGAATCGGCTTGGAATCCCAATTACGGAATTCCCTATATAGCCTGTCTCTATGCCTACGTGTTATACAGGGGAAATGAAGCAATCAGATTCAACTTTGACCGATGTTATAGTCGAGTCTGAGATAGGTATAGCTAGGAAGTGGTGTACAAGTCAATATTAATGGATGATGATACTACAGCTAATAGTACTGGTACAAGGCCGCAATGGCACAAGACTGCTGTAGAAGCTAATGGTAAGACAGATAGACCATAGACATGTAGTGGCCATGGAGATAAGATGGAATCCGTTGGTAAGACTACCTGTGTAGGAACTGTATAGGAGCCATATAGGAGATAAGAGATGTATAAGAGCTGAATCATAGGTATCCTTAAATACGAAATGAGGCTAAGAGGGCTGGTAAATTAGACCTCATTGAGGGATTTTTCATGGCCTCAACAGAAATGAGGCTAAGAGGGATAGTAGAATAGACCTCATTGGGGAATTTGGGGGATTTCTCATGGCCAGCATAGCCTCATACGACAAAAAAGGGATTCTCCAAAAAGTATCCTCGATAGGTATCTTCAAATAATACAATACCAGGCCATAGGTATCCTCAAATACCGAAATGAGGCTAAGAGGGATAGTAAATTAGGCCTCATTGAGGGATTTTTTCATGCCACTCATGCCCTCGAAGAAATGAGGCTAAGAGTGATAGTAATTTAGACTTCATTGAGGGATTTTCTCATAGCCCTCATGGCCTCATACGACAAAATGGGATTCTCCAGAAAATATCATCGATAGGTATCCTCAAATAATACAATACCAGGCCATAGGTATCCTCAAATACAGAAATGAGGCTAAGAGGGATGGTAAATTAGGCCTCATTGATGGATTTTTTTCATGGTCTCAAACGAAATGAGGCTAAGAGAAATAGTAACATAGACCCCATTGAGGGATTTTCTAATGGACATCATACTACAAGAAGAGGCCCCACGGGGACTGAAGCGCTCATCTTGAACAGAACACAATATAAACAGAGCCCAAGAATGAGTCTACATTAAGCAATCCAGTTCCATAGGATACACTGTCAATCCTTGAGCCTCGCAGGAGTGACAAAAATAATCCGGGCATCATGCCTTTTCTTCAGTTGATCATGATGTAAAAAGTAGAGCTCACCTATGACGCCCCTTGATACAACCTATGTGAATTATCTTAGTTACACACCTCTAGAGGGTACTGAATACAAAATTTCTAATTTTTCAGCTACATGGCCAATTCCGGCTCCCATTGTGAGCCCAAATTTTAACACAGGCTCTCGATTTGAACAAAGCTGAATCTGACTTCCCTAGAGATGTTGTGTACCAAATATGAAAGCATTCTCACTGTTGGATATGAAGAAGTGAAATTTTAAACAAATTTCTTCATATTGCACTAAGCTGAAATTTGGGCTACCATAGCGAGCCCAAATATTAACCTACGAATCCGATTTGAACAAACTTGAATCTGCCCCCCCCCCCCTCCCTTAGAGATGTTATTTATTTATTTATTGGTGTTTAAGGTCACATACTTATGCACAATGGCTAATCGTGACCGTGACAGTTTCACGGGTGGAGGAAGCCGGAGTACCCGGAGAGAACCACCGAGCAACGACGAGCAGCTGTCAGCTCTCCAACATCGTAACTCTGAACTCTGCACCGCAGCACAGGCAGGATTAGATTGGTTGAAGACATGCGCACCATCGACGTGCAGTACGCCTCAGTACACAGCGTCATCGTGCCCCCATGTAGGCAATCGGGGTGAAGTGTCTTGCCCAAGGACACAACGCGGTTGCCGCAGGTGGGATTCGAACCGAGGACCTCTCGGCTTGCAGCCTGCACCTCTACCAACTGAGCCACCGCGCCCCTCCCCCCCCCCCCGCCCCCCTTAGAGATGTTGTATACCAAATATGAAAGCATTCTGACCAGTGGATCTGAAAAAATTTTTTTTAGAAATTCCGTCATATTGCACCAAGTTAAATTTCAAGTTCCCATATGGAGCCCAATTATTAATCCAGGCACTCGAATTGAGCAAACTTGAATCTGCCCCCCCCCCCCCCCCCCCCCCCCAGAGATGTTGTATACCAAATATGAAAGCATTCCGACTGGTGGGTCAGAAGAAGAAGATTTTAAAAAAGGTTCTCGAATTGAACAAACTTGAATCTGACCCCCTAGAGATGTTGCATACCAAATATGAAAGCATTCTGACTGGTGGATCTGAAGAAGATTTTTAAAAATTATCCCCCACACTGAACTAAGTTAAAATTTGTACGACGCCCAAATATTAACCTAGGGACTTGGTTTGAACAATCTTGAATCTGACCCCCATAACAATGATGTGCACCAAACATTAAAAGATGGTGGTTCTAAAGAAGATTTTTAAAGAATACTCCCCATATTACCCTAAGTCAAAAATTCTCGGGCTCCTGTATTGTGCCCAATGGGCTTTATTTTAACAAACTTGTATCTGATCCCCCTATGAATGCCGTATACCGAATATCAAAAGATTATGAAGATTGGTTCTGGAGAAAAGATTTTTTTTCAATTTTTGCAAATATGCTGACTCAGCATTTTTAGATGCCCTCTACAGAACACCCTAACATAACCGATGGCACTTTGTTCTACCATTCAATCATACTGGTCCTAAGGATGCTTCATACCAAATGACAGTTCTCTGTTCTGTGTGGTTTGGAAAATATGGGCGTTTGAAAATATTTCTATTTTTAGCTCCTGGGGTTCCCATGGGGATGCAGGATTCTTTTTTGCACGAGTCAAGTACTTATGACCCAATAATACCACATATGAAATTTGGTTCAAATTGGACCATCAGTTCAGAAAATAGAAATTTCGGATGAGGCCAAAAATCTTATCTTACCCTTATCATTACAAATACAAACATTGCTTCACGAACTTCGTGTGAACAAACTTGATTCTGCACCTCAAAAAGAAGCTCCATAATGAGAAGAAGATTTTAAAAATATTTTGGAGCATTTTCTCACACCCTCTCCCTATGGGGCTGGGCATGTTGAGTTGAACAAAACTGCAATGGCCCTTTGAGACCATCACTCACACAAACTTTCACTAGAATTGGCCCAGTTGTTTTAGAGGAGAAGACCAAAACATGGTGTTGACAGACGGACGGGCGGGCGGGCGGGCGGGCGGGCGGGCGGACGGACGACGGACATCGGACGACGGACGGAGAGCGATGAGATTAGCTCAGCTTGACTTTGTCAAGATGAGCTAAAAAAGGGGATTCTCCAGAATGTATCCTCGATAGGTATCCTCAAATAATATAATATCAGGTATTAGGTATCCTCAAATACCGAAATGAGGCTAATAGTCGTATGTGCGAGTCACTCGTTCGAGTAAATACTCTATGGCTTATTTGCTCGGTGGGATTCGAATCGTTCGAGCAATGTCTTATCACTAACTACTCGATAGATTCTTGGCATTAGGAATGATATAGGCTTTCATGGAGGTTGTCTATCAGTTGGCTATAATCCAAAGGGGCCCCTCTGTACTATAGCACTACGTGCTACTATTATAAACCATGGTATGGCGGTCCTAAAAAGGATTCCGGGGGAAATCCGAATCAGAAAAAACTACTCTAGTTCAGTCGAACGGGGTCCCCCTCGGTACCTGGGGGCCTCTAGGTACCATGGTATGGCGGTCCTAAAATGATTCTGGGGAAAATCCGTGCTAAATAAAGTCAATGTCGGTAGTTTAGGGTGGCTTTTGGTGATTTGGAGGGATTATCGGGTTGTTTCTGTTAATTAGATTTACTCCTGTTCAATTGAACACACCCCCGAACATACCCCGTCCTATAAGAAGGGTTTAGGTCACATAGCAATCACGTGCTGCTACAGAAAGCAAGAGGCGGCCTCCAGTATACAAAATGGACGACGGAATCACGTACCACGCTAAGAACACGCGCCGCGAATGTGCACTAACACCACGTATCACTATGAGGATGTACGTCACAACATGGTCTGTTTATATTTTACTCAATCCAACACAAGACGACACAACAACAACAACTTACTTCAATAAAAACATTTTAGTCGATCGAAAACCAATGATGGTTTTATGGTAACATGCTATGTACAGATACTTAAAATTAACATTACTAGTCATGATATTGATATTGTAACTGGGGGTTGCGGTAAGAGGAGTGGGTACAAAAGTACAAAAAAATCCTCAAGCTCATCTGATACCCCGAATCAGAATTTCACTTAGTTTATATTGCCATAGTTACTATCATTTCACCATAAATACATGTAATCTAAATGGGAAGTGAAAGGTTGAGGGAGGGGGTGGGGGTGGGGGGGGGGGCAGCGCGAAGCTTTCTCCCTTAATCTCCCCCTCCAACAACCCCCCCCCCCCCCCTCCCCACGCACACACACATCGGATTCTGACAGTGATACTTCTGAAACTCTTCGAGAGAGAGATTATCAAAAACCAGAACAATGTGGGGAAATCATAATACAGTAGCATCCTTTGACATCATTCTCTAGCAATGAGATCAAGGGCTGGAATTATCAACACAGGAAAATCGGATCAAAAGTTTCGTGGAGTTATCCAACAACTTATTTCAGCTGATACACTGTGTGCATATCACAGCGGTGGATCTAACTGGAGTGGTTTGGGGAGAGGGATATCTTTTTCCAAAGGTATGTCATCTCGAGACATATGGTCTGTGGTTATCTGTGCCAAATAGCAGTTGATGGTGGACACTTTACCCATGTCCCAAGAATTTAACAAACTGTGTTGTTCTATGGCAAATTGTAAAAGAAATTTACCAGGGAATGCCCTCAGATTTTCACCAAAGCGAGACAGGGAAGAGGAAATTAGGGCATCAGGGTTAATTCTGTGACGGGCCACCTTTTCAAAGTGTCCGGATATTGATTGCTGATGCCTATGTCACGAGTGATAAGGGGGGGGGGGGGGGGGGGGGGGGGGGGGGGTCTCCCCCACCCCCAATAAAATTTTGAAATCATCGGCTATTAAATGGATACTTCTGACAGCTATAAAAAATCACGGTTTTTTGGGCTGTCAAAATTATATTTTTTAGCAGCATGTTTCTAAATTTTCAAGTACATCAGTTAGTGTCCAGTGACCAAGAGTAACAGTTTTTTGAATGCACAATTCTTGAAGTCTTACATGTAACTTTGTTACGTCAAGTTGATTTAATACAGTTATAACTTCAAGAATCATGCAGTTCAAAAATACAACCGTTGGTTAAGTGCAGAGCTCCATTCACGATACAGTCCCCTTCTTAACTGTTGGTACAGGTGTCAGAATCTTGGAGGGGGAGCCTTAGTCCAAACAAGGCCTGAAAGCCCAGATTTCAATTTTTTTAACAAAACATTTCAAACCGAAAAGTTAAAATCGTCTTAGATTTGGGAGGGGGGGGGGGGGCTTAACCCAAGAATCCTGGACTCCTGGACTAAACCCAAGCCCCAAAGTTCTGGGCTTGGGTAACTACCCCAGGTTCGCACCCTCTCCCTGGTCCACCACCTAAGACAGGGGGATATTCCACCTCGTATGCTCCTTGACAACACATAATGTATTGTGTTGTGACCCCAACCCCTTTCAAACTTTTAGATCACCAATATGATGGGTTATTAATACATAGTGTACTAGACTGCCTGCCCAAGAAATATTGAAAATGCTTTTAAAACAAGAGGCCCCAAAGAGCCTTAATCGCTCACCGGCCAAAGTGGTTCAAAGAAGTATTTGGGGACACATTCAGTTAGACATGGTTCATCAACACTATAAAGGAATGAAATCATGAGAGACAAAAGTAGTAGGCGAGGGTCTAGACGTGCCCTATCTGGTGGACCCCGATTGGTGGACCCCGGAAGTGACGTCATACCGCAATGTATTATGGGTATCACGTGGTTGTCATGGTGACCCATGTTGGCGGCCATGTTGTGACGTCATTGTCATGGTGATGGGTGATGTGAGTGCGCATGCGCAGCTCGTGTTGTTAGGGTGATACGTGTTTCCGTCGTGCATTTTGTATGAAGTGGGCCGCCATCTTTGTTTCTATGGTGGCACGTGGTTGCTATGTTACCCAAAGGCTTCTTATAGGGCTAAGAGGTTTGTAACAGGCATGTTCGATTGACTGGGTGTATTTTCTGGAACGCCTTCCCTGGATAATTACCCAAATGAGCCCGAGAATCCCTCCAAATCACCAAAAACGACTTTATTTTATATGGATTCCCTATTTTATCGGTGTAGCACGTAGTGCTATAGTACCGAGGGGGCCCCGGGTTGTGTTCCTTTGTAGAAGAGTAATTTTGACTTAAAATTTTACCCAGAATCCTCGTTTAATTACCCAAATAAACCCGACAAGTCTTACTATTTCGAATTCTTTCAGAATTCTCTGCTTCTATCTACATATACAATAGTTTTCGTCTATCTGGCCATGTTCCTTTGTTCTAGAGTATACTCCAGTAGCGTAGAAAAGCCTATTAGTTGGAACAGCTTTGCTTATTATTACTATATTTAGAAATTCTGGTCTATTCTTGTTAGTTCTGACCCTATTCCAAGTACTCTTGTTGTTTCATTTATCTAGATCATTTATATAAATTATAACTAACCAATCAGATTGCTTGATTTCCCATAACCTGTCCTTAATCGTATAGAGTTATCTCCCCTTATTACAACAAAGCTGTATCCGATTCTAATCACCTGGACAGTATCCCCAGGCACCCCTTTTTTGCAAAACACCTGTGGCTATGGAATTACTTTTTGTCATATGTGCTTATGTGAAAAGGCACAATGTGCCCTAGCACAAACATGCACATACTGGCACATTTTACATGTGCTATTTGCACATACTGGCACATTTTACATGTGCTATTTGCACATTGTGTGCAAGTGCACAATGTGCGCACAAAACATCCAGCACATAAGCACATACGGGTATTTGAGGATACCTATAACCTGGTATTGTATTAGTTGAGGATACCTTCATAGGATACCTTCTGGAGAACCCCTTTTTGTCATATGTGCTTATGGGAAAAGGCACAATGTGACACAATGTGCCCTAGCACATAGGCACATGCGGGTATTTGAGGATACCTATGACCTGGTATTGTATTATTTAAGGATACCTATCGAGGATACCTACTAGAGAATCCCTTTTTTGTCTTATGTGCTTATGTGAAAAGGCACAATGTGACACAATGTGCCCTAACACATAGGCACATACGGGTATTTGAGGATACCTATTGCCTAGTATTGTTTTATTCGAGGATACCTACTAGAGAATCCCTTTTTTGTCATATGCGCTTATGTGAAAAAGAACAATGTGCCCTAGCACAAACACGCACATACTGGCACATTTTACATGTGCTATTTGCACATACTGGCACATTTACATGTGCTATTTGCACATACTGGCACATTTTACATGTGCTATTTGCACATACTGGCACATTTTACATGTGCTACTTGCACATTGTGTGCAAGTGCACAATGTGCGCACAAAACATGCAGCACATAGGCACATACGGGTATTTGAGGATACCTATGGCCTGTTATTGTATTATTTGAGGATACCTTCATAGGATACCTTCTGGAGAACCCCTTTTTGTCATATGTGCTTATGTACTAGGGCACATTGTGTCACATTGTGCTTTTTCACATAAGCACATATGACAAAAAGGGGTTCTCCAGAAGGTGTCCTATAAAGGTATCCTCAAATAATACAATATCAGGTCATAGGTATCCTCAAATACCCGCATGTGCCTATGTGCTAGGGCACATTGTGTCACATTGTGCCTTTTCACATAAGCACATATGACAAAAAGGGGTTCTCCAGAAGGTATCCTATGAAGGTATCCTCAAATAATACAATAACAGGCCATAGGTATCCTCAAATACCCGTATGTGCCTATGTGCTGCATGTTCTGTGCGCACATTGTGCACTTGCACACAATGTGCAAATAGCACATGTAAAATGTGCCAGTATGTGCAAATAGCACATGTAAAATGTGCCAGTATGTGCAAATAGCACATGTAAAATGTGCCAGTTTGTGCAAATAGCACATGTAAAATGTGCCAGTATGTGCAAATAGCACATGTAAAATGTGCCAGTATGTGCATGTTTGTGCTAGGGCACATTGTTCTTTTTCACATAAGCGCATATGACAACAAGAGGCCCCACGGGGCCTGAAGCGCTCATCTTGAACAGAACACAATTTAAACAGCGTCCAAGGATGAGTCTACATTAAGCAAGCCATCTCCATAGGCTACACTGTCAATCCTTGAGTCCCTCAGGAGTGACAAAAATAATCTGGGCATCATACCTTTTCTTCAGTTGATCATAAAGTAAAATGTAGAGCTCCCCTATGAAGCCCCTTGATACAACCTATGTGGATTAATCTTAGTTACACACCTCTAGAGGGTACTTAATTCTTCTGTAAAATGGCCAATTCCCGCTCCCATAGAGAGCCCAAATATTAACCCAGGCTCCTGATTTGAACACAGTTAAATCTGACTTCCCTAGAGATGTTGTACCGAATATGAAAGCATTCGGACTGTTGGATCTAAGAACAGAAATTGTAAAGAAATTTCTTCGAATTGCACTAAGTTCAAATTTGGGCTACCATAGCAAGCCCAAATATTAACGTATGGATCAAATTTGAACAAACTTGAATCTGACCACCCCACCCCCCACCCCCCTAGAGATGCTGTATACCAAATGTGAAAACATTCTGACAAGTGGATCTGAAGAAGATTTTTGAAGAAATGCCCTCATATTGTACAATGTTAAATTTCATGTTCCCATATGGAGACCAAATATTAATCTAGGCACTTGAATTGAACAACCTGAAATCTGACCCCCACCTCTGGAGATGTTGTATACCAAATATAAAAGCATTCAGACTGGTGGATCTGAAGATTTTTAAAGAAATTTCTTCATATTGCACAAAGTAAAAATTTGGGCTACCATAGTGAGCCCAAATATATACCTAGGGACCTGATTTGAACAAACTGGAATCTGACCCCCTTATTAGAGATGTTGCATACCAAATATCAAAGCATTCTGACTGGTGGATCTGAAGATGATGATTTTTTTAAATTACCTTCCATATTGAATAAAGATAAAATTGGGGTTTCCGTAGGAAGCCCAAATATTAACCTAGGGACTTGGTTTGAACAATCTAGAATCTGACCCTCATAACAATGATGTATACCAAATATTAAAAGATTCTGACAGGTGGTTCTGAAGAAAAAGATTTTTAAAGAATATTCCCCATATTACCCTATGTTAAAACTTCAGGCTCCTGTGGAGAGCCCCAATATGAACCAATGAGCTTTATTTCAACAAACTTTTATCTGACCCCCCCCCCCCCCCCCCCTGTGAATGCTGTATACCTAATATCAAAAGATTCTGATGATTGGTTCTGGAGAAAAGATTTTTTTAAAATTTTTGAAAATATGCTGACTCAGCATTTTTTCGGTGCCCATTACAGAACACCCTAACGAAACCGATGGCAATTTTTTTTACCATTCAATTCTACTGGTCCTAAGGATACTTCATATCAAATAACAGCTCTGTTCTGTGTGGTTTGGGAAATATGGGCGTTTGAAAATATTTCTATTTTTAGCTCCCAGGGTTCCCATGGGGATGCAGGAATTTTTATTTTTTACATGGATCAAGTACTTATGAGCCAATAATAACCAATAATACCACAAACCAAATTTGGTTCATACCGGACCATCGGTTCAGAAAATAGAATTTTTGACCTCATATGGAAGGTCCATAGCAAATATCAAGTCATTGTACACACTGGTTCTTAAGATTTTAAAAATATTTTGGAGCATTTTCCCCCACTCCCTCCCTATCGGGCTGGGCATGTCCAGTTGAACAAAAATGAAATGCCCCTTTGGGACCATCACTCACACAAACTTTCACTTGAATTGGCCCAGTTTCTTTGGAGGAGAAGACCAAAACATGGTGTTGACGGACGACAGACAGAGAGCGATGAGATTAGCTCTGCTTGACTTTGTCAAGATGAGCTAAAAATGCAGTGTTGTCCTTTCCCCAAATGCAGTCCTATCGCTGGACTCGAAAGTGTTTTGATGTTCTTGGATATGTGAAGCACATTTGGCCACGAGTTGTTCTCAAGAAATATTATTTTATTATCAGTTCTCATACAAATACCGTGGCAGACTACCAGGAACTAGTAGTGCTAGCTGTCAACTCTATGAATTGATTACATATGTGTTTTGTATTCTATGCATCCCAACCTTCATTTTGATGTATAATTTGTGTATATTTAATCTGAATTTAAGGAATATCAGAGGTGAGAATTTCAAAATAAACAAAATTACATTACTTATATAGCCCCTTAAGTTTTATTTTTCTTCAAGTCAGAAAACAAGAGGCCCCACGGGGACTGAAGCGCTCATCTTGTACAGAACACAATTTGAACAGAGTCCAAGAATGAGTCTACATTAAGCAAGCCATCTCTATAGGCTACACTGTCAATCCTTGAGTCCCTCAGGAGTGACAAAAATAATCTGGGCATCATGCCTTTTCTTCAGTTGATCATAAGTAAAATGTAGAGCTCCCCTATGAAGCCCCTTGATACAACCTATGTGGATTAATCTTAGTACCTCTAGAGGGTACTGAATACAAAATTTTTAATTCTTCAGCAAAATGGCCAATTCCGGCTCCCATAGAGAGCCCAAATATTAACCCAGGCTCTTGATTTAAACACAGTTAAATCTGACTTCCCTAGAGATGTTGTGTACCGAATATGAAAGCATTCTGACTGTTGGATCTGAAGAAGAGAAATTGTAAAGAAATTTCTTCGAATTGCACTAAGTTCAAATTTGGGCTACCATAGCGAGCCCAAATATTGACCTATGGATCCGATTTGAACAAACTTGAATCTGACCCCCCTAGAGATGTTGTATACCAAATGTGAAAGCATTCTGACAAGTGAATCTGAAGAAGAAGATTTTTGAAGAAATTCCCTCATATTGCACTAAGTTAAATTTCATGTTCCCATATGGAGCCCAAATATTAAACTAGGCACTCGAATTGAACAACCTGGAATCTGACCCCCCCCCCCCCCTAGAGATGTTGTATACCAAATATAAAAGCATTCCGACTGGTGGATCTGAAGAAGAAGATTTTTAAAGAAATTTTCTCATATTGCACTAAGTAAAAATTTGGGCTACCATAGTGAGCCCAAATATATACCTAGGAATTTGATTTGAACAAACTTGAATCTGACCCCCATAGAGATGTTGCATACCAAATATCAAAGCATTCTGACTGATGGATCTGAAGAAGAAGATTTTTTTAAATTACCCTCCATATTGAATAAAGATAAAATTTGGGCTTCCGTAGGAAGCCCAAATATTAACCTAGGGACTTGGTTTGAACAATCTAGAATCTGACCCTCATAACAATGATGTATACCAAATATTAAAAGATTCTGACTGGAGGTTCTGAAGAAGAAGATTTTTAAAGAATATTCCCCATATTACCCTATGTTAAAACTTCGGGCTCCTGTAGAGAGCCCAAATATGAACCAATGAGCTTTATTTCTACAAACTTTTATCTGACCCCCCCATGAATGCTGTATACCAAATATCAAAAGATTCTGATGATTGGTTCTGGAGAAAAGATTTTTTAAAATTTTTGCAAATATGCTGACTCAGCATTTTTTCGATGCCCATTACAGAACACCCTAACATAACCGATGGCAATTTTTTTTTACCATTCAATTCTACTGGTCGTAAGGATACTTCATACCAAATAAAAGCTCTCTGTTCCGTGGGATTGGGGAAATATGGGTGTTTGAAAATATTTCTATTTTTAGCTCCCAGGGTTCCCATGGGGATGCGGGAATTTTTTTTTTTTTTTGCATGGGTCAAGTACTTATGACCCAATACTACCACAAACCAAATTTGGTTCATACCGGACCATCGGTTCAGAAAATAGAAATTTTGGGCGGGGCCAAAAATCTTACCCCTCCTATTACAAAGCCAAATATTACTTCACGAACTTTGTTTGAACAAATTTGATTCTACACCTCATATGGAAGCTCCATAGCAAATATCAAGTCATTGTACACACTGGTTCTTGAGAAGAAGATTTTTAAAATATTTTGGAGCATTTTCCCCCACTCCCTCCCTATGGGGCCGGGCATGCTGAGTTGAACAAAATGGAAATGCTCGTTTGGGACCATCACTCACACAAACTTTCACTTGAATTGGCCCAATGACTTTGGAGGAGAAGACCAAAACATGGTGTTGACGGACGACGGACGACGGACGCCTGACGCCGGACGACGGACGACAGACGACGGACGACGGACGGGAAGCGATTAGATTAGCTCAGCTTGACTTTGTCAAGATGAGCTAAAAAAGGGATTCTCTAGTAGGTATCCTCGAATAAAACAATACCAGGCAATAGGTATCCTCAAATACCCGTATGTGCCTATGTGTTAGGGCACATTGTGTCACATTGTGCCTTTTCACATAAGCACATAAGACAAAAAAGGGATTCTCTAGTAGGTATCCTCGATTGGTATCCTTAAATAATACAATACCAGGTCATAGGTATCCTCAAATACCCGCATGTGCCTATGTGCTAGTGCACATTGTGTCACATTGTGCCTTTTCTCATAAGCACATATGACAAAAAGGGGTTCTCCAGAAGGTATCCTATGAAGGTATCCTCAAATAATACAATACCAGGTTATAGGTATCCTCAAATACCCGTATGTGCCTATGTGCTGCATGTTTTTGCGCACATTGTGCACTTGCACACAATGTGCAAATAGCACATGTAAAATGTGCCAGTATGTGCAAATAGCACATGTAAAATGTGCCAGTATGTGCATGTTTGTGCTAGGGCACATTGTGCCTTTTCACATAAGCACATATGACAAAAAGTAATTCCATAGCCACAGGTGTTTTGCAAAAAAAGGGGTGCCTGGGGATATTGTCCAGGTGATGAGAATCGGATACAGCTTTGTTGTAATAAGGGGAGATAACTCTATACGATTAAGGACAGGTTATGGGAAATCAAGCAATCTGATTGGTTAGTTATAATTTATATAAATGATCTAGATAAATGAAACAACAAGAGTACTTGGAATAGGGTCAGAACTAACAAGAATAGACCAGAATTTCTAAATATAGTAATAATAAGCAAAGCTGTTCCAACTAATAGGCTCTTCTACGCTACTGGAGTATACTCTAGAACAAAGGAACATGGCCAGATAGACGAAAACTATTGTATATGTAGATAGAAGCAGAGAATTCTGAAAGAATTCGAAATAGTAAGACTTGTCGGGTTTATTTGGGTAATTAAACGAGGATTCTGGGTAAAATTTTAAGTCAAAATTACTCTTCTACAAAGGAACACAACCCGGGACCCCCTCGGTACTATAGCACTACGTGCTACACCGATAAAATAGGGAATCCATATAAAATAAAGTCGTTTTTGGTGATTTGGAGGGATTCTCGGGCTCATTTGGGTAATTATCCAGGGAAGGCGTTCCAGAAAATACACCCAGTCAATCGAACATACCTGTTACAAAACTCTTAACCCTATAAGAAGCCTTTGGGTAACATAGCAACCACGTGCCACCATAGAAACAAAGATGGCGGCCCCTTCATACAAAATGGACGACGGAAACACGTATCACCCTAACAACACGAGCTGCGCATGCGCACTCACATCACCCATCACCATGACAATGACGTCACAACATGGCCGCCCACATGGGTTACCATGACAACCACGTGATACCCATAATACATTGCGGTATGACGTCACTTCCGGGGTCCACCAACCGGGGTCCACCAGATAGGGCACTTCTAGACCCTCGCCTACTACTGACAAATTTTATGGAACTAGGGACATGGCTTGAACACACTTGAATCTCCCCCCCCCCCCCCCCCACCCAAGGATGCTGCATACCAAATATCAAAAACATTCATCTGCTGGATCTGAAGAAGATTTTTAAAGAAAATTCCTCATTTTGAACTAAGTTATCATTTGGGCTTCCACAGTGAGCCCAAATATGAACCCAGGGACTTGGCTTGAACAAATTTGAATCACAACCCCTAAGGATGCTGCATGCCAAATATCAAAACATTTCGACTGCTAAATCTGAAGAAGATTTTTAAAGAAAATTCCTCATTTTGAACTAAGTTATCATTCGGGCTCCCATATGTGAGCCCAAATATGGACCTAGGGACATGGCTTGAACAAATTTGAATCTCACCCCCTAAGGATGCTGCATACCAAATATCAAAACATTCCAACTGCTGGATCTGAAGAAGAAGATTTTTAAAGAATTTTTTTCGAATTTGAGCTTTTATAGTGAGCCCAAATATGAATCCAGGGGGACGATTTGAACAAACTTGAATCAGATCCACCCCACAATGGTGCATACCAAATATCAAAAGATTCTGCCTGCTGGATCTGTAGAAGATTTTTAAAGAATTTTGCCTGAAATGCACTAAGTTCAAATTCAGGCTTCTATACTGAGCCCAAATGTGAATCCAGGGGGCCGATTTGAACAAACTTATATCAGATCCACCCCACAATATTGCATACCAAATATCAAAAGATTCTGCCTGCTACATCTTGAGAAGAAGATTTTTTAAGAAATGTGCCTGAAATGCACTAAGTTCAAATTCGGGCTTCTATAGTGAGCCCAAATATGAATCGCGGAAGCCGATTTGAACAAACTTGAATCTGCCCCCCCCCCCCCCCCCCCCCCCCCTCCTAGAGATGATCTATACCAAATAGGAAAGAATTCTGCCTGGTGGATCTGAAGAAGAAGGTTTTTTTTAATTTTGGAAAGAAATTCATGGGTGCTATCAGAGTTATGCCCCTCGTGGTGCCCCCTGTGGGTGCGGCAAGTTTATTTGTACAAGTTTGAATTGACATATGATGGGGAACATGCACACCAAATTTGGTTCAATTTGATCCAGTTATTTGGGAGGAGTAGTCGTTAATGTAAAGTTCACGACGGACGACGACGGACCGACGGACCGACGGACGGCAAGTGATAAGTTAAGCTCCCTTCGGTGAGCTAAAAAACAGAACTGTTTCAGGTTGTACATCACTTAATGAAAGTTAACACACAGCGATCATACATTTTGCTTCGTCTGGTAAATTCCAGAATTTCAAACATAGTTTCATCCTCTGGAACTACGGGTTTCAACTAAAGATGCAGTGGCTGAAATCATTCTTGTGAATTTTTTAAGTTTTTCCACTGAGGATAATTTATTACTTGCCAGAAACTTCACTTATTGGGTGTTAAAGTGATCACATAATTATTGTAACGCACGAGCTTAAATAAGTTGTAGAATACACACAAGAAAATTTTCAATGCATTTTTTCTCTGTTGATAATTCCAGCCCTTTACATCATTTCATTGAGAGCTTCCAATGAAATGTCGCCAAGTGTTGGGAGTATTATCAGAGGAAAATGTAGAGGATGTGTACTTGTGATTATCCTACAACCTATTCAACTGATACTGTATGTCACATGGTGATTGCATGAAAATTTACTTGTGAGAGTAATTGAATCATAATATTTAAAAAAATCAAACATTTGGCAAGGACACCCATTCGCAAATCTCACACATCTTGACTACATGTTTTTATTTGAGAAAACACTGAAGGATAGTTGCCCTTCCAAACAATTATTACAAACCTTCATCCATATCTGATATTATTCAGTTATTGCGAATGTGAGCAAATATATTTTGATCCTCCACTTACAAACAAAAAATTACACATGAAGTAGACAGTTGATATCTCTGCCTATAACAAATTGAAAACTTAAAAGCATCGTCAAAGTTTCCATCGTTTATATTTTCAAATTTTGTTTATGTATATGTACATCCGAAAAACAGTGATAGTACCACAATGAAAGCCCAACATTTTGTGAATATAATAATAATAAATAATAAATGTAGTTTAAAGCCGAAAATCCTCATAGAGCTCTTGGGCTTAACACACACAAAAAAAAACTTTATATATATATATCACTCTGCATTCCTATTTACTGACTGTCTCCAAGCGGATGAATCACAATCGGCGGTCTTCATCGTAAGTTATATACCCGCTGGAACAAATGTGATTTGAGAGCTGATCGGAAAGATGGGAGACTCTGGGATGTTTTCAGCCCACTTTGAAGCAGGTTCCAAAGGAATGGAGCAGCCACCGAAAAGGCCCGATCGCCAGCTGTTGTGAGGTCACCTGGTGCATGGACAAGATTGTGTGACGTTTTCGAACGTAGTGATCTACCGGGTTCGTAGCGTGAAACCAAAGTGGACAGATACAGTGGGGCCTCGCCATTTAAGCATTTCCAAGTTAATATGAGAATTTCGAATTCAATGCGTTCCATCGGAGGCAGCCAGTGCAGATTTTTAAGAATAGGTGTAATGTGGCAGAAACGTTTGGTCATAGTAATTACACATGCTGTACATTTTTGTATTGTGGCAATTTTGTCAATGATGCTCTGTTTACAACCAAATAAGAGAAAGTTGCAATAGTCTATGCGACTTGTAATGAAGGCATTGTTTAGCTGTTGCCTCATCAACCACACCCCGCACCCTGCTGATATTTCGGAGATAATAATACGAAGCTCTGCAGACATGCAAGACATGTTTTCCCGCCGACAGGTTCTCATCCATAACATATCCGAGGTTGCGCACCGTGGTCGATGGTGAGACAGTACTGCCTTCAATGTTGAGATCGGGCCTTGAGCATTTAGATAACTGATGGCTTAATCCAATGTATATGATTTCAGTTTTATCAGCATTCAGTTTTAAGAAATTTTCTGCCATCCAAGATCTAATATCAGCTACACATTTTTCAAGTTTTTCTTTGGCCATTGTATCGGACTGTGGTGTAAAGTGTAAGTACAGCTGTGTATCATCCGCGTAGAAATGGAATGACAGGCTATGTCTGCGGATGATATCAAAAAGGGGCAGAACATAAATGACGTATAGCAAAGGTCCAAGCACTGACCCCTGGGGAACACCAAACTTCAAATGAGCCTGTTTTGAGTTCGAGTCTGTGACAGTTACCCGCTGTGTTCGATCCGTCAGGTACGATCGAAACCACTCCAGGGCAGTACTAACAATACCAAGCCGGGAAGCAAGTCTATTAAGAAGTACGCCGTGGTCGATAGTGTCAAACGCCGCACTGAGATCGAGCAATACCAGACAGGAAACTTGCCGTTTATCCATGGGGAGGAGAATGTCGTTCTGCACTCGTAAAAGGGCGGTTTCAGTACTGCAGAACGACCTGTATGCTGACTGAAATTCCTCTGCAAGATTGCAGCT
Organism: Pictodentalium vernedei; assembly: GCA_031216915.1. Lineage (NCBI taxonomy): Eukaryota > Metazoa > Mollusca > Scaphopoda > Dentaliida > Dentaliidae > Pictodentalium > Pictodentalium vernedei. The sequence continues at coordinate 242,188,510 of CM062291.1, forward strand.
AGATATGTGTTCGCGGATCTGTTTAGCGACTGCACGCTCACTTACTTTGGACAGAAATGAAAGACCAGAAACGGGACGATAGTTTTTTAAGATTTCAGGATCAAAACCAGGTGCCTTAATGAGAGGTGTGACTGGTAAAATAGAATATAGACCCAAGTAGCGCTTTGTTCACACTGAAAGACTTTGAGATTGCATTGCAGAGTACCCATCAGACTTCCCATTTTATTTACTTATTATTTATTTATTGTTTATTCATTAATTTGTTTATTTGTGCTTAGCACCAAATCAGCATCTAATGTTATATTGTGGCGATAAAATGGCTACAAGTATAAAGTCAAGATTAACCAATCATTTATACATGTACGCATTGCCCACTTTAGAGGACGACCACCCCAGGCGTTGGTTACCATGTCCTATTTTACCAGTTAGGGCAAAGACGTCCGATAAAGTGACAATACGTTAGTGGCCGTGCGACGGCCGTGAAAGAGTGAAGTGAAAAGGCGACCAAAGATCAAACACCAGCCACCAGCAAGGGAAACCAGCGACAACAGAGAATGCGGGTCCGCAAGTGACTCAAAAACTGTGTGGATGGGTGTGATTGGCGTTCTGTTTTTCTTATTCGTTTGGATTTCATTTAAGTCACAAATTACTACATTTATTTTTATATATATGTATTAAAATTGTTGTTTCCAGTGAAAACCTGTTGATTTATCCTTTTCGAGGAAAGGTCGTTGACCCCTTAAGGATAAGAACCACCCCAACAAAAGTGAAACGGGCGAGTTCGTCACGGTGAGACATACGTTCACGCTCGGATTCGGGCGACACTCCTCGAGTTTTGGCTGAATACGCGGCGTGAATCTATTTCCGCCAGCAGCGACAAAGCACGGTTTCCCGACATACGTGTTAGTCCAATATCGATTTTATTGAGGTAAAATGTTTTTCCCACCCCAGACTGTTCAGTTATTATAATGTTATGGCCTATTTCAGTAGCAATTTCGATTTCAAAGAGCGACATCGTCGAATGAACTTCAGTTTACACCGACCGCGTTTTTAATGTTTTCTATGAATTATATTTAGAGTGTAAAATAATGTGCTGAATTTTATATTGACCAATGAACGCGGGGCGTGGCATTCATTGTTTGGTTACCGGATAACAGCTGGCGTGGACAGCCAACCGCCTCAGGTCTCGTTACAGTTATTCAGGTGAAAATGTCGGCTTTTCAAGAAATGTTCAGCTTATGATTAACACGGCCGAGGATATTTCGCATTTAAATTACTTCCCCTATTCACAATACTCACAATGTATATAGTTTCTGGAAGCTCTGACTATGGCCCTTTCTGGAGACAACTGTACACAACAAAAATCTTACAATATCACTCAAATACACTCAGCCGAATGACACAGTTGATGGCTAAACAAATGGCTCAAAATGGTCAAATTTTTTTCATTTTGGGGATAAATCTCCAATTTTCGTGCATCGATAGTGATAAAACTGTGTTATAGGAATTCCTCATTCCTCCACTGAGGATTTTACAGCATAACATGATCATTCTGACAAATAAAAAACATATGGGTTTCTTATTCATTTTTTCAGAAGGCTTTCTCAAAGCAAATTTACACAAAAATTGTCCCATTTGTAAACTGCAAATTGTCAGGTCCCAAACAGGTCTGGGTTTGTCATTTAACACTTCCATGTGACCTTGACCCCCAATTGAAATGCACTTGACAATACACAGTTTGAATCAAGACGATCAACAGATTATTTTGGCCATATCACCATTAAAGACAATTATTTACTAAATCCACACCACCATAAACTAAAACTATAGCTCAAAATAGTCATTTGGCTGAGGATATCCAATAACCTCGGAAATGACCTTTTAATAGGAAACGAGACCTCAATTCAGTTGATAAAAAGAAAAAAAATAAATGCGAATAAAAGTCGCCTTTCGTCAACCTTGGATCTAAATCTCATTGGCTCCGCGAATTATACATTTTGTCGTTTATTTGAGCAAGATCGATGAGGTATTCGCTATTTTATAGATTGTTGAAAATTTCGATCTGGGAAGTGTCATACCTTACTTTTTTATTTATTGATAATATAATATATATTTTATTAAAATTGATAAAATCTTATAATACGTCGAGTGCCTGTGCTCTACATCTCGAAAGCCACATAAATTACATTACTGAAGAGAGGATAAATGGTGTGATGGTTACGGCTCATTTATATCATACAGCATGCTGGATGCTCAAGACTCACGTTAGGGTACGTGGAATTTTGTTTATTATTAAAACAAAAGTTAAGTTGAGATCCCAACAGCCGATAACTCATATTTTTTGAAAATGCGCTTGACGCACAACCAAAAAATTTCATTATGGCACTGAGGTTTTAACACGGCTTTCCTTGCTTTGGACCTATCTTGTGGTTTTTGTTTCGCTTTTCATGGAATGCAAGTTTTAATTTGTTCTCCAGCTTCTGCACTCATACAATTATGTATGGTTGCGAAACATTCAAGTTCATCAGAAAATTTCTGGCAGGTGAGATTGTTTCGCGTCATTTAGAATGCGAACGGGAAACATAGTGCCCTTTCCGCATCACATGTCAATTTTTAATGTTGCCACTTTAACCGTGACATCTTGTTCGTACTATCTGAAAAATATCATCACTTCAGTAACAACTTTCCCCGTTTAAAACCTTTCCTGTGTCATTCCCATAATTCAAGTTACAACTAATTATAGTATTTTCCACCAAATTGATAATATTAATCATCCCAGTTTCCGTCCATACGTTTAACAAGCGCTTTATTGACTTTTATTTCGCCGATTTGTAACGTGGATTTTGCTCACTTGTTTTTCTACAACCTGATTGGACTTCGCGAGTGCATATATCGCGAAGTCTAGTTTGCTGTACTAGAGGCTCGCGGTGCACAGGAAGTACGGTTTAAGAATGACCCAAGAACCACCACCATCCCTCCCACACTTCGAACGACGACCTGCAACAAATCAAATCTGACCAATAAAAACAAGAACATGTTTTGTGCAAGCACAAGCGCTCGAGAAAATGCCCAAGAAACATTATTGTGCATACATCATGCAATCACTGCGTATTATTTATTTATTTATTGGTGTTCTAAGGCCATATACTTATGCACAATGGCTAATCATGTGGCCGTGACAGTTTTACGGGGGTAGGAACCTGGAGCACCCGGAGAGAACCACCAAGCAACGACGAGCAGCTGCCAGCTCCCCAACATCGTAAATCCCCACTGCAGAACAGGCAGGGTTAGATTGGTTGAAGACTTGATGCGTACCATCATCATGCAGTACACCTTAGTACACGGCGTCACCACGCCCCATGTGGATAATTGGGGTTAAGTGCCTTACCCAAGGACACAACGCGGGAGTCTGAATCGATCGCGCAGACGGTCACCCATCCAAGGACTAACCGGGCTCGACGTTGCTTAACTTCGGTGATCTAACGATTACCGGTTACCACAACGCCACCGCGCCCCTATCTTCGTATTAGAACATAAACAATATTGTGTGAACAAATTTCAATCTCTCTCACTAAAAGAAGTTGAATACCAAGTTTCAAAGCATTGTGACTAGTGGTTCACAAGAAACTATTTTACGGAGGATTCCAAACTATGAGGTGGGGGTGGGGGTTTAATATCCCTATTCGAAAGAAAACTCTTGAATGATCACCCCGCCCCCCCCCCCCCCCCAAAAAAAAATACCCCACAACCATCTCCAAGTATTGTCAGTGGTGGTTCTTGAAAATTCTTTTTAAAGATAAAAAAACAAAAGCAGAAGAATGCTTAAATGTAGGCTAGAGACACATCGTGGATTGGGGCTAAATATTCCCACACACATCTCATCTCATTTAATCAAGGGTGGATGTAAGATGACAAAAATGGTTTTAAAAAGTACTTCTAATGCGGAAATACGTAATTTGAAATCTTAAGTCATCACATTCGTTGCCTTGGCCACCGGAATTTTCTTTCAAAGTGTGGAGGTGTCAGTAGTATGTCATGCACGTTTGAGGGAACAGTTGGATGACCTCGGTGGATGACCTCGGAAGTGACGTCATGTCACGTGACGTAGTGGCGCCATGTTGTGTTGTCACGGTAACCCGCGTGAGCGGCCATGTTGTGACGTCATCTCCATAGTGATACGTGTTGTTAGTACGCATGCGCAGCGCGTGTTGTTAGGGTGATACGTGTTTCCGTCGTCCATTTTGTATACAGGAGGCCGCCATCTTGGTTTCTATGATAGCACGTGATTGCTATGTTACCTAAGGCCTACAATAGAACAGGGGTATATTTTGGGGGTATGTTCGATTGAATCGGAGTAAATCTGATTACCACAAACAACCCGACAATCCCCCAAATCACCAAAATCCACCCAAAATCACCGAAATTGACTTTATTTCCCCAATTGATCGGCTTAGCACATAGTGCTATAGTACTAAGGGGTAGAAGGGGGTGCATTCGACTGAACAGGAGTAATGTTCTGGCTTAGAATTCTCCCAGAATCCCTTTTTGGATCTCTATCCCATGACGTTTTTCCCCTATTAAGAATAGCACGTAGTGCTATAGGACAAATTTACCCAGAATTCTCTACTTCTATCTATATAAGCAACAGTTTTCGTCTATCTGGCCATGTTCCTTTGTTCTAGAGTATACTCCAGTAGCGTAGAAGAGCCTGTTAGTTGGAACAGTTTTGCTTATTATTACTATAATTAGCTATTCTAGTCTATTCTTGTTAGTTCTGACCCTATTCCAAGTACTCTCGTTGTTTCCTTTATCTAGATCATTTATATAAATTATAACTAACCAATCAGATTGCTTGATTTCCCATAACCTGTATACAGAGTTATCTCCCCTGTGTATAATAAAAGCGTATATCCAATGGCAATATCCCCGGGCACCCCAATTTAGGCACCCCTTTTTGAAAAATATATGACCTTCGGCACCCCTTTTTGTCATATGTGCTTATGTGAAAAAGCACAATGTGACACAATGTGCCCTAGCACATAGGCACATGATTTATGTGCCGATATGTGCTTATGTGAAAAGGCACAATGTGACACAATGTGCCCTAGCACATAGGCACATACGGGTATTTGAGGATACCTATTGCCTGGTATTGTATTATTCGAGGATACCTACTAGAGAATCCCTTTTTTGTCATATGTGCTTATGTGAAAAGGCACAATGTGACACAATATGCCCTATCACATAGGCACATGCTTTATGTGCCGATATATGCTTATGTGAAAAGGCACAATGTGACACAATATGCCCTATCACATAGGCACATACGGGTATTTGAGGATACCTATTGCCTGGTATTGTATTATTCGAGGATACCTACTAGAGAATCCCTTTTTTGTCATATGTGCTTATGTGAAAAGGCACAATGTGACACAATATGCCCTATCACATAGGCACATGCTTTATGTGCCGATATATGCTTATGTGAAAAGGCACAATGTGACACAATATGCCCTATCACATAGGCACATACGGGTATTTGAGGATACCTATAGCCTAGTATTGTATTATTTGAGGATACCTATCTAGGATACCTTCTGGAGAATCCCTTTTTGTCATATGTGCTTATGTGAAAAAGCACAATGTGACACAATGTGACCTAGCACATAAGCACATGCTTTATGTGCCGATATGTGCTTATGTGAAAAGGCACAATGTGACACAATGTGCCCTATCACATAGGCACATACGACCAAAATGGGATTCCATAGCCACAGGCGTTTTCGAAAAAAGGATTCCACAAATGGGATTCCAAAAAGGGATTCCACAAATGGGATTCCGTTTCCATCTTGTCTCCAAAGCTCCAAGGCCACTACAGGTTTATGGTCGATCTGTCCTATCATTAGCTTCAACAACAGTCTTGTTCCATTGTGGCCTTGTACCAGTACTATTGGCTAAACTACCATCAATTACTTCCTAGCTATACCTTCGCTGAAGCTTTCAAAATGTTCCATCTGATTTCCCCTGTATACATATAAGGTATTCCGTAAGTGGCCCAGTCCGTAAAATTTGGATTCCGTGTTTTTACATCGACACTCGAGGGTATGGAAAGGGATTGGTAACACTCAATGACTACAAGACTCTGAACAGAGACAACCAACCACTACAAAACAATAAAGGTACAGATCCAACATAACCAATTGTGAACATAACAAAGTGAAAGAATGTCAAACTAGTCGGATTGATCGAACAAGTTTGACAGACTGAACAAAGATCCAACACAACCAAGATCGAACTGATCAAAACAAAGTGACGAAAATCGAACTGAACAGATACAAGACAACTGTTCGAATGAAGTGAACGAAGATCCAACACAACCAAGATCGAAGTGAACAAAACAAAGTGAACAAAGTTTAGGACTATAACCCTAATGAAGGTATTAACACCCTTTGAACTGTTTGAATGAACTTTTTATATCTAATATATAATTAACCCTCTTGAACTGTTTGAATGAACTATATGTAATTAAAACCCCTTTGAAGTCCAGAAAGTTTTTAACTATAACCCTAATGAATGTATATATAATTAACCCCTTGAACTGGATGAATTTTTTGAATGAACTTTTTATATCTAATATAAATAAACACCTTTTGAACTGAACGATTTTTAAACTTCATGACAATATAACGAAAGGTGATATGAATTTTTAAACTACAACCCATTGAACTGAATTCTTCCAATAGGGAATGGGAATACCCTCGAGTGTCGATGTAAAAACACGGAATCCAAATTTTACGGACTGGGCCACTTACGGAATGCCTTATATGTATACAGGGGAAATCAGATGGAACATTTTGAAAGCTTCAGCGAAGGTATAGCTAGGAAGTAATTGATGGTAGTTTAGCCAATAGTACTGGTACAAGGCCACAATGGAACAAGACTGTTGTTGAAGCTAATGATAGGACAGATCGACCATAAACCTGTAGTGGCCTTGGAGCTTTGGAGACAAGATGGAAACGGAATCCCATTTGTGGAATCCCTTTTTGGAATCCCATTTGTGGAATCCTTTTTTCGAAAACGCCTGTGGCTATGGAATCCCATTTTGGTCGTATGTGCCTATGTGATAGGGCACATTGTGTCACATTGTGCCTTTTCACATAAGCACATATCGGCACATAAAGCATGTGCTTATGTGCTAGGTCACATTGTGTCACATTGTGCTTTTTCACATAAGCACATATGACAAAAAGGGGTGCCGAAGGTCATATATTTTTCAAAAAGGGGTGCCTAAATTGGGGTGCCCGGGGATATTGCCATTGGATATACGCTTTTATTATACACAGGGGAGATAACTCTGTATACAGGTTATGGAAAATCAAGCAATCTGATTGGTTAGTTATAATTTATATAAATGATCTAGATAAAGGAAACAACGAGAGTACTTGGAATAGGGTCAGAACTAACAAGAATAGACTAGAATAGCTAATTATAGTAATAATAAGCAAAACTGTTCCAACTGACAGGCTCTTCTACGCTACTGGAGTATACTCTAGAACAAAGGAACATGGCCAGATAGACGAAAACTGTTGCTTATATAGATAGAAGTAGAGAATTCTGGGTAAATTTGTCCTATAGCACTACGTGCTATTCTTAATAGGGGAAAAACGTCATGGGATAGAGATCCAAAAAGGGATTCTGGGAGAATTCTAAGCCAGAACATTACTCCTGTTCAGTCGAATGCACCCCCTTGTACCCCTTAGTACTATAGCACTATGTGCTAAGCCGATCAATTGGGGAAATAAAGTCAATTTCGGTGATTTTGGGTGGATTTTGGTGATTTGGGGGATTGTCGGGTTGTTTGTGGTAATCAGATTTACTCCGATTCAATCGAACATACCCCCAAAACATACCCCTGTCCTATTGTAGGCCTTAGGTAACATAGCAATCACGTGCTACCATAGAAACCAAGATGGCGGCCTCCTGTATACAAAATGGACGGGGAAACACGTATCACCCTAACAACACGCGCTGCGCATGCGTACTAACAACACGTATCACTGTGGAGATGACGTCACAACATGGCCGCTCACGCGGGTTACCATGACAACACAACATGGCGCCACTACGTCACGTGACATGACGTCACTTCCGAGGTCATCCACCGAGGTCATCCAACTGTTCCCTCAAACGTGCATGACATACTACTGGTGTCATAACACAACATGAATACTGATGCGGTGAAACACAGTTAAAAATCCCTATCCAAGTTCGCCCGATAAAATTTGTTACAGAGTCAAAGACTTTTTTCAGCTGAGTATTTATCAGCCTATTTGTCCACAAAGATTCAATTTCTTGACATATCAAGGAAAAGGTTTCCTAATTATGAAAATTGGATTTCCATAGTCAAAATTCCTCCGAGCTTATATTTGCTTTTTAATTAATCAGTCGAGTTCCAAGTCTCATTTTTCAAGTCCTCATAAACGTTATTTTAACCCTTTACCCAACGCAGACGATCATAAAAATTTAAATATCGTTTTTTATTTTTTTTTTCGAAAAAATTCAACAAAACCATATCAGGTGACCCCTCATTGGAGCGAGCTCGACGAGCTCGTTCCAACGAGGGGTCACATGATGTGGTTTTGGTGAAATGTTTCGAAAAATAATATTTTTTCAGCTGCTGAATCTGCATATTACGCGGGCGGTTGCGGGCGATTCGTTGGGTAAAGGGTTAAGGTATAAAAGTGAATAAGGGTTGGATATTGAAATCATATGTTCTATATTGAAACGGAGACAACGGAGGTTACGTCACAGAACACACCAATCTGATTTTTTTCAAATACCGCGTTTTCTTCTAAAATGTCAATGGGATCTCTAGACGGCATGTATTGCAGACATGGTTGCAAAATACTGAAATACGCCATAAAATGCGAAAATGGTTATGACAGCATATTATGCATGCGCAAAAAAGAAACAGTTTATGTAGAAGAAATATAGTTCTTGACTACTCAATAAATGCCACAACACTTGCGTGCCTAGCAAAAGGCCGTTTGCTACTGACAGACCGGCAGTTTATTGAAGCACTTCAAAAGCGCCACCCCCCCCCCCCCCTTCAATGACGACTAAGACGGCCAGGTAAAATGAAAGTGTCGGTGACACTGTAGCTCAACTTGAATGTGTGTTGTGTTTGATGAAAAGGATAATGTTTAATGTTTATGAAAGGATTATGAAATACGACGTGAATTGTGATAATTGAGAATATGTTAATTTCTGTTCCCTGTATGCCATGTTTTCAGTAAAAATCTAAATTTTATAGTAAATTTCCTTTCTTATTATACCTACCGCAATTGTTTACTACAGGCTTGCACTACAGTGGAAGACCCTAACTCGGATAAAATACTCTCTATTTTAATCTTTCCCAAGATATTTGGGAAAGAAAAGTGGTGTAAAAACACCACAAAAAAATAAGCCAAAACTTGGTCGAGCGGAATCGGCGCACACCCAGTAGGGGACGCTCTTCTCTTAGTACAATTCCACGACTTCCGTTAACCAGTGCGCAAAGCAGTCATCAAACCATTCTTTTGAGTCCGCCAACATACGAGTTATGTGATCAGCGGGGAGGAAGTACACGAATAAGAAGACGGGAGGGCCTCCATGTAAACAATTGCGGTAGGTATAAAAAGAAAGGAAATTTACTATAAAATTTAGATTTCTTATCAACCTACCTTACAGTTGTTTACTACAGGCTGAATAGACAATAGGATGGAGGGAATCACATAAGCAACCCACACATAACCCAATTGCACTGGAACCGTGGACAGAGGAAGAGGTCCCTAGGCCCATCAAACCATAGCATCACAAACATGAGTAAAAGACGACGAGAGATGAGGCGTATGATAATGTGCGACGCACAGACAGAAAGGGCAGTAACAGCACAGAGCTGGAACTTGCCTTGTAAGAAGCCTAATGGCTGGGATAGACAACAGCCTGAGCAGAAGAAAGATGGCATGTAGAACGAAGGTCCTCTGCCTGCTCCTGCAACTGTCGCAGATAAGTGGAGAAAGTAGCATGTCTCCCGTAGGCAGCCAGCATAACATCCGATAACATAACGGAGTTAGTATAAGCCCCAAGAGGTAGACAATGTACGCACCTCGTGGCAGAAAAACGATTGGTAATACAACCGCCAGTCACTAGACGAGCAGAGGCTGCACGAATAGCAAGACAAATCCATCGAGAAATGGATTCAGGAGAGATCTTCTGTCGACCAGAAATAAGAGACAGAAAATCGATCCTACCCTTCCAAATGAACAGAGCAAAGGGTGTTTACCCTCAACAGAAGGAAGAGTCCCGATACAGATAGGAGGCGGAGTAGTTTCCAATATCTGATTCTTGACCAGAAAGGAGCAATCACTGGTAAACATAACACTGGTGGGAGAGCTCCAGAAAGAGGCCGGGTCAACCGAGAGGGCGTGAAGCTCACTAACCCGTCTGGCTGAGGCAAAATACATCAGAAAAGCCGTCTTGTATGTGAGAAAACGCACATCCACCTGGGATAAAGGCTCGAGCGGCGCCCCCCCCCCCCCCCCCCCCCCAAGCGGAGCAGCACCCAAGAAAGATTCCCTCTTGGGGTAAGCTGCAAAGTCCTAGGCCTAAGGAAAAGTGCCGAACAAGCTTGGTGAGGCATGGAGTAGTGCCGATACGACGCTGTCCCACATACGAAAAGGCCTCCGAAGCATGGACCTGTACCCATAGATGGAAACAGGCTGGAGACCCCCAGAATCAAAAATATACCAGAAGCTCCGCAATCTGTGTGATCGAAGGAGTGACAGAAGCAACAGAGTGATACGCACACCATCGACATAAGACATTCCACTTAGCCGCATAGGCTAAACCAGTGGAGTGCCTCCTTGAAGAAGAAAAGCAACTCCACTGCTCATCTCGAAAAAACCGCTACGGAGGAGATAGGACCTGACAAAAGACATGCGCGAAAGCACAATGAAGTCGTGTCGACGTGAAACCTCCTCGAGCGACCTTGGCGAAGAAGGTCGCGACCTAGAGGGAGACGTACCGGAACCACCGCTAACAGAGAGCGGAGCAGATTGATCCACACTCACTGAGGCGACATGGGTGCGATCGAAATGATTCGTCAACTGCAGGTTCGTATCTGGGCTAGAACCTGAGGCAGAATCGGAACCGGCAGGAAGGCGTAGCCGACAAAACCGTTCCAAAGGAGGGACAGAGCGTCCACGGCGAAAGCCAGAGCAGCTGGACACGGGGACATGAAAGTGTCCACCCGATGGTTCCAACGAGTCGCAAAGAGATCGATGTGGGGACGACCCCAGAGATCGCAAAGCGACTGGAACCCCGTCATGTGGAGCATCCACTCGGTGGAAAAGAACCTGCCCTGTCGAGACAGGGAGTCGAACAGGACGTTCAGACGACCGGGAAAGTGACGAACCACCACTCCGGCGTTGACATCCTTAGCGAGCAGTAGAAGATCCCGAACAAATTCGTCCATGGGGACATAGTGCGTGCCGCCCTGGTTCCGAATGTAAACAACCACTGTCGAATTGTCAGACAACAGAAGGACCTGACAATTCGAAAATCGGGGGATCCACTGCCCGAAGCTCAGAAGAAGAGCAAGAAGCTCCTTCTGGTTGACGCGAAGAGCTGCTAAATCCTGGTCCCATGACCCGTGAAGGAAAAGTCCTAGAGGATCCAACGTCACACCCCATCCGAGATCGCTGGCGACTGCCGTCAGAACACGATCGGACGTGGGGAAGTCCAACGAAACTCCCTGCATAATCCACTGAACATCTGTCATCGGAGACGGTGACGAGGAAGAGACCCCGGTAACTGAAACACCAGATCGAGAGGATCGACATTCGGCCTCCAACGGCTGAGCAGATAGTGTTGGAGAGGGCTGACATGCAGCCGACCTTGAGGAATGAGATCCGTCACTGAACCGCAGAGACGGAGCAGCCGAGGAAGACTCCGAGCTGTTGTGGACGTGGACTGGGACAGAGTCAGGGCAAAAGGCTAAGAAAATCACAGTCCTTGCCTGGGAAACTGCCACCGTATCCAGCTGAGTACTGAAGCCCATCCCAGATGACAAAACGACGGAGAAGGGACCAGGTCCGACTTCTCCACCGTTGACTCTGAACCCTAGTGACGTGAGCAGGCTCAAAAGTGTGACGACATCCGACTCCAGAAAGGAAGCATTGGAATGCCTCTGTAGGATATTGACTAGATATACCGAAGAAGACACCCTGGGCTGTGTGCGATGTAAGACTGACACAAGCGACATCAGACGTTCTTATCTAGACATTATACAGAGTCATCCTACCAAGTTACGATGAAAGCCCTTCATAAATACGACCTGTAGACTGTGTTGAAGGTTTTCGAGTTTCAGGCTTGGGTAGCCACCGCGGTTGACCGATCGCGACCAAAAGGGAAAGGTCTAATCTAGACATGACCTCAAACCTGCATATGAAATTTCGTGACGATCGGACTAGAACTACATGGTGTAGCCTGTGCTAAAGGAAAATATGAACAAAATCACAGACTCACAGACTTTCACACGCGTGATGGCAATAGCTTATCTTGAATTTGTCAAGTTAAGCTAAAAACAGAGATAAAAATTGTTTGTTTAAAAAATTCACCCTCGAAACCCCGTGTTCAGATTGCCTATGCAATCTTGCCGTCTCAGGGGCTGATGCCGAACCTCATCAAAAACAATAACTAGATGGTGCCATTTGTGTGCGAAGCACACTATAGTATATCCCCGCATTTGCACTTTCCTTTTTGGTTAGTGCAGGATACAGACTTGGATAAAAAGGCTTCACGCATGTGTGTGATTTAAAATGATAAAACAGTATTTAATTTCCTTCTGAAGACTCACATGTGAAACTACTTCAATATTTCAAACAAGATACTTCACCCAACATGATGTATAAAGGGTAGTGTTCTGATCACATCATTGTCACATGATTGAAAAACCACTTGGACCCAAATCAAAATTCCAAAACCTTCATGCACATCTACAGATGCTATCTGAACATGTTAACATGGTTTAAACATTTCGAATTCAATACCCTAAGAGCCTTTGAGCGGACAAAGATTTTGTAAGGATAAAAGTGGTTCCACTGGAACCACTTGGACCCAAATCAAAATTCCGAAACCTTCATGCACATCTACAGATGCTATCTGAACATGTTAACATGGTTTAAACGTTTCGAATTCAATACCCTAAGAACCTTTGAGCGGACAAAGATTTTCTAAGGATAAAAGTGGTTCCACTGGAACCACCTGGAACAAAATCAAAATTCCGAAACCTTCATGCACATCTACAGATGCTATCTGAACATGTTAACATGGTTTAAATGTTTCGAATTCAATACCCTAAGAACCTTTGAGCAGACAAAGATTTTCTGAGGGTAAAAGTGGTTCCACTGGAACCACTTGGACCCAAATCAAATTCCGAAACCTTCATGCACATCTACAGATGCTATCTGAACATGTTAACATGGTTTAAACGTATCGAATTCAATACCCTAAGAACCTTTGAGCAGACAAAGATTTTCTAAGGATAAAAATGGTTCCACTGGAACCACTTGGACCCAAATCAAAATTCCGAAACCTTCATGCACATCTACAGATGCTATCTGAACATGTTAACATGGTTTAAAAGTTTCGAATTCAATACCCTAAGAGCCTTTGAGCGGACAAAGATTTTCTAAGGATAAAAGTGGTTCCACTGGAACCACTTGGACCTAAATCAAAATTCCGAAACCTTCATGCACATCTACAGATGCTATCTGAACATGTTAACATGGTTTAAACGTATCGAACTCAATACCCTAAGAACCTTTGCGCGGACAAAGATTTTCTAAGGATAAAAATGGTTCCACTGGAACCACTTGGAACCAAATCAAAATCCCGAAACCTTCATGCACATGTACTGGTGATACCTGAACACATTAGCATAGTTTAAACATTAATGCAAGTGAATGTAACACCGGACGGACGTACGGACGGACGGACGGACGTACGTATGGACGGAGATAACGACAATATCCCCAACGAAAGCGGGGATAAAAATACACAAATATGGCGCATAATTGTACAAATATATGCCCGATGGTCAAGAACTGCAGTGGAGGAAAATTAAATGTTGCACGAGAGCAGCGAAACGCCAGAATGAGTGCCGTTCACAGTACGGAAAAATCCGACCATCGCAGTTCGAATTGTATTATTCTTAAAAAAACAATAGCCTCATTCATAAATTACAGCTCTTCTTTGGAACAAGCTTGTGGGGCTTTTTCCAGTGAGATGTCAAAAGATTTGTTTTTAGGCGAAAAATGAACCTCTTCGGCCATTCTAGAAAAATCTTTGCAAGTGTTGTCTGCAGTAGTATGTAATGTTGTTTTCAAGCAATATTTGAGGACCCCCCGGTGGTGGACTCCGTAAGTGACCCAGTGGCGCTAGGTTGGGTTGTCATGGTAACCTGCGTGAGCGCCTGAGCGGCCATGTTGCGACGCCATCTCCATGGTGATACGTGGTCTCAGTGCGCACGTGCATCGCGTCTTGTTAGGATAACACGTGTTTCCATCGACTATTTTGTACACTGGAGGCCGCCATCTTGGTTTCTATGGCAGAACGGGGTTTCTATGGTAGAACAGGGTTGCTATGTGACCCCAAATCTTCTAATAGGATCGGGATATGTTCGGAGGGTATGTTCGATTCAATAGGCGAGTATCTAATTACTCAAACAGACTCGACATTAAATCCAAATCACCGAAAACTACCGAAACTGCATAGGCCTAATCCAATGGTTGTAGCGCGCCGAAGGCGCGCAGGGATGGTGTGGGGCAAGCCCCTGTCGACCCTCGGTAACAGTATGTTAGTTTTCCTTCATGTCTGAATGCGGTAAGGGAGGAGAGGGTTAAGGTAATCAGTTGCGCTTGTGCTGTTTTTGCTTCTTCTTCTTAGCAGGAGGTGGCTGAGTAGGAGAAGGCGTGGCAGTTGTTGCTTTTGCTTTTGCGGTTTTCAGTCGCAGCCATCTGTGGAAGTAGGGGGTTGCGCACCTTGGGTGCTTCCACGTGCTCAGGTTTGTTTAGGAGAAAGTCGTATGCTCTATCAGCACATCCTTCCTGAAGTTTTAAGAATTCCCAGTAGTCATCCGTGGTACCCTTGAAGTCCAGTTTGAGCTCGCCGAAGCGCTCAATGGCTCGTTCGTCTAGGCTTTCTATGTACGTTTCCAGGGATATGTCTGCTGCCTTCACAGTTTCGTACTCGGAGTCCGAGGTCGAACTGGAATTGTGGTCCGGTTGATTGGGGTTGGTTGGAGATCCAGGTACAGGTTGGATACCTTCCATCTCCTCAGTCTCCACCCCCTGCCTGTCCTCTCCCTCCGGCCTCTTTGGTGTAGAGATACGGATTGGGATTGGTGATGCAGGTTTAGGAGGTGAGTCGACAGTGGTTACCCTCTCCGTCTCCTGTTTCCCGGTAGCAGCCCTTTTCCGCTCAATCCACACCTCCATTCGCCTGGCATTCCGGCGTTTGGTGGCTGGTGACTTCTTCGTCTTTAGCTTCTTCTTGTTTTCCACGGGTGTTTCGATGGTAGTCTCCTTTCCCTTCCTCTGGGATGGACCAGTGCGGGTGGACCCGCGAAAGGTGCTACCACTCCCAGAGGTGGGTCTTGTCTTGTATTTAATTGTAAGCTGGACGCAGTCACTCTCAACCTGGACATTCCAATTGAGAAGTGAGCTGGCATCCAGCACCAGTAAAGTGTTCTTGATTTTTTCAGGCAGGTAATCCATGTCTAGTTGGTTCTTCGCACTCTGAAGTCAGAGGTGTGAATCAATGGAAACTGCATAGGCGAAGCCTTTTTTGGCTTATAAGAGCAGCACGTAGTGCTATAAGGTGCGTTCTTTTAAACTGGAGTAATTTACTGGATCGGATTCCCCATAATTCTCGTTTTCTAAATATTACAGACGCTATTCTAGGTACTCTATCCCTAGCAGTTCATCTAGTCCTAGCTACTCTTTACTACCCCTTCTTACGGCCACTGCCCTAGTCCAAGTCTTATAATCATCAGTCAGATTGCTTGATTTTCCGAAATATGTACCAACCCATAAACAGTTATCTCCCTTGTGTATAACGAAGGCCTCCGTGATTCTCAAACCCTAAAGACAATCGAGCAGGTAAAGGTAAACAAATAAACTTTCAAATAGTGACTCAAACAGGCATCGCTCGGACGACTCGAATCCCATAGAACAAATGAGCTATAGAGCAATTGCTCGAACATGTGACTATACATACGGATCTACGACTCACCTCGGTTTTTGAGGATACTTATGACATGGTGATGTACTACTTGAGGATACCTTTTGAGGATACTTTTCGAGGATGTCTTTTCAGGATGCCTTTTTCGGAATACCTTTTGGAGAATATCTAGTCGAAGACAGTTACAGCCCCTAACCCACTTCAGCACCTGGCTTCTGGACCACCGCCACGCCCCTTTCAGCTTAAAGGCCATCACTGCTGACTTGTGCATAGTCACGCCCATATGTCCTATAGTCAGCTTGTATTGTAGTCGCCCAATACTATAGTCGTCTATCGCCCTTATAGTAATGTACCATTACTGCCTTGTACTATTACTGTTGGCTTCTACTATTCTGTCCTGTACTAGGGAGTCCCACCATTACTAAGTTGTGATACTATTATGCCTCTTATCATTACACTACTACCGCTATGAGTCCAAGTTCATATCACTATCAAAGTTGTTGTTTTTTCCTTACTGTTTGCTCGAACAACGTTTTCATAACTATTCCAGGCTCCCCAAATAAGGTATCTAGCAGTTACTGAAAAGGTCATTACTCGATCGACTCCAATCCCAAATGGCAAATAAGATAACGAGCAATTTCTCATTATTGCTCAGTAAGGGAATTATCTTGCGACGCTTCGACTCATTTCGGTAAAAATGGATTCTATGGGGATTCTATACAAAGGATTCCATAAGTGGGATTCCATAAGTGGGATTCCATAAGTGGGATTCCGTTAGTGGAATTCCAAGCTCCTATACAGTTTCTGGTAGTCTTACTATCGGCTTCCATCTTGTCGTCAACTATCTGTCCTTTGATTAGCCTCTTTTGTTGTCCCCCAATACTATAGCCTTTTACTTTATAGTTATGCATTGTTGTACTACTTCATACTCCCTAGCTATGCCTGACTATCTCGGTAACCTAAAGCCCCTTAAATCCTCATTTAGGTATTTGGGAACACGAGGCCATGAGGGTCATAAGAAGATCTCAAAGTCAAGTATATCATCTCTAATATCTGGGTATTGAAAGACCAACTACATGGTACCCCACTCCAAGCACCCCAACAGACCAACCACTCCCTAACCATTTTCACCGTCATGGGGTCATGTAAAAATCCCTCAGTGGGGTATTATCTATCATAGCTCATATCCTTATCTAGGTATTTGATGATACGTATCAGATGGCAATGTATCATTTTAGGATACCTATTGAGGATACCTTTGGGGATACTTTTCGGAGGATACTTATCTGAGGATATAGTGGGGTACTCGAGAGGTTTATTTACTAAACTTGTTATCGTTCTAAGTTGCATTGTTCATTTCACGCTCGCGTGCCGGTTGAACGTAAAAACTCCCGAGTCACAAACCTCAGACCATTTTACCGTCGAAGGGTCATTCTATATTATTTTAGTATCATATTTAATTATTTTATTATCACACCACATTAGACAGTATGGCCTAATCGAACGTCATACATTATAGGCCGAAGAGAATATATGTTAAATGAGATATACTATTCAAAAAAGTAGGGTATTTTTCTTAAATATATTTATATTTTCTCAAAAAGATAGTTGTGGAATTGCACTGTGTCATCTGGTGAATGATGTCTGCGATACTTGGGTGTCTGACAAGCACACATTCAACGCACTGAGCTGTAGAAGACATGGATGGTCAGTCAGAGAATTTACCACATTTAGTCCAAGACCTCAATACCTTGGAAATCCTCCTCGGTACGCGAGACAAGCGCGGATCCGACGTGGCATACTACTCTTCTCCAAACGTCCAATATCAGCTTGACTGATGTTATTCCATTCTTCCTGTAGTGCAGCAGCGAGTTCCTGGACATTGGTAGGGGGGCTGTTGGCGTTGTCGTAGGCGACTGCCAAACATTGGTGAAAGGTCTGCGTGGAAGCGTTAAAATGACAGGTGACATTTAGCTCCAACATCAGCAAATCATTCTTTTCGTAAATATAATAAATTATTATTTCAGCATTTACGCACAAAAATGTTAGATTAATTACAATTATTCACTGCAAACTTAAAGGATGCCATCGAATGGACCGAATTAGTCATTTGTCCCAGCATGCATTATATATATTCTACTGAAAGGTGCTATGAACTGTAAAGATAAAAGCTAATCTCTATAAACTATCTGGCAGATTCGAAAACAATCAAACTCGCTATTCGGCTTGTCACAGCTCCCTTTAATTCGCTGGTTATTACATGCATGATATTGTTTGGGAAGCTATTTCAACTGTTCTGGCATGCCACGTCAAATGTTCTGTTGTCTCATTTTGTATATATATTGCTGCTTTTGCACTGTTAATTCACTTTGTGCTGGGAGTCTACGCGAAAGTCACTATTCTACGTTCCAGTCGGAGGCACGATTGTTCGTAGATTATTCCAAAATATATGATGTTCATTTTTGTCATAAATTTGAAAATAAACCGCTAGTTCTCTAAGAGGTATTTGTTTGAACATTTAAACCCAGAAATTGCTCTACTATATCTGAACTTACTGCTGGCCAAGGCAGTGTTGTGATGTTCTGCTCCTGGAGGAACTCTGTAACCACAGGGGCCCCTCTGAGCTCTTGCGTTGTCATCTCGAAAAATGAACCGACGGCCGTGACGTCGCGCAAATGGCACCACATGAGCTGTTAACATGTTGTCACTGTAGTACTGCGCTGTGACACGCCCTTGGGTGACATGTAATGCTATTCTGCTTGTCATGGTTATGCCTCCCCACACCATAACCGATCCACCACCAAAACGATCATGCTGTCTAACGGTTACGTCATGCTATCGTTCGTTCCGCCGCCGCCACACTCTGTTTCGCCTCGCGTGGAAATCAAGAGTGAACCTAGATTCACCAGAAAACATGCCGTTGCTCTACCGACGATTGTCCCAGCGCTGTCGTGCTCCACGCCAATTACGCCTTGCTGCGATGTGACATTCAGTCAAACGTGGAATTATTCGAGGTCGTCGAGCGTACAAATTCCAGCTGTGTATGCGATTTCGGATAGTCTGGCCACTGACTCGCACATCTGTCGCTCGGTGCAGCTGCTGCCCAGTTTCTGAGGCACTTTAATGGCGGTTACGTAATGCTGTGGTTCGGATGAAACGATCCTGGTTAACAGTTTTCGCCCTTGGACGACCTGGCCGACGTCTGTCATCAACATTGACTGTCTGACGGTAGCGTGACCACAACCTGCTAATCAACGATTGGATAACGTTGAGAATTTGAGCCTCTGCAGTCTGTCTGTTGCCAGCTTTCAACATGCCAACGGCACGTAAACATTCGTCACGTGTCAGCTTTGGCATACCTCAAAAGTTACATTTCTATCAGAAACTTGATGAACGAGTTTATACCAAGAAAAGAATGATGAGACCTCCGAAAAAGCCCGTCCAGTGCAAATGAAAATTTCAAAACGAACCCCACAGACATTAACGCGGCGCTCGTGCGAAAAACCCATAGGACGTTTTCGTGGGCCTGTGACATTCATGATCCACACTAAACTTGGTAACATATTGATGTGTCCAATCACGCGTATCCAATACCATTTTCCGAAAATATCAACATCAGTTTGGATATCACCTATTTTTTTGTATAGTATATGTTTAATCCACAAATATGCAGGGTAATTTTTCAGTGTTTTCCTGCATTATCAACAGAATGGTGAAGCTTTGCCTCAAACATTTTTAATACTATGTGCATAAATATATGCGTGAAAAACCTGCCAAACCCTTCAAGTTGAATGCTGATGCAAAAAGAACCAATGGACATTAGTACTTCGGAGATTCTCTTCGCTGTAGACATTGATGGCCTGATGGATCGATATCGAATCGGCTTCCTGATTCGAATATTTTCGAATCGTATCATGTTTTTCATAAGATGGAATGTTGGTAAATTGATGTCTTCTATCGACAAACCATGATAAAAGAGAACAGTTTCCTTTTGCGTTTTCAGTTCCCTCGCTTTACAGGTCCTATTGTTACATCAGTACTCAACTCTTTACCTAACATAGTTGCGAATCCAAGCCAGCGCTATTCACAAAAACCACCGTTCAATTTGCATTACTTTTTTCATTCTTTGTCTGAAAACAGCTCGTTCCAATGAGGGGTCATAAGCTATGTTTTTGACGCAAAAGTGGGGAAAAAATTTAAATAATTTTGCTTGCGAGTGCAGTCCTCCTTACGTGTTCGGTAAAGGGTTAAAAAGCGGAGCGCGAAATCTCCACTTTAACAGATTTGCTTCTTGTGTCCTCACTGACGAGTGTATCGTGATATGTATCGAATCGTGGGGATTGTATCGTGATATGCATCGTATCATGAGAAAATGTATCGTTGCTGCCCTATTAGAAGCCAAATTTATTTCTTATCCGGTAGAGTGCTAAATTATTGTTAAAATTTCTTCATGTGTTTTGTCTTGTTACAATTTATTGGAGAGTGCCTAAGTACACTTACAGAACATAAAGCCTTTAAGTTCTAGCACCTTCACACCAGCATGAGGCCCAAATATGGGCTTCAAGTGCTCTACCAGTTAACTTTTTGATAACAATCTTCATGTTGAAAGCTTTCAAGATGTGTAGGACACACATTTGTGCATTTAATTACATTATGCTTGGCATAATTAAAGATGTTTCTCAAATAACTGAAAGATGATTGAAAAATAATATCATTTCACCACAAAACATTCATTTTCATAAAAGTTCTCAGTCAACTTAGAAACCTGTATTTATGGCTACTTACTAGATCGGTCCCGATAACAAGCGATTTCATGAAAACGGTTTCGTGCTGTTTCCGCTTAGATTCGGATTCCATGTCGACATCGGACCACCGATTTGATTCGAAATTCGATTTGGGGATAGAAATTCCGATTCGCATGGACCTAACGGTAGGCCTAACACGATGAACTCAAAACAGGAAGTTCAAATACTCTCAATGCGTTTTCTTGTTTGTTAATAGTTGTATTAAAAACAAAATATATACTCACATAGTCTCTAAAAGTACTAATCCACTAAAAGCATTTTCGGGAATGTATTTAATTTTATTAAACCGTAAATCCCTGGAATAAAAGAGAAGAGAAACACTAATGAGAAATTTAGGCCAATGGTGTTGATACAGCAGAAGAAAAGACAAACAAATTAGAAACAAAAAGTTCAATGTCTTCAAAACAAATCGTTTCTTGAGTGCCACAAGCTGCCATCTACAATATTGCAAATGACGACTTGTTGCATTAAAGGGACGATAATGTTTTTTAATACTTTAAGTACATACCACATTCAATCATTTAACACCTTATTACGGAATGGGATCGCCGCGTAAAGTGCTGTCTAAAGTAAATTGGAGAATCCATTTTGAATTTATTGGGGAGTTCAGTTGTAATTTATTAAAGATCCTCACTTGAAACTTTTTGTTGCACGTCCAATTGTCGACCATCAAACTTACCTTTTCCTCAGTCATTCATACATCACATTTTGAAAGGTGAACAATTCTGCAAATAGTCACTTACTGGCCACACTTTACGATCAATATACCCGAAAATTGTCGTGCGAATGGGCTTACAAATCGTCACCTCAATTATTTTTTAAGCTTCTGAAGCCTTATCCTTCTCTCAGACGGACACACTCAAATGCCGAATGCATCGGCATTCTACTTTTGTATTTAATATTCATTTTCACGGCCCTTGTTCGATGGTTCTGCACTGAGGCGTTACAGCCTATGGTTTTGAAGACGTTATTTCTTTTCAATAGAAACAAAATCTGAGTTTCCACATTAATTGGTTGGGTGAAGGGCTGGTTAATTGTAACGATTCCATAATCAAGAATTACAAATTCTTAACAAGAGGCTTTAAAGAACCTGTAATCGCTCACCTGACAGAACAGAAGAAGAAACAAGAGGCCCCAAGGAGTCTTAATCGCTCACCGGCCAAAGTGGTTCAAAGAAGTATTTGGGGTCACATTCAGTTAGACATGGTTCATCAACACTACAAAGGAATGAAGTCATGAGAGACAAATTTTATGGAACTAGGGACATGGCTTGAACAAACTTGAATCTTACCCCCCTAAGGACGCTGCATACCAAACAAATATCAAAAGCATTCATCGGCTGGATCTGAAGACGATTTTTAAAGAAAATTCCTAATTTTGAACTAACTTATCATTCGGGCTCCCACAGTGAGCCCAAATAAGAACCCAGGGACTTGGCTTGAACAAACTTGAATCTCACCCCCTAAGGATGCTGCATGCCAAATATCAAAACATTTCGACTGCTAAATCTGAAGAAGATTTTTAAAGAAAAATTCCTCATATTGACTAAGTTATAATTCGGGCTCCACAGGGAGCCCAAATATGAACTTAGGGACATGGCTTGAACAAACTTGAATCTCACCCCCCCCCCCCCTCCCCCTAAGGATGCTGCATACCAAATATTAAAACATTCTGACTGCTAGATCTGAAGAAGAAGATTTTTAAAGAAAAGTCCTCATTTTGAACTAAGTTATCATTCGGGCTCCCACAGTGAGCCCAAATATGGACCTAGGGACATGGCTTGAACAAACTTGAATCTCACCCCCCTAAGGATGCTGCATAGCAAATATCAAAATATTCTGACTGCTAGATCTAAAGAAGAAGATTTTTAAAGAAAATTCCTCATTTTGAACTAAGTTACAATTCGGGCTACCACAGTGAGCCCAAATATGAACCCAGGGACTTGGCTTGAACAAATTTGAATCTCCCCCCCCCCCCCCCCCCCCCTAAGCATGATGCATACCCAATATCAAAAGATTCTGCCTGCTGGATCTTGAGAAGAAGATTTTTTTAAGAAATTTGCCTGAAATGCACTAAGTTCAAATTCAGGCTTCTATACTGAGCCCAAATATGAACCCAGAGGGCCGATTTGTACGAACTTGAATCAGATCCACCCCATAATGTTGCATACCAAATATCAAAAGATTCTGCCTGCTGGATCTTGAGAAGAAGATTTTTAAAGAAATTTGCCTGAAATGCACTAAGTTCAAATTCGGGCTTCTACAGTGAGCCCAAATATGAATCCAGGAAGCCGATTTGAACAAACTTGAATCTGTCCGCCCCCCCCCCCCCCCCCCCCCCCCCCCCCCCCCCCAGAGATGATGTATACCGAATAGGAAAGAATTCTGCCTGGTGGATCTGAAGAAGATTTTTTTGAATTTTGGAAAGAAATTCATGGGTGCTATCAGAGTTATGCCCCTTGTGGTTCCCCCTGTGGGTGCGGCAAGTTTATTTGTACAAGTTTGAATTGACATATGATGGGGAACATGCACACCAAATTTGGTTCACTTTGATCCATTAGTGTGGGAGGAGTAGTCGATAATGTAAAGTTCACGACGGACGACGACGACGGACGACGACGGACGGCAAGTGATAAGTTAAGTTCCCTTCGGTGAGCTAAAAATATAGTTTCCATAGAAATCCCATGGGAAATCACAAGCCGCATTGTGGCCATGTTTGCAACCCGATCAACATTAAATGAGGATCATTGGTAGAGGGTATCATGTTAAGTTTCATAACATTTGGCCATGTAGTTTCAGAGAGAAGCCAATCAGAATCAAAGAATGCCTCTGGCAGCCAGTTTTTTTATCCAACAGGAACAAAATGAGAAACAGTTGTAGAGAACCTCCCATAGACCGTTCCGGCCAAGGTTGGTTTACATCAGCTCAGCAGTTCAGAGAAGAAGGTGAAAATGTGATTTCCCATAAGGTTTCTATAGTAACTATAAGCCGCAATTGTGGTCATGTTTGCAAGCCGATCAACATTATATGAGGATCGTTGGTAGAGGGTCTCCCAGTCATCAATCATGTGAAGTTTCAACACATTTGGCCTTGTGGTTTCAGAGGAGAAGATTTTTCAAAATCCACCAATCAGAATCAAACAATGCCTCTGGCGGCCAAGTTTTAAACCCATAGGATCAAAATGAGGATTGTTTGTAGAGGACCTCCCATAGACTATCCCTGCCAGGATAGGTTCATGTCGGCTCAGTAGTTCCAGAGCAAATGATGAAAATGTGATTTCGCATAGGGTTTGTATAGTAACTATAAGCCGCAATTGCGGCCATGTTTGTGATCCGATTAACATTAAATGAGGACCTCTGGTCGTGAAGGTCCCATTCATTATTTATGGGAAGTTTCAAAACATTTGGCCTAGCAGTTTCAGAGGAAAAGAAGAAGGTTCCATTCAACCAGAATCAAAGAATGCCTCCGGAAGCCATGTTTTTCATCCGGTGGGAACAAAATGAGGATCATTTGTAGAGGAGCTCCCATAGACCATTCCTGCCAAGCTTGGTTCTCCCCGGCTCAGCTGTTACAGAGAAGATGAAAAGCCGGATGACGGACCGGACGACAGACGACGGACGACGACGGACACCAAGTGATGAGAAAAGCTCACATGACCTTTCAGGTGAGCTAATAATGGAACTGAAACCTATTTAAGTTAGATTTTCGGAATAGAGGTTCTCAGTTTCGTTTTACAAAGCAACGAAAAACGCACCTTCATTTAGACTCTACCCAGTCATATTTCAATGTATTCGTTACCGAAAGTTTCGTCTTCAGCTAAGAGTTACCATATTATTAATATTACAATTGGTCCTTACAATAAAGAGTTAATTTTAACAGAAACAGGCAGTCACTGGAGGTCCAGGCGGTTGCCAATTTTCCTGTAAACCCGTTTCAGGGAGGGGGAGCAGCACCAAAGTCCATTTGGGTAATTTGATTTTTTCTGCTTTTTCAAAGTTCTTGATTATATTTATTAATCTGAAGAGGTTAAACATCGTTTTTACAAAAAAAAAAAAAAAAAAACAAAAAAAAAACGGCAATCTGTTTGGAAAAAGTATTTTGTTTTAAAATTTCAGATCAAAGTTATCAGTGTTATTATACAAAATATGTGTGATTTTCATATTTTGATTACTTTTCAAAAGATAATTAAGTGGTACTTTTATAATTTGTCAACCTTGAAAAGGTCAAAAACAGTACCTAACAAAATGTTGAAAATAAACTTTATTCAAGTTGTACGCATCTGGGTTTTTTCCAAGCCAGAAAATAAGCAGACTGCCATCTGCAAAATGAGGTCCCCAAAGGGTGTATTTAGTGATCCTACCATGCACAGCAAGGTAGCATCACTAAATTTACCCTTTGTGAACCTCAGTCTGAATCAGGGTCTCCCCACTAAACAGAAAGAGGTACCCAGAGGATAAACTGGCTCACTAAATGGGATAACATCATCAAATTCATTCTCGCGAGACCTCATTCTGCAAATGTCAGACTGCTTATTTTCTGGCCTGGTTGTTTCATTTACAATAGGGAATCATCTATTTTAACTTAAAGCTAATCCCTAATTAACTGTCTGTCAACTGGGGTGCATGACAACTGGGTGTCTGACTAATGAGGTAAGCCCTCAATATACCCATATCAATTTATCTAATTTCGTTCACATCAGGCATTTTTGTGAGAAGACATGTGACATGCTGATGTTTCACTTGTGAATTGTTTTGACAACGGTCCCACGAGAGGGGGTGGGGCGCGGGAATACGTCATCTCATCAATACAGACGATGCTCATCTCCTCCATTAAAAAGATGAGTACACGAGCCAGAAAATAAGCAGTCTGACATTTGCAAAATGAGGGCCCCAGGGGGTGAATTTGATGATGCTATCCCATACAGTGGGCCAATTTATCCTCTGGGTACCTCTTTCTGTTTAGTTTTGAGACCCTGATTCAGATTGAGGTTCACAGAGGGTAAATTTAGTGATGCTACCCCTGCTGTGCAGGGTAGCATCGCTAAATTCACCCTCTGAGGACCTCATTTTTGCAGATATCATTCTGCTTATTTTCTGGCTAGTGAGTACATGCGTTTTGGAAAAAAAACTTTGCACCACTGTGCATGAACACTCCTCTAGAAGTCTTCATAAGTAGAAACAGTCATTACCGTAATATTTACGGTAGAAGTAAAGGCAACAGTGTGGTGTTTACACTGGCCCGATACTGCCTTGTGTCTGGTGTTTAGCCGTTCTGGGCATTTTAGTGCCAAACAAAGTATTTGGAGCCAAAATGCTAAAGATCTGACGAAATCATCAGAAGGCGGAATGGGCGGCCACCTAAGTTATATTTATGCCAATGATTCAATTAATGGTCAGGCTGAATGATTCGGAACGCTGCAGTTGCACTTGAATAACAGATTAATCCACTAATTACTGTTAACCCTTTACCCAACGCAGACGATATCAAAATTTATTATTTTAAATATCATTTTTTTAAATGTTTCAAAAAATTTCAACAAAACCATATCATGTGACCCTCGTCCGAACGAGCTCGTTCCAACGAGGGGTCACATGATACGGTTTTGTTGAAATTTTTTGCAAAAAAAATCAGATTTTTTCAACTGCTGAATTTGCATATATTACGCGGGCGGATGAGGCCGATTCGTTGGGAAAGGGTTAATTCGTCAGTCTCAAAAGGGTGCTTTACAAAAGTCCGCGTTTAATTAGATAAATACTTTTCATACCTTTGCGAGTCACTCACGACAGTATGAAATATCAAATTAAATGTTGTCTTTTGTAAAACTGATAACCGACAATGTTTTATTGAAGACAAAACAATGCTCCATTACTACAAACTGACAATCAACTCTGAAAGTTTGTACAAGTGCTATTTCTAACATCTTAATGACACAATCACTGGATTTGAGTGTGTTTCGTGAAAATCGGTGAAAATCGGTTATTTCCTTGTACCAGAAGGCGGGTCTATTTTTGTTTGACTGTTTCGTCACCGACCGCGCTCTTCACTGCTGCAATAGCTTTCCTTCACAGGTCAAAGTCAAAGGAATCTTCTTCGCGAAGATTTTTTGGTGACAAATCGAATATTTTAATGCAAGGGGCTAAATAGGGCATCCGGCGGCGTTAACAATTGAACGGCAACTAATTCCCAGTATTTCTACCCAAATTTTAACGGTATCGGTATTTTTTTTTTATAGTGTGCCACACAGCAGGTATAATACACGTTGGATGAGTTAGTGCTCACTAATCCAGTGATACGTAACTTATATTGAAAGTCTTGCAGAAACTTATATTGAGATCAATTATGAAATGCTGCAGTTCGTGGACCAACGAACAGGCTTCTATCGTCGCGTAATTAGTAAATAAATTCTAGACGTTTGTGTTTGAAGCAGAAACGGTATATAACAGAGAAGAAAATTATCCACTTTTTATTGAGAATATATCTTACCTCCTACAAGTATCTGGAAATTTCATTGGTTCAAAGACGTCACGCGCAGACTGCATATAAAACCATACACTGCCTGTCAACATCAATATACGCTGACAGTTATGGGTAATCTCCCCTTTATTCATTGATTATTCAAAATGGCGGCAGCCGATAAACGCTTCAAGTTGAACGATTGAGTGTTGGAAGCCCATATTTGGTCTGGAGTGCAGGTTAGGCAACTTAAAAGGCTTCATATTCTGTGGATGTGTGTCATGTTACCTTCGAAATGAAACCGTTTGGTATGTATGACTTTGCCTTGTTACAATTTATGGGAGAGTGCCTTCTCCCATAAATTGTAACAAGGCAAAGACACGTGAACACATTCAATTTTGATCGCTGTTTTTATTAGTTCTGTGCATCGATGCAGCAGTCGGTAAGATATATTCGTTACACAGTTTGTTGGTGGCCTAATATGGTATTAATTAATAGTTCGATTGTTGATTTCTTTAAATTTTTTAGAAAGTATTACACAATGCCAGTAGAAAACACCACACACTGCTCATATAATAAAGAATTTCTGCAAGTTTAGCTCAAGTTTGTAGGGAAATTATTTTTAGACAGACATGTATTACTGCGCCTTGTTTATTTTTGCCAGTTTTGATGGTCGATCGAATTGGACCAATGCGCTCTTCACTTCTCGCTGTGTTTTGTAGCGAATTATAGCACGATTGTGTCGCAACAACCCTGTAGAAGATTTATGGGATAAACAAAATAAACTTATAGTGCTTTCAAGTAAAAAAAAAAATTCTACTCGTAGAATTTAGAATGAAACCGACTCGCCAGAGGCTCGTCGGTTTCATTCTTAATCCTACTCGTAGAATATTCTTTTTACTTGAAAGCACTGTACGTTTATTCTATATTTATCAAACAAACACCATCAAAATGGTCACTTCGGAAATTTCGTTCATAACACTTCTAGTACGTTAATGACGTCAGAAATCAACGTCGACGTGGTAAGGTTGTGAGTTGGTCTCAGAAGTAGAATTGAATTAATCTTCTCTCATTTTTCATTAATTGTCCACTTAATACAAACAGCAGACGACATTTGAAGAAAACAATT
Organism: Pictodentalium vernedei; assembly: GCA_031216915.1. Classification (NCBI taxonomy): domain Eukaryota; kingdom Metazoa; phylum Mollusca; class Scaphopoda; order Dentaliida; family Dentaliidae; genus Pictodentalium; species Pictodentalium vernedei. The sequence continues at coordinate 242,217,180 of CM062291.1, forward strand.
TTTGAATAATTAAATATTTTCATTTTTTGTCTCTAAAACACAACTTTTAACTCCTCATTGGAACGCGCTCGGCGAGCTCATTCCAATGAGGGCTCATAAGCTATGTTTCTGAAGCAAAAATTGAAGAAAAAAAATCGCTGGCGATTTTGTACAAAGAGTCGGACAGTTTTTGTCATTAAAGGGTGAATTTACACATTCTGTGACAAAAAGAATCTGAAATTCGTCAGAATTTGACATGAAATAGCGACTCAGAGATAATCAAAACATCTGTTTTTTGTATAGTATATCAGGAAAAGGTTTCCACTGATCCTTACTACGCCACTGTAATTCTGAAGTCAACCAGACTTGTTTAGTCTGACAAGAATTTAGCATCACTGAGATAGATCTGGGATAACGTTGTAATTCATCGGTTGGGTCGAATCCGGTCGATGCTAATCTATCGCGAGGCAATTCGTGTAGCTGAGTTAGTAAATCATAAAAGAACCCGATACGATCTACTAGTTTTGCATACCATCCTAACAGATCGGGGCTGCAGCCAAGATTTTTCAGGTGGATATTAATTTGGGTTTTATGGACCTTCGATGATCGAATGTCACCCGCGAGTGTCACTGGCAAATGTTTGGGAGAACACGAGAGGGATGTCTCGACTAATTAGTGGTTGTCCTGGAGACCTCGATCAGGAAATGTTTTGTAATTTCAAGCCCATAAGGACGAATCTGTGACCCCGGTTCTCTTTTTAGGGAATTTAAATTAGTAAATTATGTTAACTGAAACAAAATCCAGCTGGTCTCCTACCTTATATATTGCTAGGGGACCTCAACACATGTTTATCCAGTCCAAACATGGACCAAAGGCCGTAATACAATTTCTTGGTGTGGTACGACAGTAAAAATACATATTACGGCCTCTGGACACAAGTACAAGTTTGAACTAATGTTTATCATGAGTTGAGATTTTTATTTATTTATTTTTCTTATTTTTATTTTTTTTTTTTGGGGGGGGGAATTACCATATACCCCCCCCCCCCCCCCCAAAAAAAAAAAAAAAAAAAAAAAACAACCCTGCCTGCAATTTGAGTTCGATCATGTTTGTTTTGGGAATGTTAAACTGACCACTCACTGCAACATTTTAATTACATCTTGGAAAGATATTTCAATTAACATGCGAAACGCCATGATGAAAACATCAACTCGGAGGAAGTAAACCCCGTTCAGCGGAGCTCTGACGCTGACTGTAGTACAATATAGAGGTTTATCATCGAAAAATTCGACATTAGATTTGATTCACACTCGACCAACACACTCGACTCGATCCAACCAAAAACTCACCGCTTGACAAATCCTTTATCACGACGATACCACCCAAATGCTTATGATATGTTAACAAAGTGACTTTTTCGCCATCACACTTTCAAATATTAAACGTTCTCCAGAAAATATTGAAAAGATTGAGGATGATTTCAGAATGAAATCTTTTCAAAATCTTACTAATTCTAAATTGTATTATTAAACATAGGGACTTGGAGGATCATTTGTTTATTTATTGGTGTTTAATGCCACTTTCAGCATCATTGGCTATATCATGGCCTCAACACAGGTATTAAACACTCGTTTATATACCTATGCTGCCCACTTTGAAGGACTGCCATCCCATATTTGATTCTCGGTCCTATTTACCAGTAAAGCAGAATTTGTTATCGCAGTGAACAAGCACTGTTCCACTTCCCGTTAATCCCACAGGGGACGAAGGCTCATTGGTTAGCGCATTTTACTTCAGATCGAAAAGTCGTAGGTTCCATTCTGACCCGCGTCTTCTTCGCTATGTCATTGGGCAAGACGCTTAATCCAACATGTCCAACCAGAAGCACACGGCGTGGAATCCTTTTAACACTTTGAAGGACACTTGCCTTCAACCAATGCTAACCATGATTACTCCGTGTTAGTAAGTTGGAGAGTGCACAGTTAACTTGCTCAGTGCTCCGACCTCATCCCACTACACTGGTGTAGATAGCCAATTATCAACCCACTATTCGTACCCTTTAGAATTTATCTGATACGAATCTCAACCCTTTGAACACAAAAGTCAGCTTTCCGGTTCAGGACCGTGATAGGAACTGATTTCATGAAGTAGATAACTGCTCATTGAAGTTGTGTGTAACAGACCAATCAAGATTTTCAACGTGCAGCCCAAAGGCCCCCAAGCAGCGATACAGACTCTATCAATTGATGTCTCTGAACTGACATGGAATAACCGATCAGAGTCTAAAGAGCAAATTTGTGAAAATTTGAAAAGGCGACCTAAGATCAAACACCAGCGACCAGGAAGGGAAAGCGGCGACAACAGAGAATGCGGGCACACAAGTGACTCAAAAACTGTGTGGGTGGGGTGTGATTGACGTTCTGTTTTTCTTATTCATTTGGATTTCATGTCAGTCACAAGTTACCATATTAATTTTTATATATCTGTATTAAAATTGTTGTTTCCAGTGAAACCCTGTTGTTTTATGCTTTTTCGAGGAAAAGTCATTGACCCTTCCAGGATAAGAACCACCCCAACAAAAACGAAAATGGGCGGGTTCGTTATGGTGAGACATACGTTCAAGCACGGGTTTTGGGTGAATACACGGCTTGAATCTATTTCTCCCAGCAACGACAAAGCCCGGTTTCCGACAAAAAAACACACTCCTTTTCATTTGCAAATATTTGTTTGATTCTAACAATAAGTCAATTGTGTGTTGTTTTTTTTTATATTCGAGATTAATGACTCTAAGAGAATTTATTTATTTATTTATTGGTGTTTAAGGTCACATATTTCTGCACAATGGCTAATCATGAACTCGACAATATTACGGGTGGAGGAAGCCGGAGCACCCGGAGAGAACCACCGAGCAACGGCGAGCAACTGTCAGCTCCCCAACATACTAACTCCATACCAGCAGGGTTAGCATTGGTTGGAGACAGGTGCACCATCGACGTGCAGTACGCCTTAGTACACAGTGTCACCGTGCCCCCACGTGGACAATGGGGGACTCTAAGAGAAAGAACATTTGCAAAAGCATTCTTGAATACCTAAACATTGCCGTTTTTGCCCCGGTGAAAACATTCCTTATGGCACCCTCATTTGAACAAGCTGGAAGTAGCCCTTCCAATGAAAGATTATAAGCGATTTTTTGGACGCAAAATTTAGAAAAAAAATAACATTTGAATGGCAATTGATGTGAAAAGAGGTAGCCAAAAATAATCGTGCTGATGTGTAAAATGGTTGATTGCTTATGCATTGGAAAGCATTCGGTGTTCAGTCGACCCCCCCCCCCCCCCCCACACACACACACAAACACACACCACCACCACCCCCCTCTCCCTTCCAAATCCTGCGGTCGTCAGTTTTCTTTTCTAGCCTCATACTATTCTCCGGATTGTGGCGATAAAATTTTCAAACGAAACTAGTTAGCATTGATTTGAAAAGCAAAGAGTTTCAGCTATTCACGTCTCATCTTGGGTTCTTAAATTTCCAAGATTACAGCCAATGGCACTTTTCAAGTTAAATAACTCTCAATCAGAATCTTCTTGTTATATTAATTACAACTATTAGCCACACTCTGTGTTCCTATCGCTGGACATTTGGTAATGGGTTAGTACTCCATGAAACAAAAAATGTCAGGAGTTTCCTATCAAAATTTAGAAAGGTGATATATTTACTGCTGTTCTCAAACTGATGCTATCAAGCTGATCTTTATATATATTATGTGAAGAATTTTATCGCCAGACCTCATACAGAACGTCTTGCTTGCCGAATCATTCCAGCATACCGAAGCCCGATTATTCTTTACAAGCCGAGCCAGGTGTACTGGTGAATCATCTGCATGCAAAGACATATTGATGCCTGTTTGCACATCACTACCATCAGGAGTGCATTTTAATAATCCCTTGCACCCGCTTTTCTGGCCCAGTATCGTGATGCGACCTGCATTCATAAAGTATACAGTTGCTCAGTGAAGTTGTGCAGTAGCCCATTCAAGATTTGAAACGAGCAGCCCGAAGGCTGCACGTTGAAAATATTGATTGGTATTCCCCCAAGATACAGACCTTACTAGCTGCTGGTTCTGAAAGGGCGTGATATATACCATCAGGGTCCAAAGGGTTAAGAAGGAGTCATATTTTCAATCTTTGGAAACCGAAGGTCAAACACTAAGAACATCGCATGGCATTGAATTTATAACCCGATAATAATTTTATAAATATCTTTGATAAACTGTGAAATTGTAAAGCATAAGTCCTGTTTTAATGCACATGTTCCTGGTGTTGTCGGCCACATGATAAAGTTTGTAACAAAACGCACTTTGGTAAGGTCATTAATTATGAGAATAAAGGGGCCTTAATCACTCACCTGACAAAGTAGTTCAAAGAAGTATTTGGGGTCACATTAAGTTAGACATGGTTCATCAACACTGCAAAGGAATGAAGTGATGAAAGGCAAATTGTATGGAAAAAACACTAAGGAATAGATTTGACCAACTTGAACCTGACCTCCTTCCTCCCCCCCCCCCCCCCAAGAGAGCCCACATATTAAGCCAGGGACTCATATATTGAACAAGCTTGGATATGATCCCCCTTGAGATGTTATATACCAAATAAGAAAAAATTCTGACTGGTGGATTTGAAGAAGGATCCATGAGAAATTCCACACACAAAAATGGGATTTGATAATTATCTATAATCAGCCAATCCAACACATGGCTCCTTGATGGTGGGAAAAAATAACTTATCATCTGTCACTTGGCCACTTGGTGAAGACCAGATGTGGAAAGCAGACTTGAGATTTAATTTTGACAGTATTATTCGCTGACCTATATTAAATGAATTCAGTGATTTTTTCTTTAAATGATAGAAGCAATGTCAATGGCATCTACTGAGTATGAAGATAATTTGTCAGACATGATCTGATTTGGATTTCATCTGCTGGTAATGGCCAGTTATTTCAATTCTCTCCTGAGTTTGATGGCATCAGTAGCAACTTGGTCACAGCTGTGACAGTGAGGTAGGTATTGATGACCTGACATGACAAACCAGAAGGTCTATAGTCACTGTTCCCATACAGGATTCACTTATACCCAAGTGAAGAATGAACAGCTTACATAGAATTTGGATTCTGACTGGTGGATCTGAAGAAGATTTTTAAAGAAATTTCCGCAAAGGGAGCCCAAATATAAACCCAAGGACTCGATTTGAACAAACATTGATCTGACCCCCATAGAGATGTTGTATACCAAATATGAATGGATTCTGATTGATGGCTCTGAAGAGGAAGATTTTTAAAGAAATTTCCCCTTATTGCACTAAATTAAAATTCGGGCTCCCACAGGGAGGCCAAATATAAGCACAGGGACTCGATTTGAACATACATGAATCTGACCTGCCTAGAGATGCAGTAAACCAAATATGAAAGGATTCTGACTAGTGGATCTGAAGAAGAAGATTTTTTAAAGACATTTCCCACATTGTTCCAAGTTAAAATTTGGGCCCCAATAGGAAGCCCAAATAATAACTGAGAGACTTGATTCAAACAAACTTGAATCTGATCCTCGTAACAATGATGTTTACCAGAACGATTAAAACATTCTGACCAGTGGTTCTGAAAAAGATTTTTAAAGCTTATTTCCCATATTGCCCTAAGTTAAGATTTCGGCTCCTGTATTGAGCCCCAATACGAACCGAGGGGCTTAAATTGAACACACTTGTATCTGACCACCCCCCCCCCCCCCACCCGCCCCACCCCCCTTATGAATGTTGTGTGCCAAATATAAGAAGATTCTGATCAGTGGTTTTGGAGAAGAATTTTTTTTTAATATTTGCAAATATGCTGACTCAGTATTTTTCGATGCCCTTTATAGAGCACCCTAACACAAACGATGACAACTTTTTTATCAATCGATTTTACTGGTCCTAAGGATGCTTTATACCAAATAACAGTTTCCAATTCAGTGTGGGTTGGGAAATATGGGCGTTTGAAAATATTTTCTATTTTCAGCTCCTGGTGTCTCCACGGAGAACATGGGAACTTTTTTTAGCATGAATCAAGTACTTATGACTCAATAATACCACATACTGAATTTTTATAAACTCGGAACATCGGTTCAGAAAATAGAAATTTTGGGTGGGAAAAATATTGCTCCACGAACTTCGTTTGAACAAACTTGACACTACACCCCAGAAGGAAGCTCTGTACCAGTTATCAAGACAATGTACCCACTGGTTCATGAGAAGAAGATTTTTGGAGCATTTTCCCCACCCCCTCCCTGTGGAGCGTGGCACCTTTATCTGAACAAAAATGAATGGGCATATGATAAGGACCATGCGTATCAAATTTGGTTCAATTTGGCCCAGGGGTTTAGGAGGAGAAGTCGATAATGTAAAGTTCACGCCTGACGGACGACGGACAAAAAGTGATCACTTAAGTTTCCACTGACTTTCAGTCAGGTGAGCTAATAAAGGTGTTACATGGAAAGAATACATTTGAAATTAACCCCATCCATAAATTCAAATACCATCCTAGGTGTCTTAGGTATGGATATCAGTAAAACCAAATCAAGGCCACCAGTCAAATTCTGTGAGGAATTCGACGCTGTTATGGACTATTTGTTTTGCCCATTTTTCGTGGAGTTTGCTTGCAGACTACAAAAGCTGTACTGCGAAGTCCCTTCACTGATAGAGATTTACATTTCTTTCGTGTTTCGCTAATAGATATCCAGTCAGTAAGTATTCAATTCACTTTGAGACCATCAAGATTTTTACCCAATTAGTGGAACGACGCGGCGTGGTTGCGGTTGAGTTTTCATTCCCAATGCTAACGTCATCAAAAATGCGATCAAATCAAGTCTCGATTTAGCAGTATTATGCGTTGATTCAAAGAAAATGAATGTTTAGGGCCCACAGAGTAGATCTTCTGTTTCTCAGGCCATTTTTGTAAAATTGCATGTGGGCGGGCGGTTTTTTGTTTTATTTTTCTGTAATTATTAGTTTGCTATCAAAGTTCATGTTCTTGGTTTGTATTATGTTTTAGGCCTCATAATCTACAAAATAGCATGGGTGGTTGTGTATTTAGTCCCTTTAGGGCAAAAAGGCTTTGCAATGCGAAAGCACTGCAAAGAGTTCTTACACTCAAGTGACAAATTTATCAATTTTGTTAACATGGGTACAATATTTTTATTTTTTTGAGTTCGCATTGGTTATAAAAAGAGAGCATGCGGTAGCCAAATGGACCATGCAGGGGGGGGGGGGGGGGGGCAGATTTTTAACTCTTTGGGCTTTATGGTATCTTTTTTAGATTCAGTCATCTGGAATAGGTTCGCTATTCCAGATAACTATATTTGGGCTCAATTCTACTTTCAACATTGAACAACCTGGGTCATATATTGTCTGACGATTTTACGAGTAGAGGAAGCCGGGGAGCCCGAAGAGAAGCACTGAGCAACGGCGAGTAACTGTCAGACTCTCCAGTTTAATATCCCGGCACAAGCTGCATTAGCAATGGTTGAATGACAGTGTAGGCGAACAGGGTGTTGACCATAGACGTGCAGTATGACAACGCTACACTCCTAATTGACCAATGCTAACGCTGTCTGTTCTGGATGAGTAAATTGGGGGAGTCCTATCGTTACCCACAGTTGCTCGTTTTTTTCTTTTCGGGTACTCCGGCTTAGAACTACCACCTGTAAATCGTCCATAATTGCTATGGGTTGTTTCTTCCGGTCTAGTGCCTAATTTCTGGTCAGTGAAGATTCTGAACTGTGTTTTCACTTGCAGCCTCATCCACTTGCGTGTTGTCCATTCCGTTTCGAGAATGAGTTGAATATACACCATGCAACACTGGCTGTTTCAAGTTCAGGCCGAAGACTTGTACCTAACTTCTGGAATGTGCATTATGAATTGATTGGAAAATTGTGTGAGACAAAAAGTTTAACCTACAGAACTTATTTTATCAGTTCTTAGTTAATGAGATTAGACATTTTTATAAACATGACGGGCTGTTAATTGTCATGCAATTATTACGCGTGCATCAGCTGCGAAGCAAATAAAATGCGAAACAATTCACATTTCACTGAGTATAAGGAAATAACATACCAGAAGAGGCATACGTAGCGATATCTAGACGATACCATTTTAAGCACCATTTTACATAACAATAGGTAGATTTTCATAGAAACATCCTCGAGCTGGAATTTCCGCCCAAGAAGAATAACTCTTGAATCCCAATGAAAAAAATAACTTAAAATGTTCAAGCAAAGTTTCAAGAAAGAAAAGCGCATCCACCGCTGTCATTTTAGGGGCGGTAGTTGCTATTATACAATTATAAACTTCCCTTGAGGTTGATACAAGTAATCACCTCGGCCGTAATTTATTATTATGACAGAAAAGATCAAAGAAAACAGAATATTCATATGCAACAAAATAAATTTAATTTCAACATAATATAGCCCACAAGAAGCAATGTGCAGAAACTTACTTGCTCATGTTGAAGTTAATTGTGAAATTTGAACAGTTCCTAAACACTGGAACGGGGAAATTGAAGGAAGGAGCAAGTTGGAAAATACCATTTTTATTCTTATCGCAAACAGGTATTTGGAATCATTATATCAACCTCCTGCGCAATTTATAGACAACAATGACAGAACGGTGAAATATCAACTCGATTTCGATAAAAAGAGAATAGATCAGCAATACTGGAGTATATCAACACTTCTGACGAGTGTTTTAGCCAATTAAATTGCCATTTTTCCGTCATTTAATAAAAATAAACAATTCTTAAACAAAAAAATCTTGAAGGGTTTATTTTTCCAGACGCCTTGCAATCTTCGAATATATTCTCGGAATATATGTCGATGATGCGGACATTTTTCTTAGCAATGCAAATTGAATATTTACATTACATCTCTATAGTTACTAATTACTAAAAGCAAGTGCCAGGATCTACGATCGGAAAGTTTATATTTTCACAGAACGGCACTCGTGTATGAAAGGGTTAATCGATATGGCCCGAATGCCAGCGCAGGAGGATAAAACGAGAGGCCACAGGCCTAGAGTTTTATCCTTCCGCGGTGACACAAGTGCCTTATCGATTAACTCATTCACACACGCGTGTCGTTCTGCGTTTATTACACGCCTTCATGTCTATGAAAACAAATGAATTATTCCAAGGACACTCAGCAATTCATTGGACACCTTTCAACAAAAAGAACAGATTTTATCGCCAACCAAATTTGTGAGGGGAATTCGTGTTACTTTTCGTCCTCTGAGTTTCAATGTGTTTTATGTGCCCACTGGCACATAGAACACATTGGAACTTAGGAGAGGATCTTTAGTCATCGCCAGTGATTCAAATTGTAATTGCGGTGCACGAAATTTCGCTTCTTGATAAAAATAGTCCGTCAACGGTTTTCATTCCGAACACATGTACGGAACGGATTTTCATTTTCCGCATAGTTTAGTGATGCTCCAGATGGGGATTTCATAGAACAGGCGTGTAATAAAATGTTACTATACTGACTATACTGACGGAAAAAAGAAACGCAAGTTCAGTTTTGGTAATATAATTTTTTATCCGCAGACCAAATGAAGTAAACTTTGACACATAGCTCCCTCAGACTACTGTCTGAAGAGTCTTTGGTTAAAAATCAGGCATTCCCATGTGCTATGGGCTTGAAACCCATACCAAATAGCAGTTTTGAACAGTACACATCGATTGCACAACATTTCATTTCAACTCGATTGAAAAGTAAAATGCCGCGAATGCCCGAAGTTGACAGGGTAGGGCTGTTGCTCTAATTATGCAGGGCCAATCGCAACGTCTCTTGCCCAGCAATCTGGGGTCCAAGAGTCAACGATAGATCGTTTAGTTTGGCGTCTCATCTTAGCTGACCGTCCCAGGAGCGGACATCCGGGCGTTACGTCGCCACGTTAAGATAGAGGCATAGGCCTGCGACTCTTATACCTCCGTAACCGATTTCCGGAGACGGCGAGTCAGGTTGTAGGCACTCGTGGTCGCCGAGTGTGTCCAAGAACAGTTAAGAATCGGTTGCTGGAGTTCAATTTAAGGCCACGACGTCCCTACGTTGGTCCACAACTTACACCCAGGCGACGTCAACGTCGATTGCAATGGCTGCGGGCACAGGCACCAAATTGGTTTCACTTGGCTTATTGGAAACGCGTGTTATTCACTGACGAGTCTCGGTTCACGCTTTACAAGTCAGATGGACACAATGTTGCTATCGAAGTCGAGGCGAGCGATATTCTGACCCGTGCGATAAGTAAGATGATAGATTCGGGGGAGGGTCCGTTATGGTTTGGCGGGGGGAGGATTTCTCATGGCGTGTGAAAACACCTCTCGTGGTCATCCAGGGCAATCTTACAGCCATAAGATATCAGGATCAGGTCATCATGCCTCATGTCCTTCTACTTATCCATGCGCGTAACCTTGCGTTGCAGCAGAATAATGCGCGGCCGCACGTCCTCAACCAAAACAATGTCCTGGTTCTCGATTGGCCACCCTACTGGTCCAGATTTGTCCCCAATCGAGTATTTGTGGGAAAAGGTGGACAGGGGCGTCAGGAAGCGCGTTAACGTCCCAAACAACGTCGCCCAGCTCAAGTAGGCCCTTCTTCTGGAGTGGAATAACACAAAGGACCATAAACAACCTGATGGGGCCAATGGTAAGGAGAGTTAGAGCAGCGACTGAAGCCCGGGGTGGGCACACCCGCAATTGATATTTTGATCAGTAAATGGCCTGGCCTAGGGTACCCACATTTGAACGTTACCCATGCAAACACCGTCTGTAGCTGGACAATAAAACTGATCACAATGTAATTAGTAATAAAGAAATAACAAAATCCAAGCAATGAAATAATCATCTATAACACATTTGAAATATTTACCACAGAAAAAAACTTGCGTTTCTTTTTTCCGTTAGTATAGTTTTGTAGAAGTTAAACGTCATGGAGTTTGATGAAGTGAAAACTGTTACGCTGTGTGGTAACAGCTTTCATGTCATCAAACGTCATGAATTGGGAAGAGTTATTACTTTGATTGACTTGACGCCAACCTATGGAGGCAGTTTGAAAGGTGACGTTTTTCGCTGACGTTCCAGCAATCCAGTTGTATGGAGATCAGTGATCCCACCTCGTACTGAAACGAACACTCAATTGGCCTGTACCGGGACTTCTTACACGTTTTTTTTTCGGTAACGATTTTCGCTACCAATCGCTTACTTATGAAAGAAGTCTGGAAATGTTTTCTATTTAACAGTGGATTCAGACAATAAGAAACACGAGTATGTAACTTACGCAAATCTCGCATAAAGACTATCAGGCCCGAGTATTTTAACCTTTTACCTAACATGAAAAGCAGACGGCACTTGCAAACAAAATTCTTGAATAACTAATTTTTTTCATTTTTTGTCCCAAAAGCATAGGTTATGACCCCTCTTTGGAACGAGCTCGATGCGCTCGTTCCAAAGAGGGGTCATAACCTATGATAACCTATGTTTTTGAGCAAAAAAATGAAAAAAATAATGAAAATTAATTGGCGATTTTTGTGAATAGTGCTGGCCGGTTTTGGCCGTTACGTTGGGTAAAGAGTTAAGCGAAAATTGCATTCGTTACATTCTATCGGGACAAATTATTTAAGGCAATATTAACAAAATTACGTTCTGATTTTTTTCTCATTTTGTCTGAACCCAAAAATACAAAATGTTTCCATCCAGGTGCTGATTATACCCCGGTTCAGCATCCATATTCATATTTTATTTATTTATTTTATTTATTTATTTATTTATTGGGATTTAAGGCCACTTTCAGCATCACTGGTTTATAGCTGTACTGCCCACTTTAGAGGAATTCCACCCCAAGCGTTGGTTCCGGGGTCTATTTTACCAGTACAGCAGAACTTGTTTACCACAATAAACAAGGACGGCTTCACTTCCCGGGGCTCCAACGGGGATAGCATATTCATATTCTCTGCTCCAAAATAATGGGCGGTTAACCAATAACGGAATGGTGATGACTAATGTAACGCTTAACCGGTTACAGGATTACCAAACCGTTTCAGCACCAGTCCAATGAGGAGGTTCATCAACTGGAAGTGTTCTTGTGTTCTGACAGAATATTAGTTACACCCAGGTGTAAACTCCATTTTGTTAGGGTTTAGTGGTAAATCTACCTTATGTGTATTATATATTCTTTTAAAACTATAATTATCATACTTCAAACTTCTCGCATTGCAGGCCTAGGATCAAGTTGACTGCGACAATTTGGTTAAACATGTTTGGAAACCAGCGTCGGCCCTTGCTACGGAAGATGTTCAAGTACGAGACTAAAGACTAAAGGGTCTCGTGCTTCAAGGGTCCCCCCCCCCCCCCCAAAAAAAAAGAGAGAGAGAGAGAGAGAAAGAGAGAGAGAGAGACCACAGACATGTGTAAATGTATATAGGGCTATGCTTCCGGGGCCATTTTATTCCACTTACTCCGTGTTTTTACTGCGGCATACACTTAAAGGTCCCAGTGGCAGCAGGACACCGAGGAGAGCACAAGGCAAGAGCCACCCGAAAAAATGTCATGTTAGGTTCTTTGCTTTATGTGATATACAAAAATTGAGGAGGTAGCCCTATATACATTTACACAGGTCTGTGGTCTCTCTCTCTCTCTCTCTCTCTCTCTCTCTCTCTCCCTCTCTCTCCCCTCTCCTCTCTCATCAAGACCCTTGAACAGCAACCTAGCCGTCGTTCAAACCTAAAATCAAGCTGAAAGGGATACTTTGGCACAAACGTTTTGGAACCAAGTCCTTTGGAAGTATGTACACGTTTACTTGGCAATGATCATATTTCGGAGGTTTTAAGGAAGTCGGGGAAAATATTTAGAGGATGTGTTACTGTTTTTAATTGGTATGAAAATTGTTAGAACCAAAGATTTTAGAAACATACACTTCTCTACTGAGTTGTGTTAAATGTTTGCGAAATTGCACTGTAAGCGCTACATGAAACAGAGAAAAGATACTGGATTCTAAGAAAATTAATTTAAGCGGAAGTGGAAAAATATGGACATGTCCAATTTCGGTATTCACGACTTTCAACTTTCACTGGAAATAATACAATCGTGGAGAGTGGGTTGACACCCAAACTCCCATGGCGTGAAGTTTTCACCCAGAGAAAAATCCAACTTTCTTTGAAAAAGAAAAAAAAACACAAACACTGCTTCAGTCCACAGACCTCCAGGCAGAAGCCTGTGGTCTATAGGTTCACACTGTGTTCGTACTTCTCAGCCTACTCGCAGAATGAATGATATTGTTCAGTTGGAAACCGCTCCGCATAGGTGTTTTAGTAAGAATCCAATCTTCACGGACTGTACATAAACCTAAGTGCAGTTGCAATTCAATTAAATGAAGCCGCCAAACGTCGTACACTTTTTGTAATCACTGTATAATATTTTTGCCATTTTTCCAGATTACCGCCTGTGACCACCGCGTTCTCAGCCACCCACGCACGCACTGGAACGCGCATGATCTAGCGATTGGGATGTGGAATAATGAACTGTGTTTTCGAGGGCTCAGCGAAGCTTCAAAATTCGATTCGAGCCGAAATCGGACGGATGATGCGATTCGATTCAAGTCGTGCAGATCCAGAAATTTTGAATCGCCGAGATGAACTCAAAATCCTACCAAATGTCTCCTCTTCAACTCTTCTTCTCTCATCAGGTCTCCTGTACAGGAGACCTGATGACAGAAGAAGAGTTCAAGGAGGTTCCACTTCCAAAACTACTTGGGTTCCCTTCTTCAATATTCCGCTTTTTTATGGACTCCCCCAAACAGACGAGTCGCCGTTAACTACAATACTTGATTGTGGACAGGCAATACTATTACCACTTCTCAGGGCGTTTCCTGTGCTATTAATTTAATTTTTTAGGGCGTTCCGAATAGCGTATTTTTACTAAAACGCCGGGCCACCGGGCGATAATGAAAAGCTTCGTTCATTATCGGCCCGCCAGCCCGGCAACTAACCGGAAGCTAGATCTACTACTCTGATTACGCCCCTTAAATTTGAACTTCCGTCTGAGCGTATTTGTTTTGAATAAATGGTTTCAATAGTTATTCTATTTTATCGACACTATAGTCGTGTCATAGTTGGAAATTACGCTATATATTTGGATTATTATCTCTAGAGTAAGCACACATTAATAATTTTATCTATCGGTCTCTTATACCTTGAGCAATCTCTTCAATTCTGGGTTTTATTCTCCCCCATTTTCGAGGCCCATGTGAGCTGAGAAGTCACATGACCTATGTTAGGAAACAGACGACACATGCTTCAAATCTGTCAAAATGTCCCAATCTAGCGATATGAATGAGGCTGATTTGAAAAATTCTTGCAACAATCTCTCTATTAGCCCATTTCATTCTTTCACTGAATCCTGATTGTGTCACATGTCCAAATATGTGGTAATAATTGTAATAACATGATTTTTATCAGGCTTCACAGTTTATTAACGGCCCTCTGGAATGATTCACAGCCCATGAGCCAATTAGCGGCCCTCGACTACGTCTCAGGCATCTAATAGGCCCTTGGGCTGTTAATCATTCCAGCCCGGTTGTTAATTTAACTGCAACGCCCTGAAAAATCATGTTATTGTTATTTTATCAGCTGCAAGAATGTGTAATATTTACATTTTGAAGAGGCGCGAGATTCGATTCGATTCGAAATCCCCTGCCTGAATCGTGATTCACAGAATCGTAATATTTTCTTTGCATAAAAGTGACTTTATTTATAATCGGGAAAACATTTCAAGCATATTAAAGTCTCGTAACTTAAAGGGTTATTACTTCACGTTTGCTTTCCTTGCTAGTAAAACAGTATTATGAATAGAAAGCATTTGGTTGCTAAATTGAGAAATAAAATGCATAGATGAGATTAAAATGCACAAAAAAATCGCTCATCGGTTTTATTTTTATATTCACAACACTTGTGTCAATACTTCAAATACCATCGGAAATTACTCACCAGGTATGTTCTCTAGTGGTGTGACGTTTTTCGAAAATATTGAACGCACGTGTTGACGAAAAAGAATATCAAGATTGAAATTTATATCCCTAACCCACTGATCTCTTTTCAACTGTGTCGCTGGAAAACTCATTGGTTACATATTGAAAAGTACGTAAGCCCATTAGGGCTTAGGGCCAACATGTGTAGCGGGGGGGGGGGGGGTCGAGCATTGCGAATATTCGCATTCAACATTGCGAATATTTGCATTCAATTGCGAATATTCGCAATGCATTGCGAATTTTCTCAATATTGTATGCGAATATTCGCAATGTGATTGCAAATATTTGCAAATTGAATGCGAATATTCGCAATGTGAATACGAATATTCGCAATGTGAATGCGAATATTCGCAATGCTCCCACTACACATGTTGGGCCCAAAGGGCTGCCGTAGAAAAGTGTCTCAGTCGCCACTATCTTGGAGGATGGATGGGCGGATGTTGCCAAATAAACAATACGCATCAGGTCCACCGAGAGAGAAGACAGGCCCCGGGGCAATGTGCAGAACGGGCCCTGCGAGCGCCAAAAGGCGCGAAGCGATAAGCGGGGAGTCTAGGGGTCATCCACCAGAATCTCTCTTTTTTTTAAATTAGTGCCAGGAGAAGAATTCTCCTGCATTTTCTTGACAATAACTACTCAATTATTGCCTTACAATTTCAGGGGTGGGGGGGGGGGGGGGTCTGAAAAAAATTTGCAGACACAGGGTCTAAAAAAAAAAGTTTTCGCCTGCCGGGGATCCACCACCCCAAACCTGTAAAATTTTTTCACCCCTCCAGAGGGGACCCACCCCCCCATATTTCATTCCGGAGCACAAAACACTGCTGAAACCTGGCCAATTATCAATGGTCCGTTTTCTATGCTATTGTGCATTCCCTAATTTTATTTTGTTCTGCATAAACTAATACCCTCAATGCTATATAAACTGTTTGAGATATACGATTGTTTCATTTTTGTTGATTTTGAAGAGATTCAGTTTATTTTTCCATGTTTTATTTTATATTCAAGGTTTTATTTTATCACAACATTTTCGATTTACAAATATCTTAATTTTTTCATAGAGTTAACTTCTTAACCAAGTCATGGTTGAATATGTTTTTGTTGATTTTAGTTAAGTTTACATTTTATATAAACTAATCAAAATGAGTATGACAGTTTCTGCTTTTTACATGTGGAGAGATGAGCTGTGGGATTAGGCAAATTCAAATGAGTTGGTTCTAAAGACTATATAGCAAAGACATATTTTGTTAAAATATATTAATAGCTGAATTCAGTAGGGTAATTCTACATGAGTGACAGTTTGGTTGAATTGAAAAAAAGTGTTCAATCGCAGATTATTCAAATTTCATCAGTGTATGTTAATGTTTCTAATGTCCACTTCAGTTTGACTCTTCTGAGCTTGTCTTTTCCCCACATTCTCTCCAAAGCATGTTTAAAATACTCATATTCACCACCCTGAATCATCTTAAAGGTATAAGAACATCATTCTTAGAATGAATTCAAGTGCAGGAAAAAAAATTGCAATTTGGGTCATTTCCACGTGTTTTTCTTTTCCAGGCCAATGGACCCACCCACCCCTACCCTGTGTCTGGAATTTTTTTGGCAGACCCCACCCACTCCCCCCTGACAATTTGGGTAATTTATTACATGTATTGGAGCGCGGTGGCTCAGTGGTAGATTGTTGGACTTCTATGCTAGAGGTCCCGAGTTCGATCCCCGCTCGGGACGACCCGCGTTGTGGCCTTGGGCAAGGCACACTATCCCGGTTGCCTACATGGGAGCACGATGACGCCGTGTACTAAGGCGTACTGTACGTCGATGGTGCACATGTCTTCAACCGCTATTTATGTGGCTTGAACAGAGTTAGAATGTTGAGGAGCTGACAGTCGCTCGTCGATGCTGGGTGGTTCTCTCTGGGTACTTCGGCTTCCTCCACCCATAAAACTGTCACGGTCAAGATTAGACATTGGGCATAAGTATGTGACCTTAAACACCAATAAATAAATAAACAATTACCTGTAGTTCTGTGTGTATGGTGCATTGTACACATGAAAGATAGTGATGACCACCACGATTCAGGGAACACCGGTGGAATACCAACAAACTGGAACAAGTGAGTTTTTTATATGAATAGAACCTGGTCAGTAATGCAACTACGTACTCACTAGCGTCGGAGACCCGTACCAAAAGCCTTCCCATCACTTTCAGCTAGAGACGTATCGAAAGATTAACCTTCACTTTTTTAAAATACCAAAAATCCTGGACAGCCGTCCCTCCCTTACCCCTCCCCTCTTGGTGCTAGTGATGCGCATAAAAAAGGCTTTCAGTTTACTGACGGGACGCCTCGCATTTTCCAATCGCTTTTCAGAGATTATACTTCGGTGTTTGGAATATGTTGTTGATGTGCACATTTTTCGCGGCAATACAAATAAATATTGACAGCATATTTTTATTATTACTGATAAGAAATAAGGAGCCCTGTCAAACAATTAATACCCTTTTCCTGTTGAGTGAATACTCCTGTTAACCCTTTACCTAATAGTATTTTTTAAAAATAAATTAAATTTCACATTTTTCGACAACAAATTTTACAATTTTTCAATAAAACCATAGAAATATGGATACCATTATCCATATTTGTATGGTTTTATTGAGAAATATCCGAGATATTTTAGCCTGTGGTAGGCTTAGTCCTTTCAATTGTTTGGCCGCTTTGGCCGCTATGATAGATAAAGGGTTAACTGAATATTTTCAAAAGGAAAATGGCTCCCCAAGCAACAGGCGCCCACTGCATGTTCTTTGTGTTCCTTCTTAGAAATTGTAAATAACTTTCAAGAAAACATTTCACCCACACACTATTTTTCTGATAATGCCCTCTCGCCAAACTGTATGCATTGACAAACACGCAGACCATTCTTGGTGGTTATTGTTCAGTTATAAGGTACATTATTATTATTATTATTATTATTATTATTATTATTATTATTATTATTATCCTAACTTACCAGTACAACAGAACTTGTTTACTACAGAAAACAAGCACTGGTTCGTATCACGGGGTTCCAACTGGGGTACAGCACATGAAAATTGAATCACCACAGAAGCACCTGGTGGAGTAGGCCTACCCTCGCAGACAATTAACTCAAAAAAGTAAATGCAATGTTTTTTCAGTTAATGGACCTCAAGGACGATGCCCGAGACCCATTATCTGAAACATTGTCTGTGCTTCTTATTACACCCGACCTCGCTACATCAAAGGTTCGCACCGGTGAGGAAAAAACATCCCCTAGTGGTTTAGTGTTAAAATCCATTATTCTCTTATTGAAAATCTAAAACAGTGGTTACTTCCAATACGACCAAACTCAATTTTTTGAAGACGGTAACGGGCGAAGCAACCGGGGCGCGTTAGGTGGATGCATCACAGGCATGTTATATGATTATATAAGGTTAACCCTTTACCCAACGTAACGGCCAAAACCGGCCAGCGCTATTCTCAAAAATCGTCAATTAATTTTCAAAATATTTTCATTTTTTGTCTCAAAAACATAGGTTATGACCCCTCGTTGGAACGAGCTCGTCGAGCTCGTTCCAACGAGGGGTCATAACCTATGTTTTTGAGACAAAAAATGAAAAAAATTAGTTATTCAAGAATTTTTTTTGCAAGTGTCGTCTGCTTTTCATGTTAGGTAAAGGGTTAAAAAAATAGAAAATATGTCAACATGCAGGTATTCCTGTAATATATCACCTGCAAATATAAACAAATTTAGTTGCATCTGATCAAAGAACTCCACCTTCAGCCATTTCCTCTCCATACTTCAGTTTCTGTCGCCTCCAAATACGAGCCCATAAACTCTTCTATTAGATTTCACTTTATCTAACGTGCAGTAGCGTAGTTACGGGTGGACCTAACATTTTCGCTGCGCATCCACCCCCCTCCCCTGGGGCTACGCACTCTACAAATGCCTTAGATTCGCGTTTTGCGAACTAAATTTTGCAAAATTTTCTCGGCGGTGTGTAAGGGGGGGGGGGGGGGGTAGTCCTAACAAGAATCATCCGGTCGTCGTCCCCGCCTCTCACTTCCCTTAGGGAAGTGGGAGGAGGGACAACGGCCGAAGGGTCCTAGTTAGGACAAGAGGAGGTCCCCGAAACCACACACAACGGCCTTTCAAATATCATCTGTGCCACTCCCACCCAACAAAAAGTGTATAGGGCACCCCCCCCCCCCCCCCCCACCCACCTACACACCCATTATAGGATCCTGGCTACGCACCTGCTAAAGTCAAAGACATAACTGCCTAACTCTATTCACAAATTCATTCAATTTATTTTTCAATTTTGCCTCCAGAACACAGCTTATGACCTCTCATTGGAATGAGTTCATCGAGCTCGTTCAGATGAGGGGCATAGGCTATATATTTGGAGACAACAATTTAAAAAAATTTAGTCATTCAAGAATATATTTTTTTGCATTTTTTTTTTTGCAAGTGTCATATGTTATTCCCCTTAGCCAAGAGTTAATTACGTACATCGTCAAAAGCCAGATAACTGGTATATAATAAAAATAAATAGCGTTAGTCATTGTTACTCTAATTTCAACTCCTTCCTAGAAAGAAAAAAAAACCCACAAAGAACACGAGTGTGTAAAAAGAATGATTGGTCGTGGGAATGAGAACATGAACTTTATCGTACAATCGACGTCAATCCCATGTCAAAGAGTTGCCGGATTAATACTTCCTATTTATAGAATGTCTGCAAGATGTTTCCAAGACGAATTCACAAAGCCATACGAGCATGAAGAAACAAATGTTAAGTGATTTGGCTGTTTACATTGCATGGAAATAATGACTGAGTCAACTCAGTGTTTCGCCCAAATCAGCAGGTATTATTAGCATTTGGCTCGCCAACAGCCCACACACTTTTCATTCGTTTTTTTCAGTTTCCATCCAACAGTACCACTTCAGATTCACAAGACAATTTAAGGTTGTCTCTACGCAATCGCTGGACATCACGGGCGGATGTGGGGAGGGGGCTACAAGCACTGAGACCAGTGGATGAGGTATTGTCCATGGTAACACATAGACACCCAGTACCTAAGGCACTAAATTGCCACTGATAATACTGTATCCCATACATACAGATGTAGCTCCCGTGTGGGTCTCCTGGGCCATTGTTTGCTTCCGATCATACCAAGGGGTATGGTCGCCCACAAATCGCCGCTTTCCATGACTGAAATGAGGGGTCCCCCAGCACAGGAATCTTTTGGAGGCTCAGCATGATATTCCACAGGCAACACATTACGTGC
The DNA here is from genome assembly GCA_031216915.1 of Pictodentalium vernedei. Taxonomy (NCBI): domain Eukaryota; kingdom Metazoa; phylum Mollusca; class Scaphopoda; order Dentaliida; family Dentaliidae; genus Pictodentalium; species Pictodentalium vernedei. The sequence continues at coordinate 242,237,558 of CM062291.1, forward strand.
GTGTGTAGGCCTTTGGGGGTGTTTCCATCCGATTATTGGGAAACCATGGATGGGCCTCCCGCTGGAAAGTTTTAACCAAAGGCGCTGTTTGTCGAGACTTGGACTTTTAGAGGCCGGGTAATAAAGTCAACTTACACTAAATTCGTAACATTACTTGAATTTCCATTAGATGTCGCTCCATGCAGATAGCAAAATTCATGATTGGGGCCAGGGGGGGGGGGGGGGCAGCCTCCATGGTTTCGCCCCCGCATAGTAATGAAATTTGTCCGAACAACGACCTTAAGTAAATCGATAGTCACGACCTCACGAGAAACCACGACGAAGGTACTGTAATATCCATCATCAGGTCCTCCAAAACATATATGTTGGAACAAGCGTCCATGAATCATGAACCAGAACCGATTCTCGAGATCTGGACAAATTTGAAGGCTTGTTTCTTTGAAGATACATTTTTACAATGATATCATGAGTCTTATATTACTGATGCAACATCATGCTAGAATTAACTGAAGATACAAAAGATAGAGAAAAACAGCCTCCAATGTCCGTATAATGACTCCCCCTTTATTATTACATTTCAGCTTCATGTAATCTTGATGTACAGTTAAGGCTTTTCCGGGAAGTGGTGTCGGCATTCGTTTCAACCTCGTGTCAAGATTTTCAACATTATAGATTGATGTACTATTGATATTTTAATTTTCTGTGTGTGCTACTCAGAATTGTGCCATGTTTTATTGAACAAAAGTAATAAGAAGGAATAAATAAAACAAAATCTTAAAATACCTTTCTTTTTTTGTATTTCAGGTGTCAAAGATACTGTACTCAAAAGACAGTGTTTAACCGATGATCGGAACCGGCCATGACAATCGGCCGATTATGGGCAATCGGATGACAACGGCAACGACTCCCGGAACATCGGTTCAACAGTTTGTTGCCAAGCATTTTGTGATGATTCATAAACCGCATTTTATTATCTTTTGCAATTGTCCAATTGTTAATGTGGGAGCGCGGTGGTAGACTGTTGGACTTCTGTGCTAGAGGTCTCGAGTTCGAGCCCCATCCGGGACGACCCACGTTGTGTCCTTGGGCAAGGCACTTTATCCCGATTGCCTACATGGGGGCACGATGACGGCGTGTACTTAGACGTACTGCACGTGGATGGTGTACATGTCTTCAACCGCTGTAACCCTGCTTGAGCGGAGCTTGAACAGAGTTAGAATGTCGAGGAGCTGACAGTTGCTTGTCGATGTTTGGTCATTCTCTCCGGGTACTCCAGCTTCCTCCGCCCGTAAAACTGTCACGGTCATGATTAGCCATTATGCGTAATATGTGACCTTAAACACCAATAAATAAATAAATACTTGTTAATGTAAAATGATGTCAATGATACCATTCAATAAAGTTGGAAAACCACCACAATGTGTATTCTTAATCTCTCTTGACGCCTCTTTACGGGATACACAAGTTAAACGACATGTAAAGCTTACAATTGGCAAAAGTGAAGGTTGCAATCCATTGACTCAGGTCGCAGTAAAATTATCAGTTGCGTGCACTTGGGTGATAAACGTGGCTCTGAGAGCCACGTTTACCGCCCAAGTGTGCGCGACTGGTAAATTTACTGGACCCGAGTCAACGGAGTTTAACACTGTGAAATATGTTCAATTTAATGTTGTTCTTTCAAATCTTGACTTATCTAGTAGAGAACGGACTGTAAACCCGTAAAATAAGTTCAATTTAATGTAGTTCTTTCGAGCTTCGACTTGTCTAGCCGTGCACGGTATTACAATCGGAATCGGAATCGGCCGCTTGTGAGCTCAAATAACCTGTAATCGGCCAGAGGCCATTTTTGGTAATCGGTTGAATACTACAAAAAGAGGAAGAAAATTGACGTATTTTGTATTTGGGGTATTTTGTCCACCTTTGTAGCTTTTCTCCAGGGCTTTTGTGATGAGGGGCTTGTGATGACGGTTCTTGTCATGGGTTTTTTTTTTGTCCGCAACCCCATTCATCTAATCAGAAAAAAGGTTGTCGCCACGGCCGAAGATTTGACAGCAGGACTTTTCGTTACAAATTCGTGCTATTTTCAGTGGCGCAGCAAATAAATAATTTTTTTTTTTGGGGGGGGGGGGGGGGGGTACTTTCTAGTGGACGAACCAGGTAGCCGTCACGAAGCCACGGCGCCACAAGAGAGCATGAAAAGTGGTGTCCGGGGAACCTCCCCGGAAAGTTTTTTAAAATCTTTTGTTAAAACAAGCAATTTGGTGGCTTTCCAGGTAGTTTCAAACAGGATTTCTCTACACCACAAACCCACTTGTTATTGATTAATCCCACGCAAAGTTTGTGGCGAAACGATCGTACCACACGCGAACCACACGCATAAGCTACGTTACTGCGTTTTGCGTTCAATAATACCTATTACATGTAGTTGAGTCGGTTTTGCAGTGATATATTCGTCAAAGAAAATTTACATATGCGTGCTGAACATGATGGTGAAAGAATGTTCAAATCGGACGAAAAATAAACCCTATCTTGGGTATTTTTTAGGGAAGGGGAAATCCCCAGCAGAATGCTGTTGCCATGCGTGGTTTGACAATACGAGGAAATACCGTTACGCTGGTGTCAAACGATTAGTGAGTTTTTCCACAGGCTGTGGATGCGTGACCGGATAGACGATATACTATGGGTAGTTCATCCATCAGATCTCTCACTCACAGCCTGTCGCATTCGCGTTGCATGGCACATAGAAATTTGGCTTGGATCCAAGTCAAGTGTGGTGCCAGTATTTGTGGCTTCAGATTGATCAAGCAAAGCACTACATACTTCAGAGAAAAAAGGAAATTTAATTGAAAATAGACAAAAATGATTACAAACGTTGTTACAATAAGCTCAACTAAACCCCAAATGATGTTTCCGGAGAGGAGAATACTTATCGTTCACATGTAATTTTGCACCGAACTGTAATCCAAAAATGAAATCCACGCAGCACCACTATCTACGGACGTGGCAACCGTTACTTATTATTGGGTAGGCAGGGTTAGTGAATAGGCCGGGGGGGGGGGGGGGGTGGTGATGAAGTATGATTGTGATGAGTGTGTGGCATTCTCGAGCATTCGTATTTGTAATTATTATTACGCCGTGACATATTGGTCAAATTGGCCGGGTGCGTTACTGTGAAATGAACTTTTAGAGTGAAATTGGTTGTATTTTATCGCACATGTCACGTAAATAAAGACTTACTTACTTATTCCCAGTTTTTTATTCGACATTCGTTATCAACCGTTTTTTTCCACATTGAGGAATAGTTTTTTGGTCGTACACCAATCCGTTATCTTTTTAAGTTCGATGTTTGCTAACTCTGTTATATTATCCAAATTATTTCCTGCCGTGTGGGCAGTTGCATCATCAGCATAGCATAGACGTTTTAAAGTTGTCATTAACATAAATTATAAAACAGATCGGTCCAAGAATAGATCCCTGTGGAACTCCAGTCGCAATTTCAAGAAAATTAGAATTAGCATCAGGTAGCGATACTGTCTGACTCCTCCTGGAGAAATAATCTCTGAATCTCTGAATTTGCATGGCCTCTGATTCCATGAAGCTCTAGCTTCTTCAAGAGCGTTTCATGGTCTGTTGTGTCAAAAGCCTGCGAAAAATCCAAGAAAATGGCCAATATGCAATCTTTTGTTGGTTTATCGTTCATTTCAGCAGCTCTGTTAATGAGATGCAATATAGGGTGTATTGTGGAGTGTGCTGGTCTGAAGCCAAATTGAAATGGATGAATAACGTTATTGTCATTTATAAAATTGAAAAGTCTTGCATGCATTAGTTTTTCCAGAACCTAAGGGAAGGTTGATAAAATACTTATGGGGCTATAGTCATTAAATAGCTGTTTATCTCCTGACTTAAAGATAGGTATTATTTGGGCTATTTTCATTTTGGCGGGAAAAACACCTGATGAAAAGGAGAGGTTTATTATGTGGGTCAGCGGATTTGCAATTTCGCCGATTATTTCTTTCAGAAGTTTGGTCGAGATGTTGTCATAATCTCTGGTGGATTTAGAGTTTAATTTTTTGTGCACTGAATTACCTCAAACGGTGTTACAGGTGCGATAAAAAATGATTCTGAATTAATTAATTTAATACAGTCAGTGAAATGTTTGGTAGACTGCGGTACTCGTGTAGCGGTCGAGGTATAAAGGCCATTTACCAACGTGCCTGGTTGGTCCGGATCTCTTAGTCTCGTGGTAAATCGGTCGCTTTGTGTGCTAGAGGTCGACGGTCCGAACCCCAGCTCCCGCACTTATCTCTCCCCTGTTGCACTTGATCACTGAGTGTTTTACCAATATTAACGAAAAAGGAGTTAAATTTATCGGCTATGGCTTCTGAGTCAGTAATTTCGGTGATCTCATCAACAAAGGCTGTTGGAAATGTGGATTTGGAGTGGGGGTTTCTGGTGGTTTTTCCCAGAATTTCCCATGTTTTTTTTAAGATTATTTCTGTTTTGCAGGAGATCACGATTATAGTATTCGGTTTTACTAGTTTTTTTACTCTGTTAAAGATAGCACAGTACCTTATATATTGTGAAATATTTTGGGCTGATGGTGATTGTAATTTCTTTACATATAATTTTCGTTTATTCTAAGATGATTGTAACAGGCCAGAAGTCATCCATGATGGATAGACTCCCCCATCAGACGTTGTAACGTTGCAACAGACGTGGTTAAAACATTATTCCTGGATTTTAATAAGCGTTTACAGTTAGTTTTAGTTCTATTCCTCGGTCAGATGTTGTATCATTATCACAGGGTTGTTATTTTAAGGTTATTCTAAATTTCAAAAATAAGTAAACAATTCGAGTTATTAGAATGAATGAAAGAAAGAAACGTTTTAATAATCAGTGGCAGTAAACTGGGTAAGCGCACTAATTTAATTTAGTTCGTATTCGGAAAGCCTTCTTTGTTCAGTCGCTGTCATGCAGGAACTGTACAAACAATGCATTCCAAATTAGAACTTATTGAAAAGTCAGTTTATGTCACTACAAGTCATCAAAGCCGTCTTTTCTAAATTAGCACCTTTGCCCAAATCAAGTTTTTGATAAGTGATACGCGCGCCTATATAAGACCCCTCGAGTTAACTTCAAAACAGACTCGATAGGATGGAATAATCGTTAGTTCACGCGGTGTAGTAAAGCGTTAATGTATTTGTGTGGTTCCGGTAAGCCGTCATTGGACGACAGGATTCCAGACCTGATGATTTCAATCGAAGGGAGATGCCGAAGAAGGACCGATGAGTATATGTAGTATTTAGCTTATAGTATTTAGTTGTGATAACACGTCGTAGTTACATAGTTATTAGTTAACAGTTTTAAGTGTATTGGTGAACCTGTGTTATTAGATGATCAGCTGTTATTATTGCGGGTTAGAAGCATTGTTAGTAGAAATTGTAGGTGATAAAGTAATTTAAAAGGTGAATTTTAATATTAAAGGTGATTCCCCATAATTTGGCAGACGCCACGGGATAAATGGGCGGTTGAGTGAAAGATTGCGTGATTTCTTATCAGTAGTTGCAGCTTCGACCTTTCTCTACGAATATAAATTTGGGAAATAATTTAGTTTTAGATAATATTTTAATACTTGTTTTCGGTGGGATTCAGTGACTAGTCACAAAACTCATTTCAATTGTGGTTGGGGTTATTTATTTAGGATTTGTTGGCTATTTGTAAATAAGAGTATAGAAGATTTATATATATAAATTGTTGGATTGTTAATAGTCTTTATCTTATTAATGAAGATTTATTTATTTATTTATTTATTGATGTTTAAGGTCACATATTTATGCACAATGGCTAATCATGACCGTGACAGTTTTACGGGTGGAGGAAGCCGGAGTACCCGGAGAGAACCACCGAGCAACGACGAGCAGCTGCCAGCTCCCCAACATCGCAACTCCGCACTGCGGCACAGGCAGGGTTAGATTGGTTGAAGACATGCGTACCAACGACGTGCAGTACGCCTTAGTACACGGCGTCATCGTGCCCCCACATGGGCTATTAATGAAGAAGCCCTGAGTACCCTAGGGTTTGATGAAACCCCAGCCCCGCCAAGAAATTAGCCCGTGCTAGTTCATTACCGTTGAAAGCAACTGATTGAATCTCGGCGCTATTCTGTGGCTTGTGAACAAGTAATTGCGATCCACAAGAGTGAGCTAGTGAAAATCCCCCGTCCTCGGTGAAAGAGTATCCTAGGTCCCCAGAAAAGTTGATCAATCCCAAACTTGGCCTCCCTGCTGACGAGCGCCCTCTGGCAAATAAATATTCACCCTTTCCGAGACGTTGCCACGGCGGCGTGCCAGGGGACAGTAATCTCTATTTATCAGAAAGTGCTAAGACCTGTATAGACACTAACTTAACGATTCCCCGGTGGAAGTAACGTGTGGTTCCACTTAGCAGGCGGACCCTTTGGTCATAGCATTACGACAGACGAGGTTAAAACATAATTCCAGTATTTTACAATAAGTCTACGAGACTCCATGGGCAGCTTTTGTACCGCTGTGACGGATGTGGTTAACAACACCTTTTCTTCTCCACGTTAACTCCGTGTAAATAAATTAAATATTTCTCAATCATTGTTTTTTGAACAATATTTTATTCTCTTGAAATGGTCCGGTAAACAGGCTATAAGCCTGTATAAATACCTTACCTTTACATATAAATACTTTTTTGAATTACAAACGATGGTGCATGAACAAGTGTGGAAATATGGGTAGAGTGGTAGTTTACGCTTGCGTCTCACAAGGTTTGGTATTGAATCTGAACGTCTTGGGCATTACTTCAATAATTCCATGTGCATGTGGATATTAAACAAGCTATGTTTGGGAACAAAAACAATATCAATATGGGGGAAAATGAAAAATAATAATTATTACCATAACAATAATAATAATTATATTAATAATAATTGTAATGGGCAATTGAACTCAACAGTCTTGGAATATATGCTAAACATTCAGTTTTCAGCGAAATCTTCCTGTTTTTATAATAAAGTTCAGTGCAGCTATGAAGATATTCCTGTTTTCTATATCTGACAACATGGAGCTGTCAGATAAAGTACTTATGTGTCACATAGTGCTTTCAAATTATATTTGTCGATGTGCAATATATTTTGGACAAGTCAGAAGAAAATGCTCGGAATCTTCATAATTTAATCCACATGAGCATCTTGGATCGCTAACTAAAAATCGTTCAAACACATGACCTTTTGGGTCACTACACCTTTGTCTAAGTTTGCAGTGCAGAATCTGGCCATTCCTGCCACCGGCATAGTAATGCTTCTGAACCGCTATGTCGTTCCCTTTTAAATATCGCTTTTGGAGTTCTGTTGATTCCCAGGATCTAACATTTGGGTCCAAGCATTCCAAAGCTTTACCGCAGATGGCAGGAATGAGTCTGTAAAAAGCGAAGTGTGACATTGTACTTCCCGAAGATTGCACGAAGAACGTAGCGGGTAAGTCGTTATTTCAGACACTTGGCGGGGAATCACAGGCCTTAGATACAAGGGCGCATTTCCAGTTATAATTTTGTGCATTGTTGTGATTTTGTGCCTTCTGCGTTCTTTTAGAGTTATGAATCCGGTTTCTGAATATATACGATTATGGCTTGTGCCTTTTGGAATACCACATATTGTACGCAGAGAATCAAATTGTACATTTTCTAATACAATTAACTTGTTCTCTGGACAGTTACCCAGATGATATCAGCATAGTCAAAGAGTGGAAGGATAAAGCTGATATTCATTGTTTCCAAAGCTGATCTGGAAAGTCAAGCCACGAAAACAGTTTATCATGGGACTGACTTTACCGATTATTGAATCTACATGAGTATTCCATGATCCTGAATAATGAAAATTTAGACCAAGATGTTTATGAGTTTCAGGATCGCCCACAGGAGTGTCTATAATATAGAGAGTTGGCTTTCGAAGGGATTACACTTCCTTGTGAAGCTAAGCCACTGTTTTCTCTGGGTTAAAGTTGACCTTCCACGTTTTCGCCCAGAGACCAATACGCTCAAGATCTGTATTTAAAAGATTTGAGGCCTGGGTTGCATCTTCAATCAATTAAAAATATGGATATGTCGTCTGCATATAGCCTAATACTGGACTGAATATTGTCCACTATATCATTTATGTAAATGTTGAATAAAAGGGGTCCAAGAACATATCCCTGGGGGACACCAGCAAATATGTGGTTTGGTTGTGAGCTGCTACCATTAATTACAACTAGCTGTGAGCGATAGGTTAAGTAGTTTTTGAACCAGGTCAACAAACTGCCTCTGATACCAATCGTATCTAGTTTATGTATTAGTCCATCATGCCAGACTCTGTCAAAGGCTTTACTTATGTCGCAGAATACAAACCTAACTTCTTTACCTTCATGAAGGGAGGATTTTATGAAATTGTCAATGTATATTAGTTGATTAACTGTAGTATCCCCCGACCTGAAGCCTGACTGCATGTCAGATAGGCGATTATCTTCTATGAGAAATTCATAAACATGGTTGAAAACTATTTTTCAAGAACTTTACTTATGCAACATATCAATGAGACTGACCGATAGTTTTCTTTATTTTTGGGTGATAATTTTTTATGAATTGGTATGACATTTGCTATTTTCCATTTTTGCGGGAATATTCCTGTCGATAAAGATATAGTAAACAGCCGAGAAAGTGGGTATGATAACTCAATGACACTGTAGCTCAACTTGTGTTAGATATGTACATGTATTGTATGTGACACGGCAATGACACACATCTAGGCAATGACCTAATAACAAAGGTACATGTAAAGTGTTGTAAAGGTCTGTACATAAATACTGACCGTAGCCTGTAACAAATGTACAGGTAAAGTATGACTAAACTAAGTTCTAAGAACGTTGGCAGCAATCATAAATGTGCCCTGAAGGGTGTGCCAAAGGAAAATATTGAGGCCTTACTAAACCAAGTTCTAAGAACATTGGCCGTGGCAACATTTTTTGACGGAAATGGAAGAAAATCAATAGCTCCCATCTAGAGGTCACCCCAAACAAGCATGCCAGGTTTCAAAGCAATCCGATCATAAATGTGCCCTGTAGGGTATGCCAAAGGGAAATATTGAGGTCTTCTGACTAAACCAAGTTCTAAGAACATTGGCCGCGGCAACATTTTTTGACGGAAATGGAAAAAAACTCGATAGCTCCCATCTAGAGGTCACCCCAAACAAGCATACCAGGTTTCAAAGCAATCCAATCATAAATGTGCCCTGTAGGGTGCGCCAAATGGAAATATTGAGGTCTGACCAAACTAAGTTCTAAGAACGTTGGCCGTGGCAACATTTTTTGACAGAAATTGAAGAAAATCGATAGCTCCCATCTAGAGGTCACCCTAAACAAGCATACCGGGTTTCAAAGCAATCCAGTCATAAATGTGCCCTGTAAGGTGTGCCAAAGGAAAATATTGTAGTCTGACTAAACTAAGTTCTAAAAACGTTGGCCGCGGCAACATTTTTTGACGGAAAATGAAAAAAATCGATAGCTTCCATCTAGAGGTCACCCCAAACAAGCATACCAAGTTTCAAAGTGATCTGATCATAAATGCGACCTGTGAGGTGTGCCAAAGGAAATACGTACGCCGACGGACGAGAAGTGATGGCAATAGCTCAGCTTGACTTTGTCAAGTTGAGCTAAAAACAATGTCACAAACGTCAAAATCCATTGAATTTGGGTTTCATATAAATGGAAAACAATTGATGTCCGAGTGTGATTGTAGTTGTTATGCATATTGCATCGGGTATCTTTAATGTTTTAATTAGCATTCCCAAAAAATAGTACCCACACCATTTGGTCCAAACCGGTACAAACTGAAGTATTTGATTAATTTTGCGATCGATTGCAGCTATGAAAATACCCCATCCTTAGTTTTCACGTACGTGGAGTTTAGCTACAGGGTTCTTACACTATTCTGAAGTTTTTGAAAAAGTATGAAAATTTGTATCGGTCTGTTACCGGTCTTGAACAGTATGGAAAAAACACACCAGTCAAGCCCTGAGAGTATTGAAAAAAAATGGAAATTATTTTTTTGAACAATCTTCAACCCTCTCCACACTGATGTTAGAATTTCAACCTGCAAATTCTTCCTATCATACAACCAGGAATTTTACCAAATTAATCTTGTTTGACAGAGCTCAATTTTTTTGGTTATTATACAAAAGTGTGTGGTTGAATCATTTGATATGAAAAAAACCCACCATTAACCGTTTGCCTAACATGAAAGGAAGGCGACATTTGCAAATGAAAGTCTTGAATAACTAATTTTTTTTTAATTTTTGAGTCAAAGACATAGCTTATGACCTCTCATTGGAACGAGCTCGTTCCAATGAGGGGTCATAAGCTATATTTTTTAGACAAAATTGTTTTTTAAAATAATAAATATTGAATGGCGATTTTTTGTGAATAGCGGTGGTTTTGTGTTACTTTGGGTAAAGGGTTAAAATTCGTAGTCAATTAATAGTCTTTGTCGACTCGAACAAGCAGTTTTGTTGAACCACAAAGACATGACGGTACTTTCTATAGTTCTGGCCTAAGACGCTTCGTCACTGCATATTTCGAATATCTCACTTCGAGTAAAATAATTTATCACAGAATTATTGCCTAAGACACTTTGTAAAATTTGTAAATCAACACCATGCGCGATGAGGTAGAACTTTTATTGAGGAATCTGTTTCCTGTTTACCCATGAAATGTCGATACCTTTTTGCACTGTCGTTTTACGTGATACAAACCATGTCAAATTCGTTGCTGAATTTAACCCTACCACGCCCACTTTATCCATATATGGAGGACCTCGAAATACGCCTGTATGCGAGGAAGTTTAAAAAAAATTTATGACATACTTGAAACTCTATTATCTGATTAACTGTTGTCTAAGTATACCAAAAAGTATAGATAATCATCATAAAATATGTGACAATAGTCGCTTTCGGCAGCGAAAGTGTTACGAAACACGCCTGTTTCAACAGAATACGTTCAGAAGGCCGATTGTTTCTGTGAGCAGATTACATCAAATCATTATCACACAACCCCCAAGTTTTCAATAAAAAGGGGACATTACTTCTATAGAAATTGACGAAATTCGCTGAATATCCAACCAGGGCGAGCTATTCCCACAATGGATGCTTATACTAAGGTTTTTCAAAATCTGATTATATTTGTTAAAGTTATCGTGTTCACAAAATTTACGGACTTTGGGCCCGACGGACGGACGGACGGACGGACGGATGAACAGGATCCACTTCTATATCCGCCTCCAAATTTCGTTTGGACGTAAGATGAAAATTTTACGAGGGAGTCGTCAACATTTAAGAGGACGAATGCGTTTGATTGCACCCAGAACATGTGTGCAGTGACAAGAAAGAAACACGTGATCCACGGATTATAAGTTCACCAAATGAACTAGTTTCAAAACATAGTCCTTTGAATTTGAACATTTGAAGGAGGTGCGTTCACAGAGCAAAATAAATAATCTCCCATCATTCAAGAACTGAATAAAAACATTCTCATTTACACCTTCAAAACGTGTGTTTCATCTGATAAAATGACTTATATTCCTGCATAAAGATTTGGCAAATTTAACATATTTATAAAGACATTTTGGGAAAAGGGGAGGTAGCCTGGCTTTTATTGAACGAGCGAAAACATTAATACGAACAGTGAAAAGAAATAGAGTGCTGTTTTTGTATGGACACAAAATAAATTGCTTATTCAGCTTTGAATGGGACACAAAAGCTCCATAAAACCGCACACCGCAGAATCTTTACATAAGTTAATTAGAAGTGACAAGTTGTGAGGAATGTGAAACGTGTGCTTTTTATTTTAATTGAGCAAGAATGCAATCCGGGTATCAGCCAAGCACGGTTTTAGGTGACAGTTTGGGTTGCATAATGGGGTATAATAAAATTATATACCGATCTCTTTGGTAGTAAATTATACTATGATGTCCTGAAGAATGTTAGAAAGAACTTGCGCTGACGGATATATTGTCTGTCAAGGTCATGTGAAGAGATAGTGGGGACGGAAAGGAGGAGCCAACGGGCTCTAATCAGGCCTTAAAATTGCCCCCTATTCGCGAGAATCAAAACTCCCGTGGGAGAATCAATTTTCAGTTCTTAACCCTTTGAACACTGATGGTATATTCCATGTAAGTTCAATGGAAGCAATTGGAAGAGTCCATATTCATTATTTGGGGTAAGACCAACTAATATTTTCAACGTGCAGCCTTAGGGCTGCACGTTGAAAATATTGATTGGTCCACATCACACATTCAGCTTGTAGCCATTCCACTTAATAACATTATGACGTAGCTTGTGACCCGGCCGGAAAAGCGGCCTCTGGTGTTCAAAGGGTTAAATAATTTAGAATTTGCGAGTATTGGTATAGCCCTGTAAGCGCCATCAGTACATATTCCGGAGTAAAAAAAACTAAACCTATATATGTATGTATTTAATAGAGTGTAATCCCAGAGGAGGACGGGCCGTATGGTTCACCGGGAAATGTCTTGTTGACCCCCCCCCCCCCACCCCCCATTGGGTCACCCCTAGTCCAAACACGGCATGAAAGACCGATTTTACGGAAATACGGTTTTTCAGATCACCCCTGGGGCCACAAAACTGATGCAGTTCAACACCCGTTATGTATGAAATGTCGTGAAAATGACCAGAAGTCGAAATGGATCTGATTGCATAGACTGTCGGGATATCAGACGGTGAATAACCGGGGTGAGAGGCCCTCTCGATTTTGAAATATGGAGCCTTCTGTGCTCTTCTGAACAGTTTATGTATATTTTTGTCCGACAGAGGGTACATGGAATCACATGTATAACACCTCTCAGTAGCGTGACTCTCCGCCACAATGACATGCCCAACGGCAACCATTTCTGCCGATTGAGTGAAGAAGATGATACCAAAATGGCATCTATGTGTGCTCTTTGTGGATTGTTACTGATCGTTTTGATGCAAGGAAAAACAGTGCTCTTTCGGTTCAAAAAATCGAAATATTCTCCCATAGGGGCGAATCAGGGTCGACCCGATTGGTGCACACCCTTCCCCACCCCCACCCCCACCCCTTCGGTGAAATCATTTCTGCCGAATGAGCGACGAATATGATACAAAAATGTTACTGAAATGACCTCTATGTGATATGCCACTGGTCGCTCAGATGCAAGGAACCAGCGTTCTTTCAGTTCGAAAAATCGAAATTTTCTCCGGGTACGAGGCTCCCTTTGTGCATTTCCCCGTAATTTGTTTGGCCCGGTTCGCTCTGTGTCTCAAGTGCCTAGTTCTAATTTGGGTGAGGTTTTTTTCTTTCGTGTACAGAACCATGTTCCAACACACAGGATTTACTGGTTTTTGATGACTGAAGTCACAGTACTTTGGCAGTGGTCTCTAGTGAAGTTTTGGCAGTGGTTTCTAGTGAAGCCGCAAACCTCAGACCATGTTACCGTCAATTCATCACAATAACTTATAATTTTTCACAGATAATCTCTTTTCATTCATAACCTGGTGAAACTGTTGATCCTGTGGGAATATGTCTGCGGAGTATCAATCCAGTGGTATCAAGTGGGAAATGGTCAAACGGAAACTGGTCTGATATAAATTAAACATGCTAATACGTGGAAATAATCTGTTGCTCGGAGAGTAGAAAATATTGGATTGAAAAACGAGTTTATCTTCGTTTTCAGCTAAACTCTTGATCTGGGAAGTATTTTCTCGAACTTCTCGTAAAATCACGTCATGGCTGCAGAAATGCATCCAATGCCAGCCATGACTTGATATCATGTATAATTTAAGAGTGTGATAAGAGGAATGGGCATATTTGAACAGATATCTTTTCTTTAAGAAAACCGGGACAATACATCTACTAAATCGGCCTGCAAGAGGCAAAGAGTTAAATAAGATATGAGAGGTGTCAAATATGTGACAAAAATATTTTTCGAACAAGTTCATGATACGTACAGATGTACTGTGCGTTTATGCTCCGGGCGACACTGCGAACTTCAATGAATAGGGGTGAAGAATGGTTTCAAAATGATGTCTTTTTATTATCTTATTCATGCTAAATTATTATTATTATTATTATTATTATTATTATTATTATTATTATTATTATTATTATTATTATTATTGTTATTATCATCATTATTATTATTATTATTATTATTATTATTATTATTATTATTGGAAGGTTTTGATTTTTCAGACTCGGTTTCGGTTCGGTTTCAGGAAAAAAAAAATCGGTTTCGGCCCAGGTTTTCTATTATTAAGAACATACAGTAAATAATACTTGACTCCATAACCCTTTACCCAACGAATCGCCCGCATCCGCCCGCGTAATATGCAAATTCAGCAGCTGAAAAAAAAAAATTTTTCGATAAATTTCAACAAAACCATATCATGTGACCCCTCTTTGGAACGAGCTCGTCGAGCTCGTTCCAAAGAGGGGTCACATGATATGGTTTTGTTGAAATTTTTTGAAAACATTTAAAAAATGATATTTAAAATAATAAATTTTGAAATCGTCTGCGCTGGGTAATCGTCTGCGCTGTGAAAAATTCCCCACTAGTTTATTTGGCGCCACTCACCACAAAGTCCTGTCTGTGACTATTGTCATTAGGTTCAGTCTATATTCCCTTTGATCATTCTCAGGGGGTTCTGGAGGATCAGTTGCTAAGTCTATTGAGTCAGAAAAAAATTAGGGTGACATATTGTGTTCTCATGGTCACATTTCTCCCTTATTGACTCGTACGGTGGTCGAATCAATAAGGGAGAAAATGTGACACCGAGAACGCGACATATTCGCCCCTTGTCGGATGGACTACGTAACTAGAGACCACAGAGGGCACAAGTCCAGTTCCCTCCCAGTAATATAGTTTGATCAGTTTATACACAAACATAATAAAACCGTTCGGACAGTTTTTGCTAGGTCTTGCTGTTCGGTTTTTCGGTTTACCGCACAAACAGGAACCTTCCTGAAAAACAAACAAGCAAAAAAAAAAAAAACCACGCCCAGCCCCTATTTACAATAGTGTATAACATCACAGCATCTCATCAGATGAATGAAGCAATTTTATAAAATAAGCTACAATATTCTAAGATTGCTTATGTTGACCGGAAAACACATTATTATTGCCCAAACTTTCTCTTTCTCTGAGCCAGAGGATCAAGTGAGCCTAAACGTGCAACTGGTTCAAGTTATCTACAAGTAAATAAAAGTGGGTTAGAGGGAGAAAGCAAAAGAGAAACATGGGCATTAGTGAAAAAGGGATCAGAATGGAGGCAGAAAGGAAGTGTCACCTTGGTCACGTGAGTAAATTACTATCACCAAAACGCTCTGAAAAAGGATGTCTGTTTTCCACCGACCACTCTCTCCCGGCTTAAACGTATGTTGACAAACGAAAAGAGCTTCCCAAAGGCACCGGAAGCACGGAAACCGCAGGGGAGCAGCTTCTACTTGCCCCGAGGCTAAGGGGTAAGGGGATGGCACGCGCCCTTTTTCGCCAGAAGTTCGCTAATAGAAAAGACTTCACTTTCCAAGAACTGAGCTGAGAAACTTTCGTGTGTCCGTTTCTAACGTATCGTATGTGTACTGATGCATTCTGACTGGTGGATCTGAAGAAGAAGATTTTTAAAGATCACTCCCCATATTGCCCTAAGTTAAAAATTCGGGCTCCTGCACTGAGCCCAAATATGAACCAACTTTCGTGTGCCCGTTTCTAACGCATTGTATGTGTACTGATGCCTTTAGGTTGGGGGGGGGGGGGGCATTACGGAAGCTGGACAGATATACTATCGGCGAGGTGAGTTCTAAAGATATAAAAATAAAGTCATTACTATAGAGAGACACGTTTACAATTTTTGATACCCTGTAAACACCTGGTCTTAACTCATACCCAGAGTCCCAGAGCCGAGTTCACTTTTTGATACCCCTGCCCCTTGCCCTCGGATGATTCCGGTGCCCTTGGAGCTTTCCCATGAAAAAAACCACCTAGATTGGTTAGAATTTTAGGCTGGATGGGATAAAATATTCAGAGCTCCTGAAAGCCATCAGTTGTGTTAAGTTTGGCGTGAAATGGCAGTCAACAATGTTATTATTGAGAAAATTTGTATTCACAAACTAGAGGTTTGACTGTCCCAGATGGGCCTATCCATACACCCCCCCCCCCCCCCACGCTGGCCCCACTGCCATGATTATTTTTAGACGAAGAGGGTCACAACACTGGTAAAAAAAAGTCCGATCAAAACTATAATCGCAGGTACACAGGTTCCCATGGTAGTGAACATTCATACCAAGTTTCAAAGGAATCGACCCATAAACATCCGAGAAAATCTCCGGACAAAATTCAGGCATTTTACGACAAAAAGGGGAATAACTCTAACAAGAAAAAGTCCGATCAAAACTATAATCGCAGGTGCACAGGTTCCCATGATAGCGAATATCCATACCAAGTTTCAAAGGAATCGACCCATAAACATCTGAGAAAATCTCCGGACAAAATTCTAGCATTCCAACATGTGAAAAAGGGGCATAACTTAACTTAAAATAGTCCGACCGAAATTATAATCGCAGGTGCACATGTTCCCACGGCGGTGTATATTCATACGAAATCTCGATGACAATGGTCCATAAACGTCTGAGAAAATCTCCGGACAAAATTATGTCTACGGACGGAAAGACGGAAAGACAGACAGACAGACAGACAGACAGACAGACAGACAGACAGACAGACAGACAGGATGATTCCAGTACCCCCCCCCCCCCCCCACAACTCATTGCGGGGGGGGTAAAATTATGGCTGTCTGGTTGTGTGTTCTTACACACTCCCCACCAGATGGAATCATTACTGAAAACTGAACATTTCCTTTAAAGGATATTTGTTTTCTTACCAAATATCAAAAGAGGAAGACCTTTGAAGAATATTCTTCATATTGCACAAAGTTAAAGTTTGGGCTGCATGGGGAGTCCAAATATGAAACCAATGACTTGATTCAAAGGAACTTGAATCTAACTCCCATAAGGAGGCTGTATAATAAATACCAAACTATTTTTCTGGCGGGTCGGAAGAAGATTTTTAGAGCATTTTCCTCATACTGCAGTGCCAGGGGCTTGATTTAAACAAAGTTGAATCTGCGACCCCCCCCCCCCCCCCCCGACAAAGGGTGTTGTATAACAAATATCAAAGCACTTTGACAAGTGGTCTGATAAGATTTTTAAAGAATTTTCCTCATATTGTACCAGTTAAGTTTGCCTAATAAGGCACAAAATTTGGGTTCCATAAGGGTCCCAAATATGAACCTAGGAACTTGATTTGAACAAACTTGAATCCGGCCCCTACGAGGTTACTGTGTAACAAATATCATAGGATTGTGACTGGTGGGATTGAAGAAAGATTTTAAAGAATTTTCCCCATATTGCACTTAAAAGAATATTTTTCATTCCGAACTAAGTTACAATTTGGCTTCTAAAAGGGATCCCAAATGTGAACTCAAGTGACTTGATCTTAACAAACTTGAATCTGACAGTCCACCCTAATCCCCACCCCACCCTTCACCCTTCAATAATTGTTGAATACCAGATATGCAAGATTCGGCCTGGCGTGGCTCTGAAGAAAGATTTGAAGGAATTCTACTCCTATTGCAATAAGTTAAAATTTGGGCCCTCATAGGCAACCCAAACATGAACCCAGGGACCTGATTCAAACAAACTTCAATTTGCTCCTTCTAAAGATGAGGAATACTAAATATGAAAAGTTTCTGCCAGGTGAATCTGAAGAACGTTTTCGAAGAAATTTCCTCAGGTTGATCCAAGTTGAAATTCGTGCTCCGGACATAATTTCTGATACACGTTGAAATAATTTAATAACTTCGCTGCTTTCCGAATGATTGATCGTCACGAACAACTGTGTATTGTTTTAGCAATAATTCGGCATTAAAGTTCGCATTATTTTAAGTACAGCGCAGTTATGCTTCAAATAAATACTCAGCAAGTGTGTCAACAACAGCAATCAGAAATAGATTCCACTGATGGACGCGTAGCTATAATCAGAAAATACGTGACACAAACTTCATCTTTGTCCTTTCGACGAATATGGAAATGGCGTTGCACTTTGAGCTGTTTAGGAAATATCCGTGAGCGATCGGGTAACTTGATGGGGATGAACAAATGTTGCCTGCCTGTTTTGATGAGCCAATAAATTCTCGTCTTCAAGTTAATTTATTTAATCGATATGACCGCGTCCATGCGAAGGATATATTAAACACAGGGGCACGTTACCATAGCAAAAATAGTGCTTTTGTTAAATAGTGAACTTTGTATTCGAATTCGGGGCTTGTTGTCCCTTTAACAAATGAAAACCAAGGGCATTTCTAGAGAACATTCGTCACTTTGGTCATAAAGAAAATGAAATGAATAAACGGATATTGTACAGGGATGGCGGGGGGGGGGGCATATTTTGTCTCTTGGGTGCAACATGGCGACGTCTGCAATGCTTTAGCATTGTAGACGGCGCCTTGTTGCACTCATGGGACGAATTATTGTCAAATGAGGAAAGGCTTGCTTTGGAAATATTGGGATATCAGTTCACTCAACTGCTGATGAACAGTGCATTCTACCATATCCACTTATTCATTATTCGTGTGAGGGCAGTGGCTTAGTGGTTACGGCATTGAACTTCAAATCGAGATGCCCACGGTTCGATCCCCGCCTGAGGTAACTGCATTGTGTCCTTGGGCAAGGAATTTAATCCGATTGCCCGCGTGGGGGCATGGTGGTGCTGTATACTAAGGCCTAATGCACGTCGATGGTGCACCTGTCTTCAACCGATGCTAACCCTGCTTGCGCGGAGTTAGTACGTTGTGAGTCTGACAGTTGCTCGGTGGTTCTCCCCTGCTACTCCGGCTTCCTCCACCCATAAAACTGTTCGACACGATGTGACCCTGGCTGTCGAAAGTGTCGTTAAAGACCAATAAATAAATAATTAAATAAACAAGAGGCCCCACGGGGCCTGAAGCGCTCATCTTGTACAGAACACAATTTAAACAGAGTCCAAGAATGAGTCTACATTAAGCAAGCCATCTCCATAGGCTACACTGTCAATCCTTGAGTCCCTCAGGAGTGACAAAAATAATCTAGGCATCATGCCTTTTCTTCAGTTGATCATAAGTAAAATGTAGAGCTCCCCTATGAAGCCCCTTGATACGACCTATGTGGATTAATCTTAGTACCTCTAGAGGGTACTGAATACAAAATTTTTAATTCTTCAGCAAAATGGCCAATTCCGGCTCCCATAGAGAGCCCAAATATTAACCCAGGCTCTTGATTTGAACACAGTTAAATATGACTTCCCTAGAGATGTTGTGTACCGAATATGAAAGCATTCTGACCGTTGGATCTGAAGAAGAGAAATTGTAAAGAAATTTTTTCGAATTGCAATAAGTTCAAATTTGGGCTACCATAGCGAGCCCAAATATTGACCTATGGATCCGATTTGAACAAACTTAAATCTGACCCCCCTAGAGATGTTGTACACCAAATGTGAAAGCATTCTGACAAGTGAATCTGAAGAAGATGATTTTTGAAGAAATTCCCTCATATTGTACTAAGTTAAATTTCATGTTCCCATATGGAGCCCAAATATTAACCTAGGCACTCGAATTGAACAACCTGGAATCTGCCCCCCCCCCCCCCCCCCCCCCCCCCCCCCCCCCCACTAGAGATGTTGTATACCAAATATAAAAGCATTCCGACTGGTGGATCTGAAGAAGAAGATTTTTAAAGAAATTTCCTCATATTGCACTAAGTAAAAATTTGGGCTACCATAGTGAGCCCAAATATATACGTAGGGATCTGATTTGAACAAACTTGAATCTGACCCCCATAGAGATGTTGCATGCCAAATATGAAAGCATTCTGCCCGGTGGATCTGAAGAAGAAGATTTTTTTAAATTACCCTCCATATTGAACAAAGATAAAATCTGGGCTTCCGTAGGAAGCCCAAATATTAATCTAGGGACTTGGTTTGAACAATCTAGAATCTGACCCTCATAACAATGACGTATACCAAATATTAATAGATTCTGACTGGTGGTTCTGAAGAAGATTTTTAAAGAATATTCCCCATATTACCCTATGTTAAAACTTCGGGCTCCTGTAGAGAGCCCAAATATGAAACAATGAGCTTTATTTCAATAAAGTTTTATCTGACCCCCCCCCCCCCCCCACCCCCCCCCCCCCCCCCCCCCCCCCATGAATACTGTATACCAAATATCAAAAGATTCTGATGATTGGTTCTGGAGAAAAGATTTTTTAAAATTTTTGCAAATATGCTGACTCAGCATTTTTTCGACGCCCATTACAGAACACCCTAACATAACCGATGGCAATTTTTTTTTACCATTCAATTCTACTGGCCATAAGGATACTTCATACCAAATAAAAGCTCTCTGTTCCGTGGGGTTTGGGAAATATGGGCGTTTGAGAATATTTCTATTTTTAGCTCCCAAGGTTCCCATGGGGATGCGGGAATTTTTTTTGCATGGGTCAAGTACTTATGACCCAATACTACCACAAACCAAATTTGGTTCACACCGGACCATCGGTTCAGAAAATAGAAATTTTGGGCGAGGCCAAAAATCTTACCCCTCCTATTACAAAGCCAAATATTACTTCACGAACTTCGTTTGAGCAAACTTGATTCTACACCTCATATGGAAGCTCCATAGCAAATATCAAGTCATTGTACACACTGGTTCTTGAGAAGAAGATTTTTGAAAATATTTTGGAGCATTTTCCCCCACTCCCGCCCTATGGGGCTGGGCATGCTGAGTTGAACAAAAATGAAATGCCCCTTTGGGACCATCACTCACACAAACTTTCACTTGAATTAGCCCAGTGGCTTTGGAGGAGAAGACCAAAACATGGTGTTGACGGACGACGGACGACAGACGACGGACGACAGACGACGGACAACGGACGGAGATTCGATGAGATTAGCTCAGCTTGACTTTGTCAAGATGAGCTAAAAAGTCGCCATTGGTTGGCCGAGAGCATATTTCGTTTCCCGATCGAGGCATTTAATGAGTTGCAACAGATACGAGTTACAAACGACATTATACCAACTTCACTTTAAAGACATTTCAAAATATCTCAAAAATACGTTTTATCGCAATACTATCAAGACATACCTTCCCCTCCCCAGCCACACTTAAGCGTTTGGACTAACCAAGAAACAAGAAAACCTCCAGACATCATGAAGAAAATATAAATTTAAAAACATTTTTTGAAAATATCTTTTTTTCTTCCTGCCGCTTGTACTAACTATTGTGTGATATTCTTTTTACGTTGAATGATTTTACTTTACGTTTTACAGAAATTATATCTGAATATTTTTTTTTTTAAATGTAAATCACAAAACCCGAATATTCTTCAAAGCCTCATCCACTCTTACGCCACTGAAGTGGATAAAGGCGTCGGGTTTATCTACTTTAGTTTAAAAGAGTCAATGTTTACCATATACAAACTAATTTGTTAACGACTCGTCGAACTTAATGCATACCTTCTATCTAACAATCTATAACTAATGATTGGTTACGGTATAACGGCCTGTGGAATTTGATAAACGGGTGAAAGCATTTCAATGCGCCTTATATCGCTGAGTTAACACTTACAGTCTTCAAGACATTTACTCGACTTTCACCATATCATTCATATGAACGTATTGGGAGACAACAGGTGCACACTCTAAAATCAGTTGGGTTAAAAATCAACCTAAATCAACTGGACTGAGTGAATATGAACCCAAGTGGGTTCTTATTCACTCAGTCCCGTTGACTTGGGTTATTTTTCAACGCATCTGATTTCAGAAAGCATGTGTTACATCTCCCTTTGCCGAACAACGTCAAACAATAATAAATAATTGTTATATTATATATATTATTATATTGTTTATCTATAAGGTAACGGTTATATCCTAACAGTGCAACTCACAAAATCCGACAATTTTTTTTTTAATTTTTGTTTATAAAACATAGCCTGTGAACCCTCATTTGAATGAGCTCGTTGAGGGATAACAAGCTATGTATTCGAGAAAATTGTTTTTCCTTTTTGGAAAAGAGTTAACCCCTCACGCACGCACGCAGCACACACGCACGCACGCACGCACGCACGCACGCACGCACGCCCCACACCCCACACATTCATGGTATGACTGTACTAAATATTTGAATTAAAGTTACCCGCTTTGAAAAGTTGGAAATGATGCAATTTATAAAACTAAATAGCCTTGGGAAAATATATTGCTTCAATAAACATTTGAATCATTCCACTGGCATCTTGCATTACTGTTGAATATTCCAGATAAATAAAGAGGGTGATTTGACGGCTTTTGGACCTAAACAATACAGCTGACTATTGGTGTGTTTTTTTGTTGTTTTTTTTTTTTTTGGGGGGGGGGGGGGAGTCCCTGGAAAATATTTGCACGTGACCGGTACTTTCCTTCCTGCCAGTTTTTCTCTCTTATTTGTTGCATGGCTTTCTGTTTTCGGGTCAGAAAAAGTTGTCTGAAGGGCTATACTTGACAAATATATTTGAATGCCAAAATTAAAGTGATGCGATATTTTTTTCGCCAGAATGTTATAGTGGTGGAGTTTGGGAAAATATTTAGTACTGTGATACCTCATACCTACCAAGTAAACAGAGAAGAAAAGGCAAACGTAAACTGATAAACATGGCTGTACTATTTTACGTTGTCCAGGTAACTCTTAGGGCGTACACCGAGGGACATATTACTTTATTTATTCATTTATTTTATATATATATATTTATTTATTAGGGTATAGCGTCACTTTCAACACTCAGAGTCATATCGTGTTGAACATGTTTTCTGGTGCAGGAAGAAGCCGGAATACCCGGAGAGAACCACCAAGCAGCATGAAGTAACTGTTCGACTCTCCAACTTACAAACCCCACACAAACAGGGTTAGCAGAGGTTGACGGCATGTGTAGCAAGCATCGACAAGCCGTACGCCTTAGCACACTGCACAGTCGTGCCCCCACGGGGGCTCTTGTCAGGCTTGAACCTACGAACTTTCGGGCAGAGGTCCAATGCTTTAACCAGTAAGTCACTGCGCTCCTGGTAGAGGGATCCCAACTATCACAGTATTTTTAATATAAGTGTCCTCTCCACAAAAAACTTAAGTTCATTAGTAACAAGCAAAATTTGATCAACTCGTTAGTCTATTGGCTCAAATACAATTGTTAGAGGCTTCCGTATTCTTTTTCACAGAATCTCATACATATTTACTTGGAAGAAACTCCACTATGTGTGAGTTCTAGTGCTAATCAACTATCCACATTAGGCCATGAGCTACAAAGGTGCCTGCCCCTCCCACCTTTGAAGGAATTTTCTACACCCCATTTTTATGAATGTCTAATGTCTCTATAGCATTTTCCCATTTTCTGCCACTTGGCGACTGCGGCGTTTGAATATTACTGCGTGTAATATACATTACCATAAAAAAGCCAAAAATATCTAAAAATTGAAATTTAACAAGAGCGCTCGTATCGCTGAAGCAATACAATGTTCCCTACCGGACTAATGAGCATTAATAATTATACAAATGTTATAACCTGGATGTGATCAGCATGAATTCCGTTGAAGCATTTCCAAAAAAAGTCAAAAACTGATATTTTGTCGCTTTTCCATATTTCCAAGGGCCATAACTCACACAACAATAATGCAATCAGCATGAAACTCAAACTTGATCTGTAAGTCATCGTTCTATAGTAGGTTACCAAGAATGAAATCATTCGGTTGAAGCATTTCCAAAAAAGTCCGGAAAACTAAAGTATGACTGACAGACTGACTGACAAACTGACGGATGGACAGAGTACAAATGAAACTTGATCTGTAAGTCATCGTTCTATAGTAGGTTACCAAAAATGAAATCATTCCGTTGAAGCGTTTCCAAAAAAAGTCAGGAAAACTAAAGTATAACCGACAGACTGACTGACTGACAGACTGACGGATGGATGGACAGAGTGTAAATGAAACTTGATCTGTAAGTCATCGTTCTATAGTAGGTTACTAAAAATGAAATCATTCCGTTGAAGCGTTTCCAAAAAAAAGTCCGAAAAACTAAAGTACGACCGACAGACTGACTGACAGACTGACGGATGGATGTACAGAGTGTAAATGAAACGTGATCTGTAAGTCATCGTTCTATAGTAGGTTACCAAAAATGAAATCATTCCGTTGAAGCAGTTCCAGAAAAAGTCCGGAAAACTGATATTTTGGTGCTTTTCCATATTTCCAAGGGCAAAAACTCACACAAGAATAAGGCAATCAGCATCAAACTCAAACTTGATCTGTAAGTCATCCTTCTACAGTAGGTTACCAAAAATGAAATCATTCTGTTGAAGCGTTTCCAAAAGAAGTCCAGAAAACTGATATTTTGGCGCTTTTCCATATTTCCAATGGCCATAACTCACACAAGAATAATGCAATCAGCATGAAACTCAAACTTGATCTGTAAGGCATCGTTCTATAGTAGTTTACCAAAAATGAAATCATTCCGTTGAAGCGTTTCCAAAAAAAAACTCCGGAAAACTGATATTTTGGTGTTTTTCCATATTTCCAAGGGCCATAACTCACACAAGAATAATGCAAACAGCATGAAACTCAAACTTGCTCTGTAAGTCATCGTTCTATAGTAGCTTACCAAAAATGAAATCATTCCGTTGAAGCATTTCCAAAAAAACTCCGGAAAACTTAAGTGTGACTGACAGACTGACACACTGACAGACGGACAGACTGACGGATGGACGGAGTGCAAACCTATAATCCCCTCCGGCGATGCCGGTAGGGGACTAAAAATCGGAACTCGTTCCTTCTCCCAAAACAGTCAAACTGCTTTATTCACTCTTTTGTGCCCATATTGCAGATTGTTTTGTCTTTAATTTACGTTACCGAACATTATTTCAAACGTCAGGGAGTACCTTTTCATTTATAACTTTTTTTAAACAGAAACTAACACCAAAACATATCTTAATCAAAAAGTTAAAGCATAGACAATAAAATGATTTGATATTTGACCCCGGCTACGTGATTAGTTCTCTCCGTGGAGACACCGGGAAGTGGAACAATGCCCGTAAACAAGTTTTGTTTTAAAGGTAAAATTTGAGCCGGCAACCAACGCCTGGGTTGATGTTCTCTAAGCTGGGCAGCACATGTATATACGACTGACTATATGAGACTTGATGCTTATGTCGCTGTTGTTATATAGCCATAGTATCTGAAAGTGACCTTAAGCACTAATAAATATATAATTTGAGTAGTATACATTACGGTATCATTATTTTGGTACAGGAAATGTATATGTACGTAAACTGTCATTGCCACAATACACATTTGCACTAAGCTGTGCAGCTGAATGTGGAAAAATAACATTAGAAGAAATCAGGTACAGTGAAACCCTCTTTCCCGAATAGCGACCGTGCAAGAGATTTTCTTTTTAATTAACAAGGGACTTCAGTTATCGGGAATTTGGTCTTTTTCTCTATTTAAGTGATAAAGTTAGCACACTCTAGTTTGAGTTGGATTCAAAAACAACTCAAATCAACTGGGTTGAGTGAATATGAACCCCACTGAGTTCATATTCACTCAGCGCAGTTGAGTTGGGTTGGATTGATTTTCAACCCAACCGATTTTAATGAGCATTTCTTCCAGAGAGGTCTGTCGAACAAAAAATAATAGATTGACTGCCTACATTGGGTATTCTGTGGCCAATTAGGCTTAGAGACGAAAGAAATTTGCTGGCTGGCGGAGTATTTTTTGGATGAATTACAAGGTTGTTATATTATTCAAGGGTTAGTTTAATACCCAGACGGGAACTGACTGGACAAATTTGTACTAGATTTACGATAAATTGTTTGGTGTTTATAAGTTATATGAACTTAACAGGGTTATTTAATTAGAAGGCAACACATTAGTATGAAATGCTGACAGCAAATGCTTGCGAGTTCCACATATTTGTCTCTCATTTACGTTACCGTACGTTACTAACGGAAATAAATTACGTGTTATTATCACATTAAATACACACAACTGTCTCGTATAGAACAAGAGGCCCCACGGAGCCTGAAGCGCTCACATTGAACAGAACACGATATAAACAGAGTCCAAGAATGGATCTACATTAAACAATCCATCTCCATAGGATACATTGTCAATCCTTGAGCCCATCAGGAATGACTAAAATAATCCGGTAACAAGAGCACTGCCTAGCGAGGCAACATACGCCCGTCAAAATTGGAAAATGCACAAGTTTCTCTGGGGTAAAGGTAGCATCCATTTTATTCATAAGATAACTTCTAAAGGGCTGCAAGGCTACTATAGAAGATTCTCCTCGTCGTTTACAATGGTAGCGTCCATTCATTGACAGGTTAACTTCATTGATAACGATTAACGATAGGTGGCGCCAAGGAAAAGGACATTTTGAGGATCATAACAGCTAAAAACGGCGAGGATTCTCGTCGTTTAAAAATAAAATGGTGTTATCTGCTCCTGTCACATGCACAACGACAATTGATGATCAGCATGGGTACAAAGTTTGAACAATAAAGCAAGTAAAATGTTGGAGTAGGCGACAATAGTGTAATGTTTCAAGTACTAAAAGGGGGCATAACTCTGGACATGCAAAACAGAGTTACCTGCGCTTGTCACATGCACAGCGGTAATTAGTGATCAACATGGGTGTAAAGTTTGAACAATATAGCATGTAAAATGTTGAAGGAGTAGGCGACACAATACTGTAATGTTTTAAGTACTAAAAGGGGACATAACTCTGGAAATACAAAATGGAGTTACCTGCACTTGTCACATGCACAGCGGCAATTACTGATCAACATATGTGCAAAGTTTGAACAATGTAGCATGTAAACCTTTGGAGGAGTAGGCGACACATAAATTGTTTATGGACAGACAGACGGACAACGCCATAACATAGTACATCCGTCAAAAAATGAGGGGCATATAAAAAGTGGACCTCCCCTATGAAGCCTCTCGATAAACCTACGTGAGTACGTGGATTAATCTTAGTTACACACCTCTACAGGGTACTGAACACAAAATTTCTAATTCTTCAGCTATAGGGAGCCCAAATATTAACACAGGCATTCGATTTGAACAAAGTTGAATATGACACCCAAGAGATGTTGTATACCAAATATGAAAGCATTCTGACTGGTAGATCTGAAGAAGATTTTTTAACATTATCCCCCATTTTGCACTAAGTTAAAATTTGGGCTTCCATAGGAAGCCCAAATATTAACCTAGGGTCTTGGTTTGAACAATCTTGAATCTGACCCTCATAACAATGATGTATACCAAACATTAAAAGATTCTGACTGGTGGTTCTGAAGAAGAAGATTTGTAAAGTATATTCCCCATATTGCCCTGAGTTAAAAAGTTGGGCTCTTGTATTGAGCCCAAATATGAATCAATGAGCTTCACTTTAACAAACTTGTATCAGACCACCCCCCCCCCCCCCCTATGGATGTTGTATACCAAACAAATTTCAAAAGATTCTGAATATTGGTTCTGAAGAAAAGAGGTTTTTTTTAATTTTTTGCACATATGCTGACTCCGCATTTTTTCGATGCCCCCGACAGTACACACTAACATAACCTATGGCAATTTTTTTCACCATTCGGTTCTACTGGCCCTAACCTAAGGATGCTTTATACCAAATAACAGTTATCTGTTCAGTGTGGTTTGGGGAATATGGGCGTTTGAAAATATTTATTTTTAGCTCCCGGGATTCCCACGAGGACGCGGGGATTTTTTTACACGAGTCAAGTACTTATGACCCAATAATATCACATACCGAATTTGGTTCAAATCGGAGCTTTGGTTCCGAAAATAGAAATTTTGGGCGAAGCCAAAAATCTTACACCTCCCATGGCAAAGCCAACTATTGCTTCACGAACTTCGTTTGAACAAACTTGATTCTACACCTCAAAAGGAAATTCCATAACAAATATCAAGTCACTGTACTAACTGGTTCATGAGAAGACTTTTAAAATATTTTGGAGCATTTTCCCCCACACCCTCCCAATGGGGCTGGGTATGTTGAGTTGAACAAAAATATCAATGCTCCTTCGGGACCATCACTCACACAAACTTTCACTTGAATTGGCCCAGTGGTTTTGGAGAAGTCCAAGACATGGTGTTGACGGACGATGGACGACGGACGGACGGAGAGCGATTAGATAAGCTCAGCTTGACTTTGTCAAGGTAAGCCAATAAAACGAAGAAATCGTCAGGGCGTATGTGGAAATTATTAGGGTATGAATGATGTTAAAATGAAATTACTTGGGTAACTTTACGTTACCAATGTCATTATTTTCACTAGATGAATAGAAGTTTATTTTGTTTTTGCCATAATACAACTAAGGTAATCGCCACTATTCATTAGCTACTACGATTATATCGTCTATTCACGGAAAACTGGAATCTGAGCACACAAGACACCTCTCAGACTCCAAGGGATCAACTGGTAACTAGCTGACAGATGGAAAGACTGGGTAATAGTCACCAGATGGTCGACCGAACCTATTGTTTACGTATACCTACATCAACAGCATGACCTTATGGATGAGCATATCATTTGATGCTGTTGGTGGACGGATGAAATGAATAGATGGGTGGATGAAATCAATATGAATAGATGAATAGAACTCCCCTGCACACGCCAAACACTGCTTCAACAAACGGAACACTGTACTTACAAAGTAATAGGCGACGCAACACATTCATTTGAAAATACAAGAGGCCCCAGGGGGCCTGAGGGCGCTCACCTGACATGGTAGTCTAAATATTAAACCAGGGACTTGACCTGAATAAGCTACATACGCCCCTCCTTAGAAAAGCATATACCAACTAGATGAAGCGATTGTAACCACACAATACACAGGATTTTCCTTCTATTTTCAGTTCCTGCACTTTTACGTCCCAAAATTGAGATAAACGCATAAAAAACAGATTTTTTTCCCAAACAAAATACTTTCAGCCTATTTTTTTTTCTTCTTCTTAAAACGCATAAAAAACGATAAAACAAATTTCAGGATTTTTTTTTCAGGTCCAAAATTTGCTATGTCCCACCCGGACCCCAAATTTTCGGTGTAAAAAAAAAAAAATGTTTTTTGTCTTAAAATTGACAGAAACGCATAAAAAAAAAAAAAAAAAATTATGGATTTTGGTCCAAAATTTTCGAAATTCCACCCGGACCCCAAATATTCAGGGTAAAATTTTTTTTTTTTTTTGTCTTAAAACTGACCGAAATGCATAAAAAACTAAAAAACAAAAACAAAAATTTCCGGATTTTGGTCCAAAATTTTCGAAGTCCCACCCAGACCCCAAATTTTCAGGGGTAAAAAAAAAATTTTTTTTTTTGTCTTAAAATTGAGAGAAAGGCATAAAAAACACAAAAAAAATTTTCAGGATTTTGGTCCACAATTTTCTAAGTCCCACCCGGACCCCAAATTTTCAGGGGGAAAAATTTTTTTTTTTTGGTCTTAAAATTGACCAAAACGCATAAAAAACAAAAACAAAAAATTTCCGGATTTTGATCCAAAATTTTCTAAGTCCCACCCAGACCCCAAATTTTCAGGGAAAAAAAAATTTTTTTTTGTCTTAAAATTGAGAGAAACGCATAAAAAACAAAAAAAAAAATTTCCGGATTTTGGTCCAAAATTTTCTAAGTCCAACCCGGACCCCAAATTTTCAGGGAAAAAAAAAAATTAAAATTTTCCTCTTAAAATTGACCAAAACGCTAAAAAACAAAAAAAAAAATTTTTCGGATTTTGGTCCAAAATTTTCAAAGTCCCACCCGGACCCCAAATTTTCAGGGTAAAAATTTTTTTTTTTTTCTCTTAAAATTTACCAAAATGCATAAAAAACAAAAAAAAATTTTTTCAGATTTTCGTACAAAATTTTCAAAGTCCCACCCGGACGCAAATTTTCAGGGTAAAAAAATGTTTTTTTTTTCCTCTTAAAATTGACCAAAACGCATAAAAAACCACAAAAAAAAAAATTTCCGGATTTTGGTC
The DNA here is from genome assembly GCA_031216915.1 of Pictodentalium vernedei. Taxonomy (NCBI): domain Eukaryota; kingdom Metazoa; phylum Mollusca; class Scaphopoda; order Dentaliida; family Dentaliidae; genus Pictodentalium; species Pictodentalium vernedei. The sequence goes on from CM062291.1 coordinate 242,267,740, forward strand.
AAAAATTTTCTAAGTCCAACCCGGACCCCAAATTTTCAGGAGAGAAAAATTTTTTTTTTTTCTCTTAAAATTGACCAAAACACATAAAAAACAAAAAAAAAAATTTTTTCGCATTTGGTCCAAAATTTTCTAAGTCCTACCCGGACCCCAAATTTTCAGGGAAAAAATTTTTTTTTTTTTTTTGTCTTAAAATTGACAGAAAGGCATAAAAAACAAACAAACAAAAATTTCCGGATTTTGGTCCAAAATTTTCTAAGTCCCACCCGGACCCCAAATTTTCAGGGGGAAAAAAAAAAAATTTACCTCTTAAAATTGACCAAAATGCTAAAAAACAAAAAAAAAAATTTTTCGGATTTTGGTCCAAAATTTTCAAAGTCCCACCCGGACCCCAAATATTCAGGGTAAAAAATTTTTTTTTTTTTCTCTTAAAATTTACCAAAATGCATAAAAAACAAAAAAAAAAAATTTCCAGATTTTGGTCCAAAATTTTCTAAGTCCCTCCCAGACCCCAAATTTTCAGGGGGTAAAAAAAAAAAATTTTTTTTGTCTTAAAATTGAGAGAAACGCATAGAAAACAAAAAACAAAAAATTTCCGGATTTTGGTCCAAAATTTTCAAAGTCCCACCCGGACCCCAAATTTTCAGGGTAAAAATTTTTTTTTTTTTCTCTTAAAATTGACCAAAACGCATAAAAAACAACAAAAAAAAAAATTCCGGATTTTGGTCCAAAATTTCCCACCCTGACCCCAAATTTTCAGGGGAAAAAAAAGAAAAAAAATTTTGTCTTAAAATTGACCGAAACGCAGAAAAAACAAAAAAAAAATTTTCGGATTTTGGTCCAAAATTTCGAAGTCCGCAAAAAAAACCACAAAAAAAAAAAATTCCGGATTTTGGTCCAAAATTTTCTAAAAAACCACAAAAAAAAAAAATTTCCGGATTTTGGTCCAAAATTTTCTAAGTCCAACCCGGACCCCAAATTTTCAGGGGAGAAAAAATTTTTTTTTTCTCTTAAAATTGACCAAAACACATAAAAAAACAAAAAAAAAAATTTTCAGATTTTGGTACAAAATTTTTCAAAGTCCCACCCGGACCCCAAATTTTCAGGGTAAAAAAATGTTGTTTTTTTTTGTCTTAAAATTCACAGAAAGGCATAAAAAACAAACAAACAAAAATTTCCGGATTTTGGTCCAAAAAGTCCCACCCGGACCCCAAATTTTCAGGGGAAAAAAAAAAAATTTTTTTTGTCTTAAAATTGACAGAAACACAAAAAAAAACAAAAAAAAAATTTCCGGATTTTGGTCCAAAATTTCCCACCCTGACCCCAAATTTTCAGGGGAAAAAAAAGAAAAAAAATTTTGTCTTAAAATTGACCGAAACGCAGAAAAAACAAAAAAAAAATTTTCGGATTTTGGTCAAAAATTTCGAAGTCCGCAACGGGACCCCAAATTTTCAGCCTAAATATGAACCTAGGGACTTGGCTTCAACAAACTTGAATCTCACCCCATTAAGGATGCTGCATACCAAATATCAAAACATTCTTATTGCAAGATCTGAAGAAGAAGATTTTTAAAAAAATACTCCTCATACTGCACTAATTTAAACATTTGGGCTCCCATAGAGAGTCCAAATATCGACCCAGGCAATTCATTTCAATAAAGATGTGAAACAATCTTCCAAAGATGTTATATGTGAAATTTTAAAGCTTTTGGAGCAGTGCTTTGGGAGAAAAGTAGTCTTATGTTTTTCCCATTACCCACAGTGTTAAAAAATGATGACTCAGCACTTTTTCAAAGTCCCCAAAAAGTACCCCATGATAAAACCGATGGCAATTTTTTTGGGCCATTCCATTCTGTTGGTCCTAAGGAAGCTTCACAACAAATAAGAATTCTCAGTGCCGTGTAGTTTTGGAGATATGGGCGTTTTAATTTTTTTCTATTTTTAGCTCCTGTGGTTCCCACGGGGCTATGGGAAAAAAAGAATTCTGCATAAATTAGGTACTTATGACCCAATAAGCACTCACGTAAAATTTGGTTCAAATCGGCCTCGCGGCTTGGAAAATAGAAATTTGGGGCGGGGGCCAAAATTTTTGCCCCTCCTTTAACATCGTCAAATATAGCCCCTCCAACTTCTCTTGAACAAATTTGAGTCTACACCTCAAAAGGAAGCTGCATACCAAATATCAAGTCTCTGCTATTGCTGGTTCTTGAGAAGAAGATTTTTTAAGAATTGGAACATTTTTGACCAATCCCGCTACTCAATATGAGCCGAAACCTAATTTGACAAAAAATCAAAATGCCCTTATATAACCCCTAATCACATGAAATTTCATTAATATGCGGCCAGTGGTTTGGGAGAAAAAGGCCCAAACACCACCTTCACGACGGACGACGGACGACGGACGCCGGACGACAGACCACGGACGAAAAGTGATCAGAATAGCTCACCCTGACTTTCAGTCAGGTGAGCTAACAAATACTCATAACATCTACATCAACCGTTATTTAATTCTAATAGCAAAACTCCAGACGTACCAAGTACTATGAGTAGCGCCTATGCATTTGTAGAAGACATGTGTCCATAATAGCTGCAGGTAATTAACCACCACCCTTGTCAATGTCACTGACCAGTTCGTTTTTTACTACTGTTATTATTTATTATTTACTGGTGTTCAAGGTCACATATTTTTGCACAATGGCTAATCATGACCACAACATGAGTATCAACTCAAGACCAGGGGTGAGAGTTAATAAGCCATGTTGACCATTTTAGAGAGGGTTTGCACCTCCCAAGCATTGGTGACTGGGTCCTATTTTACAAGTAAAACAGAGCCTGTTTACTCCAGTGAACAGGCACTGCTTCACTTCCCGTGGTTCCCGCGGGGATTTTACTACTGTATAACATAAATCTGTCTTTTCGACTTTAGACCAAGACATCAAAATGAGAACAAGCCTATAATTGGCCTAATACACTGCTTATCGTTTTCCACATTGAATGCGTGCAAAGGGACATCCTTCGCTGCACATGCAAACTCCAAATTTAGTGTCATGTCACGAGACCAGAAGTAAGACTTAAGTGTACCAAGATCAAATCACCCCCTTTTCCATATATGGTACTACCCGAAGATACCCAAACGTAGTGGTGGCGATGGGGATTCGAGGGATCCCCGGAGTTAAAACCAACTGCACTCTAGAGTTGTAACCAACCCACCTCAGATCTATGGCCTAGATATGGTTGTTGAGTACATAGACTGAGAGGTAAGCAGCTTTCAAACACTCACCCTGATGCCCATGTATACATGTATATGTTTCACACAACATGGCTCGTGTAACTCAATTTTCATATCTTTTCCGATATCTAATGCATGTTTTGTGGCAACATTCTGATTCATTGGCGGGCCCTGCAAACCGAAGTCACTCAGTCCCCGTCTCTGCGCCAATCTCACGAATGCCACTTCCACATACCCGTCTACTGACTGAACATTGAGTCTCATTGGGGTCTGATGACCTCATAATGAATTGCTGATACTATTACCCTAAAATGAAACCTCTCTCCTATTCCTTACGCTCAATTGTTATCTAAAGTTTCTGGGTAACCCTCATTCCAGAGGTCGTGACACACCGAGGCCTGGGCCCTCTTCAGTCAGTCTCCCAGTGGGCGAACAAGCGAGCGTCCACTATCCACACTGATAATACTGATACACTGGTCCATATGCTACCACAATACACAGTATGGGACAAACATACTCTCGTATCTGATAGCATACCATCCACATCTGCCTGCAAGCAGGCCATTGTTCTAACGCCCCCCCCCCCCCCTCCCCACCCACCTTATTTGTCATTATGAAGACATATAGACCTCCATTTGGATGACTTGCATTACACTGCAATGATCTGGTGCTTGCGCGGAATATGGTGTTGAAGACGAGACCAACCTACCTCCATTTACATTGTCTTCTACAACTCACGGGAGAACATGTGAAACTCCACGAACAGAGTCTAAATGTATCAGTTTCCTGAAGTTTATTTTACCTTCCAAAGACAGGGAATATCTGTCTTGTATGGCAACAGTGTACACATTTGAGGACACAGCACTTCAATGATACACTGAAGATATCGAGTATTACTTTCTTCTGTTTCACAAGTTAGGACAAGTACCTATCTTCTCCACACATCGTGTAGAGATCAACCGGAGGTTCACACGTTAACTGCATAGTGGTCCATTCATTAAACGCATCAAGGGAATACCACACTCCCTGTTACTGCAAACCATGGACTCGCATGACTGAAAACGTGCACTCAAAGATCAGTTGGGTTAAAATTTACCCCAAATCATATATTCACTCAACCCACTTGATTTGGGTTGATTTTTAGCCCAACTGATGCAGAGTGTGCCTTTGTTTCAACCTCCCCCTTTCTCCCAATAATAATAAACACTTGAAATTGTGCAGTTGAAAAAAGGTAAATGGAATCAGAAGCAAAATGAAGCATGTAATATACATTATTTCCAAATGTAATGAAATACTGCTTTTTGATTGGTTGAGAGGTACGTTGTAGCTTTTAGTTCACAGTGTCTATTAATTTTACACCGTGGTTAACTACGGTGTATAACAGGAATACACAAAAACTGGTAAAAAGGCTGACAAAAGTCCCGTTTATTTATATTATTATAAATATTTTTATTTACTAGGTAATTTATATGTTTGAAAAAAATAAAAATATGGTCAACTGAATATTTTGAAGTAAATAATTACACAAATATTTTAATGAAAATAAAAATATATATATGTATCATGTAGGGATTATTCATTTTTGGTGCTATTTTTTGGAAGGGTGTGAAGCGTTTTGTTTTGGTGTCTGCTGAATTAAAAATGACTCAAATTAATTTTAAGAGAAACGCTTTGCAAGTCATACTGAAACTGAAATTTTAGAAAAGAGAACAAAAGTAATATCAGTAAATACAGCCAAGTGCAACAAAATGTGTGGCAATTTACTAAGAATATATTTATTGGAAAAGGAAGAAAATGTTGATTGTGAAAGCTGTATTAGCAGACGGGTTAACAGAAGGAACGGAATAGGATTTGGAAATAAATCCATTATAAATGTGTCTTCCGGGGAGGCGCCTCAGGTTATATGAGTCCCCAGACAGGTGTAAATTCCCATACTCTCCGGATGACACAAAGACGCCTCAACTACCTGGTGTCAGAAAACGCCATTTGGTAGACCTTTCGATATATTTTCATAAAAGTAGGGTGCAGAAAATTCTCCCTGGGAAGAACAGAGATAATTGGTTGCTCACAGTGTACACACTGTTCTCGATAAATACTCGTTTTGCATTATGCATGGTTTTCACTATCAAATGTCTCGTCGAGCTCGTTCCAATGAGGGGTCATAACCTATGTTTTTGAGACAAAAAATGAAAATAATAGTTATTCAAGAATTTTTTGGCAAGTGTCGTCTGCTTTTCATGTTAGGTAAACGGTTAAAAAAAACAAAAACAGTGAAGCCCCCATTACATCCACGACAAAGCGTCTTCGTTTGCGCGCACGGTTACATGACCCAATTGTTGATTGCATAATTCACTTGTTAAGTTATCGTTTATAATCAAACCGGGAAATCCCAGTAAATCACACTTTGGAAAGTAATAAAATACGTTAAGCAATTAAATTGTACAGAACAACTAGGGTGGATTACTACTAAGGTTGTTTTTCCAACAATCAATTATTCACTATTATCTTAAAACAATTTGAGTATCACGAGCATATTTTCAGCTCATGGACAACTGGGTAAAACCCAGTGGTCCACGAGCTGAAAGTCTACAAGTGCTTTTGGGGTTTTCTTCTAAAAATAATTAAACGATCAGCAGTTGGAAAACTTCCCCAGCGTGATACTGCATGCACTGCTTACGGGAAACGGGGATTACCAAAATATGTCTTCCACTTGAGCATCCACCGTACTTTCATAACCATTTTGTTCTGCCCAACGTTCGGTAGTTTTCACCCTTTACCATCAATTTGAAAACTGTTCCATCAAATCCATATATTTCAGAAACCGGGAAGTAGACTGTAATCGGTGTAAGTGTCGTACATGTACAGCAGCGGTTGGCGGTAAGTGCACCTTCGACGTGCATTACGCCTTAGTACACAAAGCCACCGTGACCCAACGTTTGCAATCGGGACTGCGTGGCTTGCTCAATGACCAAAGCAGCTAAAGCTGGTGAGGATCGAATCCGTCGAAGCTTTCGGTTTAAAATCCAATGCTCTAACCACTGAGCCCCGGGCTGCCAGCTTTTGCACTAATATTAATAATCATATCATCAGTACACTATACTCTGATCACAAAATTGGAAGTTTTCGCGACCAGGTCGCGATCTTGAGCGTTCCCCAGTGGGTCAAGATTTTAGCAATACAATACTGCAAAATTAACGCCGAATCAAGGCAAATGTACAAGAATGGCCTCTGAAATTTTATGTTTCGAATTTCTTTTTCGACAAGAGAGCGTGCACAGTCGATGGTGCATTTGTCTTCAACCAATGCTAACCCTGCTTGTTTGGAGTTAGTACGCTGAGGAGTCTGACAGTTGCTGGCTATTACACGATGGTTCTCTTCGGGTACTCCGGCTTCCTCCACCCGTAAAACTGCCCGGCACGAGGTGAATCTGACTGTCGAAAGTGTCGCTAAATCACAATAAATCAATAAATATAGAGAGAGTGCACGGTGTCGTGTGGAGAAAAGCGGATGCAGTCGCAATCCGATCGAATTTCTCTGTCCACTTTTGTGATCTCAGTACTATATTAATTTTTCTTTCTCTTTTTTAAATAAAATCAGAAAATGGGTAATCTGCAAAGGGGATTCCCGAAAGTTAGGTCTCTTCCTTTCAGGTAGCATTAATTTATAATTTGAGCAGGCTGATATCATTAAAACGTTTCTGGATATACCACTGCCTTCCGGTTTGGAAATAATAATAATAATAACTAGAGGCTCTAAAGAGCCTGTAATCGCTCACCTGGAACTACATATAAAAATGTGATTCCCATAGGCTTTCCATGGTAACTATAAGCTGCAATTGTGACCATGTTTGCAACATTACATCAAAATTACATGAGGGTCATTGGTAGAAAGTGTCCCAATCCTCAATCACGTGAAGTTTCAAAACATTTGCATCCATCAAACAGAATCATAGAATGTCTCTGGTGGCCATATTTTCCAACCAACGGGAACAAAAAAGGATCCTACAGACCATTCCTGCCAAGTTTTGGTTGACATCGACTCAGTAATTCCAGAGAGAAGATGAAAATGGGATTTCCCATAGGGTTTTTCTATAGTAACTATAAAACCGCAATTGTGGCCATGTTTGCAACACGATCAACATCAAATGAGGAATGTTGGTAGAGGGTGTCCCAGTCATCAAGCATGCAAAGCTTCAAACCATTTGGCCCTGTGGTTTCAGAGGAGAAGTTTTCAAAATTGACCAATCAGAATCAAAGAATGCTTCTGGCGGACACGTTTTTCATCCAACAGGAATAAAATGAGTAACATTTGTAGAGAACCTCTCATAGACCATGCCTGCCAAGTCTGGTTCACATTGGCTCAGTACTTTCAGAGAAGATGATGAAAATGTGATTTCCTATAGAATTTCTATAGTAACTATAAACCACAATTGCAGCCATAATAGCAACCTGATGAAGATTAAATGATGATCATTGTTAGATGGGGTTACCGTCATCAGTCACATTAAGTTTCAAAACATTTGGCCATGTAGTTTCTAAGAAGATTTCTTGAAAATGCACACATTTATGAATTCGGTTTCAACAAAAAATCAGTAAAAGAAGGTTAAATATTTTAAAATTACAATTTTTCAGACAATATTCTCTTTCAAATAGCCTTGGATAGATAAGTAAAGGGTTACAGGAAACACATTTTACTCCAATTTTGTCATATCTTAAATACAACTACGGGAAAACAAAATAAACAAAACTTTCATGCTTTCCAAACACCTGTCATCAATCAGTATTTCAGATAAGTAACTTGAGAGTAAAACATGTATTAACATGATTACAGCTGCACTTGTTTACAGTAGTAGTCAAAATAAGTTGTAGGATAATCCTATAAACTATGTATCTTTCTCTTCCTACACTGATAAGGCCAGAAGCTGACATCATGTTCTGGAAAGGTCTCACCAACAGCTTTCCAGAAAATGTCAGTTTCTGATCTTGTCAGTGCAGGAGCAGTAGTTTACTTAGTTTATTGCAGTTATGCTACAACTTATTTTGACTTGTACTGTATACACAGTATTTTGGGTTTTTTTTCCCCAGTTCTCAGTGGAGAAAACTGGAACAAACCCTTACCAGATTCTCAAAAAACAAGTATTTTGCTGACAGTACCGATCTTCGTGCAGATAGGAGGGGCATTGGGATAAGCATTAGAATATAGCCTCTGGCGGCCACATATTTCCATCCTCTCATAGACCATTCCTACGAAGTTTGGTTCACGTCGGCTCAGTAGTTCCAGAGAAGAAGATGAAAATGTGATTTCTCATAGGATTTCTATAGTAACTATAAGCCGCAATTGCAGCCATGAACCCGATCAACATTAAATGCGGATCATTGGTAGAGGGTGTAGCAGTCATTAACCATGCAAAGTTTCAAAACATTTGGCCCTGTGGTTGCAGAGGAGAGCATTTTTCAAAATCCACCAATCAGAATCAAAAAATGCTTCTGGCAGCCATGTTTTTCGATGCACGGTAACCAAAATGAGGAGCCTTTGCAGAAGATCTCCCATAGACTATCCCTGCCAGGTTTGGTTCACGTCGGCTTGGTAGTTCCAGAGAAGAAGGTGAAAATGTGATTTCCCATAGGGTTTCTATAGTAACTACAAGCCGCAATTACGGCCATGTTTACAACCCGAACAACATTAAATGGGGATCGTTAGTAGAGGGGGTCCCAGGCATCATTTATGTGAAGTATCAAAAAATTTGGCCTGGCAGTTTCAGAGGAGAAGATTTTTGAAAATCCACCAACCAGAATCAAAGAATGCCTCTGGCGGCCATATTTTTCAGCCCATGGGAACAAAATGAGGATCGTTTGTAGAGGACCTCGCATAGACCATTCCTGCCAGCTCAGTAGTTCCAGAGATGAAGATGAAAATGTGATTTCTCATAGGATTTCTATAGTAACTATAAGCCGCAATTCAAGCCATGTTTGCAATCCAATCAACATTAAATGAGGATCGTTGGTGGGGGGACTCCCAGTCATCAACCATGCTAAGTTTCAAAACATTTGGCTCTGTGGTTTCAGAGGAGAGGATTTTTCAACATCCACCAATCAGAATCAAAGAATGCCTCTGGCGGCCATGTTTTCAAACCCATGGGATCAAAATGAAGATCGCTTGTAGAGGACCTCCCATAGACTATCCCAGCCAGGTTTGGTTCATGTCAGCTCAGTACTTCCAGAGGAGATGATGAAAATGTGATTTCTCATAGGGTTTCTACAGTAACTATAAGCCGCAATTGCGGCCATGTTTGTGACTCAATCAACATTAAATGAGGATCGTTGGTAGAGGGCTTCACAGTCATCATTTATGTGAAGTTTTAAAACATTTGGCCTGGCAGTTTCAGGGGAGAAGATTTTTGAAAATCCACCAACCAGAAACAAAGAATGCCTCTGGAAGCCATGTTTTTCAAAATGAGGATCGTTTGTAGAGGACCTCCCATAGACTATTCCTGGCAAGTTTGGTTCACACCGGCTCAGTGGTTATAGAGAAGAAGATGAAAATGTGAAAAGTTTACGCACGCCGGACGACGGACGCCAAGTGATGAAAAAAGCTCACATGGCCTATTAGGCCAGGTGAGCTAATAATAATAATACTAATAATAATTTTCAGTTCTTAAATCCACACATGGCTGTCTATGGCTGAACAAAATTGCAAAATGCCTTATGAAAATAGAATGTTTTAATACCCAACTGGTTTTAGAGGGTGTATTTCTTTTACAGCGTGAAGATGAATTAGGTGTGCATTAGAGTTTGTTGTTGTGGTTATAAATCTCTTATGTGAGTTGTCGGGGCAGGGTCGAGCCATGAGCAGAACCCATCAGCCTTGATGGCACCTTCGGGGGGGGGGGTGCGGTGAACAGAGTTTATGGTGCTCGTCGCTACTGCCTATCCGTATCCACTCAGGACTGACTGCATGTGTGTGCTTTGTGATTGTTCTGAAGTCGATGTGGTTGGAGTGTGTGCGAGTGCAGTGTGATTCTGCTGACTGAGACGGTCGGGGCAGGGTCAAGCCACAAATGGAAATATAAGATATGAAACTGAAACTGCTTGTTAATAAAATCAAGTTTCAAAACTCACATGGCTTACTTAGGTATAAAACGCGTACAGTGGTTAAAAAGATCGCAAAAAAGTCACAAAATACCTCATGGAACGTTGCGCAAGTTTATGTTATGTACACATACTGCGTCATTAAACATACACCGATTACCTCGGGCTACTTATAAAACCCCGCTGAGGTGACATACTGTCCTTGTTCAACTTTCAATTTTATCTAAACACTATTCCTATATTACTAACTTCCCATCGAATCCTGTATACATTTTGTAAAGTATCGAGAAAGCTAATCAACAAGTAATCGAAAGTCCAGTTTATCTGATCTTAAAATCTTTTTTAAATACAGCCAGTATCTATCTGTAAGGGCCAAAAATGATCGATAACTTGACATGCTCTTTCCAGTTAACTTCTCCGTTGAATTAATGTTTTATCATCCATCTGCCACTCAGATGTGAACAATTATGTCTTGGCTATGGGGGTGACAACCGTTACATATTGCCAGTTCCTTATTCGACATTCGCTATCAACCGATGGAATCGGTTGTTAACGAATGTCGAATAAGGAACTGGCGATAAGTAACTGCTGCCACGTCCCCTCTTGGCAAGGGTTCTGCAAAGCTTCGGAATTCGATTTGTTTCGAAATTCTTCCAATGATTCGGTTCATTTCAATTCGAGTCACGCTGATTTGGAAATTTTCGAATCGCCGAGATGTTAGGTATAAATCCAACCACGTGTCTCCTCTTCATTGAAGGGACTCTTCTGTAACCGGGTCATCTGCACAAGAGATTTGACGGTAGGAGAGTTCGGGAGTCCTGGCGAAAAGAGTTCAAGGAGATTCCGCTTCTGAAACTTTGATTCCGTCCTGGAACATTCGCATTTTTTTAATTATTGGTGTTTAAATTCACAGATTTCTGCACAATGGCTAATCATGACCACAAACAACATGAAGATAAAGCCAAGTTTAATCAATCGTTTATACCCATGCTGCACATTTTAGAGGACTTCCACCCCAGGCATTGGTGTATGGGTTCTATTTTACCAGTAAAACATAGCTTGTTTGTCACAGTAAACATGCACAGCTTCACTTCCCGGGGTTCCAACGGGAGCATGTTTTACGCTGAAGCCGTACTTGTTAAAAATTATAATTTATAAGTTGGGTTTAATCCAGGGATCGGAATTTTTCGGTTCTCGTTTTTGAAAGTCAGTCGCGATACCGAGTATTTCTCGTTCGTGAATGTCAGTCCCGATACCCGGGAAATTCAAAGGACAGCACCGGGATTCAAAGGTTGCGTTCCGCAACCTTTGATTCCAGATTCTAGTCTATGTATTTCCCAGGCAATTACACTAATTTTCAGAACCGGTAACCGGGAAATTCCAATTCTCATGATTAAACCATAGCTCCAACGGCGATGTCGGTCTTGGAAGAAACTGATATTCGCAGTAATCTGATAAACTGTACTATATATTCCCGTTCAGGGTATTAAACCTTAATTAAAAGGAAATGCAAGGGCAATGGCCGGAATTCGAAGCACTGCTGACTATCATATCCCGTGGCACCCCAATTTCAGCACCCCTTTTTGGAAAACGTCTGGCCTTCAGCACCCCTTTTAGTCATATGAGGCCACGAGGGTCATGAAAAAATCCCCCAATGAGGCCTAATTTACTATCCCTCTTAGCCTCATCTCGGTATTTAACAACCATATCCCGTGGCACTCCAATTTCAGCAAATCCAAATTTTACGGAGTCGGATAAGAATCCCATTTACGGAATCTCTTATATAGCCTGTCTATATGTATACAGGGGAAATGAAGCAATCAGCTTCAACCTTGATCGAAGTTATAGTCGAGACTGAGATAAATATAGCTATGAAGTAGTGTTGCAAGTCAATATTAAAGGAAATTTGTATAGCCAATAGTAATGGCACAAGACTGCAATGATGTTAGAAGACTATGGAGTATTGGATGACTACAATACAGCCAAATAATAGGACAAGATGGAAGCCGTTGGTAAGACAACCTGTATAGGAGCTAGGAGCCATATAGGAGCTGTATAGGACCCCAGTCATCGGTATCCTCAAATACCCATATGTGCCTATGTGCTAGTGCACATTGTGTCACATTGTGCCTTTTCACATAAGCACATATTGGCACATTTAACATGTGCCTATGTGCTACCCAGTAATGTGTACAACAGAACATAAACATGTTTAGAGAAGTCGGAATAAATAGAACAAAGAAGTCATAAAAAGGATTCTGAGGGAAATCCGAACCAGAAAAACTACTCTAGTTCAATTGAACCCCTGTAGACCCCATCTGTACTATAGCACGACGTGCTACAAGTAAAATCTACGGTATGTGCTAGAAAGGATTCTTGAAGAATCCGTAGTAAAAAGTGGATTAGGGTGATTTGGAGAGATTGTCGGGTTGTTTGCGGTAATTAGATTTACCCCTATTCAATCGAACATACCCTCCGAACATACCCCTATCCTATAAGAAGGTTTTAGGTCACATAGCAATCTCATGCTACCACAGAAACCAAGATGGCGGCCTCCAGTATACAAAATGGACGACGGAAACACGTATCACCATAACAACACGCGTTGCGCATGCGCACTAACACCACGTATCACTATGGGGATGACGTCACAAGATGGCCGCGCACGTGGGTTACCATGACAACACAACATGGCGTCACTGGATCACGTGACATGACGTCACTTCCGGGGTCATCCAAATGGAGCCCGAAAACCACATTACATACTACTCTCGGCAGTAGTTTCTTTTGAAACCTTGGCTGCCTATGCAGGCAGCCAAGATTTCACTTGAAACTGCTGCCAAGGTAAAACTTGTATCCACAAGATCTCAAAAGCCTTATTCAGGAACAAGCTGTTTTCAAGATGCAAGATAAATAACTTAACAAAATAGTTTTTCACTAAGGAATTTAAACTGGTTGCATTCACAAGAGTATAACAGTACTCTCAAATTCTAAATTATGTAAGAATTGAAAATTAATTCTCGCAAAGAAATTTGCGAAAAGCAAAATTTTGATTCTCGTGAATCGGGACAAATGTTCACCCTTTGAACCCGAGCGACCTTTTTTCAGCCAGGAACATCATCCGTCATAACGTCATTGAATAGGATGGCTGTTCAGAAAATGTGTGCGGTAGAGAATCAATATTTTCGACTTGCAGCCTCGGAGCTGCACGTTGAAAATATTGATTGGTCAACCCTAAATAATGAATATGGACTCTTCTAATTGCTGCCATTGAAGTGGCATGGAAGATTCCACAAGAGTTCAAAGGGTTAAGATCCGGTCTTTTTGTCATATAGTGTGTTTATACATCCAAGAAACTGACTGCAAAATGATAGTTTCCAGCGCCGGACCATTCTACCAATTTTTCGCCAACATTGTGCTAAATCGCACAGAGTGATAACAAGTTCTCACATTTCAGATTTAACCGTACTGTTAGTTATTTCCATACAATGGGAGGGGGGGGGGGGTCAAAAACCTTTTTTTCGGGGGCATATGATAGGATGGGTGGGTGGTCGGAGGCTCCAGAAATCATTTTTTCCATGGACTAACTTTTTTTTCCTTTCATTCGTTTGAAGATTTTATATGTTTTTTAGAACAGGTACATCTATATAAATGTTGATTTTGTCATGTTTATTGATTTGGACCACTCAATGGGTCATTAGTCACTTTTTTCAACCAGTTTGAAGTTTTTTAGCATTTTACTCAAAAATGTTAACCACAGCAGTAGTAGTGATATCTAATAATATGATATATATCTCTCAATAGAACACCTGGATGAAAACTGAAGAGACTTGTTATCTAAACATACCAAGGGTATATATATATATCAGTGCACTTTCAGACTGATTATTCTCAACTGACACTCCTGATTTGAAACATGACTATGCACTGACATGAACTAAAGATAGGTCAGTGGATAGGTACTCAAAATTAATGAAAGTCATTGGTAGTAAGTAAACTGATAATATATTTGTTTTTTGTTCTTCAAACTGTTTCCAACAAAAACAAAAATTAAAATATATAGATTTCCAAAAAACATAATATTAAAAAGGTTTAAATCTTCCTGAAATGTAGACTAGAAAATTTGAATAATGATGAAATTGAGGTAGATGTACATGACCTGCTTATCCGAAATCTTTCAGATGTACAAAGACTTGTTCTCATTCGGTTGTCATCGGTGTCATCGGTGTCATCGATTACAACAATGACAGCCGAATAAGAACAAGGCATTGAACATCAGAAGGAGTTCGGACTATTGTCACCTATTTATTTATTGGTGTTTAAGGTCACATACTTATGCACAATTGCTAATCGTGATAGTGGCAGTTTTACGGGTGGAGGAAGTCGGAGTACCCGGGGAGAAGCTCAGAACCACCGAGCATAGACGAGCAACTGTCAGCTCCTCAACATTCTGACTCTGTCCAAGCTCCGCTCAAGCAGGGTCACATCGGCTGAAGACAAGTGCACCATCGACTTGCTAATACACGGCGTCATCGTGCCCCCGTGTAGGCAACCGGGATAAAGTGCCTTGCGCAAGGACACAACGCGGGTCGTCCCGGACGGGGATCGAACTCGGGATCTCTAGCATAGAAGTCGAACAGTCTACCACTGAGCCACCGCGCTCCTATTATCACCTACTTTATGATGATTATCTGTACGTTCTGGCATGCGCAGATCAATCCTACCATCTGATTAATTGTTGGAAAGGGCTCAGAGAGCCCTTTCCAACAGTTAATCAGATGATAAGAGTTTCAAGTATGTCATAACTTTTATTAAACTTCCTCGCATAAAGGCGTACATTGAGGGCCGCCATATATGTCTAAAGTGGGCGTGGCAGTGAAAGGTTTAATGATCTGCCAACAAACAAATATAACTTTGGAAAATGGCTGATTAGCTCATTTTTGTAACTAGAGATTATTTTGAATAACTCAACTTGTGTTGCTAGAGACCATTGTACCAACATAAGACACCAAACTGTATGAATACCGAATAGGACAGTAAATATCCATCGAAGGTGGGAGGTCAGAAATTGGTGGCAAAAACTGTCGAAAATGAAAAAAAAAAACTGGGGAAAAGGTTGGGTGAGTGGTCTAACATGTCGAAAGTTAAAAATCATCATATGTTCAAGGAAATTTGTCTGATCCCACACCCAACCCCGATTTACTCAGAGAATATGAATGATTGGTCGGATTGATATTAGAATGCGTTGATACAACTTGTAGCGTACTCAATTATTTTTCAAAGGTGATTTGTTACATGAGTATTTTTGTTTCCAAAGAATCTTAACTCAGCATTATTTTGTTCAGGAATAATTGTTTTCAATTTATCAGAGAATGTCAACATTCACTTTTCAATAAAACGTCAACAAAAATACAATTTTATATCAACATTTTTGTCTAGCGCTGAGCGACAACAGCAACTAACTACATATAGTGTAAAACAAACCACTACTAAAGTGGCTTTCACTACTTTTTAATATTGTCACAGAAGTAGCTTCTGACAATCTACCCATTAACCCTTTACCTAACGTGAAAAGCAGACGACACTTGCAAAAAAATTCTTGAATAACTAATTTTTTTCATTTTTTGTCTCAAAAACATAGGTTATGACCCCTCGTTGGAACAAGCTCGACGAGCTCGTTCCAACGAGGGGTCATAACCTATGTTTTTGAGACAAAAAATGAAAAAAATAGTGAAAATTAATTGGCGATTTTTGAGAATAGCGCTGGCCGGTTTTGGCCGTTACGTTGGGTAAAGGGTTAACTCTTTACCCAACGCAGACGATATCAAAATATATTATTTTAAATATCATTTTTTCAAATTTTCCAAAAAATTTCAACAAAACCATATCATGTGACCCCTCGTTGGAACGAGCTCGTTCCAACGATGGGCCACATGATATGGTTTCGTTGAAATTTTTTGAAAAAATAATATTCTTACAAGTGCTGAATGTGCATATTACGCGGGCGGATGGGGGCGATTCGTTGGGTAAAGGGATAACCCTTTACCCAACGCACACGATATCAAAATTAATAATTATTGCTTTATTCAAATTTTTCAAACAAATTCAATTAAGCCATTCCATGTGAAGCCTCATTGGAACGAGCACGACGAGTTCGTTCCAATGATACGACACATGATATTGTTCTTTAGAGCTTAACATTCGTTCTTCATTTGGTCTGTTTCACTCGTCGCAACTCGTATCATTTCGTTCCTCAAACATAACCCGGTCTGTTTGACTGACATCACAATTTTGTCAAACAGTTCTCAATTTAGCTTCCAGAAAGTAAACTTTACAGTCGATTTGCTGCTTTGCAATTGGCGCGAACACAGTCACATATTATCTACTCTGGTGGGTCACAAGAAAACATGAGTCATAATTTGACTTTTAAAAAGCATGAGCTGCGGCCCCAAACCACGCTAAAATTAACATTTGTAAATTCTAGGCGAGGAGGAAGATTAACATTTTTCACTTCGACATTCTGTTCGGCTGAAAGTTTGTACATTCGGTGTTCAAATTCTGTTTCGCTGCAGACTGCATTAACTGTCGCATTGGGAAGCGCGATGGCTCAGTGATTACGGAAATGGACTTCAAACCGAAAGGTCTTCGACTCGATCCCCGCCAGGGGTAACTGCGTTGTGTCCTTGGGCAAGGTAGTTAATCCCAACTGCCCACGTAGGGGCACGGTAGCGCTGTGTACTAAGGCGCACTGCACTTTTCTTCAACCAATGCCAACCCTGCTTGTGTGGAGTTAGTACGTTGCGAACTGTGGCAGTTGCTCGCCACTGTTGGGTGGTTCTCTCCAGGGACACCGGCTTCCTCCACCCGTAAAACTATCCAACACGAGGTGAGCCCTGGCTGTCGAAAGTGTCGTTAACCCCAATAAGAAAAAAAGAACATTGATCATCATAACAGTTCTAGCCTTTCTGTCACATTAGTGTTGCGAATCGGACCGCAAAATGCTGGTCCAGTACCGCTTTAAGGCTATACAGAGGTCCGGATCTGATCACCTCTGCTGTACCGTATACAAACTGGCGAGCTGGACCGGTCCGGTCCGGACGGTCCAGATGGGCATTGTAATGTATCAAATTATCGTTAGTTTGGGACACAATGCTCATTTTTCGACTTGACTTTCAACTAAACTTGTGAAATAACTTTTGAGATTAGTTCTGGGAACACGCTTTCCTCACAGTCTAAGATCTAAATCATCCGAGATAGGAGACGCCTGCCCATTATGAATGAAGGCATAATTTTTACACTATATCGCTCCAAAGAATTGCAGATGACGCCTTGTTGCACTCAATATCAGCACGAGCGACGAGAAGATATAAAATTCGCTTGTAACAAAGCCATAGTACCTTATAGAATTCTTCATTTTGCTGACAGTTTATCAAACTCTGATATGCACTAACAAGAGGCCCCACGGGGCCTGAAGCGCTCATCTTGTACAGAACACAATTTAAACAGAGTCCAAGAATGAGTCTACATTAAGCAAGCCATCTCCATAGGCTACACTGTCAATCCTTGAATCCCTCAGGAGTGACAAAAATAATCTGGGCATCATGCCTTTTCTTCAGTTGATCATAAGTAAAATGTAGAGCTCCCCTATGAAGCCCCTTGATATAACCTATGTGGATTAATCTTAGTACCTCTAGAGGGTACTGAATACAAAATTTTTAATTCTTCAGCAAAATGGCCAATTCCGGCTCCCATAGTTTGTTTGTTTGTTGGTGGTTAACGTCACATATTTATGCACAATGGCTAATCGTGACACAACATGGAGATGAAGTCAAGTTTACTCAATCGTTGATCTACATGTTGCCCATTTTAGAGGACTTTCACCCCAAGCATTGGTGACTGGGTCCTATTTTACTAGTAAAGCGGAACTGGTTTACCACAGTAAACAAGTGCTGCTTACTTCCCGGGGTTCCCACGGGGAAGGCTCCCATAGAGAGCCCAAATATTAACCCAGGCTCTTGATTTGAACACAGTTAAATCTGACTTCCCTAGAGATGTTGTGTACCGAATATGAAAGCATTCTGACTGTTGGATCTGAAGAAGAGAAATTGTAAAGAAATTTCTTCGAACTGCACTAAGTTCAAATTTGGGCTACCATAGCGAGTCCAAATATTGACCTATGGATCCGATTTGAACAAACTTGAATTTGAACCCCCTAGAGATGTTGTATACCAAATGTGAAAGCATTCTGACAAGTGAATCTGAAGAAGAAGATTTTTGAAGAAATTCCCTCATATTGTACTAAGTTAAATTTCATGTTCCCATATGGAGCCCAAATATTAACCTAGGCACACGAATTGAACAACCTGGAATCTGACCCCCCTAGAGATGTTGTATACCAAATATAAAAGCATTCCGACTGGTGGATTTGAAGAAGAAGATTTTTAAAGAAATTTTCTCATATTGCACTAAGTAAACATTTGGGCTACCATAGTGAGCCCAAATATATACCTAGGGATCTGATTTGAACAAACATGAATCTGACCCCCATAGAGATGTTGCATACCAAATATCAAAGCATTCTGACTGATGGATCTGAAGAAGAAGATTTTTTAAATTACCCTCCATATTGAACAAAGATAAAATTTGGGCTTCCGTAGGAGGCCCAAATATTAACCTAGGGACTTGGTTTGAACAATCTAGAATCTGACCCTCATAACAATGATGTATACCAAATATTAAAAGATTCTGACTGGTGGTTCTGAAGAAGAAGATTTTTAAAGAATATTCCCCATATTACCCTATGTTAAAACTTCGGGCTCCTGTAGAGAGCCCAAATATGAACCAATGAGCTTTATTTCAACAAACTTTTATCTGACCCCCCTATGAATGCTGTATACCAAATATCAAAAGATTCTGATGATTGGTTCTGGAGAAAAGATTTTTTTAAATTTTTGCAAATATGCTGACTCAGCATTTTTTCGATGCCCATTACAGAACACCCTAACATAACCGATGGCAATTTTTTTTTACCATTCAAGTCTACTGGTCATAAGGATACTTCATACCAAATAAAAGCTCTCTGTTCCGTGGGGTTTGGGAAATATGGGCGTTTGAAAATATTTCTATTTTTAGCTCCCAGGGTTCCCATGGGGATGCAGGAATTTTTTATTTTTTGCATGGGTCAAGTACTTATGACCCAATACTACCACAAACCAAATTTGGTTCATACCGGACCATCGTTCAGAAAATAGAAATTTTGGGCGGGGCCAAAAATCTTACCCCTCCTATTACAAAGCCAAATATTACTTCACGAACTTCGTTTGAACAAACTTGACTCTACACCTCATATGGAAGCTCCATAGCAAATATCAAGTCATTGTACACACTGGTTCTTGAGAAGAAGATTTTTAAAATATTTTGGAGCATTTTCCCCCACTCCCTCCCTATGGGGCTGGGCATGCTGAGTTGAACAAAAATGAAATGCCCCTTTGGGACCATCACTCACACAAACTTTCACTTGAATTGGCCCAGTGACTTTGGAGAAGACCAAAACATGGTGTTGACGGACGACGGACGACGGACGACGGACGGCAAGCGATGAGATTAGCTCAGCTTGACTTTGTCAAGATGAGCTAAAAACCTTCAGTCAGCTTCCACCATCGAATATATACACGGAAGTCGTAAAAATGCTCTTTAAACGTTAAAAACCGAAAACACTGTAATGGAGCCCCTTGGACAGGTCTCGAAGTGAAAACCCAGACCACATTCCGGGGTAGCGGACCTTACCGGCCACCAACGGCGGACCGATTCGTTCTGCATCACCATGTCGCTTCAACATTGATAGTGCATATAAATTCCTGCGGACACCTGAACCAAATATTTCATGCTTTTCAAGTTTAATGCTATCTTTCAAGCTTTCCTGCACATCAAATTCAAAATCAAGCGTCAACCAAGGTTGAAGGACACGGTGCTGGAGCAAGGTTTTGTAACAAAAATTTAGACTATCCAGAAAACAAGGACTACATTCATAAACTCCTCTCTATATATACACAATGTTTTGTTTTTTTCGAACATGTCAAAATAATTTTTTCCCGTCCCGTTTTGGCATACGTGTTTAGGAGCGTATTTATTTTTTAAGATCGCGTTTCTTTTTTAAGGAAAGTATTTACATTTGAAACTGAGTGATCAGGTTTTAAGAACGAATAGCCTGTTCTTTCTCCCTCCTTTCATGCACCCAAGGTCAAATGTCGAGAATTTGAATAGACCGAGAAGAAGGGTCTGCCTTTGAAACTTCGTCATTGTTCTGGTCTGTAAACGTCCAGAAATGAGTTGAACAGAAGATTTATCTTTTTCACGGCATACTCGTAGTTGTCGATATAGGCACTCATATGTACTATTATTATCATTAACCCATTGAACTCTAGTGATAACTTCCATGCCAGTTCAATGGCAATAATTAAAAGAGTCCATATTCATTATTTGGGGTAGACCAATCAATATTTTCAACGTGCAGCCTCGGGGCTCACGGTGAAAATATTGATTTGTCTTCCCCACATATTTACTGAACAGCCATCGTATTTAATGACGTTATGACCTATCATGTTGCTGGCCGGGAAACGGCCGCTAGGATTCAAGGGGTTAAATACGTTAAATTCCGTCAATACGACGAGTACCTGTGGTTGTCGATATCAAAAGATCTGTTGGAAACACACAAAATGACAAAACCAGGCTCATCAATTACCGTAGGTGCATTCCAGTATAGCTTATCAAAATATCTATCGTTCAGCAGTGAAAAGGCTAATTTGACATCTTTCGTTCATTGTTTTCTGAACGGGATGTTTGAGATGCACATGGAAGATGTGTGTTTTGCAGCTGTCATTCCCTTTCTGTATTCGGCATTTTCTTCTTGTAATCCGAGGCGCGTACCATTGCACTTATTTGACGGTTCACGTGGTCAGATTTACGTTTTAAATAATTCTAAACATTAGAACACCAATACTATATTTTTCTGCGATGTTTTGAAAAGGGCGTTATATTTTCTGCAGTTTCAAACTTCAAAGCAGTTAGATGCACTCAGCATGAATTGAAAAAACATGCATCGAAGGAAACATTCCAAAATATTGTGAATGAAAGGCATATCGAACGTGTAAACAAAATACGTTGAAGGAAGTCGGATACAGTATCAACTGATATAGGCAGTTAGTTCATTATTGTTAAGAACACAAGTTCTAGTTGAGCTGACGGACCTAAGGGCACCGGAAGCGGGAAAGAGGGCAGCTACCCCCATTCCTCTGGGTTAGAGGGGGTAAAGGGGCAGCGCGTGCATTTTTCTTTATTTTCGAGAACTGTAAGTGAGAAACTCTTCGAGTTTCCGTTTCTAACGTACTTCAAGTTGCCAATTCCAAATGGGGAGGGGAGAATATCAGGTATAAAGACGGAGGTTGGTCGATAATCACCGACCAATGAAGCTATACAATCGATAGGGTGGTTCTAAAGCAGTATATATGATTCTTGCAAAAAACTATTTTGAACCAAAAAAACGCGTAAAAGTGAAAACGGTGTCGATATTTCATACCGTGCCGAAACGATTAAGATGAACCTGATCCTGAATGGCTACAAGCTTTCCCAGTTACGGTTTTGCTACCAGTTAAACGCCCACTTGTAACATTTGTATTAGTGCATTCAGACAGGGAGATGTGCAGCATTGTAACTTGAGCAATTCTTGCGTAAAATACTCGGGACTTGATGTGTAAGTTCCATTCCGTCAGGCCCGCGTATTGTGTGCACGATTTGTATGAGAAACATTTCGTATTTTTCTTAGTGCCTGAATCCACTGAAATAAAATATTTCCATCTAGGTCTTTACAACACATTACCGCGGTTCAGACCCCCAGGAAATACACATTCGTTGCTCCGAAGTAACGTACATCGAATCGGTTATAACTTAAAAGTTAACCGATAACCGGTTACACGTTTCTCTAGCCTTATCCACACTAAAGACTCTGCTGTGCCGTATAGAAACGAGCTGGGCCGGTCCGGGCGCCCCGATGGGCATTGTAATGTATCAAATTATCGTTAGTTCGGGACACAATGCTCATTTTTCGACTTTCAACTAAACTTGTGAAATAACTTTGAGATTAGTTCTGGGAACCAGCTTCCCCCACAGTCTAAGATCTAAATCATCCCAGATAGGAGACGCCTGCCCATTTTGAATGAAGGCATACATTCCCGGGTACCGGACATTATCGGTCACCAACGGCGGACCGATGCGGTCCGCATCACCATATCGCATCAAAATTGATGGTTTATAACAGTAACTGATCTGGTGGGAGCGCCGTGGCTCAGTAGTAGACTATTGGACTTCTATGCTAGTGGTCCCGAGCTCGATTCCCGTCCGGGACAACTCGCGTTGTGTCCTTGGGCGAGGCACTTTATCCCGCTTGCCTACATGGGGGCATGATGACGCCGTATACTAAGGCATACTGCACGTCGATGGTGCACACGTCTTCAACCGCAGTAACCCAGCTTGAAAAGATCTTGAACAGAGTTAGAATGTTGAGGAGCTGATAGATGCTCGTCGCTGCTCGGTGGTTCTCTCCGGGTACTCCGGCTTCCTCCACCAGTAAAACTGTCACGGTCACGATTAGCCATTGTGCATAAGTATGTGACCTTACACACCAATAAACAAAAAATGCCGATAGGATCACCGATCCAATGTCGAGTTGTGACAGCACAAACGTGTGTTTAATCATTATCAACTTATCGTCCGGAAACCAGTTGTTTACAATTTACTGTGTGAAGGGTCACTGTGACCTTGACCTTTGACCTAGTGATTTCAAAATAAATATGGCTCTTTCTTGCACCAATGCCAACCTACCTATGAAGATTCATGAACGTGGATGGAACCATTATCAAGTTATCACCCGGAAACCAATTGTTTACGATTTATTATGTACAAGGTCACTGTGACCTTGACCTTTGACCTAGCGAGTCCAAAATAAACAGGGGTCTTCCACTCACCTGGGCCAACCTACAAATGAAGCTTCATGAATGTGAGTCAAAGTATTATCAAGTTATCATCCGGAAACCAATTGTTTACGATTTACTATGTTGAAGGTCACTGTGACCTTGACCTATCACCTAGCGAGTCCAAAATAAATAGGGTTCTTCCCCTCAAGAAGGCCACCCTTCAAATGAAGTTTCATAAATGTGGGTTGAACCATAGTCAAGTTATCATCCGGAAACAATTGTTTATGATTTATTATGTTCAAGGTCACTGTGGACCTTGATCTTTGTCCTAGCGAGTCCAAAATAAATAGGATTCTTCCTCTCACTGATCCCAACCTATATATGAAGTTTCATGAACGTGGGTCAAACCGGTATCAAGGTAACGTCCGGAAACCAATTGTTTACAGATTTACTATGTTGAAGGCGACTGTGACCTTGACCTTTCACCTACCAAGTCAAAAATAAATAGGGTTCTTCCTCTCAATGATGCTAACCTACCTATAAAGTTTCATGAACATGGGTCAAGTTATCATCCGGAAACCAAGTGTTTTGATTTACTATGTTCAGAGTCATTGTGACCTTGCCCTTTGATCTAGCGAGTCCAAAATAAATAGAATTCTTCCTCTTATGAAGGCCAACCTACATATAATGTTTCATGAATGTGGGCTCAACCATAATCAAGTTATCATTCGGAAACCAATTGTTTATGATTTAGTATGTCAAAGGTCACTGTGACCTTCACCATTGACCCAGTGAGTCTGAAATAAATAAGGTTTTTCCTCTCACCGAGGCCAACCTACCTATGAAGTTTCATGAACGTGGGTCGAACCATTATCAAGTTATCATCCGGAAACCAATTGATTACGAAAGACGACCGCCCGCCCGCCCGCCCGCCCGCCCGCCCGCCCGCCCGCCATTCATCAAACTATAAGTCGAGTTTAACTTCGTCACAACTCGACTAATAAATAACTGATCGGGTGTTCTGTATTCCGTTGAGTTGATGGGAGCAGTTCAGACGTATCTCACGAGTCACGTCCGTGTCGCCCTCCCTCAATGGCAAGATTATGATTACCACGGCGGAGCTTTGTGAAGTATGGCCTCTCCTCCAAAGCTATGGTATGGATAAGGTACTGTTCTAGCTCATATTTGTCTTTAACCCCTTACCTAACACAAAAAGCAGACGACACTCGCAAACAAAATTCTTGAATAACTAATTTTTTTCATTTTTTGTCTCAAAAATATAGGTTATGACTCTCTTTGGAACGAGCTCGGCGAGCTCGTTCCAAATAGGGGTCATAACCTATGTTTTTGAGACAAAAAATGAAAAAATAATAAAAAATAATTGGCGATTTTTGTGAATAGCGCTGGCCGGTTTTGGTCGTTACGTTGGGTAAAGGGTTAAACAATCAATAGGTCCTTAGCTTGTTTCCACCACGACGTTTACTATCATATTATTTAAGTCAGCCACAAACCGCTCAAAATGATCTTTTTTCAGGTTTTCTTTCAGAAAGTTTAATATCTCGAAGATAATAGTGTTAATCTCACTAAAACCTAGGCTTTCCGTTCTATTGACGACCCAATCCGTTTTTTTTTGTTTTGTCTGCATTCAACTGGAGCATCGTTCACAAGTGAATATTCGTCAAGCGAGGATAGCTTTGAAGCGAATTTCACCATTTTCTGCTTGGCATCATATGAGTAGTGGATATCTCCCCCAGCTCCGCTCGTACTGCATGGTTAGATGAATGTGTACTGACATTCAAAAGTAATTTGCAGAATTTAATATGTATCTATTCACACGGCTGACGGTCTTCATTTGTGGATTTTCCTTCAGCTGCCCATAATTCACTACCATATAATAAAATTGGCTTAACGACTTTATCAAACAGTCGAGAAAGTATAGGAACCAGAGGATATCATTTCGTTTTGAAAGCATTTTGTAGAGCATACATTGCTTTTCGTCTTTTCAAAATTAAACTTTTTTGAGTGTTTTGCAGTTTCTCATTGTCACTAAAAAGTTATGCCTAGATAATTGAAGTCGGTTGTCATTTCTAGTTCCATACCATGCATGTAAAACTTCGGTGCGCGAATACTTCTCATAGTTTTAAATATCATACATTTAGTTTTTTCAGTGTTTAAATAGAGGCTATTCACCCCTACATATTTTTTCTAGTTTGAAAATGCAGTTTTGAAAACCAGCGGCAGTGTCGGACATCAAAACTAAATCATCCGCAAAAGTAAATGGGTGATCTTATGTGTTCTTAGAAAGCAGTCAATATTGTAAACGGCAGGATATGTGAACGCCTAATGATTTATATAAAGAGGAAAGGGCATCTGCCTTAGAGAAGCGCGACGTAATTGTTAAAATAGTTTTCATCAAATCTAGACATGGCTGCTGTGAAGCAGCCATGACTAGATTTAATAAAACAATCATAAAAATGTGACACAAGGAATCATTGGTTAAAAAGTGTATACAACTTACGGGGGGGGGGGGGATAAATATCCTCAATTTTGACTTATTTTAATGGTTATTTATTTATTTATTGATGTTTAAGGTCACATATTTATGCACAATGGCTAATCATGACTGTGACAGTTTTACGGGTGGAGGAAGCCGGAGTACCCGGAGAGAACCACCGAGCAACGGCGAGCAACTGTCAGCTCCCCAACATACTAACTCCACACAAGCAGGGTTAGCATTGGTTGAAGACAAGTGCACCATTGACGTGCAGTACGCCTTAGTACACAACGCTACCATGCCCCCACGCGGGCAATGGAGATGAAGTGTCTTGCCCAAGGACACAACGATGCAGCCGCAGGTGGGATTCGAACAGAGGTCCTCTCGGCTTGCAGCCTGCACCTCTACCTACTGAGCCACCGCATTCTATATTTTAATAGTAAGAATATCCTGTCCTGGGCAGGAATATTTCCTAGCAGCAATCAAGGAGTTAAAGGCAATTTGGCCATGATCTGTTACGCCCGATTTCATTTCATAAAGAGGCAATGGCTTCAGAAAAACCATCGTAATCTCCAGCAAAATCGCCATGTTGAGGTATGGAAAGCGGTCTTCTGAAGTCAAAGTGCGCACTGATCGGAAAATAATATTCTAATTTAGAAAGACAGTTATTTTCTTTAAGGTAGAAATGCAAGGATCGCAAAACACCCATAGCTGTCGTCCGTTGTGATCAGTAAATGTTTAAAACAGAAAACTTTAGACGAAGTTCAATTTAAAGTGCATCAGTCTACCTGGGTATCTCCGATTTAAAATCGAACAATCATTGCTAAAATTGATTTCTTAAAAATCGCATATAATCTGGGATATATGCAGTCTCTCATGCCATTTAGAACTCGGTTGGCCGCCTGTGGCCACGTTGAGATCCGTGAAGGTCCACAATGCCGTGACAATGGTCAGCAATGGACCGCGGAGGGTTCATGGATATTATTTATAATTGCTAAATAGCCAAGAGCTGCGAAAGGTAGAGATTGGCGGTATTGGAATTTTGAGTTCGGTATCGGTTTCGGTATTTTTGAGGGGGTATACCTCGGTATCGATTCGGTAGTCGGTATCTGCCTCCACTGTGATTTGCTGATAGTACCAAAGGGGAATTCACTTCAGAAAAATACAGAATAAGTTGTTCATGTATCATTCTTCCACAGCGCCACAGATGGAACTGCCAATGAGCGCAACAGTGGCATTCTTTTACGAAAACAAATCATATCTACAGTAACTCTGTGGCTTGTTCTAAACACATCTTACCCCCTGAAGTCCTGACCATGCCATCTTCAAGCGGTCCTGCTGACAATAGACAAAGTACCTGGGCAGGGATTTCTAGACAAGTCTTGGCTGCCTGTTGAGGCACCAATGATTTGGCTGGAACTCACTGCTAAGCAGCTGGACATGTACAGGTTGTAGTCGAGTGAGAAATCAGGTTAATTACCCGGGCCTCTGAGGGCAGGGGCGGTGGAACGATTTTCAAGGTGTGTGTGGGGAGGGGGGGGGGCTGGATCGGGCGATGGATGGTCGTCGGTATGAAAATTTTAAATTCCAGGGTCCCAAAGCCCCCATTTCCATCCATCTGAGTGGATATTTTGAGATTTTTCAGAAGATGTACGTGAAAGATTTCACACTTTGAGAGCCGTTAAAAAACGTCGGTAAAGCATACAGGTTAGGTCTATTTATTAGCTTTGGTCGTAACGACCAAAGCTGATAAATAGACCTCACCTGTATGCTTTACAGACGTTAACAGTAATTATACTGTCTGTGGATTATCTTGTCTGGGGGTGGATTTGGTACTTGTATGTCTGTAAGATTATCGATCTATTTCAGTTAACCAATTTATTAACAGACTGTATACATTTTAGCGTTTGTTGCCACTTACTGCAAAAAAAAAAATGATCCGAAATCCATCGAAACTGAACCAGTACGAGAGAAACATAGCTGGCGAAAATATGAGGGAGGCTCTGAATCAGCCCGTTGTTTCACCAGTCACTGGTTGTGTTAAAATATATGCATACACAAAACATGGCCCGGCAAAAAAGTGGAGGGGCTGAAGCCCCCTCAGCCCCCCCCCCCCCCCGGTTCCGCCGCCCCGGGAGGGTTAACAGAACTGAAAAAAAAATCTGCCGCTTCTTTCATCAAAATGAATCGTTCACTGCTATCAAGCCTCAACAGGGCCTTATAAATAGTGAATGTAGGAAAATTTGAAAATTCAGACAGTTTCGGTATTCAATGATTGGTTCGGTTCAGTTTTTAGATATGTCCATGATATTGGTATCGGTTCGATTTTTCGGTATATTGTCCATCTCTAACGGAAAGCTGGTTGAGCTCATGCGATAGATATATTTATTAATATTAGAACGGTTTGGCGGGAGAGAGCTGGCAGATGTTGATAATACATTGTGAGAACTCTACACGTGAATTTGATACAGTAATTGGTTGGGTGGAGGCCGAGTTAACTCTGGAAGAGAAAGATCAGTGCATTTGAAACTGAACAATGTAAGACGGAGCGGTAGTGAAACAAGTGTGTGGAGAAGTCGACGAAAGCAAATTGCCATATCTTTGAAAATGCTGATGGTTCATTTTATTTCAATCAGTTATATTAAGGCCTAAAACAGTTAAAAATCTGTTTCTCAGGCCCTCCCGCATGGTCCTTTTGGCTGACGCATGCTCTCTTTTTAAGCCAATGCAGACTTAAAAAAATAAAAATTAAATGGTTTATGTCTGATATATTACCCAAGTTAATAAAACTGATAAATTTGTCCCTTGAATGCAACAAAGCTTTCAGTCAGGTGAGCTAACAAGTCGAAAAGGGGGCATAACTCTGTCAAAACTTGTCAAACCACACCTATATTTCATGTTGATACACCTACATACCGATTTTCGTTTGACTTAGTCAACTATAACTGAAGTTATCATCGGGAAACCAAAAAAAAAAAAAGAATTTTTGAAGTAGAAAAAGGGCATAACTCTGGCAAAAATTGTCGGACCGCACCTCGATTCGAACTTGACCTGTATGTTATGTCGGTACACCTACATATCAAATTTCATTTGATTTGGCCAACTATAACCAAAGTTATTATCGGTAAACCAAAAAAAAAAGAATTTTCTAAGTCGAAAAAGGGGTATAACTCTGGCAAAACTTGTCGGACAACATCCTTATTCGAACGTGACCTGTATTTTATGTTGATGCACTGACATACCAATTTTCATTTGATTTGGCCAACTTTCACCCAAAACAAATGATTTTTTGAAGTCGAAAAAAGGGTATAACTCTGGCAAAAATTGTCGGACCACACCCCGATTCGAACGTGATCTCTATTTTATGTTGATACACCTACGTATCAAATTTCATTTGATTTGGCCAACTTAACTGAAGTTATCGGGAAACCGAAGTGGCACGCACGCACGCACGGATACCGGCTATTTTAATATTCCTCAGAAAAGAAACGTTTTCGGGAGACAAAAATAAACAAGAGGCCTCACGGGGCCTGAAGCGCTCACCTTGAACAGAACATGATATCGAAAGAGTCCAAGAATGAGTCTACATTAAGCAATCCATCTCCACAGGATACATTGTCAATCCTTGAGCCCATCAGGAGTGACAAAAATGGTCCGATCATCGTGCCTTTTCTCCAGTTGATCATAATGTAAAATGTGGAGCTCCCCTATGAAGCCCCTTGATACAACCTATGAGGATTAATCTTAGTTCCACACCACAAGAGGGTACTGAATACAAATTTTCTAATTCTTCAGCTAAATGGCCAATTCTGGACCCCATAGGGAGCCCAAATATTAACCCAGGCTCTAGATTTGAACAAAGTTGAATCTGATATCACCAGAGCGTGTGCAGACCATGATAAACTTTCAAATCAAAATGACAAATTTACTGTTATTATATTGCATTCACAATCTACTATTCGCATTTTGTCCAATTTAATTTCAATTGTTTCAAACTTGACAAATTTCTTCATTCGTAGTGTGACAGCAAGCCTCTCTTATAGAAATTGTTAACAAGTTGCCTTTGTTCATTGCTTCCCTCCATTGTTTATTTGAGGTCTATTCAGTAAGTTAATCAGGCATCCGATTAACATGCGGTGAAAGCTTACTTTAATCTTAAAATCCTATAAACTTGTTATGACATGACGCATTTATTATAGTGTATATATAGCCTTGATCACAAGTAAGAATTCAGTTATAGTTTGGATTTCCAAACGTTACTCTGCTTCATTTTATTGGGAAATCCCATGAACTATTGCTGTAAAATTGTTTGGATATCAACAAGTCCAGTTATTAAATGTTGATTGCTGTGAGATATTGGGAATACCAGATTCGCTATTAAATTGTTATCATCTTTTTAATTTGTCTCCGAGTCACCAGTTGAACACCATTGTAGCACAGCAGATATCGGCGGTCGTTCCCCACGGTCATATTTGGCGAGAGAATCCGCGGCTGGACATCTTTTAGCTTGTCCAAACGATCCAGGTACCACATTCCAATTGTTAGTATAAAGATGTTCAACAAACTGCCAGACAATATACAGACAATCCTTGATAATCTTCATCTGGATAAAATGAAGATGCAATGGACTCTCCTGACTGGTGAGAATTCCACCACGTTGATTTTGTGATGGAAAAAACAACCAATGCAAAAATCCACTGCAAATAAACTACGAGATGAGCGACGTATGTCGGACTACAACAAAAGGAAAAACATCGAAAAGCTAAAACAACAGACTTACCAGCATCAGAACAGTCAGTTTCCACCAAGCTCCAATAAATCGCCAGAAGTTAGTGTATGTTCTTCAAGTGCTTTTACAAGGACAGACAAACACATCCACAAGGACTCAGTGAGTACTCAAACTTATTATAACACCCAATTGAAAGTCGACGTCAGTACCAACTTCCACCGACACGCCTGTTCAATGTTCCCCTCAGATGAAGAGCGTTTCAATTCAGACACCGCGGGAGGAGTGTTCAGCTCCATCCGTCCACAGCCGTCCGAAAAACACTGTCCAGCCAAAAAGAGTTACTGAGACTGTGATCAGATATTGTAGGTCCGTGCAATTTGGCCTTCAGTATCTGATTAAATGGAGAGACCATCCAGATGCTGATAACTCATGGGTTAAAGACTGTGAGTTGGATGAAGCAGCTCGAGAGTACATCCTGAGTACATCCTGGATAATCAGAGTAGAATCCCGGGCCTTCGTCCAACTTTGTCAAGACCGGGTACTCCTGAACATAAGAGACACCGGCGGTACAAGCGACCATAATTTTTTTGTGTTTCGGAATTTTGGGACATTACAATTTTAATGGTTTAAATGTGTTGCTGCTGGTCGGATCAATTGGAGCGGCAGAGATTATATCAACAGAGCTTGTGCAGACCATGATAAACTTTCAAATCAAAAAGACAAATTTACTGTTATTATATTGCATTCACAATCTACTATTCGCATTTTGTCCAATTTAATTTCAATTGTTTCAAACTTGACATATTTCTTCATTCGTCGTGTGACAGCAAGCCTCTCTTATAGAAATTGTTAACAAGTTGCCTTTGTTCACTGCTTCCCTCCATTGTTTATTTGAGGTCTATTCAGTAAGTTAATTGGGCACCCGATTAACAGGCGGTGAAAGCTTACTTTAATCTTAAAATCCTATAAACTTGTTATGACACGACGCATTTATTATATTGTATATATAGCCTTGATCACAAGTAAGAATTCAGTTATAGTTTGGATTTCCAAACGTTACTCTGCTTCATTTTATTGGGAAATCCCATGAACTATTGCTGTAAAATTGTTCGGATATCAACAAGTCCGGTTATTAAATGTTGATTGCTGTGAGATATTGGGAATACCAGATTCGCTATTAAATTGTTATCTTTAATTTGTCTCCGAGTCATCAGTTGAACACCATTGTAGCACAACAGATAGCGACGGTCGTTTCCCACGGTCATACTGACCCCTAGAGATTCTGTATACCAAATATGAAAACATTCTGACTGTTGGATCTGAAGAAGAAAATTCTAAAGAAATTCCTTTATGCTGCATAAGTTGGAATTTGGGCTACCATAGCGAGCCCAAATATTAACCTACGGACCCGATTTGAACAAACTTGAATCTGCCCCCTCCCCCCCCCCCCCCCCCCAAAAAAAGATGTTGTATACCAAATATGAAAACATTGTGACTAGTGGATCTGAAGAAGATTTTTTAAAGAAATTTCCTCATATTGCACTAAGTTAAAATTCGGGCTATCATAGGGAGACGTAATATTAACCCAGGGGACCAATTTAAAGAAACTTGAATCTGACTCCCCTGGATATGTTGCAAAAAACAAGTATGAAAGGATTCTGACAGGTGAATCTGAAGAAGAAGATTTTTGAAGAAATTCACTCATATTGTACTAAGTTAAATTGCAGGTTCCCATGTGGAGCCCAAATATTAACCAGGCACACAAAGTGCACAAACTTGAATCTGACCTCCCTTGAGATGTGGTATACCAAATATGAAAGCATTCCAACTGGTGGATCTGAAGAAGATTTTTAAAGAAATTTCCTCATATTGAACTATGTTAAAATTTGGGCTACCATAGCGAGCCTAAATATATACCTAGGGATCCGATTTGAACAAACTTGAATATGACCCCCCCCCCCCCCCCCTAAAGATGTTGTATACCAAATATGAAAGCATTCTGACTGGTAGATCTGAAGAAGATTTTTTAAAATTATCTCCCATATTGAACGAAGTTAAAATTTGGGCTTCCTCAGGAAGCCCAAATATTAACCTGGGGACTTGGTTTGAACAATCTTGAATCTGACCCTCATAACAATGATGTATACCAAACATTAAAAGATTCTGACTGGTTGTTCTGAAGAAGATTTTTAAAGAATATTCCCCATATTGCCCCAAGTTAAAAATTCAGACTCCTGTATTGCGCCCAAATATGAACGAATGGGCTTTATTTTAACAAACTTGTATCTGACCCCCCCCCCCCCCCCACCACCCCAACCCACCCTCTCCCTATGAATGCTGTCTACCGAATGTCAAAAGATTCTGACCACTGGTTCTGGAGAAAAGATTTTTTTTTAAATTTGCAAATATTCTTATTCAGCAATTTTTCGATGCCCTCTACAGAACACCCTAACATAACCGATGGCAAATTTATTTTACCATTCAATTTTACTGCCCCTAAGGATGCCTCACACCAGATAACAGTTCTCTGTTCCGTGTGGTTTGGGAAATATGGGCGTTTGAAAATATTTCGGTTTTTTGGCCTGGGGTTCCCACGGGGATGCAGGAATTTGTTTTGCACGAGTCAAGTACCTATGACCCAGTAAAACCACATACCAAATTTGGATCAAATCGGACCATCAGTTCAAAAAATATAAATTTTGGGCGGGGCCAAAAATATACCCCTGTCATCACAAAGCCAAATATTGCTTCACGAATTTCGTTTGAACAAACTTGAATCTGCACTTCAAAAGGAAGCTCCATAACAAATATGAAGTCATTGTACCCACTGGTTCATGAGAAGAAGATTTTAAAAATATTTTGGAGCATTTTCCCCCAACCCTCCCTATGGGACTGGTCATTTTGTGTTGAACAAAAATGCAATGCCCCTTCGGGACCATCACTCACACAAACTTCCACTTGAATTGGCCCAGTAGTTTTGGAGAAGACCAAAACATGGTGTTGACGGACGGACGGACGGACGCAAGTTGAGCTAAAAACCGCCCGCTCACATGCAATTTTACAAACAAATGGCCTGAGAACCAGAAGATCTACTTTGTGGGGCCTGACAGATAGAAACTTTAAATTTTTATTGTAAATTTCCTTTCTTATTATACCTGCCACAATTGTTTAATTGCACTACAGTGGAAGACCCTAACTCGGAAAATAAACTCTCTATTTTGATCTTTCCCAAGCGATTTGGGAAAGAAAGTGGTGCAAAGCACCAAGAAAAAATAAGCCAAAACTGGGTCGAGCGCCACCGGCGCACACCCAGTAGGGAATAGAGGACGCTCTTCTCTTAGTACAAATCCACGGCTTCGGGAAAACCACTGCGAAGGCAGTAACTAATGAATCATTCTTTTAAATCCGCCAACATTGGAGTTATGTGATCAGCGGGAGGAAGGATTCTTACCCGAAAAAGAAGACGGGAGGGCCTCCATGAAAACAATTGCGGTAGGTATAATAAGAAAGGAAATTTACTATAAAATTTAAATTTCTTATCAACCTACCTTACAATTGTTTACTACAGGATGAATAGACAAGAGGATGGAGGGAATCACATAACCAATCCCCACATAACCCAATAGCTCTGGAACCGTGGACAGCGGAAGATGTCCCAAGGCCTATCAAACCATAGCATCACACTCATTAGTAAAAGACAATGAGAGATTAGGAGTATGGTCCTGTGCGACGCAGAGACAGAAAGGGCAGTGACAGCATAGAGCTGTAACTGACCTTGTAAGAAGCCTAATGGCTAGGGTAGACAACAGCCTAGGCAGAAGAAAGAGGACCCATAGTAAAAAGGTCCTCTGACTACTCCTGCAACTGACGCAGATAGGTGGAGAAAGTAGCATTTCTCCAGTAGGCTGCCTGCATAACATCCGACAACATGACTGAGTTAGTATAAGCCCAAGAGGTAGACAATGCACGCACCTCTTGGGCAGAAATACGATTGGTAATACAATAGTCAGTCGCTAGACAGCGTAAGCCGCGCGAACAGCAAGGCAAATCCATCGAAAAATGGATTGAGAAGAGATCTTTAGTCGACCAGGAATAAGAGACAGAAAAAAAATCGTTTCCTGCCTTTCCTAATGAACCGCGTCCGATTGAGATAAATGCAAATTGCACGAACCGGACAGAGCAAAGGGCGGTTACCCTCAGCAGAAGGAAGAGCCCTGATACAGATAGGAGGTGGAGTAGTTTCTGGTATCTGATTCTTGGCCAGAAAGGAGCAGTCAGTGGTAAACGTAACGCTGTTGGGAGAGCTCCTGAAAAAGGCCGGGTCAACAGAGAGGGCGTGAAGCTCATTAACCCGTCTGACTGAGGCAAAAGCCATCAGAGAAGCCGTCTTGTATGTGAGAAAACGCATATCCACCTGGGATAAAGGTTGAACGGCGCCCCCTCCCCCACCCCAAGCAAAGCAGCACCGAAGAAAGATTCCATCTCGGGGTAAGCTGCAAAGTCCTAGGCCTCTTCAATGAAAAGTGCCGAACAAGCTTGGAGCGGTATGGATTAGTGCCGATACGACGCTGTCCCACACACGAAAAGGTCTCAGAGGGCAATGGACATTACCCTTTGATGGTAACAGGCTGGAGACCCCGAGAATCAAACAGATATACCAGAAACTCCACAATCTGTGAAATCGAAGGATTGGCATAATCAACAGAGTGATCGACACACCATCGACAGAAGACCTTCCACTTAGCCGCATAGGCTAAACCAGTGGAGTGCCTCCTTGAAGAAGAAATGCACTCCACTGCTCGTCTCGAAAAAATCTCTATGCAGGAGACAGGACCAGACAAAAGATATGCGTGACGGCACAATGAAGTCGGGTCGACGTGAAACCTCCTCGGGTGACCTCGGCAAAGAAGGTCGCGACGTAGAAGGAGACGTGCCGGAACCGCCGCCAACAGAGAGCGGAGCTGATTGATCCACACTGAGGCGACAGGGGAGCTATCAGAATGATTCGACAACTGCAGGTTCGTATCTTGGTTAGGACCCGAGGCAGAATCGGAACCGGCGGGAAAGCGTAGCCGACAAGGCCGTTCCAATCGAGTGACAGAGCGTCCACGGTGAAAGCCAGAGGATCTGGACACTGGGACACGAAAGTGTCCGCCTGATGGTTGCAACAAGTCGCTAAAGAGATCGATGTGGGGACGATCCCCGAGATCGCAAAGCGACTGGAACACCGCCCTGTGGAGCATCCACACGGTGGAAATGACACTGCCCCGTCGGGACAGGGAGTCGGCTAGGACGTACAGACGGCCTGGAATGTGACGAGCCACCACTCCGGCGTTGACATCCTGAGCGAGCAGTATAAGATCCCGAGCCAATTCGTACAAGGGAACCGAGTGCGTGCCGCCCTGGTTCCGAATGTAAGCAACCACTGCCGAACTGCCGGACAACAGAAAGACCTGGCGATTCGAAAGGTGGGGGATCCACTGCTGGAAACTCAGAAGAAGAGCAAGAAGCTCCTTCTGGTTGATGTGAAGAGCTGCTTGATCCTGGTCCCATGCCCCTCGAAGGGAAAGACCTAGAGGATCCAACGTCGCACCCCATCCGAGATCGCTGGCGTCTGCCGTCATAACACGATCGGACGTGGGGAAGTCCAACGGAACTCCCTGCATAATCCACTGAACATCCGTCCAGGGGAGAAGGCGACGATGAAGAGACTCCGGTAACTGAAGCAGCAGATCAAGAGAATCGACATTCGGCCTCCAACGACTGAGCAGAAAGTGTTGGAGAGGTCTGACATGCAGCCGACCTACAGGAATGAGATCTGTCACCGAAACGCAGAGGCCGGACAGCCGGAGACGACTCCGAGCTGTCGCGGACGTGGACTGGGACAGAGAGAGAATCACAGCCCTTGCTCGAGGAACCGCCACCGTATTCAGCTTAGTACGGAAGTCCATCCCCAGATGACAAAACGACTGAGAAGGGACCAGGTCCGACGTCTCCTCGTTGACTCTGAACCCTAGCGACGTGTGCAGGCTCAACAGTGTGTCGACATCTGACTCCAGAAAGGCAGCATTGGAATGCCTCTGGATGATATCGTCTAGATATTTCGAAGTAGTTACCCTGGACTGTGTGCGATGTAAGGCTAACACATGCGACCTTAGTCGGGTGAAGGCCAAGGAACCAGGTTGAGGCCGAAGGGCATGGCCTTGAACTGGTAAACTCGCTCCAGAAAAGCGAACCTGAGATACTTTCGCTATGTCCGATGAATCGGAACGTGAACGTAAGAGTCTCGCAGGTCGATGCTGGAAGCGAAAACTCCCTGGTGAATGGAGCGGCGAACCGACCTGAAAGTCTCCATGCTGAACTTAGGAGCAATGATAGGCTGGTTCAGGATACTCAGACCGATAACCGGTCGGCCGCCCTTCTTCTGCACCAAGAACAGGCGGGAATAAAATCCCACTGAATGAATGTTCTTGGCGACCTCGATCGCCCCCTTTGATAGGAGATTGTCTATTTCCGAGATCAAAAGTTCCCAATGTGTAAAGTCTAAAGGATCTTGTGTTGGAAGAGGCCTCAACCTGGGACGCCTCAACCTGGGACGAATCGAGGTGAGGACCTTCATTTCGAGCCTCGGCGAGGCCCGCGAGAGGAGAAAGCACCTCCTCTACTATATGAAGAATCCTGAGTCCTCCCTCTAGCCTGCCAACGCGTACCCTTGCCCCGCGAGTAAGTAGAAGCGGAGACAGGAGGATCGCAGAGGAAGCAGAAGGGCGCTTGTTAGGCTTTGGACGGTCCCTGCCTCCAACAGAAGGCTGATCAAGCTGACGAAGCAGCAGCTGATCTATGGAATGACGTAGGACGTCATCCCGGACCGTCGCCACCCACCCATGGAATAGTTGCGGACCCGCCGAAGAAGCAGATCGAAGAGCAGCGCGCTGCCCCTCAGGAAGGGAACGGCGAGGGTCAAATGCAGGGTCTCTGCGAACTAATTCCAAATTAGCAATGTTACTGGCATGCGTGTGCATGAGCGCCTTGGAAATCACACGCAAAGGAGCCTGTACGTCGTCAAACTTATCTGGAGGCAGATAAGCAGCTAAAGCAGAGACGACGTGATCCGAGAGAGAAAGCATGCCCAGCATCTCTCTTCATAAGCCCAACAGGCACTCCAGAGTCGCCATAGGAATAACGGCCGACTTGGGCTTGGAAAGCCCGAGGGAGGTGGAGTCCTGATCCAAGACCGTCAAAGTCTGGCAGACTGACGGATTGGCGGAATCGTAGGAACGATAATGCACTGGAGGCAAACAGGTGTCAACCCTGGTGAAGAACGAAGTCTTCATTGTCTTGGAACTCAGCTTAGAGTACAAAGCTGAAAACGCTTCAACCAACTGTACCGACTGGCACGGTGAAAGGCGCCCAGAAGCAGGTTGCTCCACAGGCTGTAGGCGTGTGACCGATGATTGCGGCCTGGCTGACAGTGTCGGCTGGTTTGACGGTTTGAGATCTGGAAGGAACCCAAACACAAAGTCAACAGCTGCCCCAAAGTCAGAAAACTGTTGGCTCTCGACATCAGGTATGTCGGACAGAAAAGCGGCCTGCTTCCGATCCCGGGGGCAGCGCCGCAGGGGGGGGGGGGCTGGAAACCACTAGTAGCCTCGCTGGAACCAACGGAAAGGCTCTTGGAAAGAATCTGAGTGGGCAAGGAAAGGGCCTCCCCAAGCTCACGGCCCGTGTCGACCGGTTCGACGTGGGAACGAACCGGCAAAGTGGCTTCACTCCTGCCCCTTTTAACCAGCGAAGGGCCACGGTCCTCAAATACACTCAAATCCTCAAATACACCCGACGCGGGGCGACGGGTGGCAGCCGAAACATCTGAAGGCAGATGTGTATAGAGGTATGACATACCCCGAGGATCTACAGAGCGGGAACTCAGGAGAGTCGCCGCGGACCTCTGAGGGACAGAAGGTCCAGGCTGCACAAAAGGCGTTGGTCCAGCAAAACTGGCCCAGAGTGCGTGGATGGAAACGCCACGGAGTTCATGATGGCCCCACCATGAATATCCAAATCCAATGAGAAAACTGCGGTGCTCGACGGCTGAAAGACCTCAGCAGAGGGTTCGGCCGGCAGTCCCTTCCGACTTCGCTGAGTTGAAGTCAGGGAAGGCTGAGGCCGATACCCCACGTCCACACTACCAGACATCTCTGCAGACCCCTGCAAGGATAAATCTGCTGTGCTCAACGGCTGAGAGGCCACAGCAGAGGGTTCGGTCGGCAGCCCCTTCCGACTTCGCCGAGTTGAAGTCAGGGAAGGCTGAGGCCGATACCCCACATACACATTACCAGAGATGCATCTCTGCAGACCCCTGCAGGAATAAGCCGAGGCCGGGTGAAACGGTGACCGATGACGTTGCGGACGGAACAGCAGTAGCAGCAGATACGCCGGGAGCTGTTGAAACTGGTGGAAAAGGGAAGAGAGCAACCAAGCTCGGCTCCAAAGGAGAAGTCACAACCCTAGTGACAGCCTCAGATGTCGACTGGAGAGGGACCACAGTCCCGGAACCAGGCATCTCTTCACCAGACAACTCAACAGCTCCCGCAGTATCCACCACAGAAAAAGACGGCACATCCCCCACGGAGGGGGTATAACTCTCACCAGCACGATGCCGGAGGAACGGCTACGAAAACGTACCACGTGCTTGGGCAAAAGGCATTGCCCTCAAGGAACAGTCCTGGGCAAAACAGAGGTGAGAGCAGTAGAAGAACAAGAGGCTCCAAGGGGCCTGAGGGCGCTCACCTGACATGGTAGCCTAAATATCAACCCAGAGAATTGATTTCAACAAGTTGCATCTGCTCCTCCTAAGAAAAGCTTATACCAAATATCCAAAGATTCTGACCAGTGGAGCTAAAAAAAAAGAAGATTTTTAAAGAATATTCCTCATATTGGACTAAGTTATAATTCGGGCTCCCACAGGGACTTGGCTTTAACAAACTTGAACCTCACCCCCCTAAGGATGCTGCACACCAAATATCAAAACATTCCGACTGCTGGATCTGAAGAAGATTTTTAAAGAAAATTCCTCATTTTGAACTAAGTTATAATTCAAGCTCCAACAGTGAGTCCAAATATGGACCTAGAGACTTGGCTTGAACAAACTTGAATCTCACCCCCCTAAGCATGGTGCATACCCAATGTCAAAAGATTCTGCCTGCTGGATCTTGAGAAGAAGATTTTCAAAGAAATTTGCCTGAAATGCACTAAGTTCGAATTCAAGCTTCTATAGTGAGCCCAAATATGAACCTACGGAGCCGATTTGAACAAACTTGAATCAGATCCCCTCCACAATGTTGCACACCAAATATCAAAAGATTCTGCCTGCTGAATCTGGAGAAGAAGATTTTTTAAGAAATTTGCCTGAAATGCACTAAGTCCGAATTCGAGCTTCTATAGTGAGCCCAAATATGAATCCAGGGGGCCATTTTGAACAAACTTGAATCAGATCCACCCCTCAATGTTGCATACCAAATATCAAAAGATTTTGCCTGCTGGATCTGGAGAAGAAGATTTTTTAAGAAATTTGCCTGAAATGTACTATGTTCGAATTCGGGCTTCTATAGTGAGCCAAATATGAATCCAGGGGGCCAATTTGAACAAATTTGAATCAGATCCACCCCACAATGTTGCAAACCAAATATCAAAATATTCTGCCTGCTGGATCTGAAGAAGAAGATTTTTGAAGAAATTTGCCTGAAATGCACTAAGTTCGAATTCGAGCTTCTATACTGAGCCCAAATATAAACCCAGGGGGCCGATTTGAACAAACTTGAATCAGATCCACCCCACAATATTGCATGCCTAATATCAAAAGATTCTGCCTGCTGGATCTGAAGAAGAAGATTTTTTAAGAAATTTGCCTGAAATGCACTAAGTTCGAATTCGGGCTTCTATAGTGAGCCCAAATATGAATCCAAGGGGCCAATTTGAACAAACTTGAATCAGATCCAGCCCACAATGTTGCATACCAAATATCAAAAGATTCTGCCTGCTGGATCTGGAGACGAAGATTTTTTAAGAAATTTGCCTGAAATGCACTAAGTTCGAAATCGGGCTCCTATACTAAGCCCAAATATGAACCCAGGGGGCCGTTTTGAACAAACTTGAATCAGATCCACCCTACAATGTTGCATACCAAATATCAAAAGATTCTGCCTGCTGGATCTGGAGAAGAAGATTTTTTAATCTTTTTCCCATTGCCTACAGTGTTAAAAAGTGCTGACTCCGCACTTTTTCAAAGTCCTGAAAAAAGTACCTTGTGATCAAACCGATAGGGATTTTTTTTAACCATTCTATTCTACTGGATAAAAGTAAGCTTTATACAAAATAAGAATTCTCTGTGCCATGTAGTTTTGGAGATATGGCAGTTTTAAGGTTTTTCCTATTTTTAGCTCCCGAGGTTCCCAAGGGGCAATGAGAAAAATTTTTTTTGTATCAATCAACTACTTATGACCCATTATCATCTCATGTCAAATTTGGTTCAAATCGACCTGACGGTTCGGAAAATAGAAATTTTAGGCGTGGCCAAAATTTTTGCCCCTCCCATAACGAAGGCAAATAATGCCCGACAAACTTCTCTTGAATAAACTTGAGTCTACACCTCAAAAGGAAGCTGCATACCAAATATCAAGTCTCTGCTATTGCTGGTTCTTGAGAAGAAGATTTTTTAAGAATTGGAGCATTTTTGCCCCATCCCTCTGCTCAATATGAGCTGAAACCTAATTTGACAAAAAATCAAAATGCCCTTATATAACCCCTACTCACATGAAATTTCATTAATATGCGGCCAGTGGTTGGGGAGAAAAAGGCCCAAACACCACCTTCACGACAGACGCCGGACGACGGACGCCGGACGACGGACGACAGACGCCGGACGACGGACGACGGACGAAAAGTGATCAGAATAGCTCACCCTGACTTTCAGTCAGGTGAGCTAAAAAGGTGAACTCAACAGATGTAGAAAGTAGAAGAAAACCCCCGACTGCAAGAGAAAGGTGGCAGAAATAAGGACCGGTGGGAACACAACT
This sequence comes from Pictodentalium vernedei, assembly GCA_031216915.1. Taxonomy (NCBI): domain Eukaryota; kingdom Metazoa; phylum Mollusca; class Scaphopoda; order Dentaliida; family Dentaliidae; genus Pictodentalium; species Pictodentalium vernedei. The sequence continues at coordinate 242,309,316 of CM062291.1, forward strand.
GAATCCAGGCGGCCGACAGGGACCAAAAAAACAGAAATTCTGCCCTCAACAGAGAGGAGAAATCCTGCCCATACAGCCCCCCATTGACACCTAAATCCAATAATAATAATAATATCCAAAACTGATAACATAAATTTATCAACCGAAAAAATTTATGCCCGAACCGCACGGTAGGCGAAAGTCGCGCGCGAACACGGAGAATATATAAAATACAGCGAAAAAGTGGTTGAAAATAATAACGAGAATATATAAAACACAGTCCTGTTATTATACGATCCTCAGATCCATAATTCCAGTCACAGGTAACCATCATCAACGAGTTGAATTATCACTGTTTCTGAATGCAAATGGAGGTCCTGCCACATGGGCGGCCGAAAAAGGAATGATTCATTAGTTACTGCCTGCGCACTGGTTTTCCGGAAGCCGTGGATTTGTACTAAGAGGAGAGCATCCCCTACTGGGTTTGCGCCGGTGGAGCTCGACCCAGTTTTGGTTTATTTTTTCTTGGTGCTTTTGCACCACTTTCTTTCCAAAATCGCTTGGGAACGATCAAAATAGAGATTATATTTTCCGAGTTAGGGTCTTCCACTGTAGTGCAAGCCTGTAGCAAACAGTTGTAAGGTAGGTTGATAAGAAATACAATTCTTTAAAATACAATTGTAAAAGTGTTATACTATTGGCTACAGGTGACTGCGGGTTTAACCTTGTGAAAGTTGTATCCATGACGGTGAGGAATGTGCAGAAACTCTATCTTAAGTACTCCAACCAAACCGTGTAGAGAGACCGACGGCATCTGCGAGACCAGGAGGACACAGCTAACTGTGGAGGATGACGTGCGATAGCGCAAACTGTAGTTGTCTGTAAGCTATATATATTCTCGGACTGCTAATGAATTTTTAAGTAAAATTATTTATTTATTGGTATTTAAGGTCACATATTTCCGCACAATGGCTTATCGTGACTACAACGTGGATATAAAGTCAAGTCCAGCCATTTGTTTATACCCATTCTGCCAATTTTAAAGGACTTCCACCTCTCGAAAGGTATAAACTTCGTATTCTGACAAACTTTAGAAAGGTAATATTTTTCCCTGGATTGATGCATATTTATTTATTTATTTATTTATTGGTGTTTAAGGTCACATACTTCTGAACAATGGCTAACCACAACATGGAGATAAAGTCAAGGTCAGTCAATCGTTTACACCCCATGTTGCCTATTTTAGAGGACTCGCATCCTAAGCATTAGTGACTGGTCCTATTTTACCAGTGAAACAGAGCCTGTTTACCACAGTAAACAAGCACTACGTCACTTCCCGGGGTGGACTGATGCATAAACAATTTCTAAATCCAGTTAACCTATGAACATTTCAGACCTATTTTGTGCTGCAGAATCGAATGTGAAGCATAATGTTCACGAATGAAGTACAAACCGAAGTCCTTGCGAGCAAATCGACCTAAAAGAGCTCTTCCAGTTGTGACAACTTTATTATAACTTATGTTAATGATATGTACCAAATTTGGATCCAAACAGAGCGTATTTTGAACAAAAAATGTCTATTTAAATGTTGGGAAGCTACCATTGAACAGCAAATATGATTCTAAATTTCAGAAAAAAATCTTATAGCAGTGGCATAGCAGGGGGAGTGGGGTCTCGCTCAAACTAAAATTTTCGCTGCCACCCCCTCAAAACATTAACCCAATACAACTTCCACATAACATAGATAGGTAAAATTCAATATACATGTAGGGTTAGACATGATACAAATACCTTAGATTCGCTCTTAGACCACTGCATTTTTCGAAGTTTTCTCGGGGGGGGGGGGGGGGGGGGGGGGCTAGTCCAAACTAGGACTCTCCCGCCATTACACCCCCTCCCACTTTCCTTGAGAAAAGTAGGAGGAACGGGTACCTGGAGGGCCTTAGTTGGGACTATGTGTAACCGGGCGCCTTACCCTCCCCCTCGCCACTACGGCATTCCAAATATACCTCCACCCCCACCCCCAAATAAATGGCGAGGGCCCCTCTCCTATTATAGAATCCTGTCTACGCGCCTGTCGCATATTGAAAATAAAAGTGTTATCTAATATAAATATAATGTCTCCATTTTATTGGAATATTATCATTTGTATGTCATTTACTCTTGTTTAGAATGAGAATGAATTTGAAGTTCTTCAACGGCAGCGCACTTTATGATCCGCGCGTCACTGAACAAAACATTGCAGTCACTTTTCCAGCCGAACAATTTGGCAGTCAGACACTGACATTATACCAGGAAGTAATGGGATTTCTGGCCTGCATCAGAATTTA